>OY776133.1:35384743-36705993 GCA_963675135.1 Galeopsis tetrahit | reverse complement strand
AAATTCCCAAATTCATCCTACCTTATCCAAAGAGCCAATGTTACATCCTTGATTAAGTCCTATTGATCACATTGTTGAGCATTTGATGTGTTGTAGAAAGTAGAAGTTGGACAAGCATATGGTGATTGCATAGCATAACTTGGTTGATGAGTGCATTAATATCCTTAATTTGTTTGTGTGTTTGAGAGAAAGACTCCATCATGTGAGTAGAGGACTTGAGCATTTGGATTATGTTTCCCATTCACAATGTGTTGTGTGTTTGTGCATTCTTTGATCCATGAGTGTGAATTGCAATAATGAGCCTATGACCTTCATTGAGAAATGCACTTTGAGAAAGAGATATCACTACACTTTACTTTGCATGTGTGATTTGCATTGAATATTATCCATTGTGATCATTCCACCCTCATTGCTTTAAGTGCTTAGTTGTTTGAGGACAAACAACATTTTAAGTTTGGGGGGGTTTGATTCGGGTGGAATTTACACATTTTAGAGGCACATGTGAAGCGTATTTTGATGTGGATTTCATTGATTTATGCATTGAATATGATTGTTTTGGTCGAAATAAGAGGAATTAAGGTAGTGTTTTGTCGATTTTGTAGGTAAAACGATGGAATTTGGGAGCAAAACACATATCAAAAGTGATTGGATCGGAAAGAGGAGTGCACCATTGGATCCGGCATGAAAAACGGAGTGGAATAGCCAAAAGAATCTAGTCGATCGGAGGTCGGAAGCTCAAGATACGGAGGGACTAAGTTGGAGGACAAAAACGAAAGACGGAGCCAAGACGAAAGTTTGGCCCGGCCGGGCGGCCGAGCACCAAAATTTTGGCCGAATATGAAGGTTCGGCCCGGCCGGGTGGCACCACTCGCCCGGCCGGGCGGTCAAATGCCAGATTTTGGCCAAGATACGAAGTTATGGCCCGGCCGGGCGGCCGAGAAAGCCAAACCACCCTCCAACTTACGAAGTTTCCGCACGGCCGGGCGGCATCACTCGCCCGGCCGGGCCGCCTCCCCCCTGTTTTTGTAACACTCGGCCAACACTCCCGCCCGGCCGAGCCACTTTCCCACCCGGCCGGGCCAACCAATTTTCGGTGCCAAACTTGTATTTTCTCCATTTTCAAGGGACCAACTTGCAATTCTTACACCCAAACCCTACCCCAACACTATAAATACCTTACTTCTTAAATTCAAAAGCATCTTACCTCTCCTTCAAGCATTCTCACACACAATCACACACACTTGGAGGTTTTCTTCATTTACATCTTCAATTCTTCATCAATTCATGCAAGGGGGCCACCATTAGCTTTGGAATTTGATTCATCACCATACAATAGTCTAAGCTTTCTTTTCTCTTCACTTTTTATTGCTTTTATCTTAGTTTTCTTTGTAATTGGATTATGTTGTTGATTGGCGAGAACACTTTTGGTTCTAGGGCCTTGTAAATACTTGTGATGAAGTTTATGAATTAATGTTTTGCTTAATTGGTGTTTGTGTGGCTAAATTCTACTCCCTCCGTCCCACAGGAATTTGCACACTTTCCATATATGGATGTCCCATACCAATTTGCACACTCCATAAAAGGAAATATATTCACAACCCTCACCCTTGAAATATACTCATATTTACCCATATGCCATTACTTTTCCACACTCAATCTACTTTTTATTTTACTTTATTCATAAAAGTTTACAAAACTACCCCTCAAAACATCAATCATTACACTTTTTCTTACACATTTCTTAAAATGTGTGCCGGTCAAAGGGTGCAAGTTCCTCCGGGACGGAGGAAGTATTTGGATGCTTGGTTTATATTGCAAAACATGTCATTAGTGTACAATAGTGATGTGTTGATCATAGTTAATTGAATTAGGTTGAGAAATCTAGTTTGATTGATTGATTGCAAGCATTTGACCTAATTTTATTGTGAGATTGAAAGATGATCAATGATTAGGAAGATGTGTGATGATCCTAGGAGCTTGATTGGGTTCTATTGTGCAATTTAGGTAGAGATAATAAGTTGTGTGATATTTCCTTTGGATTATTTGGATTGAAGAAACTTTTAATCCATTATTATGTGATCAATCTTATAGATAAAGCATGAACACCACTTAAGTAGATAATTAATCATAGATGGATTCATGAGTATTGCATGTGCTTTAGGACCTACTTTCTCTTAATTGAGTTTTCATCCGTTTTCCACCTCGTTTCTTGATTTGCATGGTATTCGATCGATTTCTTCATTACTTTTTTCATTGTTTACTTGTGACAAATTGGTAGGCAATTTTAGGGTAATTCACCACCTTCACTTAATCGATCGCGTCTAAATAGAATTCCGTTAACAAAATACACTTTTACGCTATACCTCCTCGTGGGATCGACCTCGTACTTATCACGCTACGATAGACGTCGTATACTTGCGGTCGTATATTTTAGTGTTGCATAAGACGTGAATCTTGCCCGAGTGGTGGGCGCCCAACTATGGGTGTCCATCCACCCGGGATCAATCCCTACAAAGACCAAATAAATAGTACGTCATTTAAATAAAATGGGGAGGGGTATGCGGGTTGGGTGTGGATACGGGTCGGGTTGGTCGAGTGCGGAAGTGGGTTTAGAGAATAATTCGTAAATTAACGACAAAAATATGGGTTTCATCGCTAATATTTTCAACGAAATTAAAATATTAATTTATCGCAAAAAATTAGTCATAAAGTAAGGAGCTACTATTTTAGACACGAAAAAAATTTGTCGCCTGCTATAAACCCGTCTCTAACGTATTTGCGACAAATGTGTGATTTTCCTCGCAAACATTTTGCGATGAAAGTCATATTTTCGTCGCTAATATTTTGCGATGAAACTCAAATTTTCATCGTTAATATTTGCGACATTTTTTTTTTGTCACAAACATGTTAGCGACGAGTGTATAGCAACAAATCCCGCGACAAAATTATTTCATTGCTAACTCACATTAGCGACGGAAATATTTGAATTAGGGACAATTTTTTTTCGCGGCCTTGTAGTGTCACAATAATTATTTCATTTTATTCAAGTTTTCATTTCATTCATGCGTTTACTAGCTCTATTCATTTATACAAATCACGCTATTAATTAGAGATATTTCGAAATTATTGATAATAATAAAATATTAAAACTTTGAAAGGTTATCTCAAATAGAAATTAAATTTAACAAACCAATTACAAAAAAATCAATCGAAAAACTTGGAAGGAAATTTAGTTCATAATAGTATAATATATATAAAAGCTGACATGCATCCATCGGCTTGAGCTCGATCTTTAACCATCGATCATATATAATCTGTAAAATGTTAAAATAAAGGGTAAATATATATATATATATATATATATATATTATCACACTCAAATGGATCATGTTGTTTAAAGTCAACTATCATTGCAAGCACATATATATATATATAGTTAAAAACATTAACGTTACGGTAAACATTAATCTCTGAGCATCTAATGCTATAAAATATCATGAAATTACATAAGACGTAGCAAATATAATTAATCAACATAACAACAAGTAAAACATTTAATTAATAAACAACTTTGCCCCTACTAACTAACTACTATATAGAGACTGCAGAGCAAAAAAAAAAAAAAAATCATCCTTGAGTGAATATGATCATATAGAGATTCAAATGGATGCAATTAACTAAATATATATATAAAAAAATTCAATATTTGTTGTCTCATATATATAAAAATTGTGTAAAATGCAAATTTGGTCCGGCATGCATGGCACAAAAATTGAATTAATAAAAATAATTTACCATCTAAACAGAGCAAACTCCGGCTTCGCAGGTGTGGTCGCAGACGCATTGATCACTACTGGTACAATCTAGTACAGTATCAACACATATATCAACATTTGGAACGCAAATTCCAGCAATGCTGCACGACTCAAGCTCGCCGCATTCATCATGTTCGCTACATCTCAGTGCCGACACATCTTCAACCATCTTCGTACATACCATAACTATATATACATCGATAAAGTAGCAAGAGAATATAATTAAAAACACGACAATCCAAAAAGAAATTAAAATATGATCGAACACTACTTTATTTGGACGTCGGAGGGATCGAAAAGCTAGCTAGAGATCGATCGATCGATCGATCGATATTATTATTATTATTATGTAATAGCTAGTTGGCCGGAGATTCAATTTTTGTACATGAATTAATAATTTCTAGTGTACGTTGATATATATATAATTAAATTTTCATGTAATATAATTAACAAAGAAAGTACATAATTAAATAGTACCTGAAGTTGAAACCAAGAAAAACGCAATAACAATCGAGTGTATAACTTTAACATTTGCCATGCTAGCTAGCTCTACAGATTAATTAAGATCGAGTCTCGATCGATCTGTGGGTGTAGGTAATTATGGATTGGTAGTGGAGGTTTATATATATATGGTTTAAGCAAGCACTAATTCAATATTATATAATTAATTAATAAAATATTTCAATTTAATTAATTTGTACGTTGTTAATGTTATAATTAAACTAGCTCCATGCCACCATTAATTTCATTTAAAAACAAAATAGAATATCAAATCTTCATCCTTCATTATCTTACCCAAACATGCTTCCTACCTATATTCTAATTAATTTGATGAATACTTTTTTTTTTTTTTAATGTTTGCTATATCCGGTCTAATCCGTTAAATCAATCTCACCCTCAATTTGTGGGTGCCCGTTATAGTTTTGGAACGATAGTTGACTTTACCATCACCAATCAAGGAAGCTTAGTTAATTAGTTATTATCATCAATCATGAATTATCTTGATGTCACTACAAAAAACGCGGAGTTTGCCGACGGAAGGCTGCCGACGGAATCCATTCCGTCGGTCGCCCCGACGGATCGCCGACGGAATTTTCGAATCGACTGACTCCCGACGGAATCCAAGATCCGTCGGGACCGTCCGACGGACTTCCCGACGGAATTCAGTTCCGCGGCCAAACGGTGTCGTTTAGCCTTGCTTCCCGACGGATTATTTCCGTCGGCCGTTCAAATTTCGACTGCCGACGGAAAATATTCGTCGGTAGCCGACCCGCTTTGACTCACCGCCTCGGATACCACGGAAAAGACGCGTGGTATTAATATTCGCGTGCTACCGACGGAACTATCCGTCGGTAGCCACAATTTTTTTTTTTTTTATAAGAACTGCCGAAGGCAGTTCTTCCTCATAAGGAAAAAAAAATTTGCCTTTCGTCCCCCTCTCCCTGTTCGTCTCCTGTTCTCTCCTCGTGGATTGGATTTTCTTGTGCGTGGATTGATCGAGAAAGGGCATAACGATTATCTACTCCAATTTTCTTCAATTTAAACGGTACGTTTTATAAATTCTTAATTAATTTTAATTAATTTATTGTATTATAAATTGCATGTTTATTATTATAAAACTGTTATTGAATTATTATAAATTGCATGTTAATTATTATAAAATTTCATGTACGTAGTTGATGAATATATATGTATAATTAATTCAAATATATGTTAGTACGTGGATTATATGTTTTTTATTGGTTAATTGTAATTAATTAATGTATGTTAGTTAGAATATATAATGTAGTTCTTGTTAGTTCGTTTTGATAATTAAACTAGGTTATTATTGTTGATTAAATTAGTAATTATTCTTATAAGTAGGGGTGTTGTACGGTTTGATTAATATAGTAATTATTGTTATTGTTTAAATTAAGTCATTATTAATTAGTTTGGTAAATTATTGATTCATTAGTAACGTGATTTTGTTATTGATTAAATTAGGAAATTATTGACTTAAATTACTAAAATGTTATTAATTAAAATAGAAAATTATTGATTTCATTACTATATTAATTATTGATTAATTTATTATACTTTTAAATTTTATTTATTAAAATAGATGAGTCAAGATGCTAGTGGTGCCTCAGGATCTCGACGTATGAGAAGCTCACTTAGGCCTGTTGAGCCTGCTACGTTAACGTCGTCGGCATTCGTTCCACAGCATTCGCCGCCGTCATCTCAGTCGTCGGCAGCTCGTCGACATCCCACGCGGGCCCGAGAAACCAGACTGAGAATATGGATTGAAGATGTACAGTAAGTAATTAATTAAATAATTTTAAGGTTTATCAATATTTAATAGCATCAATTTTTGTACGTTTTTTAATTTATAATGTGTTTGTTTCTTAATATATAATGTCACAGCTTACTTCCTGGTAATGAGATATCGAAGATTTGCACTGAGGTGATTACTAAGTGCAAGGTTGCTGCGAATGCCTACTCTTGGCTGAAGGAGCCGCAGACGAAAAAGGATGAATACTGGGAGGAATTCCAGGTATTTGAGTGCATTCAATTAAATATTAATAAACAATTTATTATATATATTATTTGATAAATATGTTGATCGAATATGTGCAAAAACATGCTTATTGGCATAGGGAGTTTTTTTCGGACAACGATATCCACAGGCACTGGGAATCTTCATGTCAGTCTAGGTATAATGAGATAATGTACACCTGGAGGACTGCTTGGCGTAGTCGTGGCGTGGT
Source organism: Galeopsis tetrahit (assembly GCA_963675135.1). Lineage (NCBI taxonomy): Eukaryota > Viridiplantae > Streptophyta > Magnoliopsida > Lamiales > Lamiaceae > Galeopsis > Galeopsis tetrahit. Next base: position 36,699,431 of record OY776133.1, on the reverse strand, counting down.
GCAGACGTTGGGGGAGGACGAAAATGGAGTCGACGTGTGGAACACGTTGACCACGTATTGGAGTAGCCCGGAGTACGTGCGGAAGTGTGCAACTGCTCGAGCCAACCGTAGAAGTGATGGGGGAGGTGGGATGTCAAGGCATCGGGGGGGGGGGGGGCGATCCGCGTATGAGCACTCAATTGCTCTAGTAAGTGTTCACTAAATTTATTTCAATTATTTATATTATATTATATAAAATAATTTTTATATGCTCATTTGGTACGAAATAGGAGCGGGAACTTGGACGTGAACCCACACACGTGGATCGGTTGAACGTTCTTCATCCGTTTGATCGAGATTCGCAGACGTCCACATATGGACGCACTACTGAGCTTCACATAAGTTTAATTAAATTGTGATGTTTTTTTTAATATTTAATTAATTAAATGTATTGAACTGTGTATTAATTTAATTTTTTTTTAATTATGTAGTTGAATGTGAACCGGAGGATTGAAGAGGAGACGACACAGGCTTCTGCTGAAGCCGGGCCCAGCGCTCCCCCTCCGCCTGATCTTAACCGGATTTACCTGGACGTTGCCCCGGCTGATCGAGGACGGGTCCTTGGCCTTGGCCGGATGAGCCGCTCAGTGAGAGCTGCGTCGTCCAGTTCGTCGTCCCAGCGTGCATCGCAGGCCTCTGTATCCTCCACTGCTGTTCCGGACCCGAACGTAGTACACATGATGAACCACTACTTCCGACAGCTAACTGACACTATGGGTCGATCGTTGGGGATGTCTGCTGATCAAATAGATACATGCTTTGCACAGGCGATGAGCGTTCCCCCTCCGCCTTTCGATGCTCCGGTTGGTCCATTTCCCCCTCCGCCTTTCGATGCTCCGGTTGGTTCAGTTCCCCCTTTCAATGCTCCAGATCCAAATCCAGATGCAGCCGCAGACGACTTGGATTTCATTGGTGCTGATGACTTTTTTGCACCGTATAATCCAGATGTTTAAACTATTTATTTTTCTGTCGAACTATTTATTTTTCTGTCAAACTATTTAATTTTCTGTCGAACTATTTAATTTTCTGTCGAACTATTTATTATTCTGTTGGACATATTTATTTCGGTTGATGCTTGTTTGTCAATGGATTGTTTATTTATGTTATTGTTTTTAATTTATACATAATACATAATTTTTCGTTAGATTTTGGTATAAAGTAAAGTATTTTTTAATTTTTTTTCGATTTTTATTTTATTCCGCCAATATTACCGACGGAAATAAAAATTTCGTCGGAAATAATGTCTGCCGACGGATATTCCGTCGGCCAAGTACTCTACCGACGGAATTTTGGGCGGCACCCTACCGACGGAATTTCAGAATCCGTCGGTAGATTCAAAATGTACACTCCGACGGAATTTCAAAATCCGTTGGTAGCGCGTAATATTTACAGAAGCTTTTTTCCCCTTTCTCACTCAGTCGAAAAAAATTGTGGAAATTGTATGAGAGCAAGCAAATTTCGGTACGTTTTTCTTTTTTACTTGGTTAAATTTTGTAGTTTAGTTGTGCATTTTATATGGTTATAGTTTAATTAGTTGTGCATTTTATATATTTGTAGTTTAGTTGTGTATTTTAATTATATTGTTTGTAGTTTAGTTGTGTATTTTAATTATATTGTTTGTAGTTTAATTAGTTGTGCATTTTTTTAGATGTTTGTAAGAATTTTATGTTAAATGTTTAACAGATGGGTTTGCCGGATCGTCGATGGATGTATGAAACTCCTAGGTTCATTTTAGGAAATGTGAATAGTGAATTTTACAATGAACTTGTGTCATTTGTTGAATTTGCAAAGCTCCACCCACATTACATGCATGGGGATTGTATCAAGTGTCCGTGTAATGCCAAAAAATGTCAGAATAAAATATTTAAGTCGATTGATGAGGTTTTGGTACATGTTCTGAAGAATGGTTTCACTGTTAATTATTATAATTGGACATTTCACGGCGAAGTACGCTGGTATCTATGAAAGACAAATATATGGTAATCAAGCCGGCACGAGTAATGAACAACAATTTGGTGGGGAACAACAGTTTGGTGGGGGACAACAGTTTGGTGGGGAAGAACAACTTGGGGAGGGAGAACCCAATATGTATCAAACAATGATAATGGAAGCCGGTTTTTCAAATGTAGAAGAGGAGCCGACGGATGAAGCATTTCGGTTTTATGAAATGCTCAAATTTCTCGATCAAGATTTGTATCTGGGTTGTGATTCACACTCTCAACTGTCATTTAATGCCCGACTTATGGCTATCAAGACCGAGAACAAGCTTTCTAACAGGGCATATGAGCAAATGACACAATTATGCAGTGAGATCTGCCCTCCTGAGAATAAGGTGCCTACAACGTATCATCAAAGCAAGCAAATGCTGAAAAATATTGGATTGCCGGTCGAGAAGATTGATTGTTGTATAAACGGTTGCATGTTATATTGGGGTGATGAAGATAGCAATCCGAAAATGTGTAGGATGTGTGGTCATCCTCGTTACAAAGAGCCACGTCGGAAGGGGCCCGCTGGTCAATCGAAGCCGTCGAAGAAGAAAGTGGCACACAAGAAGATGTATTATCTTCCAATCATTCCTCGTTTAATGAGATTGTATCAATCTACTGCCACAGCACAACACATGACGTGGCATGCAACAGATTCGTCTTCGACCGAGTCTAGGTAGATGCGACATCCGGCGGACTCGGAGGCCTGGAAACACCTTGACAACGTGTATCCCAATTTTTCTTCTGAACCGAGGAATGTGAGGCTAGGTTTGTGTACTGATGGTTTTGCACCGTTTGGGAGCTTTGGAAAGCAGTATTCGTTGTGGCCGGTGATTCTGACTCCGTATAATCTTCCTCCGTGGATGTGCTTGAAACCTCAAACAATGTTTCTAACTGTATTGGTGCCAGGTCCGTCGAATCCAAAGGATAAACTTGACGTTTATCTCCAGCCTCTTATAAAAGACCTGATCTTTTTATGGGAAAGTGGTGTCCAAACGTATGATGTTGTTCAAGTGTTGCACGAAGTCGTTGAAGTAGAATATCCGGGATATCCAGCAAAGACTGTAGTGTTGTTCAAGTGTCATTGGTTTGATTCAGGCCCTTCAGGAACAAGGATTCATCCGGAGTACAAACTCGTCGATGTTAATCCGAAAAGGAGCTATATCGGGAATGATCCATTTGTATTTGCCCATCAAGTATCTCAAGTATACTACTGCAAGTATCCAGTACGATCACGTAGTAAAATTGAATGGCACGCTGTTTGCAAAGTAAAGGCAAGATCAATGGTAGAAGTCCCTACAAAGGACAAAAGTGATGAAGATGATTCTCCGTTTCAAACGGAACAAATAGAGGCTAGAACTGAAGTCTTTACAGGAGATTTGAATATCCACGTAGACTTGACGGCTGGAAATTCACAATTGATCGAAATTGAAAACGATAATGGAAATGAGGAAGATGATGAAAATGAAGAGGAAGAGGAAGAGGAGGAGAAGGAGAAGGAGGAGGAGGAGGAGGAGGATGATGAAGAGGAGGAAGATGAGACAAATAATGAAAATGTAGATGAAGAAGATGAAGAGGAAGAAGATGAATAATAAATTATATAATGTAAGCTAATTATTTTATTAGATGTACAATTTAAAAAATATTTATTTATCATTAAGTTACAACTAAAAATTGTGAAAAGAAATTAATTTTTTGAAAATTTTTAAAATATAATTAGCAAAAAAATGAATATTTTAGTAAAAAAAATGAATATTTTAGTATTTAAAAATATATAAATTATAGATTACAAATTTAATTATTTAATTTATGTGAATGAAATTAATTTTTTAAAAAATAATTAGCAAAAAAATGAATTTTTTACTAAAAAATATTAGTATTTTAGTTAAAATATGAATATTTTAGTATTTTAAAATATATAAATTATAAAAATATAAATTATAGATTTCAAATTTAATTATTTGATATATATGAAAGAAATTAATTTTGTGAATTTAAAAAAAAAATGGGTCGAAAATGAGTACATATACAATTAATATTACAATTACGAACAAGTAACACACCTGTCCGAGTGGTAGGCGCCCACACACCCGGGTTCGATTCCTAGCAAGGCCAGAATAAATGGTGGCCTTAATAACAGATCGCGGGCCGGGTCGGGGCCGGGCCGGGGCCGGGTGGGGGTCGGGTCCGATCCACGCCAGTTATTTGTTTTTTTTGGGTTGAGACTTGCCGACGGATAATTCCGTCGGCACTACCGACGGAACCCCGACGGACACCGACTGAATATAATTCCGAATTTAAAAAATATAAAATCGAGATCCGTCGGCAGTTCCGTCGGAACGTACCGACGGAATTCTCGACAGAAGCCGACGGATACATTTTTCTTAAAAAAAATGCTAAAATAAATTTCCGTCGGTACTACCGACGGACGGACCGACGGAATTGCCGACAGAAATCAGACCCGGTTTCAAAACGGGTCATTCGGCCTACCGACGGAATGAGATCCGTCGGCAGACTCGACTGATTTATTCCGTTGGGAATCCGTCGGGACTACCGACGGAAAAAAAAAATTCCGTCGGTAAACCGGGCCGACGAGGCTAGAGCCGACTGAATTATTCCGTCGGTAGTTCCGTCGGAAACCACGCCTACCGACCACAATTCCGTCGGTAGGTCCGTCGGTAAACCGCGCGTTTTTTGTAGTGTGTAATGGAATACAGTATACCATATTCTCCTAAAAAGTTGAATTTGTAATTACAAACTAGTTAATACTCCCTCCGTTTCATAAAGTTTGTCGCATTTCTCATTTTGTATAAAATTAAGGAACATATTTTTTTGACAAATTTACTCCTCGTTATTTTCTCCCCCTTTCTTCTCTTTTTCCTTTTATTTTTCCACCTTCCTTTTCCACCATTTCTTTGACCTTTCCAAAAAAAATCGTAATTAATATATTTCCAAAAGAATAGGGGCAATTTAGGGAGATCATTGGTAAAATTAGGAAATCGACAAACTTTTTGAAACAAATTTAAAGTCCAAATGCGACAAACTTTTTGGATCGGAGGGAGTAAAAAATACTGTTAAGTTAATTATAAACCAGTTGTAGTTCACACCCGTATTTTAAGTAATGGAATCAAATCTCCAATATCCAATGATTATTTTAATTGGTAATCTACCCAAACGTGCTTTGCAAGGGACAAGTTGACTTATTTAAGGGTTTCAAAAAGCTTGTCGCATTTGTCATTTTGTATAAAATTAAGAAACATATTTTTTGACACATTTAACTCTCATTAATTTTTCTCTCTCCCCATTGACCTTTCCTTTCTATCACACTTTTACCTTTTTTTTAAAGAAAGTGAGAAAAAATGAATCATTAATATATTTCCAATTATAAGTGATATTGTAGGAGTTACAAAAGGGCATTTTAGGAAAATTGGTGGTAAAAATAAGAAAAACGACAAACTTTTTGAAACAAAAATAAAGACCAAATACGACAAATTTATGAAACGGAGTGAGTATATTCTAACTCAAATAGTTTAATTACTCTCGTGTCCAATATTATAATTCTCACTTTTTCTTTTCGAGCTGTCCAATTTCATTATTCATATTCCTTATTTGGAAAATTTACTATTCACACTACGTTATCTCCACCCTCCAACCATCTCTTATTTACTCAAATCACTACAAGAAACAAGGGGAATAGCGACGAAAATTTTACGACAAATCTAAATTTCATCGCTAAAATCAATTTTTAGCAACAAAATATAAATTTTCGTCGCTAACTTGTTAGATTTAATATTTGCAATAAAATTTATATATTTCATCGCTATATTAGCAACAAATTGCTTCATTTTGTTGTTAATAATCAAAACAACAATGAAAATTATATTTCGTCGCTAATATTTTGCGATGAAATAGAAATTTTCGTGGCTAATTTCTTGAAATTATTTTTTACAACAAAATTTATATATTTCATCGCTATATTAGCAACAAATTGCTTCATTTTGTTGTTAATAATCAGAACAACTATAAAAATTATATTTCGTTGCTAATATTTTGCGATGAAATAGAAATTTTTGTGACTTAATTTCTTGAAATTATTTTTTACAACAAAATTTATATATTTCATCGTTATATTAGCAACAAACTGCTTCATTTTGTTGTTAATAATCAGAACAACTATGAAAATTATATTTCGTTGCTAATATTTTGCGATGAAATAGAAATTTTTGTGGCTAATTTCTTGAAATTATTTTTTGCAACAAAATTTATATATTTCATCGCTATATTAGCAACAAATTGCTTCATTTTGTTGTTAATAATCAGAACAACAATGAAAATTATATTTCGTTGCTAATATTTTGTGATGAAATATAAATTTTCGTGGCTAATTTCTTGAAATTAATTTTTGCAACAAAATTTATATATTTCATCACTATATTAGCAACAAATTGCTTCATTTTTTGTTAATAATCAGAGCAACAATGACAATTATATTTTCTTGCTAATATTTTGCGATGAAATTGAAAATTTTGTGGCTAATTTCTTTAAATTAATTTTTGCAACAAAATTTATATATGTCATCGCTATATTAGCAATAAATTGCTTCATTTTGTTGTTAATAATCAGAACAACAATGAAAATTATATTTCGTCACTAATATTTTACGATGAAATATAAATTTTCGTGGCTAATTTATTGAAATTAATTTTTGCGATGAAATTAAAATATTTCATCGCTATACTAGCCACGTATTGCTTCATTTTGTTGTTAATAATCAGAAAAACAATGAAAATTATATTTCGTCGCTAATATATTTCATCGCTATATTAGCAACAAATTGCTTCATTTTGTTGTTAATAATCAAAACAACAATGAAAATTATATTTCGTCGCTAATATTTTGCGATGAAATAGAAATTTTCGTGGCTAATTTCTTGAAATTATTTTTTACAACAAAATTTATATATTTCATCGCTATATTAGCAACAAATTGCTTCATTTTGTTGTTAATAATCAGAACAACTATAAAAATTATATTTCGTTGCTAATATTTTGCGATGAAATAGAAATTTTTGTGACTTAATTTCTTGAAATTATTTTTTACAACAAAATTTATATATTTCATCGTTATATTAGCAACAAACTGCTTCATTGTGTTGTTAATAATCAGAACAACTATGAAAATTATATTTCGTTGCTAATATTTTGCGATGAAATAGAAATTTTTGTGGCTAATTTCTTGAAATTATTTTTTGCAACAAAATTTATATATTTCATCGCTATATTAGCAACAAATTGCTTCATTTTGTTGTTAATAATCAGAACAACAATGAAAATTATATTTCGTTGCTAATATTTTGTGATGAAATATAAATTTTCGTGGCTAATTTCTTGAAATTAATTTTTGCAACAAAATTTATATATTTCATCACTATATTAGCAACAAATTGCTTCATTTTTTGTTAATAATCAGAGCAACAATGACAATTATATTTTCTTACTAATATTTTGCGATGAAATTGAAAATTTTGTGGCTAATTTCTTTAAATTAATTTTTGCAACAAAATTTATATATGTCATCGCTATATTAGCAATAAATTGCTTCATTTTGTTGTTAATAATCAGAACAACAATGAAAATTATATTTCGTCACTAATATTTTACGATGAAATATAAATTTTCGTGGCTAATTTATTGAAATTAATTTTTGCGATGAAATTAAAATATTTCATCGCTATACTAGCCACGTATTGCTTCATTTTGTTGTTAATAATCAGAAAAACAATGAAAATTTTATTTTGTCGCTAAAGTTTTGCAATGAAATATAATTTGTTGTGGCTAATTTATTGAAATTACTTTATGCGATGAAATAAAAATATTGCATCACTAAACTAACAACGAATTCTTTTATTTTGTTGTTAATAATTAGGACAACAATGAAAATTATATTTAGTCACTATTATTTTGCGATGAAATATATTTTTTGTGGCTAATTTCTTGGAATTAATATTTGCAACAAAATTAAAATATTTTATCGCTACACTTTTAACAAATTATTTTATTTTGTTGTTAATAATAAGAAAAACAATGAAAATTATATTTTGTGGCTAATATTAAATCAATTATGCATATTAAATCAAGAGAATCGACTTATATAATTAAATGTTTAATAATTCTCCAAATTTTATGTCTTATAAATCAGTATGAATGTTAATAAAAATATTTATAAATATGATATGATGCAAATGAAGATGGACATAAAGATAAGAGAATGAAGATTGGATTGAATATTTATTGTTTTTTTTAATTGTTAAAGTAACATTGATTTTTTACAATTGGAATTGTTTTAAAAATTACAATATATATATACATATATAATTGTTACAACTTACAAGTTAAACATTAATCAATTAATAAATGTGAAATAAATTATTAAATGAGTGAAAATAACTACTAAATTAGTAACAATTGAATACATATATAATTAATATTAAAAGCTGAATTAAAGAGCTGTCTGCCCGAGTGGTAGGCGCCCAGCTATGGGCACCCATCCACCCGGGATCAATTCCCACCTAGATCAAATAAAATATTTATTTAAATAAAATGGGGGAGGGGGTATGTGGGTGCAGGTTGAGTTGGGGGTTGGGTGCGGGTTGGGTCGGGTCGGGTGTGGGTGCGGGTTGGGGCGAGTCGAGTGCGGAAGTGGGTTTAGAGAACGATTGAGTTGGTTCAGTTGGGGTGGGTCGGGTCGGGTGTGGGTGCAGGTTGGGTTGGTCGAGTACGAAAGTGGGTTTAGAGAATGATTCGTAAATCGGATATCATAGCCAAATATTAGCGACAAAAATATGGGTTTCATCACTAACATTTGCAACGAAATTAAAATATTTATCACGAAAAAATTTGTCGCTAATTCTAATATTTTTGTCGCTAATGTGAATTAGCGATGAAATAATTTTGTCGCGGGATTTGTTGCTATACACCCGTCGCTAACGTGTTTGCGACAAATGTTTGATTTTCCTCGCAAACATTTTGTGATGAAACTCATATTTTCGTCGCTAACATTTTGCGATGAAACTTATATTTTTCGTCGCTAATATTTTGCGATGAAACTCAAATTTTCGTCACTAATATTTTGCGATGAAACTCAAATTTTCATCGCAAATATTTGCGACAAAATTAATTTTTTTTGTCGCAAACACGTTAGCGACGGGCGTATAGCAACAAATCCTGCGACAAAATTATTTCATCGCTAACTCACGTTAGCGACGAAAATATTAGAATTAGCGACAAATTTTTTCACGGCTAAATTGCAGTTTTCTTGTAGTGAATTGTCATTGACTTTATTTATTGTTAGAAGTAATACAATATTAAAGATGTCGACTACTGGTTCTATTGTCTAGAAGAAGAGAAGTCATAGTCGTCTGTTTCGATCATACCAGCTGAGTAAGGTCAACCCAGCGTATAAGGCTAAGCCATCTAATCTTTGAGAAACTCATATGGTAGAGTAAGGACAACTCTACTAAGTTTGTGTCATCTTATCTGTATCAGCTGTGTTGAGTCCAAGTCGTCTAAGCCAAGTCAGCTGATAGGCATATCAGCTGAGTCAAGTCTGTTGATTCAGTTTATTTCAGAGTTAATTATAAGTAGTTATTTTTGGTAGGGAAGTAGTTAGTTCATATGAGCATTATATTGTATCTCTGTAAATACAACCCCTAGTGCATAGTTGTAGATTGATTGAGTTGTTGAGCGAGTTAACAAGTTATCTTAGTGAGTCATACTTGTAATTTGTAAACACTTGTTAAAGTTTAGTGAGGCTTATCTTAGTGAGTCGTACTTGTAATCTGTAATTAAACACTTGTTCAAGTGTAGTGAAGGATAGCATCTATCCTCCGTGGACGTAGATCAATTGGATGGAACCACGTAAAATTTGGGAAAATTGCACTTTTGGTCCTGTTGGAATTTTTCAAAATCACGTTTGGTCCTTCAATTCACAAATGGTCCTTTTTTATGCATATTTGGTCCTGTAAGTTAATTTTTGGATGGAAACAGTTAGTTGATTTATTTTTAGGGTTAGTTGACTTAAATATATTAAAATTTTAATAATCTAAATAACTTCTAAAATTATAAATTAATAACATGTATATATATAAATATATACAATCAAAAAATAGATTTTTTTTTAAATCTAGCTAATAATAAATAATCCATAAAACTAATTTTCAGAACCCAATAATTTAAATATACCAAAAGAATTTATTGTAAATTCAGAATACAAAATTATTTTAAAATTGACGGAGTATGAAAATATAAATTCTTAAGTGTCAATTGTAATAGCATATATAATAATTTACGTAAAGTTTGAAATAATAAAAAAATCGGCATATTCAAGTATCTGGAATTCTGGATATAAATGAAATACAAAACATTATTTTCAAACCAAATAACAATTTAATGTAAATTTTGAAAATTATTTAAATGTGATTATACATTAATTTTAAAACTAAAGAGAACAGAGCCTCCTACTGTTCTGCACAGAAACATATCCTGATATCCCCCGTGCATCTTCAACCGCCGCCCGCCGCCGCACCGTCACTTACACCACCACCCACCCACCCTCCCCGTCGCCACCCCCTTGCCACATCCCCACCACTCCACCCCACCTCACTCCAGACAATCAGGCCACGACCCCCAATACCTGATACTCCGACCAAGAAATCTGATCGATTCCGATCACGAAATCCGACGAGGCTACCTACTCTAGCCACGTCTCAATGCTAGGAATCAAAACCCCTTGTCAATTTTAGATATTGATTTCCCATTCATCTCCAATTTCACAATTTTTCAGGGAAGGTTTTCACGATTTTTTTGCGAATTTTGGGTGAGACAAATTCAGGGAATTGAGCAATTAGGTTTCGATAATTTTGGGTAAAGTTCAGAGGGTTAAATGGGGCAAGTTGGTGCGTATTTTTTCAATGTAATGATTTACAGTATTGATTTTGAGATGCACTCTTTGGTTTTGAATCGATTTTGGTGCGATTTTCTTCAATGTCTCTGTTTGATTTTGGAAGAAATTTATCTTAGTGGTTTTGGTTTCTATGGTCGTGCCGGGTATATTTATCCCAGAGCTCTTAACTTTTCCGATGCGATGGTTGGTGGGTGGCCGGAAAGCCGCCGGAATTTGTATCCGGAGGAGATGGGTCACGGGTGTTATTTAATTATTAATTTTAGAGTTGGGTTTAATTTAAACAAAAATAACCCCAAGTTGACGGAACTGTTATAAATTTAACAGAAACATCTTATGGGACCAAAAGTGATGTAAAAAGGACCACATCTGATAAGGGTACAATCTTATAGGACCAAAAGTGCAATTTTCCCCATAAAATTTTGTGTTTGTTCTTACTTGTTCATTTCATTGCGTTTTGAGTTTCTTGATTTATCATTTGGATTTGGTATTGTTTGTGTGTAACAATTCCATAACAATTATAAACAATCACTTTATTAAGTGGACCTCACAACATCCCATCATACCCTCAACTTATTTACTTTCTAAAACAAAATCTTTAAATGCTCATATGAACTCCAAATTTCAATCAAATGCTTCGAAATTACCTCCAAATTTAAAAAAGCCCTAAGAAATATACTACTACAACACTTGATGCATATATATATGGTTTAAGCACTAATTCAATAGTATTAATTAATAAAATATTTCAAATTGTACGTTTTTAATGTTATAAAAACTAGCTAGCTATTTCAACCCCATGCCACCATTAATTTCATTTAAACAAAACAGAATATCAAATCTTCATCCTTTATTATCTTAACTATTACACTACCCAAACATGCTTCCTACCTATATATATTCTAATTAATTTGATGAATAGTTTAATAGATTTTTTTTTAATGTTTGGTATCCAGTCTAATCTGGTGTGGGTGCCCGTTATAGTTTTGGATAGTTGACTTTACCATCACCAATAAAGGAAGTTTAGTCAGTTATCATCAATCATGAATTATCTTGATGTAATGGAATACAGTATACCATATCTCCAAAGAGTTGGACTTTGTAATTACCAATAATCATATATGCACTACTAATAAAAAATACTATTAAGTTATACTTTTTGTTAATTATAAACCAGCGACTCGTAAATAAAATACACAAAACAATTTTTCGATTGAACAAGTCAATATTCTCAAAATATGTGTACATCTATCATGAGACACCTAGTATTTCATAGTTGTAAGAACCACTACATCCTCTAAGGATATGATGCAGATCGTACACCAATCTCAATCGCATCATCTATTTTTCATTCTCGATAATCCTTGATTGGGGTTACTATAAAAACCATGATATAGTCAATCGTGATCTCACATCTCAATGAAATCATTAGTTCATGAAAATACATATAAGTAATAAATGCAAACAATCAAACATAGCATTTTATAAGTGTATCATCGAATATTATTAATGAAATTAATAATACTCAAAATAACTGTGATCAAATATAATGTCATTATAACAATTTTCTCTAAAACAGTATATCATATTCTCCCATATAGTTGACTTTGTAATTACCATATTCTCCCAAAGAGTTGACTTTGTAATTACCAATAATCATGTACTACTGATAAAAAATACTACGGAGTATTAAGTTATACTTTTGTTAACTATAAACCAGCTATGTGACCTGTACTTCACACTCGTATTTTAAGAAATGGAATCAAATCTCCAATATCCAATGATCATCAAATTGATGATTATTTTAATTGGTAATCTACCCAAACGTGCTTTGCACGTATAAATATTCTAACTCAAATAGTTTAATTACACTTATGTCCAATATTATAACCCCTTCAACCATTGACTTTATTTATTATTAGGAGTAATGCAATATTAAAGATGTTAGTTATAAGTTTTTTTTGTTTACAAATTAAATACCCATTCCTTTTCCCCTCCCCATGACTCGAACCCAGGATCTAAGGCCTAGGTAGTGGTGCTCTAACCACTTGAGCTATCCCATTTTGTCGTTAGTTATAAGTTCTATTATCTAGAAGAGGAGAAGTCGTAGTTGTCTGGTTGGATCAGACCAGCTGAGCAGGGACGGAACTATGTATAGCTTGGGGGTGGCCTTGGCCCCCCTCAACTTTTTTCATTTTCTTAGTATTTTTTTTTTTTTTTGAAGGGTTACAAGAAAATAGAACAAGATCAGTACATCATAACCCACAGGATCATCTTCAACCTAGAAGGATCAAAGCGGCAGCTGCTCCATTCCAATCGTGAGGAAGTGGAGAGATGAGTGCAACCAATGCCCACAAATACGATCAAATCTCCATTCTCAAACGAAAAAATACCCCACACTAAGGTATATCCGTATCGAGAAATATAGAGAAAAAAGAAAAGACATAGGTCCACTAAAAGTACCAAAGGCAAGACCAATCCAACACAAAAAAACCCAGAAAACAAAAAAGGACCCATGCAGGGAGGAAAAAAACACACTAGGCGAGGAGAGACCACACGAAGTGGAGGAATCAACAAAAACTAAAAACTAAACAAGCTAAAATACTAGAAATTAAACTGCTAAAAAACTAGAAAAAACAATAAATTGGGATCAATGTGTGACTCACCCAATCGGCCACCGTAGCGCCGTCGGGGAGGAACACCCATTGATCCCACCTAAACCTTAAAGAGACTCCTTGAGCTTGTAGATTTGAGGAGACGAAATTGGTTAACTGACGAACGAACGCGGTGATTCGGTGGAGTAGCTTAACGACACGGACTTGTGCAGGCAATTATGACCTCTCAACTCTTACACCGTAAACCAGCGACGGCTGAGGCGGCGTGCACGACAACGCAGATGTATGGTGATAGGCGGTGCACGGCAGCGCAAATATATGGTGATAGGCGGTGGCGGATTAATGGCTTATTTTCTAAGCTATTATTCTAGAGAGAGGGGGGAGCATTTTCTTAGTATTATATATGCATGTAGAATATAATTAGCACAATACATTAATTTTATTATGTTATACAGTTCATGAAATTCTAGTTAAACAAAGTAATTGGCCCAAGTAGCTAAAATTCAAAATAAATGAGGTGGGCCTGTCCAGTAAGCTAAAAGCAACAGGTAATTTGATTAATTTATGAGCAGTTATATTCCAGATAACTCAAATTAAGTGAAATACTTTTTAGTCTCAATATATTCTCTTTAATTGCATAAAATATTAAAAAAGAAATTATCGGGACTCCAAATGAAAATTTAGGAGTAAAAAGGCTTTTAGTCTAATAAACCTAGCTAATCTCAATTTTTTCTCAATATTCTAGATAATCTATTATAATATATTGATAAATAAATAGCAAAAAAATATGTATAAACTATCAATTGTGATAAATAAATAGCAAAAAAATATGTATAAACTATCAATTGTTAACGATTTTCGTGATATGTACGAGAGAGTTATAGTTTTTAACATATTAAGGACATAATTATGTATTTTTAAATATTTAACTATATATACTAATATATCTAGGTTCAAATATAAAATACTGAATTTTATTATTATTAGATATATATTAATATTAAATTATATTTATCGGCCCCCCCTAACCCACAATTCTGGGTCCGTCCCTGCAGCTGAGTAAAGTCAACTCAGCGTATGAGGCTAAGCCATATGATCTTCGAGCAACACATCTAGTAGAGTAATGATAACTCTACTGAGTTTGTGTCATCTAATTTGTATCAGCTGTGCTCGGTCCAAATCGTCTAAGCCAAGTCAGCTGATACACTTATTAGCTGAGTCAAGTCTGTTGATTCAGTTTAGTCCAAAGTTAGTTATAGGCGGCTATTTTTGTTAGGGCAATTTGTAGTTAGTTGATATGGACATTGTATCTCTATAAATACAACCTGTAGTGCACAGTTGTAGATTGATTGAGTTGTTGAGCGAGTTAACAAGTTATCTTAGTGATTCATACTTGTAATCTGCAAACACTTGTTCAAGTTTAGTGAGGCTTATCTTAGTGAGTTGTACTTGTAATCTGTAAACACGTGTTCAAGTTTAGTGAAGAGAGTCTCTATCCTTCGTGGACGTAGATATATAATTGGATCGAACCACGTAAAATTTTATGTTTGTTCATACTTGTTCATTTCATTGCGTCTTGAGTTTCTTAATTTATCATTTGGATTTGGTATTGTTTGTAGGGATTATATTTTTTTTAGTCCATTAAGTTACCACAATTTTGAATTTAGTCCATCATGTTACCACTTTTTGAATTTAGTCCATTAAGTTTCGATTTATTTTAATTTTGGTCTAGTTACCTGCTACATCAGGTTTAACAGGTCATTTTTAAAAACACACCCCATAAAATGTTATACACACCCCAAATGTTAAACACACCACACTAAAATTTAAAAATCATTTTTTATTACTATACACACCCCCAACTATTTCCTATTTAATAAATATATTGCCAAAAATAATTAAATTAAAAAAATAAGAATTTAAATTAATATGAAAAATATAAATAAAATCTATAAAAATTGCCTAAATCTTCAAAAATTAAACAAAGTTAAAAAATATTAATTAATTTAGTTAGTTTTAAAATTTTAGTTGATTTTTTAATACTTTTAAAGATTTTTTTATTTAATTTAATAATTTTTTCAAGTTGATTTTTTTTTTAAATTTATTAAATATCTTAAAAAATAGTAAAAAAAATTAATTAAATCTTTAAAACCAATTAAATTAATTAATGTTTTTAGCTTTGTTTAATTTTTGAAGATTTTAGTGATTTTTTATAGGTTTTATTTATATTTTTATATTAATTTGAATTCTTACTTTTTTTTTAATTTAATTATTTTTAGCAATTTATTAAATATGTTTATGATTTTATTTAACTATATTTGAATTTTGAATTTTTGTGTTTAACGTTTGGAGTGTATATAAAATTTATGTGGTGTTAGCAGGTTCATGTAATATAAAAGAAATATTTAAAAGAAAAATAAAATAAATTTAAAATTCCATTTCTTTATTAATGTTTTATTTGCGTTCTAACTTCTATAAAAAAAAACGTAGAAAATAATGCTAAATAAAATTTAAAAATAGTAGAAAATCAACTAAATCTTCAAAACTAATTAAATTAATTATTTTAGCTTTGTTTCATTTTTAAAGATTTAGGCGATTTTTTTATAGATTTTATTTATATTTTTCATATTAATTTGAATTCTTATTTTTTTAATTTAATTATTTTTGACAATTTATTAAATAGGAAATAGTTGGGGGTGTGTATAGTAATAAAAAATGATTTTTAAATTTTAGTGTGGTGTGTTTAATATTTGGGGTGTGTATAACATTTTATGGGGTGTATTTAAAAAATGACCTGTTAAACCTGCTGTAACAGGTAACCAGACCAAAATTAAAATAAATCGAAACTTAATGGACTAAATTCAAAAAGTGGTAACCTGATGGACTAAATTCAAAATTGTGGTAACTTAATGGACTAAAAAAAATATAACCCCTTGTTTGTATTACAATTCCATAACATTTATAAACAATCACTTTATCTATAAATGTACCCCACAACATCTGTTGGGATATGAGTTATTTTAATAAAGAAAATTTGATTTTGATTAGATACCAAAACCCAAAGTAAAACCCCAAGTAAGATGATTTACCAGGTCTGGATTTTCATGTTAGATAAAATCATACATGTTAGGGAGCTTTAAATTAGTAGTTAGATAGATTTTTTAAATCTATGACAAATCACCTGAAAGCACAAAGTCACTACTACAAAATTGAGCTTGGAGAGCCTTGAAAAATGGCCTTGGAGAGCCTTTAAAACCGCTCTCCAAGCGACAGCACTCCAAGCTAAGAGAGCGGTTAAAAACCGCTTTGTAAGTAAGAGGACTTGGAAAGCGGTTTTGAACCGCTCTGCAAGTGAGGCCCTTAGACAGCGGTTATGAACCGCTCTCTAAGTATAAGAGCTTGGAGAGCGGTTCAAAACCGCTCTCTATATTAATTTTTTTTTTTATTAATTTCACTTGGAGAGCGGTTCAAAACCGCTCTCTAAGTAATATATATTTTTTTCGATTTTACTTGGACAGCGGTTTTAAACCGCTTTCTAAGTATTTTTTTTTTATATTATTTTTTTAATAATTATTTTATATTTTAAAAATCCTATTTATATTATTTTTTTAATAATTATTTTATATTTTAAAAATCCTATTTATACAAAATCAAAACTTAATTAAATTCAAATAAATAAACGTACAAAAACATATATACACCAAAAAGATGAAATATCATCACATCACAAATATATAAGTTAATACATTACATTCTACCAAAAATTATACTAATTTAATTATATGTTTACAAAAATCGATTGTAAAGGTACCCTGTCCAATCTTTTTTCCATTTGTCCATTCTTTTGTCGTTGTAAGTTTTGAGCGGACGGTTATAGATAAACTGCAAACAACGATCAATCAATATAGTTAGATATATAGTATATGAATTTTTATTCAATGAAAAATAATTTAAATAAATCGATAAATTGACTTACCATGTTAGGAATCGTCGTTTGATAAGTCTTGATTATATCCTCAATATAACAACATACAAAATGTCCACAATGATAACTATCACGTTGGCTCGGAACCTGTTATATATAATTAGCAATTATAAGTATGCATTAATAGTACTATTATGATTATTTTCTATTAATTTGATAACTTACTAAATTAAATTACCTTAACATCTATCCAGCTCACTCTATTGAAAGTAGATCTTGAGACTAGATTGTGAAGGCGACTTCGATACATCGTCATCACACTATTATTATTATAATAAGAAGAAAAAAATAGATTAAATATGTATAATTTAAAAAGTAATTAAAACAAATCATTATATTATAATATTAAAAATGAACTTACGCTTCCATGTATGACATGAGATCGGGACGATTTGCAACCACCCCATCCAAAGCTGGGTCCATAAAAAAGACACTTAATGTCTTCATATTTATGGCAACCAACACCCAATGGCTCCTATATTATATTAAGAATATATATTTAAATTAGCTGCAAATGTGCAAATAACATATTATGCATACAAATTTTAACGAAATGTTTATTGTACTCACCCCACATTTGTTGGCCAAAAAATGAGATGTTCCCTCCCAGTATGACTCAGCATATGTTCGACTATCCCCTCCATGCCCTGTGCCCTATCACTACTCAATATGCAAGACACTTGGGGGGAGATGAAGGAATACAATCCACATGCTCGGTTATCTCTAGAGAGATATACCTCACCCAAATATCTTTAACCAACATATATACACTTGGGGGGAGATGAAGGAATACAATCATATCCAAGACACTTGTATATATATGAAGTTGTTTTGATTTCTAAATTAATTATTGCAGTTGATATGAATAAATGAAGTACTAGTAGTTGTAACCAGTTGGGAAGTTTGAGGATGCCAGTAGTGGTCATGGATTTCTGGGTTGGATCGAGAGCCTAATTAATTTACACTGGATTTGGGATTTTATTAAATTAATTAATTCTACAGTTAATTAAGCGTAATTGATTTTATATGAGTGAAGTGAAGTACTATGACACACACAAACACATATGGAGTCATGGACAGAGATTTTTGCTACTAGCTATTGTTCAATGAATCTAATTAAATACCATACACATAAGCTGTATTTTTTATATATCAAAATGATGATGGTATTTTTTATTTTTTGAGTATTTTCTAACAACATAAATACTTGTAAGAAATAGTGTACACTTATTAATTAATTAATGTGTCACCTATTTCTTTTTTAATAAATTTAATCTTCTTGCGGTTTTTCGAAGCTTAAGAAAGTCAAATCTTCTTATTAAATTAATTCTTTCAATCAAAGGCATCATTAATTCTCACCAACCAACCCCACCTAATAATTTAATTTAATCATAATGAAAGAATATAAATTAAAGCATAAACATAAACGCATAAAGAATGATTTGGAATTCTTATTCAAGAATAAATAGGGAATATTCTGGCCCATACATAGAATAAATTAATTTGCACCCACACGCCTATCATCTTCTTCCTCTTCGCAGTTCACAGCAAACACAGGAAAAAAAAAAACAAAAAACATAAAATTTTGGCAGAATTTATTCACAAGTTAGGAATTTGCACCCACGCCTATCATCTTCTTCCTCTTCGCATAAAATTTAACACAGGAAAAACAAACATAAAAACAAATCCATATCAAAGGTTGAATTTAAATTTTCAAACATTAAAACAAATCGCCAATTTCTATACACACATATATATATATACAAGAGTACGTACCTACAATTGTGCGGAGATAGGCGACGGCTGGAGATAGTCGACGGCGACGGCTGGAGATAGTAGACGGCGACGGCTGGAGAGAATCGACGGCGACGCCGACGAGGAGTGAGAGGGATGTGACGGCGACGAGGAGTGAGAGGGAGGCGACGGCGACGGCGCGACGAGAGGGAGGGAGGCGACGGGGACGGCGCGACGAGAGAGAGGGAGAGAGGCGACGTCGACGGCGCGACGAGAGAGAGGGAGAGAGGCGACGTCGACGGCGCGAGTAAGGAGGCGGTCGACGGCGCGAGTAAGGAGGCGATCGACGGTGGATTTGGATTCACAAGTTGCGTCGTGATTTTAGGTTTAGAGTTTGTGGGATTTGGGGGAGAAGCTGTTGTATACGCGTCGTGATTAATGGGGGAGTGGCTTTAATATTTGACCAAAAACTGACTTGGAGAGCGGTTATGAACCGCTTTCCAAGTTCTTACTTGGAGAGCGGTTCTAAACCGCTATCTATTGTGGCTTGCAAAGCGGTTCTTAACCGCTCTCCAAGTGTTTCTCTTGGAGAGCGGTTTTGAACCGCTCTCTTAGATAAATTTTTTTTTTTTTATAAAACCGCTCTCCAAGTGCTATCTTGGAGAGCTTTTCCAAAAAAGAGCTCTCCAAGTGAAAATGTGTAGTAGTGAGTGCATGAAGATAAGTATCATTGAAGAGAAGGAGCTGAAGTGTTATGAACAAGTGACAAGTACTAAAGTTTGATAAAAATAATCAACCGAGTAAAATTCATCACTGAAGTCGACGGAATCCTTTTAAAGTTCTTTAGAGCCAGTGTTCGAATCTGAGAATCACATAGATCTAAGTTTTCAGAATCTAAGTTTGTATTCCATATACTATCTTAAGCTTAGAAAAGTGTTGATTGAACATCTTTGTTCATCACACTAGTTGGTACTTTTAGTAAACCCAAACCCTACTTTCAATCCTTAGAAGTTATATTAGTTTGTTGTTGTAAAACCGGCATTGTAAGAGTACTTGTTCTCACAATAACAAGTAAAGCTAATTGCACTAAGGTAGTGTATCGAGCTCAAAATTCTTCTCTTGGGACTATAAAGTAGCAAAGACCATATTTATTAAGGAATTAACATCACATCTAGGTTGTGAGAGTGGACGTAGGACAAGGGTCTGAACCACTATATATAAATCTCGTGTTATTTATTTTTTTATATTGTTTATCATCTGTTACATCATAACTTTCATAAGCATAGGTTTTAAAAGAGTTAAAATCACAAGTTAAGTTTTTCATAATCAGTTGATAAGCTCATTGTTTAATCAAAGTCATTTTTTGTAAAAGGTTTAATTCATTCAACCCACAAGTCTAAACAGTTAGGGCCTACACTATTTTGCACTAACAATTGTATAGATAGTTTTCCAACTGATCAACTAACAAGCAATCAGTAGGTTAGTTCTCCATCATCGCTGTACTTACACTCGCACTCGATCAAAACATACTTATTGCATCAGACGACTTGGTATATAACTATGTTGTTTACATCATCTGATCTTACGTACACACAAAAGTTTAAGAAAATAACAAAGTCTATTCATCCCCTTCTAAACTTTGTCCATCATACTCGTTTATAGGGTCCAACTGGTCTCACACAGATTTTTGTCTTAAAAATCTAATATATTTTTTAAAAACAATAATACAATTCATACTACATTTAGATTTCATTTGTGGTCAATATTAAAAATCACACTACAAGAAACAAGGGGAATAGCGACAAAAAATTTGCGACAAATCTAAATTTTATCGCTAAAATAAATTTTTAGCAACGAAATATAAATTTTCGTCGCTAAATTTTTAGATTTAATATTTGCGACAAAATTTATATATTTCATCGCTATATTAGCAATAAATTGCTTCATTTCGTTGTTAATCAAAATAGCAATGAAAATTATATTTCGTCGCTAATATTTTGCAACGAAAGAGAAATTTTTGTCGGTAAATTCTTAGATTAAATATTTGCAACGAAATTTATATATTTCATCACTATATTAGCAACAAATTGCTTCATTTTTTTGTTAATAATCAAAACAACAATGAAAATTATATTTCGTCGCTAATATTTTACGATGAAATGGAAATTTTCGTGGCTAATTTCTTGAAATTAATTTTTGCAACAAAAATTTATATATTTCATCGCTATATTAGCAATAATTTACTTCATTTTGTTGTTAATAATCAGAACAAACAATGAAAATTATATTTCGTCGCCAATATCACTACAACAAAATGCATTTTTTGTAACGAAAAAAATGGTTACAAAAAATCATTTTTTTTTTGTTAATAATCAAAACAACAATGAAAATTATATTTCGTCGCTAATATTTTACGATGAAATGGAAATTTTCGTGGCTAATTTCTTGAAATTAATTTTTGCAACAAAAATTTATATATTTCATCGCTATATTAGCAATAATTTACTTCATTTTGTTGTTAATAATCAGAACAAACAATGAAAATTATATTTCGTCGCCAATATCACTACAACAAAATGCATTTTTTGTAACGAAAAAAATGGTTACAAAAAATCATTTTTTGGTTACAAAAATCTTTTGTAACGAAACATTTCGTTACAAAAGTTGGTCTTGTAAAGCTCGTTGTAAAAAATTCTTGTAACGAAAAAAATTCTATTTTGTTACCAATACAATTGTAACGACACCTTGTTTGGTTACAATAATCTTACTAGAGGTAACGAAAGTTTTGTTACAAATTGTTGTACATTTTATTCAAAATATCAATTTCCGTACCAATACAATTGTAACGACGCCTTGTTTAGTTACAATAATCTTAGTAGTGGTAACAAAAGTTTCGTTACAAATTGTTATACAATTTATTCAAAATATCAATTTCGTTACAAATAAATTGTTACATAAAATCATATATTTTGTACTAAAATATCTATTTGTTCTTGATATTTATTACCAACTCATTCATTTCAAAAATAAATAATTATTAGAAATAACTCATACGGTGTATTTAAAAAATAATAGTAATTCTAGTAATATACATTACATGCAAACATTCGAAAAACCTTAAAAAGATAAAATCACAATGCAATGATTTTATTTCAAAAATAATAGTAATTCTCAAAACGAACTCAATCAACAATGTCAACATACTAAAGGAAACAAAAAAATATCAATGTCATTTGAAGTTGATTCAGAAACAAAATATATCAAATTGCACATTTTAATGTATCTAATAACTTGCATGAAAAATCATATACTCCGTACTTGATTGAAGTCCTGATTAGTCTTCTTGTCTAAGATCAAAGTAAAACTTCATTGTCCTACAAAACACACAACAATAAAATATCATAAGATTTAAGAATTTATTATGCCAAAATATAAGTTTACTACTTAGATTAAAAAAATGATATTCAACTTAATGAAAATAAAATGCATCCGTCCAACTACTACAACCCTTAAGTGGGCCAAAACAAGAAATATAAATCGGAAAAGGGATCAGTTAGCTCCCAAACCAAAAGTAAAAACTAGTCGAGACCCTCAACAAACCAAAATAAAACAATTGCACATTAATTAATTTCTATACTCGATATACCTAGTTCTACAATAGTAGACAACAATCTCAAACATATACAACAAATCTAAATCACCGAAAAATCACATATACCAATAGTAGAACATATATAGGCTCAGTAAAAGTTTATTATGCAATCACGATATATATCACCATACCGGCCTCTGTACTTGTGAACACAATCAATAAAATCTACGACCTGAATACCAAAATCCGCCGATGTAAGAAGGGCTTTTGATGTACTTCCAGGAGAAAACTGCACAATAAAAACTATCTCCAACTGTAAGAAAAAGTAGAATTCATTAAAATATGACAAGGAATGTGAAATATCGAACAGGTTTCCCCGAAAACCATTAATTTGTTTCTTATGAGATTTCTTCTTATTTTGCAGATTAATATATGGCCTTTTTGTAGCAATTTATTTTCTGAAATAACAAGTAGCAAGCATAAATATTTTACTAATGAACATAACTTATATTCTCTTTGAGAAACTCATATGGTAGAGTAAGGACAACTCTACTAAGTTTGTGTCATCTTATCTGTATCAGCTGTGTTGAGTCCAAGTCGTCTAAGCCAAGTCAGCTGATAGGCATATCAGCTGAGTCAAGTCTGTTGATTCAGTTTATTTCAGAGTTAATTATAAGTAGTTATTTTTGGTAGGGAAGTAGTTAGTTCATATGAGCATTATATTGTATCTCTGTAAATACAACCCCTAGTGCATAGTTGTAGATTGATTGAGTTGTTGAGCGAGTTAACAAGTTATCTTAGTGAGTCATACTTGTAATTTGTAAACACTTGTTAAAGTTTAGTGAGGCTTATCTTAGTGAGTCGTACTTGTAATCTGTAATTAAACACTTGTTCAAGTGTAGTGAAGGATAGCATCTATCCTCCGTGGACGTAGATCAATTGGATGGAACCACGTAAAATTTGGGAAAATTGCACTTTTGGTCCTGTTGGAATTTTTCAAAATCACGTTTGGTCCTTCAATTCACAAATGGTCCTTTTTTATGCATATTTGGTCCTGTAAGTTAATTTTTGGATGGAAACAGTTAGTTGATTTATTTTTAGGGTTAGTTGACTTAAATATATTAAAATTTTAATAATCTAAATAACTTCTAAAATTATAAATTAATAACATGTATATATATAAATATATACAATCAAAAAATAGATTTTTTTTTAAATCTAGCTAATAATAAATAATCCATAAAACTAATTTTCAGAACCCAATAATTTAAATATACCAAAAGAATTTATTGTAAATTCAGAATACAAAATTATTTTAAAATTGACGGAGTATGAAAATATAAATTCTTAAGTGTCAATTGTAATAGCATATATAATAATTTACGTAAAGTTTGAAATAATAAAAAAATCGGCATATTCAAGTATCTGGAATTCTGGATATAAATGAAATACAAAACATTATTTTCAAACCAAATAACAATTTAATGTAAATTTTGAAAATTATTTAAATGTGATTATACATTAATTTTAAAACTAAAGAGAACAGAGCCTCCTACTGTTCTGCACAGAAACATATCCTGATATCCCCCGTGCATCTTCAACCGCCGCCCGCCGCCGCACCGTCACTTACACCACCACCCACCCACCCTCCCCGTCGCCACCCCCTTGCCACATCCCCACCACTCCACCCCACCTCACTCCAGACAATCAGGCCACGACCCCCAATACCTGATACTCCGACCAAGAAATCTGATCGATTCCGATCACGAAATCCGACGAGGCTACCTACTCTAGCCACGTCTCAATGCTAGGAATCAAAACCCCTTGTCAATTTTAGATATTGATTTCCCATTCATCTCCAATTTCACAATTTTTCAGGGAAGGTTTTCACGATTTTTTTGCGAATTTTGGGTGAGACAAATTCAGGGAATTGAGCAATTAGGTTTCGATAATTTTGGGTAAAGTTCAGAGGGTTAAATGGGGCAAGTTGGTGCGTATTTTTTCAATGTAATGATTTACAGTATTGATTTTGAGATGCACTCTTTGGTTTTGAATCGATTTTGGTGCGATTTTCTTCAATGTCTCTGTTTGATTTTGGAAGAAATTTATCTTAGTGGTTTTGGTTTCTATGGTCGTGCCGGGTATATTTATCCCAGAGCTCTTAACTTTTCCGATGCGATGGTTGGTGGGTGGCCGGAAAGCCGCCGGAATTTGTATCCGGAGGAGATGGGTCACGGGTGTTATTTAATTATTAATTTTAGAGTTGGGTTTAATTTAAACAAAAATAACCCCAAGTTGACGGAACTGTTATAAATTTAACAGAAACATCTTATGGGACCAAAAGTGATGTAAAAAGGACCACATCTGATAAGGGTACAATCTTATAGGACCAAAAGTGCAATTTTCCCCATAAAATTTTGTGTTTGTTCTTACTTGTTCATTTCATTGCGTTTTGAGTTTCTTGATTTATCATTTGGATTTGGTATTGTTTGTGTGTAACAATTCCATAACAATTATAAACAATCACTTTATTAAGTGGACCTCACAACATCCCATCATACCCTCAACTTATTTACTTTCTAAAACAAAATCTTTAAATGCTCATATGAACTCCAAATTTCAATCAAATGCTTCGAAATTACCTCCAAATTTAAAAAAGCCCTAAGAAATATACTACTACAACACTTGATGCATATATATATGGTTTAAGCACTAATTCAATAGTATTAATTAATAAAATATTTCAAATTGTACGTTTTTAATGTTATAAAAACTAGCTAGCTATTTCAACCCCATGCCACCATTAATTTCATTTAAACAAAACAGAATATCAAATCTTCATCCTTTATTATCTTAACTATTACACTACCCAAACATGCTTCCTACCTATATATATTCTAATTAATTTGATGAATAGTTTAATAGATTTTTTTTTAATGTTTGGTATCCAGTCTAATCTGGTGTGGGTGCCCGTTATAGTTTTGGATAGTTGACTTTACCATCACCAATAAAGGAAGTTTAGTCAGTTATCATCAATCATGAATTATCTTGATGTAATGGAATACAGTATACCATATCTCCAAAGAGTTGGACTTTGTAATTACCAATAATCATATATGCACTACTAATAAAAAATACTATTAAGTTATACTTTTTGTTAATTATAAACCAGCGACTCGTAAATAAAATACACAAAACAATTTTTCGATTGAACAAGTCAATATTCTCAAAATATGTGTACATCTATCATGAGACACCTAGTATTTCATAGTTGTAAGAACCACTACATCCTCTAAGGATATGATGCAGATCGTACACCAATCTCAATCGCATCATCTATTTTTCATTCTCGATAATCCTTGATTGGGGTTACTATAAAAACCATGATATAGTCAATCGTGATCTCACATCTCAATGAAATCATTAGTTCATGAAAATACATATAAGTAATAAATGCAAACAATCAAACATAGCATTTTATAAGTGTATCATCGAATATTATTAATGAAATTAATAATACTCAAAATAACTGTGATCAAATATAATGTCATTATAACAATTTTCTCTAAAACAGTATATCATATTCTCCCATATAGTTGACTTTGTAATTACCATATTCTCCCAAAGAGTTGACTTTGTAATTACCAATAATCATGTACTACTGATAAAAAATACTACGGAGTATTAAGTTATACTTTTGTTAACTATAAACCAGCTATGTGACCTGTACTTCACACTCGTATTTTAAGAAATGGAATCAAATCTCCAATATCCAATGATCATCAAATTGATGATTATTTTAATTGGTAATCTACCCAAACGTGCTTTGCACGTATAAATATTCTAACTCAAATAGTTTAATTACACTTATGTCCAATATTATAACCCCTTCAACCATTGACTTTATTTATTATTAGGAGTAATGCAATATTAAAGATGTTAGTTATAAGTTTTTTTTGTTTACAAATTAAATACCCATTCCTTTTCCCCTCCCCATGACTCGAACCCAGGATCTAAGGCCTAGGTAGTGGTGCTCTAACCACTTGAGCTATCCCATTTTGTCGTTAGTTATAAGTTCTATTATCTAGAAGAGGAGAAGTCGTAGTTGTCTGGTTGGATCAGACCAGCTGAGCAGGGACGGAACTATGTATAGCTTGGGGGTGGCCTTGGCCCCCCTCAACTTTTTTCATTTTCTTAGTATTTTTTTTTTTTTTTGAAGGGTTACAAGAAAATAGAACAAGATCAGTACATCATAACCCACAGGATCATCTTCAACCTAGAAGGATCAAAGCGGCAGCTGCTCCATTCCAATCGTGAGGAAGTGGAGAGATGAGTGCAACCAATGCCCACAAATACGATCAAATCTCCATTCTCAAACGAAAAAATACCCCACACTAAGGTATATCCGTATCGAGAAATATAGAGAAAAAAGAAAAGACATAGGTCCACTAAAAGTACCAAAGGCAAGACCAATCCAACACAAAAAAACCCAGAAAACAAAAAAGGACCCATGCAGGGAGGAAAAAAACACACTAGGCGAGGAGAGACCACACGAAGTGGAGGAATCAACAAAAACTAAAAACTAAACAAGCTAAAATACTAGAAATTAAACTGCTAAAAAACTAGAAAAAACAATAAATTGGGATCAATGTGTGACTCACCCAATCGGCCACCGTAGCGCCGTCGGGGAGGAACACCCATTGATCCCACCTAAACCTTAAAGAGACTCCTTGAGCTTGTAGATTTGAGGAGACGAAATTGGTTAACTGACGAACGAACGCGGTGATTCGGTGGAGTAGCTTAACGACACGGACTTGTGCAGGCAATTATGACCTCTCAACTCTTACACCGTAAACCAGCGACGGCTGAGGCGGCGTGCACGACAACGCAGATGTATGGTGATAGGCGGTGCACGGCAGCGCAAATATATGGTGATAGGCGGTGGCGGATTAATGGCTTATTTTCTAAGCTATTATTCTAGAGAGAGGGGGGAGCATTTTCTTAGTATTATATATGCATGTAGAATATAATTAGCACAATACATTAATTTTATTATGTTATACAGTTCATGAAATTCTAGTTAAACAAAGTAATTGGCCCAAGTAGCTAAAATTCAAAATAAATGAGGTGGGCCTGTCCAGTAAGCTAAAAGCAACAGGTAATTTGATTAATTTATGAGCAGTTATATTCCAGATAACTCAAATTAAGTGAAATACTTTTTAGTCTCAATATATTCTCTTTAATTGCATAAAATATTAAAAAAGAAATTATCGGGACTCCAAATGAAAATTTAGGAGTAAAAAGGCTTTTAGTCTAATAAACCTAGCTAATCTCAATTTTTTCTCAATATTCTAGATAATCTATTATAATATATTGATAAATAAATAGCAAAAAAATATGTATAAACTATCAATTGTGATAAATAAATAGCAAAAAAATATGTATAAACTATCAATTGTTAACGATTTTCGTGATATGTACGAGAGAGTTATAGTTTTTAACATATTAAGGACATAATTATGTATTTTTAAATATTTAACTATATATACTAATATATCTAGGTTCAAATATAAAATACTGAATTTTATTATTATTAGATATATATTAATATTAAATTATATTTATCGGCCCCCCCTAACCCACAATTCTGGGTCCGTCCCTGCAGCTGAGTAAAGTCAACTCAGCGTATGAGGCTAAGCCATATGATCTTCGAGCAACACATCTAGTAGAGTAATGATAACTCTACTGAGTTTGTGTCATCTAATTTGTATCAGCTGTGCTCGGTCCAAATCGTCTAAGCCAAGTCAGCTGATACACTTATTAGCTGAGTCAAGTCTGTTGATTCAGTTTAGTCCAAAGTTAGTTATAGGCGGCTATTTTTGTTAGGGCAATTTGTAGTTAGTTGATATGGACATTGTATCTCTATAAATACAACCTGTAGTGCACAGTTGTAGATTGATTGAGTTGTTGAGCGAGTTAACAAGTTATCTTAGTGATTCATACTTGTAATCTGCAAACACTTGTTCAAGTTTAGTGAGGCTTATCTTAGTGAGTTGTACTTGTAATCTGTAAACACGTGTTCAAGTTTAGTGAAGAGAGTCTCTATCCTTCGTGGACGTAGATATATAATTGGATCGAACCACGTAAAATTTTATGTTTGTTCATACTTGTTCATTTCATTGCGTCTTGAGTTTCTTAATTTATCATTTGGATTTGGTATTGTTTGTAGGGATTATATTTTTTTAGTCCATTAAGTTACCACAATTTTGAATTTAGTCCATCATGTTACCACTTTTTGAATTTAGTCCATTAAGTTTCGATTTATTTTAATTTTGGTCTAGTTACCTGCTACATCAGGTTTAACAGGTCATTTTTAAAAACACACCCCATAAAATGTTATACACACCCCAAATGTTAAACACACCACACTAAAATTTAAAAATCATTTTTTATTACTATACACACCCCCAACTATTTCCTATTTAATAAATATATTGCCAAAAATAATTAAATTAAAAAAATAAGAATTTAAATTAATATGAAAAATATAAATAAAATCTATAAAAATCGCCTAAATCTTCAAAAATTAAACAAAGTTAAAAAATATTAATTAATTTAGTTAGTTTTAAAATTTTAGTTGATTTTTTAATACTTTTAAAGATTTTTTTATTTAATTTAATAATTTTTTCAAGTTGATTTTTTTTTTAAATTTATTAAATATCTTAAAAAATAGTAAAAAAAATTAATTAAATCTTTAAAACCAATTAAATTAATTAATGTTTTTAGCTTTGTTTAATTTTTGAAGATTTTAGTGATTTTTTATAGGTTTTATTTATATTTTTATATTAATTTGAATTCTTACTTTTTTTTTAATTTAATTATTTTTAGCAATTTATTAAATATGTTTATGATTTTATTTAACTATATTTGAATTTTGAATTTTTGTGTTTAACGTTTGGAGTGTATATAAAATTTATGTGGTGTTAGCAGGTTCATGTAATATAAAAGAAATATTTAAAAGAAAAATAAAATAAATTTAAAATTCCATTTCTTTATTAATGTTTTATTTGCGTTCTAACTTCTATAAAAAAAAACGTAGAAAATAATGCTAAATAAAATTTAAAAATAGTAGAAAATCAACTAAATCTTCAAAACTAATTAAATTAATTATTTTAGCTTTGTTTCATTTTTAAAGATTTAGGCGATTTTTTTATAGATTTTATTTATATTTTTCATATTAATTTGAATTCTTATTTTTTAATTTAATTATTTTTGACAATTTATTAAATAGGAAATAGTTGGGGGTGTGTATAGTAATAAAAAATGATTTTTAAATTTTAGTGTGGTGTGTTTAATATTTGGGGTGTGTATAACATTTTATGGGGTGTATTTAAAAAATGACCTGTTAAACCTGCTGTAACAGGTAACCAGACCAAAATTAAAATAAATCGAAACTTAATGGACTAAATTCAAAAAGTGGTAACCTGATGGACTAAATTCAAAATTGTGGTAACTTAATGGACTAAAAAAAATATAACCCCTTGTTTGTATTACAATTCCATAACATTTATAAACAATCACTTTATCTATAAATGTACCCCACAACATCTGTTGGGATATGAGTTATTTTAATAAAGAAAATTTGATTTTGATTAGATACCAAAACCCAAAGTAAAACCCCAAGTAAGATGATTTACCAGGTCTGGATTTTCATGTTAGATAAAATCATACATGTTAGGGAGCTTTAAATTAGTAGTTAGATAGATTTTTTAAATCTATGACAAATCACCTGAAAGCACAAAGTCACTACTACAAAATTGAGCTTGGAGAGCCTTGAAAAATGGCCTTGGAGAGCCTTTAAAACCGCTCTCCAAGCGACAGCACTCCAAGCTAAGAGAGCGGTTAAAAACCGCTTTGTAAGTAAGAGGACTTGGAAAGCGGTTTTGAACCGCTCTGCAAGTGAGGCCCTTAGACAGCGGTTATGAACCGCTCTCTAAGTATAAGAGCTTGGAGAGCGGTTCAAAACCGCTCTCTAAGTAATATATATTTTTTTCGATTTTACTTGGACAGCGGTTTTAAACCGCTTTCTAAGTATTTTTTTTTTATATTATTTTTTTAATAATTATTTTATATTTTAAAAATCCTATTTATACAAAATCAAAACTTAATTAAATTCAAATAAATAAACGTACAAAAACATATATACACCAAAAAGATGAAATATCATCACATCACAAATATATAAGTTAATACATTACATTCTACCAAAAATTATACTAATTTAATTATATGTTTACAAAAATCGATTGTAAAGGTACCCTGTCCAATCTTTTTTCCATTTGTCCATTCTTTTGTCGTTGTAAGTTTTGAGCGGACGGTTATAGATAAACTGCAAACAACGATCAATCAATATAGTTAGATATATAGTATATGAATTTTTATTCAATGAAAAATAATTTAAATAAATCGATAAATTGACTTACCATGTTAGGAATCGTCGTTTGATAAGTCTTGATTATATCCTCAATATAACAACATACAAAATGTCCACAATGATAACTATCACGTTGGCTCGGAACCTGTTATATATAATTAGCAATTATAAGTATGCATTAATAGTACTATTATGATTATTTTCTATTAATTTGATAACTTACTAAATTAAATTACCTTAACATCTATCCAGCTCACTCTATTGAAAGTAGATCTTGAGACTAGATTGTGAAGGCGACTTCGATACATCGTCATCACACTATTATTATTATAATAAGAAGAAAAAAATAGATTAAATATGTATAATTTAAAAAGTAATTAAAACAAATCATTATATTATAATATTAAAAATGAACTTACGCTTCCATGTATGACATGAGATCGGGACGATTTGCAACCACCCCATCCAAAGCTGGGTCCATAAAAAAGACACTTAATGTCTTCATATTTATGGCAACCAACACCCAATGGCTCCTATATTATATTAAGAATATATATTTAAATTAGCTGCAAATGTGCAAATAACATATTATGCATACAAATTTTAACGAAATGTTTATTGTACTCACCCCACATTTGTTGGCCAAAAAATGAGATGTTCCCTCCCAGTATGACTCAGCATATGTTCGACTATCCCCTCCATGCCCTGTGCCCTATCACTACTCAATATGCAAGACACTTGGGGGGAGATGAAGGAATACAATCCACATGCTCGGTTATCTCTAGAGAGATATACCTCACCCAAATATCTTTAACCAACATATATACACTTGGGGGGAGATGAAGGAATACAATCATATCCAAGACACTTGTATATATATGAAGTTGTTTTGATTTCTAAATTAATTATTGCAGTTGATATGAATAAATGAAGTACTAGTAGTTGTAACCAGTTGGGAAGTTTGAGGATGCCAGTAGTGGTCATGGATTTCTGGGTTGGATCGAGAGCCTAATTAATTTACACTGGATTTGGGATTTTATTAAATTAATTAATTCTACAGTTAATTAAGCGTAATTGATTTTATATGAGTGAAGTGAAGTACTATGACACACACAAACACATATGGAGTCATGGACAGAGATTTTTGCTACTAGCTATTGTTCAATGAATCTAATTAAATACCATACACATAAGCTGTATTTTTTATATATCAAAATGATGATGGTATTTTTTATTTTTTGAGTATTTTCTAACAACATAAATACTTGTAAGAAATAGTGTACACTTATTAATTAATTAATGTGTCACCTATTTCTTTTTTAATAAATTTAATCTTCTTGCGGTTTTTCGAAGCTTAAGAAAGTCAAATCTTCTTATTAAATTAATTCTTTCAATCAAAGGCATCATTAATTCTCACCAACCAACCCCACCTAATAATTTAATTTAATCATAATGAAAGAATATAAATTAAAGCATAAACATAAACGCATAAAGAATGATTTGGAATTCTTATTCAAGAATAAATAGGGAATATTCTGGCCCATACATAGAATAAATTAATTTGCACCCACACGCCTATCATCTTCTTCCTCTTCGCAGTTCACAGCAAACACAGGAAAAAAAAAAACAAAAAACATAAAATTTTGGCAGAATTTATTCACAAGTTAGGAATTTGCACCCACGCCTATCATCTTCTTCCTCTTCGCATAAAATTTAACACAGGAAAAACAAACATAAAAACAAATCCATATCAAAGGTTGAATTTAAATTTTCAAACATTAAAACAAATCGCCAATTTCTATACACACATATATATATATACAAGAGTACGTACCTACAATTGTGCGGAGATAGGCGACGGCTGGAGATAGTCGACGGCGACGGCTGGAGATAGTAGACGGCGACGGCTGGAGAGAATCGACGGCGACGCCGACGAGGAGTGAGAGGGATGTGACGGCGACGAGGAGTGAGAGGGAGGCGACGGCGACGGCGCGACGAGAGGGAGGGAGGCGACGGGGACGGCGCGACGAGAGAGAGGGAGAGAGGCGACGTCGACGGCGCGACGAGAGAGAGGGAGAGAGGCGACGTCGACGGCGCGAGTAAGGAGGCGGTCGACGGCGCGAGTAAGGAGGCGATCGACGGTGGATTTGGATTCACAAGTTGCGTCGTGATTTTAGGTTTAGAGTTTGTGGGATTTGGGGGAGAAGCTGTTGTATACGCGTCGTGATTAATGGGGGAGTGGCTTTAATATTTGACCAAAAACTGACTTGGAGAGCGGTTATGAACCGCTTTCCAAGTTCTTACTTGGAGAGCGGTTCTAAACCGCTATCTATTGTGGCTTGCAAAGCGGTTCTTAACCGCTCTCCAAGTGTTTCTCTTGGAGAGCGGTTTTGAACCGCTCTCTTAGATAAATTTTTTTTTTTTTATAAAACCGCTCTCCAAGTGCTATCTTGGAGAGCTTTTCCAAAAAAGAGCTCTCCAAGTGAAAATGTGTAGTAGTGAGTGCATGAAGATAAGTATCATTGAAGAGAAGGAGCTGAAGTGTTATGAACAAGTGACAAGTACTAAAGTTTGATAAAAATAATCAACCGAGTAAAATTCATCACTGAAGTCGACGGAATCCTTTTAAAGTTCTTTAGAGCCAGTGTTCGAATCTGAGAATCACATAGATCTAAGTTTTCAGAATCTAAGTTTGTATTCCATATACTATCTTAAGCTTAGAAAAGTGTTGATTGAACATCTTTGTTCATCACACTAGTTGGTACTTTTAGTAAACCCAAACCCTACTTTCAATCCTTAGAAGTTATATTAGTTTGTTGTTGTAAAACCGGCATTGTAAGAGTACTTGTTCTCACAATAACAAGTAAAGCTAATTGCACTAAGGTAGTGTATCGAGCTCAAAATTCTTCTCTTGGGACTATAAAGTAGCAAAGACCATATTTATTAAGGAATTAACATCACATCTAGGTTGTGAGAGTGGACGTAGGACAAGGGTCTGAACCACTATATATAAATCTCGTGTTATTTATTTTTTTATATTGTTTATCATCTGTTACATCATAACTTTCATAAGCATAGGTTTTAAAAGAGTTAAAATCACAAGTTAAGTTTTTCATAATCAGTTGATAAGCTCATTGTTTAATCAAAGTCATTTTTTGTAAAAGGTTTAATTCATTCAACCCACAAGTCTAAACAGTTAGGGCCTACACTATTTTGCACTAACAATTGTATAGATAGTTTTCCAACTGATCAACTAACAAGCAATCAGTAGGTTAGTTCTCCATCATCGCTGTACTTACACTCGCACTCGATCAAAACATACTTATTGCATCAGACGACTTGGTATATAACTATGTTGTTTACATCATCTGATCTTACGTACACACAAAAGTTTAAGAAAATAACAAAGTCTATTCATCCCCTTCTAAACTTTGTCCATCATACTCGTTTATAGGGTCCAACTGGTCTCACACAGATTTTTGTCTTAAAAATCTAATATATTTTTTAAAAACAATAATACAATTCATACTACATTTAGATTTCATTTGTGGTCAATATTAAAAATCACACTACAAGAAACAAGGGGAATAGCGACAAAAAATTTGCGACAAATCTAAATTTTATCGCTAAAATAAATTTTTAGCAACGAAATATAAATTTTCGTCGCTAAATTTTTAGATTTAATATTTGCGACAAAATTTATATATTTCATCGCTATATTAGCAATAAATTGCTTCATTTCGTTGTTAATCAAAATAGCAATGAAAATTATATTTCGTCGCTAATATTTTGCAACGAAAGAGAAATTTTTGTCGGTAAATTCTTAGATTAAATATTTGCAACGAAATTTATATATTTCATCACTATATTAGCAACAAATTGCTTCATTTTTTTGTTAATAATCAAAACAACAATGAAAATTATATTTCGTCGCTAATATTTTACGATGAAATGGAAATTTTCGTGGCTAATTTCTTGAAATTAATTTTTGCAACAAAAATTTATATATTTCATCGCTATATTAGCAATAATTTACTTCATTTTGTTGTTAATAATCAGAACAAACAATGAAAATTATATTTCGTCGCCAATATCACTACAACAAAATGCATTTTTTGTAACGAAAAAAATGGTTACAAAAAATCATTTTTTTTTTGTTAATAATCAAAACAACAATGAAAATTATATTTCGTCGCTAATATTTTACGATGAAATGGAAATTTTCGTGGCTAATTTCTTGAAATTAATTTTTGCAACAAAAATTTATATATTTCATCGCTATATTAGCAATAATTTACTTCATTTTGTTGTTAATAATCAGAACAAACAATGAAAATTATATTTCGTCGCCAATATCACTACAACAAAATGCATTTTTTGTAACGAAAAAAATGGTTACAAAAAATCATTTTTTGGTTACAAAAATCTTTTGTAACGAAACATTTCGTTACAAAAGTTGGTCTTGTAAAGCTCGTTGTAAAAAATTCTTGTAACGAAAAAAATTCTATTTTGTTACCAATACAATTGTAACGACACCTTGTTTGGTTACAATAATCTTACTAGAGGTAACGAAAGTTTTGTTACAAATTGTTGTACATTTTATTCAAAATATCAATTTCCGTACCAATACAATTGTAACGACGCCTTGTTTAGTTACAATAATCTTAGTAGTGGTAACAAAAGTTTCGTTACAAATTGTTATACAATTTATTCAAAATATCAATTTCGTTACAAATAAATTGTTACATAAAATCATATATTTTGTACTAAAATATCTATTTGTTCTTGATATTTATTACCAACTCATTCATTTCAAAAATAAATAATTATTAGAAATAACTCATACGGTGTATTTAAAAAATAATAGTAATTCTAGTAATATACATTACATGCAAACATTCGAAAAACCTTAAAAAGATAAAATCACAATGCAATGATTTTATTTCAAAAATAATAGTAATTCTCAAAACGAACTCAATCAACAATGTCAACATACTAAAGGAAACAAAAAAATATCAATGTCATTTGAAGTTGATTCAGAAACAAAATATATCAAATTGCACATTTTAATGTATCTAATAACTTGCATGAAAAATCATATACTCCGTACTTGATTGAAGTCCTGATTAGTCTTCTTGTCTAAGATCAAAGTAAAACTTCATTGTCCTACAAAACACACAACAATAAAATATCATAAGATTTAAGAATTTATTATGCCAAAATATAAGTTTACTACTTAGATTAAAAAAATGATATTCAACTTAATGAAAATAAAATGCATCCGTCCAACTACTACAACCCTTAAGTGGGCCAAAACAAGAAATATAAATCGGAAAAGGGATCAGTTAGCTCCCAAACCAAAAGTAAAAACTAGTCGAGACCCTCAACAAACCAAAACAAAACAATTGCACATTAATTAATTTCTATACTCGATATACCTAGTTCTACAATAGTAGACAACAATCTCAAACATATACAACAAATCTAAATCACCGAAAAATCACATATACCAATAGTAGAACATATATAGGCTCAGTAAAAGTTTATTATGCAATCACGATATATATCACCATACCGGCCTCTGTACTTGTGAACACAATCAATAAAATCTACGACCTGAATACCAAAATCCGCCGATGTAAGAAGGGCTTTTGATGTACTTCCAGGAGAAAACTGCACAATAAAAACTATCTCCAACTGTAAGAAAAAGTAGAATTCATTAAAATATGACAAGGAATGTGAAATATCGAACAGGTTTCCCCGAAAACCATTAATTTGTTTCTTATGAGATTTCTTCTTATTTTGCAGATTAATATATGGCCTTTTTGTAGCAATTTATTTTCTGAAATAACAAGTAGCAAGCATAAATATTTTACTAATGAACATAACTTATATTCTCTCATTCGTCAAACACTTTATTATAGAATATATTTTGCCATACCAGAATTAACTAACCCTCCAAGTCATGACTAACACTCACCACAAAAGTTGTAAAAAAAAATGAATTTAAGGTTTCATATCAACACATCAGAAAGGAAAACTGAAAGTAAAAAATACAAAAAGGATAATTAATTGAAGGTTCCCATCAACACAACAGAAAGGGAAACCATCTTAAATATGAATAATGACATGTGCTTTTTACAGAAAGCATCCTCCAAAATATTAGACTATATAAAATTGATTATATTTCAACATATTCAGGCAGATTCTCAAAGATTTTTTTTTTCTTCAGAATATGATTTTTTGAGATAGACAGAAACACACATATATATAAATGAAAAAACCATACCTGAATAACAACTTCATACATAAAAATAAAATACAAACACTCACCTATCAAAAATATATCAATAACAAATATGAGGGACACAAATTACCATTCGGCACAACAACAGAGAATTCCACAACATCAATGGACATAACAATTCAAAAATCAAATTAATATAGTTAAATAAAATCATAAACATATTTAATAAATTGTCAAAAATAATTTAATTAAAAAAGTAAGAATTCAAATTAATATGAAAAATATAAATAAAACCTATAAAAAATACATAAATCTTCAAAATTTTAATAAAGCTAAAAAATTAATTAATTTAATTAGTTTTAAAATTTTAGTTGATTTTTTTAATACTTTAAAAGATTTTTTTTTATTTAATTTAATAATTTTTTCAAGTTGATTTTTTTTTAATTTATTAAAAATCTTCAAAAATAATAAAAAAAATCAATTAAATCTTCAAAACTAATTAAATTAATTAATGTTTTTAGCTTTTTAAATTTTTGAAGATTTTAGTGATTTTTATAGGTTTTATTTATATTTTTTATATAAATTTGAATTCTTACTTTTTTTTAATTTAATTATTTTTAACAATTTATTAAATATTTTATGATTTTATTTAACTATATTTGATTTTTTAATTTTTGTGTTTAACGTTTGGAGTAGTGTGTATAAAATTTAAGGGGTGTTAGTAGGTTCATGTAATATAAAAGAAATATTTAAAAGAACAATAAAATAAAAAAATTTAAAACTCCATTAATTTATTAATGTTTTATTTGCGTTCTAACTTCTATAAAAAAAGCCGAAAATAAGGCTAAATAAAATTTAAAAATAGTAGAAAATCAACTAAATCTTCAAAACTAATTAAATTAATTATTGTTTAATTTTTAAAGATTTAGGCGATTTTTTATAGGTTTTATTTATATTTTTTATATTAATTTGAATTCTTAATTTTTTAATTTAATTATTTTTGGTAATTTATTAAATAGGAAATAGTTGGGGGTGTGTATAGTAATAAAAAATGATTTTTAAATTTTAGTCTGGTGTGTTCAACATTTGGGGTGTGTATAACATTTTATGGGGTGTGTTTTAAAAAATGACCTATTAAACCTGCTGTAGCAGGTAACTGGATCAAAATCAAAATAAATCGAAACTTAATGGACTAAATTCAAAAAGTGGTAACCTGATGGACTAAATTCAAAATTGTGGTAACTTAATGGACTAAAAAAAATATAATCCCTAAACTACCCCTACTTTATCTTACACAATACTAATAAACAATTCATTTATTAAAACTCGTGCCCAATTCATTTGTGCCTTCAAGTATGGGACGGAGGGAATACAATGCATGCAGGGGAGTCAAGTGGGAAACAGTTGAAGGGCAGTTCTGCAGCCTCAGAGTCTTGAAAATTCGGTCGTGTTATGATCTGAAATACTGGGAAACGGACAGCGCCCACTTTCCACGCCTTGAGCACCTTTGTCTTTCTTTTATCCTCTTTGAGATTCCTTCGTGTATAGGAGACATACCAACCCTCAAGTCTATTTGGTTGGAGATGTTCAACGAATCTGCCAAAGAATCGGCAAAAAGAATAAAAATGGAGCAAGATGAGAATGGGAATGAAGAC
Source organism: Galeopsis tetrahit (assembly GCA_963675135.1). Classification (NCBI taxonomy): domain Eukaryota; kingdom Viridiplantae; phylum Streptophyta; class Magnoliopsida; order Lamiales; family Lamiaceae; genus Galeopsis; species Galeopsis tetrahit. The sequence continues at coordinate 36,660,187 of OY776133.1, read as the reverse complement.
CTTCAAATCATAATCGGTAACAACTCAACTCAAACGTATGTATATATATATACTCCCTTTATATTAAAAGTTGAGATTTTGCCCATCTCTTATCTACATGCAGACGGCAAAGTCGTGGTTCAAGTTGACTTGGATGTAGAAGAAGATGAAGAAGCTGACTCGGATGAAGAACGGTATAATAACAAAATTAACCTTGGTTTTCAATATTAGTTCTTGTTTTATCTCTTTGCACCTAAAATTCCAAAATTTCAATATTAATTACACATTTTTTATACTTTCAAAATCCATTTATATTCTATTTCCCCACTCTCAGTATAAGAGCCTAATTATAGTGGAAGAAAGTAAATAAAAGATACTCCCTCCGTCCCACAAAGATAGCCACGTATTCCTTTTTTGGATGTCCCAAATTATAGCCACATTTCCTCTTTTACTTTAGTATTAAATGCTTTATTGTCAATTTTACCCTTAATTTATAAGAGTAATTAATGCTTAGCAGATTTTGGAGTATTAAATTTTAAGGGTAAAATGGACACATTAGCTCAATTTGACTGCATTTATTGATTTTTCTTAATCTGTGTGCAAAGTCAAATGTGGCTATCTTTGTGGGACGGAGGGAGTACATGTTATTCTATTTTGTATCTGCTGTTCATTGTGTAAGTGAGTTACCTCATTACAGTTAAGCTTAAAAGTACATTTTCATCTTTATGAGTATATATAACACTCAAAACTCCAAAAAAAAATTTAGTTGGTGGCATACATTAATACATTAATCATACTAATTTCTGCAACTTTATTCAGACAGACAGAGAATTGAAACAGAGTTTTTGTGAGATGGCATCAGCTTATGCAGCCCTGCTTTCTCTGTTCCACACCTTCAATCAAATCCCCTCCCATTTCTCTCCACCAATCTCAGGTGGAATCTCTCACCCAAAACCTCTCTTTCTTGCTAGATTTTCTTGAAAGTTATTCCGGTGAAGAAGACGACGACTTGGAGACCCGCATCGCTGCTGCAGCTGAAGATGTAATTGAAACCTGTATTGTGGATCAAATTAATTTCAATTAATTTTTTTTAAGAGGTTTACTAGATCAATCAATACAAATTAATAATACAACTAAAGCTCAAGATCTTCAAACCAATGTGGATCATTGGACGGTATCGCAGTCACCTTCTAATCGTGAGAAGAGGAAAAAACGTGTGTTCCATTTGCCCTCAAAGATGCACAGGTTGTCCAATCTCAAACTGAGACAATCCCACCCTAAAATGTTCTCATGTCAAGACAAAAAGACAGAAAAAAAAATAAAAAATTCACCAAGTACCCAATCCTAAGGACTATCAAGTCCATCTCAAAAAGGTCCCAACACGAGAAAAGAGTCCCCACAATGGGAATAAGCCGCACCTAGGTCTCAGGTTCGAACCCTCTAAGGTGCAAACAATTTCTATGGGGCCATGTCCATACAGAGCGCAAAGCTCTGGCTTTAAACGGGACCCCCGCAAGTGGGCGGTGGGATTGGTCCCCCGGGATTAGTCGGTCATAGAATCGGATACCCGAGACTTCAAAAAAAAAAACATGTCGGCAGCTGATTTTCATGAGTACTATAAATCTCATCTTATGCACAACCTCCATACACCACACAAACAAATCACTATATATCCATACCCCACCATATTTCTTTCAACTTTAATCATACACAGAATTGAAACAGAGAGAACTTTTGGGAAATGGCAGCAGCTTATTAAATAATAATATATTTTATGAATATTAACTTTTACGAATATACCGCGTAGTACGTGAGAATTCTATCTGGTAACTAATATTATTCAGTTATATTAATGTACATGTTTAAAGTAAGCAAGTGTCACATTTCAGTCAAGGTTAGTGTCATATTTCACCACTGTACCTAATTGCACGATAAAACTAATACATAAATGAATATTGATACTAGCTTTAAAAAGTATAAAACACAATTAGTAAAATAATTTTAATAGAAGTGGTTGACAATATTATTCAAAAAATCACCAGCTTCTTTTAATAATATGGGCATGACAAACACTTGCGTGAGACGGTCTCATGGTCAAATTATACTTTGTTTCACCATGAAACGGTGCTTTCTTCCCTAAATGCCTAGAGTAACTCGAGAATATAAGTTAAGTTCAATGATTAACATGTTTGTCGGCAGCTGATTTTTACTATATATCAGATCTTATGCACAATCTCCATACACCACACAAATTTCTGCAATATAAAAGGAATTACATCCATCCATTCACACCATATCTCTTCAACTTGTGCTTACACAAGAATCAAATCAACTCAGGCTGCTGCGTTTGGTTGGGTGGACTTGGGCTCATGGATTTCAAATCCATCATCCAAATCCACTCCACTTGTTTGGATTATCAATGGATTTCAAATACTCAAATTTTTGCTCACACAATTTATAGTTAAAATTGTGAGGATTTGAAATACTCACTAAAATCATGTTCAAAACCTTTCATTTGAAATACCTCCTCAAATCAAATACCTCCATCCAAACACAACCTCAAATAATTCATTTCTGCAACTTTATACAAACAGAGAATTGAAACAGAGTTTTTGTGAGATGGCAGCAGCTTATGCAGCTCTGCTTTCTCTGTTTCACACCTTAAATAACATTAAGATTCATCCTTGTCCTCCCATTTCTCTCCACCAATCTCAGGTCAGGTGGAATTCTCTCACCCAAAACATTTATTTGGTAGAAGGTATTTCATTGTGTTGGATGACATATGGAAACTTATTGCAAAATGCATATATGCTCTCTCTCAGTATTTGGTTTCAAAGCATTTGGTTTTGCCCACACAAGGTATCTCCAATATTCATTAACATAGCAAGAGGCAAGAAAATGGATGAAAAGTATCTAAAATGTGTGTTAAATTTTACTGAAAAATGTGAAATTGAAAAGGAAAAAAAAGATGAAATCGAACGTGTGTTTCATTTATTGGCCAAAGCAAACATTATTCGAAAGGTCATCCACAACATTTGAAGGTTCGACCCAACTGGAAGGGCAAGAAAATGACCTAACAGCTCTAGCAAGACGATGACCTACCAAATTAGTTCTACAACAAACATGACTAATAGAAAATAAAGACATTGAGTCCAAAATACGTAGACAAAGGTTAATAGAATTATTGAAAAAATTGAATTTTCCCTCCATCTGCTCTTGATCGCATCTACCTCAATTAAGACCCTATCAAATCCCAACTCCTTGATCTTTGAAAGTGCTTCGTGGAGGATCAGACGACTAGCAACTCTTCTGATAGATAGAATCAGATGACTATCAATATTGCATTAATTCTATATAGCTGCAGGTAACATATCAGTACGTTACCTGGAGCATCATTGATTTCCTATGCAGCAAGGTGTACTGCACTCATCACATGTTCCACAATCTCCCTTCCGGCCAGTCGTTTGTGCTATTATTCGTGTGTTTATCCCAACACCTCATCGATATTTAAAAGTTACAACAGATGGATGGAGAAGAGAAGCTAAAATACTTTTTTTTTTTTGACTGGGAAGCTAAAATACTTAAGAAAACTCATTGAGAGCAGACTCCCATTACAACTATATATGAATCATCACTCATCAGTGATGGGAGCAACTTCATCATGCCAATTAGTCCAAGGCTAATTTAATTTGTATTAAAGAATGCTAAAATAGTAAATAACAAAATACTAGTAATTAATATATTATTTAATTAAAAATACTAAACTTGTACAACAGGTAACATATCAGTACGATACCAAAAAAAATTCCAAAATCTTTTGTCTGAATATTTTTTTCAAAATTTGTGTATAATCTCGATAATTTTTTTCGAGAATTAAATTTTTACAATTTTTTCAAAAAGTATGAGTGACTCGGTAGCAGGTAGTGGGTGTATAAGTAGGGTTTTAATTAGTTGTATTTTAATTTAATTAATAAAAGAGTAATACAGTCTTTTTACGTGTAATTTAAAAAAAAATTGGAGGTGAAAGACATAAAAAGAGGAGCATTTTAGCCGTGGCCAAAAAAGAGTCAATGCTAGGAGGAGGTTTTTTAAACAATTACTTTTGGGTTTTCAAATAATATATTTGAGGTGTGTTTTCTCTAAAAGATCACATTTTTCCTATAAAATAAACAAAACACGTACGGTATATTTCTTATTTCAAGTGTAATTAGTCAATACGTGAAATTATATCAAATTGAGCAAAATAAGCACATGAATTTTAAGCAATTATCACACTAATTGTAACTGTCGACACGTGAGACGGTCTCAAGCAACACTTTCTCCCATTAATGCTGCCTAGAGCAACGTACTGGAGAATGTAAGTTAAGTTGAATGAATTAAATTATAGTCCTATGATTAAGGAAAATTGCACTTTTAGTCCCGTAGGAATTTTTCAAAATCACTTTTGGTTCTGAAGTTTGTAAATGGTCCTGTTTATTACAGATTTGGTCCTGTAAGATAGTTTATGGATTGAAATAGTTAGTTTTTGGATGGAAACCATTAGTTGACCAAAAAATATTCATAAAAAACTAATTATAATTAAAAAAAATACAAAAATATTATTAAAACTAATAATAAATTATACTTATAGAATTAAAATATAAATAAAATCAATAGAATTTAGAATATTAATTTTTTTACTATAAATGACGAAATCTCACTGAGTTATATAATTTGAATTTTTTTTATAGAATCTAAATATTTTTTTTTAATTTAAGGATTTGAATATAATTAAAAATTACTAAAACAATAATGTAATTTAAATTTAAATTAAATGGTGTCCCTTTGAACATCAACTCATTTCTGCTAAGCCATACTTGCTAGATAGTCGCATGCCACACCGACATCCAACTCTTTTCATTGATGTTTTCCTTCGCCTCCTTGTGCCTACGGAAATGAAACATCCTTACCGTCCCATGTTCGACTGTCTTCCCAAACCACTCGTAAATTATGTCCCATATCCTCACACTCTTCTGGCAATGAAAGAATATATGATCGGAGTCCTCGGGAGCAGCCTCGCACAGTTTGCAAAGCGATGACATAGGAGCCTTGAGCGCTCCACGTCTCCTCAGATTCTCCAGCGACGGCACCTTGTCCTGCAACATCCTCTAAGAGAACGCGGTTACTTTTCGAGGTACTCCAGTTGTCCAGATACCGCTAAGTTCGTCCAGCTCCTCGTTGTCCGGCGTAAGGTCCTCCAAGAGCCGCGCATAGGCTGATCTGACTGAGTAAGTGTCGTTCTTTTCCCCCTTCCACGTCCAGTAGTCTTTCTCCTCCAACAATTTTGTAAACCTGTCAATCAAAGCACACAAATCGCGAACAACAACCTGTTCCCTATCGAGCAGAAGTCTGCTCCAATCCCACTCAAAACATTTCTCACCATTGACCCATTTAATTCTGTCAGCAATAGAACAAGAGCTAACTTTTTCTAGCCTAAACAATCTGGGAAATAGCTCTCTAAGATTACAATCTCCCACCCATTTTTCCTCCCAAAAACTAGAGTTTTTACCATTACATATAACTTTCGATACATTATTCCCAAACCACAAGCTTGCCCCTATGTGTTTAACAATATTAGACCACCAAACAGACCATTTCCTAGGACATTTTCCTTTGCTCCTATATAAACCCACACACTCCCACAAAGATCCATATTTGGAGAAAATGATATCACTCCACAAACTACCTTCCTCCCTAATGCATTTCCACCCCCACTTTCCCACCATAGCCAAATTAAACAACTTTAAATTTTTAACGCCCAACCCTCCCCTAGATTTTTCCCTACAGAGGATATTCCAACTCACCCACGGTATTCACTTCACTTTCGGATCACCATTACTCCACAAGAATCGTCTTAGAGAGGTTTGGATAGAGTTTATTGTTTTGGTAGGTGCAAGGTTACAGGCTAGGGCATAAGAAGGTAGGTATGATAAGACCGAGTTAAGAAGGGTGAGTTTACCTCCGAAAGAGAGGGATTTGCCGTTCCAAGAATCCAGTCGATTTTCCACTTTAGTCGTAATGTCTTCCCAGTTTGCTGCTTTGTTAGATTTCAGACCAATTTTGAGGCCCAGGTACTTCAGAGGCTGAGCGGCTGATTTGCAGTTCAAAATATAAGCCCAACTCTCAATTTCCGAATCTGATACGTTTATCCCAGAAATGGTACTTTTGTAAAAATTTATCTTTAACCCCGACCAAGCTTCGAACATTCTAAGAACGCTTTTCATGATCAGAATATTATGGTTGTTAGCTTCCCCGAAAAAAAGAGTATCATCCGCGAATTGAAGGTGAGAAACCTTGCAAAGGTTCCGCCCCACACTAGCCGGAACAAACAGGCCAGCCTCAGAAGCTTTGTGCATCATTAAACTCAGACATTCGCCTACGATCGTGAATAAGAAAGGCGAAAGGGGGTCGCATTGTCTTAGACCTTTCTCCATAGTGAATTCCTCAGTAGGGCTTCCGTTAACCAGAATTGAGACGGAAGCAGTTTGGATGCATTCTCTCACCCATTTACGCCATGTGTAATGGAAGCCCATTAGTTCAAGCATGTCAAGCACAAAGTCGTGATTCACCGAATCGTATGCTTTCTCGAAGTCCAATTTGAACAGAAACAACTTCTTGTTTTCTTTTCTCGCCTCATCAATAATCTCGTTAGCAATGACCACACTATCCAAAATATGTCTCTTACCAATGAATGTTGATTGGTTAGGCGAGATAACCTGCTCAAGGACTTTGGATAACCTGTTCGCCAGAATTTTGGAGATGGTCTTGTATAAACACCCCACAAGTGAGATCGGCCTATATTCTTTGATAGATATCGGGTTTCGAACCTTCGGAATGAGTGTGACAAACGTCGAGTTCACTCCTTTGGCCAGTCTCGCATTCTTGTGAAATTCTGATATGGCGCAGTTGAAATCTTTCTCTAGCGTTTCCCAGAAGGTTTTAACGAATCTGAAGTTAAAACCGTCTGGGCCCGGATTCTTGTTGCACCCACACCCCCAAACGGCTCTCCTAATTTCTTCCTTAGAAAACTCCCCATGTAGAAAAATATTAGCGACCTCGTCCACCTTGCTGCATTTGATTCCAGTCACTTTAAGCCGACCCTTCTTAGGATCAGAGAAGGATTTCTTGAAATAATTGAATATGCCGTTCTTCACATCCTCCACTCCTTCCGTCCACTTGCCTTCAATATGAATGCCCTTCAACTCATTAAACCTGATGTTTTTTTCTCACGACCGAGTGAAAAAAGTTCGTGTTTGCATCCCCTCCTTAATCCATTTGACTCGTGCCCTCTGGTAAGCTAATCTGCCCCTTTTAATTTTGAGCGAATCCAGCTTTTCGAGTTCAGCCCGCCTGACTTCCGCGTCCTTGCCAATCCGCCCTGAGGAGTCCAACTTTATATCTAACTCCTTCAGGGCAGCCTCTGCGCCCCTTATATCTGTCTCAATATCAGGTCCTCCGTTTTTCCTCCATTCGCGGATAGTGATTTTCAACAATTTCAACTTTTCCTTCACGACGTAGGAACCCCATCCTTCCACCTCGAACGACTTCCAAGCTTCTTTCACTAACTCTACGAATTCTTTCTCACTTTTGACCTTGTAGTGATAAAATTTTGATTTTGTAGTAACATTGTTTTAGTCATGTAGCAGCCGAATAAGTCATAATTATTTTAGTAATTTTACTCAAAAAAAAATAAGTGTCCATATTATTTTTAGACTTCCAGTAATACAGGTCTTGTAGTTACAAAATTTTGGTCTTTTAGATTGTAGTAACATGGTTTTGATCATATAGTAAAATAATATTTGAGAGCGAAAATAAATATTCTAATTAAAGTTGACCTGCTTTGACCCACATTTAACCCACGAATTTTAACTTAATTTAGCTTAATTCATCAATATTGTATTAATGGCACTCCGACCTCTTGCTCTACCTGTAAATTTATGGTCCTAGATTTCTTTTCTTTTATTTAATCTACCTTTTATTGTCATCAATATTGCATTATACAGTTTTAGGTGGTATAATGTATTTATATTTGAATTTAACCATTTTAACAAGCACCAATAATTGAGGTGTTCAAATATGTATGAGATAAAGTTTCATTTTAATTTAATATTTGGATCGTGCTTCTGTACATCTATTACTTTTTTTTTTTTAAGTCGTCTTGTTTGCATTTATTACATATTAAGATATTGTTACATTTTTTTTTTTGAAAACTGAGATATTGTTACATGTTAATGATTAAGAAATTAGAACAAAAAATGACACTAAAGAAAATCGAACTAATATAAATTTTCCATATTACTTGGAGCCCTCCAAGGCATTACGTCTATACCCACCCTAAAATAGTAAAATTACAACACCAATTTTAAAAATAAAATTATAAAAATAATGATTAATTTATGTAGAGAATAAACATCATATTAATTTTAGCTTTGATTTGGGTGGGATCACTTTACTTACAACCCAAGGAACAAAATACCACCTTATATCATATGATTCCCTTGTTCCACGTCTTCTATTCTAAACCCTTTTTTTTTTTTTTTTAATTGTATTCTAACAATATTTTTAATGCATATATATTGATAATCGTAATTTTATATTATACTTTATGAGATTCTACAATATATGTATATTTTCAGAATCTTATCTTTATACTTGTAACCATATATGGGTGTTTAGTGGGATTCTTTTTAGAATGCGTAAACGGCAAATATTAGAATCTCATCTTCATGCAATATTGTATTACTCCCCAAACTTTAAACTTTGTCATAATTCCAAACTCTCCCGTTTGTTTCGAGAATTTTAAAATTCCATAAATCCTATTTCACTCTATCACGTCTTCTACCTTTTTATTCTTTCATAATACAATTTTCCCATCAATGTATCTAATAAGATTTCAAAACAAATTTTAACTATAAGTCAAGATTTTCAAATACTAGAACTATTGCCCCAAAACAAGCATAACCATAGTTTGATCCCTTTAAATTAGATTCATAATTTCTTCGTTAATAATAAAATAAAATTTTCACTTCAAACTTTTTTTTTTTTTTAAGTCTCGGGTATCCGGTTCATGGACCGACTAATCCCTGGGAACAAATCTCACCGCCCACTTGCGGGGGTCCCGTTTAAAACCATGGTTTTGCGCTCCGTATTAACTGGTCACATAGAAATTGTTTACACCTTTAAACTTCATTTAATACTCTACTTTATTACTAAAAAAAAACTTGTATACTCTCTAGCTACTTCGTGCAAATAGTAACAAATTAATCTAATGTGACAGAGGGCCAGAGTATTTATTACTTCCTCCGTCACTTCGAAAGTTATCAATTTTGTCATTTTGAACGAGCTATCAAAGGTCACATTTTCATTTTTTGGCAACTTCCACTATCTTTTTTCATTTTTTTTCTTTCCTATCTTCTTCCCTTTTTTTCTACATCTCTTTACCTCTTTCTTTTTACTATCACTTTTTACTTCAATAACTCGCTACGCATATATATTAGGAAATTGATATATAAGAATTACTCCGTAATTGTTAACTTTTCTACAAGTTCTGACTTTTAAATTAAATGAAATTCGGTTCGATTTTTCCTGTTTCACTGATATTTCACTCTGCTGAATTTTTAACACGTGTCGTCCTCAATATTATAGGACGTTCTCAATCATCCATGTAATGAAATAAGATGTGAAACATCAAAATTGAAAATTGTGAATATGGGGGAGTATGTTTCTCTTCTCCACCCCATATATCTATATTATAATCAGCTATATATACCACACACATTAATCTGCGCAACATCTCATTACATTATCAATCCAAATGGCTGCAACTAATAATGGTCTGATCGTGAGCTTCGGCGAGATGCTGATCGATTTCGTGCCGACAGTCTCCGGCGTGTCACTGGCGGAGGCACCAGCATTCGTTAAAGCTCCAGGAGGTGCACCGGCGAACGTGGCCATAGCAGTGGCGAGGCTCGGCGGAAGGGCCGCCTTCGTTGGGAAGCTAGGGGACGACGAGTTTGGGCACATGCTCGCCGGAATGCTCAAAGAGAACGGCGTCTCCGCCGACGGTGTTAGCTTCGACCGGGAGGCGAGGACGGCTCTGGCGTTCGTGACCCTACGCGCCGACGGAGAGCGTGAGTTCATGTTCTATAGGAATCCTAGTGCCGATATGATGCTACAGCCGCATCACTTGAATCTCGATCTTATTCGTTCCGTAAGCATCTATTTCTATTTCAATTTTCATTTTGCGTGTATTTTTAAATATTAAAATGTATTATTCCTCTCATTTTAAATTAATCAATTATAAAAATAGACTTCATTTATTATTTCTTAATTTGACAATAAAAAAAACATTTTCACTTCAAAGTTTAAACTGCACACGTGTATATAATATATATATACATGTAACTGGATCAATTAGAAAATTTTATTCGACCCATTTAAAAAAATGGTAACTGTTGCATACGGGTTCCTTTCAAATATTTTAAAATTACACCCCTCACAATATTTTAATACTATACTTTTATATTACTTATAAGAATTTCATGATTTCTACTTTTATCTTTTTAATACCACTAATGAACAATTATTGCATTAAATTTCGTCCACACAATAAATAATAAATCTAAAATTGGTCGAAGGGAGTATGCATGTACGTATTTTATTACATTCACACGTGCATATTTATATACACATATGTAAGTGCTTAGTTTCTATGTTAGTGATTAATTGAGTTAAAAATATTTTTGATCCGGTTCATCTTTTTCACGAATTGTTCAAAGATAGTTAAAAAGATTTAATTTGTAGACTCGTAATTGCACAAATATATATATGTCCAATTCTTGCCAAACCACATCGATTTGGGGTTTGGACACAATGTTGGACCCATAGCTTTTAGATTTTTTGCAAATTGTCCCGAGGCATATCACTACAAGAAAACTGTTTTTTTAGTGACAGAAATTTGAGAATTAATGACATGACCTCTCACTAAAAGTCAATTACCGTCACTGAAGACTTTTAGCTAGAGAAGTTATAATGACAGGAATTATGTCACTAAAAGTCATTTTTCTTGTAGTGTATGCCAAAAATGGCATCGGTTTTGCTTAAATTGAGCGTAAATGAAACAGTGTACAAAGTTACCGAAATAAATTGAATTTTTTTAACTATCATGATCATGATTTGTGAAAAATTTGAAAGTTAACTTAAAATGTTTTGTTTTTAACGTACTTGAATTTGTCGTGTTTTTTTTTTAACGAGATATTAATCAAGAGTGTAAATTCTCCAAATTAGACATTTTTTTAAAATATCCAATTCTACACTTAAAAGGACGTAAATTAGACATTTTCCCTAAATATCCAATTCTACACTTGTGAGCCACACGTTTACATTTTCAGCAAATTTGAAAAAAAAAAAAAAAAAAATCGACAAAAATGACGTAAATTGAACATCCGCATTCTAAGTGCATGGTTAATTATTTTCCGTAAAAATAAAGTTAGTGTTTCTTGTATTCTAATATTTGTAAAGTACTATATATTTAGTGTAAAGTGTTCCACTTTGGATCGGTGAGCTTGATTGTGGAGCCATGTCGATCCTCACATTTGAAAGCAATGGAAGTGGCTAAGTCCGCCGGTGCATTGTTGACTTACGACCCGAACCTCCGACTGCCGCTTTGGCCGTCGGCGGAGGAGGCACGACGGCAAATAATGAGCATATGGGATAAGGCTGATGTGATCAAGATCAGCGACGACGAGCTCATATTCCTCACGGAAAACACGAATATTGATGATGATGAATCTGCCATGTCTCTATGGCACGACAACTTAAAGCTTCTTTTGGTTACACTTGGAAGAAAGGGATGTAGATACTATACCAAGGTATATTTATCTTTTACACTCCTCTCACTTATATTAGATGACGTTTTCCAATTTTAATATATTTATTGCATTTTTTTTTAATTTACATTTGAAATTCTTTAAAAATTTAAATAAATGTGTTATTTTAATAAGATAGATAAAAATATATTACGGGAATAAAAAAAATTAATTAGTTTTTTAATATGTGTATATTTTCTAATTATATACTACTCCCTCCGTTCCATAGGAATTTGCTGACAACTTTCTATAAATGGATGTCCCATACCAATTTGCACACTCCATAGAAGGAAATATCTTCATAACCTCCCTCAAAATATACTCTTATTTACCCATATGACATTACTTTTTCACACTCAATCTACTTTTTACTTTACATTATTAATAAAATTTTACAAAACTACCCTCAAAACATCACTCTTTACACATTTCTTAAATTGTGTGTCCACCCAAGTGTGCAAGTTTCTATGGGACGGAGGGAGTACTTATTTTAAATGGGATCGAGAAAGTATTAATTGAATATTCAACACTAATTTATACAGTTTAATTAATATTTAAATTTTCTTTAGCTTATGTCTTTAAGAAAATGGAACATAAATAATTATTTCGGAATAAATTAATACTTTTTGCAATTATATATGTATTTCTTAATTTTATTACCTTTTTTTATTTCTTTATTGATTTCCTTTGGAGCTAGATTGATTTATGTACTTATATAGTTCTTTTGTTTAAGACCTTCGGTTGGGATAGTAATTATTCTGGTTTGGGTGTTCTCCTGTGCATTTGAGTTTAATCATTGCACTTTATTGCATATAATATTACATTGAAAAATATTAGTAGTATTATTTACTAAAGGGTGCATAATACCTTTTTTTTTTTTTTTTTAATACATACATTTTTCACTAAGTATGCTAGCACCCTATATTAATTTTTAATGGGCGTGACCTGTAAGATTCAACCGGGTTGGTCGTGATCTGCTAAATTAATATATGATGTGTATTAAAATGAAAAATTATAAAGCAGAATGCTACTATGATTTTATAAATGTGCATTAAATAAATAGAGAGTGTTAAATTGTGCATGAACAGAAATTTCGTGGAGCAGTGGATGGGTATAGCTTGAAGAGGGTGGACACAACTGGAGCAGGTGATGCTTTTGTAGGAGCCCTCCTACGACACATTGTGGATGATCATGCCATATTTGAGGTGAGGTTCTCAAACTAGGTTTCACTAAAAAAAAATTATTACTGTAGTAAATTTTGTATGGAATCGTCTCATAAAATCTGACCGTGTGAAAAGTTTTTTTCAAATAAAAGGTAACGTAAAAAGTGATATTTTTTCAAAATAATACAAATAGACAAAAACTTATATGCAATGTGCAATATTGTCCATTCTGACGGCTTTTCAAGTGCCCCTTTTTTCGATCATTTTCTCACGTTCCTTTTTTTACTTTTTCCCGCTTTCAGTTTTTTTTTTTTGTTCAAGTTCTCCCAATTTGTTTATGAGACGGTGGTTTTTCATCATTAAAAAATTAGTTTTTTAATGGTAAAAGTTGTATATTACTGTATGAATAAAGGAATGTTAATGTTTGAATAAAAGATTGTTACTAGTTAATATTGTAACATTATTTTATTTTTGCAATAACATTTTTTTATTAATGCAGTAATACACGAATTAATCAATAAATCAAGAGACTATGTTTGTTATGATTTTTTTGAATGTTTTCAAATATGTTGTTCATCTTTTCCCTCTATTTATGTTATGTGTTTTGATTTAATATCCCCTCTGTCTCCCCCGTTATTTCTTCTATATTTCTCACATTTTCTGCATTGTTCGCACGCTTCTTGGAGAATCTTTCCCCTGCCCTATTTTCACGCGGCCCATATGATATTTTCTTAATTAGTTTGTGCTATGTGCAATATTGCACATTAGTTTCTCTCATACGAATAATAATGTTCATTAAAACAAATTACACTTTTCAATTAAAAAACATCTCTTTTTCATTTTCATAGCAAGGGGCGCATTTTGTGATATATGCAAAAGTTTTGGTGTTTATCTTTTGCCACTAATTATATGCATACTAGTTTCTTTTTGCACATTTTTTGAGAATATTGTTGATTTATAAATAAAAATAGATAAGGTAGAGAGAAGATAAATTAAGTGTGATTGAGTATATTTTTTTTTTAAAGAAATGAAACATGCACACTTTGTGTGAACAACTCAAAAAGAAAAATAAGCACATTTTATGTGGATTGAAAGATGAATATATAAGTCATGAATAATCATTTATTTTATTTAATCAACAGGATGAGCCAAGATTGAAAGAAGTGTTGAAGTATTCAAGTGCGTGTGGAGCCATCACCACAACAAAAAAAGGAGCAATCCCAGCTCTTCCCACTCACTCCCAAGTGCTCAGCCTTGTCAATGGAGGAAAAACTAATTGCTTGGGGGGTTTAAGAGCTTGTTTCCCCCATAACTAAGTTTGTGTATTGTATATATAATCATATATCTCAACAAATATAACTAATAAATAATGGATGTACTATTGATGAAACAATATCTCTCCAAAATTTTAATAAATCATTCATTATATGAACATCCTTCTTTTATAAATCTTCATTTAAATTTAATGATAGTTAATTGTTGACTACTTGACGGATCCAAATAATTGGTGAATTATATGTGAAATGATCTAAAAAAAAAATCCCTTATCAAGATAAATTATTACATTGGTAAATAAAGAGGCAATATGAGGCCACTAATAGGTGTGAAAACATGTTTGTTTAGAGACTAGATTTTGTATCCCCAAACTTTTTTTTTTTTTTTAAGTTAAAGAAACTTTCATTTATTCGCAACTATGACAAATGTCCGTGAAAACTTAGAAGGCTCTCCACAACTTAGGCTTGCATTCAAAAGTTAGGTGTAATCATGGCCTATCTTACCCATTAATTATGATAGACTTTTTTAATGTTTAGTCTATCTTTTTTTAGTAAATATACATCCGAACTTTTTTTTTTTAAAAACCATTAAAATGACAAAAACTTATATATATCGAGTTGGTCTGCTATGGACTCAAGTGCATGTTGTGCACCCTAGTTCATGTTGCACTTTTCAATTTACTGACTTACACATTTTGATAAAATGGTGTTGCACTTTTCAATTATTAAACTGTATAATAATATTTTTAGTTATAGTGACTTACACTTTTTAGTAATATTGTGTTGTACTTTTCAGTTTAATAACTTACACTTTTCTTTAGACTAGGGTGCACAACATGCACTCGAGTCCATACTAGACAAAACCATATATATCGGGTGTATTATGTTTTAATCAGAGTTTGACTTATTCACAAAGGAAAAGTACTCCTTCCGTCTACAAAATGTAATTTCATTTGTCTCATATTTTTTGTCCACCAAATGTAGTCTAATACACTTTATAAAAACTATCACCCTTCAAACATCACTTTAATTACTCAATTTGCCATCAACTTTATTCACAAACAATCATTTTATTCACAATGGACCCCACAATACTCTATAGTACATTTACTTTATCTACTTTTTTCTTAAAATTTGTGCCCCACCCCAATTGAACTATTAAGTTCTATGCAAAACAATATTAGAATATAACTTGACTCGCCTCATTAACATTCCTAATTTGAATTAAATAATACTCCGTATTTATTGTTTTAGGTATTTGAATAGAGATGATTGCTTATTTACGGAAATGATATAGAGCCCACCAATTGTGCCCACCAGTTTTGCCCACCGCCTATATGGCATTACCACGTCAATAAATTCTTATTTATATTTAATTTAAACTTAATCTAATATCAATATTTTATTTTTTTATCCATATCAATATTTTAAAAAATCTTTTTTTATATTTAATTTAATATTATCTCTATCAAATTACGCTAACTAACGCCATAAATCTTTTCTCAAATCTTTCCATCACCATTAATTTTTTCTCAAATCTTATATGTGGCGTGAGTTTAATGTAATATTAATATATTATCAAATCTTAATTGAATCTTAGGGTTTACGGTTTTAGGGTTTAGGATTTTTGGGGTTTAGGGTTTAGGGTTTTAGGGGTTTAGGGTTTAGGGGGTTTAGGGTTTAGGGTTTTAGGGTTTATGAGTTTAGAGGTTTAGAGTTATGTAAATTAATGTAGTCATTTTTACGGAAATGATATAGATATAAGATGGTGATAGAAAAGATTTAAAAAAAGATTAATGGGTTAGTTACGCATAAAATAAAATATTGATATAAGATTTGAGAAAAAATTAATGGTGATGGAAAGATTTGAGAAAAGATTAGTTACGCATAAAATAAAATATTGATATAAGATTTGAGAAAAAATTAATGGTGATGGAAAGATTTGAGAAAAGATTTATGGCGTTAGTTCGTAATTTGATAGAGATAATATTAAATTAAATATAAAAAAAGATTTTTTAAAATATTGATATGGATAAAAAAATAAAATATTGATATTAGATTAAGTTTAAATTAAATATAAATAAGAATTTATTGACGTGGTAATGCCACATAGACGGTGGGCAAAACTGGTGGGCACAATTGGTGGGCTCTATATCATTTCCGTGCTTATTTATACCTTGTTTAATTATATAATTATTAGAACCACAATTGTTAATAACTTAGTTGTAGTTCATCCATTTTGTTAATTATGGGTATAATTATGCTAATACTTTTTAGATAATGGAGCAATATTATTTTAAAAAAAAAAACTTATAAAGGTTGTTTACGTCTATATATGTCTATTATGAAATTATATTGTTGGTAGTTGAGCTTGATTTTACCGAATTTTTCATGGATTCGAGATCAAGCTCAAAAAAACTACTCTCGACCGAGTTCAAATCAAGCTTGACAGAAGTCGATTCGTTTACATCCCTATCGTTAATCCGCTCATCCAAGAAAGTAGTGATTCAGCCAGAGCAAAACAAAGACTAATGATGAGCCAGGAGAGAAAAATTAACTTCCATACAGAAGTTTAGTAAGCACAGCTAAGTTGCAGGTAAATATATATATCAGCATTTCGATTAAATACATGAAAACAATCTAGTTACTTTCATAGGGAATATATTTACCAGGATGTTGTGTATGGTATACATAGTTTCATCAGCAAGATTAAAGCCATCAATCAAATTTCAACCAAGATCAGGTACGGTGAAATGCTCTTCATCGTCATCGAGATTTCCAATTCGAGGCCTCTTGTAAGAGGTCGTGCTGCTTGGCTGAGACACCCGTATCTGAGGTACCTCTGCTGCAGCTAAAGGCTCTACTTGTTCACCAAACAAACTCATATCCGTCAACCACTCAAGCTCCCCAAATTCGAGCTGCTCCTTCTGCTCAACTCAAACAACGAATTATTACAAGTGCACACACAAGGCTAGTAATTATAATTCACTATTCGATAATTCGCATTACTATTTTCCATTGAATGCAGCCATAATCCAAATTAACTTTTTTACCTTGTCAGAGGACTCATAATCAGATAATTGTAGCAACTCGTCGGCCCAATCTGATGATGTGCCGCCAGGAATATGCTGCGTGGGAGTTTTTGAAGTATTTGATTTCGGAGGGCTTGGATCCGATTCTTGCTTTAAACTTCGGTTACTACAACTGGAGCTGAGAGCCACGCGTATACCAGTGGCTAAATAACGCTGGTGGTTTGCAGCACGACTGTTAGCGGAATGAATGGGCTCGTCACAGTCCTTGCAAAAGAGTGCTCTGTCCTCAACACAGAAAATGAATGCGGTCTTCTCCTACAGATGATGATGGGCAGGCAAAGTAAGTATATAGGTTACAAAATCAGTTAACATGTCCTGAAAATAATTGTACTAAGCAACTTGCATTCAATCTTCGATTAGCTAACTTAATATTCAGTATTCATTGCACAAGATTGTTTCATTACACGGACCAGACAGGACTTTTTCAAGTAGAATAACGCTCCGTACAATGCAACTGTAGTACTATTTAATAACAGACAAGTTTTTGTCATTCCCTTAAGCCCAATGTCAATGAGAAGGTTACACGAGTTTAGCAAGCGTTGTTATCTTCCTCAAAATCGTAAAATTCTAAATCAATGTTGTCTAACAGACTAATACAAACAACCAACTCTTTAACATTTTTTTCTGCTTTTTTACACACTTGAGAAGTCTGTTTTCCTGTTTCTAAATACTAGCAAATGAGGCGTGATTTGGGATTTACCCAGCTGGACGTGAGATGTTAAGCCTTCCGTCTTGTTCTAGTTCGGGATTTAAAATCCGAATTTCAGCATCCAACTACATCTATCTCTAAAAATACCTAAAAATCCTATTATTACTCCCTCCGTCCATTTTTATAATTCTCACTTTGTTTTTTTGTCTCCATTTTTTTAATTCTCACATACTACTTTATTTCTTCTCCACACTCATACAATCAATTTTTATCGTACTCATGAAACCTCAAAACAAACCGAAACAATCACTATTCGTCAAGATTTTATAATTAAGGATTTTTCTCATACTAAATCCCACCCAAATCAAATATCTACAGATAAGAGCAATTCCTCTCACCTAAAGTGGGACAAAAGAATCCAAAACAGCAATCATTTTCTTGTTAGGTTTCATATACAAGCAACTTTAAAATCAAGACGAACAACCCACCAAATAATTAAAAAAATCAAGTTAAAGGTATTACAAATAGAAACAAAAATAGAAAGTTGTACGTACTTGGCAAATATCACAAGGAGGCAAGTTATTAGAAAGTTGTTGGAGAAGAAGCCTCTGGTGTTTGCTAGCAAGCTTGTTAGCAGCGTGAACTTGGACGTCGCATTTGGCGCACAAGGCGGCCTCATCGGCGCAGCAAATCACCGTCGCCGGAGCCTTCTCACACACATCACACTCTATTTTCATCTTCTTGATATGTTAAGAAATTAATCTATAAACCCCTGAGAATGAATCAGAAATTAACTAGAGAGGACAAAAAGTGGCACTACAAAACGAGTGGAGGGTAGTTAATTCGCAAAAGGAATCCTTTCTTTATTCAATAAATATCCTCCGCCTTTTAAAATATAAATATAAATTATACTAGCAAAAAAGGCCAAAACAAAATATCAAGAATCTACCATGGATGAAAAAGTGAGGAGTCAGAAGCTGACAGTCTGATGCCAATCATTGAATTCTTGTTTTTTAATTTAATTTTATATATTAATTAAAAAATATATATTGGATTTTTGAGATAGGTAGAACCAAAACAAATAAACAGAGTGGTAGAAAGTAAAATTAAGGTAGGGATAGATATGATGAGAAAATGTAAAGGAAGGTTGTAAAAAAATAAAATTAGTAACTTTCTATAGAAAATTTAAAATGATTAAATAAGTAACTTCAGAGAATATTAATATAAGAAAAATCAAACTTCATAGTTTAGGGTTTAAAAAGTAAATTTAAATTGGATTCTTTAAAACAAAATGACTACCACATTCGGACATTCCCACCTAATATATTTTATAATTTAAAAAAAATATATTAAAATTTTGAGCGCTTAAGTGAAGGAATAAGGTAATAAACTTATAAAACTAATTAAATTGAGTGGGTGAACTTATAGGATGAATTATGAATGCCGATAAGTTTTTTTTTTTAATGAAGAAACTTACTTTTTTTTTTAGAGAAAAAGAAAAAAGGTGGAAAGGTGGATGTATATTATAATTCATATATATTTTTAATTTATAATAATATATTTGATAGTTTAGGAGGGGGTGGGTGTATATCATTTTAAATTTAGTGTTGTGCGTATTTACAAGGAAATTCATTTATAAGAAATTTTGTAAAAAAATAAACGTGTCGGTGTGTGTAATATGGGATTGACACCCCACGGTTCAAGTTTGTTAATGGTATGTTTACTTTTGGTTTTAAAAACCAGGTATTGGATTTCAAGATTCAAAACCCGTTTTACTTCGGGGTTTAAAAATCGGTTTTCAAAATCCACTCAAAACCACCCATATCAAACATATTGATTTGACATAAAGTTATATCTATATAATATTACTCCAATTATTATATTCTTTCTCAACAATAATATAATAATACTATAATAATATAATAATACAATAATATAATACATTTAATCATTACACACTTAACTAATCATTACAATCTCATCAAACAATAATATAATAATACAAACTCATTCAATCTTACAACTTGATTTGATATAAAGTTAAATTCTTCACTATTCCAAAACTCAAAAGAAACACCCATATTACTATACTTCGGGATTTCAAAAACTAGAATTTCAAAAATCTGATTTTTAAAACCACCCAAAGCCCAAAAGAAACACCCCTAAGAGTTGGAATTGAGTGTAAACTTTATTCATTTTTTAAAGTAGGATTTTTTGGATTTTGAACTATTGCTTATGAATGTTTTTTCGCCTCCACCGTCACTGTTTAAAATCTTCCAAAAACTATTCAATACTCCCTCCATTTTTTATTTATTTAGTCACTTTTGTCTTTTTAAATATTTTTAAAATAAGTGTCATTCTATATTTTCTTTTTTAATTTTGACAATTTTACCCTTATAAGTATAGTATAGCATAAATTATGAAAAAATCATAAATATTGTATATATATGAATACCACCTACATTATTGATTACATTCATTATTAAATAAAAATTTAATATTAAAATTATTTATTATTAATAAAAGGTAAAATAGTCCATAATTTAATATCTTATGTTAAAATGAAAACTTAATTAAAAATCTTAGAGAATCTAATGAAAGGGAGTATATTTTATTTCCATTTTAGAGAAAAAAAAATTATTTAATCTAATAAAATAACTTCATTTCTCGCACGAAAAATTATACAAAATCAGTTTCTAAGTTTAATTTTGTAAATAATACTCCCTCTGTTCTATAATTTTTTACACACTTGTCTTATTTGTCTGTCTCACAATTGTTTGCACACCTTAAAAAGAAAACTCCTTCGTAAACACCACCCTCACAAAATTCACATATTTACACAAAATGTCATTACTTTTACACATATTACAACTACTCTCTTTACTTTATTCATATAATTTTCTTACGTCCAAGATTATGCAAGCACACAATGGGTAACAATCATGCTCTTCGTCTCCAAATGGCCTCGAAACCTGCAAAAACACTATCGGAGAGGTCCCCGGCGTTGGGCCTCCAACGCTCAAGTTAGAAATGTGATCGGAGAGTGATGGTGATGAAGGATTCTCGTGTATAAACAGCTCGATTATAGCTCAAAATAGGAGTAATCGGGTAAAAGCAGGATTTCAAGGTAGGTTTGCTTTAATTTAGCTCTCACATCTCCGCCGGAAAGAATGTTAGGGCACTTTTCCGGTGGAAAACTGTATATTGGTGTTGGTTAAGTGTATGAGTCGTTATTGTCAAGAAATATCAAGTAAAAAGCTTTAAATAGTACTCCCTCCGTCCCTGAAAAGTTTTCATACTTTCCTTTTTTTTTTTTTGTCCCCGAAAAGTTTGCATACCCCCCAAAATAGAAATAATCATCACAATCTCCACCCTCACAATATACACATATTTACCCTTTATGACATTACTTTTGGGACTCACCATACACTCAATCCACCTACTTTATTTACTTTATATATAAAAGTTTACAAAATTACCCTTCAACACTCTTATCATTACACTTTTTTCTTAAATCATGTGCCTAAGATTCCCCGCAAACTTTTCGGGGACGGAGGGAGTACCTCTTTGGGGAATGGTTATCCACTCCCCCATTTTCCTCAACCTCCCACCTTGTGGGCTAAGCCCATAACCTTTTTCTCTTTACTCGCGCATCTGAACTCCGATAATAGGGGGAGTGGGCGAGATAATCTCGCCCACTAGTCACTTGTGCAGCATGATCAAAGCCAGGGGCGCAAGATTTGGGATTTCAAACCTCGAGGACCTGGAGGTGCTCGAGCCCTCCAGGTCTGAATAGCGAGAATCCAGATTCTAGCCCAACTGCTCTCCTACGAAGGTGGAAGGGCTTCTGACTCGTTCTTCTTGGGGCTAGTCCAGCCCATTTACGTTGATCTTTGTGTGTTTGGGCTCATTTTAGGCCCAATTCCATATATAAAGGCCCATGTTCAATATAATAATGAAGATAAATAAATGAATAAATATACGATTGAATTAGATATAATTTACTCGTAGGCCACGTGTCAATCAGTGATAGGACGACATATTTTATCCACATCAGGATGTAAAGATAATATAGATAATCTTAATTAAAATATTTTTTTCTCTTTCAAATATTATTTTATTACATTACTAAAATTATGTTATTACAAGATTAAAATTTTGTCACTACAAGTTTAAAAATATTATGAACACTTGTTATTTTTAGGCGAAATTACTATAATATTTTTGAAGTCAAAATTTAAAAATATTCAGCCACTACATGACTAAAATTATGTTACTACAAGACCAAATTTTTATCAATACAATGTCAAAAGTGTATCTACATGTCTAAAAATATTTTGAACACTTAGTTTTTTGGGTGAATTTTCCAGAATATTTTTAGACATATAGTAGTAAACTTTTGATCCGGTAATATTTTGACCTTGCAGTAACAATATTTTGGTCATGTACTAAACCACTTGTTTGCGACCTATAAATTTTCTAAACAACTCGAATCCGAACTTATCACTCGTAAATTTTTTAAAATTGTCTTAATTTGACATATTTCATGTCAGAGAAAAAATAGTGACAAAGTGGGATAGCTCAAGTGGTTAGAGCACCACTACCTAGGCCACAGGTCCTGGGTTCGAGTCATGGGGAGGGGAAAAAAGGGATGGGATATTTAACTTGTAATCAAATGTCAGAAAGAGTTTTTAATGATGATTTAAAGATAATAATATTAAGATGGAATATATTTTTATTAGGAATTGTAAATTAAATTGTCATTTTAAATCCAAATATAAAGTGCGCCGATAATAGAGCTCTCCAGAATAGATCTTGTAGCAGATCAAAACATACGAGTTTGTCGAGTAAAACCCCTACTTCTTCAATTTTCCTACTCAACTCTTGATTCTTTTCTTCAATTTGATCTTCTAACTAGGGGGAGGATACCTTCTCCGTCGTAATCTGTAAGTATTTTTCATTAGAATCGAACTGTAGTGACCCTGAAATTTATTATTTCTTCAATCATAGCATGTGATGGTTGATTCTCTGAATCGCTTCTGAATTTGATATTTGAGGATAATCGTTCTCCTAGATTCAACTTTATTTATAACTTTTTAGGGGAAATTTCAGTATCAGGTTGAATTGCGGGTTTCTGTTTCTTTTCTTAGTCAATTCATCAAACACTTGGTCGTCAATATTTGGGTTTGAACATTCGAATCAGATGGTATAATAGAGTTTGTGTTTTTGGGAAGTATTGTTCAGTTCAATTGGTGTGTAGATGGGGAAACCATTGTTTTTTGAGATTTGGGAAAAACCAGCAACGAGCTGCATAATTGGAATTTGCAGTTTGATTTGGTTCTATATTCAGAAGAAGGGCATAGGGTATTCACACGTCGGTTTGAGCTATGAGACTGCGATGGAAGGACATCATTGGAGGATAATAACATCAGCGTTTTCACATATTAGCATCATTCACCTAGTTTTCAATATGAGTGCACTTTGGAGCCTGGGGGATATTGAGCAGTTAGGTCATATAGGTCTTGGAGTAGAATATTACCTCCATTATACAATGCTGTTGGTTGTTTTATCGGGGTTGCTAGTTCTCGCGATGTACCACTTTTTGATCCAAAAGTTCAAAATCGAATATTTCCGGAGAGTGACTGCTGTTGGGTACTCTTGTGTTGTTTTTGGGTGGATGACTATATTGTCAACGAAGCAACCGTCGTCCAAGCTGGAGCTTTTCGGGCTTCTCTCACTTCCCATTAGTTTTGCACCATTTGAGTCCCTCATCTTCACTTCTATAATTGTCCCACAGGCTAGTTTTCTTGGTCATTTATCGGGCATTATAGTTGGGTATGCCATTGCTTGGGGTTTAATACATGGGATGACCAATTACTGGGCCGTTTCTATGTTGGGCTGGATCATTCTTATATTCATCTTTAGTTTGAAAAAGTCTGGTGCATATAATTTCAACTTTCTCGAGATTGAATCAGTGACAGATCCTTCTTTGCCATCTGTGCGGTTTCTCTCGTCTGGAACTGGAAGAACCCTACAGATGAGTACATTATCTGATGTTGGTCCCAATATTGTGTAGCTTCTGAAAAGAATTGGCTTTGGAATGTGCATTACTCTATAAACTCATTTGGGGACATCACAGAATGTGAGATTACAATAAACCTCTTCTTTTCAAAGAGCAACATATTTATCTTGGATCTAAGTCCTAACTTGCAGCAGCCATGTATTCTTGTACCCAAGCTTTCTCTTGCCTAGATGGAGAAAGTTGATTTTTTTAAAGGAAATATACTGACCTATTATGTATTTATGTCAGATTGCGTTTGGATTAGTGACTTATATTTATTGATTTCCTGCTGATCTTATCTTTCAGATGTGAAGATTTTTTTGCCTTGTGAAATACTTCTTTTTCCAAATACATCAAGTTAAATTGTGAAAGAAGTTAAACCATACACTCTTACCCTGCTTTTAACTTTGCAGCTGAGTTTTTCTACTTCTTATTATGAATCATGCTAAAGAAATGTTATTATTGTTGAATGTGTGTCCTTAGCCGTCTATTCTGTTACTCGATTCCCTCGCGCTTTACAAACATTTGCATGAACGTTCTTTTATTCCATTGCGTGCACATTCAAAATCATAGGTATGTAGGGTGCAGAATATGGCACAGGAAAAATGTGTGATTGCAGTCATTCTCTATTGCAGACATCTATTAATGGATGTCCCGTTAAATTTGTATTAAATACGATTATCCAATTAAACCACAAATTGTACCTTCGTTATAAAATCCTAACGTTTTCATCCCTAGGAAAATAGTGCTTGGTAAATGGACTTGTAAGGCATATGTGGAGGACATGCAAAGATATGGCAATTCTTTTAAAGGAGGAATAATGAATCGACCATAATTAGTAGGAAAATGGATGTTATGCTTAGGTTGAAATTGCTTTAATGTGAATTTTAACTTAATGTAAGATATTTTGCTTTTAGATTGTGATTTGTTTGTCGGCGAACTCTTAAATTCGCCATATATATGTGAAGTCTGCTTGCTTTTCTGTATTAAACTCTCCCATGTTTGCGAAATAATTTCATTGAACTTCTGATCATTAGTCACTTATGCTGACTTGTATGTGTGCTGCCCTTTTCTGTTGTTCAGCTGCTTATTATTCAGAGTGCATTACCTGATTTTACTGGGGTTGTTAATGTAATTCCTCCCTGAGTTACTCTTCGAAAAAGCTCTTGTGGTCGAGTTATTAGCTTGTTTGATTGTCCTCGGTCTGTAAGAATGAACGATGCAAGGTAAATTTGAAGCCCAATGGTATGAAAAATGATTTGATGTGTCGTCCTGTTCATTTTAAGTTTGCAATTTGTTCAAATGCTTATCTTTTGTGAAGTTTCTATGTGTTTTCTCAATTTTGCTCTCTTTAATTTTTAGTCGGTTTATATTGTGATTTGTGAACCCTCTCTCTGTTGAAAAATGGTTGGTTACCTTCTTTTGTTTTTATGTGCAGTACAAATTGGTTGAATGAAAGCGGACAAGTTTGGATTAATTGATTATTATTGAATTTTTTCCAGTCCCTTCTATCATGTGCTTGTTATGGGCCATGACAGTGTTGTGTAGACCGGGTTGAAAGGGAACCGGACCTCCTCTTGTACAGAAGAGTCTTGTGCAGGATGAGAACCATTAGAACATACACATTGACATGGGTGTGTGTGCATGATCTACTTATCTCCTCCTGTACATGAGGGAATCCAATTCTGGTTGGAAGTTGGCGAATGGGTTTTTTTTTTTAAAAAAGTTAATTCACATTTACCGCTTTACTAAATACATACACTACTAAGTTCGATCGCCTCATAATTTACTCATTTATAAAACAATCCAAAAAGATAAATATACACCCACCCACTACCATATATTGAATGCGCCCATCAAACCAACGACATATTCAATGCACCCATCAAACCATATGTCCATCAATTTTCAATTTCGAATCAAAGAAAATAACTAATCAAAGAGGAGACACCATCGTTTGATATCTAAAAATGTTAGAAAAAGTATGCCTTATTATAATTATGTGGTTGTGCATCTCTTTCAACCAGACCACTGAAACAATAGAAGGAAGGATTTACGGAACCAAAGTTATGCATTCTATCAAACATGACCGACCGAACACACCTAAGTTGTTTGGTTGAATTGGCTGAACTATCTTAATTCTTTCTACCATTTATGGTTCAACATTTTGCAATATCAATTATAATTAACCTTAAAAGATACTCCCTACACTCCACAATTACTTTTATACTTTTCTTTTCTAAACGTTCCACGATAACTTCCACATCCTTAAAATGGAAAACAATTATTTATAAACTCCACCCTCACAATATCCTCAATTTTACACAAATGTCATTACTTTTTCTCCACACATACACAAAAGTCAACTTATTTCTTTACTTTATACATAAAAAGTTTACAAAATTACCCCTCAAAATCTCCACTAAATTCACTTTTCTTATTGTGTGTGCCACTTTACATGTGAAAGAAATCATGGGACGGAGGGAGTAGAAATAATGAATATTTTTTTTTATAGCCATAAAAAACTCGAAGCCTTCAAAGATGAGAGAGAGACGGGGTGGCGAGAGGGTGGGGTTTGGGTAGATCCTAGGTTAACCCATTCATAGAGAAAATCAGTGAGGCAAATAGTGACCTCGTATCTCAATACTGAAACGTGGACGAATAGGTGTGGTAGGAATGAGGATAGAATGCCAAGTTTCAGTGACCAAAGACACCAGGAGAGACACTCCCAACTCAAGATGATGGAAGGTTCTATAATGTTCTTCTTCAGGAATTTCCCTTACCACTGTGGGGTAAAGGAACTCAGAGAAAAGTTTAACGCAATCGGGGACGTGTGATGGAGATACGGCCCATTTGGCCTTCTTTTTGACAAGTTGACCAAATCAAGAAGAAGAATCGTGGCAGGATCAGCTAATTGAAGAATTAACGATTGTTTCCTTTTCTGTTTTAATTTTATCAATAATACATGTCTTAAATTTAGTACAATTATTGATTCAATCCACCTTATTATAAAAGGATGGAGAATAAAGTTGTAAGTGAGATGGAGTTTTTTGAATAATAAAGAACAAAGAACATAGTTATTTTGAATTGCAATTACGTACGGTAACATATTTGAATTCTTGCCACTTTTTTGGGTATTCTTAGAATCAACGAACTAGTGTGTGTTTTATATATCGTGCTTTCGCGGCCAACATCAACGTGTTAGATATCTATTGTCCCAGGAAAAGAGATAAGACGGGAAATCGATTTGGATTTGTGAGACTAGCCGAACACCAAATACATAGTTGGAGAAACTCAATAATACTATTTGGATTGAAAGCTTCAAAATTAAAGTTCGAAAGAAATCAGGAGAGGCAAGCGGAACCAGAAACGTACCCGTTAGGAGAATTCTGTGGGAACAAAACTTAAGCATGAAGAAACTATGATATGCACACAACACTCGTAGAGGAAAAATAATGGCTAAAGAAATGTTGGGTAGGCCTGCTCAAAGACTATTTCTAGCTCATGGGATGAAAAGGGAGAGGAAATTCAAAGCGAATGTGGCAACAGTTGGAGACAATGCCGCCCTTATATCCAACCAGGGCGATCTGACCCATTAATCGGCGATGAAACATGAAATGAACGAATACTAGTTTAAGTGGGCGGGTAAGAGACCATGGAAGGAATTTGATGCGAACCACTAGAGGAAGGTTTCAAGAAGAATTTGGGCTACCTTCGATGGCTTTATTAGGGGCTCGGGGCTGGTAGACTTACCAATGCACAGAAGATCGAACACATACACTTATGTTAATCAGACATGGCTCTCCGTATGGCCAAGCTCAGCTAACGATCATTATCTAATCATGCTAAATATATATGAAGGTCGATCAAGGATTAGGGTCCAAAACCCTTTACAACTCTGAATGTCACCCGAATTTTAAGAGGTTCGTTGTAGAAAAATGGAAGAGCTAGCTAGCTACAATATTGAAGGATGGGGTGGATACGTGATTCAGAAAAATTCTAGAGTCCTGAAACAATTGAACGCATATGTTTTTGGCTCAATTGAAAAGAATATCGAGGAGACCAGGAAAGCTGAAATTTAGAAACTAGATATGTTAGATTGGACGAACAAGAAGTAATAAAAAGAAACGATCGAAGAACTGTTCATGGACATGAAGGCCAAGGATAGCAATTAGCAAACTCCAACAAAAATCTAAAAGTAATGGCTTTGAGAGGTCGAGAGGGAGTGCAAATTCTAGATACTTCCACAAGTGCATAAATGGTTGAAGGAAAAGCAATGAAATTATAGAATTCATCAAACATAATTTCTCAAAACAAAACGAGCATGCTAGAATTAGAAACTGACCTTAATACTTGTAGAATTCTTCAAATTTTCTTACAATCTAAAATATTCCAATTATAATTCTTCAATTTTTTTTACAATCTAAAATATTTCAAACATAATTTTTCAAATTTTCTCAAAATCTCCTTTTACTAATCCTGCAAATCCAATATATATATATATATATATATAATTATTATTATTATTATCTTTGTATGACTATTTTCTCAAGCCTCTGGATGGTCTAAAGGTTTCCGTAATAACACTATTAATCTTGATACCATACAATACCGACGTGACACATTTGAGAATAAGCTCAATCCATTTTTTTTAAAATCCTAATTGTCTCATGGCCTCCATAAGAAAATTTCATTCCACTCGATCGTATGCCTTGCTCATGTTCAATTTGAGGGTTGAAAAATCTCATTTTCTCTTTGAAGCACGAATCCAGTGCATACATTCAAAAGACATAAGAATATTATCAAATAAAAGCCTTTCTGAAACAAATGCACTTTGATATTGATCAATGATCTCATGCATGATGAGTTTGAGCTGATTTGTAATAGTATGTGCCAAAATGCGGTAGCTCACATGGCATAGGCTTATTGGTCTATATTGGGTCACTGTCTTAGGGTTTTTGACCGTAGGAATTTAGGTGATATATAATTGTTTCGTTCCAGTTGTTCACTGACCCTTCCTGGTTCAGAACCCTTAATATTTGGCTTGAAACTTCATGTCCAATTGTAGCCCAATTAGATTGGTAAAACGAAGCTGAAAATCCATTAGACCCGGAGCTTTCCAAGGACTAAGGTCTTTAACTGCTCTCGTCACTTCTTCTTTAGTAAATGGGGCATCAAGCATTTGATTAATCTCTGATGAGACTTTCCTTGGGATGCACCTTGTCGCTTGTTTGATATTGAATGAAGACGAGCCATTTGACATGTATAACTTTTGATAATACTCGATAAAAACGTCTCTAATTTCACTGTCCCCCGTCACCCAATTACGATCCCCAGCTTGAATACAATGGATTCTATTAAGACTCCTTCTCATATTAGCTCTCATATGGAAAAACTTCGGATTACGATCTCCTTCCTTAAGCTAATCAACCCTAGCACGTTACTTCCAATACCATTCTTCCTGAGTTATGAGCCTCTCCAAGTCGTTTTCCAAAACTCTAATCTTTTCAACATCCAGGATACACTCATCATTGTTGAGTTCATGTGTTAAAACATCTTGTGTTTCCTTAATGGGTCGTGGAATGGACCCTCCCTTGCATTTGGCCCATTTCTGGATAACATGACTGCTATTTGTAAGCATTTCAGGCAGCTCAGCTTCATTATCCCTTTGGAACATGTGTAATAATGCTTTGAAAATCGGGCTCTCTTGTCTAGAAATTTTCGAATTTAAAAGAATGTGCACTTTTATTCAATGCATGGTTTGGAGCATGTACACATTTAACCCATATAGGCCGATAGTTAGAGCCCAAAAAATTATGATTTTTGCTAAAAAAAATTAGGAAACATGGACACCCATTGCTCATTAGCTACAAACCTATCTAGTCTTTCTCGAATCAAATAATCTCCCTTCCTTTTATTATACCATGTATATTTTGAACCTTGTGCTTGTAAAGTTTTAAGATCATTATGAATAAACGCGTCATGGAATTGTTGCATACGCCATAAAGCACTACAAGAAAACTGCTATTTTGCCGTGAAAAAAATTGTCGTTAATTCTAATATTTTCGTCGCTAACGTGAGTTAGCGATGAAATAATTTTGTCGCAGGATTTGTTGCTATACGCTCGTCGCTAACGTGTTTGCGACAAAAATATTTTTTTTTCGCAAATGTTTGCGATGAAAATTTGAGTTTCATCGCAAAATATTAGCGACGAAAATTTGAGTTTCATCGTAAAATATTAGCGACGAAAATATGAGTTTCATCGCAAAATGTTTGCGAGGAAAATCAAACATTTGTCGCAACAACGTTAGCGACAGGTGTATAGCAACAAATCCCGCGACGAGATTATTTCATCGTTAACTCACATTAGCGACGAAAATATTAGAATTAGCGATAAAAAATTTCGTGTCTAAAATAGTAGCTCCTTACTTCGTGTCTAATTTTTTGCAATAAATATTTTAATTTTGTTGCAAATGTTAGTGATGAAACTCATATTCTTATCGCTAATATTTGGTTATGGATATCCGATTTACGAATCATTCTCTAAATCCACTTCCGCACTCGACCAACCCGCACCCACACCCGACCCACCCCAACCCGGCCTGCACCCAGATACCCCCTCCCCATTTTATTTAAATGACTATTTATTTGGTCTTCGTGGGAATTGATACCGGGTGGATGGGTGCCCACCACTCGGGCAGACATCTCTTTGGTTCAGTTTTTAATATTAATTATATATGTATTCAATTGTTACTAATTTAGTTAATTTTAATCATT
Organism: Galeopsis tetrahit; assembly: GCA_963675135.1. NCBI lineage: Eukaryota > Viridiplantae > Streptophyta > Magnoliopsida > Lamiales > Lamiaceae > Galeopsis > Galeopsis tetrahit. Next base: position 36,629,286 of record OY776133.1, on the reverse strand, counting down.
TAATTAATTTATTTCACATATATTAATTGATTAATTTTTAACTTGTAACAATTATTTATATATATTGTAATTTTTAAAACAATTTCAATTGTAAAAAAATCAATGTTACTTTAACAATTTCAAAAAAATAATAAATATTACATCCATTCATCATCATCTCATCTTTATGTCCATTTGCATTTGCATCTTCATATTTATAAATATTTTTATAAACATTCAAACTGATTTATATAAGATACAAAATTTTGGAGAATTATTAAACATTTAAACCGATTTTCTAGATTTAATATGCATAGTTGAAGTAGTACTCTTCCCTCATGCTCAGGAGAAACAACAACAAATAATTAATGAAATCAAGAAAATAGAAAAATATAAAACAAATTATGTATAATGAAATCAAGAAATTATACCCCAAAATAAATCAAACAAAAAACTTAATACGTCAAATTAATGAGTGTAGATGAAATTATATTGATCCTATTATTTCAAACATCATAGTGATAGAATCGTCTATATTGTTTCACACTATGCATGCACTCAAACTTTTTTCCTTTATTATGTTTAAACGACAACCATTTTTAATTCATGAGAATTAAACATGAAAATTTATATTTCATCACTAAAATATTAGAGACGAAATATAATTTGTATTATTGTTCTGATTATTAACAATAAAATATTATTTTGCTAATAAGGTGATGAAATATTTTAATTTTCTCGCAAATATTAAATCCACAAAATTAGTCATACAAATTTCAACTTTGTCGCTAAAATATTAGCGACGAAATATAATTTTCATTGTTGTTCTGATTATTAACAACAAAATGAAGCAATTTGTTGCTAGTATAGCGATGAAATATTGTAATTTCATCGCAAAAATTAATTTCAATAAATTAGCCACGAAAATTTCTATTTCATCGCAAAATATTAGTGACTTATAATTTTCATTGTTGTTCTGATTATTAACAACAAAATGAAGCAATTTGTTGTTAATATAGCGATGAAATATATAAATTTTGTTGCAAAAAATAATTTCAAGAAATTTGCCACTGAATTTTTTATTTCATCGCAAAATATTAACGACAAAATATAATTTTCATTGATGTTTTGATTATTACAACAAAATGAAGCAATTTGTTGCTAATATAGCGATAAAATATATAAATTATGTTGCAAAAATTAATTTCAAGTAATTAGCCACGAATTTTTTTATTTCATCGCAAAATATTAGTGACAAAATATAATTTTCATTGATGTTTTGATTATTAACAACAAAATGAAGCAATTTGTTGCTAATATAGCGATGAAATATATAAATTTTGTTGCAAAAATTAATTTCAAGTAATTAGCCACAAAAATTTTTATTTCATCGCAAAATATTGGCGATGACATATAATTTTCATTGTTGTTCTGATTATTAACAACAAAATGAAGCAAATTGTTGCTAATATAGTGATGAAATATATAAATTTTGTTGCAAAAATTAATTTCAAGAAATTAGCCACGAAAATTTCTATTTCATCGCAAAATATTAGCGACGAAATATAATTTTCATTGTTGTTTTTTTATTATTAACAACAAAATGAAGAAATTTGTTGCTAATATAGCGATGAAATATATAAATTTTGTTGCAAATATTAAATCTAAAAATTTAGCGACGAAAATTTCTATTTTCGTTGCAAATTAATATTAGCGACGAAATATAATTGTCATTGCTATTTTAATTATTAACAACGAAATGAAGCAATTTGTTGCTAATATAGCGATGAAATATATAAATTTTGTTGTAAATATTAAATCTAAGAATTTAGCGACAAAATTTTTTATTTCGTTGCTAAAAATTGATTTTAGTGATGAAATTTAGATTTGTCGCAAAATTTTCATCGCTATACCCCCTGTTTCTTGTAGTGAAGGCTTCGGGTCACCTCCACATTTTTCATCACAATATTTTGTTACCACATGGTATTTACTAGCTATATTCTGCTGACACTAGGGGTGTAAACGAGCCGAGTCGAGTCGAGTAGTGCTGAGCTCGAAACTCGACTCGATTGTTATACTCGAAGCTCGATACTCGACTCGACTCGGTCGAGCCTAAAATTTTGAAGATCGAGCTCGACTCGATAAGAAACTCGATAAACTCGAGCTCGACTCGACTCGATTACCTATATAATTTTTAAAATTAATTTTAAAACATTTTTTTTTCTAAAATAAACTCGAGCTCGACTCGACTCGATTACTCGTATATAAATATAAATTATATATTAATGGCAAAATAGTAAATACTGTTCAAGCTCGATTAGGCTCGCGAGCCTTTCGAGTCGAGTATTTATGAGCTCGAACTCGAACTCGGTAGCTACTCGAGTAGCTCGAAACTCGAATCGACTCGATTAACTTCGAGTCGATTTCGATCTTTTTTCGAGTCGAGCACGAGTAGCTCGCGAGTAGGCTCGACTCACTTACACCCCTAGCTGACACATAGTTTTCAATACGTCTCTTATGTGTAAGTGAGTTTTCGTAATAATGATAAATGTTCGGTTAAATATTGAATCCACGAGATTAGTTTGCAAATATAGCATTAGTGTTAAATTTTATCGGTCCCTCCAATTGATTTGAGCCTCTAAAGCCCAATAAATTAATTTAAAATTCAAGACGGGCCTCTGAAGTCCGATAAATGAAGACGGGCCTCTAAAGTCCCATAAATGTAGATGGGCCTCTAAAGTCCAACAAACCAAATTGAGCCCAGATATGATATTCTTAGCCCATCAAGTAATTCAAAATTTGAATTAAGCCCTAACCACTTGCACAAATATCTCCTTGGCCCATAAAAAACCCTAGGTTCTACACTTATAAATAGAGACCTCATTTCATTCATTTCATCATCAAGAAATCAGAAGCATTCAAGGCTCTAAAATCCTCTACAGAGATTTTAGAGTGTTCTTTAGCAGTTGGAGGAGCTTCAAAGGCGTTCTTCGTGCAAAGCGGCGAGAAGCAGTGTTCGAGTGGAGATCAAGGTGCTAAGCCTCTTCGATTCGACGTTTATTCAAGGTTCTTCGTGGATCTTCAACGGAAAAGTCCCAATAAGTCCCGAAAATCAACGTTTAATCCAAAATACGGCGTCAAGCCCTTGGATTAACGTTACGAAGTCCAAAATTCAAGAACGATCTTCAACGACGTTCATCCCAAAAGTCCCTAAATTTAACGTTTAATCCAAAATACGACGCTAAGCCCTTGGATTAACGTTATAAAAGTCCTAAAGTCAAGATCAAGGAGGATTCGACTGCGGATCCAACTCCAAAAGCTCAAGAAATTCAAGAAGTTCAAGAAGAGAGAATCAGAGGAGAAATTAGAGATTGTAACCCACAATATTCATCGGTTTAATCCGAAATTAAATACTCCCTCCGTCCACGAAAAGTAGTCCCATTTGACACATATTATTTGTCCACCAAATGTAGTCCCATGCACTTTATGGAAACTATCACCCTTCAACTATCACTTAATTACTCAATTTGCCATCAACTTTATTCCTAAACAATCACTTTATTCACAATGGACCCCACAATACCCTATAATACCCTTACTTTATCTACTTTATCTACCATTTTCTTAAAACTTGTTCCCCATCCCCATGTCCCTACTTTTCATGGATGGAGGGAGTACATTGTTTCGCATTTTCGCGTTTATATATTTAATTCACGAAATTTGTGTTTACAAATTGGCACGCCCAGTGGGACAATCTCTACCTCTCATCTCTACTCTTCAAAAATATCAAATCACGACGATGACACCAATCAAGATAAAGATCAAGAGAGGTGTTGCATCCGCATCAGTTGACGTCGACTTTGAAGACGTGAACGTAGTCACGAGGAGTATGTCAAGAAGCTCGAAGTCATCGTCTTCTTCAGAGAAAGCTACTGCAGAGGATCCACCACCCAACACTGCGAATGAGGAGAACAACCCAGCATGTTCCCCTACTCATTCCACGACGAGAACATTAGATTCAAGTGCAGCTTCAACAATGGTGACAAATACCACGACTGTTGAGGAGCAGTTGGCAAGCTTGACTAGATCTATAGAAGGACTCACGAAATATGTCCAAGAACAGGATGCTCAGATTGCTAAGTTGATGAGCAATGCAGACAAATGGGAGTCAAGTCGAGCAAAAGAAAAGCGAGTCGAGGGGCATGATGTGGAGATGTCTGGTGCCCATTGACCGGCTAAAAGAAATCATACCCGGGGCGATCAAAGATAAGTTCGAGGAAAGTCCTAAGTCTTCATTCACCTACATCAAGCCTTACACGAAGAGGATTGACAGTTTGAAGATGCCAGCTAGTTATCAACCTCCAAAGTTGCAGCAGTTCGATGGCAAGGGCAACCCAAAGCAGCATATTGCTCACTTCATAGAGACTTGCAGCAATTCCGGAACTTATGGAGATCACTTGGTGAAGCAATTTGTACGCTCTTTAAAGGGCAATGCATTCGATTGGTATACCGATTTGGAAGCTAGCTCGATTGACAGTTGGGAGCAAATGGAACAAGAATTCCTCAATCGATTTTACAGCACTCGTAGAACGGTTAGCATGCTTGAATTGACGAACACTCGTCAATCAAAGGAAGAGTCGGTGATCGATTACATAAATCGATGGAGAAATCTAAGCCTAAATTGCAAGGATAGATTGACTGAAACTTCAGCTATCGAGATGTGCATCCAAGGAATACAGTGGGGTCTTCGATATATCCTTCAAGCAATTCGACCAAGATCATTCGAGGATTTGGCTACTAAGGCTCATGACATGGAGTTGAGCATGTCTACAAGTGGATTTGAAGGGCCGCTATCTCAAGAGTGGGGGCAAAGGAAAACGAGTTTGAATGAGTTGCAACGAAAGCAATATCCATTTTTAGACTCAGACATCCCCGAAATATTCGATGACTTGATCAAGAATGATCTCATTGAACTACCACAAATGAAACGACCCGATGAGGCTGGGCGAACGGACGACCCCAAATATTGCAAGTACCATCGATTGGTAGGACATCCAACCCAAGACTGCTTTACACTTAAAGAGAAAATTATGCGGCTAGCCAAAGAAGGGAAGATCTTGCTAGAAGAAACTGAAACAACGACGAATCACGTCACAGTTGAAGACAATAAAATTAAGGGAGTTTACACAAATGGCGCCTACAAATTGATTTCTGAAGACAACGTATACATTGGTCCTATGAACGGAAAGTTTTTGAAACGCTACTACGCGTAAAGAAAACAAGTATGCTCCATAAACGCATGAGTTTAAATTGCTTGTCGCTCCATAAACGCATGAGCCTAAACTGCTTGTCGCTCCACAAACGCATGAGCCTAAACTGCTTGTTGCTCCATAAACGCACGAGCCTAAACTGCTTGTTGCTCCACAAACGCATGAGCCTAAACTGCTTGTTGCTCCATAAACGCACGAGCCTAAACTGCTTGTTGCTCCACAAACGCATGAGCCTAAACTGCTTGTTGCTCCATAAACGCACGAGCCTAAACTGCTTGTTGCTCCAATAACGCATGAGCCTAAACTGCTTGTTGCTCCATGATGTACGAGACTAAACTGCTTATTAATCCCGGTCTGCATGAGTCTAAACTGTGTACGACGAACACTAAAGGTAAATATATGTGGTTAAACTGTTAACTTACTCCACTAAAGGCGTTTTAAGTGGTTAAATAATTAAATCCCCACTTTGTCAAAAGTAGTTAAAGAATAGTCACTCCTGGCCCGCATGTGAGAAATCATTTGAAAGTAATTCGCAATTCGTCCACATCAAAGTCAAACGTTCTCGTGAACGAAATGCGAGGGGGCATTTGTAGACACCTAAATTTTATCGGTCCCTCCAATTGATTTGAGCCTCTAAAGCCCAATAAATTAATTTAAAATTCAAGACGGGCCTCTGAAGTCCAATAAATGAAGACGGGCCTCTAAAGTCCGATAAATGAAGACGGGCCTCTAAAGTCCCATAAATGAAGATGGGCCTCTAAAGTCCAACAAACCAAATTGAGCCCAGATATGATATTCTTAGCCCATCAAGTAATTCAAAATTTGAATTAAGCCCTAACCACTTGCACAAATATCTCCTTGGCCCATAAAAAACCCTAGGTTCTACACTTATAAATAGAGACCTCATTTCATTCATTTCATCATCAAGAAATCAGAAGCATTCAAGGCTCTAAAATTCTCTATAGAGATTTTAGAGTGTTCTTCAGCAGTTGGAGGAGCTTCAAAGGCGTTCTTCGTGTAAAGCGGCGAGAAGCAGTGTTCGAGTGGAGATCAAGGTGCTAAGCCTCTTCGATTTGACGTTTATTCAAGGTTCTTCGTAGATCTTCAACGGAAAAGTCCCGATAAGTCCCGAAAATCAACGTTTAATCCAAAATACAGCGTCAAGCCCTTGGATTAACGTTATGAAGTCCCAAATTCAAGAACGATCTTCAACGACGTTCATCCCAAAAGTCCCTAAATTTAACGTTTAATCCAAAATACGGCGCTAAGCCCTTGGATTAACGTTATAAAAGTCCCAAAGTCAAGATCAAGGAGGATTCGACTGCGGATCCAACTCCAAAAGCTCAAGAAATTCAAGAAGTTCAAGAAGAGAAAATCAGAGGAGAAATTAGAGATTGTAACCCACAATATTCATCGGTTTAATCTGAAATTAAATACATTGTTTCGCATTTTCGCGTTTATATATTTAATTCACGAAATTTATGTTTACAATAGCATTAGTGTTAAATGTCATCTTAAATATTATTTTTTTTGTTTCAAAAAAAAAATAGTGATGAGACATGATTTGTAGTATTAAAACTAATTAATGCAAAATTCAACAAAATAAATACTCCCTCCGTTTTTTAATAAGTGATATTTTCGTGAAATTTGTTGGAATTAATAAATGGTATGTATTGACAAGTATACCCTTAAATATTAAAGGAGGTTTCTAATCACATAATTCTCTAATGCACGTTTTCCATAGTGCACATTATATTTCAAATCTTTCAAAAATTTTTAATCAATTTCATCATATTTTTCAAGTCTTTCCAATTTTATGTCTCAAATAATTAATTATCTAAAATTAAAGAGAGAGCATAATTGGAACAAACAATGCAAAAACTAAAACATTACTTAATTGTGTACAAGAGAAAATTACTAAAACATCCCTTATTAAAAAACAAAGGGAGTACTAATTAAGAGAAGTACGTAAAATGATGATCAAAGATCAAATAGTACGTGCATTGTTTTATGAAAGAATCAATTTCAAAAACCTAACTTGGATGTCACTAATTATTTTGTTGGTGTTTGATAAGATCAATTACAAATAATTACATTAACCCGTACTGGATAAGCTTTGTGACAATGCATCAAATTACGCACCTAAGATTGTAACAATAAGTAAACTTGTTTCTATACGAATAATTACATAACAAGGGGTTCTATCTAAATTTTTTTAATCATAATCATATATTTTCACTTGCATATTAAAGTTCAAGCTTCAATGTATATTCACTAATTACCCAAACTTCCATTTTATTATTAATTTGTTTAAAATTTCAATCGATTAATTCCTAATTCATTGGAAGATTGGATTTTTTTTCATTAAAATAAAATTATACCATTTTCCCTTTAATCACAATTATGATCAAATATTAATTAAATATTTTTTTAACTTGCACTAAAAAAAGTATTTTTTTATACAGAAATTAAGAGACGGACATATAATCCATCTCTAATAGATACGGTTGTTAGTCTCGAGAGTTTTAGATACGGATTAGATATGAATACCACCGTCTCCCCACTATAAAACGAGTCAAAGTGGAACTCAAAATTTAAATTTGGAATCTGATACGAATTTTGACCGTCTTTAATTAAGTTCTTCCGGCTCAAAATGCTCATTTGTTTCTTAAAAATCAAAGCCTTTGCAAGCAAATGACTGCTCTAAATATTAGAAACCCCTAAAATCATTTATTCATTTATTTCTCTAATTAAATTTAGGACGGGGTGTTACAATATTATGTAGGCATACAAGTTATTAATGTGAATCTCATTCATTTTGGAATTGTCCAAAAAATATCATTAATTAACCACAACGTTATAGCTACATTTCTTGCTATATCATCATCATAATTTGTATTCATAGATCGGGAGTTATATAAAAATTAATAGGAAGTTGGGCAAGTAGAATTTGGGGAATGCTGGAATTCGAAAACATACGGCGTAGACGGTCGGTGAGACTGAATATGATTTGATTTGGAAGTTTGGCAATTTGAGTTTGGGTAATCAAGGGATCACTGTTTAGAATTTTAAAGAAACCATTTAAAATATTTTACACAAGGGTTGCTCATAAAATTAAAAGTAACAAACAATATGAAACAAATGAAATATATAATTTAACTACAGAGTTTTTCAAATTCAGTGACAGTAACCACGGGAAATCTTGCAATTGAATTAGCACTCTCAATACGGTGATTTTCATTTTTATTTTTTTGTCTAAACAAGAATTAAAACTTGTTTAGGTACGAAAAGTTCGGAGAGTTTTGTTACCGGTGTGGCCTCTTAACCCACATTGAGAGGGACTGTATGGAACGGTACAATGGAGAGAACAGCCGAAGAGGAGAGCTTCATGAATTCCCTATGTGGCTTAGGGCAGATGGGCAAAAAGGCTTGGGATAGCCACAATATGAGCATCTGGGGAGCCTTCTTGAAGCTAGGACCCCGGAGCGAACCCCACCCCCCTCAAGCGGACGCAAGATTCACGTGGAATAATAAACGAAAAGGATCACACCAAATATTGGAAAGACTTGATCGTTTTGTGGCTAATCTGGAATGGATTAAACTGTGGAATTCTCAACATGTACAACACTCCCACTGGTTTGGATCAGACCATAGGGCAATCTCTCTTAAGATGTTCACCAAAAATTGGGGATGGAACCAAAACAAATTTGAATATTTTAGATTTGAAAATTCTTGGATTATATATGGAACCTACCTTGGAGAATGAGATTAGCATTTGTTGGAAAGCAATGAACATGAACATTACTTTACAAGAGAAACTCACTAAATGTGATGAACATCTACAAAGATGGGCAAAGGAGAGAGTTGGAAATGTGGAGAGGAGAGTGAATGCACTCTCAACGTTGATCCTACAAAGTAAAGCTTCTAGTACTAATGAAGAGGGGGGGGGGGACTGATCTCTCGGGTTTGGAGGAGAAGATGGAATTCCTTCTAGCCCAGTAGGAGGAATATTGGAAGCAAAGAGCTAGAACGAATTGGATGGTAAGTGGGGATAGAAACACAACATATTTGCACAGAAGGGCGACTGAGAGAAGAGGTTGTAATACCATTAATCGTCTCCAAAAGGAGGACGGGTTTTGGGCGCGGTCGAAGGAAGAAATTACGAAGATCATTGTAGATTATTACCAATCACTATTCACATCAACTTATCCGGACCAGAATCAGATGGATTTAATTCTAACTCATACAGAACCAGTTGTAACTAATAATATGGTTGACTTTCTTACAAGAATCTTTACCAAGGAAGAAGTGAAAATGGCGGTATTTGATATGGACCCGGGTAAGGCACCAGAACCAGATGGTTTTAATGCTAAATTCTTCCAGGAAATGTGGTATATTGTGAGAGAGGATATCACAAAAGGGGTGCTCGACATATTGAATAACAAAGAGGATATACAAGGCTGGAACGAGACGTGGATTACGCTCATTCCAAAGATAAAAAACCTGAAAAACATGAAGGATTTTCGTCCTGTCAGCCTATGCAATGTGTGCTTCAGAATAGTAGCGAAAGTAATTGTCAACATGCTGAAGATAGTTATACCAGACGTGATTGATGAGCACCACAACACATTTGTGAAAAATCGGCAGATATCAGATAAAATTCTGATTGGTTATGAATGTATGCATTGGCTGAGAAACAACTAAATGGGGTTTCCTTGAGAATCAACTGACCAGAATGGGTTTCCCGGGGTCATTTATTGAAATTGTACTTCGATGTGTTAAAACAGTTAAGTATTCCTTTAAGATCAATAACACGGTGGTAGGAAGTGTAATGCCGACCCGAGAAATTAGACAAGGGGATCTGCTATCACCATTTTTGTTTGTGATTTGCGCGCAAGGGCTTTCTTCCTACATCAAAGACCGAGTGGTTGTAGGAAATATGGAGGGGATTAAAGTAGCTAGAGAGGCACCAATGATCTCCCACCTTTTGTTTGCAGATAACAATGTTATCTGCTTTAAGGCTAAAGATAACATTGGTGAGGTAATTAAAAGGGTTTTGGCTGACTACGAAAGAGCCTCAGGTCAAATGATCAACTTTGACAAATCCACATTCCTGTTCAGTCCTAACACACTTGAAAGATCTAAGAATAAGTTTCAGCAAGCCCTGGGCATTCGTATCACCCGAGGGCATCAGATGTACCTTGGTCTTCCCACCTTTTTAGTGAGGGCTAAGCGGATCCAGTTCTCATACCTGGTTGATAGAATGAAGAATCAGATTGACAATTGAAAAAATAAGGAATTCTTAGAGGGTGGAAGAGAAGTGCTCATTAAATCGGTTCTCCAGGCAATTCCCACGTATGCAATGCCATGCTTCAAAATTCCAATGCAAATCTATAAACAAATGGAGACTCTAATGGCATATTTCTAGTGGGGAAAGAATGAAGAAAGGAAAAAGATACACTGGCAAAAATGGGAGGACCTCTGCAAACCTAAGGAAGAAGGGGGTATGAGATTCAGGAGGATGCACGTTTTTAATGATGCACTTTTGGCCAAGCAAGTCTGGAGATGCATTAATTCCCCTGATCTACTACTTAATAGGATCCTTAAAGCGAGGTATTACAAACACATGGACATTATGGAGGCTGAAGCAAGACATAACCCCTCCTTCACGTGGCGTTCTTTATGTAGGAGTAGATATATCCTGGAGGCTGGAATTAGGTGGGTAGTGGGTAACGGTGATCAAGTTAAATCGTATAAGCATGCTTGGGTTCAGAGGCTGTAGGAAGGAAGAATTAGTTCTCGCTTAGCAGCTATGCAGAATATTAACTTCCTTTTGGATGATGATAGAGAATGGAAGGAGGGTCTGGTTAGAAGTGTGTTTTACCATCATGAAGCGGAAGGTATCTTGCGCACCCAGGTGAGGGGAAAAGAGGACATCGACTGGAGATACTGGATGGATGAAGACATGGGAGAGTATACAGTAAGTTCAGGGTACAAGAGAGGGTTCCGAATTGATTTCCAAGTGATTGAGCAGGCCTCCTCCTCTTCGAACAAAGAGTTATCCGAGTGGTGGAAGAGAATTTGGAAACTAAGACTCCCTCCAAAGGTCCGTATTTTTTGTTGGAAGATGTGCCATGATTTTATTCAAATAGAAGGAAACCTGGCAAGAAGGCATGTTCCAATTCGACCCATTTGTGGGGGTAGCTACCCCACAACGAGCCATGTTATATTCCACTGTCAAAGATCTAGAACAGTGTGGGCCCAATCAGGTTTCAAGGAAATTATAAACAGAGTAAAAGGAGTAGGCACGATGGGTTTTCTGGACTACGTATTCTCAAAGGTGTCTAAAGCGGACTTTGAAAAAATTATCATGATTGTTTGGGGTATATGGAGAGAGAGATGTACGATACTGCACTCTACAGGACCCCAAAAAAAAGAGATCGATAGAAAGACGGGGGATAGAGTGTTGTTATACTTAGAGGCCTTCCAAGCCCAAAATCAAGATTGCAGAAATCGTATAAATCTTCATAAAAGCAAGGATAATCGAACAAAGCCAGAGAACTCCCAGAGCCTCATTCTCAAAGTAGATGGGGCATTCAGAAGAGACGAAAGACACTATGGAGTTGGGGGAGTACTCCGTAGAAGAGATGGGAGAAAAATGACTACATTCGCTGAAAAAATTAGACCCCAGAGAGGGCCTTTGGGAGCAGAATTAATGGCAATTCTCATGGGTATTAGAACTGCAAGATTGTGGGGCTCAAGACATATTGAGATCAAAACAGACTCACATCAGGCGGTCTCCCTGTGTTTACAAAGAAAGAGAGTAACAGGGCCTGAGGATTGTGTTATTAGGAATATTCTTTCATTGGCCAGTGAATTTATAGTGTGCAAATTCGAATATTATCTGAAAGCTGATCTCAGGGAAGTGCATGCCCTTGCCCGAGTAGGTGCTGACTCTACCATTTCATGAGGCTGAAATGAAGTAGTCGTTGGTGGAACAGGAGTCTCTAATTCGTTATTCATATACTTTCCCTCTTGGACGTATTACCAACCCCCCTCCCAAAAAAAAATCAAAACTTGCACATTAATTTTGAGTGGAAATCATCTATTACTTGCCCCCTGAACCCCGCTAATAAGATCAAGAGTTTGAAAATAAGTAGTAATTAATTTATTTTTAATATTCTAAACGCTTGAAAATCTGACTTTGAAATTAAATATAAAAGATGCGGTTATTAATTCGTCATGTAAAACTTAAAAAAATATCTGTAACGGTCAAAAATTAAATTGTTGGGTTCAAAATTTAAATTTAAAAAATGTGACAGTTGTTCATCTTATAATTGATCATTCCTTTTTAAAAAAATTAAATATATCTACAACGGTAATAATTGTTGGGCAAGTAGAATTTGGGGAATGCTGGAATTCGAAAACATACGGCGTAGACGGTCGGTGAGACTGAATATGATTTGATTTGGAAGTTTGGCAATTTGAGTTTGGGTAATCAAGGGATCACTGTTTAGAATTTTAAAGAAACCATTTAAAATATTTTACACAAGGGTTGCTCATAAAATTAAAAGTAACAAACAATATGAAACAAATGAAATATATAATTTAACTACAGAGTTTTTCAAATTCAGTGACAGTAACCACGGGAAATCTTGCAATTGAATTAGCACTCTCAATACGGTGATTTTCATTTTTATTTTTTTGTCTAAACAAGAATTAAAACTTGTTTAGGTACGAAAAGTTCGGAGAGTTTTGTTACCGGTGTGGCCTCTTAACCCACATTGAGAGGGACTGTATGGAACGGTACAATGGAGAGAACAGCCGAAGAGGAGAGCTTCATGAATTCCCTATGTGGCTTAGGGCAGATGGGCAAAAAGGCTTGGGATAGCCACAATATGAGCATCTGGGGAGCCTTCTTGAAGCTAGGACCCCGGAGCGAACCCCACCCCCCTCAAGCGGACGCAAGATTCACGTGGAATAATAAACGAAAAGGATCACACCAAATATTGGAAAGACTTGATCGTTTTGTGGCTAATCTGGAATGGATTAAACTGTGGAATTCTCAACATGTACAACACTCCCACTGGTTTGGATCAGACCATAGGGCAATCTCTCTTAAGATGTTCACCAAAAATTGGGGATGGAACCAAAACAAATTTGAATATTTTAGATTTGAAAATTCTTGGATTATATATGGAACCTACCTTGGAGAATGAGATTAGCATTTGTTGGAAAGCAATGAACATGAACATTACTTTACAAGAGAAACTCACTAAATGTGATGAACATCTACAAAGATGGGCAAAGGAGAGAGTTGGAAATGTGGAGAGGAGAGTGAATGCACTCTCAACGTTGATCCTACAAAGTAAAGCTTCTAGTACTAATGAAGAGGGGGGGGGGGGGACTGATCTCTCGGGTTTGGAGGAGAAGATGGAATTCCTTCTAGCCCAGTAGGAGGAATATTGGAAGCAAAGAGCTAGAACGAATTGGATGGTAAGTGGGGATAGAAACACAACATATTTGCACAGAAGGGCGACTGAGAGAAGAGGTTGTAATACCATTAATCGTCTCCAAAAGGAGGACGGGTTTTGGGAGCGGTCGAAGGAAGAAATTACGAAGATCATTGTAGATTATTACCAATCACTATTCACATCAACTTATCCGGACCAGAATCAGATGGATTTAATTCTAACTCATACAGAACCAGTTGTAACTAATAATATGGTTGACTTTCTTACAAGAATCTTTACCAAGGAAGAAGTGAAAATGGCGGTATTTGATATGGACCCGGGTAAGGCACCAGAACCAGATGGTTTTAATGCTAAATTCTTCCAGGAAATGTGGTATATTGTGAGAGAGGATATCACAAAAGGGGTGCTCGACATATTGAATAACAAAGAGGATATACAAGGCTGGAACGAGACGTGGATTACGCTCATTCCAAAGATAAAAAACCTGAAAAACATGAAGGATTTTCGTCCTGTCAGCCTATGCAATGTGTGCTTCAGAATAGTAGCGAAAGTAATTGTCAACATGCTGAAGATGGTTATACCAGACGTGATTGATGAGCACCACAACACATTTGTGAAAAATCGGCAGATATCAGATAAAATTCTGATTGGTTATGAATGTATGCATTGGCTGAGAAACAACTAAATGGGGTTTCCTTGAGAATCAACTGACCAGAATGGGTTTCCCGGGGTCATTTATTGAAATTGTACTTCGATGTGTTAAAACAGTTAAGTATTCCTTTAAGATCAATAACACGGTGGTAGGAAGTGTAATGCCGACCCGAGAAATTAGACAAGGGGATCTGCTATCACCATTTTTGTTTGTGATTTGCGCGCAAGGGCTTTCTTCCTACATCAAAGACCGAGTGGTTGTAGGAAATATGGAGGGGATTAAAGTAGCTAGAGAGGCACCAATGATCTCCCACCTTTTGTTTGCAGATAACAATGTTATCTGCTTTAAGGCTAAAGATAACAGTGGTGAGGTAATTAAAAGGGTTTTGGCTGACTACGAAAGAGCCTCAGGTCAAATGATCAACTTTGACAAATCCACATTCCTGTTCAGTCCTAACACACTTGAAAGATCTAAGAATAAGATTCAGCAAGCCCTGGGCATTCGTATCACCCGAGGGCATCAGATGTACCTTGGTCTTCCCACCTTTTTAGTGAGGGCTAAGCGGATCCAGTTCTCATACCTGGTTGATAGAATGAAGAATCAGATTGACAATTGAAAAAATAAGGAATTCTTAGAGGGTGGAAGAGAAGTGCTCATTAAATCGGTTCTCCAGGCAATTCCCACGTATGCAATGCCATGCTTCAAAATTCCAATGCAAATCTATAAACAAATGGAGACTCTAATGGCATATTTCTAGTGGGGAAAGAATGAAGAAAGGAAAAAGATACACTGGCAAAAATGGGAGGACCTCTGCAAACCTAAGGAAGAAGGGGGTATGAGATTCAGGAGGATGCACGTTTTTAATGATGCACTTTTGGCCAAGCAAGTCTGGAGATGCATTAATTCCCCTGATCTACTACTTAATAGGATCCTTAAAGCGAGGTATTACAAACACATGGACATTATGGAGGCTGAAGCAAGACATAACCCCTCCTTCACGTGGCGTTCTTTATGTAGGAGTAGATATATCCTGGAGGCTGGAATTAGGTGGGTAGTGGGTAACGGTGATCAAGTTAAATCGTATAAGCATGCTTGGGTTCAGAGGCTGTAGGAAGGAAGAATTAGTTCTCGCTTAGCAGCTATGCAGAATATTAACTTCCTTTTGGATGATGATAGAGAATGGAAGGAGGGTCTGGTTAGAAGTGTGTTTTACCATCATGAAGCGGAAGGTATCTTGCGCACCCAGGTGAGGGGAAAAGAGGACATCGACTGGAGATACTGGATGGATGAAGACATGGGAGAGTATACAGTAAGTTCAGGGTACAAGAGAGGGTTCCGAATTGATTTCCAAGTGATTGAGCAGGCCTCCTCCTCTTCGAACAAAGAGTTATCCGAGTGGTGGAAGAGAATTTGGAAACTAAGACTCCCTCCAAAGGTCCGTATTTTTTGTTGGAAGATGTGCCATGATTTTATTCAAATAGAAGGAAACCTGGCAAGAAGGCATGTTCCAATTCGACCCATTTGTGGGGGTAGCTACCCCACAACGAGCCATGTTATATTCCACTGTCAAAGATCTAGAACAGTGTGGGCCCAATCAGGTTTCGAGGAAATTATAAACAGAGTAAAAGGAGTAGGCACGATGGGTTTTCTGGACTACGTATTCTCAAAGGTGTCTAAAGCGGACTTTGAAAAAATTATCATGATTGTTTGGGGTATATGGAGAGAGAGATGTACGATACTGCACTCTACAGGACCCCAAAAAAAAGAGATCGATAGAAAGACGGGGGATAGAGTGTTGTTATACTTAGAGGCCTTCCAAGCCCAAAATCAAGATTGCAGAAATCGTATAAATCTTCATAAAAGCAAGGATAATCGAACAAAGCCAGAGAACTCCCAGAGCCTCATTCTCAAAGTAGATGGGGCATTCAGAAGAGACGAAAGACACTATGGAGTTGGGGGAGTACTCCGTAGAAGAGATGGGAGAAAAATGACTACATTCGCTGAAAAAATTAGACCCCAGAGAGGGCCTTTGGGAGCAGAATTAATGGCAATTCTCATGGGTATTAGAACTGCAAGATTGTGGGGCTCAAGACATATTGAGATCAAAACAGACTCACATCAGGCGGTCTCCCTGTGTTTACAAAGAAAGAGAGTAACAGGGCCTGAGGATTGTGTTATTAGGAATATTCTTTCATTGGCCAGTGAATTTATAGTGTGCAAATTCGAATATTATCTGAAAGCTGATCTCAGGGAAGTGCATGCCCTTGCCCGAGTAGGTGCTGACTCTACCATTTCATGAGGCTGAAATGAAGTAGTCGTTGGTGGAACAGGAGTCTCTAATTCGTTATTCATATACTTTCCCTCTTGGACGTATTACCAACCCCCCTCCCAAAAAAAAATCAAAACTTGCACATTAATTTTGAGTGGAAATCATCTATTACTTGCCCCCTGAACCCCGCTAATAAGATCAAGAGTTTGAAAATAAGTAGTAATTAATTTATTTTTAATATTCTAAACGCTTGAAAATCTGACTTTGAAATTAAATATAAAAGATGCGGTTATTAATTCGTCATGTAAAACTTAAAAAAATATCTGTAACGGTCAAAAATTAAATTGTTGGGTTCAAAATTTAAATTTAAAAAATGTGACAGTTGTTCATCTTATAATTGATCATTCCTTTTTAAAAAAATTAAATATATCTACAACGGTAATAATTGTTGGGCAAGTAGAATTTGGGGAATGCTGGAATTCGAAAACATACGGCGTAGACGGTCGGTGAGACTGAATATGATTTGATTTGGAAGTTTGGCAATTTGAGTTTGGGTAATCAAGGGATCACTGTTTAGAATTTTAAAGAAACCATTTAAAATATTTTACACAAGGGTTGCTCATAAAATTAAAAGTAACAAACAATATGAAACAAATGAAATATATAATTTAACTACAGAGTTTTTCAAATTCAGTGACAGTAACCACGGGAAATCTTGCAATTGAATTAGCACTCTCAATACGGTGATTTTCATTTTTATTTTTTTGTCTAAACAAGAATTAAAACTTGTTTAGGTACGAAAAGTTCGGAGAGTTTTGTTACCGGTGTGGCCTCTTAACCCACATTGAGAGGGACTGTATGGAACGGTACAATGGAGAGAACAGCCGAAGAGGAGAGCTTCATGAATTCCCTATGTGGCTTAGGGCAGATGGGCAAAAAGGCTTGGGATAGCCACAATATGAGCATCTGGGGAGCCTTCTTGAAGCTAGGACCCCGGAGCGAACCCCACCCCCCTCAAGCGGACGCAAGATTCACGTGGAATAATAAACGAAAAGGATCACACCAAATATTGGAAAGACTTGATCGTTTTGTGGCTAATCTGGAATGGATTAAACTGTGGAATTCTCAACATGTACAACACTCCCACTGGTTTGGATCAGACCATAGGGCAATCTCTCTTAAGATGTTCACCAAAAATTGGGGATGGAACCAAAACAAATTTGAATATTTTAGATTTGAAAATTCTTGGATTATATATGGAACCTACCTTGGAGAATGAGATTAGCATTTGTTGGAAAGCAATGAACATGAACATTACTTTACAAGAGAAACTCACTAAATGTGATGAACATCTACAAAGATGGGCAAAGGAGAGAGTTGGAAATGTGGAGAGGAGAGTGAATGCACTCTCAACGTTGATCCTACAAAGTAAAGCTTCTAGTACTAATGAAGAGGGGGGGGGGGGGACTGATCTCTCGGGTTTGGAGGAGAAGATGGAATTCCTTCTAGCCCAGTAGGAGGAATATTGGAAGCAAAGAGCTAGAACGAATTGGATGGTAAGTGGGGATAGAAACACAACATATTTGCACAGAAGGGCGACTGAGAGAAGAGGTTGTAATACCATTAATCGTCTCCAAAAGGAGGACGGGTTTTGGGAGCGGTCGAAGGAAGAAATTACGAAGATCATTGTAGATTATTACCAATCACTATTCACATCAACTTATCCGGACCAGAATCAGATGGATTTAATTCTAACTCATACAGAACCAGTTGTAACTAATAATATGGTTGACTTTCTTACAAGAATCTTTACCAAGGAAGAAGTGAAAATGGCGGTATTTGATATGGACCCGGGTAAGGCACCAGAACCAGATGGTTTTAATGCTAAATTCTTCCAGGAAATGTGGTATATTGTGAGAGAGGATATCACAAAAGGGGTGCTCGACATATTGAATAACAAAGAGGATATACAAGGCTGGAACGAGACGTGGATTACGCTCATTCCAAAGATAAAAAACCTGAAAAACATGAAGGATTTTCGTCCTGTCAGCCTATGCAATGTGTGCTTCAGAATAGTAGCGAAAGTAATTGTCAACATGCTGAAGATGGTTATACCAGACGTGATTGATGAGCACCACAACACATTTGTGAAAAATCGGCAGATATCAGATAAAATTCTGATTGGTTATGAATGTATGCATTGGCTGAGAAACAACTAAATGGGGTTTCCTTGAGAATCAACTGACCAGAATGGGTTTCCCGGGGTCATTTATTGAAATTGTACTTCGATGTGTTAAAACAGTTAAGTATTCCTTTAAGATCAATAACACGGTGGTAGGAAGTGTAATGCCGACCCGAGAAATTAGACAAGGGGATCTGCTATCACCATTTTTGTTTGTGATTTGCGCGCAAGGGCTTTCTTCCTACATCAAAGACCGAGTGGTTGTAGGAAATATGGAGGGGATTAAAGTAGCTAGAGAGGCACCAATGATCTCCCACCTTTTGTTTGCAGATAACAATGTTATCTGCTTTAAGGCTAAAGATAACAGTGGTGAGGTAATTAAAAGGGTTTTGGCTGACTACGAAAGAGCCTCAGGTCAAATGATCAACTTTGACAAATCCACATTCCTGTTCAGTCCTAACACACTTGAAAGATCTAAGAATAAGATTCAGCAAGCCCTGGGCATTCGTATCACCCGAGGGCATCAGATGTACCTTGGTCTTCCCACCTTTTTAGTGAGGGCTAAGCGGATCCAGTTCTCATACCTGGTTGATAGAATGAAGAATCAGATTGACAATTGAAAAAATAAGGAATTCTTAGAGGGTGGAAGAGAAGTGCTCATTAAATCGGTTCTCCAGGCAATTCCCACGTATGCAATGCCATGCTTCAAAATTCCAATGCAAATCTATAAACAAATGGAGACTCTAATGGCATATTTCTAGTGGGGAAAGAATGAAGAAAGGAAAAAGATACACTGGCAAAAATGGGAGGACCTCTGCAAACCTAAGGAAGAAGGGGGTATGAGATTCAGGAGGATGCACGTTTTTAATGATGCACTTTTGGCCAAGCAAGTCTGGAGATGCATTAATTCCCCTGATCTACTACTTAATAGGATCCTTAAAGCGAGGTATTACAAACACATGGACATTATGGAGGCTGAAGCAAGACATAACCCCTCCTTCACGTGGCGTTCTTTATGTAGGAGTAGATATATCCTGGAGGCTGGAATTAGGTGGGTAGTGGGTAACGGTGATCAAGTTAAATCGTATAAGCATGCTTGGGTTCAGAGGCTGTAGGAAGGAAGAATTAGTTCTCGCTTAGCAGCTATGCAGAATATTAACTTCCTTTTGGATGATGATAGAGAATGGAAGGAGGGTCTGGTTAGAAGTGTGTTTTACCATCATGAAGCGGAAGGTATCTTGCGCACCCAGGTGAGGGGAAAAGAGGACATCGACTGGAGATACTGGATGGATGAAGACATGGGAGAGTATACAGTAAGTTCAGGGTACAAGAGAGGGTTCCGAATTGATTTCCAAGTGATTGAGCAGGCCTCCTCCTCTTCGAACAAAGAGTTATCCGAGTGGTGGAAGAGAATTTGGAAACTAAGACTCCCTCCAAAGGTCCGTATTTTTTGTTGGAAGATGTGCCATGATTTTATTCAAATAGAAGGAAACCTGGCAAGAAGGCATGTTCCAATTCGACCCATTTGTGGGGGTAGCTACCCCACAACGAGCCATGTTATATTCCACTGTCAAAGATCTAGAACAGTGTGGGCCCAATCAGGTTTCGAGGAAATTATAAACAGAGTAAAAGGAGTAGGCACGATGGGTTTTCTGGACTACGTATTCTCAAAGGTGTCTAAAGCGGACTTTGAAAAAATTATCATGATTGTTTGGGGTATATGGAGAGAGAGATGTACGATACTGCACTCTACAGGACCCCAAAAAAAAGAGATCGATAGAAAGACGGGGGATAGAGTGTTGTTATACTTAGAGGCCTTCCAAGCCCAAAATCAAGATTGCAGAAATCGTATAAATCTTCATAAAAGCAAGGATAATCGAACAAAGCCAGAGAACTCCCAGAGCCTCATTCTCAAAGTAGATGGGGCATTCAGAAGAGACGAAAGACACTATGGAGTTGGGGGAGTACTCCGTAGAAGAGATGGGAGAAAAATGACTACATTCGCTGAAAAAATTAGACCCCAGAGAGGGCCTTTGGGAGCAGAATTAATGGCAATTCTCATGGGTATTAGAACTGCAAGATTGTGGGGCTCAAGACATATTGAGATCAAAACAGACTCACATCAGGCGGTCTCCCTGTGTTTACAAAGAAAGAGAGTAACAGGGCCTGAGGATTGTGTTATTAGGAATATTCTTTCATTGGCCAGTGAATTTATAGTGTGCAAATTCGAATATTATCTGAAAGCTGATCTCAGGGAAGTGCATGCCCTTGCCCGAGTAGGTGCTGACTCTACCATTTCATGAGGCTGAAATGAAGTAGTCGTTGGTGGAACAGGAGTCTCTAATTCGTTATTCATATACTTTCCCTCTTGGACGTATTACCAACCCCCCTCCCAAAAAAAAATCAAAACTTGCACATTAATTTTGAGTGGAAATCATCTATTACTTGCCCCCTGAACCCCGCTAATAAGATCAAGAGTTTGAAAATAAGTAGTAATTAATTTATTTTTAATATTCTAAACGCTTGAAAATCTGACTTTGAAATTAAATATAAAAGATGCGGTTATTAATTCGTCATGTAAAACTTAAAAAAATATCTGTAACGGTCAAAAATTAAATTGTTGGGTTCAAAATTTAAATTTAAAAAATGTGACAGTTGTTCATCTTATAATTGATCATTCCTTTTTAAAAAAATTAAATATATCTACAACGGTAATAATTGTTGGGCAAGTAGAATTTGGGGAATGCTGGAATTCGAAAACATACGGCGTAGACGGTCGGTGAGACTGAATATGATTTGATTTGGAAGTTTGGCAATTTGAGTTTGGGTAATCAAGGGATCACTGTTTAGAATTTTAAAGAAACCATTTAAAATATTTTACACAAGGGTTGCTCATAAAATTAAAAGTAACAAACAATATGAAACAAATGAAATATATAATTTAACTACAGAGTTTTTCAAATTCAGTGACAGTAACCACGGGAAATCTTGCAATTGAATTAGCACTCTCAATACGGTGATTTTCATTTTTATTTTTTTGTCTAAACAAGAATTAAAACTTGTTTAGGTACGAAAAGTTCGGAGAGTTTTGTTACCGGTGTGGCCTCTTAACCCACATTGAGAGGGACTGTATGGAACGGTACAATGGAGAGAACAGCCGAAGAGGAGAGCTTCATGAATTCCCTATGTGGCTTAGGGCAGATGGGCAAAAAGGTTTGGGATAGCCACAATATGAGCATCTGGGGAGCCTTCTTGAAGCTAGGACCCCGGAGCGAACCCCACCCCCCTCAAGCGGACGCAAGATTCACGTGGAATAATAAACGAAAAGGATCACACCAAATATTGGAAAGACTTGATCGTTTTGTGGCTAATCTGGAATGGATTAAACTGTGGAATTCTCAACATGTACAACACTCCCACTGGTTTGGATCAGACCATAGGGCAATCTCTCTTAAGATGTTCACCAAAAATTGGGGATGGAACCAAAACAAATTTGAATATTTTAGATTTGAAAATTCTTGGATTATATATGGAACCTACCTTGGAGAATGAGATTAGCATTTGTTGGAAAGCAATGAACATGAACATTACTTTACAAGAGAAACTCACTAAATGTGATGAACATCTACAAAGATGGGCAAAGGAGAGAGTTGGAAATGTGGAGAGGAGAGTGAATGCACTCTCAACGTTGATCCTACAAAGTAAAGCTTCTAGTACTAATGAAGAGGGGGGGGGGGGACTGATCTCTCGGGTTTGGAGGAGAAGATGGAATTCCTTCTAGCCCAGTAGGAGGAATATTGGAAGCAAAGAGCTAGAACGAATTGGATGGTAAGTGGGGATAGAAACACAACATATTTGCACAGAAGGGCGACTGAGAGAAGAGGTTGTAATACCATTAATCGTCTCCAAAAGGAGGACGGGTTTTGGGAGCGGTCGAAGGAAGAAATTACGAAGATCATTGTAGATTATTACCAATCACTATTCACATCAACTTATCCGGACCAGAATCAGATGGATTTAATTCTAACTCATACAGAACCAGTTGTAACTAATAATATGGTTGACTTTCTTACAAGAATCTTTACCAAGGAAGAAGTGAAAATGGCGGTATTTGATATGGACCCGGGTAAGGCACCAGAACCAGATGGTTTTAATGCTAAATTCTTCCAGGAAATGTGGTATATTGTGAGAGAGGATATCACAAAAGGGGTGCTCGACATATTGAATAACAAAGAGGATATACAAGGCTGGAACGAGACGTGGATTACGCTCATTCCAAAGATAAAAAACCTGAAAAACATGAAGGATTTTCGTCCTGTCAGCCTATGCAATGTGTGCTTCAGAATAGTAGCGAAAGTAATTGTCAACATGCTGAAGATGGTTATACCAGACGTGATTGATGAGCACCACAACACATTTGTGAAAAATCGGCAGATATCAGATAAAATTCTGATTGGTTATGAATGTATGCATTGGCTGAGAAACAACTAAATGGGGTTTCCTTGAGAATCAACTGACCAGAATGGGTTTCCCGGGGTCATTTATTGAAATTGTACTTCGATGTGTTAAAACAGTTAAGTATTCCTTTAAGATCAATAACACGGTGGTAGGAAGTGTAATGCCGACCCGAGAAATTAGACAAGGGGATCTGCTATCACCATTTTTGTTTGTGATTTGCGCGCAAGGGCTTTCTTCCTACATCAAAGACCGAGTGGTTGTAGGAAATATGGAGGGGATTAAAGTAGCTAGAGAGGCACCAATGATCTCCCACCTTTTGTTTGCAGATAACAATGTTATCTGCTTTAAGGCTAAAGATAACAGTGGTGAGGTAATTAAAAGGGTTTTGGCTGACTACGAAAGAGCCTCAGGTCAAATGATCAACTTTGACAAATCCACATTCCTGTTCAGTCCTAACACACTTGAAAGATCTAAGAATAAGATTCAGCAAGCCCTGGGCATTCGTATCACCCGAGGGCATCAGATGTACCTTGGTCTTCCCACCTTTTTAGTGAGGGCTAAGCGGATCCAGTTCTCATACCTGGTTGATAGAATGAAGAATCAGATTGACAATTGAAAAAATAAGGAATTCTTAGAGGGTGGAAGAGAAGTGCTCATTAAATCGGTTCTCCAGGCAATTCCCACGTATGCAATGCCATGCTTCAAAATTCCAATGCAAATCTATAAACAAATGGAGACTCTAATGGCATATTTCTAGTGGGGAAAGAATGAAGAAAGGAAAAAGATACACTGGCAAAAATGGGAGGACCTCTGCAAACCTAAGGAAGAAGGGGGTATGAGATTCAGGAGGATGCACGTTTTTAATGATGCACTTTTGGCCAAGCAAGTCTGGAGATGCATTAATTCCCCTGATCTACTACTTAATAGGATCCTTAAAGCGAGGTATTACAAACACATGGACATTATGGAGGCTGAAGCAAGACATAACCCCTCCTTCACGTGGCGTTCTTTATGTAGGAGTAGATATATCCTGGAGGCTGGAATTAGGTGGGTAGTGGGTAACGGTGATCAAGTTAAATCGTATAAGCATGCTTGGGTTCAGAGGCTGTAGGAAGGAAGAATTAGTTCTCGCTTAGCAGCTATGCAGAATATTAACTTCCTTTTGGATGATGATAAAGAATGGAAGGAGGGTCTGGTTAGAAGTGTGTTTTACCATCATGAAGCGGAAGGTATCTTGCGCACCCAGGTGAGGGGAAAAGAGGACATCGACTGGAGATACTGGATGGATGAAGACATGGGAGAGTATACAGTAAGTTCAGGGTACAAGAGAGGGTTCCGAATTGATTTCCAAGTGATTGAGCAGGCCTCCTCCTCTTCGAACAAAGAGTTATCCGAGTGGTGGAAGAGAATTTGGAAACTAAGACTCCCTCCAAAGGTCCGTATTTTTTGTTGGAAGATGTGCCATGATTTTATTCAAATAGAAGGAAACCTGGCAAGAAGGCATGTTCCAATTCGACCCATTTGTGGGGGTAGCTACCCCACAACGAGCCATGTTATATTCCACTGTCAAAGATCTAGAACAGTGTGGGCCCAATCAGGTTTCAAGGAAATTATAAACAGAGTAAAAGGAGTAGGCACGATGGGTTTTCTGGACTACGTATTCTCAAAGGTGTCTAAAGCGGACTTTGAAAAAATTATCATGATTGTTTGGGGTATATGGAGAGAGAGATGTACGATACTGCACTCTACAGGACCCCAAAAAAAAGAGATCGATAGAAAGACGGGGGATAGAGTGTTGTTATACTTAGAGGCCTTCCAAGCCCAAAATCAAGATTGCAGAAATCGTATAAATCTTCATAAAAGCAAGGATAATCGAACAAAGCCAGAGAACTCCCAGAGCCTCATTCTCAAAGTAGATGGGGCATTCAGAAGAGACGAAAGACACTATGGAGTTGGGGGAGTACTCCGTAGAAGAGATGGGAGAAAAATGACTACATTCGCTGAAAAAATTAGACCCCAGAGAGGGCCTTTGGGAGCAGAATTAATGGCAATTCTCATGGGTATTAGAACTGCAAGATTGTGGGGCTCAAGACATATTGAGATCAAAACAGACTCACATCAGGCGGTCTCCCTGTGTTTACAAAGAAAGAGAGTAACAGGGCCTGAGGATTGTGTTATTAGGAATATTCTTTCATTGGCCAGTGAATTTATAGTGTGCAAATTCGAATATTATCTGAAAGCTGATCTCAGGGAAGTGCATGCCCTTGCCCGAGTAGGTGCTGACTCTACCATTTCATGAGGCTGAAATGAAGTAGTCGTTGGTGGAACAGGAGTCTCTAATTCGTTATTCATATACTTTCCCTCTTGGACGTATTACCAACCCCCCTCCCAAAAAAAAATCAAAACTTGCACATTAATTTTGAGTGGAAATCATCTATTACTTGCCCCCTGAACCCCGCTAATAAGATCAAGAGTTTGAAAATAAGTAGTAATTAATTTATTTTTAATATTCTAAACGCTTGAAAATCTGACTTTGAAATTAAATATAAAAGATGCGGTTATTAATTCGTCATGTAAAACTTAAAAAAATATCTGTAACGGTCAAAAATTAAATTGTTGGGTTCAAAATTTAAATTTAAAAAATGTGACAGTTGTTCATCTTATAATTGATCATTCCTTTTTAAAAAAATTAAATATATCTACAACGGTAATAATTGTTGGGCAAGTAGAATTTGGGGAATGCTGGAATTCGAAAACATACGGCGTAGACGGTCGGTGAGACTGAATATGATTTGATTTGGAAGTTTGGCAATTTGAGTTTGGGTAATCAAGGGATCACTGTTTAGAATTTTAAAGAAACCATTTAAAATATTTTACACAAGGGTTGCTCATAAAATTAAAAGTAACAAACAATATGAAACAAATGAAATATATAATTTAACTACAGAGTTTTTCAAATTCAGTGACAGTAACCACGGGAAATCTTGCAATTGAATTAGCACTCTCAATACGGTGATTTTCATTTTTATTTTTTTGTCTAAACAAGAATTAAAACTTGTTTAGGTACGAAAAGTTCGGAGAGTTTTGTTACCGGTGTGGCCTCTTAACCCACATTGAGAGGGACTGTATGGAACGGTACAATGGAGAGAACAGCCGAAGAGGAGAGCTTCATGAATTCCCTATGTGGCTTAGGGCAGATGGGCAAAAAGGTTTGGGATAGCCACAATATGAGCATCTGGGGAGCCTTCTTGAAGCTAGGACCCCGGAGCGAACCCCACCCCCCTCAAGCGGACGCAAGATTCACGTGGAATAATAAACGAAAAGGATCACACCAAATATTGGAAAGACTTGATCGTTTTGTGGCTAATCTGGAATGGATTAAACTGTGGAATTCTCAACATGTACAACACTCCCACTGGTTTGGATCAGACCATAGGGCAATCTCTCTTAAGATGTTCACCAAAAATTGGGGATGGAACCAAAACAAATTTGAATATTTTAGATTTGAAAATTCTTGGATTATATATGGAACCTACCTTGGAGAATGAGATTAGCATTTGTTGGAAAGCAATGAACATGAACATTACTTTACAAGAGAAACTCACTAAATGTGATGAACATCTACAAAGATGGGCAAAGGAGAGAGTTGGAAATGTGGAGAGGAGAGTGAATGCACTCTCAACGTTGATCCTACAAAGTAAAGCTTCTAGTACTAATGAAGAGGGGGGGGGGGGACTGATCTCTCGGGTTTGGAGGAGAAGATGGAATTCCTTCTAGCCCAGTAGGAGGAATATTGGAAGCAAAGAGCTAGAACGAATTGGATGGTAAGTGGGGATAGAAACACAACATATTTGCACAGAAGGGCGACTGAGAGAAGAGGTTGTAATACCATTAATCGTCTCCAAAAGGAGGACGGGTTTTGGGAGCGGTCGAAGGAAGAAATTACGAAGATCATTGTAGATTATTACCAATCACTATTCACATCAACTTATCCGGACCAGAATCAGATGGATTTAATTCTAACTCATACAGAACCAGTTGTAACTAATAATATGGTTGACTTTCTTACAAGAATCTTTACCAAGGAAGAAGTGAAAATGGCGGTATTTGATATGGACCCGGGTAAGGCACCAGAACCAGATGGTTTTAATGCTAAATTCTTCCAGGAAATGTGGTATATTGTGAGAGAGGATATCACAAAAGGGGTGCTCGACATATTGAATAACAAAGAGGATATACAAGGCTGGAACGAGACGTGGATTACGCTCATTCCAAAGATAAAAAACCTGAAAAACATGAAGGATTTTCGTCCTGTCAGCCTATGCAATGTGTGCTTCAGAATAGTAGCGAAAGTAATTGTCAACATGCTGAAGATGGTTATACCAGACGTGATTGATGAGCACCACAACACATTTGTGAAAAATCGGCAGATATCAGATAAAATTCTGATTGGTTATGAATGTATGCATTGGCTGAGAAACAACTAAATGGGGTTTCCTTGAGAATCAACTGACCAGAATGGGTTTCCCGGGGTCATTTATTGAAATTGTACTTCGATGTGTTAAAACAGTTAAGTATTCCTTTAAGATCAATAACACGGTGGTAGGAAGTGTAATGCCGACCCGAGAAATTAGACAAGGGGATCTGCTATCACCATTTTTGTTTGTGATTTGCGCGCAAGGGCTTTCTTCCTACATCAAAGACCGAGTGGTTGTAGGAAATATGGAGGGGATTAAAGTAGCTAGAGAGGCACCAATGATCTCCCACCTTTTGTTTGCAGATAACAATGTTATCTGCTTTAAGGCTAAAGATAACAGTGGTGAGGTAATTAAAAGGGTTTTGGCTGACTACGAAAGAGCCTCAGGTCAAATGATCAACTTTGACAAATCCACATTCCTGTTCAGTCCTAACACACTTGAAAGATCTAAGAATAAGATTCAGCAAGCCCTGGGCATTCGTATCACCCGAGGGCATCAGATGTACCTTGGTCTTCCCACCTTTTTAGTGAGGGCTAAGCGGATCCAGTTCTCATACCTGGTTGATAGAATGAAGAATCAGATTGACAATTGAAAAAATAAGGAATTCTTAGAGGGTGGAAGAGAAGTGCTCATTAAATCGGTTCTCCAGGCAATTCCCACGTATGCAATGCCATGCTTCAAAATTCCAATGCAAATCTATAAACAAATGGAGACTCTAATGGCATATTTCTAGTGGGGAAAGAATGAAGAAAGGAAAAAGATACACTGGCAAAAATGGGAGGACCTCTGCAAACCTAAGGAAGAAGGGGGTATGAGATTCAGGAGGATGCACGTTTTTAATGATGCACTTTTGGCCAAGCAAGTCTGGAGATGCATTAATTCCCCTGATCTACTACTTAATAGGATCCTTAAAGCGAGGTATTACAAACACATGGACATTATGGAGGCTGAAGCAAGACATAACCCCTCCTTCACGTGGCGTTCTTTATGTAGGAGTAGATATATCCTGGAGGCTGGAATTAGGTGGGTAGTGGGTAACGGTGATCAAGTTAAATCGTATAAGCATGCTTGGGTTCAGAGGCTGTAGGAAGGAAGAATTAGTTCTCGCTTAGCAGCTATGCAGAATATTAACTTCCTTTTGGATGATGATAGAGAATGGAAGGAGGGTCTGGTTAGAAGTGTGTTTTACCATCATGAAGCGGAAGGTATCTTGCGCACCCAGGTGAGGGGAAAAGAGGACATCGACTGGAGATACTGGATGGATGAAGACATGGGAGAGTATACAGTAAGTTCAGGGTACAAGAGAGGGTTCCGAATTGATTTCCAAGTGATTGAGCAGGCCTCCTCCTCTTCGAACAAAGAGTTATCCGAGTGGTGGAAGAGAATTTGGAAACTAAGACTCCCTCCAAAGGTCCGTATTTTTTGTTGGAAGATGTGCCATGATTTTATTCAAATAGAAGGAAACCTGGCAAGAAGGCATGTTCCAATTCGACCCATTTGTGGGGGTAGCTACCCCACAACGAGCCATGTTATATTCCACTGTCAAAGATCTAGAACAGTGTGGGCCCAATCAGGTTTCGAGGAAATTATAAACAGAGTAAAAGGAGTAGGCACGATGGGTTTTCTGGACTACGTATTCTCAAAGGTGTCTAAAGCGGACTTTGAAAAAATTATCATGATTGTTTGGGGTATATGGAGAGAGAGATGTACGATACTGCACTCTACAGGACCCCAAAAAAAAGAGATCGATAGAAAGACGGGGGATAGAGTGTTGTTATACTTAGAGGCCTTCCAAGCCCAAAATCAAGATTGCAGAAATCGTATAAATCTTCATAAAAGCAAGGATAATCGAACAAAGCCAGAGAACTCCCAGAGCCTCATTCTCAAAGTAGATGGGGCATTCAGAAGAGACGAAAGACACTATGGAGTTGGGGGAGTACTCCGTAGAAGAGATGGGAGAAAAATGACTACATTCGCTGAAAAAATTAGACCCCAGAGAGGGCCTTTGGGAGCAGAATTAATGGCAATTCTCATGGGTATTAGAACTGCAAGATTGTGGGGCTCAAGACATATTGAGATCAAAACAGACTCACATCAGGCGGTCTCCCTGTGTTTACAAAGAAAGAGAGTAACAGGGCCTGAGGATTGTGTTATTAGGAATATTCTTTCATTGGCCAGTGAATTTATAGTGTGCAAATTCGAATATTATCTGAAAGCTGATCTCAGGGAAGTGCATGCCCTTGCCCGAGTAGGTGCTGACTCTACCATTTCATGAGGCTGAAATGAAGTAGTCGTTGGTGGAACAGGAGTCTCTAATTCGTTATTCATATACTTTCCCTCTTGGACGTATTACCAACCCCCCTCCCAAAAAAAAAATCAAAACTTGCACATTAATTTTGAGTGGAAATCATCTATTACTTGCCCCCTGAACCCCGCTAATAAGATCAAGAGTTTGAAAATAAGTAGTAATTAATTTATTTTTAATATTCTAAACGCTTGAAAATCTGACTTTGAAATTAAATATAAAAGATGCGGTTATTAATTCGTCATGTAAAACTTAAAAAAATATCTGTAACGGTCAAAAATTAAATTGTTGGGTTCAAAATTTAAATTTAAAAAATGTGACAGTTGTTCATCTTATAATTGATCATTCCTTTTTAAAAAAATTAAATATATCTACAACGGTAATAATTTTGACCGTTGGTCAGATCAATTATAAATACCTGCTTTGCTCACCAATGTTTTCCACAATTCACAAACTCTCAAATCTTCGATTATCCTTCATTATTTCACAATCTTCTCTCTAGTCTCTACACAACCCCATTCAAATATTAGTTCTCTTAACATGAATCTCTTTCATTTCCTAATTCATCTCATTCATTTATATATCCCTTCAATTTTCCCATTTTCATCTTTTTTTTAATTTATATGCTCAACATAAAAGGGTCAAAATGAACCCCTTGAAATTTTAGTCGTGGATTATTTTGTAAGTGTTGGGATGTCCGCCTCGCAAGGAATCATTCAAAGTGATATGGAATTGCAAGTCCACAATCTTGTACTAGTTGCATACGATTCTGTTTTTCGAGCTCTCAAGGTCAATCAAACGAGCTCTCCTGGGTATGTGTTTTATATATTGAATTCTATAGCTCTTACCGCTTTTGTGCTTCTCATTTACCTAAAAATAGTCACCAAAATGATTAATGAAAGATTTCCAAGTAAATTAAATTAGTAGACTGTAATTAGAATTTTCTTAAATTTGGTGTATTTTTATTGCAGGAGGTCGAAGTTGTAATAACTGAAGTGAGGAGGCAAATGAATAGTTGTTCAAAGTGGTCAGTTCAAATGACCAAAGATTGTCACTTTATTTGGTTTCTTTTAATTCAGACTCCCTTCTTCCCGGTAAAAGCTCCCCATGATCTCTGGACACGGATGTTAAGAAATATAATAGAATAAGTAGATGTATTAAAAGTGATGTGATGAAGAGAGAGAAGAATATAATGAAATGTAAGAGGGAGTAATTTGCCAAAAAATAAAAAAGAATGAGTAACTTTCATTAGGACGGACGGAAAAGAAAAGTTGAGTATTTCACTAGAATCTAGTATTTACCTTTACTATGGATCTCAACATTGAAAGCTTCCATTTTCCCATTATTTGAGAAGATACAGAGTGTCCTGCCAAATTAAAGAATGTGTTGGGGATGTTTCAATTTAGATTTTGAACAAATAATATTACAAATCATCTTAGAATGTATCGGAAGGTGAAACCCAAAGTATGCAATTATTATTTGTTTACATGTAACATTTTGGAATATTACAAATCATCTTATACCTACAAGTTGTAGCTGATAAATCATATGTAATTCAATATCAATTTATAGTTTGCTCAAGCTAGTTTTCTTATACTTGCATTTTTTATCAATATCATAATTGCAATTTTAATCAACAGTCCCTTAATTTCAGAAAATAAGGGTCTAATTAATGTTACTATTCCCATGATGAAAGAAAATGAAATTAACCAATAAATATTGAAATTGAAAAAGAGTTTTCAAGTTTTTCAATACTTGCAATAAATTTGAAATACTCAATTAAAATTTATCTAAAAAAAAATTTGATTAATAAATTGAATGGAGTGTTAAAAGGAAATGAATCCCCAAAATTTAAACTAATTTTCACTCTCCTTTTCCTTGAAATGGTTTTTGTACCCTGTTTCTTTTATAAGCTCTCCTCTCCGTTCCAATTTCATATAAATCATGCAATTGAATTAGAACTCTCAAGCTGCTTTCTGTTTTGGTTACACACATGTTCATACGGTTAAAATCTTTGACCATTTTAAAAATTGAAATCGAATCGTCGATTTGGATTTTTTTGTTTGTTTGTTTGTTCAGTTTTTCTCTT
Source organism: Galeopsis tetrahit (assembly GCA_963675135.1). Lineage (NCBI taxonomy): Eukaryota > Viridiplantae > Streptophyta > Magnoliopsida > Lamiales > Lamiaceae > Galeopsis > Galeopsis tetrahit. Next base: position 36,597,130 of record OY776133.1, on the reverse strand, counting down.
TTTAAAAATACTACTCCCTCTGTCCCACAATTGTTTGCACTCTTTCCTTATTCATCCGTCCCACAATTGTTTGCACTTCCTAAAAAGAAATTTTTTTTATAAACTCCACCCCCCACAAAATTCACATATTTACACAAAATGTCATTACTTTTACCCTTATTTCAACCACTCTCTTTATTTTATTCATATAAGTTTATAAAATTACTCCTCAACGCTCCACTCATTACACCTTTTTCTTAATAAGTGTGTCCACAAAGTGGTGCAAACACTTCCGGGACGGAGGGAGTACATGAAAAATAAGAGAGGTTGATGGAAAAAAATGAGCTCAAATTGAGGTATTTATATAAGAATATTAAAAAAAAATGACAAAATTATCTATTTGCCGATTTTGAATTTGAATTTCCGAAACCGGATTTTGCACATGTCTACGTTACAAGTTGCAGTGTAAATAGCAACTTCAAAAATTAAGCAACAATACCATTTGTAAAGGCTGACATTGCAATTTGGGCAGCTTAAGTTGGGCCTTTAATTTAATTATGGTCACGGTTAAACACACATAGTTGTTGAGAACACCCACTCATTTACTACGCCCACACACTGAGATGAGTACATACTTCGTGAAAGATTTAAAATACCGTCCTCCATTTTCATTTTCCCGTTCACACCCATCAATTATCTTCCTCAACTGTTGTGCCTCCTCCCTCGCAACGTCGTCGACGTCACCCCTCCTTCCTCGTGTCGTCGCTGCTATTTCAAGAAGAAGGCGCCAACGACGTTGCTGCTCTGTTTTTAGGTCGCATCACATTTCGCCGCCGCCCGTTCACGCCCCTCCACCCCAAGCCTCGTCGTTGCTCCTCCTTATTTCCGTCGTTCACCATGCTGCTCCCCGCCATCAATCCCCACAGCAAAATACATCTCCTCCGCCTTCACCACATCGTCCTCTCCTTGCACTGCATCGTCCTCTCCTTGCACTGCATCGTCCCCAGCGTTCCATTCGCCTCGTCGCAAAAAGGTATTACCGTCGTCTCATTCGATTTCTTTTTCGTTTTTTTTTTCAATCCAGATCTATAAGTGTTGTTTTTTTTTAAAAAAAAAATTGCTCTTCGTCGAATTTTTTTTCCCGAATTTCTATTATTTTTTCTTTTTTTTTTTTCATTTCCAAAATATTTTGCCGAATTTTTTACTTTGCTTCGAATTTTTTTGCCGAGATATTGGTATTTTTTTAATTTTGGTGTATATTTTTTTAGAGTTGGTAAAGTTTTTAATTTTTTTTTTAAAGTGTTATTTTTTTTACACTGGTTGATCAAGTTTAAGCCTTAATGTCTAGGGGCGAAGTTTTTTTTTTTTTTTTTTGGGTAATTGATGCGTCAACTTTGAACGCACAATAAATTACAATACTAACCTTGAGTAACTGGTAATAAAACGATGACGTGGGAAGCTAGTGCACTGCTCCAATGATCTGCAAAACACGTTGGAGGGATCTTCGGTGCGGGGACTTCGACGCTCAAATCAAAAATCGGTGACCCCAAGGAATGCACAGATGTAAGATGATGCTCAATCAAAGATGAATGCACAAGTGCAGTGTGTGATCTTATGACAAATCACGTAAAAAAGTATGAATGACATATATGCAATATTTATAGAGGTACCTTGCGGGAAGGTATAACCGTCTCCCACTATTTCTCCACTAAACCACTCATCCCGACTTTCTCGAAAGCTCGCAGTCTCCCCACGACTCTGACTGAGTCAAATAGTCGCCATCTTCACCAAGGAAGATATCTCACGATCCTCTCAACTGATCAGTTAGCTCCGATAATTCAGGGACAAGTTGAGGGTGTCTTCTGGACCCTGATTTCACCGGCCTCTCACCGTTAGGCTTCGGCTCGATTCTTCATAAACCTGTGCAAATGTGGGTCTGGGCCTTCTCTTAGATCATGAGCCTCGAGGCCTAGGGAAGGTCACAATCCATACAATCTAGCCCACAATTGGGGTATCAACTAACATGGGTCAAACTTATCATAGTATGGACCTTAATCACATAATTCAAGTGTAATTAAAGGAATAAGTGGAGGAATAACATATACAGTAATAATATTACACGTATATGACACGTGTCATTATCTCATAAGACGACATATTTTGGTCACATCAACCACTCTCCCCTACTCTCATGAAGTTCAGGTCTCATGGGAATAGAAAACGATGTGTCATCTTTCTCTCAACTTCATCAACTCTGCAAGTCCTGCAATAAAAGCTTAACAATTCTATGGACCTCGAGGTCCTAAAGATAGCTCAATCTCGATACTGAATCAAGTCACTCTTGATTCTCAAAAATCTTGGGAGTACCCTGGGGCCTACCTCAAAGCTCATGGTCAAACTGCATCTGGATATATCATCTCATTTAATCCTCAATCAATTCATGAAGGAGTAGCTAAAGGAATAGTCTCAGAAGCTTCTGGATCAACCCTCGTCCGATCCTCGATCAAGTCCTCATTTAAATCATGGATTAAATTTCATTTGATCCTCCTTTATGCTTCATTCAAATCCTCACGCGTCTTTGCCTTAAATCCCCTTAAGTTTTGCCTAAATATTCATCCAATTAAATCTTCCTCGATTTTCACAACCTTAGAAAGTCCCAAGACCTCCACATTAAAGTCGGCCCACGTCTTCTCTGCGGCCTCAAAAGTACTTCTCGGACATTGCAACCATCATGTCCATCAAATCAGCTCCACTATTCTTTATTTAAGAATCCTTCTCATATCTCCTCTCAGCCTCTCCTTGTCATCTCCGGCGGCTAGAAATCCTCCATTTTTTGTCACCTCTCTCAGAGCCCCTATCTAGGTACCCTCTTCTCTCAAAACTATTCTTCTATGTCGATCAATTCACAAAGTTCATCAAGACCTCTACTTCTCAAAACACAATTTCTCCTCTTATTTATCCTTTTCCTGTAAGTGACGAGGCCCTCGGGGACCCAGTCATATATCCTTCTTTTCTTTCCCAAGAATACTTACGTGGATTTTAGGGCTCTTCAATTCATTTCTTCCACGTATCAGTCTTGTTTGCCTCTAAACTCAGAGAGGGCAAACTTTACTCCACCTCCAACTTTAGCTTTTCGGGAGGTCCAGATTCAGGTGGACCTCCGTTTTTCGATCCCGAATAACTTTGTAGGATCTCTTATTTTCTTAGGGTTCTCGTGAATCAATTCACCCTCTAGTGCTCTTCGTATAATGATAGATTTTTATGTTCTGGCCCGAGGCAAAGGTGGCGAGCCGTCGGCCGAACTCATTCTCTCTCAGTTTAACAATAAACTCTCGGATAACTTCCTTTACACTAGTCATCGTGTAAAAGCTCTTTACTTCGCTTGTAGACATCACCATCACACGAGGGACGCAGAGGGGTCCTTCTTCAAAACGTCGGGTCCAGCGACCAATAACTTAACTTGTGGGCATCCACAATCACGAGGGACGTGGAGGGGTCCTCATCAAAAATTTGTGTCCAACAACCCACAACTCACCTTCTGGACATCCACCATCCCACGAGGGACGTAGAGGGGTCCTTCTTCAAAACGTCAGGTCCATCGATCCATAACTCAGCTTCTGGACATTCGTTATCCCACGAGGGACGCGCACTGCTCCAACTCAATGTATGCGCCTTAATCACATAATTCAAGTGTAATTAAAGAAATATATGGAGGAATAACATATAATAATATTACCAGTATATTCCATGTGTCATTATATCATAGGATGACACATTTTAGCTTCATTAATAAAATAAAAAAATGTTCTTTGGAAAAAATAATTTTGGATTAATAAATTTAGATTACATGGTTCGGAACTATGAGGATATTTCCGGCGTGAAATGGGAGGTTTTTATACTAATCACGACAAATTTATTTTTAGTCAAGGAATAGAACTAACATTCCACATGTAACTAATTTACAAAACAAATCTATGTGGCCTTTCATTACATGGGATTCCAATTATAAATTAAATTGGGTTCTAAAATATTGGGTCTCACATATATTTTCTATGAACTTTTTGATTTGAGTCAAATTATTTTTTCTCTCAATCTATCTAATACGTATATTTCTCATCTCAAGTTCAATTTAATATACAAATTAAATACATAAATTTCAAATAACTATCATATTTCTCATTTCAAGTTTAATTATCAATTTAATAAATACATAAATTTCAAATAATTATCATCATACTAATCGCCTAGCATAATCAAAACCATATAATTTTCTTAATATTTTATCGTGAAAAAATATGTGGTCGATAAATTCTTCGCACTTTAAAAATGAAATTCTTTATTTATTTTAATTCATTTTGTCACTAAGTTGTATTGATTTTTGTTAATCCAAATTCACTTAAAAAAAAGTAGAATTTCCGTCGTCACATCTTTTTATTAATTTATTTAAATTTTCATTCGATAAATTCCTAATTTAGTTGAAAGATTGGATTCTTTTTTCTTCAAAATAAAATTAAATCATTTTCCTTTAATCACAATTACGATGAAATATTAAGTAATTGTTTCAATTAGTGAGTGTGGTGGAGTGTTGAAGTATAATGTTGCAGCATGGAATGCAGCAACACACATACCTTACTAATGTAGGTTCTAGAAGAAGAGTAGTTTTCACTAACTAATAGTTGTTAGTTAGTTAGATGGAAGATTCTAGAATGTGAGTCTCCCTCTATATATATTGTACATACTACACATTGCAAGTTGAGTTGAATATACACAAATTTAACATGGTATCATGAGGCCTACTCCTTGATTTTGTTTTCGGTTTTGCAAATTCTACTCTTCTTCTCACACTTTCTGTTCTTCATTCATCCTCATCGAATTCCTTATATTTTCTTCATATCTTCATATCTTCTTCAAATCTTCATCCCGTAACCGTTTTTGTTCATAGCATAACTGCTGTGTTCTTCAGTCATCTTCATCGAGTTCCTCATATTTTCTTCACATCTTCATATATCCTTCAAATCTTCATCTAGTAACCGTTTTTGCTCATAGCATAACTGCTGTGTTCTTCCAACATATCAGATTCGATCCTCTCTTCCGCTACTCTCTGATCTAAACACTCATGGCATATCAATCTAATTCAGCTCCTTCTCTTCCTCGTTTCATCACTCTATCCATTCGATTGGACAATGACAATTATCCATTCTGGAGGAATCAGGTGTTAGCTTTTGTTCGTGCTCACTGCTTTGAGGAAGTTCTCCTTTGCACGACAGTACCTGCTTCTCCAACTGAATCGACCTCTGAATCCATCTCTTGGCAGAGGAAAGATCAGTTCCTTCTGAGCTGGTTGTTGAGCTCAGTTTCTGATACAATGCTTGGACATGTAAGTAGATGTGAGCATTCTTTTCAGCTGTGGCTGGTGTTTGAGTCATTATTTCAATCACAATCTGGTGCAAAAGCAATGATACTCAGGCTACAACTTCAAACTTTGACAAAGGGTGATTTGAGCATAGATGCATATATTTTGAAGATGAGGTCTATTGCAGATGGATTGCATCATGCTGGTCACATGATCACTGATACAGAGCTTGTGCTGTATATCCTTGGGGGATTGGGTGCTGATTTTGATGCTATGGTGGTCAATCTCACAACTAGAGGCACTATACCTTCATTGCCAGAAGTGCAATCTATATTGCAAGCTTATGAAGTAAGGCTACTGTCTCACAGCCCTCACTCGGTTCAGATTGCTGGAGGTAATATATCCACTCCTTCTGCTCATCTTGTTTCTAGAGATCATGGTGCAAATGCCAAAAACACAAACAGAGGCAAGGTGTATCCTAAACCTAGAGTTGTCTGTCAATTGTGTGGAAGGAAATATCATGTAGCAGCTAAATGCTATAAACGATTTGATCAGTCCTTTACTGGCCTTGAAAACACTCAGCCTAGATCACAACTCTCCAACAATCGACCACCTCCTCAGTATCAAGCTCATCTCACTCACACTACTCCCTATCCACTCTACCCTCAATTTTCCCCTGCACCTACTACATATCAGCCTGCTCCTGCACCTATTGCTCTCACAAACCACATGGACCTTGGTACCTCTTCCACTTCTTATCAGCCTCAGAACTCCTCCTGGTGTGTTGACAGTGGTGCAACTCACCATGTAACATCTCAGCTTGCTAATCTGCAAGTTAACACTCCTTACCAAGGTATGCATGCTCTTGTTGTTGGTAATGGTGCTTCCACTTCTATTGAGCATACTGGCACTATTTCCATACCTGTAAATGGTGCTTCATCTTTGATGTTGAACAATGTCTTGCATGTGCCTGCTATTACTAAAAATCTTATGAGCATATCACAATTTCTTAAGGACAATGATGTTGTTATTGTTTTTTATGCTTACTGTTGCCTTGTAAAGGATCTCAAGTCCAACAAGACTCTATTGAGAGGGGTGCTTAAGGATGGATTATACACACTGGATTTTGGATGCTTAAAGCCTCATTCAAATTCAAGCTCACACTGGAATAAAGATAGTGTATATGTTGCTAATGTTGCAGATAATGTTGCAGCATGGAATGCAGCAACACACACTACTGCTAATAAGTCTAGGACTGATGATGTTGTTAGTCAGAATAAGTCCACATGGAGATTGTGGCATTGTAGATTGGGACATCCTGGTAATACAGCTCTCACCACTGTTTTGAGAAGCTTGAATATTACTTGTAAGGAGTCTTGTATTAGTTTATGTGATGAATGTAAACTTGGCAAGTTACATATGAAGCATTTTTCTTCTGTGCAACATCACACCTCTCATGCATTTGAACTAATACATGTGGATGTTTGGGGGCCTGCTTCTAGCATATCTGTTGAAGGTTATAGATATTATCTATCTTTGGTTGATGATTACACAAGATTTGTTTGGGTGTTTCCTCTTAAAGCAAAATCTGAGGTGGTTCATGTGTTCACACAGTTTATGAAAACAGTGGAAAGGATGTTTGGGGTGTTGATCAAAGCCATTCAACATGACATGGGAACTGAATTTCTACATGTAGCTACATTGGTTAAACCCTTGGGTGTTCAGGTCCGTTTGTCTTGTGCTTACACACATCCTCAGAATGGATTGGTGGAGAGAAAACATCAGCATATCACTGAGCTTGGCTTAGCAATGCTTGCTAGGTCCAGACTTTCCATGGCATTTTGGTGGCATGCCTTTTCTACTGCAGCTCATATAATCAACATGCTCCCTTCTCCAGTTATTCAAAACAAGGCACCTTTTACATTCACTAAGGGTGTTTGGTTGTGCATGTTTTCCATTTCTTAGACCATACAACTCATCCAAGCTTCAATTCAGGAGTTCAAAGTGCATTTTTCTGGGGTATAGTCCTTCTCACAAGGGATACAAGTGCTTACATGAGTCTGGAAAAATTTTCATTTCAGCATCTGTTCAGTTTAATGAAGAAGAATTTCCATGCTTCTCCTATTCCAGCAACTCACAATCAAAACACACATCTCCTACATTTTTCTCAGCCCAATTACCTGTTGTTTCTCCACATACCCCACTCTTAGGTTCTGCTACATCTCCCTCTATACCTTCTCCTCCCACACACTTCCATAGCTCATCATCTCACATCTCCACTCCCTCTATATCAAACTCTCCCCACATCACTCAATCTCAATCCAACACACTTCCTGCAAGTCCTTTATCACCTCACATACAATCAACTTCCTCTTCCAGTTCATCCAGATATATGCTACCCCCTCCTCCCACTTCAGTTGTCAATGCTCCTTCCTCTACTTCAGCTATTCACCCTCCTACTCACCATATGCAAACAAGATCCAAATCTGGGATCTACAAACCCAAGGCCTTTACTGCTACACTCCCCATCTCTGAACCAACCACTGTTACTGAGGTTATTCAAGATCCTAAATGGAAATCAGCAATGCAGTTGGAATATGATGCCTTGATTCAGAATGGAACCTGGACATTGGTACCTCCATCATCAGACATTCATCCAATCACCACTAAATGGCTATTTAGGGTCAAATATCATAAAGATGGAACAGTTGAGAGGTTTAAAGCTAGATTGGTAGCTAGAGGTTTCCAGCAACAGGCTGGTGTGGACTACTTTAGTACCTTCAGCCCTGTGATCAAGCCTGTCACTCTAAGGGTGGTATTCACTCTTGCTGTTTCCAGAGGTTGGGCCATTCAACAAGTTGACATCAACAATGCATTCCTCAAGGGTGAACTCCATGAAACCGTATACATTGCTCAACCTGAAGGCTTTACTGACTCAAAGCATCCTCACTTTGTATGCAAGCTTCACAAAGCTTTATATGGCCTTAAACAAGCACCAAAGGCATAGTATGACACTCTCAAGGCCTTCTTACAGCTGCAGGGTTTTACACACTCTTCATCTGATCACTGCTTGTTCCATAGATTTCTGCATGGCAAGATCACTCTCCTTCTTGTTTATGTGGATGACATACTCATCACTGGTGATGATGCAGCTCTTGTGCAATCACTCATTGATGGTCTCCACTCTAAGTTCTCACTCAAACATTTGGGGGAAATCAACTACTTCTTGGGCATTGAGGCTCACTCTACATCTTCTCATATCAAGCTGACTCAATCTAAATATGCACATTCCAAGCCTTGTCCATCTCCCATCTGCCCATCTTCCAAACTATCCATCACAGATAGCCCTCCTTTTGAGAATCCAACCCTTTACAGAAGTATTGTTGGAGCACTTCAGTATCTAACTCTCACCAGGCCTGATATATCCTTCAGTGTGAACAAGTTGTCTCAGTTTTTGCAAAATCCCACACAAAATCAATGGAAAGCCTGTAAGAGAGTTCTTAGATATCTTAAAGGCTCCCTTACTCATGGTATCTCTTTTTTCCAGTTTTAGATTACAGGTTGCAGGGGTTCGTGGATGCGGATTATGCTTCTAGCATTGATGATCGACGGAGTACTTCAGGATTTTGCATCACACTTGGCAAGAACTTGATCTCTTAGAGTTCTAGAAAACAATCTGTGGTTGCACGCAGCAGCACTGGGGCTGAATATCGAGCTCTAGCTCTTGCTACTACGGACATTATGTGGATTGCTAGCCTATGCAAAGAGCTACACATTCCCATCTCCACTCCCGGGCTGCTGTGGTGTGACAACCAAGGGGCTATCACTCTTGCATTTAGCCCAGCATTTCACTCTCGTACAAAGCATATCGAAGTTGATGTTCACTTTCTAAGGGAAAAGGTGCAGGCTGGTTTTCTTGACATTCGCTTCATTTCTTCTGATGATCAACCAGCTGATCTCCTAACAAAACCACTTGCCCCATCTCGATTCTCTCATCTCTGCAGCTGGTTTGCCCTTTCTTAACAAGGGTGGTCCAAATTCTTTCGGGGCATGTTGAAGTATAATGGTAAAATGGTTTTGTTAGGAGACTCTAGAATGTGAGTCTCCCTCTATATATATTGTACATACTACACATTGCAAGTTTGAGTGTAGAAATTCCCATTGTTATTTGATAAATTGGAGATATTACACGATGAAAATTACTAAATTGCAATTTTGATTTAATTTTGACTTTACTTCGATCGCACAGGCACTGATGCCCGAAGCTTTGGGGCACAAGACTTGGAAACCTGGCTGCTGCCCACAAGAGGGTCCCCAATAGATAAATCTCATGGAAAAGCAAGCCCCTACACTTGATCACATTTCTGCCCCAAGGCAGTCCACTTATCAAAATGAATGATGATCCCAATTTAGCTATCGTTATAACTACATCCATTAGAGAACACTTTTGGGACATTAGCAGAAGACACACCAAATCATATGGTTGAGCATGGAAAAAGGACCATTGAATACATAATGTATGTCCATTTGATATGAAATCTATGGGGATGAGTATGGAGCTGAATAACGGTTAAAGAAGATAGCTACTAACCGACCATTTGATGATATGACTCGAATAACATGCTGAACTGATCCCGGTGCATTACAACAAAAGATACTTCAAAAAGAGTTGAAGAATCATAAAATCCAAATTTTAATTTTTTAAACCAAATGTAAACAGAGCATATATATAAGTTTAAATTCCAATAAAAAAACAATCTAACAATCCTTAAACAAGAGTAAAAAATTCGTAATAAACCTCTGAATTTCTAAAAAAAATGTAAACAGTCATATTCTAAAAGTAATTCTGAGGGTAAATCTAAAAATAAATAAAAAATTCTACTTGAAAATAAAACATTGAATAAAAAAACAAAATAAATATAATACAAATACATTTCTTAACTTCCATCTCACCTTCAATTAAATTCATTTTGGTAATACATTTACCAATTCCAAATAACAGACCAAATGAGTAACATTGGTCAAAAAAATTAAATTAAATCCAATCCAATTTGATTGTTTTTTATTTAATATTAGTAAAACAGAATCAGATAAAAATGAAAAAATAAATAAATGAAATTAAGAAAAAAAAGAAGAACAGGAAAGGAGGAATATGAACCACAACACGGATAGCCAAATCTCTTAAAAGAGAGACGAGACTAAAAAAACGATAGATGGATCGTGAATTTCTATAGCTTATGATTATGTTAAGTGCTGCCCACTAATAGAAGTAGCACTAGACCGTCAATAAGCACAACAAAAAGAACTGAAAAGGTATAAATTGAAAGAAAGCCTCAGAATTGCAGAATAATCAGCAAGGACATCTTACGATGGCCATTCTGTCCCGAAAGATGGTGTTTTAATTCATAGATTTCTTCACAGGCAGCCAAATTGAAAAAAGTAACTCAGAATTGCAGAATAATCAACAAGGACACCTTACGATGACCAATCTGTCCCGAAAGATGGTGTTTTATTCATAGAAATTTCTTCATAGTTGATGAAATTAAAATAGAAAATGAATGAATGTATTTCTCATGGCAAATCCCAAGAGATAATAGCGACAACTCGCTACCCAAGGCGATAGGATATGAGATCGCCCCTAAATACCTTCGGAGACGGAGATCTCAACAAAGGTGAGAGGCTTTTTGTAGCGACGATCAATCTCTTGAGTCATACGAACATTCATAGTATAGCTCGTCCCAAATTTGTTTTGATCGTCGCAGAAATAAATCACAACAGAAATGTTTTACAGAGAAAGAAGAAAAGACTAAACCCTAAACCCTAGCGCCGTAAATCATGAATTCGAGGTGAAGAAGAAAGGGGATTTATAGACTTAGTTGAGACGCTCTGAGCCGTCGATTCTCATCCTGCGGTTCATATTTTTTTCTAGTTCTCACCAAAGCGGCCGCGGGGCGGGGATTTGGGACCAACACAAATTCGTTTGTAACTTACCAAAAAAAATATATATATATACTCCCTCCGTCCGCTTATAAGTGTTACGTTACTTTTTTGGCACAAAGATTAAGAAAAGTGATTAAATAATAGATATAGTACATGTGATTGAGAGAGAAGAGAGATAGAGAGAAAAAGTAAGATATAAAGTGAAGTATAGGAAAAAGTACTTACTAAGGTATGTGAAGCTTATAGGCGGACGGACCAAAATGGTAAAATGAGAAGCTTATAGGCGGACGGAGGGAGTATATATATATAAAATGAGCCAAAAAATTCACATGTAAAATAGTGGGGTTTTAAAGAGTCACACTTGTGCGGTGCAGTTCCCTGCCCTCCCCTAAGCAAAAAAAAAAAAAAAAAAGAGTCACACTTGTATGAAATGTGTTTAACTAATACTCCATATTTTTTAAAAATTAGCGGGTCAAAAGTCTTGATTCAGGTCACCCAAAAAATTCGGAGATTGCGTTTACTCAATGTATTGTTGCTACAATGTATTGTCAAAGTATTATCACTATAAGAACAAAAGTGTACTACTACATGTCAAAAAAATTGGAGAATTTGTCCAAAAAATTATAAGCTTATTTACTAAGAGAGACAATCATATAGATTCATTCTCAAACAAAGGAAACAAATTAAAACAATTCAATTAAGGTCAAATTGATGTGTTAATACACAATTATGCCCTTTGTATTAAAAATCAATATTAAATCATTATTATAATAAGTTTTGAAAATTAAATACCAATTTTAAAAACCAATGGCTCTTGAAAATTACTTAAACTATTGGTTTAGTACATTGTATTTTAAATAAAAAAAATTTAATATTTAATATCAATATAAGACTCATGTATTATTAGTCATTTTAAACGTATAAAAGTTTAATATTATATTTTATTTATTTATTTAATTTGAATTTTTATATTTCGATTTATTTAAACGATTTATTTTTTTAATATTTAACATCAATATAACACTCATGGAAATTTTATTTCGATTTATTTAAAATTTTAGTATTATGAGTAAATTTTATCTAAAAACTCTTTTATATATATTAATTATAAATAAAGATAAATTATGTCGAACAATTTTGTTGATGCATATTATTTAATTTTCTTATATTGTATTATACATTTTTTTAGAGGATAACACCGTGATTATGTAATAACACTATGATTATATTAATTATAAATAAAGATAAACTCGTGGATTTTGCATATATATGAAACAAATATTCAAATGTGCAGATCGTTTTAGTATGTCGCCAAGCATATATTCGGTTAATCATTAGTCATTTTAAACGTATAAAAGTTTAATGTTATATTTTTTTTATTTACTTAATTTGAATTTTTATATTTTAATTTATTTAAATGATTTTTTTTTTAATATTTAACATCAATATAAAACTCATGAAATGTTTATATTTCGATTTATTTAAAAGTTTAATATTATGAGTAAATTTTATCTAAAAACTATTTTATATATATTAATTATAAATAAAGATAAATTATGTCGAACAATTTTGTTGATGCACAATATTTAGTTTTCTTATACTCCCTCTGTCCATCAAAAGTGTGCTCACTTTTTTTTATATGTGCTTTTAAAAAAATCATATTTTAATTATAAAGAATATATTTAATATAATGAGTAGAAAATATATTTGGTAGATACTCAATCTTGTTAGTAAAGTAGAAAAAATATTTAAAAGTTAACTATTTAAATAGAATAAGCACGTTTTTGTGGACCTCAAAAAAATAAATGAACACACTTTTGGTGGACGGAGGGAGTATTATATTATACATTTTTTAGGGGATAACACCATGATTATATAATAATACTATGATTATATTAATTATAAATAAAGATAAACTCGTGGATTTTGCATATATGAAACATATATTCAAATGTGCATATTTTTTTAGCATGTCGCCAATCATATATTCTGTTAATCATTAATTGATAAATTAATTAGCATATATTCTGTTAATTATTAATTAATAAATTAATTAGTATGTTCTTTATTTTTTGTTTAATACGGGTTTCTATCCAACTTATTTAATTTTGGTCATGCTTGTGCGTAAACGATTTTTTTAATTACCCAAAAGATAACATTAAGTTAGTTTAATTTAAAATTAAGGGTTATAAACTAATAAGGTCATTTCACTACTAGTTTTTCCTAATAAAACCTACACCATAAATTCTTGTCTAATAGAGTCAAAATTTGAATTTTTTGTCAATTATGCCCTTCCACCATATTTTAAAAAATTGAATTTATAAAATACACAATTATTAGTCAACTAAACATCCAATCAATTATTAAATGCAATTTTTCGAATTCCCGAAAATCTATTACTTTCTAAAATTTAAAAACTTTCCTAAAAGGTAGGTCTCTCCATTTATTTCGTTTAATTTTGTTAAGTTAAGAGATTCTGGAAATCTGCATTTCAACCCACGTATATGCAGTGTCGAATGCATATTCATATGAACTTGTAACCTTTTAACTATAGAACCACGTAAACTATCAACAACTAAGACATTGCATATCTGTATGACATATATCATATGCATACATAATAATATGCGTGAGTAGGTGCATATCATTTAAACACTTAAATATCGGTAGAATATGTTTGTGCACAGGAGTCGACATGTCTGTACATGTTTCAAATGCAGAAGTTAATGCATATCATTTAAACACTTATGCATAATTCAAAATAATTTCTTCCAATTTAATTAGAATCTGATGATTATTTTGCATATAATATTATGTATAATTCAAAATATGGTGATTATATTGCATATCACGTTATGCATAATGCATAACACATTCGATTGAAATATGATAACAATTTTGCATATCACATTATGCACAATTCATATCATTTCCTAAAATTAGATTGAAATATGATGATTATTTTGCATATCACATTTACTAAAGTAATATGATGAAAATTTTGCATAACCTAAAAAAACACTTAAATATAATTGCATAAACAATCAACTAATAACAAAATTTCATAACACTGCATAACCTAAAAAGCAAGTTTATTCAGAGTCTTTGATGCCACAAGCGACGGGTTTACACCAGCAGACCTAACACGTTTAGATTTACTTTCAAGAACGGAAACAGGGCTTTGAGTCTCTTGAATGCTGGCAGATTTGTTCTATCGGCAGATATGTGAAGTAGATGCTACAACACCGTTGGACAACGATTTTTGCTCTTTAGCTTCAGTGATCTGTTCATTCACAGATGCGAAACAATTAGAGCAAGACCAATTCACATATACATCAATAGAAATGACCAAATGGATAACATGTATGTAAGTAAAACAAATCGAACTACATATTAAAAAATCGAGAAAGATTTACTGGAAATACAACATGTAAATCGTATTACAAGGATATTTTACAGCGTAACGCAAATTACACAGGCCTCTTGTACATAAAATCTTTACACAGACACTTAAAGGCCATAACTGGTATATTCCACGTTTTGTTCATCAACCTCTTCATTTAGAATAGAAAAAATGAGTAAAACATTTGTTCACATAATTAGAATGGATCATAACAACATTTACTCTAATTCATAATCTTGAAAGTTGCAACAAAAATATGCATTAACATAGGGAGTCTCATAAGCAACTGGTCTGTGAAGACATCGATCAATGCCTAAGAGTCACAAAAAGCTTTGAATGTCTGACTTCAAATTGAATACTACATGTATTCAACTAAACTATTGAGATAAAATAATGCGACAAATAGTAAACTATGACATTAGTCAGAGTTTATTATCTGAGATTAGGCAAAAATTATCATACCTATTGCGTGCTCAAAAAAATTTGAGAAGCCAATTACAGATTATAGATCTTAGCTTTTTTTTTTTCAAAACAATTTGAAAAGGCAAAGGCAGATTGGGAGGTTTGTTAAAATTCAAAAATCACAAATCAACAATCGAAAAAGGGTGAGAAAAAAGAAAACTTACATATAAAAACACCATCAATAAGAAAGCCTCGCGGTCGCATCGGAGTCGAGGGGTTGCAGATCGGCGGCTGCTTCGTCTTTGATGACCAGACGACGGTGTCCATGGGAGCCACATATCGATTCTGATATATATTTTTTTTAAATTAAAAAAATTATTGAAATTAAAAGGGGGAAAGCAACAATGAGGTTAGAGAAGATTAGCACTCAAGAGTCAAGACTCCACAATCTGACAATCCACAATTCCATATACATAATAAATTAATAATATAAAAGAACGCATACTAACTTAATCATTACATTTGATAATTTGATAAAGCATCAAAACATAAAAAAAAAAAAAAAAAAAAAAAAAAAAAAAAAAAAACGGCATTCTATAGATTATAGATCGAAACAGGGGAGAAAAAGAAAACACTGCTTACCGTCGGCTGTCACAGCGGCGAAGGCTGAGGGCGTCGGCGAAGGTTGAAGGCGGCAGGTGGAGATTGGAGAAGAAGTCTCACGAAGGCACGAATGTTAATTTAATTTTCCGCGGCTGCGCTGAAAAAAAATATTATTGACGCAACAAAATTAATTGAAGAGATGCAAATAATACATTTCTTCGACGGCCAATAGATCGGCGCATCAGAGTCGAGGGGGTTGCAGATCGGCGGCTGCTTCGTCTTCGACGGTCAGGCGGCGGTGGCCACGAGACTTTCTTCTTCGGCCACTTCGTCTTCTCCGATCAGTGTGGCGGCAAAGCAACGGCGACGGTCAAGGTGCTGCTTCGTCTTGGTTTGGGAGGCGACGGTCGTGAGGAGGGCGGCGACGGTCGTGTTGGTGGGCGGCGGCCATGGTTCAGCGTCGAAATCGAGGGGGGCGGTTGCAAGAGAGGGGGCGGTGGGAAAAGGGGGCGGCGACAGAGAGGATGTTGGGGAGGGGCTAGGGTTTTAATTTTGGTTTTTGGTGAATGTGGAGAATGAATTAAATGAGTATAGGATTCTTATTTATTTATATAAGGGTATTCTTGTATTTTTAACTCTATTTTGACTCTATTAGAAAATTATACATTCTGGTGTTTCTATTAGCTTAATGAGTTATAATAGTGGACTTATTAGTAGGGCTGTCAAAATGGGCCCGGCCCGATGGGCCGGCCCGGCCCACCCGGCCCATGGGCTGGGCTGGGCTATAATTTGAGTGGCCCGAAAACAACCGGGCCGAATTGGCCCGGCCCACTTGAACAACCGGGCCGACCGGGCCCAGGCCGGGCTAAGCCCGAAAAACCGGGCTGGCCCGGTTCTTTTTTTTTTTTTTTTTTTACTATTTTCTATTTTTTTAATTTATTATTGTAAATTAAAAATTAATTGAGTACAGCTGTACAGAAATAGAACAGAAGTCTTAGAAAATAAGAAAAACCCTAAGTTCCTAACTCTCCCGCTACTGCGCCTCCCTTTCCCTTTCTGCCTCTCTTTCCCTTTCTTCCCCAAAATCAAATACTGCACAGCGATTACAAAATCAAATACAGCGATTACTATTTTCTATTTTTTTACCCTTTCTTCCCCAAAATCAAATACAGCGATTACACAGGGCACGCACGGCGACTGCACAGCGCACGCACGGCGACTGCACAACGCACTCACATCGCACTATCGCAGGCACAGCGCACGCACATCGCACCGAGTCTTAGCCTCGTAATCTTAGGTATTCCCGATTCCGATTCCGACTCCACTCAATTTATTTTATGAATTTATTTGGACGATTTATTTAGTAAGACTACTACAGTATATGAGTATATCTAGTAATGGGGCTTGCTTGACATATTTAGATGATTTATTTTGTGAATTTGGACGCTAATTTAAATTCATATTGTCTGCTTGTAATTTTTTTTTCTATTATCAGATTATCAGTGAAGATATGTCAAACAACAGTTTTGATTCTTTTGAAGATGATGACTTGGACTTGGAGATGCTTGAAGAAAGTCCTTGCACTTTTAAGAGCACCACCACACCTAGAGGTACTCGTGCTACTCCCTCGTCTGGACGTAAACCTAGTACTAAAAATAAGAGTACTATGGATGAACTTGATGATGATAGTCCTAGTGGTGCAGAGTTTAAGAAACCTAAGTCCAATGCTTCTGAGGTATGGAATTTCTTTGTAAAGGTTGGCCTAAAAGATGGGGTAGAAAAATGTAGGTGCTTGTGTTGTGAAAAATTGTATACTTGCAACCCTAATTCGGGCACAAATCATTTAAGGCGTCATATTAAAGCATGTTTTAAGACTCCTAAGTTTCATGATGTGGGGGCTTTGTTAGATAATCAAGCTACTCTCTTGACGAAGTGGAAATTTGATCAAAAGGTTTATAGAGATGGACTTGCTAAGGCTATTATCAAGCATGATCTTCCATTTAACTATGCTGAGTATGATGAAGTTAATGAGATTAATAGAAGATTAAATCCAGAATTTAAACCTGTTTGTAGAAATACTGCTACGTCTGATGTTAGATCTGTGTATTTGATTGAAAAAGCAAAGCTCAAGAGTGTGTTAGCTAATATTCCCGGTAGAATATGCTTAACTTCTGATGCATGGACTGCTGTGAATAGTCAAGGTTATATGACTGTAACTGCTCATTATGTTGATGATAAATGGAATTTAAATTCTAAGCTGCTTGCATTTTGTGATTTGGAGAGTCCACATACAGCGGGGGAATTGTCGAGGCAATTACTTATAGCTCTTGAGGATTGGGGGATAAGTTCAAAAATCTTTTCTATCACATTAGACAATGCCGCTTCTAATGATGCCATGCAAAAGTTGGTAAGAGATAGACTTAACACGAAGAATGCTTTGTTATGTAATGGTGAGTTTTTTCATGTGAGGTGTTGTGCACATATCTTGAACCTCATTGTTCAAGATGGTTTAAAGGAGGCATCAAAATCAGTGGAAAAAATTAAAGAAAGTGTCAAGTATGTTAAGGCTTCGGAGGGGAGGTTGAAGTTATTCAAAAAATGCATTGAAGAAGGGAACTTGGGTGATGTTGGTGGTGGTTTCTTAAGGTTAGACGTGTCAACAAGATGGAATTCTACATATTTGATGCTTGAAAGTGCTATTAAATATCGATCAGCATTTTCTACCATGTGTTTGTATGATAAGAATTTCAAATGTTGTCCGACTGATGAAGAGTGGGATAGAGGGATGAAAATGCGTTCTTTCTTGGCTCCATTTTATAAAATCACTAACATGATGTCAGGATCAAATTACCCTACCTCCAACTTATACTTCAAGCAAATTGCAACCATAGAAATGAAATTGAAGGACAATTTATCTAGTGAAGATAAGGTGATAAGAGAGATGTGTCATAGAATGATGCTGAAATTTGACAAGTATTGGGAAGAATGTTGTCTTGTCCTTGCATTTGGAAGTATTCTTGATCCAAAATCAAAGTTGTTCTATGTGAACTTTTGCTACAAGAGGCTTTATCCGGAAACATATAAAGAAAAGGTGAATAGGTTACAAGAGGCTTTGCATAAGCTTTTTAAGGAGTATGAACAACGTGGGGTTGCGTCAAACTCATCAAGAAGCGTTCCAACCTTTTCACAATCAATGAGCAATGTAGATGGTGATGATGGTGACGAGACCATCGAGCTGGTAAGTTTGAGTTATGTTAATTTATTGATCTCTATTATATTATTTTTCAATGTATTTAATCAAATTTCATGTTTCTTTTCAATTTTAGGAGTATGCCCAACAGATGAGTCAATTCACTTCAACCAATGGCAAATCTGAACTTGAGTTATACTTGGAAGAGAGACCGGATATGGGAAAAAGCATAGATATACTTGATTATTGGAAAATGAATAAGGAACGATACCCCCAACTTTCAATCATGGCTTGTGATATTTTAAGCATTCCCATTACAACAGTTGCTTCAGAATCATCATTTAGCATCGGGGGTCGTATCTTGAACAAGTATAGAAGTTGCTTACTTCCGGAAAATTTGCAAGCTCTCATTTGCACTCGTAGTTGGTTGCATGGTTTCAAAGATGTTGTGTCTTCAGGTAATGATAAAAATTATTTCATTTTCTACTTGCAATATAATTTCTATTTTAATTCTAAGATTTTAATATCATGTTTGTTAATATATTTTACAGATACAAAAGGAGTTGAGGAGATACAACTATTCGGAGAAGATTCTAACACCGTCTAAGGATATGTTTGTTATGGATTATTGTTGAACTTATTAATATTTTAGGGACTGTTGAATTAAGGATGGTTGAATTGTTGTTTGAACTTATTTTGAATTGTTGGATTATGTTTTTATTATTTTGTTTTGAGAACTTAATATTATAATGTTATATTTATTTAATGTGTGCTTACAGTGCTTTGATGCTTTGATTATGAATTGTTTTATCAGGTTGATTATAGGATTCTAGTAGTTACAGTAGCACACATGCACACTTGTTCAAATAAATCAAATATATTAATTTTTTTTATTATAAAAAGAAAGCAGGCTGTTTTGGCCCGGTAGCCCGGTGGCCCGACCAGGGCCGGGCTGGGCCTCAACATTTCAGGCCCGGTAGCAACCGGGCTGGGCCAGCCCGGACCGAAAAAAATGAACGGCCCGGTGGGCCGGTACCAGGCTGGCCCGGCCCGGCCCTTTTGACAGCCCTACTTATTAGGCAATAATCTCTAAAATTAATGCTTATTGGAAGTTACTCCTAATTTAATGGAGAAGTTACAATTAACATTAACATGATAATACTCCAGTTGAATTTTAGGAAAGATTTTGAAATTTGAGAGTGTAGTTATTAGCGCGATTTACGATGATTTGGATTTTATAAATTCTTATTTTGAATAATATGAATTATATTAATTGAATAGAAAATTTGAACGTCATTTTAAAGAAAGAGTAGAATGGTACATCTATCCACCAATTTGTTCTCTTTTGTAACATTCAAAATTTTTGTTTCTATTTGTAGTCTGTATAGGTGAAATGACTCTTATAACAACTTCCCCATTAATTAATTGTTCAAAATATTTTTGGAGTTGTAGTAATATTACATTTTAGGCCTTGTAGTCACAATATTTGATCATGTAGTAACATATTTTTGATCATTTGTAAAACAATACTACTTAAAAGCGAAAAAATATATTTTAATTAAATTTGACCCATGTTAACTCGCATTGACCTGGGTTTTGACCCACGAATTTTACCACAAATTTACCTTAATTATTTATATTTCATGTATGAAATATTTTATATAAATTTTTATAATTTTTAAAAATTATTTATATTTAATTTGTTTAATGTGTACAATATTTATCTGTACGAGAGGAAAGTGAGCAAGAATCAAGTCAAAAGACTCAAGAAACAAAAACATGTCCGTTATGCTTATAAACACAAACACCGACACAATTGATCTAAACATGCAGCGAAAGCTTGATTCGTAATTGAAGAAATTGAGTTCCTCTTACGTCATAATTACATAATATAAAATTTGTGTTAGTAAAAATGAAGCAAAACTTTAAGGGGGGTTTATTTTAGGATTATGATGGACGAAGGAAATTCGGATGGAGAAATTTTGGATGGTGAAATCTTGATGAATAGTGATTGTGTATGTATATTATGAGATGTTAAGTAGGATAGGATGTACTTTTATGTCAAATCAATTGTGTAAGAGTGTGTGGTGTTGTATTATAGAATGTAACTTTATGTCAAATCAATTAGTAAGAATGAGTGAGTGATGTTGTATTATTATAATAGTAAAATATATAGGTATTTTTAAGGGTGGATGTAATTGAATGTTGAAATCCGGATGTGAAATCCCGAACTAGAACAAGACAGGAAACGTTACGTCCCACGTCCGAACGTGTGAGTCCCAATTTCACAATCTCGGCTTGAATTCCTCCATAAATTTTGGGATTCATAATGTCTCGTTTTTTTAATATTGTCGTATTTCTCCACTTCCAGATAAGCCAAACCACCTTAAGTCATATACATGTAGCCTTTTGTCTTCCTTTCCTTTTGTTGATCAGGCTGTCGAAACTAAGCAACATCTATACGGTTCCAAAGTGTAACAATCGAGCTTTGAAGCCACTTGATACAGTCCATCCAGATTTTGTGTGTGTGATATACATTCGAAGAATACATATTTTTCAGTTTTCTCGTGCATACCACAGAAAACACATCTTATGTCGTCGGTTGTCTTGAGTATGCCCCTTCTACGTAGGTTCGATCTCGTCGGTAGTCGCCCCCCAAATAAGTCTCCATACGTGTGTTATTACCTTCGGGGGTGCAAAATTCCTCCAAATCAGCTTGAAAGTCACTAGAGTGTTCTCGTCGAAGTGTGTGTTCCGACTCCCCTTGAGTAGCTCAGTGCACGTCTCCTTGGATGTGAATATGTCGAACTTCGAATATCTCCATTTTCATGTGTTGTCTCCAGTGGGTTGTATAATATATCTACTAAGTAAGATAACAAGATTGTTAGGAGTATTAGCTTCATGATCAAAATGTGGTCTTCTCCAATTCCACACCCATTTCCATGTCTGTCCCTCCCATCTCTCTCACCCTTTTACCTCTATCTAGATTTATATTATATAATCTATTAAATCTTTCTATAAAGCATTACTCCCCTGTCTAATTTTCTTCCCAAAAAAAAGTGTTTCCACCACTCCTAATTTCTTTTACAAGGCCCTTCTTGAACCATTCCCCCTCCCGTTCACTCGTGGTTTTTAAGATATCACTCCACTATAGAAAACAATTTTCCCTTCTCCCTAATGGCAACCTACTATATCCCGTATTCCCCATCACCCAGTATTTAGATTTGATCACTCTCACCCACAGGCTCGAATTTTCACTAAGAAACCTCCACCCTCATTTTTTTAAGAAGGGTTATTTAAAAAGCTGCAGATCCCTAACACACACCCTCCAAAGAGTTTTGAATTACAGATTTTGTTCCACTCCACTCCACCCAGACCCAGACTATCTTTTTGCTATTCTCTCCCCCACCCCATAAGAAATTTAGTTGTAAACACACAATCTCTATCAACGTTTTTTTTTTTTTTTTTGGTATGTGGTAGAAGGAAATGTAGTATAATGGAAGTGAGGATAGAACCAAATTGATAAGCGTGATTCTGCCCCCCATCAAGATTTTCATGTCACCAATTTTCGTAGACGGTTTCTGATTCTCTCTAGTATTGTTGTCCATTTTGAGGCTTATCTATGATTTGCACACACTTTCATGCCTAGATAGGAGAAAGGTGTCGATCTCACTGTGCAACCGAGTATTGCTGCCATGTCTTGTAAAGGTGCCCCCTATACATTTACCCCCATTATCGAGCATTTGTCGAAGTTAATCTTCAGACAGGACATCAACCCCATATTTCGTAGGATCCTCTTGATTACTCTAGCAATTTCACTACTTGCTTCACCCATCAAGATCGTGTCATCGGTATATTGTATATGTGATATTTGTACATTTTCTCGGCCAATTTTTGCATCTTTGAAATGTCCCAATTCCGCATCCCTTTGTAGCAGTATGCTCAATTCGTTTGCTGCAATCAGAAATAGGAATGGAGATAGGGGGTCTCCCTGTCTCAATCCCCGTTCCATTTTGAATTCGCCTGAGGGGCGCCCATTAACCAAGACTGTGGCTGAAGCTGATGTCACGCACTCCATTATCTATTTCCTCCACTTTGGATGAAAATTGAAACGAGTCATCATTATCCACGGATAGTTCCAATCGATCGAATCGTATGCCTTTGCATTCCGGCGCCATATGTGGATCCTCTGGCCAGAGCCCAGCGGTTGAGGAGTGAAGCTACCCGGAGTCGGAATTAGCGGCAGGGAGCCGCGACTGGGCGAAGTGCAGCGCAGCGTCTGTTGGAACGGACCGCGGTGGCAGGAGCTCCATGGGAGAGGAGCTAGATCAGGAGCGAGCGGACGCCGACGATGGCGTCGCAAGAAAAGGAAGAGGCGTCGGCCGAGGGGAAGACGGGTTTGAGTGCGGCGGCTAGGGTTTTAGGTCCAAGGAGTATTTTTCTCCTAGCGCGAGGATTTGGGAATGGTGATATTCACATTTAATATAATTATGATTTGAATTAATGGTTGATTTAATAAAAAGAAAGGCAAAATAGGTTTTAATCACCAATTTGACTCTAATAGTAATGCTAAAAAAAATTGTTTCTATTTGTAAGAAGGTCTATGTGAATGACTTTTAAGTAAATAATCTCTAAAAGTATCAAATTGCTATAACTCACACCATTTAAAAAAAATTTATATATCATGCATGTTACTATGAGCCCCACATAAAATACACTTAACTTTAATTAATGCTTGTGAAAAAATAATTATACTATTCAGATTTGACACAAATATCATTATGATAAATCAAAGAAAGTAAAATACACTTAACTTTAATTAATGCTTGTGAAAAAATAATTATACTTTTCAGATTTGACAAAAAAAAAAAAGCTCAACTTTAATTAATTAATGCTTGTGAAAAAATAATTATACTTTTCAGATTTGACAAAAAAAAAAAGCTCAGAAGACGCAAATTTTGAACTGAAATTCAGTTTAAAGCAATTGACCCAACAATTGCATAGGCGCCAAATATCTTCATAGCAATTGGAATGCACCAGCCGGGAATCGAACCCGGGTCTGTACCGTGGCAGGGTACTATTCTACCACTAGACCACTGGTGCTTCGTTGTTTTTTATCGTTCACTTATGTATTCTATTCTAGCACTAGACTACTGTACCGTTTTTTTAAAGGAAACTTTATTGATAAACGAGTGTGTTGTAATCTCGGTAGATTCGTTGCTTGTTTTCATCTTCTTATTTACTGCTTTTGCCAAAATTCTTTCTTTCCATGTACACGCAAAACATTTTTATACATTTATGAATTCATAACATATAGTATGTAATTTTGAGTATTGTTTTCCAGATTCTTGTAATGGAGTCATGTGACTGCGTTGAGAGTCACTGGCCAGCTAATCCTGGTGAAATATCAGATTTTCTTATTGCCGTTGCATACTTCTCCATTCCTCTTGAGTTAGAGTATTCACATTCAACAATGGTGAGTTAGAGTGGAGTTATAATTTTAGGGTAGGGTTACAACCATTGTGGGAGAGAGTTATAATTTTAGTCTGCATTAACGTCTTTTTGCTGTTTTTTTTTCTGACAAATGTGGGCTTGGCCCACATAACATCTTTTTTTTATGTTGTTTTTTCATTCAGCCTTTTTAAATTTTATACATCAAATAAATTAGATACAGTACTAATAATTAAAATTATACCGTTGGATTAATATATATACTCCCTCCGTCCACGAAAAGTAGTCTCATTTGACACATATTCTTTGTCCACCAAATGTAGTCCCATGCACTTTATGGAAACTATCACCCTTCAACTATCACTTAATTACTCAATTTGTCATCAACTTTATTCCTCAACAATCACTTTATTCACAATGGACCCCACAATACCCTATAATACCCTTACTTTATCTACCATTTTCTTAAAACTTGTGCCCCATCCCCATGTCCCTACTTTTCATGGATGGAGGGAGTATATTTTTTATTTCATCTTCAAAATTTAAATTTATACAACAATCATTTTTTCCTCTAGAAATACATTACATTCACATTTTTTCTTTCTCACCCTTCCACTAAACTTTTACCTCATACTCTCTTCACTCCACTTTATTTTCTATCTCAATCCATTCTCATTTTTGTGTTTTTGAAATTTTTGTTTCCATAATAAATGGATAAAAATAATAAAGAATTTTGTAGAAATTTGTTCAATCATCCTAATATGACGGATGAAATTCCCCCCTCTCAAAATTCATTAAATTCACAAAATTTTGAATATCTTCAATTTGACTCGTCCACTCAATTTTCACCAAATTACGGAAATTTTTCCCATACTCCTTCATATTCTCAAAATTTTCAAGGTCACAGAAATTTCGTTGATAACTCGAGCAACTCTTTCCCATCAAATTTTTCCACTCCAACTTCCGAATTTTTTACATATATTAAATTTTAATATATTCGTATATTAATTTTTTTACATAATTTTAATACATTAAATAAAAAATTGAAAATAAATGTGATTGAGTGGGTCCCTCAAAAGTGAGTTACTCCCTCCGATTCAAAAAGTTTGTCGCATTTGTCATTTTGTATAAGATTAAGGAAAATATTTTTTTGACACATTTATCCCTTATTAATTTGTCCCTCTTCCCATTGACCTTTCATTTCTATCACACTCTTGTCTTTTAAAATAAAGTAAGAGAAAATGAATCATTAATGTATTTCCATTTAAAAGTGATATTGTAGGAGTTACAAAATGACATTTTAGAAAAATCTTCAAGCTCCATAACTCAAGGTTCTCAATCGCTTGTCAGTTACTACAATCAGTTTAAATCCTTGTGGGATGAATACCTTAGTTTTAGGCCTCCTCTTAAGTGTTCTTGTGGTGTTATGGATTCTTGTACATGTGATTTGCCTAAACTAATGACCAACACCCAGGAACAAGATTCTGTAATGAAATTTTTACTTGGCTTGCATGATTCTTATTCCACTATTAGGAGTCAGTTCTTGCTTCAATCTCCATTTCCTCCCTTGTCCAAAATCTATGGCCTATTACTCCAAGAAGAATCTCAGAGAAGTCTATTACGCACCCCTAAACCCATTCATCTTGAAACTATTGCTATGAATGCCAAGAATGCTAGATTTTATAAAAACATGAGGAAACCCCTCAAATGTGGCCATTGTGATGGATTGGGCCACACAATTGATAGATGCTTTCACATCATTGGCTTTCCCCCTGGTTGGAAAGGCCCTAGAGTCCCTCCTTCTAAGGCCCCCAACAAACCTGCCAGCAACTATCTTAAAACTCTCCCTAAGAAGGACCTCTCAAACCCCCTCATCCACCCTGAGGTTTTTAACAACTTTGTGAGTTCTTCTAAGACTCAGCTGCCAAGTAGCAACAGGGATTCCTCTCACTTTGTTGCTGGTGCATCCACTGTTCACATTGAGGATATTCAACACACCACCACTTCTAGTATGTCTTCTTCCCTTTGTTTTAATTCTGCATCTCTTTCTACCTGGATATTGGACACTGGAGCTACAGATCACATGGTTTTTTCCTCTCCATGTTCTCTACACCTCCCCGTGCTACCAATATCCATGTATCTCTCCCCAATAATGCCATCTCCACTGCCACACACATGGGAAATATCACTATTAATGAGCATCTAACCTTGTACAATGTCTTATATGTCCCAGATTTCACTTTCAATCTATTATCCATTAGCCATTTGACTAGATACTCTAATTTCACTGTTAGCTTCTTGTCCTCACATTGCATTTTGCAGGACAACATGAGCAAGAAGGTGATTGGTACTGCTGAGCAAGTGAGAGGCTTATATCTCCTTCAAACACCTCTTCCACCAAAATTTTCTGCTTTAGAGTATTCAATCTGTTCTGGTAGTTCTAAGCTTGACACATGTAAGTTTGATCCATGGCATAATAGACTAGGTCATACTTCTAGAAAATGTATGCAACATATTCCTGAGTTGAATGTAAAAGCCACTGATTTGCATAATAATTGCTTCATTTGTCCTTTGGCTAAGCAAAAGAAAAAATCTTTTCCCTTAAGCACCTCCACTTCTTCTTATGCATTTCAATTGATTCATTGTGATGTTTGGGGCCCCTTTTCCATATGCTCTGCCACTGGTCATAAATATTTTCTAACCATTGTGGATGATTTTAGTAGATGCACTTGGGTTTATCTTTTGAAAGTCAAGAGTGATGTTAAACACTCTTTAGAAAACTTTTATAATATGGTGCTTACCCAATTTAGTACTAAAATTAAAACATTAAGAAGTGATAATGGTTCTGAATTTATCCTTACTGACTTCTATCATAAATTGGGAATCATACATCAAACTTCATGTGTTGAGACTCCCGAGCAAAATGGGCTTGTTGAAAGAAAACACCAACATCTCCTTCAAGTAGCTAGGGCCCTTATGTTTCAATCTTCTCTTCCTTTGAAATACTGGAGTGAAAGTATTAAAACTGTTGCATTTATCATCAATAGAATCCCATCTTACATTCTTAAATATAAGTCTCCTTTTGAAATATTGTATGGGGTGAAACCTGATTATTCTTTCCTCAGAACCTTTGGTTGTTTATGTTTTGCTAACACACTGATCTCCCACAGACAAAAATTTGATCCTAGGACCACAAAATGTGTGTTTATTGGTTATCCTTTTGGCATTAAGGGTTACAAACTTTTAGATCTTCAAACTGGAAAATTCATTATTTCTAGAAATGTGAAATTTTTTGAAAATGTTTTTCCATTTGCTAACATAAACACACCTCCTGTTCATCCTCTCCCCATACCTAATGATGATGATGAGGACACTGATCATCTTATTCACACTGATTTACTGAATGAAACTTCTCACCACTCTGCTCCTCCTATTAACACTGTGCCTGTTACACCCACTTTTGAGGGGATACTCCCGATCATACCACTGTCCCACATAATCTAGAAGTACCACCACCCACTAGACCTTGTAGAACTAAAACACAACCTGCTTACCTACAAGTCTATGAAACCACTCTTCCTGCCTCCATTGATCATGCCAAAACCAATTTTTCCCTTTCTGGAAAACATTACCCCATTCACCTTTTTTTATCTACTGATAAGTTGTCTTCCAATTATAAAACATTTACAACCTCTATCTCTCAGCAACAAGAGCCCACCACCTATAAACAAACTGCTTTAGACCAAAATTGGGTCATTGCAATGAAAAATGAACTTGATGCATTAGAAAAGAATCACACTTGGACTCTTGTTAATCTCCCATTAGGAAAACATTGTATAGGCTGTAGATGGATTTATAAAATTAAGTACAACTCTGATGGATCTATTGAAAGGTATAAAGCAAGGTTGGTTGCTAAAGGTTATACTCAACAAGAGGGCATATATTATTTTGATACTTTCTCTCCTGTGGCCAAAATCACCACTGTTAGAATTCTACTTGCTGTTGCTACTTCTAATAATTGGCATCTCCATCAATTAGATGTTAATAATGCTTTCTTACATGGTGATTTGGTAGAAGAAATATATATGACCCCTCCCCCTGGTTATTGTGCTTCAAATGATAAAAGAGTTTGCAGGTTAAACAAGAGTCTATATGGTTTGAAACAGGCTTCTAAACAATGGTTCACCAAGCTAACTACATGTTTATTGTCTTTGGGCTTCACACAATCTAAAGCAGATACTTCTCTTTTTACTAGACAGGATAATCATGATTTTACTGCTATCCTTTGTTATGTTGATGACCTTATAGTAACAAGAACTAATCTTAATATCATCAACTCCATTAAAAGGTGCTTACATACCAAATTCACTATCAAAGACCTTGGTACTTTGAGATATATTTTAGGCATTGAAATTGCCAGAAATAACAAGGGAATGACTTTATGTCAAAGGAAATATGCTCTTGATCTTCTTCATGAATCTGGATATCTGGGGTGTAAACCATGTTCTACACCAATGGATTCCAATATAAACTTTGATCCACAATCTCAAGCTCTTCAACATCCAGATCAATATAGAAGATTAATTGGTAAACTTTTTTACTTGACTATCACTAGACCTGACATCTCTTATGCAGTCCAAACATTGAGTCAATTCATGCAATCACCCACTGAAGCTCACTTAACTGTTGTGCAAAGAGTCTTGAGGTATATCAAAGGTAATCCTGGTACTGGTGTTTTTTACCCCAAAAATAATTCTTTCAAACTACATGCTTTCTCTGATTCGGATTGGGCTAGATGTATACAAACTAGAAGGAGCATTACATGTTATAGCATTTACTTTGGAAATTCACTAATCTCTTGGAAATCCAAGAAACAAACTACTGTCAGTAGGTCTTCAGCAGAGGCTGAATATAGAGCTTTGGCCTCAACAACTTGTGAGCTTCAATGGATTCATTACATCCTTGCAGACTTGAAGATCCAGCATTCCACTCCTTCAACTATGTACACTGACAGCAAGAGTGCATTTTCCATTGCTCACAACCCTTGTCTTCACCAAAGAACCAAGCATATCTCTTTGGACTACCACTTCATAAGGGAAAAGATCCAAGAAGGCCTTCTCCAACTTGTCCATATCCCTACTGAACAGAACCTGGCTGACATGCTCACCAAACCTTTGCCTCCTTCTCTCTTTGGTTTACATGTTTCTAAAATGGGCTTGATAAATATCCACTCCCATTTTGAGGGGGGTCTAAAGGAAGTTAATAGATACACTCTTATTTTACTTTACTTTCAGATTAGTTCACCCTTATTAGATAGGGTAGTTAATTAGTTAGTTTAGTAGTTTGTTAGTTAGTTAGATTAATCTCAAGGTTAAATACTTGATTGAGATTCTCAGATACAATTAATTCATCTTTTGTAATCAAAACAAATTTTATTTCTTCAATCTACATCTTGATGTTCTTTCTTCCTTTCTATTCTTGGTGAAGAAGATGATCCATGATTTGATCATCAACACGAACCCACCTCATTAATCTGTGGACATTCGAAATGACCGTAGCAAAAGTTTCTACAGCTGCTGTATCGTGTGTGACAGCACTAATGCTAGTTCACATTATACCCGACTTGCTTAGTGTGAAGACGTACACGGGAATCATTTCTAAAAAACAAGCTAAGGCTGAAGAGTACTTAGACAGAGAGATGGGACTAATCATAAAACAAGAGGAAACTAGCAGGCACGTTCGTATGCTTACACATGATCAGATTAGAAGCACGCTTGATAGACACACAATACTAAGAACTACTCTTGTTGAGCTGGGAAGAACTTAGGGTTGAATTTGCAACTATCTCAAACTCTGAGTAATTTAATACTACCTGTTGCCTACTAACCTCCCTGTTGTGAACAATAAAAACAAGTCAACTCAATAAATGAAAGATAGTAGAGTTTGATTCGAATAAAGATGCAATCGAATCTTAAACTCACGTACATAGAACCCGCAAAGAAATGAGTATAAAAAACCTTAAAAAAATGAGTATAGAACTATAAAATTTCGAATTAAGATGAAATCGAATCTAAAAATCACGAGTATAGAACCGCAAAGATATGAATATAAAATTCAAGAAACTAAAAAACATGAGTATAGAACTCTAAGAATTCGAATCAATATGAAATCGAATCTAAAATTCACGAGCATAGAACCCGTAAAGAATTGAGTATAAAACTCAAGAAACTTAAGAGACGAGTATAGAACTCAAGAGACTCATTTAATCGAATTGCGGAAACGTACCTAGGTTGACGAACTTGTTTAATCGATCATAAATTAATCAATACACAACTCTGATACCATGTGAAATTCTTATACTCGACTCTTCTGCCCTATAAAATTAGAGATTTTATGTTTACTAAATTCTATAGTTCTATACTCAATTTATTCTCTTCATGTCTATCACGATTCTATCTTTCGTGTCTATCATGATTCTATCTACACTTTTTTTTTTTTTTTGAATATGTGGAAATCTCACCATTGATTAGATGCATGGGTCGTATCATTTGCCTGCTCTCTACATCCACGTCCAAATGTTCAATTTGGTGTTAGATTCTATTCTCGAAGGCTACCTCTTCATTGTTGATATCATTGCACCACATCGTGCTACTTGTAATGATTTTTTTTTTTTTAATAACAAGCTAGTTCAAGATGTGCTTGATTACCATCCATGCTCATCTTGTGGGAGGGTGTGAAGAATAACAACAAGTCAAATCAATAAATGGAAGATTATTAGTTAGAGTAGTTAGAGGAGTAGTTCATTTGTTAGTTAAATTCCCCTCTTATATAGAAGAGGGGATGATAATCAATCTGATCAAGTAATTCTCTATTCAATGTAATTCTCTCAATATGTCTTCTATTAAATTTCTTCTTGTTATGAAATTTCACACCTATAATCAATCAAGTCTTTAACGGTGCTGAAGCAATCCATATTCCACATTGTTGATGATCAAATCATGGATCATCTTCTTCATAAAGAAGAGAAATAAAGAACAAAAGTAGTATATTGCAGAATGATGGAATTCGTTTACAAGAAGAATATTTAACTCATCTATGAATCTCAAGAGTGTATATATCTTAAAATTATGCTAACTAACTAACTAACCACTAATCGATCTAACTAATTAACAAATTAACTGCCCTAACAATGAGGGTGTACAAATATGTAAATAAAAGATAATAAGATCTAGGAGTGTATCTATTAAACTCCTTTATACCCCCCTCAAAATGGGAATGGATATTGATCAAGCCCATTTTGGAAACATGTAAACCAAAAAGAGAAGTAGGCAAAGGTTTGGTGAGCATATCAGCCAGGTACTGTTCAGTAGGGATATGAACAAGTTTGAGAAGACCTTCTTGAATCTTTTCCCTTGTAAAGTGATAGTCCAAAGAGATGTGTTTGGTTCTTTGATGAAGACAAGGGTTGTGAGCAATAAAAAATGCACTTTTGCTGTCAGTGTACATAGTTGAAGGGGTGGAATGATGAATCTTCAAGTCAGTAAGAATGTAATGAATCCATTGAAGCTCACAAGTGGTTGTAGCTAGAGCCCTATATTCAGCTTCAGCTGATGACCTGCTTACAGTAGATTGCTTCTTGGATTTCCAAGAGATTAGAGAGTCACCAAAGTAAATACTAAAACCTGTAATGCTCTTTCTTGTATGCATACATCTAGCCCAATTAGAATCAGAAAAAGCATGTAATTTAAATGTATTAAGTTTGGGATAGAATACTCCAGTACCAGGTGTTCCTTTGATGTACCTCAAAACCCTATGCATAGCAGTCAAATGATTTTCAGTAGGGAGCTGCATAAATTGGCTTAATGTCTGAACTGCATAAGAAATGTCAGGTTTTAGTAATAGTTAGGTATAGAAGCTTACCAACTATCTTCTTGTAATAAGCAAGATGTTTAAGGGGAGGAGAATTAGTGTCAAAGGTCACTTTGGGATCCATAGGTGTGGAAAATGGCTTATAACCCAAATATCCAGAATCTTGAAGTAAGTTAAGAGTATATTTTCTTTGACACAAAATCATCCCTTTGTTATTTCTAGCAATTTTAATGCCCATTATATATCTCAAAGGACCAAGATCTTTGATAGTGAATTTTTCATATAAATGCAGTTTAATGGTATTGATGATATGAATATTAGTTCCTGTAATTATGAGATTATCTACATAGCAAAGTATAGCAGTAAAATGGACATCATTTTGTCTAGTGAAAAAAGATGTATCAGTTTTTGATTGAGTAAAGTCTAAGGATAATAAACAAGCAGCCAATTTATTAAACCATTGTTTGGATGCTTGTTTTAAACCATAAAGACTTTTGTTTAAGTTGCATACTCTTTTCTTAGTTTGTGAATAATAACTAGGAGGAGGTAACATATATATCTCTTCGTTCAAATCACCATGTAAGAAAGCATTATTGACATCTAATTGGCGAACATGCCAATTCTTAGATGTGGCAACAACAAGTAAGATTCTAACTGTGGTAATTTTGGCCACAGGAGAGAAAGTATCAAAATAGTCTATGCCTTCTTGTTGTGTATAGCCTTTAGCAACCAATCTAGTTTTATACCTTTCTATAGAACCATCAGAGTTGTATTTAATTTTATAAATCCATCTACAGCCTATACAATGCTTCCCTATAGGCAGATTAACAAGAGTCCAAGTATGATTCTTTTCTAAAGCATCAATTTCATTTTTCATGGCAGTGACCCAATTATGGTCAAGAGCAGCCTGTTTATAGCTCTTGGCCTCTTGTTGTTGGGATATAGAGGTTGTAAAGAGTTTATATGTATTGGACAACCTATTAGTAGACATAAAATTCTGGATTGGATAATGTTTACCAGAGAGTGAAAGGTGGATTTTAGCATGATCAACAGAAGCACGTAGATTGGTTTCATAGATCTGTAAATATGCAGGTTGAGTTTTGGTTCTAGAGGGTCTGGTGTGAGATTCAGCCCTTTGATTACCAGTATCTATGGTATTATTGACAAGATCCTCATGGTGTTGAATGATATCTTCAATAGGTAAATTATTATTATCAAGTGGGGTAGGAACATTGGTATGTCTAGTAAATTCATTGATCAAATCTGTGTGATTGTATAAATCAGTGTCATCATCATCATCCTCATCATGTATGGGGGTATCATGCTTACTAAGAGTGCTCATGTTAGTAAAAGGAAAAATGTTTTCAAAAAACTTAACATTTCTGAAATCAATGAATTTTCCAGTTTCAATTTCCAAAAGTTTATAGCCCTTTGTGCCAAAGGGATACCCAATAAAGACACATTTGGTGGCCCTAGGATCAATTTTTTGTTTATTGGAAACCAAAGTGTTAGCAAAACATAAGCACCCAAAAGTTTTGAGAAAAGAATAATCAGGTTTTGCCCCATATAGTAATTCAAAAGGAGATTTGTGATTGAGGATATAAGAAGGGATTCTATTGATTATGAAAGCAGCAGTTTTAATGCTCCCACTCCAAAACTTTAAGGGAAGAGAAGATTGAAACATGAGAGCCCTAGCAACTTGAAGGAGATGTTGGTGTTTTCTCTCAACAATGCCATTTTGTTGGGGGGTCTCAACACAAGATGTTTGATGAATGATTCCCAATTTGTGATAAAAGTCAGAAAGTTTAAACTCAGTCCCATTATCACTTCTTAAAGTTTGAATTTTAGTGTGAAATTGAGTAAGGACCATATTGTAGAAGTTTTCTAAGGAATGTTTAACATCACTCTTGACTTTTAAAAGGTAAATCCAAGTGCATTTACTGAAGTCATCTGCTATGGTAAGAAAATATTTATGACCAGTGGCAGAACATAAAGCAAAGGGCCCCCAAACATCACAATGTATTAATTGAAAAACATGAGAAGATGTAGAGGTGCTTAAAAGAAATGATCTTTTCTTTTGCTTAGCCAATGTGCAAACCAAACAATCAGTATGTTTATTAGTGGGTGTTACATTCAAATCATGAATGTGCAACATACATTTTCTAGAGGTATGGCCTAATCTCTTATGCCACAAGTCAAACATATAATGATCTTTATTAGAAATACCAGAAAGAGAAGAATTCTCTAAAGTACATTGTTTGGAAGGAGGAGAAGTGTGTAAGAGATATAATCTTCTCACTTGCTCAGCAGTACCAATCACCTTCTTGCTCAAGTTGTCCTGTAAAATACAATGTAAGGACAAGAAACTAGCAGTACAATTAGAGTATCTAGTCATATGGCTAATGGATAAGAGATTGAAAGTGAATTCTGGAACATATAAAACATTGTATAATGTGAGGTGTTCATTTATAGTGATGTTTCCCATGTGTGTAGCTATGGAGATATCATTATTTGGGAGAGAAATTTTAATGTTGGCAACACAGAGAGGTGTAGAAAACATGGAAAGATCAAAGACCATGTGATCTGTAGCTCCAGTGTCCAAGATCCATGTGGAAAAAGAAGTAGAGTTAAAGTTGGTAGTGGAAATCATACTAGATGTGGTGGTGTTTTGATGATCCTCACTTTGAACAGTTGAAGCACCTTCTCTAGAATGGGAAGTATCCTTGGTGTCACCAGGGTGCTGCATCATAGAGGAACTCACAAAGTTGTTATAAAAGTCAGGTTGGATAAGGGGATTGGAGGGTTCTTTCCCAGAAATAGATCTAAGGGAGTTGCTGACTCATTTGTTAGGATCCTTATTAAGGATCCCTCTAGGTCCTTTCCAACCAGGGGGAAAGCTAATGATGTGAAAGCATCTATCATTTGTAGGGGTGGGTAAATATACCGAAATTTCGGTATACCGAGCTTTTCGTACCAAAAAAATATCGAAATTATCAAAATTTCGGTATACCGAAATTTTCGGTACGGTAACGGTATGGAAAATGATCATACCGCGGTATTTCGGTATACCGAAATTTTTCGGTATTCGGTATGAAACGGTATATCCATATATCGAAATATCAAAACCTTAATAAAATAATGATTTTATATTATTTTTAAATTAAAATAACTTTAATTATTAAAACTTAAATAAAATAAACCTTAAATAATTAATTTCGGTATAAAACAATGCTTCAATATTTTCGGTATGAATTGGTATACTGATATTTCGATATGAAATGATGGTTCAATATTTTCGATATGAATCGGTATACCGATATACCGTACCGAAAATTCGATATACCGAAATTATGGTACGGTATCGGTATGAATTTTTACATACCGAAAATTTCGGTATACCGAGATTACGGTATACCGAAATTTCGGTACGGTATCAGTATGAATTTTTTCAATATCAAAATTTTCGGTATGATAACGGTATGGTTCAATATGGTCGGTATACCGTACCGAACCACCCCTAATCATTTGTGTGGCCCAATCCATCACAATGTCCACATTTGAGGGATTTCCTTCTGTCTTTATAGAATCTAGGATTCTTTGCATTCATAGCAATAGAATCAAGGTGAATGGGTTCAGGGGTGAGGTTAAGATTTCTCTGGGATTATTCTTGAAGTATTAGGCCATAAATTTTTGACAAAGGAGGAAATGGAGATTGTAACAGGAATTGGCTCCTAATAGTTGTATAGGAATCATGTAGGCCTACTAAAAATTTCATGACAAAATCTTGTTCTTGAGTTTGGGTCATTAGTTTAGGCAAATCACAGTTACAAGAATCCATGGCACCACAAGAACATTTAAGAAGAGGCTTAAAACTAAGATATTCATCCCATAAGGATTTAAACTGATTATAGTAATTGACTAGGGATTGAGAACCTTGAGTAATGGAGCTTAAGGATTTTTCTAGATGGTAGACTCTAGTGCCATCAAAAAGAGCATACCTAAGTTTCAACTCATCCCATACATCCTTAGCAATAGAAAAATACTCCAATGTTCTTTTAATGTCATGTATAATCGAGTTTAAAATCCACATAAGAACAAGGTCATTAGCCCTTACCCAGGCGGCATATATGGCCGGATCTTTATCCTCATCGGGAACAGGCAGGGAACCATCAATGAGACGCGCTTTGTTCTTCACGCTGAGGCCTCGCTTGATGGCGTGGCTCCAGGAGACGTAGTTGGTACCGTCAAGAGGCTCAAGAACAATTGACACAGCAGGATTGGCGTTCTGGTGCAGCGCCAATGGAGAAAAAGGGTTTAGGGCTGGATCGAGGGAGTTGGCGTTGGTGTTTGTCGTCGCCGTGGATGAGCCAGAAATGGAGTTGGTGCTGGGATTCGTATCCGCCATGTAGAGATGTCTATCGGGTTGGCCCTAGCCCTATAGGGCCAACCCTACAGGGCTACGGGCTAAACGGGTTAGGGCCTTAACCGGTTCATATTTAACGGGCTTACAATTGTTGGGACCTAACCCTAACCCTAGCGGGCCACGGGCTAAACGAGCCACTAACGGGTTACAATAAAATTTTTTTCTTTTAAAATTAAAGGTTTCAATTGGCACGTCCAACAAACAAATAAAATAGAAAAATACATAATTAGATACATAATTAGTTAATGATCAGTAAATGAGAAAAAAAAATTAATACAATTCTAGAACTCATTGGTCCTTAATATGACCAAATAAAGCTAAACAAATATCATAATCTAATAAAAAATAGTAATAATGACTAATGGATGGTAATGAGCTTCTTAATGCTTATAGTTATTGTTATTGGTCAAATGACCCAAAATTTGTTCTTAGGTTATTTATTAAAAAAAAGAAAAAAAAGGCAACAACTCGGGCTGGCCCTGTAGCCCTGCGGGCTGACCCGGTTTAGCCCACGGGCTAACCGGTCCGGGTAAAAAAAGCTCGGTTGTAAACGGGCCTATAATTCATGAACCCTAACCCTGTATTTTTCAGGGTTAAATGGGCCAGCCCGGTTAGCCCGGCCCGGATAAACATCTCTACCGCCATGGTTGAATTTAGAGAAATCGCCAAGAAACGGAAAAAATGGGTGGGAAAAAATTGAAGCCCTAGAAAATAGGGAAACGATAAAATTGATGGATTATGAATCGAAAATCTATATGGAGACTGATACCATGTTGATGATCAAATCATGGATCATCTTCTTCACAAAGAAGAGAAACAAATAACGAAAGTAGTATATTGCAGAAACTTGTGTGAGACCGTCTCACGGATCTTTTTCTGTGAGACGGATCCTTTTAACCCATATTTCAAAATTTTGGGTAGGATAATCCATATATTTTTTCCAGATTTTGGTTTGTAAAAAAAGTGATAATGTTTAAGTAAAATGTGATAATATTTTTAACAAAAGTGACTATCACTTTTTACTTAAACACTATCACTTTTTGCTCAAACATTATCACTTTTTATATATAAAGGCCGTCTCACGGATCTCATTTTGTGAGACGGTCTCACCCAAGACTAGCCCTTAAAAAATGGTAAAGTCTAGTATGCACTCGAGTGCATGTTATGCACCCTAGTCCATGTTGCACTTTTCAGTTTTACTAACTTACACTTTTTGGTAAATGATGTTCACTTTTCAATTATTACTAAAAATATTATTATACAGTTTAATAATTGAAAAGTGCAACACCATTTACCAAAAAGTGCAAGTCAGTAAAACTGAAAAGTGCAACATGGACTAAGGTGCATAACATGCACTCGAGTGCATAACAGACCAACCCTTAAAAAATTAACTGCCCTAACAATAAGGGTGTACAAATTTGTAAGTAAAAGATAATAAGATCTAGGAGTGTATCTATTAAACTCCTTTATACACATGCATGTCCATTGGCCAGTATTGGGCCTGTGCCTGCCTGGGAGATATATCTCTCCTGAAGTTGTTGTTGTTCGTCTTCCACTCTTACACCTATCAAATTTTCATATGATCAGCAACTGGCCTGAGTATTACGCAAACTATGATGTGTGATGGTTCTTATGCTGAATGGCATTAGAAAATGGCGAGACCACCAACTTGAACTCTTCTTGATCTGATTAAACATTTTATAAGCTTGTAAGCCCGTATGGCGAAGCTTATTTTAATCATTTTATAAGCTTATAAGCTCTAATGTCTTAGAACTGGTTTCTAGAGTTTTTTAGTAACTTACAAATTGTTAAAGTGTTTTACTAATAAAACTTGTAAGAGGGTGTTTGGTTTTAGAAAAAAACAATGATAATGGAAATGAGAATTACTGTGTTTAATGTGTAGAGTTCTAGCGCAGAGTTTCCTAAAGAAATCACATAACTCGACTATTGTTCCATACACATTCTTCGTTAA
Organism: Galeopsis tetrahit; assembly: GCA_963675135.1. NCBI lineage: Eukaryota > Viridiplantae > Streptophyta > Magnoliopsida > Lamiales > Lamiaceae > Galeopsis > Galeopsis tetrahit. Next base: position 36,558,545 of record OY776133.1, on the reverse strand, counting down.
AAAATTTCTTATGGGAACTGAGAGCAATCTTTGCATGAGAATATGACAGTCATGTGTCTTTAACTCATGTAATTTACCATCATTCATGTTAACATTTTCTGGAAAAAGATTTTAAAAAGCAGCAAAATTCTCGTTGTTCATCCAATGACAATGTGTAACAGACATCTGGTTTAATATTCTTTTCACAAAACTTCTTAATATGCAATTCACTTCTTATGTCCATATCTTGTAGGTATAATCGTGCTTTAACAATGTCCTTAGACTTACCATCAATACTCAACAATGCTCCAACTAACGCATCACAAATATTTTTCTCAATATGCATGATGATGAGGGTGAAGCTACTTGAAGAGTCAGTCCTATTAACTTCCCATTCAAACATTCATTTACGCAAATTCTAGTTTCAAAGTATCATTTAAATTCCTGTTAATTAATAGAGTGGATAGCAGACCTTTAAATACGATGTATTTGGAAGTGGAAAGACATTCAGAAAATTTAAAAGAAAACTGTTAAGGTTTTATTCCTTACAATGATTCACTGGTATTTCGATTAAGAAATCAACAGAAGATTCATAATTATTGCACGCCGTTGCATCATCTGGTATCACGAAACCAGGTCACACTCAAACCATGCCGCCGCGTAACCCACCAAACCGCGCCACTGCTTCCGATATTGCCAATCTCACCCGCCAAATGGAGGATTTTCAGTCTCAAATGACAAACATTCTACATGACTTATCACAGATTCTTGCATCCTAGGGCCCCAACCCACGCACTACATATGATACTACTGCTCCACCTGTCTTTGACGAATCCGCTACCGACGATGACGAAGCCACCCTCGAGAATCCTTTCGCTAACAGAGACCCCTACCCATCGCCTCACCACCGCCATACACCTTTTCGGACTGAACTTCCAGAATTTCAAGGCTCTATGGATGCCGACACTTTCTTAGACTGACTCGCTGCAGTCGAAGAGATCTTGACATACGCTGAGGTCCCCACCGACCGACGTGTTCAACTCGTAGTCACGCGACTGAGAGGGAGGGCTGCCGCGTGGTGGCAACAGATCAAGGCTTCCCGCCTTCGACTTGGTAAGTCTGCTATCTTACCATGGGGCAAGTTCATCAAATTACTTAAGGCAAAATTTATACCATTCAACTACGATCGTGTGCTGTATCAAAAACTAAAAAATCTACAACAAGGATCTTGAAATGTTGACGCATACTCTGATGATTTTTCGGAATCACAGGATCAATTAGCATCACGTTTTATTGGGGGTTTACGACTTCAGTTTCAAGATACGCTCAATCTGTTTGCACCTACTTCTGTCTCAGATGCGTTTCAGCGAGCCCGCATTCTGGAACAGCAGTCCCACCGCCGTGGAAACAATTTTTTCCCGTCAAGCAATTTGCGTGATTGTTCACCTACATCTCCAGAAGCCCGACCACCTACTTCAGGCACACAAAAATCATCTACCCCTTCAGCTTCCGTGCCAACTTCACGTCCTGGTGCTTGTTTTAAATGTGGTGAGAGAGGTCATCAGATTTCCTCTTGTCCTCGACGCAACCGTGGCCTATTCCTTGATGAGTCCCCTTGCCTCGACTCTACAACAAATACTGCCGATGAACAATACTCGTCTCCACCCATTTATGACGAGGAACCGTCAATCGATGTGTCCCATGAGTTACTTTACGGAGATTTTGGTCCCTCACTTGTTCTCCGTAGATCATTCCTGCAACCCAAGTAACAAGACGACTCCTCAATGTGTCACTCCATCTTCGAATCTGCATGCACAATTAAGGGACGTGTTTGTCGATTTATAATTGACCCCGGATCTTGCGAAAATGTTATTGCAGCTGAGGTTATTTCTAAATTAGATATAACACCAGAGGAACATCCCCGACCTTATAATCTGGCTTGGTTACAACATGGCACTCGAGTCGCTGTCAATAAACGTGCTCTTATCACATTTTCGATTGGCTCATCCTACTCTGACGAAGTGTGGTGTGATATCGTCCCGATGGATGCTTGCCATCTTCTTCTTGGCTGGCCTTGGCAGTTTGATCGAAATGTGTTGTTCGAAGGACGTCGCAATGCTTACTCGTTCCAAATTGGGAACAAAAAATTCACCCTATTGCCCTCCCCTTCGCCACCATTGCAATCAACCGAAAAGTCAGTATTGTTGTTATCTCGATCTGACTTTTTAAAGGAGGTAAACACAACTTTAGTATTTTTCTTAATTTATCCACATATTGCCACACTGCTCTCAAATACATCCCCAACACTCTCCAACCTTCTGAAGGAATTTGCGGACATATTTCCTGCTGGTCTGCCCTAAGGTTTGCCCCCTTTGAGAGACATTCAACATCAAATTGATCTGATTCCAGGTGCCCCCTTACCGAACCACCCTCATTATCGTATGAGCCCAAAGGAACACGAAGAACTTCGCCGCCAAGTGGAAACTTTACTGCAGAAGGGTCTCATCCGTCAAAGTATCAACCCTTGTGCGGTTCCGGCATTATTAATCCCAAAGAAAATGGGAGATTGGCGTATGTGCGTCGATAGTAGGGCCATAAATAAAATTACTATTCGTTACAGCTTCCCTATTCCCCGTTTGGAGGATTTACTCGACCAACTTGGCGGGGCTACTATTTTTAGCAAGCTCGACTTGCAGAGCGGCTACCATCAAATCCGAGTCCGTCCCGGAGATGAATGGAAAACGGTTTTTAAAACACGTGAAGGCCTTTTCGAATGGATGGTGATTCCTTTTGGGTTATCCAACGCTCCTAGCACCTTCATGCGTGTGATGAACCAAACATTACGCCCTCTTAACGGTGTTTGTGTCGTCGTCTACTTCGATGACATCTTGGTGTATGTTATATCTAGTCAAAGAAGTCAATCTTTGACAAGTCAATCCTAGTCACCAGCTTACGTGGCGAGGACCAGTCAACAAAGTCGTGCGACGACTGGTCAACAAGACCAAGAAAATGTAATAGAATAGATGTATTTAATATATTTAAGTGCTCGCTCAAAGATGTTGGCGAGCACATGGTTTAGTTAGCTGCTCGCCCAAATGTGTGGCGAGCACGTGTCTATCTTAGCTAAGAAAGTCTAAGTATTGAAGCCTTGGGAGACAGCACGGAGCGTGGCGACCACACTCCTCGACATGGTCCTCCGGCAACCACCGTAGCTCAGCTCCTCGGCATCTCGGCGAGGACGAGCACCAGAGGCGGTTTAGCATTAAATGCGCCATCAAATCACCTTTTCGGGCAGAAGTCAGGTCCAATAAGGGCGTGCCACGTGTAAAGGGCGGGCAGCCCCTAGAAACCACTATATAATGCCTAAAAGAGGCTCATTTGTACACAAGTTACCCATTCCTACAAATCACTCCCAACCCAAAGCAATAAACACTCCCAAGCTTCTAAAGCTTTAGCTTCTCCAAGAAGCTATATCTTGTGTTCTTGTTTGTTCTTCATTAGATCATCAAGATCATCATATAAACACTCCTTAAACACGTAATAAACCCCCGATCATTATACATGTTTGTTTCGTGCTAACAAATAGTCCACATCCGATTCAACCATCAAAAGCACGTACAACATTTGGCGCTAGAAGGAGGGGTCTTTTTACGTGTTCATCACTCTCAGTTTCGACCGATCATCGAGCGATCGGTTTGCAAACTCCGTTTTCAGGTTTTTAATCGGTAGTTCCACTTTTTAAAGCTTTGTTTACGTATTTCCGTGTTCTTCGTGTTCTTGAATATTTGCGATATTCGAGACATATTTTGGAGTTTGATCTCCGTGTAACTTATTTTTAAGCTTTAAGTTGTTGTTACTTACTTCTAAGTAGTTGTAATAGCACGTTCTTCTGCGTAAGAACTCTAATCTTTCATTTTTAAGCGTCGAAAGCTTAAGAACAGTCATATCTTTGTAATAATCCCCAGAGACACTCTTTAAACGATGTCTCACCATACTCCACATGACGGAATCTTATCGTCCGGAGGGAACGAACCCCTTCCGGCGCCGGTAAATCCGTTTGCAAACTTGAACGTAGGGGACATTTTGAAAGATCCCCAACACTTGAAAGACTTTTCTGACTTCCTCATGGAGAAGAGGAGGCAGAATGAGGAGCTGGAGAAGGCCAAAGATCAGGCCTTCGACCGAGCTCGCAAAGCCAAGGGGAACGAAGAAGACAACCGTTCCTATCACTCTAACTCTGTTCACCCCCAAGACAGAGGAAAAAACAAAGTCGACGAGCACTCCCACAATAGCCACACAGGAGACTCGCGACACCGAAATTCAGTTTTCAACCGGATGGATGACAGAGATAGAAGGGCTCCTCGCCGAGTGCCCTTCAATGTGGATGGCCGACCAGGCAGAGCCGACCACCACCGGGATCACGCTGATAAGAGAGATCAGGGTGACAGAGTCTCAGCTCTTGATCGAGTGGGACCAGGGAAGGGTTCGCGAGCTCCGGCGAAGAGTTATCGCAGCCATCATTCTGACAGGCACTCACCCAGGCGATCACGTCATGATGATCGCCCAGCTGCATCCCAAGGGAGTCGACGCGACGAGGACGTCGTCCCCAAGCCACAGACCGCCGAGGAGGGGCAAATCGCCCAGTTCCTCGCAACTCAAAAATTGATGAAGCAGGAGATGGACGCTCTGCGAGCAGAGGTGGTCGCCTCGAAGCAAGGGACCACACCACCAATCACTCTGCCCGCACCTCCACTAAGTGTTGCAATCCTTACCGCCCCCATTCAAAGAAAGATTCAAATGCCCTCCATGGCGGCATACGACGGTGCATCCGACCCCAGAGTACACTTGTCCAAGTACTCCAACTACATGGCCTCAATCGGGGCAACGGACGCCACCCAATGCAGAAACTTCTCCCTAACTTTGGGAGACCGGACTCATCGATGGTACACAACTTTGAGTCCCGGATTGGTCACCTCATTCCTTGAGCTGGGACAACTCTTTCTGACCTACTACGGGTCTATTGCTGCTCGCCCAGCCTCAAAGCAAGGACTTCATCGAGAACTTCGATAGGCTGGTGATCGATGGGGAGGCCGTGAACGATGAGACGAAGCTGATCTCAGTTGTTTCCGGTCTGAGGATAGGTACCAAGCTTTGGGAATCTATCCATCTTACTTTTCCCAGTTCTTATGCGGACTTCCGCACGAGGGCTGGGAACTTCATCCAAATGGAGGAAATCATGGACGCCGCCAAGGCTAACGAGCAGCCTGAGGCGTCCAAGAGGGTCTGGCCCAAAAAGAATGCAAACACTGGGGAGTCGTCCCAGCCCAAGAAGGCGACCACTCAAGCTTGCAGTGCTCGCCCAGCGAACTTCAGGCCTTTCGAGGAGTCTCCTGAGATCATCCAGTTCAGAGAATCTCTCTCTCTGGATCCCAGGGGCGACCAGTTCCCCGACGACCATTTTCCAGATAACTTTCCAGATCTGGAGCCTAGGTTAGGTTTTGAGCCAGAGTTCGGAATCGAGGATCCTCATTGGAAGGAGCCTAAAGAACGGGCAACTTCAGCAAAGGACCTTGAAACCATTCATTTAAACGAAGCTCGTCCAGAACTCGAGGTATTCATCGGTTCGAATTTACCAGAACATTTGCGATCAGACATGGTCGCATTTTTGAAAGAAAACATCGGTGCATTCGCCTGGTCGCACGAGGATATGGTGGGCATCCTCACGGATCATGCCTGCCACAGATTAAATATTGATCCAGCTAGGAGACCAATCACCCAAAAACGAAGGAAATTTGGGCCTGATAAATATGCGGCTTTGGCGGTCGAAGTCAAGAAATTGATCGACAATAAATTAATCGAGAAAACTGGAACTGATCCCGAGTGGTTGGCCAATCCAGTGCTCGTAAAAAAGACGACCGGGTCGTGGAGATTGTGTATAGACTTCACAGATCTAAACGATGCCTGTCCAAAAGATCACTTTTCGATGCCCCACATTGATCACTTAGTAGACAACACAGCGGGGCACGAGATGTTAACTTTCATGGATGCTTTCGCGGGCTACCATCAGATCGCGATGCATCCTGACGACCAGCGACATACGGCCTTCATGACGGCCACCGATATGTATAGCTGGAAGAGAATGCCTTTCGGTTTGAAAAACGCGGGGGCAACATACCAAAGACTGGTAAATAAGATGTTTGAGAAACACATCGGCGAGATGGTGGAGGTCTATATCGACGACATCGTTGTCAAAAGCTTGCGGAAAGAGGATCACCTACACCACCTCGCCATGACGTTCGATATACTGAAAGAATACAACATGAAGTTAAATCCGAAAAAATGCAGTTTTGGTGTTAGCTCAGGAAAATTTCTGGGGCACTTGGTTAGCCAGCGGGGCATCGAGGCGAATCCGAGTAAAATTCAAGCAGTCATTAACATGCAAAGCCCAAGGAACGTGAAAGAAGTACAGAGGTTAACAGGATGCCTTGCATCGCTGAACAGATTTATTACACGAACGGGCGATCGTTGCAAACCTTTTTTCGATGCTCTGAAAAAAGGGAGGTTCGAATGGACCGATGAGTGTGAGAAAGCTTTCGAGAAGTTAAAGGAATAACTATCGGATCCGAAGATCCTATCTAAGCCAGTCCCCGGCGAAATTTTATATCTATACTTGGCGGCCACTGACTGTGCGATCAGTTCAGTGCTCGTCCGAGCTGAGGGGAGCACACATCTGCCTATCTACTACGTAAGTCAAACATTGAGAGATGCGGAGTTGAGATACACTCCAATGGAAAAATTGGCATACGCACTGGTCCTGAGTGTCAGAAAGTTAAGACAGTACCTGTTCGACCACGAGGTGGTCGTCCTCACAACCTTTCCACTCCGACGAGCATTGCATCGTCCGGATACCACTGGAAGACTTTTGAAATGGTCGGTGGAAATAGGGCAATTTGGGCTCACCTATGCACCTAGAACGACAATCAAGGGACAAGTGCTGGCAGAATTCATTGTAGAGCTCACTTTCCCAGAAAAAGTGGACGAGGGAATCGACCTTCCTTGGACACTGTTCGTCGATGGCTCGTCGACGAGCACCAAAGCAGGGGCAGGAATCGTCCTCACCAGCCCAACCCGACAGACGTTTGCTTCGGCGATCGAGTTCGAGTATCGGGCGACCAACAACGAAGCAGAGTACGAGGCTCTGGTTGCAGGAATCAAGATGGCTATGGCCGTGGGCGCCAGAAAACTGAAATTTTTTTCTGACTCTCAGCTGGTTGTATGTCAAATAACGGGCGACTACGAGGCTCGCGGCGATCAAATGATAAAGTACCAAGAGCTAGTGAAAGGATTACTCGAGCAATTTGATCAATTCCACATCGAGCAAATCCCTAGGGAGGACAATACGCAAGCAGATGCGTTAGCTCGGCTGGCCACTTCAGAGGGGGAGGCAATATTTTCAGAAGCGACCATCACTAAAATTTCTTCCCCATCGGTGAACAGAGGTCAGATTTTGCAGGTTGAAGCGACCAGCGACGAGGACTGGAGATCGCCGATCATCAAGTACATCAAGACCGGCGAGCTCCCGGGGGACAAAGTGAAAGCAACCAGATTGCAGCTCAGGTCCGCAAGGTACACTGTTATTGGCGACCAGCTGTACAAACGGGGTTTTTCAATGCCTTTATTGAAATGCCTCGGGGAAGACGAAGCGAAGATCGTCATGTACGAAATCCACGATGGATTGTGTGGAAATCATACAGGGGGGCAAGCGCTCGCTTTAAAAATCATGAGGCAAGGCTACTTTTGGCCTACACTGAAGAAGGATGCAATTCATTACGCCCAGGCGTGCAAGAGATGTCAAGCTTTTGCACCAGCTATTCACTCACCTCCAGACGAGCTCATCTCCGTCTACAGTTCTTGGCCCTTCGCGAAGTGGGGCATAGACATCATTGGACCTTTCCCGCCTGGCGTCGGGGGGGGAGGGGGTAACTTTCGTAGTCGTAGCAGTCGATTACTTCACCAAGTGGACCGAAGCGAAGGCATTGAAGACCATCACAACGGCCCAGATGACAAGTTTCATATGGAAAAATATAATTTAAAGATTCGGCCTACCACGAGCGATAGTGACGGACAACGGACGTCAATTCACAAGTCAAGACATGCTGGATTTCTGCTCAGAGTGGAACATCAAGAAAATTTTTTCAACACCCTACCATCCACAATCGAATGGTCAAGTAGAGGCAATCAACAAAATCATCAAGCACACCTTGAAAGCTAAGCTAGATGGATTGAAGGGCAAATGGGCGGACGAGCTGCACATGGTTCTGTGGGCATATCGGACGACCACGAGAAATTCTACTGGTGAAACTCCGTTCGCGCTCGCGTTCGGAACCGAAGCTGTCATACCAGCAGAGGGGCAAGTCCCCACTTTTCGAGTAGCAAATTATGACGAGCAGTTAAATAACGATGCACAGCTCTCCGACTTGGACTTCCTAGAAGAGCGAAGGCTAACAGCGGACGAGAAGAACGTGGTCTACAAGCAAAGGTCAGAACGCTACTACAACACCAAAGTACGTGCTCGCCAATTCTCTATCGGCCAGCTCGTACTTCGGAGGGCGACGGAGCAGTCCATCGGCATACTTAGCCCGACTTGGGAGGGTCTGTACCGAATAACGCGCATACTCCTGAACGGATCGTACGAGCTAGAAGATCTGGAGGGCAAGCCGAGCAAGTACCCATGGAACGCGGTCAAGCTGAAGAAGTATTACCAGTAAGTTTTTAATTTTTTCATATTTGTATAGTTTGTATCTAGTCATCATTTCAATACAAGTACAAGTTTTAAATTTCCATCAAGTGTTAGATAAGTTTGAATTTTTAGACAAGGCTCTGCGTAGCCTTCTAGGAAACAAAAGACGAGCACTCTTTCTTAACGATGCTCGCAAGGTAGTGGCGACGACGATCACTACCTACCAAACAAAAAAGAGTTCAAACCGACGAATGGTTAACTCTAAAAGACGAGCACTCTTTCTTAACGATGCTCGCAAAATAAAGACGAGCACTCTTTCTTAACGATGCTCACAAGGTAGTGGCGACGACGATCACTACCTACCAAACAAAAAAGAGTCCAAACCGACGAATGGTTAACTCTAAAAGACGAGCACTCTTTCTTAACGATGCTCGCAAAATAAAGACGAGCACTCTTTCTTAAAGATGCTCGCAAGGTAGTGGCGACGACGATCACTACCTACCAAACAAAAAAGAGTTCAACCGACGAATGGTCAACTCTAAAAGACGAGCACTCTTTCTTAAAGATGCTCGCAAAAGACAAAGACGAGCACTCTTTCTTAAAGATGCTCGCAAGGCAAAGACGAGCACTCTCCCGCAAAGATGCTCGCAATAAAAGGAGTTTCAAAAAGACAAGTACTTATTAAAAAAATGCTTGCAAAAATTAATCATAACATAAATCGAAAAGCAAACACATCATAAGCAAAAAGTTCCATTCATTGAAAAGCCTTGAAGGCTGAAATTACAAAAGAGGCCCTAAGTGGCCGAACAGTCCTAAGAAAAACAAAATAAAACAAAATACAAGTAAACTAAGCTACCGGAGCATTCTCCTCGGCAGGAGCCTCCTGCTCGCCGGCAACTTCCTCCTCGTTCACAACCTCCTCGGCAGGAGCATCCTGTTCGCCCTGTTGAGGTGGGGAGACTTGTGGAGGATCCTTGAAAAGAACCGGCACACCCAAAAGTCTAGGGAACTGAAGTCCCAATTTCATCAGAGGGAGCAAAGGAAGTTCTGTTTCTGGTTGAGGATTCTCCTTCATGAGGAGGTCGTCGATAAATCCGCCGAGCGGAGTTACATCCACTTCCGGATGAATTTCTAGAAGATTGTGAACGAGCCCGTGGGCGGTGACGGAGAAAAAATATGGCGGATCAAGATAACACTGTTTTTTTTATTTAGTTGGCCTTCAAAAAGAAAAAATATGGTGTTTTCATCTATGCCCTAAAATTGGGATGTGACGGAGAACTTACGCTCGGTCTTCCTTATTTTACGAAATGCTCAGTTCTATGCAGCGCCGAACAAGTGCAGTTTTCTAGTAGACTCTGTAGTTTTCTTGGGGTATCGTATTTCATCGGATGGGGTTAGGGTGGATGAATCAAAACTGCAGGCAATCACCGAATGGCCGACACCTACATCCATTACAGCCACGAGAAGCTTCCATGGGCTTGCTTCTTTTTATAGACGTTTTATTCGTCATTTCTCCTCCATTATGGCCCCAATCACAAATGTAATGAAAAATAAAGAATTTAGTTGGACAGCAGAAGTCGCACGAGCTTTCGAGTTGATCAAACTCAAACTCACCTCGGCACCCCTCCTAATCTTACCAGATTTTGCTTCGCCCTTCGAGCTTAATTGTGATGCCTCGAAACTGGCAATTGATTAGGTGTGAGATTGCTCGTATTTGTGCTCATTATTGCTATATTATTCAAGTATTTTGATGTGATTTTGGTCGTAATTGGTAGAAATTGTGCTACTAACCTTGTTGTCGAGAAATGTGTTCAAAGTGTAGGAAACAAGGTGAAATAGTCCATTTTAGAGGAAAAACGAGCATTGGCACATGGGAATTGAAGTTCGATTGAAGGACAAGCAAGGAAAGCCGAGAAAAAGTGTCAAAATAGCCCAAGGAGCAGAAATCACTCGGCCGGCCGAGTGGTCCCACACTGGCGGCCGAGTGAGGTGGACTTCCAGAAACTTTCAAAAAAACCAATGTCACACTGGCGGCCGAGTGGATTGACACCGGCGGCCGAGTGACTTCACACTGGCGGCCGAGTGGTTTCACACTGGCGGCCGAGTGGGTTCTGCAGCCCAAAAACTCATTGTATATCCACTCAACTCGGTTGACCGTTTGGTCCACTCGGTTGACCGTTTGAACTTACGATTTTTGGGGAATTTCGCGAATTTTGAAGAACTTCAAGGACCCAATTGTTAATTTCGTCTCACACACTCTTCCAAGCTATAAATAACTCCCCAATCAGATTTTTGAGGAGGCTTGGCCTCACTTTTTCACACACTCAAACCCTAGTTTCATTCTTAGATAGATTTTCAACATATTTTGCAAGTTTAATTCCATAGATTAGCTTCAAATTTAGTATTTAGTTTGGGCTTTTGAAGATTAAGGTTACATTCACTTGTAATAGCTTAGATTGTTGAAGAATCATCAAGGTGGCTTCCATCCAAACTCTTTCTTTTCTATAATATTGTTATTTTCATGTTTATTTCTAGCTTTCTTGTTGTTTTAGCCATGAGTGTTTTCTCAAACACCATGGGCTAAGCTTTTTATGCTTTGGGTGTTTGAAACCATGTGAATATTGAATGTGTGAATTGTTTAGACTTTGATTATTGTTGATATTTGGATTATTGCTTCTCTTATTGGGTTTTATTGGTGCTTTGTGTATTTGCTTCTATTAATCCATATTTTGAGGCATGTTTAGCGTAGACGAGAGTTACATGAACATGTTTAAATTTATGGTGTGAGTTGTTGGTATACAAATGCATTTATTATACTTTTAATTCGTCAAGAGAGAGTTAATCGTATTAGAACCCATTAGGAGACATTAATTACTTGAATGGTTATTTGGGTAGTTGATGAGGATTAGGAAGATGTCTTATTACCGGGTTTGGGAACACCTTAGACGTAAGGCTATAGTACCCGAAGGGAAATGATTTTCATCCTAGCATCTTGATGCTCTTAGCAAATCCAAATTGAAGCATAAAAACGGTATAAGCAATCCCACTCGATTTCACTAGGTAGAGAACACCCGAAGCATTCACACACTTGCACTTCTTCGAATCTAGTTCATAGTTGTTATTTGTTCTTACTTGTCATTTTCTTGTTTTGTTGATTTAGTTGTTGAATTACTTGTTAGCCTTTAGATTGTGTTTAGTTTATTTATTGTCTTTAGATTATTGTTTAGCTTTAGTTTTGCATCCAACTCCAGAAACCGTAGCTACATTAGTTATGACGACGTACAACTCTAGGGATCCATTGCACTAGCCCACTTCCCGTGGTTCAATACTACTTGGTCGAAATACTTACGTGCGTACTACTACGATCCCTTATGCTTGAGGGGAAGTAGTTAGTCAAAATATATAGACTAAAATTCGTTCAAGTCAGCAATCGGGGCTGTCCTCAGTCAAGGAGGTCGCCCAGTTGATTATTACAGCGAAAAACTTTCGGGTGCCCGCATTCGATATTCTACGTACGACGTTGAGTTCTATGCAATCGTGCGTGCCATTCAAAACTGGCGTCACTATCTTTTTCACCGGGAGTTCATTCTATTTTCCGACCATGAGGCCCTCAAACATCAATCTACCCAAGAAAATTTGTCTGCTCGACATGCGAAGTGGTCATCTTATCTTCAACAATTCACTTTTGTTGTACGACACATTTAAGGAACAACAAATCGTGTTGCCGACGCGCTTAATCGTCGCTCGTGTCTTCCTTCTGAACTTCGCACTAATGTCCAGGGGTTTGATGACTTTCGATCACTTTATGAAGGTGACCCTTTTTTTGGTCCAATTTTATTTAACATTAACGCAGGTACTGAGACAAAATTCCATCTTTGATGTGCCAAAATTTGCACGAGAGGATTACGTGTCCTCTGGATTGGATGTCCCGCTCTTTGAACACGTACAATCACTCCAAGTATGCTGCCTTTACTCGAAATCTTCAAGAACCTGCAAAGAACACACCGGAGGGGGGTCCGGTGTGGACACTCCGATGCCTAAGTCAGTATAGGGCTTATCAATGTCTCCCAAGGATCTCAAGATCCTTGATGTATCAAAATAGTTCTCAAAGAATATCAGAAAAGCGTTTATGTGTTTAGTATATCGAGTTTGTAGTGTAAGAATATCTAACCTGGAAATCTCCTCGAATTTACCTATTTATAGAGATACCTTCTGGAGAGGAAGTCAATCCTTTCTCTTATTTCGGAGCGGCCCGTCAGACTCAGCCCTGCTGAGTGGACGAAGTCCTCCTTTCTCTCCACTCCCTGAAGACTCGGTGATCCTCCCTCTTGGTGGACTTCGTTTCCTAAGATAAAGGAGGACAAGGTCTTCCTTTTATCCAGCCTAGACCGGAAAGGGCGGAAGTCCTCTATATTTACGGTCCACGACTTCATATTAAGACTGATTCTTTCTGATACTCCTCTCCAGGCGGAGCTCCCTCTAGAGAGGATTCCTTATCCAGAGGGTATTAAATAATTCAATCCTTCCATTTCGACCTTATCTTTTATACACGTGTCGACTCCTTATTAGGTGATATTTTTAGGCCGCATCAATCTCCATGAGGGGTTCATCTTCAAGGGACATGCCATTTGTATCCCAGATTGTAGCTTACGATACAAGTTAATTTTTGAGCTACATTCAGTCGGTCACGTGGGTAGAGACCGAATGATGGACTTGGTATTACGTCGTTATTTCTGGCCCAGCGCACGACGAGAAATTGCCAAGTTCGTCGCCCGCTGTCATGTGTGCCAAGTCTCCAAAGGCGCCGCATCGAATGCAGGCCTCTACAGGCCCTTGTCGGTTCCTTCCATCCCTTGGACGGCTTTAAGCATGGACTTTGTCCTAGGCCTTCCGCGTACTCAACGCGACTTCGACTCAATTTTTGTTGTTGTCGACTGTTTCTCCAAGATGTCTCATTTCATACCTTGCAAGAAAACCATTGATGTTGTCCACGTGGCTCTTTTATTTTTCCGAGAGATTTATCGTATCCATGGACTTCCTGCATCCATTGTTTCCGATAGGGACACACGTTTCGTGAGCCATTTTTGGCGCTCTTTGTGTAGAATGACAAAAACGAAACTGCTATTCAGTAGTGCCTATCACCCACATACGGACGGTCAGACGGAGGTCGTCAATCACTCTCTCGGGAATCTTCTTCGTTGTCTTGTTGGCGACAACCTGAAATCTTGGGACACACTGCTGCCTCAAGCTGAATTCGCCCATAATTCAGCCATGAACCGAAGCACACGCCTATCCCCATTCCAGATTGTATATGGTATCATTCCAAGAGGCCCTTCAGATTTACTACCACTGCCTCTGCCCATTGCTACTGATCGTCGGGCTGAAGACCTCATCCAGGACATACAATGCATTCACGGCTAGACCAGAACTCAATTGGAATCTACTACTATGGAATACAAAAGTCGTGCATATTTGAAGCGTCGCGACGTTACTTTTCAAACGGGTGATCTTGTGTGGGCCATATTGACTAAAGATCGTTTTCCTCAATGGGAATACAATAAATTGGCATCCAAGAAGTTTGGACCGGTCGAAATTCTGGAAGTCATCAACCCGAATGCCTACCTCCACACATTCGTACTTCAGATGTCTTTAATGTTAAACATCTTGTCCCTTACTCTGGCGACAACACAGTTGAGGATGAAGCTGTCATCGATTCGAGGTTGAATCGTTTCCATTCGGGAGAGAATGATGAGGGTGAAGCTACTTGAAGAGTCAGTCCTATTAACTTCCCATTCAAACATTCATTTACGCAAATTCTAGTTTCAAAGTATCATTTAAATTCCTGTTAATTAATAGAGTTGATAGCATACCTTTAAATACGATGTATTTGGAAGTGGAAAGACATTCAGAAAATTTCTAAGAAAATTGTTAAGGTTTTATTCCTTACAATGATTCACCGGTATTTCGATTAAGAAATCAACGGAAGATTCATAATTATTGCACGCCGCTGCATCACATGACATTCAAATTATGTCTCAATGTCAAACCTTGTCATAATTTCAACTAAAAAAAGATTGATTTTTTAACCCATTTAGCATTGCTTACTGAACGTTTTCTCTTCGCCGTCACCCCACTCTATTTACCAAATATCACCTCAAGTAATGCATTTAATTGTATTAATACATCTTCCCCAGTGAATGTTCGTGGAGGTCCATTCAATTCAGATTTTTCATTAAAACTTTTGTTTTTCCTCCATGGATGGTTCAGACGTAAAAATTATCGACGACATGTGTACCAAATCTTACTCCGTATAGAACTCGATAGAGTATCTTTAAGACATACAGGGCATGCTTTATAGCCTTTAGTGGTCCACCCGGATATCGTCTAATATGCTGGGAAGTCCACTTTATGGCAACATGTAATTGAAACATTTTTTTAGTAGACGCATCATATACCTACATCCTATCGTCCCATAATTCCTTTAACTCATTATTTAAGGGATGCAAGTAAACATGAATATCTTTTCCAGGGGCCTTAGGACCGGGAATCAATAGGTATGCAAGTCATAATATTTGAACTTGGCATAGCCAAAACAAAGAGAAATGAAGAAGCCCACCTCGAAGGCTGACTTAGGATATCACGAGATAAAATCTCAGAACTCTCTTCACTTTAGAACAAGTATAACCTCGCCTCTCCACTTCAGAGTTGGACTTGAGACGAGGGACTTACAGAAAGAATCTCTGACCTCTCCTCTGAACTACCAGAGGAGAGGCTGACAATTACTAAACTCAAATCTGAACTATCATTTCCCCGTAGCCAAAATCATTCGTCTCTTCTAAAAATATCAGATGAGAGAATATGACCCTCTGAACTCATAGTTCACGCCTTTGGGTGTTTGCTCATAGGGGACATAAAGGACAAACATATAATTTATGCATGTCAGAGTATCCTCTGACATTGGTTGGCACACTACTAGAGCATTAATTGCGTGTCAGATTGGTACGGTGATGTGGCTCCCAACTGATAACAAACTCCAGTTCATAAAATGACTATCTTACCCTTATGTGAATAAGGTATATAAGCCATCCGCTCCTCACTGTACGTTTTGAAGTATTTCCGAAGGGATCAAACTAGGAATTTACCTTATTTTTATCCATTCTTGTCGTATTTCATTTCTAAATACGATCATGTCTCATCACTATTTATACATGCAAATTTGAAATAAGGGGCACAAAACACACCTAAATATTACAGTAATAACATTAACATAAATAGCATGTTTGCTTCATGGGTTGGGATAAGATGGGTTTAGATGTGGTGGGTTAGCTAGATAAACCCAAGGGGAGGCTAGGTTGTCTAAACCCATGGAATCTAGTTTATTAAAACCGGGTCAAATTATAAACACGGGTCAAGGTGTTTAAAGTTATGAGAAACCAAACATGGGAGAAGATGGGTTTACATATCAAACCCATACCAAAAACGGTATGTGAAGCTTATAGGCGGACGGACTAAAATGGTAAAATGGGAAACTTATAGGCGGACGGAGGGAGTAATAAGCTTTGTTTTGGTGAATTCTAAAATAAATGGCTTCTCTATATAGGCATAAAAAAATTCCAAAATTATTCATATTTTGTTCTATCTTAATTTTATTAAAGTCCTTGATTTTTTATTTTACAAGCTCATTCAAGGCGAGAATTGACGGAGTTTTGTGAATCATCTTTATTATCATGTTTATTCACAATGGACCCCACAATACCCTAGGCTGGTTTTCAACAGAATTTCAGTTAAGCAATTGACCCAACAATTGCAAAGGCGCCAAATATCATCACAGCAAATGCACCAGCCGAAAATTGAACCCGGGTCTGTACCGTGGCAGGGTACTATTCTACCACTAGACCACTGGTGCTTTGATGTTTCTAGTTCTCACTTATTTATTATTTATTCTATGTTTGTGTAGAGAAGATACAAAATACAAAGCTCACAAAATACCAAAGCTCTTCGTCAACATGAAAACTCCATTTCATAGATTTAATGCTTTGAGAGGTAGATGATAGGGATGGCAAAATGACCTGCCCCGGAGTCGCCCCGCCCTGCCCCGAGAGATTTTGACCTGATCTGCCCTGTCCCATTCCGAGAATGCCTCGAAATGGGGCAAGTCAGCCCCGCCCCGCGCGCAGAGCAGGGCAGGCATGTATTTACATATTTATTGATTTGCCCTGCCCCGCCCTGTACCGAATTTAAATATATATATAAATATATAATAATTTAATTAAGTAAACTAACCCTAATATTTATTTTAGTTTAATTTAATGATGAATTTTAATGTTTAATTTATATCATTTTAAATAATTTATATACATATAAAATGAGACTTGGGGCAGGGCAGAACGGGGCCAGACTAAAAAATGTTGCCCCATATCAAGCGTGGGGCGGGGCGGGGCAGGGCATAAAATGCTGCCCCGTAGCAGATCATGGGGCAGGGCAGGGCGGATGCGTATATGCGCGGGGCAGGTTTGGATATTGAGATACCCGCCCTGCTCTGCTCCATTGCCATCCCTAGTAGATGATAAAGATATAAAATTTCATTTCACAAATCTAAAGCCTTGGGGAGAAAAAAGGGAATTGGATAGAGAGAAATGACTAACAGTAGTATTTGAAAATAAGAAATTGATGAGATGTTTTTGATGGAGAGAGAGAATGATTTGAAGCAATTGTGGTATAAATGGTTTTTTTTTTTTTTTTTTTTTTTTTGAAAAAACTACTGCTCCCTCCGTTCCACAACTGTTTACACACTTACCTTATTTGTCCGTCCCACAATTGTTTGCACACCTATAAAAGGAAACTCTCTCATTAACCTTACCCTCACAATATTCACATATTTACACAAAATGTCATTACTTTTTCCCTCTTTCCAATCACCTTTTTACTTTATTAATATAACTTTACAAAATTAACCCTCAACACTCCATTCAATACACTTTTTTCTTAAAAAGTGTGCCCACTTTGTGGTGCAAACACTTGTGGGACGGAGGGAGTATTGGTTTTGTTTTAAGTAATACTGTAGTACATCATAGTTTTGAGCTGTAACGGGTGGGGGTAAAAAAATTTGGGCAATTACTTGTGTGTACTAGTTACATGTATGTAACTAGATCCAATTTTTTAAATGGGTTGGATAATACCCATGGACCATAGGGTATGGGCTGAATTTTCAGATAAGTCCCAATTATTTGCCCCATCTTTGTTTATGAGTTCACCCCAAATATTTTAAACAAATTACATGTAAAAAAATATATTACTTTTTTATCAATTAAATTAAATTACAACTTACTAAAATTATAATTGTATACCCACACCTGAGTCATCAATGAATTACAATTGAGTTACCACTTAGTAGAGCTGGCAATTTGGGCCCGACCCGATGGGTCGGCCCGGCCAACCCGAAACCTAGTATGGGCTGGGCTCTAAAATTAGAGGCCCATATAAAACTGGGCCTATTTGGCCCGACCCGATGGGCCCGACGGGTCTAATGGGCTAGGTTGAATTTGGCCCGCCGGCCCATGGGCAGCCCATTTGGCCCGATTAATTTTTTTCTTTAGACAAATAAATAATTAAAATAAGTAAAATACATTATTTTTAAATATTATTGAGTTTTTTTATTTTATTTTGACTTTTAAATTTAAACTTATGTATTATTTATATAGTGTAATGTTATACTTTATGACTATTTATGAATTATGTATAATTAATACATTAGTAATATATATTTTTAATTATAATTTTTGCTAAAAATATTTTTAAAAAATATATATTTCATGGGTTGGGCCGGCCCGCTAGCCCAGCGGGCTTGGGTGGGCTAGGTTGGGCTCAAATTTTATAGGCCCGACTAATTCATGGGCCGGCCCGACCCAGCCCACGAACATTGCTTGGCCCGATGGGCTGGGTTGGGCTGGGCCGGGCGGCCCGATTTGCCAGCTCTACCACTGAGTCATATATTATACTATTTTTAAATTTTCGAAAAAAATTACTATTACAAAAAAAAAAAAAAAAAAAAACTTAAAAATCAAAAAATTTCAGATTTTATTTTTTAAAATGGCCAAAATTTTAGGAAAAAAAATAAAACTTTCCAAAAAATAATTAAATTAGTTTTTTTTTCCAATTTTTTTAGTGGACATTGATAAAAATATGAAATATTGATATAATGTATTGATCTGATTGTGTGGAGCTCCTCAGTACAGCAGTATTAGACATTTTTGTAATTGAATTTCAATATTTGTTTGTTGAAACACAATCAATATTGTGAAGAATATGCTTAACTTGGTGGTGAACTTTCTGTTATGTAATTTTTTTACTACATACTTGTTATGAGTAAATACACATTGATGTTACGTTTAGTATTTTATGATAATTTATTTAATATTATTGACTTTATTTTATCAAATCAAGTTCTTCATATGACTACATGAGTGAACAACTTTGAGTTTATCATACGTTTCTTCAATTACTAGTATAGTATTAGTTCGTATATTGTATAGTATTAGTTCATATACTGTATAGTTTTACTTTTTCTAGTTTGTTAGTTCACATACAATAGTGTTTTGATTTATATACAATATAGTATTAGTTCATATACGATATAGTATTAGTTCATGTATAGTATATTATTAGTTTATAAACAAATAAATTATTGTCTTTTTAAACTAATACTATCATAAAACATATCAACAAATATCATAACAGTATAATAACACATATAAATCAAAAGGGCAATATTCAAAGCAACTAAAATAGATTTTAATGATTAAACAAAATTGAAGATTTAGAAGAAAAAATAATTAAATGAAGCAAAATTTTGGGTGGACCCGTTAAAAATATAAATAAAATTCAAAAATTGAAGTTGTAAAATAAAAAATAAAATAAAATAAAACTTCAAATAAAAATTAAAGTTAAATGAAGCAAAATTTTGAGTGGACCCGTTAAAAATATAAATAAAATTCAAAAATTGAAGTTGTAATGTCAAAAATAAAATAAAACTGTAAATAAAAATTAAATAAAAAAATTAAAGTTGTAAAAATAATAATAAAACTGAAAATAAAAAATAAAATAAAGCTGTTAATAAAAATTAAATCCAAATTCTAAAAATAAAATAAAACTGCAAATAAAAATTAAATTAAAAAATTTAAGTTGTAATAATAATAGAACTGCAAATAAAAAACAAAATACAACTGTGAATAAATATTAGATCCAAAATATAAAATAAAACTGTAAATAAAAATTAAATTAAAAAATGAAAGTTGTAAACTGTGAATAAAAATTAAATCGCAAATAAATCTGTGAATAAATTTTAAATTCAAAAAATAATACTCCCTCCATCCATGAAAAGTAGGGACATGGGGATGGGGCACAAGTTTTAAGAAAATGGTAGATAAAGTAGATAAAGTAAGGGTATTATAGGGTATTGTGGGGTCCATTGTGAATAAAGTGATTGTTTAGGAATAAAGTTGATGGCAAATTGAGTAATTAAGTGATAGTTGAAGGGTGATAGTTTCCATAAAGTGCATGGAACTACATTTGGTGGACAAAGAATATGTGTCAAATGAGACTACTTTTCGTGGACGGAGGGGGTACTAACTATTTGTCGCTAGACTAACAATTCTTCCATAATATAGGTTATTAAATAATATCTTAATATTCAGTACACGCTTTGCCGCTGCCTCAATTTTTTCTCTCTCTTTTCGGAAGAGAAAAATTTTGCTCAATCCCAATAGTTTTTCTCATTCTTTCCTATTGCAACGTTTGGACTTCTCCGGCTTGATTTTCTCACTTTTCCTTATTGCAACCATTGGACTTCTCCGGCTGATTTCTCGGTTCTTGCGAGTGTGGGTTATCTAAAACTTTTTCCAACCTTTTCCCTATTTTTGAAATATGATATCCGAATCCAATCATTAGAATTTTCTTCGGGAATCTGGCTTCTTTGCACGCGTGGATTTCACTCGTCGTCTTATTGGGATTTATTGTGTATACAAAAAGGTTTTCTCAGAAAGTTTGCAGGTGTTTTTTCTTCCGATTGGTTGAGGACATTTTGGGGGTTTTTTCCTTCTAAGCCTTCTCTCAAATATGGCGGTCGTGGTTTTACATTGGGATGTGGTTTTGTGTTCCCATTGTTTTACAAGAGTGGTTTTTGTGCTATATAAACAGACGTGGGTTCTCAAATGGCTATCCAAACTCTTCTCACTCACTCTCTCTTCCACTGTTCCTTCTTGCTACTCCACCATGGCTGATGGTATTCATGAAAATTTTCAAAAAATCTCAATCTCTGAACAAGAACAAACAAATATGGTGTTGTCAAAAACAGATCTTGTGGTCCCTCAGAATGTTCTGGTGATGAGGTTTGTGTCAAAGTGTGTGTTTGGTATGCGCGAACTGTGGGACCTCCTGAGGCGAAGCTGAAATCTGAAGGGGTCGCTTTTGCTTTCCACTGCTGGCGAGGGACTTTATCTTCTAAAGTTCTCTGAAAAGCTGAAATGTCAGATGTCCTTGATCGTCAACCTTGGAACATTCGAAAATCCTTACTTTCTATGGCGGTACTCTGTGGCACTGACAAGCCCTCCAACATTAATCTGTGCTTTGTCCCTTTCTGGGTGCAGATTCACGGGCTTCCGATACATGCAATGAATCGGGAGATTGGGTTTAGGATTGGAAATGTTATTGGGCAAACTCTGGACGTTGATGCGAAGGAGGGAGAGATTGCTTGGGGTGAATGCCTTCGTGTCCGGGTGAAGGTAAATGTCACTCAGCCTTTGTGCCGGTTTTTCTTTGTGACGGTGGAAGAAGACTGCATGCCTGTTGTCTTTAGGTACGAACGCCTTTCTGGCTTTTGTAGTCTGTGTGGGTATTTGGATCATTATATTGGTAACTGTAAGATGGCTATTGGGAGATCGGAAGAGTGGCGTTCTAGCCATAAGTTTTTCCCAGACTGGCTTGGTGCTGAAAAACATAAGAGTCCAAAGGAAGAAGAGTTGGAGAGCTTTTTCAGGTTGATTAAAGATGATGGTGATGAACATGCAAGGGATCCAGTGGAAACCCAAGAGGAGATTTGTATCCTTGACAAGGGCAAAGCAGTTGTATCAGAAGAAAGGGTGAATGATCTCTGCCTCAGCTTTAAGGCCCCTCCAAGACAGGTTGTCCAGTCTTTTGAGGAGCTTATGCCTCGCCTTACTCTCTTTGAAGGAGGAGTCTATGCTCCTGGGGAAACTACAAAGGGTCGCTTTGACCCTCGATCTGGTACGTATTTGAAACCACTCACGTTTACTACCCCTCCTGGTTTTGAACATCGTTTTTTTAAAGACCCTCTTTACGGTGTTGAGAATGGCAAAGATTATAGGGTTACTCACCATGTGGGTCAAGACTTCCGGGCACTAGATTTTACCTCTTACACTGAAATCATTCATGAGGGGGAGGCCCCTTATGTCCCACGTGTGGAAGAATTGGTCCAGAACTGTGTGGCTGAGCCGGCAGCTGAAGATTTGGGACATGCAAATGAACTTTCGGCTGATTTGGCTTCTGTTAACAGTAATATACTACCATGCAGGAAAAGGCCTTTGAGGGAGAGCAGTGAAGACATCATGGGATTCTGGGGAGCTGGACCTGGATGGTCAGAGGGGGAGATTGTTAAAGATTTGGGTGGATTTTTCAAAAAGGCAAAAAGTATGATCGATGTTTTTGGAGAACCGATTGTAACTTCTGGTATGGCGGAGGTTGAGGTGACTCAACCCCGCCGATGTGAATGAGCATCATATGTTGGAACGCACGAGGTCTTCGTAGTACTCGTGCGTTCGGTAATCTGAATAGTTTAGTTTCAAGTTTTTGTCCTTCTTTACTGTTTATCTCTGAATCAAAATGTGCATCAGCTAGGGCGAATGTTTTTAAGACTATGTTGGGTTTTGATGGTTGTTTTGTTGTTAATGCATGTGGCTTTTCTGGTGGATTGATTCTCTTCTGGAAATCTTGGAATGTTCATATTTTATCCTATTCTCAAGGACACATCGATGCTTTAATCTATTCTCACGGAACTTGTTGGAGATTTACGGGCTTTTATGGTCATCCAAAACTGGAACGGCGCCAATTTTCTTGGGATTTGTTAACAAGACTTAAATCCTATACGCACATTTCTACAAAGGCCTGGATTGTAGGGGGGGTTTTAATGAAACACTCTATCATCATGAAAAAATGGGGGGAATTCGAAATCCTTTATCTCGAATGCTTAAGTTTCAAGAGGCTCTGGACTTTAATAATTTGATGCCTTTAATTACTTCTGGTCCTAAATTCACATGGTTTAATAAAAGAGGTAAGGAGGGCTTCATCAAAGAAAAACTGGACAGGTTCATTGCTAATGAAGAATGGGTATCTATTTTCCCTCGGTTTGAAGCTGTTACTTTGAATTTCTTAGGCTCGGATCACAGACCCATTATGATTTCTTGTGCTAAACATTTATATGATAAACAAAATTCAAAGAGCCGTGTCTTCCGGTTTGAAAATTACTGGATTAAGGAATCCAATTTTCAGCAAGTTGTGGAAAAAGTTTGGGTTAAGAAGAAAGCTAATATGGACCTAAGTGAGAATCTTGCGCATTGTGGTCGTGAATTTCAGAAATGGGATCGTGGTAGAGGGGGTCTTTTTAAGGGTCGTATTCACAAGGTTAAAGACACATTAGAGACTGTTCTAAATGATGAAACAAAGGTTCCGGACATTAAAAAGGTCAATCAGCTGGAGAAAGAACTTGATAAATTGGTATCACAAGAAGAGTGGTATTGGAAACAGCGTGCTCGTATTTCTTGGCTTCAAGAAGGGGATCAAAATACTAAATTTTTTCACAGACAAGCTACAAGAAGGCAACAGATAAATAGGGTGTCTGAATTGCAAACGGAAGCTGGAAATTGTGTCTTCCATGAAAAAGATATTCAGCAAGTCTTTGTGCAATACTATCATGATCTTTTTCAAACAAGTTGCCCAAGAAATGAGGACATTTATAAGGCTACTTGTGATATCCCGATTAGTATTAATACTACTGAAGCTGGTTATCTTGATGCTCCTTTTACTAAAGCGGAAGTGTGTAAAGCTGTTCAGGATCTTTATCCGTGGAAGGCACCAGGACCTGATGGATTTCCGGCCTCTTTCTTCCAAACCAATTGGGCAATTGTTGGAGATGAGGTAACTGATCGTATTCTTGATATTCTTAATAATGATGCATCATTAGAGAAGTGGAACCATACTACCATTACATTAATCCCAAAAGTTAAAAGTCCGAAATTGGTCACCCAATTCAGACCTATAAGTTTATGTAATGTTAGTTATCGTATCCTGACAAGAACAATTACTAATAGGCTCAAGAGCATCATGGATGATATTGTGGATCAGTTTCAGAGTGCTTTTATTCCAGGAAGACTCATTTCGGATAATATTTTGGTTGCCTTTGAAGCAATGCATTGGATTCGGATGTCAAAAAACCAGGAGGGTTATGCGGCGCTTAAGTTGGACATGAGCAAAGCATATGACAGGATAGAATGGACTTTTTTGTACAAAGTTATGCAATGCATGGGTTTCTCTCAGAAGTGGATTCGTCTTATTTCCAGTTGTGTATCTTCAGTCTCCTACAGTATCAGGGTTAATGGTGCTCTTTCGAAGCCCTTCAAACCTACTAGGGGGCTACGACAAGGTGATCCTCTTTCACCCTACTTGTTTGTTATTTGTGCACAAAGCTTGTCTTCCTTAATCTCCAAAGTTATTGCTCTTAAAGAATTGTCTGGAGTAAAGATAGCCAGGTCAGCTCCTGTTTTGTCTCATTTGTTTTTTGCGGATGATAGCTTGATATTTTTGAAGGCGTCACAACATGATTGCTCACATCTTAAGAGATGTCTTCAAACTTATGAAGCTGCCTCGGGTCAATTGATTAATTTTGATAAATCCACGATATTTTTTAGCCCAAAAACAAGGGAGACTAATAAGGATTTGGTAAAGCAAGTTTTGGGAGTTCGGCTAACAAGAGGGCATGATTTATACTTGGGCCTTCCTACTTTTTCCGCAAAATCAAAACGTTTCCAATTTTCATATCTTGTGGACAGAGTTAGGGCGCGGATTAATGATTGGAATCACAAGTGTTTTTCAGAAGGAGGAAAAAAAGTTCTTATCAAAGCAGTTCTGCAAGCCATCCCTACTTATGCCATGTCTTGTTTCAGAATTCCAGTGTCGGTTTGTTCGGAAATAGAGAGATTAGTCGCTTCTTTCTGGTGGGGAACCAACAAAGAAAAGAGAAAGATTCATTGGAAACGATGGCATGAAATGTGTATATCAAAAGAAGAGGGTGGTATGGGTTTTCGAAGCCTTGTTCTTTTTAACAAAGCCTTATTGGCCAAGCAGGTGTGGAGGCTTTTGGTTAAACCAGATACACTTATGAGCACAATTTTTAAAGCTAGATATTATAGGCATATGAATGTTATGGATGCGGAATTGGGATCGAATCCCTCCTTTATTTGGAGGTCACTTGTGTGGAGTAGAGAAATTATAGAACAAGGAAGTCGGTGGATGATTGGTAATGGGGTTACGATTAAAATTTTTAGGGACAGATGGCTTCAGGATCAGAGTGATGGGTTCATTAAGTCCAGAATCGCAAGTGCCTCAACGGTGGACAGATTTCTACTTGATTGTTATTCTTGGAATGTGCCCTTAATTAATGATGCTTTCTTGCCATATGAAGTTGAAGCCATTTTGAAGACACCCCTCATGGGTAGGCATGTTGAAGATCAGCGGTTTTGGCCTAAGAACTCTTCTGGTCAGTATTCTGTTGCTTCTGGCTATAAAATGGCAAAAGATTTGGAGCGTTCTTCAGAATTGGTGCATATTCCGGGTCCCTCTCGAAAACCGGTTTTTCGTCATTTGTGTGAGATCTTTTGGAAACTTAAATCACCTCCGAAAATCCGGATTTTTGGTTGGAAGCTTATTAATGATACCATTGCCACGGAAGGGAATCTTCTGAAGCATCATGTGCCTATTTTCCCGGTTTGTATATGTTGTGGTGGCTCAGATATTGAGTCTCTTCATGTGTTTTTCAGGTGTCGATTTACAAAACAAGTTTGGAAGCAAGTTGGATTATGGGATAGTCTAAAGCCTTTCATGATTGGTAGTATGGCAGACTTTTTTATTCGAGCATGGGAAAAATTAGAAGCGGATCAGTTTTCATTGGTTCTGTTTCTTTTATGGGCCATCTGGAAGGAAAGATGTAACTGGGCTCATTCAGAGGATTGGATTATAAAAAGAAACTATCAGGGTACTGCTATGTTTAAAGTCGACTGGGCTATTAATTACTGGAGGGATTTTTGTGATAAGGGTTTGCTTACCTCACAGAAAGTGCCTCATTATTTAAAGGAAGGCTCCTCGTCTACACAAGAATACTCAAGCTGCCTCCTATACACAGATGCTGCTTTCAATCCGGTTAGTAACTTCTTTGCAATAGGCTATGTTCTTATTAAGCAGCATAATTCTATCATATGGGCTGGATGCAAAAGAATTAATAACCCTGGTTCTATTGTCGGAGCTGAATTAAAAACATTGGAATTTGGATTATCTGAATGTATTAGAAATAAGTTGCAAGTTGATGGTATAAGGACCGATTCTAGCATTACAATTGAGGCCATTAGATCGGATTTATCTCTTGATGGACTGGAAAACTCCATAGTTATTCATATACAGAAGATGTTGTCTACTATCCTAGTGTGGGATTGTCAACATGTTCCTCGACATTATAATGGAGTAGCACATGCCGTAGCACAGTTGGCCCAACACTCGTTCACACCTCAAGATTGGTATGAAGAGAGTATCCCACGGAATATCAAGGAAATGTTGTAACTAGTTTTCCATCTTTAGGGTTTCCTTGTATTTTGTTCTCAAAAAAAAAAAAAAAAAAAAATATCTTAATATTCATATTTTAAAATGAATTCAGGTACACAAGAGTCACACTTTTTTTTAATAAAGTATCAATTCAACGTGATGTGGGTTTCGAACCAATAAGAAACCGGTCTTACTAATGACTGCAAGGCCCACTAAGCTATGCTACAGTTACATTCATTTAGCCTGTTTAAATTTTTAAATTTATACACTAGCCAAAGTGGTATGATCCATATTATAATATGGATCTAGATACATACATGTAACCATTACACAAGAGCACAACTCAAAAATTTGTAGTTCTGAGTAAATAATCACTTTACGAAATCATGGGACGCAAATTAACATTTTATTTTTTTGGGACGTTTTTTAAAAAAATGTAAAAATTATGGAACATAATTTTTTTTTTCTTCAATGACATATGTACAATCAGTTGCACCCAAATAACACTCCATTTAATTTTAGGTGGGATTTGAAGGTTCCAAATATTTAGTCAATTATATTGATCAATTATGTTTGGTATGATCAAGTTACCATTTACTCTATTTTTTTTCTTTTTGTTGTGATTTAGCAAAGTGTGGTTTTGGTCATTGGGTCTACACAAGGGCCCAACTTATTGGTGTCCTAGTTCTTGGCAGCCTTCTCATTATATTGAGTCACCCTCTCCATTGACTAGAACAGGAGATGAGACGTGTGATGTAAACGTGAGATTGGAGAGTGAGAGAACAGTAAGGGTGAAGTGCTACCCATCTTAGTGTTTGGTTATCTCCACTACGTCCCGACAATCCGACACGTGTCTGTGCCCGTCTTAGTGACCCGTACGAGTGGCGGCCGGCGGCACCGAAACCCAACAGTGGTATCAGAGCCTGGTTTCGTTGTCGGCCGCCTTGCCACCATTTATATCGCCGGAGTTATTCACCGGTCCGTCTTCCGACGCCGTCTGCCATCTTTGTGGGCGGAACCCTAGGAGCGTCGTCCAGATCGTGGCCGCCATCTTTGTGGGCACTACAGAAAACACGCGTTTTAGAGACGGATTTACCGACGGAATTTTCGTCGGCCGGTGTGCTTGCTGACGGAAATACCGACGAAATTTTGTCCGTCTCCATTTATGTCGTCGGTATTTTTTGCCGACGGATTTTTTAATTCCGTCGGCATTACCGACGGAAATACTGACGGATATTTTCGGTCATGTTTTCCGACGGAAATAGTCCGTCGGTAATCCGGACAACCCGTTTAAAAACCGGGTCAATATTCCGTCGGTAAATTCCATCAGCAAGCATTGGTTTGAACAGATTAGCAGCATCCATTGATCCCTCTGTTCTTCCAGCTCCCAAAACCAGATGAATCTCATCGATAAACAAAATCACTTTCCCCTCTGCAGCGTCTTCGACTTCCTTCAAAACAGCCTTCAATCTCTCTTCGAATTCTCCTTTGTACTTCGCCCCGGCGATCAACGACGACGACGGTAACTATCCATAAATTAAGTGCAGAATATGAGCTTTTACTTTAATGACTTAGCTAATTCATAAGGGAAGAAATACACAACTACAAGTCTACCACACGAATTAATTTGCAACTAAAGCTTAATTAAAACGTAACTGCAATAATAATACTTCCAAAAAGGTTTTCAAACAAGATTAGTGAATTAACGCCACAAACAATTTTTATAAGGCAACATAAATATTGGGGGAAAAAGAGGAAATACCTTTCCGATCAAAATTTCGTTTGTATGGGATTGTTCTTGGTCCTTCTTGATAGAATCCTCACAACTCTCCGAATCTCCTCCTCTCGACCGATCACCGGGTCGAGCTTTCCAGCTTGTTCAACGAGATCACGGCCGTAGGTTTTCAGAGCTTGGAATGATGTATCCCCTGATGCACTCTCCACTTTTCTCCCATCTTTACCCCTCAGTTTCTCGACTTCTCCTTTCACCTTAGCAGCTTGTACTCCGGCCTCTTTCAAGAGATCTTGAATCTGGGAATCATCTAGAAGGCCCAAGATCAGTTGATCTTTTTGGAAACCGAGGCGGTGCGAAATTAAACGGGTCAAATGCCGACGGATATTCCGTCAGCATTTCCGTCGGCATGCATATTTTAAAAAATCCGTCGGCATATTCCGTCGGTAAATGCCGACGGGTTGACTTTTCAAACAACACGATTCCGTCGGCATTCCGTCGGAAATGCCGACGGAATTTAATCCGTCGGCAAAGGTCCGTCTCTATAACGCGCGTTTTTTGTAGTGGGGCCTGCCGCCGCCGCCGAAGCACCTCCGCGTGCAGCCTCCACCGTCGTCGCTCATTGCCTGTAGCAGTGCCGCCTCGTCGTGCGTTCCGACGCGCCGCCCCTGCTCGTCTGAAGAAGTCGCCGCTCCGCCGCCTTGCTTTTCCGCGTCGATGTCTTCAGCTATTCCATCCATAACAGGTAATTTTTGGACTTGGGCTGCGTGTTGCTGAAGCATGTAAAAAGGTAAGATTTTAATTCTTCTTTTTTCCTGACGCATGACTTTGCTTGGAGGGGAGAATAAATTAATTTTATTCTGTTTTCTGTTGTGGGGTTAGAGGATTTATTGTTTTAATTTATTTGAGTTTTAGCTTCAATTGTGTTTTTACCCTGGTGTAGCTACTGGAATTATGTTTGTAATGGGCTATGGAATATGAGCTATTTGTTTGCTATTTTCTGCAGTAGGGGTATTTGCATTTAAATGAGCTTTGTGTTTTGTTAATCTCTGTTACTCGCTGATTATCCGATCAAATTAATTTTGGACTATGGATTATGTGTCTCTAATTATTTGTGTGGTTTATTTTGAGTTAATTGAGTTGCTTAAATTATTTTACCCCTATGTAGATCTTATGATATCTTTGTGAGTCCTGTCTTTTTGTGATTTTATTTACGTCTTTATGCATTGTATATGTTATTGTTTCCGCTTGTTCTTTGTGGTTGATTATCTTTGTGCATTTGTCTTTGTAAGGTTTCTTTATGCAATTTTATTAATTGTCTTGGTGGTTAATTGTTGGTGCATATTGTTTGCTTTCTGCAATCTCTTTGTGATAGCTCTATGATTTCTTTGTGATGCATGAGTAGATGATGGGCCAGTGGGAAGGTGGGGGAATAGTTGCATGATTATACTTGTGGGTTCTGTGGGAATTATGAGTATGTGTTTATATGTATGTGTGTTGTGCACGACTTTATACATTGTGGTTTCATATTTTTCCCCTACCCCATATTCATCTAGTTGCATGTTTATTTGTTTCTTTGTGTTTGGAGATCATTCCTAATAAGGTGGAGTGATTTTGTCTTTGTGAGCTATGTATACGTTATAAGTCTTTGTGTGAATCTTTGTGAATGCTCCAAGTGAGGTAGAGCTTGTGTTTGTGCTTTTCTTTGTGAGTCTTTGTGATTGCTCCAAGTGAGGTGGAGCACTGTGTGATTTTCTTTGTGGACTAACTTTTACGTACGTGGACAAACTTGATGTGTTTCTTTGTGTGTTGTCTTTTGCAGGTACGTGGAAGAGGGTTGGGCGATGAGTCGATTATGACAAAATTGTTTGTGGATTGTGGTTGGGGATGGCCAAAAAAGGTGGAGAATGTTGGGTTTTAGCCTAAGTGTGGTTTTGGCCATTGAGCCTACACACAAGGGCCCAACTTATTGGTGCCCTAATTCTTGGGAGCCTTCTCATTGAAGAACAGTAAGGGTGAAGTGCTACCCATCTTAGTGTTTGGTTATCTCCCACTACAAGAAATTGTTGAATAGCCTACAGAATTTTCCAACGAAAATAATTTCGTCTTTAAATATTGAGAATTGCCTACAGATTGCCTACGGATTTTTATAAATTATTTTACACATTTTCACCCACGAAATTACCAAGGAAAAATCTGATGGTGATTTACCTACAAAATAATTAGTAGGTAAAATCGCATTTTCCTACCGAAACGGTTGTAGGTGATTTTTTTTTTATTTACCAACGAAAACTTTCTTAGCTATTTATATGTATAAATTATTTAATTGTATTACCTACAAAATTAGCTAGGAACTTAAAAAATATTGATTTACCTACAAAATAATCTGTAGGCAAAATAGCATTTCCCTACCAAAATAATTGTAGGTGATTTGTTTATTTATTTACCTATGAAAATTTTCCTAGCTATTTATATGTATAAATTATCTAATTGTATTATCTACAAAATTAGCTAGAAACTTAAAAAATAATAATTTACCTACAAAATAATCCGTAGGCAAAATAACATTTCCCTACCAAAATGATTGTAGGTGATTTGTTTATTTATTTACCTACGAAATTTTTTCTAGCTATTTATATGTATAAATTATCTAATTGTTTTACCTACAAAATTAGCTGGGAACTTAGAAAATATTGATTTACCTACAAAATAATTCGTAGGCAAAATAGCATTTCCCTACCAAAATAATTGTAGGTGATTTGTTTATTTATTTACCTACGAAAATTTTCCTAGCTATTTATATGTATAAATTATCTAATTGTATTACCTACAAAATTAGCTAGGAACTTAGAAACTGAAAAGCAATAGTGTTATAACAAATAAACATATGAACTTTATTATGTTCCACATCGAAAGAGTAGAAAAAACATAAGAGAAAAAACAATATAAAAGTAGTAGTATTATTAAGTTAGTAACCAACAAACATAATTTTTTTGTCCCACATCGAATAAGGAGTACAAGAAACATGAGAGAAAAACATTATAAAAGTGGCCTAATGTGCACCTAAATTTGTATTTTTTAAAATGTTTATATATTTTAACACTTTTTGAATCGGTTTTATGATCGATTCATGGTTGGACCGGTTGAACCGGCTGGTCCAATTTTGAATGAATTTATTTTGTAGGCTAAGGCTAAAAAAATAATTTATTAATAAAAAAATTTAAAAATATATAATAAATTTTTTTCCACCGAAATGTTTGTTGCCAAATTTAACTACGGAATTACCAACGAAATGTTTCGTAGTTGATATTTACCTACGGAATTTTATTTATTATGGTAATCATATTACCTACCGAAATGTTATGAATTTGCTACGAAAATATGGTAGGTAATTGCCTACAGATTAAATTTTCGTGGGCAACCGAATTACCTACGAGCGAATTCCATACGAATGGTTTTCGTTGGTATTCCGTAGGTAAATATAAATGCCTACGAAATTGGAATTATTGCCTACAAAATATTCCCTAGCCAATTAATTATTTTCTTGTAGTGTCCACTATATCCCGGTATAATCCCGACACGTGTCTGAGCCCGTTCGTGTAACCCGAGTACGAGTGGCGGCCGACGGCACCGAAACCCAACACTTTTAATATATGAAATATCATGTTTTAGCATATGAATTACAGTACTTTTTAAAAAAATATTTAATTACTATATTTTATGTGTAATTTATTTTAAAAGGGTTAATCGTAAATTAAATCATCACTTTTCGCTTAATTGCAATTTAATCGCAACTTTTTAATAATTGCAAATAAAATCATCACCTTTAAATATTGTTGCAATTTAGACTTCTAGTCAACCACATTTGTGACGTTTCAAGATTTGATAGAAATAAAAAAACAATGTTATTTTCATTAAGGAAGTGTTACATCAGCCAACCACGATAGATTTGTACACAAATGACACTATCAGAAAGTTTAAATTTCAATATTGAAAGATGGTGATTTTATTTGCAATTATTCAAATGTTTAGATTAAATTGTAATTAAAAAAAAGATGATGACTTAATTTGCAATTAACCCATTTTTAAATTACTAAACGTTAACACTTCACATGCTAAATAATACTCTCACTATAAACTTTCGTTAACAAGTTTTTGTCAATAAAATTCATGCATGCATGACAAGACTTTGCGATGTTTCAAGAAAATGTCCAAATCCAATATAGAACCATGAATTTTTTTTATTTTTTTTTGAATTACATTAAATACCCATCCCTTTTCCCCCCATGACTCAGAATCCAGGATCTAAAACCTAAAACCTAGGTGGTGGTGCTCTAACTACTTGAGCTATCCAACTTCGTCGAACCATGAATATTCACAATCTAAATGAATTTATATCAGCAACCCCGAGCTATCCAACTTCGTCGAACCATGAATATTCACAATCTAAATGAATTTATATCAGCAACCCCAATTTTTTGAATACCAGGGTTTATGGACAAAGGAAATTGATCAAGGTTTTGTTATCTAGCTACACATATTTCACATTTGCCCAAACCTGACAAGAAATTAGATGAGAATTTACAAAAATATATACATTTAACCTAATACATGCTGAAATAAGCATCCCTAAAAGAACATCGCCAATGAACACAGCAATCAAACATCACCTCATACACCTGCAACCGTCGGCAAGATGAGAAGGGGTTGGTATTCTACAACACAAATGACCCGACAGATCAGTACGACTACTCCAACCTAATTGACATAACTCTAATAGGAAACTACCTTTAACAAAGTGAGTACATATAAAAATGACAACATAAGATGTACCAAGTACGCCAATGTTTCGATTAAGAAACAGATTGTACGTATAGGTAGAACATGTAATGCGATTTGTATTACACAAACTGAACAGTAATCACTAGATATTCCATGAAAGAAATTTTACAAGACTTCATTAAATCGATAGCAGGAATCACACGTCTAATTTCATAAATGCCAAGATATTGATGCTTTCATCTAAACAACGTTCTTTCCAATATTTTCTTAGTACAGTCCTAACAAATTTCGATAGATAATAGTGTTTCTGAGCAAGTCCAGATTCCAGATACATGAATATCATGTCACTTAAGTCCGGGCCACTCATATATCTACTGATCACACTCATAGCATAAGTCAAGTTTAGTACAGCATACCATAACATACATTAAACTTCATACAACACTTGCATAAAGTATCTTACTCATTTGAACTCTCTCTTGGTTGTTCCTGGACTCATCTGATTGGACAAGATGATGTTGGCCAATAGGAGTAGAGACAATCTTGCTTGATGCATTATGAACCTCTCTAACACCTCATAGACTTGAGCATCTGGATGAAACTCCCTGCCCAAGTTTTTTAAAAAAGTTTTTTAAAAAAATCTCTTAGGCAAAGATGACTCATGTTTTCAGGGCTCCCTTCATCTGGGAAATCAGCATGACTTGCCAAACCAGAATCCATAAGATTCTTTCAGGCAGCTCTGTTTCAGTTCGACCTTCGATAAAAAAAAGCTAAATCAACCGTTAATGTCGTCATGTACCCAAATGCTAGATGAGTAACTGCAGTTGCAAGCATCGAAGACCCAACATCTATATCAACTTCTATAAAGTTTTCCCCCATAGAATAGTGGCAGGTGAGCGTTCGTCCAATTACGCAAATTGCATGCTCACAGACTGATTTTTTCACAATCCAGGGGCCTTTTGCCACGTTGCATATAAGCAGTTTCAGTCTTGAACTCATCGTTCCCCGTCAGGAATTGATTAATCAGAGAATTTTCCTGGACATGCTCAATAGATACGAAATATGCAACTATACAGATGTTGTCATTGCTTGGCAGTTGGAAATTGAATGCCCAAACGAAAGCCTTACGACCATTGGAACATTCACTTTTAATCCAGTCAAAAGATAATCGCCACCAGGGACCTTAGAAGAATTAGTCCTTAGATAATCTTTCCCTCTAACCACTTGAGCATTGACCTGGCTAAAGTAGTGGAACTGCTCCTTCTGATTTCACTTGCTTGATTTACTCATGCCGCTCCTGGTTCAAACAATCTAAAGGTTCCTCTTTGTTTCACTTACATTAATAAAAAAAACTAAACAACCATAAAACTAAAAACTTTAAACTTTAAGAGAAGGAAAAATAAGAAATAAACTAAAGTATATGAACCACAAAACGGATAGCCAAATCTCTTAAAAGAGAGATAAGACTCAAAAATCGATAGATGGATCGAGAATTTCTATAGCTTATGATTATGTTAAGTGCTGCCCACTAATAGAAGTAGCACTAGACCGTCAATAAGCACACAGCAAAAAGAACTGGAAAAGTATAAAATTGAAAGAAAGCCTCAGAATTGCAGAATAATCAGCAAGGACATCTTACGATGGCCATTCTGTCCCGAAAGATGGTGTTCTAATTCAAAGATTTCTTCACAGGCAGCAAAATTGAAAAACAAAAAAATAAAAGTAACTCAGAATTGCAGAATAATCAACAAGGACATCTTACGATGACCAATCTGTCCCGAAAGATGGTGTTTTATTCATAGAAATTTCTTCACAGTCGATGAAATTAAAATAGAAAAGGAATGAATGTATTTCTCATGGCAAATCCCAAGAGATAATAGCGACAACTCGCTACCCAAGGCGATAGGATATGAGATCGCCCCTAAATACCTTCGGAGACGGAGATCTCAACAAAGGTGAGAGGCTTTTTGTAGCGACGATCAATCTCTTGAGTCATACGAACATTCATAAGTTCGTCCCAATTTTGTTTTGATCGTCGCAGAAATATCAAAATAGAATTGTAATACAGAGAAAGAGGCAGAAGACTAAACCCTAAACCCTAGCGCCGTAAATCATGAATTGAAGGTGAAGAAGAAAGGGGATTTATAGACTCAAGTGAGACGCTCTGAGCCGTCGATTCTCATCCTGCGGTTCATATTTTTTTTAGTTCTCACCAAAGCGGCGGGGATTTGTTGTAATTTACCCCCAAAATAAAATAAGGGTTAATTGCAAAATAAATCACCACCTTTCGCTTAATTGCAATTTAATCTAAACTTTTGAATAATTGCAAATAAAATCACCACCTTTAAATATTGTTGCAATTTAGACTTCTAGACAATCTCATTTGTGCCCGAATTTGACGTTTTGAGATTAAATTGAAATAAAAAACAATGTTGTTTTATTAAGGAGGTGTCACATCAGCTAAACACGTTAGATTTTGGCACAAATGAGACTATCAAGAAGTTTAAATTGCAACAATATTCAAAGGTGGTGATTTTATTTGCAATTATTCAAAAGTTTAGATTAAATTGCAATTCAAAGAAATGTAGTTGATTTTATTTGCAATTAACCCATAAAATAAAATGGATAAGTTATTAAAGTAAAACTAGTAATTCCCCCGTGCGTTGCACGTATAGTATTTACTTTCTATATTGTAATTTTTTTATCATACAGTATTTTTTAAAAGAACAATTTAAAAATTAAAAAGGTAATGATAAACTTAATTATACAATTATATAAAGTGTCAATTTCATTATTTTTTTTAGTTTAACTTTTCATGAATGTATTTATTGAAATATATATCCCATTTCATTCATATTAATACAATATATAATTCTTATATTAATATTAATTTGAAAAATAGCATTGCTTAAAAAAAAACCATTTATTTCAATATGCTTCCAAAACATAATCAATTAACCAAATGAATGTGATTTAATTATTATAAAATTGAAAATCAAATAATAAATAGATAAATGAATATAGCTTGATCCTTTTTTTTAACAGTAAAGCAATTCAACTAATTAAGATAAAAATTCAAACTAATCCAATAAATAGTACTCCAATTAAATAAAATATAACTTAAAAATAATACAAATGAATAGAGAAATTAGACAATTTTAATTATATCCAGATTAAACTCAAAGAGTAACATTGATTTAAAATAGTATTTTAAAAAAAATGACATTTTGATAATATCAACTTTTTTCATTTGAATGAAATTTTTATATAATGAAGTGGACTCGGTTGATGAAGTTACACTTGCATTCATTCGTAACAAAAGGTCCAAACATTACATACTACTGAGATAGAACTATGATGTGCTAGGTCCTTCCTACACCAAAAATATTTGTTCCCTTTGGAAGCCAATAAAGGACCTTCACTGTACACCACCAAAGAGTGATTGATGCCTAAGGGAAACACCAGTAACATGCCAAGGCTCACCCAAATGGTAAAGCATGTGATCAAAACCAAACTGATTTTTTATTGTTAGGCACTGTTGACCCAGTTTCAAAGAAGATGATGACCCAATCTTCATAGGCTTCAACCTGTTAAAAAAATATCATTATGTATATTTCATATCAATTCGTTCATAATTTCCCGGACCATTTCCTTCATGAACCTACACATTTATAACAATTTTTTTCTTTTAGGAAGTGGAAAAGAAATGTGGAGCTTATTTATTTGTAAGAAACAAACAACATAAAAGAAATGAAGTGTTTCCAGACATCTCAATTCATCAAATTTCAAACCAAACACATTTCTCATTTCAATCAATGAACAAAAGAAGTACTTTAAGGAATGAATATTATTGAGATTTTGGGACGTAAAGAACCATTTTTCTATAAAAAAAAAATCCAAAGATTTCCCATATATAGTCAAGTACTCCCTCCGTCCCAGGATTTTATGCACACTTTGACCGACACGGAGATTAAGAAAATTGAATAAAGTGATGTGTAAGGTAAATAAAGGAGGGGTATTATTGGTAATTCATTGATTAAAGTGAAAAAGATTTGATTAAAGGTAAAATAAAGGAGGGGTATTATTGTTTCCTTTTTTGGAGTGTGCTAAAAATGTTGGGACGCCCGTTAAGGAAAGTGTGCATAAAATTCTGGGACGGAGGGAGTATACAATAATTGAGAGAAAATGAGAATGCAATAATCAAAGCCAAAATGAGATATTCTCGTAAAACTTTGTATTGCACAATCCAAATATCTTTGAAGGACATGCGTAAATCAAGTCCGAAAAAGCATATACACAGCAGAGAGCCAAACGAAGAGATCATTTCAAATGAAAGGTTTCTAGAAAACACCTATAATATCCACTAATAATCAGAGAAAATCCCCTCAGCTTGTAAATTTGTTTCCATTGTGAAAAGGTTTGATAAAAAAACTTAAAGCAAGAATCCGGAGTTCTTTTGCATGTGGGTAAATACCTGAAGGCCACCTAGAGAATACAAATGTCTTTGCATAAGCAGGAGGATAGTTGGAATGATATTGCCTCTGAGATCATATGAAAGCTGCATTGATTCTGTAGAAACTCCAAACTGTGGCACTGTTCATGGATACCCAAATCAATGAGTAAGGAGTATATTGTATACCAATATAATTTTTCGTAATGTTGAATTATTAAAAAATATGTGAAGAAAATTCAAGAAGATTCTGCATAGCTACAGAAATGCTGGCTCGTACGAAGCATTGTCACTAAATTGAATTTTTCATATTCTCCAAAGTGATGTTTCAATTCATCTTTTATGTGGAGTATAATATTAATTTGATTTTTAAATTTGAATTATCACTTCAATATAGGGTTTTGCACCTGGTTGTAGAGCTCATTTACTGTACTATCTTTTTCAAAATGGTGTTCTCAGTATTTTCGTGCAAAACACGATCAATTGTGTCTTTTCTATCAGAAACCTGTATTGTGAATTTAAAAAGGAGAAGCATAGTTAACCTGATTTTTAGATATCTGTGAAATAAGACATTGTTAAAACATCTATATAAAATCAAGCCTATATTAAAAACAGAAAGACAATCATATATCACAACTCTACCTTGTTTAGAGGCATGGCCGGAGAAAGAAAATTTACATGCATATCCAGGGAGAGAGGATACATCATTAGACGAAAGTTTTTTGAATTACATTAAATATCCATCCATTTTCCCCTCCCCATGACTCGAACCCAGGATCTAAAGCCTAGATAGTGGTGCTCTAACCACTTGAGCTATCCAACTTCGTCGAAAGGAGATTATTAATGATTTATAAAACTTGGTATGCCACAACCTATAGCTAACAATTGTACGATTTATTTAATCAGCAAATAGAAGCATCATTTGCATGAACCATTTTTCCACTTCTTCACCATAACAATATCTATGATGCTTCTTTGACCTAGATATAAGCAAGTAAATGGATGATATTAAATGGTCAATAAGCTCATCACTACCCACAGAGCTGTCAATTCTTCCAAAAAAAATTAGCTATTATAGCCCACACAACTGATGAAACAAAAAAATGTGTTTCATAATAGTAATTATGAATCAAATGCCAAAAAAAAATTTGGAATCGTAAGAAACTTAACAATGAATTATAAATAAAACAGGATTTCATTTTCAAATTAATTAACATTGCTCAGAAGCCAAGTGTAACAAAAAGATTTCACTGAAGAATTGACACTGGGTTGACTCTTCTTACCTGTCAGCAACAAAATTCTACTCTTGGTTGAACTTAAGAAAGTTTGAAATGTATTACAATATATGTAAACCACATATTCAAATTCATATTATTTCCGACAATACGTATACAAACGCCCACATTATTCAATTAAGATCCAATACTTTGAGCAATATGCTCCATTTTTAACCTAATTGTCCACGACTCTTCTCTAAAAAAAATAGTAAATCCTAAACAAAGAAAGAAAATGGTGTTCCTTATGCTCTGTTTCAAAATCCACAAAACACACAAAGAAAAAACAAAATTGTACTCCTAAACCTAAAATTGAATTTAAAACACCCATCAACTATCTAGGATCTAAAATTCAGAAATAATGGAAACCATACTCACCGCTGCTGTCTACGTCTCCATATTCCGTAGAAAGGCGATGTCAATCAAACTTTAACGATTTACTACAACGAAACTTCATAGATTTTGACTGCCTCCTTTTCTCCAATCAAAATAGAATACAAAAAAAATTGTCGTCGTCTTCTCTTCTGCAGCCAATCAGATTTCATGGTCTGGGCATGGCCGGTCGGCCGCCGGCGTTGCAAGGAGAGAAGAGGGTGGCTACGCGAT
Source organism: Galeopsis tetrahit (assembly GCA_963675135.1). Classification (NCBI taxonomy): domain Eukaryota; kingdom Viridiplantae; phylum Streptophyta; class Magnoliopsida; order Lamiales; family Lamiaceae; genus Galeopsis; species Galeopsis tetrahit. Next base: position 36,519,102 of record OY776133.1, on the reverse strand, counting down.
TTCACTGTGTGAAAATCGCACGCAGTGACGGACTGACGGTGTATCAAAGAGAAGAAGAACTATTATGAGAAAATCATAAACTGAACCGGAGGTGAATCCAAAAGGACAAAAAGAAGAGTGAGATTGAAAATTCTTATTTTTCAGAACAAACATTTATAAAGGCCCAAAAATTGTGAGATTGAAAATCTTTCTGCAAAATTAAAGATGAAGAACCAAACAAAAATCACTATTTTTGCAAAATAAAATCGAGAAAAGTAACCTGAACCCATTTACTTTCTCCGCTAATCATTATCAATGAAATCTTTGTAGAAACCTTCCTACCTGCAAAAAAAATCGCCCATTAGGGCACACTAAGAATTGAGAAAAAAAAATAAAATCCTTGAAACGGGAAATAGAAAAATTAAAAATCAATTACTATTAAAAATTATTGAAAATGAAGCTGCTTGAAGTTGGAAGTTGGAAGGGAGAAGTAGGATGATTGAGGCGTAATGCATAAGCAAAAAAGTGGACTACAACTTGACCCCACAATAAAAATATTTTATTATTTCAGCAATTCAGGCGGGAACTTCTCAAGGAAGCTAGTATTGTGTTATTATATATATATATGAGTTAAAAAATTCACATGTAAAATAGTACTTCCTCCGTCCGTCTATAACCTTTCCATTTTACCATTTTGGTCCGTCCGCCTATAACCTTTCCATTTTACCATTTTGGTCTGTCCGCCTATAAGTTTTCCATTTTACCATTTTGGTCCGTCCGCCTATAAGCTTTCTCATACTTCACTCTATATCTTACTTTTCTTCTCTATCTCTCTCCTCTCTCAATCACATCACTTGTACTATATCTATTATTTAATAACTTTTCTTAATCTATGTGTCAAAAGTAACGTGAAACTTATAGGCGGACGGAGGTAGTAAATTTTTAAAGAGTAACACTTGTAAGAAATATGTCTAATTAAAATATTTTAAAAAAACTTGCAGGTCAAAATTCGGGGATTGCAATTAGGTGATTTACTACATGACCAATATATTGTTACTACAATGTCAAAGTATTATCATTATAAGAATAAAAGTGTACTACTACATGTAAAAAAAAAATCTGGAAAATTCGTCTAAAAAATTAATTGTTCAGAATATTTTTGGACTTGTAGTAATACATTTTTTGTCTTGTAATCTCAATATTTGATCATATTGTAAAATAATATTTAAAAATAAAAATATATATTTTAATTAAATTTGACCCACTAATTTTACCACAAATTTACCTTAAATATCTATATTCTATATAATTTTTAAAAACTATCTCTATTAAATATGAGGGGAAAGTGATCAAGAATCAAGTCAAAAGACTCGAGAAACAAAAACATGTCAGCTACGCTTATAAACACTGACACATTGTGATGCAAACATGCAGCGAAAGCTTGATTCGTAATTTAAGAATTTGAGTTCTTCTGACGTCATAATTACATAATGTGATTTTTTTCAGTAAAAATGAAGCAAAACTTTAAGGTACAAGAAGTACTTACTGTACTCTTCCAAAGATAAGAACACACAGAAATCTCAAAACAAAGGCCTCACATATTCGGCTAACTACCAAGGCAAGGGATAGGATTGTTTGTTGTCCCTAAACCAACTCCACAATCTCGCCTTGAGTTCTTTCATAAATTTTGGGATGCATAATGTCTCATTTCTAAATATTGTCGTATTTCTCCACTTCCGGATAAGCCATATTGAAGATATTACTCATGATACATAATCTTCTATTCTTAGATAATATTATGTGTATCAATCAAATAATCATGTAATTATAGCAAATAGAATATTTAGGACAGTAATTGTAGTAACTAAGGATATTTGACAGCCCTAATCCCTAGAATTAAGGAACAAATCACGGCTCATTTAAGGACAATATTGGCTAGCAGTATATGTTTGTAGTAGTATATAAACCCATGATATGTAAGCCTTTGAAATATATAAAAACACTATTCTTACATGGTATCAAACCCAGCGTACAACACTTGGTTTCGTCAAGACCAGTTGATACTTAGTGCCCTCGTAAGTACCCTCCACAAAAATGTTGCTCCTCTCATTCTCAACGCCACCACCTCCAAAGAAGCGTGGGATCTCCTCGCTACCACCTACGCTAACCCCTCTCGCGGACATATCCTCCAAATCAAAGACCGCCTAAACAACATCACTCTAGGTACCTCCACCATTTCCGATTATTTACTCGCCATTAAATCTTGCACAGACCAACTAGGCAAACCAATGGACAGTGAGGATATTACTTCCAAAATAATAACTGGTCTTGACTATGAATTATACAAACCCGTCATTGATGTCGTAAGGGCACGTGACACACCAATCTCATTTGAGGCATTCCATGAAAAACTTATACAACATGAACTTACCATAAAAAACAAATCTACCAACACCACCTTTCCACCATCCGCCCTCGCTGCCACGCACCACACCTCTCACCGCCCTAACTATCCTTCACGACCTTCCTACCGACCCAACAATACAAACCAAAACCATACCACCACTGCTGCCAACAACCCCAAACCCTTCAAAGGCAAATGTCATTACTGCCGTGAAGTCGGTCATGTTACTAGTCATTGCCCCGACTTTAAACGTGACTACCCCGCTGTTGTTTTTCCTCCAGCCCCGACTCGATATCCAAAACCACAAGCACACACTGCCACGGTGACCTCCGCCACTCCCTCTACCTGGACCATAGATAGTGGTGCCTCCCACCACGTCACCAACGACCTTCAAATGCTCTCACTTCACAACCCCTACAATGGCCCCGATGACCTTATAATTGGCGACGACACTTCCCTACCCATATCTCATCTTGGTTCATTCTCCATCCCTTCATCCTCTACTTCCCTATTTTTTAACAATGTTTTAATTGTCCCCTCAATTTCTCGTAACTTATTTTCTGCCTCCCAATTTTGTCGAGATAACAATGCTCAAGCGATTTTCTCACCAACTTCCTTTTGTTTTAAGGCACTCTCGACCGGGGAGATACTACTTCAAGGTCCATTCCATGAAGGAACATACCAATGGAGCCTTCCCAAACCCCAAGCACACTTGGCCCAAAGCTCCCTTCTGTGGCATCATCGTCTCGGACACCCGTCCAACGTTACCTTACAAACAATTAATCGTCAATTTCAACTTCGTCATTCCAATTTATCGCATTGTACCTCGTGCTTGATTAATAAGAGTCACAAATTACCATTCTCTACATCGTCTCTTACATCCACGACACCACTTGATATAATATTTTCCGACGTGTGGACCTCCCCAGTTTTGTCCAATGACAAATTCAAGTACTACGTAATATTTGTGGACCACTTTACTCATTACACTTGGCTTTATCCAATGCAAAATAAATCGGATACCACTACTACCTTTTTACACTTCAAAGCCCTAGTAGAAAAATACTTTCAAAAACCAATCAAACAATTCTACTCCGACAACGGAGGCGAGTATATAAAATTAAATCATTCCCTTCTCGACGATGGCATTAACCATCTCACGTCTCCACCCCATACACCCGAACATAATGGGTTTGCTGAAAGACGACATAGACACATTGTCGAAACCGGTCTCACTTTACTTAACCACGCCAAACTACCCAACCTATTCTGGCCACATGCTTTCTCCACAGCAGTTTACTTGATAAACCGACTCCCCACACCTACTCTCCACAACAACTCACCATATCATCGTCTTCTTGGCCAACCTCCCAATTATTTAAAACTTCGCCCATTCGGGTGTCTCTGCTTCCCCTGGTTACGACCCTACAACAACAATAAATTTGACCCAAAATCTAAACCTTGTATTTGCATAGGTTACTCTAACACTCAAAGTGCCTATCAATGCCTAGAACCGACAAAAACCGTATTTATGTGTCGCGTCATGTCCGCTTTGTGGAAAACGAATATCCTTATAGTAGCCTAGTAAAAACCACTCCTGAAATACCCACCACTTCTCCCGAAAAATGGTGCACTTTCAGTATACCTATTCTCCAAACACCTACCACGTCTCCACTACCCCCTCCCACCTCACCACACACCACTACGCCCACCACCGAACAACCAAACCCCCCACCTGAAAACCCTGCCTCACCACTACGTCCAACACCGACACCCCCTCCACCACCTCCTCCTCCTCGTATTACTACCCGACTAGCCAATAATATCCGCAAACCAAACCCGAAATATGCTAATATTGCCATTTCGCCTAGCCCACACCTTACACCAAACACCACCAAACAAGCGTTACTTGATCCTCGGTGGCGAGAAGCAATGGAAACCGAATATTCCGCTCTCATTCGAAACAACACCTGGCACCTAGTTCCTCGAGACCAAGCCCAAAACATTGTGGGATGAAAATGGGTATACCGTGTAAAATACAACCCTGACGGTAGCTTGAAACAACACAAAGCTCGTCTGGTTGCCAAAGGCTTTCATCAACGACTGGGAATTGATTACTCTGAAACGTTTAGTCCGGTTGTCAAACCGACTACTATTCGATTATTATTGTCACTTGCGGTAACTAAAAAATGGCACTTTCACCAAATCGACATTAACAATGCCTTTTTGCAGGGTACGTTACAGGATACAATTTTCATGAGTCAACCACCTGGTTTCTTTAACGTCGACAAACCCGACTTTGTATGCAAACTTGACAAAGCCATCTACGGCCTGAAGCAAGCGCCTCGCGCGTGGTACACTGAACTTCGGAACTATTTACTAGCCTATGGTTTTATTATTTCTCTCTCGGATCCTTCCTTATTTATTTACAAGCGTAACTCCATACATTTATATGTTTTAGTCTACGTTGACGATATCATCGTCACAGGCCCTGACCCAACTCACATTAAAACTTTTATCACGACCATCTCACAAAAATTCTCCCTCAAAGACCTAGGACCCTTATCTTACTTTCTCGGCATTGAGGTGACACCAACTGTTAATGGCCTCCATCTAAACCAAACAAAGTATATTTCAGACCTTCTTCACAAATATGATATGCAGGAGTGTAAACCCATGCCCACTCCGATGTTATCTCACCCACCACTCGTCAAACATCCCGACCAACCCATTGAAAATGAAACTGACTACCGTGCTATTGTAGGCAGTCTCCAATATCTCTCCCTTACCCGTCCCGACATTGCATACCCCGTAAACAAGCTAGCCCAGTACCTCAATCACCCAACTGCCACCCACTGGGCAGCGTTAAAACGAATACTACGATACTTGCAGGGTACTCTTCATTACGACATTCACCTCGCCAAAGACTCGCCGTCCATGCTCCACACTTTCTGCGATGCTGATTGGGCCGGAGACACTGACGACTACGTATCTACAACTGGTTTTGTTGTCTACCTTAGTAATAATCCCATCTCATGGACCTCAAAGAAACAACGTGCACTATCACGTTCCTCTACTGAGGCCGAATTTCGAGACATCGCCGACAGCACAGCTGAAGTTCTCTGGCTCACTTCGTTACTCAAAGAACTTGACATAAAAGTCACAACACCCCCCACCATCTACTGCGACAAACTTAGCGCTACTCATTATTCAGCTAACCCCGTCTTCCATTCTCGAATGAAACATCTAGCCTTGGCCTTCCACTTTGTCAAAGACCATGTCCAACGTGGTAGTATCCGCATTCAACATATCCATGGAACTGACCAGCTCGCTGATGCTCTAACTAAGCCACTTCCTAGACACCGGTTCCAGCTCCTCATATCCAAGATCGGACTTCGCAAACGACCGTCCATCTTGCGCGGGAATATTGAAGATATTACTCATGATACATAATCTTCTATTCTTAGATAATATTATGTGTATCAACCAAATAATGTAATTATAGCAAATAGAATATTTAGGACAGTAATTGTAGTAACTAAGGATATTTGACAGCCCTAATCCCTAGAATTAAGGAACAAATCACGGCTCATTTAAGGACAATATTGGCTAGCAGTATATGTTTGTAGTAGTATATAAACCCATGATATGTAAGCCTTTGAAATATATAAAAACACTATTCTTACAAGCTAAACCACCTCAAGTCATATACATATAGCCTTTTATCTTCCTTTCCTTTTGTTGATTAGGCTGTCAAAACTGAGCAACATTTGTATTGTTCCAAAGTGTAACAGCCGAGCTTTGAAGCCACTTGATGCAGTTCATCCATATTTTATGTATGTGTATACATTCGAAGAATACATGTTTTTCAGTTTTCTCGTGCATACCACAGAAAACACACCTTATATCATCGGTTGTCTTGAGTATGCCCCTTCTACGTAGGTTCGATCTCGTCGGTAGCCGCCCCCAAATAAGTCTCCATGCGTGTGCTATATTACCTTCGGGGGTGCAAAATTCCTCCAAATCAGCTTGAAAGCCACTAGAGTGTCCTCGTCGAAGTGTGTGTTCCGACTCCCCTAGAGCAGCTCGGGGTATGTCTCCTTGAATGTGAATGTGTCGGACTTCGAATATCTCCATTTCCATGTGTCATCTCTAGTGGGTTGTATAGTATTAGCTACATGATCAAAAGGTGGTCTTCTCCAATTCCACACTCATTTCCATGTTTGCCCCTCCCCATCTCTCTTACCCTTTTACCTCTATCTAGATTTATATTATATAATCTATTAAATCTTTCTCTAAAGCATCCCTTTCCTGACCAATTTTCTTCCCAAAAGAAAGTGTTTCCACCACTCCTAATTTATTTCACAAGGCCCCTCTCGAACCATTCCCCCTCCCGTTCACTCGTGGTTTTTAAGATATCGCTCCAACATAAAAATAAAAACTTAAAAATTAAAAAAAAAATCCCCTTCTCCCAAATGGCAGCCTATTGTATCCCGTATTCCCCATCATGCACCTAGTATTTAGATTTGATCACTCTCGCCCACAAACTCTGATTTTCACTAAAAAAAACCTCCACCCCCATTTTTCAAGAAGAGTTTTATTAAAAAGTTCCAGATCCCTAACACACACACCCTCCCAAGAGTTTTAATTATTGATTTTGTTCCACTCCACCCAGGCTATCTTTTGCTATTCTCTCCCCCACCCCGTAAGAAATTGTGTTGTAGACGCATAATCTCTCTCAAGGTTTTTTTTTTGTATGTGGTAGAAGAGGAAAGGTAGTATAATGTAAGTGAGGATAGAATCAAATTGATAAGCGTGATTCTGCTCCCATCAAGATTTTCTTGTCACCAATTTCCGTATACGGTTTTTGATTCTCTCTAGTATTGTTGTCCATTATGAGGCCCATCTATGATCTGCACCCACGTTCATGCCTAGATAGGAGAAAGGTGTCGATCCCACTATGCAACCGAGTATTTCTGTCATGTCTTGTAAGGCTGCCCCCTCTACATTTACCCCCATTATCGAGCACTTGTCGAAGTTAATCTTCAGACCCACCATCAACTCCATATTTCGTAGGATCCTCTTGATTACTCTAGCATTTTCACTACTTGCTTCCCCCATCAAGATCGTGTCATCATCATATTGTAGATATGACATTTGTACCTTTTCTCGGCCAATTTTTGCAGCTTTGTAATGTCCCAATTGTGTCTCTCTTCGTAGCAATATGCTCAATCCATTTGTTGCAATCAGAAACTGGAATGGAGATAGGGGGTCTTCCAGTCTCAATCCCCGTTCCATTTTGAATTCGCCCGAAGGGCTCCCATTAACCAGGATTGTGGCTGAAGCTGATGCCACGCACTCCATTATCAAATTCCTCCACTTTGGATGGAAATTGAAATGAGTCATCATTATCCGCAGATAGTTCCAATCGATCGAATCGTACATCTTTGCAAAGTAAATTTTAAAAAACATCCGCTTGATTCGATCCCGCGTCACCTCGTCGATGGACTCGTTCAAGACTGCCACACTGTCCAATATAAATTTGTCTACCAAGAAGGCACTCTGGGAATCGGATATGATAGAATCTAATACAGTCGGTAGTCTTCTTGCAAGAATTTTGGAACTCATATTCCATTCATTTCATTTCTCTATAAGCTTCTTCTTTGCTTTTGACACGGATATTAACCAATATAGTATAGAATGTAAAGTGGGTAGAAAAGATAAAAAGACGTAGAAAGAAGAAAAGGTAGATAGAACTATGAAAGAAAAAAGATGGATAAAAACAGGAATGAGAACGTGTCGAAGAAGACAATGCATTTTTTCATTTTAAAAAATGAGAAGCTTATGATAAAATATCAAAAATAACTAAATGAAAAGCTTATATCAGGACGATTGAAGTACATGATGTGTGATTCTAATTAAATACTATAAACTATAAATTATCCTCATCTAATTTTATTTTTTTTCCTTATAATAGTTCTATTGGTGTCTCATAAAAGTTTTCATACTTTTATTTTTAATCTGTTCCACAGGCAAGCAAACACAACACCGCCCCAACACTCTTCCGAAGGTGGCAGGACATAAAAGGAATGGTCATGGAACCAACGATCACTTCCACAAAAGTTTGCACACCTCAAAATGAAAATAATCTCCACCCTCACATTATACATATATTTATCGTTTATGTCATTATTTTTGGAGCCCATCATACACTTTGTTGGCCCTGAAAGGAGTATGACACAAGTGTATGGGGGGGAATGCACTTGTGTATGCAAATTCTTTTCTTTTTAAACAATCAGGCTATCAGGAGAGTTGTCTAGTCAACTTCTCTGATTATGTATAACTTTGATTAGATAATCTAACTATTGAGAATTATGAAGTAATCAGTTGAATAACTATCTAAGTAAGTTATATGTGTGGAATTATGGTTGACCCTTTATATTTAAACTCCTTTTAAATTCTGAAAAACTTTCTTAACACTTAACAGTTTTCAGGGGACTTTTCCCAAATTTGTTTTGCACAGTTTGTAGAATATGTCTTTTGAAGAGCAACTCTGTGTGCAGTGTATGTATGTGTTATTTGAATGAAATGGTAGTAAGTAAATAACACAATGGTTTATAGTGGTTCAGAGACTCAAGCTCCTACATCCACTTCCCTGATTTAATAGGATAATTCCTTCACTTGGAATTAACTTGTTTTATAGTGCCAAGGTGCACTGATCAACCACACTACTCCTTAGTGCCTCGATCCCTAGAAATTCTGAGTCCTAGTACTCACTCAATTCGAACTAAATTGTTCTTCTCTTGACATTTCTAGTTCTCACACTTCTACAACAACACTTCTAACTTTCCTTGAATGGTTTAAGGGTTGAGGTTGGTTCCAACTAGGGTGAGATATCATTTACAATGAAGTATTGTGTAAGGATATAATATCTCTCTAAGCTTTGATTGATATACAATGAAGTTCAGCTTAGATGGGAACTGGAAGTGGTAAGAAACTTAAGAATGAAATATTCTTTAAAGGCTTGAAGGCTTTTGTGCTTAGAATGCTTGTAGTTTCCACCACTAAAATGGTTTCCAAACTCCAGTATTTATAGAGTAAAGTGAGGATTTGTCCGTTGGAGAGACAACCTCAAATTGTCTATTTCCATCTTCTTTGGACTGTGTATCTTGAGGACAGAATTTGTGATAGTGACATGTCTTCATTTTGGGAAGTAAACGACCAAGGTCTCTTTGTCTTGATTTGTTTGCACTCTTCCCAATGTTGTTGAATCTTCAGCAGTCAACTTAGAAGACATTCATCCTGAAGCTTGAATCATGATTAAGGACAACATTCCTTATCATCTGGACAGATTTGTGCTCTATCGTATCTCTTCAGCTGACTTGGCTTATCAGCAGTGTTGGCTAGCTTCTTCAGTTGAGTTGGCTTCTCATCTTCACTGAATCAAACTTGAGTTATACTTTGATCCATAGCCTTCATATTAGTGAAGTTGGCTCTATCAACATAGTTGTCCTCTTTGACTTAGACTTGTCTTTGTACTCATCTGATTTAGTGTGTTGATTTACTCTGGTGGTCTTCTCTTCTGATCTTGATAGAGTTCATGTCAGTAGACTTGGTTCAATGGTTGTGATCTACTTTAAGTTTGAACTATCAGAAAGATTGACTTTTCTGATCTTATCTTCTAGTTTGTACTATGAGCAGAGTTGAAGTCTTCTGACTTTGTCTTATCAACATGGTTGAAGTCTTCTGATTCTGAGCCTTAGGGAACTTGATTCAAATGGTCTTCAAAACTTGTGTTCCCCCTCAACTTATGTATCTTATCATCTATAAGTTGTCTAACATGTCAGCTTTTCAACTAACCTGATCTATCCAATAGTCCTGAAACATACTTAATCAATTTTGACTTATCTATCTTGACATGTCATTAGGGGTTTTGATATCTTAATCAAAATCTCATTTTATTCCCAACACACTGCATTCAACCATTTTTTATTTTATTTTACACATACAAGTTTACAAAATTACTCTTTAAAATTTTAAATTACACTTTTTTCTTAAACTATGTGCCCAAAATTCCTCGCAAATTTTTATGGGACAGAGAAAGTATATCTTATGAACAAATTACAATAAAATATGACAAATAGCCCCTCAATTTTTTTTACAAACAAAGTCAAACTCCAATGCTTCGAAGCGTCCCTTTAACCTTACATATTTTTTTTTTTTACAGGACCTTACTGAATAATTAAATCGGTCGTTCGAACCAACATTACTGATTCTAATGTTCAATTTATTCAATGTAATATTTGATTCAACATTTAACTTAATTTATTGGAGTCTAATTTCATTGGTATAGAGAAAAAAAATTATTTACGTCCCATAACTTTCACCTTTTTTGACAAACGTCCCAAAAAAGATAAAATTTTAATTTACGTCCCATAATTTTATAAATTACATAATTACGTCCATTTTTTTTTTTTTTGTGGATACACAAAAAGGACTATCCACAAAAAGGACATTGTTTCACTCACGCTTTTGTCAAGTGCGCATAAAAATTATGAGAAATCGACATAAGTTGTAACATGGCTAAACTCGACTTATATAGTGTGAAAAAATAATGGTCATTTGGATTAAAAAAATTACAAGTCACTATTTATAATTTGCATAATGAAGAAAAATGACGTACATTAGCCAATTTACAAAATTATGAGGCGTAAATTAAATTTTTATCTTTTTTGGAACATAAATTAAGAAATTTACTAATGGAATATTTTTTCAAAACTACAATTGGTTCTAGTGTATTACACAAAACTACAAGCAAAAAAATCTACTATGTATTACCTAGAACTACAGAATGGTACCTAAAATGACAATTTTACCCTAAAAATTATGTACTAATAACACACTACCCACATCAATTTACTGATTTTTCTTTTGTCAAACATCAAATCAAACGACTGCAGCTTTCGGCCTTTTCTCACCAAACCTTTAAAAACTACTGCTCCCTTCATTTCTTACTTAACCATCCCTTTTGACATTTTTTGTGTCTCTTACTTAATGACTTATATCTAAAATAATAAAAAAAATTAAATATCCCCTCAAAACATCTCAATATTACATTAAGTGTCATCACTTTATCTACACTAAAAAGCATATTTACTATTAATACCCCAATACTTTTCGTCCGCCATGGTCGTCGTCCCTAAAATCGTTTGCTATGGTTCATAGAAAATCTCTTTTTGTCCTCTCCAACAACGACCTCAAGCTCACAAAATGTTAGGCTCTTCATCAAAATGAAAACTCCATTTCCCAGATTTAATGCTTTGAAATGGAGATGATAAAGATTTAGGGCTAGGGTATAAAACTCCTTTTCTTTTCACAAATCTAAAGCTTTGGAAGAGAAAAGGGGATTAGAGAGAGAAATGATTGACAATGATATTTGAAAATGAGAAATTGATGAGTTGAACCAATGAATCAATGATGAGACTTTTTTTTGGTGGAGAGAGAGAATGATACATTTTTGTTACAATTTTTTTACCCTTATCATTCAAAACTACAAAAATTGATGAGTTGAACCAATGAATTCAATAGTATATTTTAAATGATACATTTTTATGTTTGTAGTTTTTAATGATAAGGGTAAAAAAATTGTAGTTCTAAGTAAATAATTATTCTAAAGTCCATTTCACCTATAGTGTTTACAAATAAATTTAATATTTTTTTTAGTTACGTACTATTAAGTTTAAAATTGGACAAATGTACCATTGTATCCCTTTTAATTAAATAGATTTTAAAATATATTATTGAATAAGTCAACTATTATTATATCAGATTTTATAATTCCTAATATCAAAAATACTATTATTATATCAGATTTTATAATCCCTAATATCGAGAATCGCGACTATTAATTAACTTTTTAAAATTCAAATAATTTTCTAAAATCAGAGGATCTCGAGTAATTAAAAATGTCTTATACGGAGTATTTGAAATATGATGACTATTTTGCATATCACATTATGCTTATGCATAACCGTTATTTACAATTCTCATGTATGCAGAATAATGTTAATAATATATATTTTCAATACTCTAATATGCAAGCAACGTATATGTGAAGTTATAACTTTAAGGGTTTTTTCCTTTTCTTTTTAATAAAATTTTTATTCGTAAATATTAATAGATGACGTTTTTACATATCACAATTATGTTTATGCATACCAGTTATTTACAATTTCTATGTACATTTCTCTTCTACAAATCTATTTTACTTTAAAATTATTAATCTGTATTATTACTAACAAATACATACATTCTGTATATTTCTTTACACATTTTAAAATTGGAATTTGACGCATAGCAATTATATACTTCTGCATTTACTCGTAATTTTATAATTTCATAAAGCAACATGAAAATTGTTGATTGTAATTGTATAAAACAACACGAAAATTGCATAACATTTAAGTATAATTGCATAAAAACGAGCAACTCATAACAAAATTGCATAACACTACATAACCTAAAAAATAACTTTATGGAAATAATGCAAATCTAACAAGCATAGGCTCATCATGTAAGAAACATCAGTCAACTGCCAACAATGAACAAGACTTTCAACTAGCATTATAAGACATTTTTTCAGCTATGCAAAATCACAATAATGGGAGCGGGATTAGATGTGCTAATTTAATTATAGCGCACAAGAGTAGAAACCGACACTCTTACAATTTCTGCAACATTCACACTCAGCAGACAAGCAGTTGTCCAGCAAAATTAATAGAAACCACAACAACCAAGAAATAACAAAACATTAGTGTCAACCCATTGGAGTTCAGACAAAGTCCTGTAATGAGGTCATGATTCAATTGCATAACACTTAATGGGATGACTGAACGGAGGGGTCGTCGGACGGGAGGCAAGCTGTGGCGGCGGGATCAAGAGAAAAAGTGGCAAGTACATGAGTATCTAAAGAAAGGTTGCTTTAACCTGAAATCAAATGAGAATATCTAAATACCATCAAAAGGACTTAACATATGGCTATGATGACCACTCTTTGACTTTCTGCTACATGTAGACCAAGGATGCCAAGGTAGTGAAATGTATCACCCTGTAGGTCAAAATACAAAATAAAAATGGAATTTAAGCTATGAGCAATATATATAATAAACTTGTGTAAGAAAAAGACCAAATTAATAATATTTCATTATTATCCTCATGCTTAACATACTAACCTTAAGCTTAGAGTAGCCTACTCGCCACCAGACAGGTTCGACAAAATGGAATGCTCTAACTAGGTCTAATATTTCAGGGATCAAAGCACCAAGGGCAGCAAGCATAGCCCACCTTGCATGCACTAGTTCAAAACTGCACCAAAAAGTTTCGGTCTTCATATTTTGTCTTAATACAAACAAACCCCCCATACTTTTCTTCAAAAGACTTAAGTTTACTCACTTGAAATATTTGTTCAGGGCCACTGGATCTTGAATGAACCCTGCAACATCAAAATCATAATCCCCAGGCAGTTCACCGGTGAGATAGGCAGGATAGTCATATGATATCGGACCAAGCCACCGAGGCCGATCGTCCACATACCACATGCGGAAAACCACATAATTTCATTTCTACACAAATACTACTAGCTAGAACAAAGACTAAATAATTTGGTGAGCCATATTCAACTAGGCTAGCTTGCATTATTTTGAATTTCTCTACTTTTCTTTTGATACTATTTTTCAACCGAAATTACAGATTTATTTTCTATGTCTGATAAGTCCATTAAAAAAATACGCATATGCAAACATATAAATGTTGTCCTTTATGATCCAAGCAATACAGGAGAAAACATCTCATGATTAGAAAAAAAGATTTGTCGACAAAAATAAATCTATTAGACAGGAGTCCAAATAGAAAATGTTGTTAAGGGTGATTAAAATTTGCTATTACATCATAAGCATGATATCTAAGGCGAAAAATGGAAATCATTTCACATCAAATGGAATCAAGTCTAATAGTGATGGAGATTAAGATGTATTGTAAGTTGAAGAATAATTGCATGAAAGATTGTAATATGGGGGTTATCTCTAGGTTCTAAGAAATTCATGAGTTGGTTTTCTTTGTGTAGAAGTTTTGTTAGCTGGTTATTTCCTTGTGCAACCAATTTGTAGTTTGAGGAGTGAGTATTTATACTCCTCAAGTGTCATTGTTTGAAGGTGGTTGAATGATAATAGTTTTGATTGGATTTATATACCATCGTTGACAACGTGACAGTATTCTCTAGCGAATGAACGTCGTGATAGTTGTATCTCCTTTCGTTGTAAGCTTCTGCTACATTAGTTGGTATCCAGAAACCGGTCTACGCTCTGATCATGCCGCCTCGCCGAGCCGACAATCGTGATATAGACCTCGCTCAACGTTTGGACAAACTTACAACCCAATTGACCACCGTCATCAAACTCCTTCACACATAAGCAACTCCGAGCCCCGCTGCCTCCCGTCCATGTTGATCCCTCCAATGTGGCCCCTGTTTCCTCCTTCGACGTCGTTGTTCCACTCTTCAAGAAATTTGTGTGTGACGACGATGGGTATGATGGCCCTCCGGTATTTGATGACGTCATTGCTCCCCTCTATGAGGAATTTTTGTGTGACGATGATGGGTATGATGGCCCTTCGATATTTGATGAGTACGACGATGACAGACCCCAAGAAAATTTTATGAGGAGTGCCGAGGGCCCTTCTTTGATCATCTAGCGAGCATGTTTCCCTCCTCGTCAACCGGATGGTCCTACTCTACATCCTTCGATATTCTAGTTATCTTGCACCGTGGGTGGCAAGGTATGTCAATTTTTAGTTGATTCAGATACTTGCGAGCATGTTGTTGTTGAGGTCTATAGTACGTGGTTATGCTTGCGACGTTCACCCATTTTGATATATTTTTCGAGCGGTTCATCTTACAAGGTGTCTATTAGATGCATCGCGTCGAGTTTGTTCTCTTGCATGTTAATTTTAATGCCTAACTGTTGCCTCTTCGTTCTCAATTGCGTTGCTCGGATGTTTTCAACGTCATCAATATTGTGTCTTCTAATGGGCCTCACAATGTTCCGATTAATCATCTCCCACTCGGAGAGAATGATGGTGATTAAGATGTATTGTAAATTGAAGAATAATTGCATGAAAGATTGTAATAGGATGGTTATTTTTAGATTTTAAGAAATTCATAAGTTGGTTTTCTTTGTGTAGAAGTTTTGTTAGTTGGTTGTTAGTTAGTTTCTTGTTAATTGGTTATTTAGTTATTTTCTTGGGCAACCAATTTGTAGTTTGAGGAGTGAGTATTTATACACCTCAAGTGTCACTGTTTGAAGGTGGTTGAATGATAATAGTTTTGATTGGATTTATATTACATTGTTGACAGCGTGACAGTATTCTCTTGCGAATGAACGTCGTGATAGTTGTATATCTTTTCGTTGTAAGCTTCCGTTACATTAAATAGGCTTTCACCATTTCTAGCTTGCATGATATAACATATTGGTTTCATTCACCTACACTATTAGGTTAATAGTTGCATCGACAAATATGATATAGTATTCAAACCGGAATGTGTTACACGGTCAAGAGGAATTCTCTATTGCTCATTTCAAGAAGTGATGAAAATAGAACATATGCTATTAAGTGTTTTAACATTTCAAATTGCAGTGCAAAATTTTAATGAACAAAAAAATAAAAGAAAAATAATATGATATACTGAGACAGTGTCGGGTCAGGGCAGCGTGGGCGGCAGAAGAGGAGGGGGCCACGGGCGGCCGCTGTCGCACGCAGCAGCGCCGGTAGACGGAAGGGGTGGCACGACTAGGGTTTTTTTTTTAGGTCTAAGGAGTATTTTTCTCCTCAGCGCGACGATTTGGGAATGGTGATATTCAAATTTAATTTAATTATAATTTGAATTAATGGTTGATTTAATAATAAAAAAAGATAAAATAAGTTTTTAATCACCAATTTGACTATAATAGTAATGCTAAAAAAAATTGTCTATATTTATAAGAAAGATCTATGTGAATGACTTTTAAGTAAATAATCTCTAAAAGTATCAAATCGCTAAAACTCACTCCATTTTAAACATCTTTTATTTATCATGGATGTTACTATGAGCTCCACAAAATACACTTAACTTTAATTAATGCTTGTGAAAAAGTAATTATACTATTCAATAACACAAATGTCATTATGATAAATCAATTTACTACGCATAATACTAATAAACAATGTTCACATTAAAAATCATATCGAAAATAAATGAGTAAATAAGTATGAAACAAATAAAATACGTACTACTCCCTTCATCCCAATTAGATAGACTTTTTTGTGAAGGAACACAAACTCAAATTAGGTAGAATAGTGAGTAACAAAATGAAAAACACTACCCTGTGAAGGAACACAAACTCCAATTAGGTAGAATAGTGAGTAACAAAATGAAAAACACTACCCATTCAACAAAAAAAAAAAACACAAAAAATTACATTTAGCTCAAGGTAGAATAGTGAGTAACAAAATGAAAAACCAATTAATGCTTGTGAAAAAATAATTATACTATTCAAATTTGACACAAATGTTATTATGATAAATCAATTTTACTATGTATAATACTAATAAACAATGTTCACATTAAAAATCATGTCAAAAATAAATGAGTAAATAAGTATGAAACAAATAAAGTACGTACTACTCCCTTCATCCCAATTAGATAGACTTTTTTGTGAAGGAACACAAACTCCAATTAGGTAGAATAGTGAGTAACAAAATGAAAAACACTACCCTGTGAAGGAACACAAACTCCAATTAGGTTACAAAAAATTACATTTAGCTCAAGGTAGAATAGTGAGTACCAAAATGAAAAAAAAAAAAAAAAGAGCTCAGAGGGCGCATATTTTGAACTGAAATTCAGTTTAAACCAATTGACCCAACAATTGCAAAGGCGCCAGAAATCTTCACAAACTTTTTTGTGAAGGAACACAAACTCCGAATAGTGAGTAACAAAATGAAAAACACTACCCTGTGAAGGAACACAAACTCCAATTAGGTTACAAAAAATTACATTTAGCTCAAGGTAGAATAGTGAGTACCAAAATGAAAAAAAAAAAAAAGAGCTCAGAGGGCGCATATTTTGAACTGAAATTCAGTATAAACCAATTGACCAAAAATTGCAAAGGCGCCAGAAATCTTCACAGCAATGCACCCCAGCTGGGAATCGAACCCGGGTCTGTACCGTGGCAGGGTACTATTCTACCACTAGACCACTGGTGCTTTGATGTTTCAACTTTCACTTATTTATTAATTCAATGTTGAATCACTAATAACTTTATTTTATCTTCCATTAATTGTTTTAATTTTAACTTTTTCATTATTTATTCTATGTTTGTGTAGAGAAGAGCTCACAAAATACAAAACTCTCCATCAACATGAAAACTCCATTTCACATTTAATGCTTTGAGATGGAGATGATAAAGATTTAGG
The DNA here is from genome assembly GCA_963675135.1 of Galeopsis tetrahit. Lineage (NCBI taxonomy): Eukaryota > Viridiplantae > Streptophyta > Magnoliopsida > Lamiales > Lamiaceae > Galeopsis > Galeopsis tetrahit. Next base: position 36,501,215 of record OY776133.1, on the reverse strand, counting down.
GCTAGGGTATAAAATTCTATTTCATTTCACAAATCTAAAGCTTTGGAGAGAACAGGGGATTGAAGAGTGAGACGAAGTTGGATAGCTCAAGCACCACTACCTAGGCTTTAGATCTTGGGTTCGAGTCATGGGGAGGGGAAAATGGATGGGTATTTAATGTAATTCAAAAAAAAAAAAGGGGGGATTGAAGAGAGAAATGACTAACAATGATATTAAAAATTAATATACAAAAATTAATTTTCAACCTCTCTACAAGTTCGACTTTTAGATGAGACTGAATTCTTTCATGGTATCAGAGTCTAAAGACGCGCGTCTACACGTCCTGGGTTCAATTCCTGGAACTTTTAGATGAGACGGAATTCTTTCAAGTGGTATTTGAAAATGAGAAATTGATGAGTTGAGCTGCTAAGGGTAAAAAAATTGTAGTTCTAAGTAAATAATCACTTTACGAAATTATGGGATGTAAATTAAAATTTTATTTTTTGGGGACTTTTTTTTTTAAAAAAGTGAAAATTATGGGACGTAATTTTTTTTCTCCAATGACATATGTACAATCAATTACACTCAAATATCACTCAATTTAATTTTAAGAGGAATTTGAAGGTTCCAAATATGTAGTCAATTATATTGATCAATTATGTTTGGTATGAATCAAGTTCACATTTACTCTATTTTTTTTTTTTTAACATATAAATTAAAATTTCATTTTTACTTTCACTTATGGGACATAATTTTTTTTTCTCCAATGACATATGTACCATCAATTACACTCAAATGTCAAACAAATTAAATTTAGAAGGGATTTGAAGGTTCCAAATATTTAGTCAATTATATTGATCAATTATGTTTGGTATGAATCAAGTTCACATTTACTCTATTTTTTATATTTAACATATGAAATACTATCATGTTTTAACATATGAATTACAGTACTTTTTTAAAAATATTTAATTATTACTCCCTCCGTCTCATACTTGATGACCCAAACCAATTGAGCACAGATTTTAAGAGTTTAACTAATATAAGGGACATTCCTATAAACACAATTAAAAATAAAGACAAAAAATTATAGTATTAGAATTAAGGTCAAATTCATAACCAAATAAGCTATTATGCCCTTATTTTTATAAGACACTAATAATGTAAATTAAAATTAGATTTTAAATTTTAAATCAATATAATTTTAAATTAGATTTTAAATTTTAAATCATAATATCTCATAAGAGAATCATTCCATGGTCAACTATCCGATCTTCGATATCTCATACCAGAATCATTCAATTGTCAAGATATGCAATTTTATTCGGTGTTACTGCAATAATCAATAATTCGATACACAAATCCCATCTGCGATATGCGATCATCACCGAACTACCCAAAATACATAAAGTCTGATCTGCGATATCTCATACGAGAATCATTCCATTATCAAGGTATGCAATTTTATTCGGTGTTGTCTTAATAATACTATATTTTGGTTAGGTGATAAAACCATCATTTACGTAATAATACTATGATTATCATAGTAATCATAAATATAGATAAAACTGGTGTATTTTGCATATGAACGACACATATTACAATGTGCATATTGTTTTTGCATATACACAAGCATATATTCTATTCCACATTACTATTTAATGGAGAAGTTACAATTATCATTAATATGACAATCATTAATATTTATTCTATATAATTATAAATTATTATATCTAATATTTGAACGCATTATTGTATATTTTTCTATAAAGTATTGCATATATTTATTATTGAATAATAATTTTTAAAAATATCCAGAGTTGAAAAAGTCTTAGTTAATAGTTGGATAACACGTTCTGCACCTCTCTTCCGAAAATTATGTAAATTAGCTTCTCCAATACTCCAACTCTGTTTTAGGAATGTTTGAACTTTCGAGAGTATTAATGACCGCGATTTCTGATCATTACTGTTTTTAACAAATCCTAATTTGAATATAATATTTTATATTAATTGAATATCTAACTTTCGAATTTAATTAAAAGGGAGGGTATAATTGTACATTTATAAATCCAATTGTCCTTTTTTCTAACTTTTTAAATAAGGTGTTCTTATTTTTAAACTCTATAGGTGAAATGTCCTATATATTAACTACCCCAAGATGGGGCAATAACACTATATGTCATTTCACCTAGTGTTTTAACAAAAAAAAAACATTTTTTATTCTAGTTACAAAAAAGATCAATTATAGATGCAAAAGTACATTTCTAACCTCATAATTTAATTAATGTCAATAATACAATAGTCAACTACAATTGTGTGCAATTTTTTAAATTTATCACAATCACCATGAATCTCGCTATAATTGGTAAAAACATATCGTCTTTCACACATTTCCATTCTTGAAGTTACCAAAACACCAATAGAGTAAATTCGAGCCACTTTCTTTTCCAATCTGCATTCTGCTGTGAGTTTTTTTTCGCCGGCGACGATATTCCGTACTCAATCGATCAGTTTTTCTCTGCACTAAAGGTATGTGTTGCACATATAGTTCTATTCGAGTGCAGGAGATTCTTTATTTTATTTTATTGGTGAAGCCCTAAAATCCTATATCAGTTTCATCTATTTTGTATCTAATGTTTAGATACCTGAAAGTTCTAGGGAGGTTATTTATGAACTAGTTTATTACTTAATATATAGGTATATTTTATTATGTATGTTGATTTGTTCGGATTTCGAGTTGCATGATACAAGATTTGGTGATTTGTTTAGTTTTTTATCTGTTATGTTGTTTTCCGATGCCTAGTATTATGCTTGTATTGAGTTTTTTGTTGTTAAAACTTTGTTTTATTTTAGATTCTTCATGGGTATTTTGTATAAAATTCAACATGTTGTTTTAATTTCTAATTTGTGTATAAAACTATTTAATACAGGAATGGCTAGAGACAAGAGACGAGGGATCCATATTGAGGAAGAAGATCGACCCAATAGTGGCAAAAGAAATAGAACTAGAGAAGTCCGAGTATCAATGAGGACAAAAAGAGGTAATGCGATGATCGTTTGTGTTTATTACAAAAAATACAAAGTATAATATTTTTGCCAACATAAGTATATGAGATTTGGTTAACTATCGTTACTTGTTAATGAAACGTATCTGACATTAGATTGTTGAGTAATATTATATTATATGTCATACAATAAATGTTGGGTGATACAAGCTAACCTCAGCAAGCTTGACAAAGTCTGACATACTATCTATATGTTAGACAAATGAGCTAAGTGACTGTGGAAAATATGTAAGCTGGATGAGTACATGCAGTAAAAGGTGCACTTAGATTGCATGTGTACGAGTACGTTTCATATGAATCTATTGTATGTCATATCAACTGCATAGTTGTAGTATTTGCTGTGTGAAATGTGTAAAACATGGACATTGGAAGTATGTAAGTGGCTGCATGTAGTTCTAATATGTTGGTGTGCTTGCAATTACTATTGTAGTTAATTGTAGCATACTTTGGCATATTTGTGTATTTTGTGTAGAAGATTCTGAATAGCTGTAAAATGGAAATTGTGTATATTAGTAAAGATTGAATCTATTTAAACTGTTGACTTCTTTATTGTCTTTGACAGGTTCAACTGACAAAAGAGTGTGTTTGGATAAGAGAGGAGGAAAGTATAAAGGTTTGCTATGTTTTGTATTAAGGTTTGTATTGCTCGTGATAGAGTTTCAACTTCTACTTAATCTTAAATTATATGCAGGGAAACGAGTTATGGGATACGTTGTTGTGCCGTCTGATTCGGGTAATTTTTTTAGAAGATCATGTACTTGTAATTAAATATTGAACATACATCTGATATGTTTTAATTTTAATTTATAAATTTTGAAAGTGATATCGAAACAAGTAAAAGAAGCAGTAGTTATTCAACATCTCAGACTAAAGGTAGATGTGCATTTAAATTTAATAAAATTACTGCATACATCACTGATTTTTCCTTATACTGCTTTATTTACATGAAATGTGACTTCAAATTTGTTAAATGTTCTATACAGCAAATGATAGTGAAGAAAATTATGAAAGAGAAAGAAGGGCTATGAAGCATAAACGTCTAAAAGCGAAGAACAAATTTGGTATATGCAGTTGTTTAAATTATACAACATCCATACGTTGTTTAAATTTTCAGTATGTTGTTATGTGCATCGGAGAACCTAAAGCAGAAATGGTGGGTTTCTCGTTTGTGGAAGAAGAAAAGGTTTTCAAGAAGATGGAGGAAAGTACAACAATTGAAGAAATTGGTCTGAAAGTGGAGAAATGATCTGACGGTGATGGATTAGTGTGGGAGATTAATCCCAGCCGTTGATTTGCATTTTACCTATCTATTTTAGTAGTTTAATGTTATTGCATTTTAGTCCCTTAGAATATCTCAAATTACAAAAGGACAGTGGTCCCAATTAGTTGTTATTAATTTATTATGCCATTTGCAGGCTGAATGAATTTCACGAAGTTAGTACTACCAATTTTCTCTCTCAAAATTCCCCTCCTTTCTCCATCTCCCTATCTTCAATCTTCTATCTAAACTTATACAAAAATTACAAAAAAATTGAATGTCTTGTTCCAAGCTGGGCCGGAACAATTGGTAATTAGAGCCAATTCATTGTGTGAAGATGGCGGAGGGTACTCGTCTCAAGGATCTACAAGAATCACAAAATAAATTAGAACAATGGTTACAAACAGAAACATTGAAGTGTGAAGCAAATGAAGCAAAATTACAAGATTCTATGCATGAAATTACAGATCGGGTGGATGATCAACTTTCTGGAGTAATGGGAAAGTTGGATCATGTTACAAAAACATTGGCCATGATGCAGATGCAAATCATGAATCTGGATAAGGGAAAAAGCCAGCTAAACAGTGATTCAATATTGGGAGAACCAATGGGTGGATCTAACACTATGGGGAATTACACACCATATCAAGAAACATCCAAGAACAAGCAAATCCAAGAACATCATGGAGCTGTGGTGCACACACCTCTACCTAGAATTGAGTTCCCTAGGTTCTATGGTTTAAATTGCAGGCTCTGGATGCTTAGGTGCAACTCATACTTCAAGCTATTACCAAATGTGCCTGATTCACACAAGGTAAACCTAGCTTCTATGCATTTTGATGGCAAGGCAGCAATATGGTTCCAAAACTATTCACAAAAACAAATAGAGTTATCATGGGAACAGTTTTTAGAGATATTAACTGCTAGATTTGAAGATATGAAAGAATCTAGGATTATAGCTGAGTTTAGCAAGTTTAAACAAACTAGTTCATATGCTGAGTACATTGATAAATTTGAGGAACTCAGAGGCTGTATGATGTTGATTAAAGGAGAAGAATTCTCTGAAAAATACTATGTGGCAAGTTTCATCAGTGGACTCAATGATGAATTGCAATCAACCATATCAATGTTTGAACCAAAAACAGTGCAACATGCTATTAACCTGGGAAATAAACAAGTATTAACAGTTGAAGCATTGTCCAAAAAGCTCAAACCCTTCAACAGAAACCATAGCTACTCAAATACTCCCTTCAAAAACCCTGAAAACAACACTACCCCACCCACCAAAGTTCAAGGAAAAACCCCAGTTAAGATACTAAACCCAAGTGAGATGGCTGCTAGAAGGGAAAAGGGTTTGTGTTACAACTGTGATGAACCCTATACCTTTGGCCATAGGTGTAAATAGAAGGTGGCATACATGATTATGGCTGATGAAGAAGAAGAATAAGGTTGTTTGGAGGAACTAGGTGGAGAAGTAGAGTCCACACCCATGAGTGAGATCCAATTAACATTTGATGCAATTGCAGGTGATTGTGGCCTTACTACTATGAGGCTATTTGGGGAATACAACAGTCAAAGGCTGCATATCCTCATTGACACTGGAAGTACTCTCAACTTCATACAAGCTGGAACTGCTAAGAGATTAAGGTGCCCACTCACACCAACTGATCCTATATTGGTGAGGGTGGAAAATGGACAAAGAATGGTTAGTGCCAAGCAAGTGGATCCTTTTTTCTGGAAAATGCAGGGACATGATTTCTCTTATCCACTTAGGGTGTTAGAAAATGATGGTTGTGATTTGATTCTTGGTGGTGATTGGCTGAAATCTTGTACACCAATTGAGTTGGATTATGAAAAAATGACTTTCATTGTCACTGTTTTGGGAAAAAAAGTGACTCTACAAGCTTTCACATCAACTGTAGATTGTAGATTGATAACAAATTATAGCTTGTTTCAGTTATGTCATGGAGATTCTATGGGTGAGATAGAAGAGATGTACATGGTGGAATTCTGCCACCATACTGAGGTAGAAGAAACAAAATTGCAGAGCCTACTGAATGACTACAAGGATATCTTTGAGGAACCTACTGGCTTACCACCTGAAAGAGGGGTGGAACATCAAATATTGCTCAAACCTGGGAGTCAACCCAAGCAACAATTTCCTTATAGAACTTCACATGCTCACAAGGAGGAAATTGAGAAGATTGTCAAGGAGCTGTTGAATACAGGGGTGGTTCAAGATAGCAAAAGCCCATTTGCATCCCCTGTAATTCTGGTAAAAAAGAAAGATTCTACATGGAGAATGTGTGTAGATTACAGATACTTAAATGAGCTTACCATTAAACATAACTGTCCAATACCCATCATTGATGAATTATTGGATGAGTTACATGGGGCTAAGTTCTTCTCAAAGATTGACCTAAGATCTGGCTACTTCCAGATCTTAATGACACCAGAGCACAGATACCTCACTGCATTTAGAACTCATAGTGGGCACTATGAGTTCTTGGTGATGCCATTTGGTCTATGCAATACCCCTGCTACCTTACAATCCTTGATGAATAAGGTATTCAGGAAATTTTGGAGGAAATTTGTATTGGTTTTCTTTGATGACATACTAATTTACAGTTTGAGTTGGGAAGAACACTTGGAACACCTAGAGATGGTGCTTCAGGTTTTGAGAGAAAACAAGTTGTATGCCAAGATGAGTAAATGTCAGTTTGGCTAGAAACATATTGAGTATTTGGGGCATATAATTTCACAGGAAGGAGTAGCCACTGATCCAAATAAGATTTCAAGTATGGTACAGTGGTGTTTGCCAAAGAATGTTAAGCAGTTGAGGGGATTTCTTGGTCTTACTGGTTATTACAGAAAGTTCATTAAGAATTATGGCATGATTAGTAGGCCATTAACTAATCTACTCAAGAAAGATGGATTCACATGGAACACAGGAGCTGAAGCTGCATTCCAAACATTGAAGGGAGCCATGGTTTCAGCTCCTGTACTAGCTCTACCAGATTTTAAGAAGCAATTTGTGGTGGAGACAAATGCTAGTGGAAATGGTATTAGTGTTGTGCTTATGCAAGAGGGTAAACCTATCTCTTACATGAGTAAAACACTTTGCCCTAGGAATCAGTCTCTTTCCATCTATGAGAGGGAGTTCCTAGCTGTATTGATGGTTGTCCAAAAGTGGAAACATTACTTACAGGGGCAAAAATTCATTATCAAGACTGATCAACAATCCCTCAAGCACCTTTTAGATCAAAAGGTGGTGACTCCACTACAGTAAAAATGGATTACCAAGCTTCTAGGGCTGGACTATGAGATTCAGTACAAGAAGGGTAAGGATAACTTGGCAGCTGATGCACTATCCAGGAGAGAAGAAGGAGATGAATGTTTGTCCTTAACTACTGTGCTACACCAATGGATGGAACATATCAACCAAAGCTATGCCAATGATGCTTTCATCCAAAAGATTCTCAATGCTAAGCTTTTGGATTCCAAAGTCTACCCTAAATTCCAGTTGGTGGGTGATATTTTGAAATACAAGAACAGATTGGTGGTTGGTTCTACAGGTGGAGTAAGAGAATTGTTGTTACAAGAATTTCACAACACAGGTCTTGGTGGACACTCAGACATTCATGGTACTTATTTGAGAATTAAGAATGCTTTTTTCTGGCCTAACATGAAAGGTGATGTGGTTGAATGGGTGAAGACTTGTAGCACCTGTGCACAAAATAAGGCAGATGGAGGTTCCTACCCTGGCTTGCTACAGCCCCTGCCTATACCAAAACAAGCTTGGGCTCACATTTCTATGGATTTCATTGAAGGACTGCCTAAATCATGGGGTAAGAATGTCATTTGGGTGGTGGTGGACAGATTTACCAAATACTCACACTTCATAGCTCTCTCACACCCCTTCACAACCCAAACTCTAGCTAAAACTTTTCTAGATATCATTTACAAACTACATGGTTTACCCACTAGTATTGTAAGTGATAGGGACAAGATATTCACAAGTTCTTTTTGGAAGGAACTTTTCAAGTTATTGGGGACAGAACTCAAGATGAGTTCTGCTTACCACCCTCAATCAGATGGCCAAACAGAGAGGGTTAATCAATGCTTGGAGCAATACCTAAGGTGTATGGTGCATGATAATCCAAGGCATTGGCTGAAATGGTTGCCATTAGCTGAGTACTGGTATAACACTAACTATCATACCAGTCTCAAGATGACCCCATTTCAAGCTCTGTATGGGTATCTACCTACTGTTCTTGGAGTGGAGTTACCAGTAGAAGCTACTAATTCAGATGTCTTTACACTTCTACATCAAAGGCAACTACTCACAGAACAGATAAGAACAAATTTGCAAATTGCACAGGGTCGTATGAAGTTTTTTGCTGATAGGCACAGGTAGGAGTGTTAAAAAAAAAACCGGACCGGAAAAATGACCGGAACCGGACCGACCGGTTAGATTCCGGTCTTCCGGTCCGGACCGGTTTGGACCCGAATTTTTTTTTTTTTTTTTTTTTTACTAAAGCACTCTCAATTATTTTTCAAAACCAAGTAATTGGTGAAAATGTGTTGATATTTATTACATTTTTTGCAAATATATAATTTATTTTAGGGTCAAAAGATCATTAATAATAATGTAAATAAAATTCACATTGGCGTAACGAAAAGCAAACACTCTAATTTTCATACACAAATTCATCAATTTTGTTCTTGCTTCCATAAACTTAAAAAAAAAAAAAAAATCGGTCCAATCGGTCCAAACCCGGACCGGATTAATTACGGTCCGGTCTCCGGTCCGTAAAATTTTAAAATTCCGATCCCGGTCCGGTCCGGTTCTGGACCGGTGAACACCCCTAGGCACAGGCAAGAAAGGGTTTTTGATGTTGGAGATATGGTGTATTTGAAATTGCAACCATTCAAGCAAAACTCAGTATACATACGCAGGAATTTGAAACTTTCTTCGAAATTCTTTGGTCCATACAAGATTCTAGAAAGAATTGGACAAGTTGCCTATCGCCTAGATCTACCCACAGGTTCTAAAATTCACCCCATATTCCATGTTTCTCTTCTAAAGAAGTATATTGGGGCGAAACACATACCTTCGAGCATCTTGCAAACACTTGATGAAGATGGAGCCATGTTGGTGCAGCCACTGCAACTTTGCGAAATCAAATCGTCTGGGCCTGGAAACAAAAGCATAGCACAGGTTAAAGTAAAGTGGGCACCAGCCGATTGGGAGATGGAATCGTATGAACATACCTCTTATATAGCCAAACGTTTTCCATTCCTGAATCCTTGGGGACAATGATCGTCTGTTCCGGGGGGTATTGTTATGTGCATCGGAGAACCTAAAGCAGAAATGGTGGGTTTCTCGTTTGTAGAAGAAGAAAATGTTTTCGAGAAGATGGAGGAAAGTACAACAATTGAAGAAATTGGTCTGAAAATGGAGGAATGATCTGACGGTGATGGATTAGTGTGGGAGATTAATCCCAGCCGTTGATTTGCATTTTACCTATCTATTTTAGTAGTTTAATGTTATTGCATTTTAGTCCCTTAGAATATCTCAAATTACAAAAGGACAGTGGTCCCAATTAGTTGTTATTATGCCATTTGCAGGCTGAATGAATTTCAGGAAGTTAGTACTACCAATGTTCTCTCTCAAAATTCCCCTCCTTTCTCCATCTCCCTATCTTCAATCTTCTATCTAAACTTATACAAAAATTACAAAAAAATTGAATGTCTTGTTCCAAGATGGGCCGGAACATATGTAACCATTATTAATAAAAACTATATGAATCAATGTGTTTGTTGTCTAAAAGCGAATGAGTGCACATTGACACCAGAGCTATTACAGATCTAATGTTCGCACTACATTTAAGGAGTTAAGACTTCTTAGGTTTACGAATATGCATTATAAGGAGTTGAGGAAAACGCCATTCTGGCTGCTGCTCAGTTCAATTATATGTAATGGTAATGACCATATAATACGGAACTGCATAAAAATGGAGGATGATATAAGAGACATTGTAAGATTGTTTAATGAGGAGTCTGAAAGCTTCATTGTGGGATCTAAAGAAATACCAATTAGGAGAGAAGATGCAGTGGAAGGAATATTATCCCTGGACTGTTAAATAAATTAAACGAAGAGCGTACAAAGATAAGAGAACCGGAAGAAAAACTGGAGTGTTTTCGTTAGACGAGTATACAACTCGAGGAAGAAAATATGTCGTTTAAAGAAGACAATTTGAAGAATGGTGCACAAGATAAAGTTCAAATTATAATTACGCATCTTCTGAAATTGGCAATAGTATTGGTTATTAGTTGGATAGTATTGGTTATTAGTTGATATATGTAGTCATTTCTGCACATGTGACGTATGTAGTACATATAGTGGACTATACAACATTAGATACAAGTGTAATTAAAATAATGCAGCAAGATAAGCATATGATCAATTTGTATGCAGTTGACAGTGCATTATGCATTAGTAATTGCATTAAGCTCTATACGTAAGATAACACCATGGATCGGTTTATATATTTTGATTTACATTTGAATTACAAAATTATAGATAATAACAACCATTTGATGGTATATGTACCAAAAAGTATGTTACAAAATATATTACTACTATATATTACTATCTATTTTTTGGAATGGAGAAATTAGACTAGGCAAAATGTTGTACGTACGGTCGACATCCGGGGCTTCATCCAACCAATTCAAGTCATGAAATTCTCTTTTTGGGATGTCAAAATAGCAAAATTTTCCACTTGGCTCCTCCTTAAACATGATATTCGTCTTCAAGCAGTTCAAAAAGTAAATCGGGTAGATACTGAATATAAACGGTAATCCTTCCTCCTTGAATATTGTGAGGCTTGACCAGGTACTCCCATCACTGTGATAAGTTAATATGTGAATCTGAAGAAAATACTTACTGACTCCATCTACTTCGGGACTAAGTTTGCTAGAATAAACAACAATAATACCTACTACGAATATAAAATTTAACACGATTTTGGTCGTATGGTGCTTTTCAAAGTGTAGTGAATTTGTACTCTAGGAATTCAAACACTTGGATTTCACTACATCCATTTCCATGCAAACACCCGCCATCATGCAATGCACATTTCGTTGGCGGGATTTTTCATTGGAAGATTTATAAAGGTTATGGGGTTTATGCAATTCCAACTTTCGACTATAGTGATAAGAGTTATGGGTTGATAAAATTATCTGCATATGAATGTGAAGTATGGTCGTTAGTTGTCGAGGCGTTAGATGACAATAATCTAGTCGTATATGGGGATCGAAACAAAGTTGATAATTGTGGTACGAGAAAATATTATTTTGAAATGCAGGTACTCTCATATTCAATTACGGGATTAACTTGGAAGAAGTTTACTATTTCGAAAGTGGGAATTCTACCCATTAATTATAAACTCGTGCATATACACTTCATTAACAATACTCGAAAAAAGATTATGTTCAGGAATGATCCATCTGGTTCGTTCTACTCATACGATTTTACAACAAGTGAAGAGTGCAGAATGGAATAAGTGAATTCAGTGATTTGTATTGATCATGCATATAAATATAAGTGAATTCAGTGATTTGTATTGATCATACATATGAAATGTAATCTGCATTGCTACAGATTTGACATCATATTGTGCTACTCATACCTATAAGTATATTCAAAGCCTTTTATCTCCAGTGGTAACTTTACGCACCTGATTGTTTATTATTGAACTTGTGTCTTAAATACACAATGGTTTCTTACTGAAATGATAAATTTAATAGATGAATGGATAAATTTTTTGTAAGATTCTTACTGAATATTGGTTAAATTACGCACTACAAAAAATGTTTAAATTAGAGACCAAAGTTTTGAGACAGTCATAAAACGGTCTCAAATAAAGACTGATTTGAGACCATTTTGAAAAAATTATGAATTTTGAGACCGATTTCATTTCAGTCTTTAATTTTATGTATTCAGACCGTTTAGAGACCGTATTGGCAGTCTCTAACCTGAAATTAAATTTCTGATTTTAAATTTTGTTTTGAGACCGCATTAGCGGTCTTTAATTGGTATTAAGAATTCCAATTCCCAAATTTTATTTTGACCGCCATTTTTTCTCGCTCATTTAGAGACTGTTTTGTGAATACGGTCTCTAACACGTTTATAAACCCGTTTGTAACCCGTCTATAAACCCTAGTTCATTTGTACCGCCTATTTCACTTTTACCCTATGCAATTTCTCACGGCCCTCGCGATTCTCTCTTACTCTCTTGCAGCGACTAGAGCTGGCAAATTGGGTCGTCCGGCCCGGCCCATCTGGCCAAGCGATGTTCGTGGGTTGGGTCGGGCCGGCCCATGAATTTGTCAGGCCTATAAAATGTGAGCCCAACCTAGCCCACTAGACTAGCGGGCCGGCCCAGCCCATGAAATATTTTTTTTTAAAATTATTTTTAACAAAAATTATATATATAAATGTTGTATTGGTCATATACTCACATATAATTTTTATTTATACAAATAATAATAATTAAAAATATGCAATACTAAAGTATTAACTATACATAATTCATAAACGGTCATAACAACTTCAAATAAAATTATAAATAATTCACAAGTTCAAATTTCAAAGTCAAAATAAAATAAAAATACAATAATATTTAAATATAAAATACTTTACTTATTTTAATTATCTATTTGTTTAAAGAAAAAATATTGATCGGGCCAAACGGGTTGTCCATGGGCCAGCGGGCCAAATTCAGCCTAGCCCATTAGGCCCACCGGTTCCATCGGGTCAGGCCAAATAGGCCCAGTTCTATATGGGCCTCTAATTTTAGAGCCCAACCCATACTATGTTTCGGGTTGACCAAGCCAGCCCATCGGATCGGGCTCAAATTGCCGGCTCTAGACGCGACGACTCCAACTCCGTCCCTGTTCTTAAGAAGATATCGCTGACGCCGCCTCTTCGCCGCCGCCTGTTGGTTATGAATCGTCTTCACCGAATTTAAGTTAAGGTAATTTTTGGGGTTTTCTATTTGAGATTCTATTTGAAAGAATTGATACTAGAATATTAAAAGATGAGTGAAATAAATTGATGAGAAAAAATATTAGATGAGTATGAGATTAAATATAATAAAATTATAAATAAAATATAAGTGATGTGATTGAGAAAGAGAAGAGAAAAAATAATATGAAAAAAAAAAATTGAATGAGAAACTTATTGTGGGATTTATAGTGGAATTGAGGGAGTATATAATAAAGAAATTAATTAATATATATATATATATAATTAATTTTAAAAATTACACAGTCGGGTCGGTCGTGTGTGTGTGTGTGGGGGTGTGGGTGGGTATGGGTGTCGGTTCGGTTCGGTTCGGGTTAGGTGGGTCGGGTGTGGGTTCGGGTCAGGTGGGTCGGGGCGGGTGTCGGTTCGGGTCAAGTGTGGGTTTAGTTCGGCCGCGTGGGTCGGGGTTCGATACCGGATGTGGCGGTCTCTAAATTAAATACCATTCTTTAATTTAGAGACCGTCTCAGGGCCCGAAAAAAGTTCGGGCCGACCAATTGTTTGAGACCGTTTGTAGACCGCTACAATTTAGAGACCTAAAAAAATCGGTCTATAATTTGAGACCGATACATGAAAACGGTCTCAAAATATTTAAAACGGGACTAATAGTGACCAACCAAAAATGGTCTCAAAACGGTTTCTAATGTGTTTAGAGACCATTTTTACGGTCTCTAATTGGTTGTTAATTGAGGTGTTTTTTTGTAGTGACGGTTTAATATAATATCTAATGAACATTGACATTCTACTCTAATAATATTATATGCCGAACAAAAAAATATACTACACGTAATTTATAAGCATTTATGTGTTTGTATATGATATTTTTGTGATTATTAGTGTATAAATAAATAGTGTATTCAGAAAAATATACAAATTTATCCTTAATTAATGTATGATTAAATTATAGTGCATTGACAGGGATATTTAATACTAAAATTTATTAAAACTTTATTGATGGATTTATTAAATTTATGGTAACTGATTGTAAAAGGAATGTCAAACATTTCCATTCACAATTACTAAAATTGATGGATTTATGGAGCTATTGAATTAATTCTATTTTTCTATACAGAAAGGGCATTATTGGGTATCCAAATCAAATAGTGACCTTAATTGTTTTAACTATAATTTTTGTTTTAAATTGTTTAAGGGTCTTATAGAGTGACTCTAAATGTATTTATTCCCCCCAAGATTTTAATGAATGAATTGTTTATTAGTATTGTGTAAGATAAATTGAGGGTAGTAAAGACTTTTCAATTCTATAAATAATACTTCTTCCGTCCACGAAATGTAGTCCGAAAGAATTTCATAGCAAGTCCTGAATTTTAGGAATTATCTCAAAATAAGGTCTAAATTAATAATTGTCTCAAATCAAGGCTTTATATTTATTTTTTTCTCATATTTAGACATCCTTTAAAAAATATAGTCTCACCTCGGGAACAGTTAACATTTGAGTTAACAGCACCGTCTCTTTTCTACTTCAATGCTTGCTATTCATGGCGTGATGAAGTAACTGGATGAAGGAAATGCCATCTTCCTCAACAATGGAAATTAAATTGTGATTTAAATCTTTTTCAATATATAAATTCTGACTCGTGAAATCACATGGAAGCTCTAAAAGGAATACTACAATTCTTCGTAGAAAATAAAGATATGGAGAAAATTTTGAGGTATCTGAGAAAATCAAACAGCAAAGAATAAAATGGTCACCTCAACGTAAACAATGAATCTCCCGTTTACTTGAGATTGATATCGTGATTCATCAGATACTTCTTGCATTACTAGTTGTAGTGCACACAACACAATTGTTGTGCCCTCTCTATGCTCGATGAAATGTCTCAAAGGAGAGACACTTGTAAATTACTACATGATTCACATTGCAATTAATATTGTCTTTTGAATTGGCTAGGCCTTGAATTTGCTATCTCGAGTTACTTTGTCTTGATTAACAAAAAAGATAATTTCAAGAAGTAATTTTCTTGAAGTAATTAACCAAATCCTTCAAACAAAACAAGAACTATAAGATCTTCAGTAGGTGAATAACAAGAAGCAACACAACATAAAATGCCATTCCACAGAACAAATTTTTTCCAAAAATAAATAAAGCAAAACACTGATCAATTCATACAATAAACAATCAATCAAATATAAGAAATGACAATTTCTCAATAACTATTAGAGTGAAAGCCAGTAATGCATTACTACTAAACCAAAAACTCATCAAGACAGGAAAAAAAACCCACTATATTTTTATCAACTAAGATAATGACACACTCCTTCATGGTTCAACCAAATTTTTTTTAATACCTCTCACCAAAATTTGAGATCGAATGTTATTGATGAAAGATCTATCTTCTTCTTGAACGTAAAGGGGAAAAAACCAGGGCAACTGCAACCAATATGGGAATAAATATATCCAAATATGAGAAAATAAATAAATATAAAGCCTTGATTTGAGACAATTATTAATTTAGACCTTATTTTGAGATAATTCCTAAAATTCAGGACTCGCTATGAAATTCTTCCAATGTAGTCCCATTTGCTTTATATTCATTGTCCACCAAATGTAGTCTCATAATACCCTTTTAATAAAGTAGCGAGATTTGTTGTAATATTGTGATTGTTTAAGGAGATGGTTTAAACGTGTTTTTGTTATTTTAGGTAAGATGTCAACAACTAAAGTACACCAAAAATAGTAAAATGGGTCATCAAGTACGAGACGAAGGAAATATATATTTTATGTATATTTTATTTTAAAATCATAAACATTAACACTTCACATGCTAAATAATACTCTCACTATAAACTTTAGTTAATAAATTTTTGTCGATAAAATTCATGCATGGCAAAACTTTGCGATGTTTCAAGAAAATCTCCAAATCCAATATCGAACCATGAATATTTCACAATTTAAATGAATTTATAACATAAACCCCAATGTTAAATACTAGGGTTTATGGACAAAGGAAATTGATCAAGATTTGTTAGAGTGTCCACATTGGTGTCCACATTGGTGGAGGAGTTATAACTCCCCTCTCTCCTCCACCTCACTGCCACATCATCATTCTTCCATTAATAACTCAATTCCATTAACTTCTAGAGATTATTGACTACTAGCTCCCACTTTTGAGGTTTGTTGCAACCCACTCCCTGCGAATATTTGGCACCAAACCCACTCTCTAATATGATGTGATTTTCCTCTTTTGCCCTTCTAATAGAAAACGGAAAGAAGTGTCCCTTTCAGCTGCACTCTCCTTTTCTCTCTCTAGATAGTCTTCTCTCCTTCATTTCACATCTCATTTCTCTCTCATACAACTTTTTACTCCTTCAATTTTCATTCACCATTCACCTCGCCGGTCGCCGTCGGAAAGCTCGCAGCCTTCGTGTCCGGTTGCCAAATGAAGAGCAAGCTTACAGAAAAAAGTTCCCCTTTTGTGGTAAACCCTTATTTTAAATTTTAGGGTAACTCTTCGTGAAGGTGAGCTCACTGTTGAGGTAAAAATCTATTTCGTGTTTGATCTGAAATTGCAAAAAAATTGTGTTTACAGACTGTTAAGGTTTTTGCAGGCAAAAATTGGGGATCTCATTCTCTGAATCGAAAAATGGATCGCCGGAAACGGATGAGGAATCGGCGACGAAGTGGGAGGCTGGTTTGATAGGAGGCGTGGCCGCGTTGGCAGAGGCAGGATGACAGACGGCGTCTTCTGTGCCGGAATTTTGGTATTTTGTGTCGAAATTTCTGTGAAAAATGATGAAGAGCAAATCCCCCAACTGCCGGTCCAATGCTCTTTACCTTCACTTTCCTCTTCTTGCCTGTGTCACACAATATTCTCTATTTTACATAAGGCCTAATTGCACTAAACCCTCCACACTTTCATTGAAATTGTACCTAAACACCGAATTATATTTTTTGCACCGATCTATGCAAACTATCAATTTTTTTACATGTAAGCCACACTAAGTGAACCATTTACCACACCCATTCTGCAACTGTTTCGTGAATTATTTCTTCCAAAATTTCCTATTTTTATGGTTTAAAGAAAGATAAAAAAAAAATAAAATCAATTCCTAAGTCTTGAGCTCTTGATTATTTGCAGAATAGATGGGGGAGAGATATTTTTTGCTTTGTATATAATATTTGATGGAATTAACTCTTTATAAAATTATGTGCGGTGTACATGTCAAAAATTGAGAGAAATTTGACTTGAAAAATTAATTGATAATTTGTATAGTTAGATGATGCAAAGAAAAATAGTTTGGTGGTTTAAGTGCAATTTCAGTGACATTACTACACGTGCAGTGAATTGTAACGGTTTAGACGTTGTTAGGATTGAGCACATCTATGAGGAAGATGTTGTTAAGATCTGTCTCGTATTTGCAATTATTCGAATTCTTGTTTTAGTTTTATGATTGTTATGGAGAAAGATGTTCACATGTGTGGATTATGTGGTGCTTCTAGTCATTTACTTCTAGTCTAGGTGAATGTAATGTTACTTTAACTTGCCTTTGTGTTGATAATAATAGATAGGAGATTGATTCGTTTGAATATTTGCTCGTTTAAACTTGGTGCAATAATTGAATGAGTTTCTTTGTTAGTCCATAACCTGTATGTGCAGGTCAGATTGAAGATGCATAAATGTTTTCAATTAGCAATTTTGGAGCTTAATTTGTGAAGTTGTCAAGCAAAGCATTCACGTGGCTGCTGTAGATCTCTATTTTCCCAAATCAAAACAATGGGAGTTGTCAAGCAAAGTATTCGCAAGATGAACTAGTTGTTTGTTGCAGGAATCCGACCCTTTAGCTCATGGTTGGCTACTTGTATTGGTTTCTAGACTTCTATTAAGTTCATCCGATCCTTTAGCTCATGGTTGGCTACTTGTATTGGTTTCTAGACTTCTATTAAGTTCATCTCACAGATCTTTAGATCCGTGATATGGTCTCACACAAGTTTTTGTCTACTAAAATTTTTGATTTTAATTGAATTTACATATGTTATATAAGGTACTAAACTTATATTGAAACTAAATTATTCATTCATTAAATAGAATTAAACATGATTCAACCACATACACGAATCAATAAAGTGGCAATGTAAATAGGGTTGTACAAGTGTTGTACAATTTTCGTAAGTGGTCGGTAGGTGGTCTTTCAATAAAGTGGCAATGTAAATAGGGTTGTACAAGTGTTGTACAATTTCTGTAAGTGGTCGTTAGGTGGTCTTTGGGATTAGTCGATTCTTAGACCGATATTCGACACTTAAAAAAAAAAAATGTTGTTCAATTATAGAAATAAAGCAGGAAATACATTTATTGTTTAAATAAAGCAGGAAACACATTTATACGAATCAATTTCGAATCGAATACTCGAATAATATTGTTTTAAAAAAATCCAATAGAATAGTATCGAATAACCATTCTAATATCGAATCGAATTTATTATTTGATAATTAAACGTATACGAATATTCAAATATTATAACGAATATGAATCGAATACTGTGGTATTCGATTCGTTTACAACCCTATAAACCCCCCAAATTGAAATTGATTTTGAATATTACATAAGTTACTAAACTAAAATATTTGAACACCAAGTGTTGCAAGGTTGAACACTAAGTGTTGCAAAGTTGAACACTAGGCGTTGCAAAGTTGAACACTGAGACAAGTTAGGTTTATGGTTTATGGTTTATGTTTAGTACATATATACCATTTAAGTTTAGTAACTTATCTAATATTCAAATTTAATTTTAATTTTTAAGTCTTTGTTTAATGAATGAATGAATCAATTTCAATTTAAGTTTTAAATTTACTGATGAATAAATCAATTTCAATTTTCCATTTAAGTTTAGTACCTTATGTTTTAAATTCAATTTATATATATAAATTTAATGAATGAATCAATTTAAATTTAAATTTATGTTTAGTATCTTATATAATATTTAAATTTAATTTAAAATTTAATGTTTAGAGTTTAGTACCTTATAGTAACTTACGTAATATCCAAACTCAATTATTTAGGTTTAAGTTTTATGTTTAATACCTTATATACAATTTAAGTTTAGCAACTTATGTAATATCTCAATTCAATTATATTGAGAATGTGCAATGATTCAATCTCAATTTCAATTTTAGTAACTTATGTAACATTCAAACTCAATTTAGGTTTATGGTTTAATACTTTTTATACAATTTAAGTTTAATAACTTGTGTAATATTCAAATTAAACTTATATAGTAAATTGATTTGTTTCTATTTATAACGCGTATCTATCTATGATTGCTTTGTATCGTGTTATATTTATATTACGTTGTGTTCTCGATGTCAATCTTAAGATTGAAATTGGAGTAAAATTAATAGGAAATCATAAGAATCGCATTTCTTCTGTTGATATTTCTTCAACTATTAGCCTTAACCCAATACACCTAAATATATTAGGAAAATAAAAAAACTTAACCTTTTTTTCAATTCTTCTCTACTTAAATCCACTATCAGGAGAAAAATTCAAAAACATATTATCTTTGTTCAAATATTCACCCTCTGTGTTCAAATATTTATATTAGGTTTAAGGTTTATGTTTTGTAACTTGTGGTATATTCAAATTCAATTATGTAACATTCAAACTCAATTAAGGTTTAAAATTTATATTTTGTACATTGTATATCATATAAGTTTAGTAACTTATGTAATATTATTCAAATTCAATTTAAGTTTTTGTAACTTATATAGTATTCAAACTCAATTTAGGTTTAAAGTTTATGTTTAGTACCTTATATACAATTTAAGTTTAGCAACTTATGTAATATTTCAATTTCAATTTAAGTTTTGGTAACTCATGAACATTCAGTTTATATATAAAAATTTAATGAATGAATCAATTTCAATTTTTCATTTAAGTTTAATACCTTATGTTTTAAATTCAATTTTTATATGTAAATTTAATGAATGAATTAATTAATTTCAATTTAAGTTTAATAATGAATGAATAAATTTCAAATTTTCATTTAAGTTTAGTACCTTATGTTTTAAATTCAATTTATATATGTAAATTTAATGAATCAATTTAAGTTTAAGTTTAGTATCTTATGTAATATTTAAATTTAATTTAAGATTTAAGGTTTAGAGTTTAGTACCTTATATATATTTCAATTTAAGTTTAGTAACTTATTAATATTTAAACTTAATTTAGATTTAAGGTTTATGTTTGATAATTTATAAAATATATAAGTTTAGTAACTTATGCTGTATTATTCAAATTTAATTTCAATTTAACTTTTAGCTATTAACTTACGTAATATTCAAACTCAATTTAGGTTTAAGGTTTATGTTTAATATATAAGGTAATATTTCAATAGTGTATTTTTTTTAAAAAAATTCTTAATAATGAAATTTTTTGAATTTAAATATTACTAAACTCTAAATCTTAAATTGAATTTAAATATTACATAAGGTATTAAACTTAAATTGAAATTGATTCATTAATTCATTAAATTTTCATATATAAATTGAATGTCAATAAGATATCAAACGGTTCAAACCCTTTAAGGTGTAGAACCCACAAGGAAAGAATTGTTTCCCTTATGCCCATCTAGGTAATTTATATACCATTTAAGTTTAATAACTTATGTAATATTTCAATTCAATTTAGAGTTTAATAGTACTAACTTATGTAAATTTTAGGGTTCGGTGCCTTATGTAAATTTTATGAACGAATTAATTTCAATTTAAATTTAGTACTTATGTAATATTTAAATTTAATTTAAGATTCAGAGTTTAGTACCTTAATTTAATATTAAATTTTTTGTATATTACCTTTTCGATTTAGGTTTTAGTACCTAGGATAGTATACTTGAGAAATTTTTGCACTCCGTATATATTTAAATTTAATAAATGAAACAATTTAAGTTTAGTAATTTATGTAATATTCAAATTTAATTTATTTTAATACTAGTATAAGAATTTTCGATTTTAAATTTAGTACCTTATGAATTTTCGATTTTGAATTTAGTACCTTAGGTAATATTCAAATTTAATTTATATTTATTTTTTTAAATTGTATATCATTAATCATTTTACAGTAAAACCTCTATAAATTAATAACTTTGGAACCATGAATTTTATTAATTTAAAGAGGTATTAATTTATCGATAAATTAATATTTTATTAATTAAAAGAGAGACTTTTAAATTCAACAAATTTAGTACATATGTAATAAAAATAAATGAGTTTATATATGTTTCATTGATTATATTTATGTATCAGCCAATTCTTTGTAACTAATTCATGTATATATAATATTAATTCATTATATACAATTAACTATTATATTCATAGTCACATGCATCAATTCATTGGAATTACTTAAATATACATGTTTACATTAATTCGTTGCACTTAAATTACTATTATAGTCAATTAAGTATATTCGTGCATGAGGAATGAAACATATACTACTATATAAATCTCAATATGGAAATAAAATAGGAGTAATTCATAACACTCAGTCGTGTATTCTCATCTGAAAGACACTGCAAAATCATTCATAAATAATGAAATGCGTAAAGTATTATGTCAGTATAAGAGATCGAGATTATCCCACATGCATTCAAAAAGATTTACAAGACTGTGGGTTGATGAATTTTTTTTATAAGAGAGACCATGTCATAATATTTATAATTGTACTAATATCCTATATTATGAGAAAGTGGGATAGCTCA
This sequence comes from Galeopsis tetrahit, assembly GCA_963675135.1. NCBI lineage: Eukaryota > Viridiplantae > Streptophyta > Magnoliopsida > Lamiales > Lamiaceae > Galeopsis > Galeopsis tetrahit. Next base: position 36,479,107 of record OY776133.1, on the reverse strand, counting down.
AGTGGTTAGAACACCACTACCTAGGCCTTAGGTCCCAAAAAAAAAAAAACTAATATCCTATATTATACTCCCTCCGTCCCCGTTTAACTTTCACACCTACTTTTTCGGTTCTTTAGAAACTTTAAGTTGAGAGTAATATATTCGTGAATAGTGGGATTATATATTTATTATATTTCAATATACTCCATTATCTGAGGCGGTAAGAACTGAGATCTATTCCAATGAGCATCACAATTCATGAAACCAAAATCAAACAAGCAAACATCAATGACCTTTTCCCTTTTTGCTTCCAACTCTTTCGCCTCCTTCATCGTCGACCTGGGCCTTAGTCACGGCGGCGGCAAGCAAAGACGATGGCAACGGCGGATCCCTTGGCAGCGGCGGCGGCGGTGGGTCTCTCAACAACGAGCAAAGAAGTGGATTTGGGTGAATTTTTTTATTTTGCCCTAATATTCTGATTTCTGAGTAAGAATCATCAATCCCGCTGTACGTTTTCAAGTAAGAATCATCAATCCATGCCCCAACTCCATACCGATTTCATTCTCCGATGACTAGAAATCCCGGCGTTTTGTCACGTCTAGTGTCTAAGACATTTAATTTGAAAAATAGGAAATTGAATACCTTCAAAATTTGTTCATTAATGGAGTTTTTCTCAGCTGCTTGTGGAAGATAAAATGAATCGAAAATGATTTATCCATGTGAGTTGCTGCTTTGGGAAGATAAAAAGTGGCTTTTTTCATTTTGAAAGAGAAATCAACTCAGGGGTATTATAGTAAAAAATCAACCCATTTAGAAGCTACTTGCAACAATTTTTACAATTTTTTTTGGGGGTGGGAGTTGGTTGCTATAGGTCCTTTTACAAGGGGAGCTTATGGTGATCCTCCCTAACTTCTATAACCATTCCAAAAGTTATAACTCACATTTGTGGGACACACTATTCAATCACATTTCTTTTTAATTCTTTATTTTTCATTTAATGAATATATGTAAAATTCAATATGTGTAAAAAAAATTAATACGGAGTATATGAATATATTAAAATTATTTAGTTAATTATTTTAGGGTATCAATTAATATATTTTACAAATTGAAATAAATATTTAATATTAACTCATTTCATTAACTAATAAAGATTATTGTTATTTTGATCAAGTGAAAATAGAGTACAACATATTCAACATTAAGAAAACAATTCAACTAAATTAATTAAAAACTTAAATGTTTTGAAACGACAAATAAACGCATTATATCAATTATTGTCAGATCGAGCCCAAATATGTTCCACTAAGTCGGCACGAAGTTGGTGATGAACTTGATTGTTACGTAGCTCGGTGTTTCTTTGGAGACAATCCCTAAATTCTGGATTAACGCCTTGTATCGGTTGTGTGGGCTCGTCGCCTTCATCGTTGCTCCAATTTGTAACCATGTCTCCTTCGTCTTCAACGATCATATTATGCAAAATAACACAAGTTAACATTATGAGCTTCAACTTTTTCCTATACCAAAAACGATCGGGCCCCCTAACAATTGCCCAACGTGCTTGGAGCACACCAAATGCTCGTTCGACATCCTTTCTCGCAGATTCTTGTCTTTTCTTAAATAATTTTCTCTTAGGATCTAGTGACGTAGGAAAAGCCTTAACGAAAGTTGACCATTCCGGATAGATATCATCTGTCAGATAATAACCTTTTGTATATTGTGTTCCATTCACAGTAAAATTAACTTCTGGTGCAGTGCCTTGCAAGACGTTGTTGAATAGAGGAGACTCATTCAAAACATTGATATCGTTGCGCGATCCTGCGACTCCAAAAAATGCATGCCATATCCATAGGTCTTGAGACGCGACTGCTTCAAGGATGATTGTAGGTGACCCATGACCTCTTGTAAATTGACCTTTCCAAGCAACGGGACAATTTCGCCACACCCAGTGCATGCAGTCAAGACTTCCTAACATGCCTGGAAAGCCATGTCTCAACTCGTGCATTTGGAGAAGACGTTGAGTGTCATTGTGATTCGGCCTTCTCAAGTAGCGATCACCAAATGCTGCACCCACAGTTTCACAAAAATTGAAAAGACATTTTATAACTGTTGATTCACCCATTCGTAGGTACTCGTCAAGATTGTCAGCAGGAACTCCATAAGCCAGTTGACGAATCGCTGTAGTGCACTTTTGTAGTGGTGACAACCCTTGTCTTCTGGCGGCATCGGGTCTTTGTTGAAAAAAAAAGAGATCGATTCTCAAGCTCATTCACAATACGAATGAATAATTCCCTTCGAATGCGAAATCTTCTTAGGAAGATGTGATCAGGATACACCGAACTTGGAGAGAAATAATCATTGAAAAGCCTAACATGTCCCTCTTCACGGTTTCTCTTAATGAATATCCTGGTTCGTTGACTGTGCACATCGTCTTCCAAATGTTGAAGAATCGTTAACATCATTTGTTCACCAGGTGAACCGGGTTGGTAATCGGATTGGCTGGAACTCGTGGGATATTGAGACATTTTAAGTAAAGTTATTTGAGAGGTTATTCTTCAAATGTAGGATGTGAAGAACCTCACAACATAAGCCACGCATATATACACCTACTACCTTGTAATGACTAGTTTTATAACGACTAGTTTATAACGGCTAGTTTTCTAACGACTAGTTTCTAACGGCTAGTTTTCTAAGACCATGTTTATCCATGTCCGGTCATGACCGGGTCATCAAATATAAAATCCATGCTCGGTCATGACCGAATTTTTGCCATATATGCTCAATCAAGTCGTTCTTAAGAGCGGCATGGGCTTCTCTATTACGAAGTTGTTCCCTACTAGTCATATTGGAGGATAAACTTGCAATGCGTTCAGTAGAGTACTGTTAGCATTTCACGTTGCCCTGTAACCGTTTCACGTTTCCCTATTAGTGTTTCACATAACAATTTTGCTCTTTCACACTAATGATTTTAAACTTGAAAACTCACAACGAATTCATTTCATAATTAATTGAGATTACATGAAATTAAATAACATCACACAAATTTAAAATACGAAGTTGTTATCGTTTCACATTGTCCTGTTAGCGTTTCACGTTGCCCTGTAACCGTTTCACGTTGTCCTGTTAGCGTTTCACGTTGCCCTGTTAGTGTTTCTAACGGCTAATTTTTTAACAACTAGTTTTATTAAATGTAAATTAAACATAAATATCAAATTAATACATTAATTGAAATTACATTAATCGAAAAAAGATACTCCCTCCGTCCCATACTTGAAGGCACATTTTACTATTTTGGGTGTCCCATACTTGAAGACACTTACCTAAAATAACAAAAACACTTTTAAACAATCTCCTTAAAACATCACAATATTACAATAAATGCCACTACTTTATTACACTAAAAGTTAACTTTATTACTATTTATAAAGTTGAAAAGTCTTTACTACCCCCACTTTATCTTACACAATATTAATAAACAACTCATTCATTAAAACCCGTGTCCAATTGATTTGTGCCTTCAAGTATGGGACGAATGGAGTATTACATAAAGGATAAATTAACTTAAAGACATTGAAAAAAATACATTAATAAGATAAAGATAAGACTGATAAATTGTTCTATGAATTCCACCCGGGAATAATCTTCTCACACACACGTTGGTGAGCGGCACGTTGCTCGTCCGTCCAATTGGAGGTATCTTGATGATAAATAAATTTCCATTCATCCATTTGCACTTCACGCTCTTTCAATGCAGTCGCCTTTTCAAGTGTTATAACTTCTCTTTTTTTACAATCACTGTAATCTGTAAATTTTTCAAGACACTTTTCGATCTTGTCATTGCCCTTTGACCCTGATCTAGCCTTGGATTTTCCCTTTGCTTTTCTTTTGGCTGCGTCCTGCCCAATTGGACGAGTGTCGTCAATGTTTAGATCAAAATTAAATCTAGCAGAGTTGTTACTTGTGTCTGAGTCAGAGGTCCTTGCTTTCTTTGATGAATCAATGGAATCATTGTACTGTGGAGAATATAGTGGACGATCCTTGACAATCATCCACACATGCTCGTAATTAAACGGCTTGTCATGATTGCAATCTCGAAATTTCATGTGTGCCATACGCATTATGTCTTCGTTGTTGGAGCCGCTCCTGTAGACACTATAAACAGTATTATAGCAAGCGTTAAAAAGATTTACCTTTGGCAATATTGTATTAAGCCAGTGTGGTTTTGCTTGTTGGACACATCGTTTAGGAGCACCATCGGGGCGATTCTCGTCTAAATATTTGTCACTCCGATATCTCGACGATTTATTTTCTTTATAAAAGTTTCCGGTTCTTTGCCACTCCGATATCTCGACGATATTTCAGTTGCTTGTGGACTAGAGAATATTTGAGGCGGAGACTGACCGAAATGTAGCCCCAAATAGTGTTGCCAAAATTCGGAAGGCGGGGTGGAAAAATTTGATGGGAAAGAGTTGCTCGAGTTATCAACGAATTTTTTGTGACCTTGAAAATTTTGAGAATATGAAGGAGTATGGGAAGAAATTCCGTAATTGGGTGGAAATTGAGTGGACGAGCCAAATTGAGGATATTCAAAATTTTGTGAATTTAATGAATTTTGAGAGAAGGGAATTTCATCCGTCATATTAGGATGATTGAATAAATTTTCTACGAAATTCTTTATTATTTTTGTCCATTTATTATGGAAACAAAAATTTCAAGAACACAAAAATGAGAATGGATTGAGATAGAAAATAAAGTGGAGTGAAAAGAGTATGAGGTAAAAGTTTAGTGGAAAAGTGAGAAAGAAAAAATGTGAATGTGATGTATTTATAAAGAAAAAAAATGATTGTTGTATAAATTTAAATTTTGAATATTAAATAAAAAAAATTAAAAAAAAACAAATTACTGTATAACGGAAAAAAAAGACCAACATATAATTTTTTAATATGAAATAAAAAACATACAACGGTATAATTTTGCTGTATAATAAAAATATAAAAAAATTGAATAAAAAAATAATATATAAAAAGAATGTATTTATAGAAAATTATGTAAGCAAACCAAAGAAAAAGGACGGTTAAACTACTATAACTCTGCGGAGGAGAGAGAGAGGATTTTAAGTTATGAAGTAACTTCTTTCCACATCGGTGAACAAGGGTTATAACTCTTGAATGGACACTCTAATAGGAAACTACTTTTAACAAAGTGAGCAACATATAAAATGACAACATAAGATGTACCAAGTACGCCAATGTCTCGATTAAGAAACAGATTGTACGTATAGGTAGAACATGTAAATGCGATTTGTATTACACAAACTGAACAGTAATCACTAGATATTCCATGAAAGAAATTTTACAAGACTTTCATTAAATCGATTGCAGGAACCACACGTCTAGTTTCATAAATGCCAAGATATTGATGCTTTCATCTAAACAACGATCTTTCCAAGATTTTCTTAGTACAGTCCTAACAAATTTCGATCGCTAATAGTGTTTATGAGCAAGTCCAGATTCCAGATACATGAATATCATGTCCAGTCTGGGTCACTCATATATCTATTGATCACATTCATAGCATACATTAAACTTCCTACAACACTCTGATCACACTCATACATTACATTAAACTTCCTACAACACTGGCATAAAGTATCTTACTCATCTAATTGGACAATCGATGATGTTGGCCAATAGGAGTAGAAACAGTCTTTTGCCCGATGTATTATGAACCTCTCTAACACCTCAGAGCCTTGAGCATCTGGATGAATAGGAGTAGAGACAGTCTTTCCCTGCCCAAGTGTAAAGATGACTATGTTTTCAGGGCTCCCTTCATCTGGGAAATCCGCATGAGTTGCTAAACCAGGATACATTTGAGAGAATCTTAGAGCTCCTAAGATTCGTTCAGAAAGCTATGTATGTTTCAGTTCGACCTTCGATGAGAAAAGCTAAATCAACCGCTAGATGAGTAACTGCAGTTGCAAGCATCGAAGACCCAACATCTATAAAGTTTTCCCCCATAGAAAAGTGGCAGGTGAGCGTTCGTCCAATTACGCATATTGCCTGCTCACCGACTGCTTTTTTAACAATCCAGGGGCCTTTTGCTTCAGGAATTGATTAATCAGAGAATTTTCCTGGACAGGCTCGATAGATACGAAATATGCAACTATACTGATGTTGTCATTGCTTGAAAGCTGGAAATTGAATGCCCAAACGAAAGGCTTACGACCCTTGAAACATTCACTTTAAATCAAGGCGTCTCCTGACGCGGTTTCTCGGATTATTTAACAGCTCTGATATCTTCGTTGGTCCTTTAATCCAGTCAAAAGATAATGGCCACCTGGGACCTTAGAATTAGTCCTTAGGTAATCCACTCATGCCCCTCCTTGTTTAAACAATATAAACAAGTCATGGTTACTCTTTGTTTCACTAACATCAATAAAAAGAATCTAAACAACAATAAAAGTAAAAACTGGAGTATATGAACCACAACACGGATAGGCAAATCTCTTAAAAAGAGAGATAAGACTCAAAAAGCGATAGATGGATCGAAAATTTCTATAGCTTATGATTATGTTAAGTGCTGCCCACTAATAGAAGTAGCACTAGACCGTCAATAAGCACACATCAAAAAGAACTGGAAAAGTATAAAATTGAAAGAAAGCCTCAGAATTGCAGAATAATCAGCAAGGACATCTTACGATGGCCATTCTGTCCCGAAAGATGGTGTTTTAATTCATAGATTTCTTCACAGGCAGCCAAATTGAAAAAAGTAACTCAGAATTGCAGAATAATCAACAAGGACACCTTACGATGACCAATCTGTCCCGAAAGATGGTGTTTTATTCATAGAAATTTCTTCATAGTTGATAAATCAAAATAGAAAAAGGAATGAATGTATTTCTCATGGCAAATCCCAAGAGATAATAGCGACAACTCGCTACCCAAGGCGATAGGATATGAGATCGCGCCCAACGTACCTTCGGAGACGGAGATCTCGACAAAGGATGGGAGGCTTTTTGTAGCGACGATCAATCCCTTGAGTCATACGAACATTCATAGTGATGCGACCTTATCGAATCCATAGGAGTGGATGATAAGGAACACAATCAAAGAAAGAATAAAGATAAGAAATACCCGAATGAGCCCTTGCTAAATCCTTGGATATTCGATAGCAATGCACGCCTTAGTATGCCCGAGGACCTGCACGCAAAACCGGGCCGGAGGAGTGTCCGGCGACGGACCTCCGACGCTCAAGTCAGTTGAGCTCAATGAAGAAGATGAAGATAATTAGAGTATTTCATGTTTTGTATGTGTTGTAAATGGATAGAATGACTTAGCCCCCATTGAAATGAAAGAGGGATGCTTTTATACCTTGTAATGGAGGGGTAGGGAAGTAATTTTACCTCTAGGGTTTGTTGCAAGCAGTGCCACGTCACTGTACTACCTGACACATAACAAGCTGTCACGCATACATTTGCAGGGATGTCAGAGATATTCTTACACACCAAGATTCCTTGCTTCTCCTTGAAGGCCAAGACGATTTATTTCCTTGGTCCTGAGCGAGGAGGACCTACCAAGGTTCTCTCCTTCTTAGCTATACTCCCCAGTTCTAGTAGCATTTGGAGAAAAGGCTAATAATTTCAGATCAGATCCCGTAAGGATCTGATCAACTCATGTCCCGCTTCATGAGATCAGATCCTGGAATGACCAGGTCCTGGGGGGAGCGATCAACTCTTACTTAGTTTCTCTTCTTTCCTGGGCCTGCACCATTATGTCACATCACATAGTATAGCTCGTCCCAATTTTGTTTTGATCGTCGCAGAAATAAATCACAACAGAAATGTTTTACAGAGAAAGAAGAAAAGACTAAACCCTAAACCCAAGCGCCGTAAATCATGAATTCGAGGTGAAGAAGAAAGGGGATTTATAGACTTAGTTGAGACGCTCTGAGCCGTCGATTCTCATCCTGCGGTTCTTTTTTTTTTAAGATCTCACCAAATCGGCCGCGGGGCGGGGATTTGGGACCAACACAAATTCGTTTGTAATTTACCAAAAAAAAAATATATATATATATATGGAATATAAATATTTAAAGTAAAATGAACCAAAAAATTCACATGTAAAATAGTAAATTTTTAAAGAGTGGAGTAACACTTATTTAAAATATTTTACACATGAAATATGTCTAATTAAGACATTTTAAAAAAAATTGTGGGTCAAAAGTTTTGATCTGGGTCGCCCAAAAAAATCGGGGGTTGCAAACTTGCAATCAGGTTGTTTACTACATGACCAATATGTTGTTATTATAATGTCAAAATATTATTGTAAACACAAATTCGTGAATTAAATATAAAACGCGAAAATGCGAAACGATTTTATTTAATTTCGGATTAAACCGATGAATATTGCGGGTTACAATCTCTAATTTCTCCTCTGATTCTCTCTTCTTGAACTTCACTTGAACTTCTTGAGCTTTTGGAGCTGGATTCGCAGCCGAATCCTTTCCGATCTTGTATTTGGGGCTTTTATAACGTTAATCCAAAGTCTTAGCACCGTATTTTTGGATTAAACGTTGAATTTAGGGACTTTTTGGATGAACGTCGTTGAAGATCGTTCTTGAATTTGGGACTTTGTAACGTTAATCCAAAGGCTTGACGCCGTATTTTGGATTAAACGTTGATTTTCGGGACTTTTTCGGGACTTATTCGGGACTTATTGGGACTTTTCCGATGAAGATCCACGAAGAACTTTGAAGAAACGCCGAATCGAAGAGGCTTAGCACCCTGATCTCCACTCGAACACTGCTTCTTGCTGCTTTGCACGAAGAACGCCTTGAAGAAACGCCGAATCGAAGGGGCTTAGCACCTTGATCTCCACTCGAACACTGCTTCTTGATGCTTTGCACGAAGAACGCCTTTGAATCTCCTCCAATTGCTGAAGAACACTCTAAAATCTCTGTAGAGAATTTTAGAGCCTTGAATGCTTCTGATTTCTTGATCATGAAATGAATGAAATGAGGCCCTGGAGATTTTTGTGCAAGTAGTTAGAGCTGAATTGTTTGATGGGCTAAGAATGCCCTTTGGGCTTAAATTATCAAACTTGGGCCCAATTTAATTTGTTGGAATTTAGAGGCCTGTTTGGATTTTCTGGATTTTAGAGATCCGTTTTTACTTATCGAACTTTAGAGACCTGTATTAATTACCGGACTTTAGAGGCCCGTCTTGATTTATTAGGCTTTGGAGGCCCAAATTAATTGGAGGGAATAATAATTAATTATATATTTATTTTTTAGGAATTAATTTTATTCCAACAAACAAATAATAAATTTAATTAATATTTAACCCGTAATTTCCACGTGTCGCGATTTAATTCGTAATTGAATTTTACTCGTCTACAAATTGCCCCCTCGTATTTCATCCATGAGTACATTTGCCTTTGAAATGGATGAATTGCGAAATTATTTCAAATATTTTCCCATACTTAAATTTTGTATTATTGGACTTTATGAGTTGTCACAATTAATAAAATTTATCTCATGGGCTCAAATAGTGTAGTCTTTTTTTTTGGGCCAAAATGAACAAATAAGTTCATGAGTGTATGGAGTATTTTAAAGCCCAATTCTTCTTTCTTACAATTAGTCTAGTCCAAGAAGAAGGCCCAGTTGTATTTGAATATCTTTCATCCGTAAATCACAAAATATGTGTCACCAAATCTTTGAAATATATATCTATCCAAGAATTTTGGAGATTTAGTTGAGATACACCAAAATATGTGCTTGTTAATCCTTATCTTTTCACCCTTTTAGGTCTATATAAAGGATGCCCTCTTCAATCATCACTTCATAATTTATCACATTCACAAAGAAGCAAAGTAATTACCAGAGCTCTAGAGGTAACAAAGAAGAAAGAAGCAAAGTCATTATCAGAGCTCACGAGGTAACATACTGCGCTGCGCTTTTCATTTTATTTTATTTCTGAACGTATATGAATGTATATATATAGCACATATTAATTTTGCCAAGAATTCTGTTTTTCTTTTGTGTTTATTAATATGTCCATACACTGTCACCCGTAATCAACTTTTATGTTATGCACTTTTGACGAGTGAACCTTTGCCATAATTTTTTTATCGATTTCACGGGTTTTCAAACGAGAGATCCAAGGGACAAGGGGTCTTTTTACTCTCTTTGAAACTTGTGAATCTCGAAAAAAGAATTAACACCATGCGAAGAAGGATTTCTTAAATATTCACAGAATTCAAAAGAGAATGTGGGTGTCCCGTGGGTATTTTTACTCTTTCGAATCTGTGAATATTTAATGATTTGGAGAAGAATCCACAACTTATTTTTGCCCAAGCCAATTTTTTCAATAGCCCTTCTTAATCAAATTGACCAAATTCGAAAGAGAGAGTGGGTTTTCGGTCGTTGGTGTATTAATCTCTTCGAATTTTGACAATTTGAAAGAGAGGGATTTTGACATTACTTGTTTTGGGCCGGGAGGCGGTGCCGCTTGTTTTCCGGCGACGGTAGACGACGGCCATTGCAGCTGGGTTGCGACGGCTGAACCCAGGCGAGGCGGCGGACTCCCGGTTGCGGTGACTGGACCTCGGGGCAAGGCGGCTGGACTTCGGATTTCTGTCGGCGACTGGCTTCGGGGCGGCGTCAGATGGTACGGCTTGCAGTCTATCCATGGCGGTTCCAGGCGTGGGCGACGGTCATTGCAGCTGCTCGGTTTCTGGCGACGCGGCGGTGTGGAACGCAGCGGCGGCTGGATTTAGGCGGTGAGCAGCGGCGTCGGCTTTGGAGACGCGGCGGAAGGAGGCGCTGCTCGATTTCCGGTCGCGTCGGTATTGCGACTTACGGCGACTGGCCATGGCAGCTGGTTGGAGATGGCGTGGAGCTGATGTTGTGTGAGTGAGCATGACGGCGATTCGTGCAACATGGCGAGAGTCGGTGTTGCGACTTGACGGAGCATGGTTGATGACGGGCTTCAGGCGGCGGGCTTCCGGCGACTGAACTCAGGCGAGGCGCGAGCAGGCGGCGTGGCGGCGCGGCTTCAGGCGTGCGACGGCAGTCGGCAGCCTTCGGGCAGTGCGCGGCTGGAGTGCAGCAAATGGAAGTTGTACCAGATGGCTTTGATGATTTTGAATTTATGTGTGAGAAAATAGGGCATCACATGCTTTGGGCTTGATTCATTAAAAAAATGGGCCCAATGAAGTGTCTCATTTATTTAATTAATTCAAAATAGGCCCAATGTGTGAGAAGGAATAGTGGGCTCTTTGGGTAAAATTAATTAAAACAGGCCCAACTCCTTATTAATTTAGACAAAAGAAACTCCTCATTTGTTAAATTAATTTAGGATAATGGACTTTTTTAGCTTTAATTAATTGTCGTCTTTTATGATAAATTTTCTAATAATTTTCTTCTTCTCTTCAGGTTCCTTAAAAATGGTCCACTTCAAAAATAATGTTACTTCTTCCGGAGCTCGTTATTTGGTGATCCTCAATGATAAACGCCAACCCTTAGAGAAAGGGACGCATTTACGTGTAGAAACTCCCCTTATTGGTAACTCTGCAAAACCTTGGCCTTTATCAAATGTCGGACTTCACTTGGACAATTGGTCGCATGAGATATCCTTGAACAAATCGACGAAAGCTTGGGTTCTTGATAACACTTCTCATCGCAATGAGATTGAAGAGGATGTGAGCCATCTGCCAACCTTGGGGAGGCGTATAGTTATGGGCAAGGACAACTGGAGAGGAACTATAGAATTTTCTGGAGAATTCGGTTATCACAAAGGATATTGGGAGTGGACTGAAGACGTTTTGAGCCGATGTGGACATGCCCTCAAGGACGCCAGGATTTATTACGCTGTCTTTGCCTCCCTTTTTACTTATGACTTTAATTCCGAAATTATCAAAGCTTTCTGTGAGGCATGGTGTCCGTCTACAAATACGTTGCTCACTACTTTTGGAGAGATGTCCATCTCATTATGGGACATGCATGAGCTAACAGATCTTCCTCTAGATGGTTATCTATATGATGAGGTGATACCTGATGCGCCCGAACTTTTTGACGAAACTGGGGACTTATGCCTTCCAAAGAGTTGCAAATATTTACTCCACGCTTACCACATGCTTCGTGGGAGCGTTCCTAGGGGCGGCGTATCGATTGAACGATGGATTGAATTTTGGTCAAGAAAAACTGGAAAGTATCGTCAACCTCCCACACGAAGTGAGAAAAAGAGAAGTTGTCGCCCTAAGTCGACTCATAATCCACTTGGGAGTCTTGGAGTCCATAAGCCGTGGTCCGATGCAGAAGTTACTTTGTTTAAAACACTCAAGATTGAACCGGCCCAGCAAGAAGAGACATATCTTGCTGCTCATTTAGCTTGTTGGCTTTGCGTATTCGCCCTTCCTAATGGTGAAGTGAATATGATACGTCCTGCTACTTTCAAAATGGCTAGTTTGATGGCTGCGGGTAAGACAGTTAATCTTGTCGTACCGGTCTTGGCTAATATTTACAGGGGTTTGAATCGGATTTCGCTGCACCCCGAACCGTCCCGAGCTCGATCTGCCTTTCCGGTTCATTTTGTGTACGTTTGGTTAGCCCGATATTTTAGGACTCATTACCCTGCTGTTCATGATCATCGTGCCCCTATGATGGTGAAGTATTCTGGAGAGAATGGTGCTAAGTACCATAACCCTGCGGAGGCTCGTAAACGGATTCATAGAGGAGAGTCTGCCGAATGGACATGCAATATGTTAAATCGGCAGCAACTTACTTCTTATGTTGATTCCGGAACTGGTCAACGGGCTAACTGGAGTTACTTTGTCGCTATCCGATCCAATTACCTCACTTGGAGACAAGGTAATCGTTTTATTGTTGAACCTTACAGCCCACATCGATTTAGCCGTCAATTCGGCTTTTACCAAGAAGTTCCGGGAGAGTTGAATTTTGATCTTCGTGACACCCCATTAGATAACGGGACGCATTATTGGCAATCTTGTGCTTTGCACGGATCTCGTGCTAAGGTGTGTTTTCCGATTGCCCCGGTGAATCCTAAGTCGTATTCTTCACCAGATTACAAGAAGTGGTGGGCCCAAGCTCATGGTGCTTACTTAGAAAATCATGTTGACGACTTGATCAACTCGAAGCATGACAATGTCTTGGAAGAAGAAGTATTGGTTGTTGATAGTCATGATCTTTGTGGAGAGCTTAATAAAGATACTTCTCGAACGCCGGTTGAACCTCCCTTGATTCCTGAAGTAGCGCCAGTGGTTGAGACTAGCAAGAGAAAGAGTATTTCTCCATGTTCGGAAGAGAGTCAAGGTGAAGACGATGATCGCCATTGGAAACGGGCCAAGAAGGTTACCAAAGCTTTAGTGCCTTTGGAGGAATCAGTTAAAGACCCCCTGAAGAAAGAGGTTTTTATCACTCATTCTTTTCTTACTTTCCATTTTTTTTCTTACTACTACTTTACTAATTATGTTCACATGTCTATTTTTTTAGGCGATGGTAAATATCTTTGGTAGTGATTGTGAATCAGATGAGGAAGAAGTATCGTCTTCAGTGAAGGTTTTGAAAGCTTCTTCTCCTATCAACGTTGGGAAGCAGTGTACTCAAGCAGTTTCGGTATTTCACTGTGATAAGTTCTTTCTTGATCGTGAACGGGCATTTGTTTTGTCTACATGGAAAGCTCTTCAAGAAAGAATCATGGGAACCCCTATTAACCTCTTATCTTCTATGAAGGAGGAAGTGCTTATTGCATTCACGAGGTTACAGACTTATGCTCAAACTGAACTCCCGGCTATAGAGGCGTCTTTGATATCCTTGTTCGAGAGGGCCGATGCTCATGATAGGATGAAGTCTAAATCTTCTGATGGATGTCCTAAGGAGGTTCTTAATCAACGGTTGACCGAAGTTAAACATGCCCTTCACGAGGTTGAGGAGAAACGTGCTGAAAATCTTTCTCAAGTCGAGGTTATCCAAACAAAGCTTCAAAAAGTCAAGGATAAGGTGCGCCGCTTGAAAGAGTTGAAGAAGGAGAAGAAAGTATTGGCTCAGTCACTGGAGGAGAAAGAAACATTAGTTCAAGGTTTTGACACCGAGATCCTAAGTTTTCAAGACGAAATCTCCACTATCAACAATACGCCCCTGATAGAAGATGATGTAATTGAAGGTTTGAAGAAGACCGAGATCGAGCTAGAAGAGGCTTTAGAAGAGTTTAAGGGTTTAGGCCTCTTTTTTTAGTTGCTCTATGACTTTCATGATTTCCTTGATTTATCTGTTGTTTTTCATGGATATATATATATTTTTTTTTCTTTGCACACTCCATGTATCTATTCCATTTTTGCTTTGGCACTTTGATTAAAAATTTATTTTCTTCGTCTATATCTCACATGTTCATATTCTTCAATACTTGCTTTTGTATATTCATCGAGACAAATGAATTGGCCCTTTTGGAGAATAAAGATTATCTATTAAAAGAAAATCCTAAAGCCATAAGTTCACATGTCGAACCAGAGGCCGGAGCGCCATTAAAACCTTGCCTCGGAAAACCCTCCTTAGGGATAAAACCTGGGTCAAGGGAAAATGTACACCCCTCTACAAAATTGAAGTACAAAACCGGAAATATAAGGCAAAATGAGGTTTGGGCATTGCCCCCTTCACTTTCTTCCTTCTTTGTTTTCTTCATGCTTCATATGTTCGTCACTTTTGTATTCATCGATCCGACTTACTCGAACAACTCGATTTAACTTATGACTGTACTTAGAAATATACTAAGTTGCCTACGTACCTCTTTAAAGAGGATCAAGCCATAACGTAGTTCAAGCAAAATATAATTTATATTTTTTGGGGGGGGGGGGACCGTTCACAGTTTATACTCATGCGGGCCAGGAGTGACTATTCTTTAACTACTGTAGACAAAGTAGGGATTTAAGTATTTAACCACTTAAAATGCCTTTAGTGGAGTAAGTTAACAGTTTAACCACATGTATTTACCTTTGGTGGTTGTCGTACACAGTTTATACTCGTGCGGACCAGGAGTAATAAGCAGTTTAGTCTCGTGCATCGTGGAGCAACAAGCAGTTTAGGCTCATGCGTTCTTGGAGCGACAAGCAGTTTAGGCTCATGCGTTTATGGAGCGTGCTTGTTTTCTTTACGCGTAGTAGCGTTTCAAAAACTTCCCATTTATAGGACCAATGTTCACGCCATCTTCAGAAATTAGCTTGTAGGCGCCGTTTGTGTAAACTTCTTTAACAACATATGGGCCATCCCACTTAGGCAAGAATTTATTCCCAACACGGTGAGTTACTACGATGGGTCTTCTCACAGCAAGCACCAAATCACCAACTTGAAAAGAACGTATCCTCACTTTCTTGTTAAACGTTCTAGAAAGGCGGGCTTGATAGCATTCGAGCCTTTGTTGTGCTTCCAATCTTTTCTCATCTAGGGCTTCCAACTCTTCAAGACGCAGGCGCGCATTCTCTTCTTCCGTCAGCCCTTCCTGTATCGCCATCCTTAGAGATGGAATCTGCTTCTCAAGGGGAACAACTGCTTCAACACCATACACCAATGAATAGGGAGTAGCTTGCGTAGGTGTTCTATAAGTAGTTCGATATGCCCATAGAGCTTCATTCATCTTTTCATGCCAATCTCGCTTTGACTTGGAGACTACTTTCTTCAAGAGGTTGCATAAAGTCTTGTTGAAAGCTTCAGCGAGTCCATTAGCAGATGCGTTGTACATAGAAGATTTCCTTTGTTTGAAGTCAAACTTGTCACAAAGTTTGTCGATGTGACTGTTACTGAACGATCTTCCATTATCGGTGATGATGTACCGAGGGACCCCGTATCTAAAAATGATATTGACTCGAATAAAATCAGCAACATTTTCTTTCTTCACTTCTCTCAAAGGTATGGCTTCTGCCCATTTGGAGAAGTAATCGGTTGTAGCCAGAATGTATAGATGACCGCCTGATGACTTCGTTAATGGTCCCACCACATCTAGACCCCAAGCATCAAATGGCCACGAGGCAACGGTTGGGTGCAATAGTTCCGGAGGTTGATGGATAAGGTTGGCATGAAACTGACAAGCTTGACATTTTCGTGCGTGATCCATGCAGTCTTTCACCATTGTTGGCCAGTAGTAACCCATCCTCTTTACTCGAAAGTGTAACTTTGGTCCTGACTGATGAGCGCCACAAATGCCGGCGTGTGCTTCTTCCATTGCGTGGGCGGCTTCACCATTACCGAGACACCTTAAGAAGACCCCATCAAATGATCGTCTATAAAGCACACTCTTGTAGTATATGAGTCGAGGGGCTCGACGTCTGATATCCACTCTTCGTTTCAGATCATTTGGCAATTTGTCGTATTTCAAGTAGTCGACAAATGGTTGACGCCAATCTTCTTCTTCAATTTCAAGTACCTCAATAACATGACTTTCACCTTCTTCATCACCGTCATCCTCAAATATAGGAGGCACAACCCAACTTTTACATATTGGGATACGAGCTTTACTTTCGGGCAATGCAATTGCCGAAGCAAGTTTTGCTAAAGCGTCAGCTTGTTTGTTATCTTTCCTTGGAACATGCTCAATTTCCACATCTCCGAGATAATTCATGAGTCGTCGAGCGTACTTTTGATAAGGAAGCAACTCTGGTTTCCTAACCTCGTATGATCCAAGCATCTGGTTCACTATCAACTTTGAATCCCCATACACCCTGAGGTGTAGTTGCTTAATATCGACTGCCATTTCCAACCCAAGTATGAGTGCTTGGTACTCAGCAACATTGTTTGAGCAATTCTCTATTAAAGTGAAAGAATATGGCAAGACTTCTCCATCAGATGTTACAAACACAACTCCAGCACCAGCTCCTTCTTTATGAGCGGACCCATCAAAATACATCTTCCATGGAGGGGTTATTTCAACAGTTAGGACGTCTTCGTCTGGAAGGTCGTCACATAACTCCCATTCTGCAGGCATTGGATGATCGGCTAAGAAATCGGCCAAAATTTGTCCCTTGACAGCCTTCTGAGGGACGTAAATGATCTCAAATTGTTGCAACTGGAGATACCATCTTGCGAGTCGATCCGAGAGAACTGGTCTAGACATAACATACTTCAGCGGGTTTGCTCTCGATACAAGATGGATGGTATGGGCCTGGAAATAATGCTTTAATTTCTGAATCACGAATATAAGAGCTAGACACAGCTTCTCAATCGGAGTGTACTTCAATTCATTTGGAGTCATCATTCTGCTCGGGTAGTACAAAGAACTTTCCTTTCCTGATTCGTTTTCTTGTGCCAGCAAGGCTCCAACTGAACGTTCTTGACCAGCGATATAAAGAATCAACGGACGTCCGGGCACCGGAGCGATCAATACTGGTGGCTTCATCAAATATGACTTGATGCTTTTGAAAGCATTACTACAAGATTCATCCCATTCAAACGGTGTATCTTTCTTCATGAGACGGTTGAATGGTTGACATCGTCCGGCTAAGTTTGAAATAAATCTTCTGAGGTATGCCAGCTTTCCTTGTAGGCTTTTAAGCTCATGAATATTTCGAGGTTCTGGAATCTTTAAGATTGCATCAATCTTTGCTTGCTCGATTTCAATCCCTCGCTGGCGAACCACAAATCCAAGAAACTTTCCCGATTTGACTCCGAATGCACACTTCAAAGGATTCATCCTAAGCTGGTATCGCCTCAAACGTTCAAAAACAACCCTCAGGTCTTGGAGGTGATCATTCCTCCTCTTTGATTTTACGACTAAGTCATCAACATAACATTCAACATTCTTGTGAAGCATGTCGTCGAAAATCCTTTGCATGGCTCTTTGGTATGTTGCGCCTGCATTCTTCAAACCAAATGGCATCACTTTGTAGCAGTATATTCCTTTTGGGGTACGAAAAGCAGTGAGCTCTTCGTCTTTTGGCAACATGCGAATTTGATTGTAACCCGACGACCCATCCATGAAACTTAGAGCTTCATGACCCGTTGTTGCATCAATCATAAGTTCGGGAATAGGTAACGGAAAATCATCTTTGGGACATGCAACATTCAAATCCCGAAAGTCAACACACACACGGATTTGTCCGTTCTTCTTTCTTACTGGGACAATGCTTGAGATCCATGTAGGATACTTTACTTCTCGGATGAAACCGACTTCAATAAGCTTGTTCACCTCAGCTTCAATTAATGGAACAAGATCTGGTCGGAATCGACGTTGAGTCTGCTTGACTGGTCGAACTCCCTTCTTTACTGAGAGATGGTGCACTGCTACTTTTGGGTCCAGTCCCGGCATCTCTTTATACGACCATGCAAATACATCTCTGAACTCACGTAGCAGTTCAATGTAAGTTTCTTCCTCATCATCGGACAATAAAGCACTCACATAAATTGGTCGCGGATCATTAACATCACCCAAATTAATTTCCTTCAACTCATCAACAGTTGTCTTGACGCCTTCTTCGAGTTCTGGAGGAGCATCCTCTGCATCCACTTCCTCCACTTGAACATCTTCGCATTCGGTGATGTGATTCACAGTTGCGATGTCTTCATTGTATTTATTTGTATTCGTAAGATCCACACGTGACCTCATATCTTGTGACACTTGTTGCCGAATGTCATAGGTGTTGACGAAATTGGAAGAAGCTACACTTTCTGTATCATCTTCTTCGTCGCTGTACTCTTGAGCGAGAACAATGGTTTGCCTTCTGGCTTTGGATCCTCCCCCATATGCTATTGTCAACGTATGCTGCCTCTTTATGCGGGATTGCTTTGAGCTCCGAACTTTGGAAACACCCAGCTTTTGATGTGGGTCTGTGGCCCGAGTCTATCAAAGACTGAGGGGCGTTTCGTTTTCTTACTATTCTTGCTAGCAGACTTTCCAAGTCTCTCAAAGACTGAAAGTCGTCTTATCTTCTTACCATCTTCATCGAATGCATCCTTTGTCGATGAGTATTCTTCTTCAGAAATGTGGTTGGCATTGGCTCTTTTAATAGCAATGCGAACCGGATTCTTCGTAGTATAACCAAGTCCCATTTTGGTACTCTTGACGGCATAGCCGCTCTTTCTCAACATTTTCTGGGTGTCATTAAGTCCATATTCTGACTGACTAACACCCTTCCCCAATGCACAATTTTCCCGTGTATCATACCCGGCTTTGACTAAAAGCTTGTAAGCTTTAGGACCATAAAACTTTGTAACATCACGTCCCATCTCCTCTCCATGTTCCACCTTAGGTCCTTGAGTAGGACGAACAAACCCCTTAATTGGCTGTGAAGATGGCTTATTTCCATCTAGTTTAGTTAACGGCAATGTTAACTCCTCCAATGCCTCAACAATAGAGGGAACCGATTTGTTCTCTTTGGGGCGAGATGTTGACGCCTCATTGCAATCTTTCCGTGTCGGACCTTCCTCGTTCTTTGTTTCTTTCGCACCTTGAAAGAAGTACTTGGCATCAGCAAAGTACGACTCTGCCTCTGTGAAAGGTTTATCATCTCCGACCACTGTTTTCACAACCCTTTGACTAAAGTATTTGAAGCATTGATGTAGGGTAGAAGGAACCACGCCATTTTCGTGCAGCCACGGGCGCCCTAGAAGCATGTTATATGAAGTCCTGGCATCTATGACGTGGAGAGTTACAGTCGATGTCATCCCACCAATTAGCAAATCCAACACTATGGTGCCAAGGGCCCTCTGTCCTTCCTGATTAAATCCATGTATCATCAAACGACTGCCTGCGAGTTCATCCATATGTATCTCCATCTTTTTCATCACCCGTAAGGGTAAAATGTTTACCCCAGAACCTCCATCAATCAATATCCGATTTATTTTCTGCTCTCGAGTATGGCCAACTACGAATAGTGGCCTGTTATGGGATTCTGAACCAAGCATCAAGTCTTCATCCGTGAAAGCTATCGTTGAGAAACAATCATTAACTTTGTCATCAAGACCATCGTTGGTCTGAGGTCGTTCATCATCTTCCTCGCTAGTCATGTGGCAAGAGAGATCTCTGCATTCGTTGTTATTCTCAATTGTGACAGCATTCGCCGTTGTCTCACTATCCTCTAGCAAGATCTTTCCTTCTCTGGCTAGCTGCATAACTTTCTCCTTGAATATGAAACAGTCTTGGATTGGATGCCCTACCAACCGATGGTATTTGCAATACTTTGGGTCATCCGTTCGCCCAGCTTCATCTGGTCGTTTCATTTCTGGTAATTCGATGAGATCATTCTTGATCAGGTCATCGAACATTCCGGGTATGTCAGAGTCTAGGAATGGATACTGCTTTTGTTGCAATTCCCTCAGACTTGTTCTCCTTTGCCCCCATTCTTGGGTGACGCCTTTTCCTTTACTCCCTACATCAGTTTCACCCTTTCTGAATTTGACAGCAGTAGCGGTCACTGCCATGGATTCTTTATTCGAATCTTTAATGAAAGGTTTGCCCCCTTTCTTAACTTCCTGCTTGTCTTTGAACTTCCAAGGCTCCTGAGTTGGCGGCCCTCCAGCTCTGGTTGTAGACATACTCAGCTCCATATCGTGAGCTTTAGTCGCCAAATCTTCGAACGATCTTGGCCGAATTGCTTGTAGGATATATCGAAGACCCCACTGCATTCCTTGAATACACATCTCGATTGCCGAGGCTTCGGTCAATCTGTCCTTGCAATTCAAACTTAAGTTCCTCCATCGGTTTATATAATTTATCACTGATTCCTCTTTCGATTGACGAGTGTTCGTCAATTCAATCATGCTCACCGTTCTACGAGTGCTGTAAAACCGGTTGAGAAATTCCTGCTCCATTTGCTCCCAACTATCAATCGAGCTAGCTTCCAAATCGGTATACCAATCAAATGCATTGCCCTTTAAAGAGCGTACAAATTGCTTTACCAAGTGATCTCCGTAAGTGCCGGCATTGTTGCAAGTCTCTACGAAGTGAGCAATATGCTGCTTTGGATTACCCTTTCCATCGAACTGCTGCAACTTTGGAGGTTGATAACCAGCTGGCATCTTCAAACCGTCAATCCTCTTCGTGTAAGGCTTGCTGTAGGTAAATGAAGACTTGGGATTTTCCTCCAATTTATCTTTGATTTCCCCAAGTATGATTTCTTTCAATCGGTCAACGGGCACCAAACCATCGGGAGAAACTTGTAAATCCTTAAGAGTTTGGTCAACTTCCATTGGTTGGCGATCACCAGACGTCTCAGCATCATGCCCTTCTACTTGCTTTCCTTTGTCCGCATTGCTTATCAGCTTAGCAATCTGGGCATCCTGTTCTTGGACATGTTTTGTGAGTCCTTCTATGGCTCGAGTTAAGCTTGCCAGTTGCTCCTCAACAGTCGTAGTGTCTGTCGCCATTGCTGAGGTTGTGCTTGAATCCGATGAGCTCGCTGTGGAACGAGTAGGGGAACATGCTGGATTGTTCTCCTCATTCACAGTGTTGGGTAGTGGACCCTCTGCAGTAGCCTTCTCTGAAGAAGACGATGACTTGGAGCTTCTTGACATACTCCTCGTGACTACGTTCACGTCTTCAAAGTCAAGACCAGCTGATCCGGATGCAACACCTCTCTTGATCTTAATCTTGATTGGTGTCATCGTCGAGACTTGACTTGCTTGAAGAGTAGAGATGAGAGGTAGAGATCGTCCCACCGGGCGTGCCAATTTGTAAACACAAATTCGTGAATTAAATATAAAACGCGAAAATGCGAAACGATTTTATTTAATTTCGGATTAAACCGATGAATATTGCGGGTTACAATCTCTAATTTCTCCTCTGATTCTCTCTTCTTGAACTTCACTTGAACTTCTTGAGCTTTTGGAGCTGGATTCGCAGCCGAATCCTTTCCGATCTTGTATTTGGGGCTTTTATAACGTTAATCCAAAGTCTTAGCACCGTATTTTTGGATTAAACGTTGAATTTAGGGACTTTTTGGATGAACGTCGTTGAAGATCGTTCTTGAATTTGGGACTTTGTAACGTTAATCCAAAGGCTTGACGCCGTATTTTGGATTAAACGTTGATTTTCGGGACTTTTTCGGGACTTATTCGGGACTTATTGGGACTTTTCCGATGAAGATCCACGAAGAACTTTGAAGAAACGCCGAATCGAAGAGGCTTAGCACCCTGATCTCCACTCGAACACTGCTTCTTGCTGCTTTGCACGAAGAACGCCTTGAAGAAACGCCGAATCGAAGGGGCTTAGCACCTTGATCTCCACTCGAACACTGCTTCTTGATGCTTTGCACGAAGAACGCCTTTGAATCTCCTCCAATTGCTGAAGAACACTCTAAAATCTCTGTAGAGAATTTTAGAGCCTTGAATGCTTCTGATTTCTTGATCATGAAATGAATGAAATGAGGCCTCTATTTATAGGTGTAGGCCTGAAGATTTTTGTGCAAGTAGTTAGAGCTTAATTCAAAAATTTGAATTGTTTGATGGGCTAAGAATGCCCTTTGGGCTTAAATTATCAAACTTGGGCCCAATTTAATTTGTTGGACTTTAGAGGCCTGTTTGGATTTTCTGGATTTTAGAGATCCGTTTTTACTTATCGAACTTTAGAGACCTGTATTAATTACCGGACTTTAGAGGCCCGTCTTGATTTATTAGGCTTTGGAGGCCCAAATTAATTGGAGGGAATAATAATTAATTATATATTTATTTTTTAGGAATTAATTTTATTCCAACAAACAAATAATAAATTTAATTAATATTTAACCCGTAATTTCCACGTGTCGCGATTTAATTCGTAATTGAATTTTACTCGTCTACAATTATCACTATAAGAACAAAAGTGTACTTCTACATGTCAAAAAAATCTGAAGAATTCGTCCAAAAAATTATGAGTTTTAAACTATTAGGTTCATTTCACTCCTACTTTTCTAATAGGTTCAAATTGGACTTAATAAGACAGATATGCCCTTTTTCTTAATTTGAAAATTTTCGAATTCATTTATTCATATATTTAAGTCAACTTTAACATCTTTTTTTTTTGGACAGTAAAACATCACAGATTTTTTATTAATGGTGCAGTACAAGGTGTACTCACCCAAATAGTGCTTACAAGTAAAAAAAGCCTTAGCCTATTGATACATGCTGCTTAAAAAATTCCCAGAAATCCCAACAGAAATATGATCTACTCCTATTCAGATTAAACCCCTGCCGATCCTATACGAGACACATCCACGGGTCGCAACACCATGTCGATATTGACGCGTTTGGTGCTATTGCTTTTGAACTCCCTAGCCAGGTCCATATGTTGATCTTAATCATCTCCACCACCCTCTTTGTTTCCAGAATTTCCTCCCCCCCCCCCCCAAAACACCCTTTTATTTCTGTTGTTCCAAATTTCCCACACTATCCCAACCCATAATGTTGTAAGAAACTTCCTGCTCCATTCATTTACCTCTAGGATATCACAGAAATGGATAAAGTGAATTAAATTGAGGCTTATAATGTGGGGCCATACTAACCTTAATCCACTTAAGACATTCACACCAAATGGCACTTGCGAATCTGCATTCCAGTAACAGATGATCATTGCTCTCCTCTATTACCCCACACATCTTGCACGTCGCCTCGTCGTCCGAGAGTTGGATGCCTCTTTTTTTTAGGTTATCTGTGGTGCCTCGTCAACTTTAACATCTAATCATCGTTTAAATGCAAATTCTCAAATTTTGCGTAATTTTCTCACCTTCCGAAATTTCAAATTCTTCCTAAAGAGAGGTCTTCACATTTAATTAGCTATTTTTACTAATAATTTAAAATAATAATCAATAATTGGCTTCAAAATTTCAAACTCACATATCTATTCGACCTAATTTCAAACTCAATAATCAATAAAATTTTAATACTCTATATTTGTGAGAATATAATGGGATACGTGTCACAATTTTATCACTCTACACAATCTCTCTATTCACCAAAATCGTCTATTTCAAAATCCTGCGTTCTCAGACATTCTGATTAAAAAAATCTATTTTTCCTATTTTAATCTCAAAATTATAATTCAAAATTTTAAATTATAATTATTATTTTTAATCTCTCCCTCTTTTAAATTCTTCTATTTCAAAATCTCAATATTTTGAAGCATTCTTATTAAAAAAATTTAATTCTCCTAATTTGTCAAATTCTTCCATTTCAAATATTAATATTAATATTAATTAATATTCTATATTTCAACACTCTATCACAATCTTTCTCTTCACAAAAATCGTCTATTTCAAAATCCCTGGATTATCAGGCATTTTGATTAAAAAAATTCATTTTTTCTATTTTCATATCAAAATAATAATTCTAATATTATTTACTCATAATTATTATTTTTAAATTTAAAATCATTCTATTTTCTTATTCTTTCTCAAAATTATAATTCAAAATTTTATAATTCTCTTATTTTAAAATTTAATCTAATTTAAATATTATCTAATTTTGATTTTATATTTTATACAGTATATTTTAAATATCTTAATCTTTTTATTTATTTTTTCATAATCGTATTTTGAAATACTAAAGCCCATAATTTCTCAACTTATAACATTTTCCTTTCATTATTTATTTCAGTCTCCCTTTTCTCAATTCATTTTATTTCAAAATATATATATATATATATATATATATATATATATTTTATATTAATTTCATATTTTTTTTTTTTTTTATTAATCTTAACCAGTGTAAAAATATTCTATTGAATATTCAAAATTTGAATATTCAAAATTTAAGATTATCATTAATTATCCTCTTCCTTTCACCTTAATTATCGTACATTCAAATCATAATTCCAACTATAAAGCATATGCATAATCATTTGTTAAATCATAATTTCATCACTCATTCTCTCGAGTTTACATCTATGCAAACATTTGTAATCTATGGTGAGGTAATATTAATCGATTGATTTTTTTTTTATCAATTCATGTTGCAACCATTTGTAATATTTGGTGAGGTTTATTTTTTTTATCAATTCACGTTCTTTCTAATTTTTCTTATCAATTCACATTCTTTCTAATTTTTGTAGATTTTTTAGATTTGCAGGTTTTATCTTATCAATTCAATCGACTTATTTTTGCAGTTTAATTATCTTATCAATTCAATTGACTTATTTTTGTAGTTTATAATTATGCAGTTAAATTTCTATTTCTTTTTGTATGGCTAATCATCATTTATTTTCAATGTATTATTTTTACAGATTTTAATGAGTAAATGATTTTGTAATAGGACTACCGTCTCTTGAAGAATATTGAAATTTTCTTAGTTCTATTTATTCTTTATTAATTGAAAAAAAAAATAGGAACATGTAGGAAACAATGTTGAGTTATTATTGGATTCAATTTTTGTTTTGTATATAGTATTGTTAAGATTTCTTGATAGCTGTCACCATTCATTTTTTTTTATAGTTGGTAAATTTTTCAGATCTCTAAATAATATCATGTGATACTTAATTTTTGTAATATATCCGAATTTATTTACAACATTGTTTCAATTAGGTCTTCAAATACATTAATTCTAAAATCACCAATAATGCAAAATGAGTGTACATACTATTTAGAGAATATTTAATAACCTAAATAATTTTGACTTACGTTGATCTTAAATAAATTTAATATTAATAATATACGATAAAGATCTATTCAAAGTTATATAAAATAAAATTCAAAATTTATTATCTTCAATAATTTTTTATGATTTATAATTTATATTTAAAATCAAAATGAATATATCAATTTTTAAATTTTTATTTTTATTTTATCTTATATTCAATTTTTTTTATAATTTAGACAGAATTCAATTAAGAAGAGATATAAGTATAATATTTATATGTATAAATTATGTTAAGAATATTCTTCATATATATGGTAAATAGGAAACAATATTGTATAATTGATTATATATGTATTTAATGTTAGTTTTTGGACTGGGTTAATGAGAAATATTTGATTAATTGATTTGATTCTTCTAAAATCATATATATGGACGGATTTTAACGTGTACATACGAATTTTATGGATTTTGTTTAATATGAAAATAATAATTAAATTTAAGGGGTAAGAATGATCTTTTTTTTATTATTATTTTACACATAGATCCAAAATCTATACAAAATATCGAGTCATTTTTAGTTAAATGACCATCTAAAAATATTATTGATTGCGAGAAAAATAATGTGATTATTTAAATTTTAGAATAACATAGAAAAGAATTTAAAAAGGGAAGATTGTAAGAATTTAATACCTTTTTAATAAATAAGTATATTTCTATTTTTTTTAGTTCTACGTTACTATATAGTTACGTGATCATTTTATTAAAAAGGGTCAATAATATTTTTAGATGGTCATTTAACTAGACTCGATATTTTGTATAGATTTTGGATCTATGTGTAAAATAATAAAAAAAAAAAAGATCATTCTTACCCTTAAATTTATTATTTTCATATGTACACGTTAAAATCCGTCCATATATATGATTTTAGAAGAATCAAATAAATTAATCAAATATTTCTCATTAACCCAGTCCAAAAACTAAAATTAAATACATATATAATCAATTATACAATATTGTTTCCTATTTACCATATATATGAAGAATATTCTTAACATAATTTATACATATAAATATTATACGTATATCTCTTCTTAATTGAATTCGTCTAAATTATAAAAAAAAATTGAATATAAGATAAAATAAAAATAAATATTTAAAAATTTGAATATAAGATAAAATAAAAATAAATATTTAAAAATTGATATATTCATTTTGATTTTAAATATAAATTATAAATCATAAAAAAATTATTGAAGATAATAAATTTTGAATAGATCTTTATTGTATATTATTAATATTAAATTTATTTAAAATCAACGTAAGTCATTATCAAAATTATTTAGGTTATTAAATATTCTCTAAATAGTATGTAAACTCATTTTGCATTATTGGTGATTTTAGAATTAATGTATTCAAAACAAACACAAAACATATAAGTCATTAAAATTTCAAAATCTACTAGATTTTGAAATCCAAATTTCAAATTTTAAAATTGTCTCCTATTTTATCATTGCGGAAAACCATGCTAACATACTACAAACGTTGTAAAGTTTTTAGAAATTTGTAATTTTATATATTTTTTTATTAATAAAATTATTTTATAATGTCCTTACTTATTAAAAATATTTTCTTAATTTTACAATTAAAATTATAATTTTATTAATGCATGTTATTAATATATTAAAAAATATTATAAAATATTATAAAATATAAAAAAACAAAAATATAGATTCAAATTTATAGAAATGTATATGTTATAAATATATTAGAATAAAAAAAATTTAAGTCTCACATCTCATAAAAGATATATAAATTAATATAATACGAAGTATTTAAAAATATAAAAATTAATATAATATTTAAATTTATTATTTTAATAAATCGATTCCGCGTAAAACGCGGGTATAGAGCTAGTAATAAAAATATTAATAAAGCATATGGAAGATTAACACAACATAAATGAAAAAAAAAAAGCATACGGTTATGCAACCATAAGTGAATAGAATAATGTTTATTATAATGCATATTATAGAATCTATATGTATTATAGCGCATATATACAACGTTTCATGCATTTGTGTATGAATATGTATATGTACTAGTGTAAGACCCGCGTTTTACGCGGAGTTGAAATAAATTTATAATATATTTTAATTTATTAAAAATAATATTTAATGTATACATTTGTAAATATGGTATTTTATTAAAAGATAAAAAATGAAAATATTCTACCAATATATAATAGAGAATTATAATTTTATTTATAAAAGAAATCAATATACGAAATTACAAATTGCGAAAAAACTTTATGGGACAAATAATCTTTTTAGACTAATAATCTAGACCAAGAAAACCTTTATAAAAGAAAAAATCTTTTAGACAAATAATCTAGACCAAAAAAATAAAATCTACTCTTACTCTTAACCCTAGAGGCTGCAAGCCTGCAACATACATATGTCCGTGTGTGAACACGGGTTTCGAAAGGTACACACCTACGTACTATGGAAAGAAATTGACATTGATTTTTATTTATCATCATTGCAAAAGACAATATACTAATAGAAAATTGTCTCCTTCAAAACTTTATGGGAGTCATGTCATGCATATGAAACACTTAATATCATTCTCGGTATAAAAACTTTACTGCCAACATTTCTTCCATAAAGAATATGTGCTTCAATAATGTGATGTCAAAGTCATGTAACAATCCGTCTAATTTTTCATTGTTTATCAGATCAATGTCCTTAAAGCAGCATTATAGGGACACCTAGTTTGAGAATCAATCGATGATTTGCTATACCAGAACACTTAAGAGAGTTGAGAAAGTCAACTGAAAACACATGTCCTATTCCACCACGTCTAAATTTCAATGAACAAACATTGACTGAACTTAAATATTTCATTATATCACCAAGTATCATCGTCAACTAAAAACACATGTCCCATTCCACCATGTCTCGTTAATGCTTCCAACTTCTTTATGTCTTGGAGTAAGTATAGCTCTATCCTCAAAATATTTATCAATACTAAAGTTATCAGAGGAGATGGGTAAATGTTAATATCAATTATAGCAGCAACAGAATCACGTGCATCTAAAATTAAATTCTCTTTAGAAATATAAATGTCGCCAAAACTCACATCACTATCTTTAAGATCCTAATCTCCAACATTCAAAATCCAGTCTGAGAATCCAACTATTTCATCAGACGTATTAATACTATTAGAATTTCCAGT
This sequence comes from Galeopsis tetrahit, assembly GCA_963675135.1. Lineage (NCBI taxonomy): Eukaryota > Viridiplantae > Streptophyta > Magnoliopsida > Lamiales > Lamiaceae > Galeopsis > Galeopsis tetrahit. Next base: position 36,450,349 of record OY776133.1, on the reverse strand, counting down.
TTGAAACCTCATGTTCTTTGTCAGCTTCAGTGCCTTGCAATGTTCTCATAGATATAAAGAATTGATGGCAGAGTGAATTTAACTCTACCGTTATGAAAATAACATGAAGTATTTGTTTGAAATCTCCTCCAAGAACCACTGTCTTTATTGCAAAAGGTAAATTAGACCTTGATCCATCAGGACTTCTAACTTTATCTCTTAAGCTTCAATCAAGTGTCTCAAAATAAAATATGTTAATCATCATTGTCTCGTCCCATATTATCATATTTGACTTTATTATAAGTTACGACAAATGAGTATCTCGTATTATGTTGCAAGTGGATGATTAAAAAATGTTTATCAGAATACAAAACCTATAATGTGCAATACGTCCTCCAAGCAACATAAGAGAAGTTATACCACTCGATGCAACATTAAGAACTATGTCTCCGTGGGATCTAATGGCTGCAGAAAGAGTTCACCATATGGAAGTTTTTTCAGTACCTCCATATCAAAAAAAAAAAAAAAGACTACACCATCACTGGAACGAACAACTTCGAGTATTTTTTGTAGAACATCACTATGTTCTGTAGTAAGGGTTGAAGACAACCTATTGTACTCCTCTAGCAACTCTGTACGATCATAACTCAACTCTTCAAGAATCATTTAATCATGCATGTTGTATAAAACATGCATTGATGAATCTACTTAAACTGCTCCCATTTTGTTGAAGTAACTGATCAATCTTAAAAAATGTATAATTCTTTAGTTGCTTATCAGTCAGACGTAAACCTAATTTTTTTTATTAGATTATAATATTTATATTATACATTAACAATTATTTAATAAAAAAAATACACACATAAAAATATAATATGTACCTGGTAAATTCACACATTATTTTAAATCTATCTCCATTAATCTTTAAATTTTGGAGAAATATTTGTGGAGTAATTTTGGAGTAATTTGTATATCATTTTTTAGTATTTTTTTTCTTTTGAATAAATTTTGGAGTAATTTGATTCAATTATATTAAACTTGTGTTACAATTTATGAGAAGATTGAATCAAACACTAAATATAAGACCACAATAATAATTATAATGAAACCTTAAAAACATGTTATATACAAATTGAATGTGAAAATAAATTCTCAATCATAACTATGCAAAATTATTTACATTAATTCAACAATAAAGTACATTCCTTGCATTTACGTTGACTTTCATTTTTATTTCAAATCCTTTTGTCAATGGATCATCTATGGCGGAGTCAAACGACGTCGAATAGTTTCGTGCATAAAGAAACGAAGATGTGCATATCTCAACTTGACTGATTCATATAGTTTCGTGCATAAAGAAATGAAGATGTGCATATCTCAACTTGACTGATTCATATGAATTGGCTTTTGGAGTAGTATGATTGCACATCAAGAGGTGATAAATTCAAACATGAAAATTAAGAGAAAATACAATAATAGAGATCTAAAATTTAAAAAAAATATCAATGTTTCAATTAATATACAATTGACGGATCATAACAAATTTGAATATATGCATGAAATCCATACCTGAATAACAATTACAATTAACGATCAACGAAAAAAAAATATACATGAATTCGATGATGTAAACAAAAGGTGAAGAATATTTCTCATGAGTTCTATGAACCTTGAATGTACAAAAGATTGAGTCATTGAAATGAAAAAAAGGTGGAGAGATTTATATAGGAGTAAGATTAAGAATGAAGGGTGGAGATTAAAATTTAATCTAGATCAATGGCTTAGATTTAGATTAAATTTAGGAAGGGAGGGTGTATATTAAATTGTTGTGCTAGAATAAAGGAGAATGAAGATATTTTGAAATGGTGAGTTTTGGGGGAGAGAAGGTTGAAATAAACAAAGAAAATTGTGACATGTGGCAAAAAAAAGTTTACAAATATATATTATATGATATTGTACTGCAATCTGATAATATGTATATTGAATTGCATATGAATGAGATTCTATATTGAGACTACTTTGACAATAATTATCCATAACAATCCTAATTTTATTTTCAAAAATAATGTAAAATATGTATATTAAGGGTATTTTTGGTTATTTAACTCTAATTTGAACCTAATATAAACTTTTTAAACTTGTAGTTTATATTTGTTTAAGGTGCTATAGGAATGACTCTAATAGAGAAAATTCTCAAAAATTAATTGTTCAAAATATTTTTTGACTTGTAGTAGTAGCATTACATTTTTTTTCTTGTAAGCACAATATTTGATCATATAGTAACATAGTTTTGATCATGTAGTAAAATAATAGAGAAAATTTATAAAAAAGGCCATTTAGGCACCTAGCTTCTTAAATAAAGACAATTTTTATAATCTTTTTTAAAAAAGGACAAAAACATGTGTAAATAACCATTTATGCCCTTACATTTAAATTTGAAGAATAACTATTTAATTTATATAATAATGGAAGAAGTCATACATTCCATATATTTCGCCAGCATTCTGTTTAATATCACACATATGAAAATAAGAATCTCACCTTCCTTATTTCGTTTGCAATCTGCACGATTCATACGAATTTTCAATTAAAGCAATCCTAATTTCCCAAAAACCGCCTTAATTCAGAATTCCTCGTCCCTCAGAATCTGTTTATCGTGTTCTGCATTTTTTCTAGTTTATTGCATCGCCTTCTTTTCTAGTTTATCGTCCCTCAGAATCTGTTTAAATCATACACATTTTTATCAGGATTTCAAAACTCAAAATTTTAAAAATCAAATTTCAAACTGTCGAAAGCCCGAATCTAATTTAGAAAAAGTATAGCCTTTAATCACGCGATCAAGACACTGGACTTTTTCTCTTATTTCCACTCCCGGTTTCTTTCATGGTGCCGGGCCGGCCATTATCAGAAAATATCATAAATTAAACCCCTAACTTTGAAATATCATAAATCCCCATGATCGCAAATCTCGATTAGGTTTCATCAATTGATGAAACGCATCTCGTTTGTCTCCTAACTCGCCGATGGATTTCACCGAATTGGAAGCAATCGAGGGTTTGCGTTGGTCGTGGCATTCATGGCCCACTTCCTGGCCCGAAGTTCACCGACTGCACATGATCAAGAGACTTTCCACGCGATCGTTTCTTTATATTCCTAGGGGATTCAAACTTCACCGATTTCTTCATTATGGATGACGGACGCGAAGCCGCCGGAGATATAGTAGAAACTTTTAATTCCAAGGGTCAGATGAAGAGTTTTGCCAAGGGTATGATTTTTAATTCCACACGTACACACATAATTTGCAAAGAATTTAAGATTTTTTTAGATGATTTTAATTTAGGTTCGATTTGCTCCGTTTTCGTGTAATTGTGATGATTTATGTGTGCGTTGCTGAAATGTAGTTCATGATTATTTGTTATTGGTTTGGTCAAGGGATAATGCAGATCTTATTTTGCATATGTATACGTATTTTTGCATAATCACATTCTAATATGAAGACACCGTTATTCTGCATTATTCATTTTATTATGCAGTTTTAGATTTCAGCAAAATGTTCTTCTCACTTCTCACTTCGTCTTCTTCTGTACTTCACGGTTTCCTTTCTTCACAAATTGGAAAACCCCAAAATTCTGCACAAAATTATGTGAACTCGAAAATAGCGCCACAATAACTCAATTTCTAAAATTTAAAATATTTCCTAAATTTTTCCCCTCCCCATGACTCGAACCCAGGACCTAATGCCTAGGTAGTGGTGCTCTAACCACTTCAGCTACCCCACTTTGTGGGTGTTTGCAAGCACTAGTATGTGCTTAAAAGCACTTCTATTTTAAAATATAATCACTTTTGGAGTGTTTGGCAACACAACTAAATGATTAAATTAAGTTGTTAAAAGTGATTTTGGTGAAGCACCACTCCACCCACTTTTAATTGCTTCTATGTGCTTCTCATCATTGTAGTAACTAATTTTACATTTTTGCCCTCACAATTTAAATAATATTTTATGTTTATCCATTACTTATCCAAATGTAATAAAGGGTATTTTTGTAAAATTATAAAGATGTTATTTGTTTTGCAAATATCACAACATATATAAAATTGATTAAAAGTGCTTAATTTTTAAAACACTGTCCACTTTCAAATTTATTTCAAAAATTAATTTTAATCACTTTTAATCAATTACTATGGTTTGCAAACACACCCTTTATCCCAAATATTCAATTAAATATGCAAATTTTGTGAATCCAAAACTATAAAAAGTAATTTACAAAAACTATAAATTTAGAGGTTAAATATATATTTTTTTAAATAATAATGTAAATAGTTATCAACAATGTTGCGTTATGGGTAGACATAAAAAATTGAATGTTATTGGGTTTTAAATATTTAAACGAAAATTATGCATATTTAAAAAATACATATATGCAAAATATTGAGATTTGAAAATTCCAAAATAATTTATGTATTATAAGATATAATATTATATATAAGAAATTTAATCCATGAGATATATATCAATTATTTTTTTATGCAATTTAATTGAAATGTGAATTTTTTTATTTAATAATAAAATATTAATTATAAGTGAAAATCGTGTTAATGTGACTGGTAACTTCTCCATTAAATTAGGAGTAACTTTCACTAAACATTAATGTTATATTAAAATGTCTTAATGTTATTTTTATATAACTAAAAAAATGTAATGCCCAATATCTCCCCCATATAATATAACAAAATTAAAGATTCTGCATAGAAAAGTTTTTCAACATAATATATTGTATGGTTTAATATCTGTATAAATTTAATAAGACGATATTAATTTATGAATAACAGTGTCCATATGAAAGTTGGAACATATATATATATATATATATATATATATATATATATATATATATATATATATATATATAAAAATATTGGGTGAATATGCAAAGCTTCAATTAAATATGCAAACTTTGTGAATTCATAAACTATCTTTATTTATAATTAATATACGTAAAAATAATTCTCAAATATTGTTATAATATGAATAGCTATAACAATAGCTATCATTGCAGGGACGAGGTAAAAACGTATCGCTGCAAAAACTGTAAGCATAAATGCATATATGAAAATTGAAATATAATATATGCGCAAATAATATGAATGTTATTGCATATGTGCTGATCAATAAATTCATTTTTTCCTCGAATTGTAACTTCAGAATTACTGCATATTCCATTTGTCATTGTTACCGAATATAAGAAAAACCGATCAATAAACCCTAATCGGAAGCCTTGAAACACGGTTGAATTTGATATCAATTGGAAGAGAAGTTCTCAAAACACATCAAATTGGGTTAAAATTTGATATCAATTGCAAGAAATAACACGGATGATTGATCGATTCTTGATATGAATTGCAAGAAATGACCCGGATGAATGTTCGATTCTTGATATCAAATTCAAGAAATGAACCGGATGAATGATTGATTCTTGATATCAATTGCAAGAAATGACCCGGATGAATGATCGATTCTTGATATCAAATGCAAGAAATGAATTAGATGAATGATCGAATTTGAGAAATGACTCGGATGAATTCTCGATTGCAATAAATGACTCGGATGAATGATAGATTCTTGATATGAATTGCAAGAAATGACACAAATTGCTTTATTTTGGAAAATATTGACATTTTCTTAAAAAAAAAAAAACCCCGATAGGGGGGGGGGGGGTGATTCATGGAGTGATTCTCGTGGTTATTCTCTTTTAAATATAATTTAAATTTCAAATTTTATTATAATAATACATTAATATTGAATTTTAAGATCAAAGGGCATAATAGGTATTTACATATCAATTTGACCTTAATTAAAATGTTATAATTTTTTGTCCTTATTCGAATTTGAGTATATGGGATTGACTCTCCCAGTGATTAAACTCTAATTAAGTTTAACTCGTGTTAACTCACATTGACCCGAATTTTGATTCACGGATTTTTACCATAAATTTACTTTAATTATTTATATTTTATGTATGACATATTTCATATAAATTTTTATGATTTTTAAAAATTATCCCTATTAGATATATTTAATGTGTAAAATATTTATTTGTACGGGTGGAAAGTGACCAAGTATGAAGTCAAAAGATGTCAGCTATGCTTATAAACACCGACACAATTGATGCAAACATGAAGCGAAAGCTTGATTCGTAATTGAAGAAATTGAGTTCCTGGCGTCATAATTAGATAATGTATAATTTATTTATTTTTTGTCAGTAAAAATGGATCAAAACTTTAAGGTACAAGAAGTACTCTTCCAAAGATAAGAACACATAAATCTCAAAACAAAGGTGTTAGAAATTAATATACAAGAATTAATTATATTCACCTCTCTAAGTTTAGACTTTTAGATGAGACGAAATTCTTTCATGGTATCAGAGCAAACCAGTCAAACGACCTGGGTTCGATTCATGTTGAAAGCACTCCACCCAAATTCTTTCATGTGATAGGATTGTTGTCCAGTTTCTGAACCTAAAAATATTAGGCAGTGGGTATTTAATTGCAAACTAACTCCACAATTTCGTTTTGAGTTCCTCCATGAATTTTGGGATGCATAATGTCTCGTTTCTGAATATTATCGTATTTCTCCACTTCTAGATAAGCCAAACCACCTCAAGCCATATACATGTAGCCTTTTGTCTTCCTTTCCTTTAGTTGATCAGGCTGCCGAAACTGAGCAACATATGTACGATTCCAAAGTGTAACAACCGAACTTTGAAGCCACTTGATGCAGTCCATCCAGATTTTGTGTGTGTATACATTCGAAGAATACATATTTTTCAGTTTCCTCGTGCATACCACAGAAAACACACCTTATGTCGTCGGTTCGAAGTGTGTGTTCCGACTCTCCTTGAGCAGCTCAGTGTATGTCTCCTTGGATGTGAATATGCTGGACTTCGAATATCTTCATTTACATGTGTCGTCTCCAGTTGGTTGTATAGTATACCTACTAAGTAAGACAGAGCCGGTCCTGAGATTTTGTAGGCCCGGGGCGAACAAGAAAAATGAGTCTTTTCTTCTAACATTTTAAGAGTAAATGAGTTTCTGTATAATTGTGATAGGTGATATAGGGTTTAAATAATATTTTACCACCCATTTTGCACTTAATAATAACTCTGAAAAAAGTTAGTACTAGAATGTAAAAAGTGAGGTTTAAAAACATCTAAGGGTAAAAAAAACTCTTAAAATAATTACTAAATGTGTACATATGAATCCTGCATGAAACATGCATATACATATCATACACAAAATTTGCACGAAATGTGCACGTACGGATCGTGCACAAAATGTGCACATGACATTTGTATTTTATTCACTATAAGAAAAAAAAACATTTTGTCACACATCTTTCATCACACTATAAAATGTGTCAAATCTTTTGTCAAACTCATTATATATATATATATATATATATATATATATATATATATATTAAATAAAAGTAGGCCCTCAAAATATCGGGGCCCAGGGCGGTCGCCCCTACCGCCCTGCCTCAGGGCCACCCCTGAAGTAAGATAACAAGATTGTTAAGAGTATTAGCTTCATGATCAAAAGGTGGCCTTCTCCAATTCCACACCCATTCCCATGTCTGCCCCTCCCCCTCTCTCTTACCTTTTACCTCTATCTAGATTTATATTATATAATCTATTAAATCTTTCTCTAAAGCATCCCTCCTCTGTCCAATTTTCTTCCTAAAAGAAAGTGTTTACACCACCCCTAATTTCTTTCACAAGGCCCCTCTCGAACCACTCCCCCCTCTCGTTCACTCGTGGTTTTTAAGATATCGCTCCACCATAGAAAAAAAAAATCTCTTTTCTCCAATGACAGCCTATTATATCTCGTATTCCGCATCACCCAGTATTTAGATTTGATCACTCTCACAGCTTGTGATTTTCACTATAAAAACCTTTCACCCTAGTTTTTCAAGAAGTGTTTTATTAAAATGTTCCAGATCCCTAACATACACACCCTCCCAAGAGTTTTGATTTACTGATTTTGTTCCACTCCACTCATGCTATCTTTTTGCTATTCTCTCCCCCACCTCATAAGAAATTTCGTTGTAAACACACAATCTCTCTCATGGTATGTGGTAAAAGGAAATATAATATAATGGAAGTGAGGATAGAACCAAATTGATAAGCGTGATTCTGCCCCCATCAAGATTTTCTTGACACCAATTTCTGTAGACGATTTTTTATTCTCTCTAGTATTGTTGTCCATTGTGTGGCCCGTCTATGATTTGCACCCACTTTCATGCCTAGATAGGAGAAAGGTGTCAATCCCATTGTGCAACCGAGTATTTCTGCCATGTCTTGTAAGGCTGCCCCCTCTACATTTACCTCCATTATCAAGCATTTGTCGAATTTAATCTTCAGACCCGACATCAACTCCATATTTTGTAGGATCCTCTTTATTATTCTAGCATTTTCACTACTTGCTTTCCCCATCAAGATCGTGTCATCAACATATTGTAAATGTTATATTTGTACCTTTTCTCGGATAATTTTTGCAGCTTTGAAATGTCCCAATTCCATCTCCCTTCGTAGTAGTATGCTCAATCTTTTGCTGCAATCAGAAATAGGAATGGAGATAGGGGTCCCCCTGTCTCAATCCCCGTTCCATTTTGAATTCGCCCGAGGGGCTCCCATTAACCAGGATCGTGGCTGAAGCTGATGTCACACACTCCATTATCCATTTCCTCCACTTTAGATGAAAATTGAAACGAGCCATCATTATCCGCAGATAGTTCCAATCGATCGAATTGTACGCCTTTGCGAAGTCAATTTTGAAAAACATCTGATTGATTCGATCCCACGTCACCTTGTCGATGGACTCGTTCAAGACTGACATACTGTCCAATATAAATATGTCTCCCAACAAGCTAGGCACTCTGGGAATCGGATATGATAGAATCTAATATATCTCGTAGTCTTCTTGCAAGAATTTTGGAACTCATATTCCATTCACTAGGTTTTGCCCGTGCGATGCACGGGTCTAGTGTAATCTAATTTTTTTAAATATGTATGAAAATTGTCGTTAAAAAAAAACACATTAATATATTTTAATAATTCTTTATTTTATTATATAGAGGCTGTGTATGCGTGTGTGGGAGAGAGATTCTATATAAAAAAATATATATATCATAATAAGATCAATATTTTATAAAAAAAATTATAATAAGATCAATATTCATTGAACCTTTTGTGAACAAAATGGATAAAAAAGATAATTAAATAGTTATTTTCAGTGTATCTACTTTTGAGCAACATTAAGTGAATATTTACAGGCATTCGAAAAGAAAAAAATAGATCTAATAACTTGCAAATTTATCACACAATTATGAACATTTTACAATAAAAGTAGTGTTGCTATTCTTTCCGCCAACGACTCAGGTGGGTATACTGTTAGGATAAGAAAACAATATAAAAAGACAAATTCTCCCATTTATAAATACACTTGGATTTTAATATTTAATTTATTCTAATTTTATTTTTGACTCAACATTTATCTCAATTCATTGAAACCCAATTTCAATTGTATAGGTGCAATCAATTTTACCCAAGTATCACTCAAATAAAATAAAAAAATTAATTTACTGTGGAACATAATAAATATGGAGTAACATGCAAGTGCAGGGAGTGACTATAACAAATTACATGGATTATGTAATAGTTATGTTGATTAAGATGTTTTTAGAGAAAAAATGCATTTTTATCGAACAATAGAAAATCAACACTCATAAGCTCTCTATTTCTCTTAAAGTTGTGTGCCTCCCATTTTCTAAGAAGACGAACCAGAACCCATCTTGATCCATTGTTTACATCAAGATTATCAAGTGATGTGTATAATTGAACATATTTGGGATGAGTGATAATTAGGTGCAATTGGAATTGAACTCTAATGAATTTGGTCAAATATTGGGTCAAATATTGGGTCAAATATTAAATTGGATAAATTAAATATTGAAATTTCAAGTGTACTTATACACTCAATTTCATGGAAGAATTTGCCATTTGGAATCCTTGCCAACTTTGTTTTATATTTTGCAAAACCTGGCTTGATTTACCAAGTATTCTTGATTCAATAAACTTTCAAGTTGGGTCAAAGTTCAGTGTTTTCAACCATGATATGAACAGACAACATTAGTTTCCAAACATCTAACGTTGTACCCATCTAAAAGTATTATAAAGAGAGAACCAAACAACACACCTAAGCAAGAGAGGGATAAGATTCACACAATGATTATCATAACAACAAACATTAAGGAAATGACAGAATACACATAAATCCATAATACAAACATGTTGAAGAAATTGGGTTTTATTCAATTTCTTAATATATTTAATTGATTATTAATTAATCAATTATTTGAGGGTATGAATATTTAATTTCCGAGAAATTAAATGTCATAGGATCGTTCTACTCTCGGAGTAGATGATCGTAGTATATTTAAAATCTCAAAATCGAATTTCGGTGAGTGAGAAATTAATGTACGAAGATTAAGACGAAGTGATGCATTGGGATTAGTGTTAATAACTATCCCACATTGATAAATGTGAGAGTTAATCTCCTCCTTATTAATAGGAGTTAGTTAAGAGAGTTCAAATTGTAGTGACTATTAAACCATTCAATTAGCCACAAGCGCGCCGCTCGCTCGTCCAGCCGTGCCGGGTCCGTGGGCCTTAGATCTTGGCAATTGGACTTTGGGCTTGGGTTTGGGGGCCCATCTATATTTTTACAGAAATGGAAGTTAACCATTCCTGAAACGGAAGTCTTATGGAAGTTACCATTGCATCCTGTTTTCCAGCATTCTGCATTGCATTTTAGAGTGCAGTCCAGTTCAGACGTGTCTTCAGTTCGTCGGAGCTTTGTACGTTGCGGTGTTGCTCGTGCAAAGACGAAGTCGTTTTACCTTTCGAAACATCTCGTCAAACCGTGAACACTAGCCGGGACGTGTTTGTTTTACGGGAAAAGGTATAACCTTGACTCGACTATTTTTCCTTAACCTATTTTTTTGTTTCTTCAGTGCTGCTATTCCAAGAAGCTGCCAAAAGAAGAAAGCTGCCTCTTTTGGAAAACATGAAGACTTTGTAATTTTTATTTACAGTTATTTATTTCTTTCCGTCTCCTTGTAAGCCATTGTTGGTAGTATAAATTCCAACAATCGTAAAACAAACAAAAGAAAAGAAAAAAATATACCAAAATGGCATCTGACGGAAGTGACCCTAAAAATAAGAATACCACCATAATTCCTCATTCTGAATCACCGAACGTGGCCAATGCTGGTACGTCGTCGGTTTCCCCTTTTGGTATTCCTTCTATTTTTCCATCCTTTGAATCACGCCCCTTTATGATTCATGGTGAAAAACCCGAGAAATTCTCGGGAGCTGATTTTAAGAGGTGGCAACAAAAGATGTTGTTTTACCTCACGACACTTCACCTAGCAAGGTTCCTCCGGGAGGATCTACTCGTTGTCGCTGAAAGTGAAACGGGCAATGCTAGGAGGGTCGCATTTGACCAATGGTCTCATGGTGACTTTTTGTGGCGGAACTACGTCCTTGGAGGACTAGTTGACGCGTTGTATAACGTGTACCAATCGGTTCGTACTGCCAAAGAACTGTGGGAGTCTTTGGAATAAAAGTACAAAACCGAGGATGTCGGAACTAAAAAATTTGTGGTGGCGAGATTCTTGGGCTTCAAAATGGTAGATGGTAAATCTGTCGTTGAACAAGTTCAAAAATTTCAGTTGATCCTACATGATATCCTCGCGGAGGGTATGGTCCTTTCCGGACGCTTTCCAAGTAGCTGCTGTAATTGAGAAGTTACCCCCTAGTTGGAGGGAATTCAAAAGTTATCTCAAACACAAACGAAAGGAAATGAGTTTCGGAGACTTGATTGTAAAACTTCGAATTGAGGAAGACAATCGGAAAATGGACGAAGTGTCCAATAAAGTGAAAATAGAGGCAAGAGCCAACTTGGCGGAACGTGGAGAACCGTCAAAGAAAAGGAAACGCCCTAACGAAGATAAAGGCAAGAAACTCGTCTTGGAAAGGACAAAGTTTAACGGTGATTGCTATAAGTGTGGTAAGCCAAACCACATGGCACGCGACTGTCGGGCTCCTCGTCGAGATGAGAAAGATAAAGGAAAAGGCAAACAGTCTAGTGCAGATGCAAACATGGCAGAACACGAGCTCACCGAAGAAGGCATGTCAGCATGAGCTAGTAGTATTCAAAAATAAAGTTGCAATAGTTCTTATTTGGTTGATACAAATAAAATATTGTAATAAAGTAATATTTTGAATAAAATTGCATTTGTTTATGTAATTGATGTTCCTCTTATAGAGTTTGAGATTTCTTGACATGTAAATCTAAAACTCGATTAATAAATGTTGATTTATTAATATTCCAATATCAACAAACCTGAAAGGTCTAAGATGTGTGGAAATGGAAAACTTGACAAAGTTGTCAATTAATTTTGAAAAGGAACATTAGACCTCCACACTTAAGTCACATAGACGTATGTGATTTGAAGACTGTGCTATTAGAGGTGAATTTGTAAATACCTCAAAATGTGGGGTATTTAAAATGTTCGATCTCAAGCATATCTGCTACAAAAAGCTTAAAATCGAGATCAAATAAATGTGCTAGAAGGAATGAGTTTAAAATCCACAAAGTAACAACTGAAACAGTGGTAACCCAACCATGTTGACTGGAGATCCCAAGAACTTGGTTCAATGGGAAAAACTAAACTGTGAATGTTGAGTTGGAACACTTGGTTATCCAAACCATTCCTTAGAAAAGCACAACACCAAGTGTTGACCCGTAAGATTTGTGGTAAGGCTAAGTCTATGACTTTTAAGGGCTCCCAAAGACCTCTGGGAGGTAGACTATAGCGGGATACTCATCATGGGAGACCACCTATATAAGTGTGAAGTGGGGCCGCTTCACAAATAGCACTTACGAACTCAAAGGGTGTCCATGGCCGAAATGGATAAAAACGTGAGAACGAAACACGTTTGAGACTGTGTTGTGTCAGCACCATTGTCTAAGTACACACTAAGGAGTAGAAGTTCAAGGCATCGCGTCCACTAAGCCGCCAGTGTACTCGATAGTGTTTGACTACGGAAGGTTCAAGGTCACAAGCCACCTTTCTGGATGCAATAGTGTCCCAAAGGAACTGGATTGCGAGTCTGCATGATTATAGGTGGTAATTTCCACTCATGTGGGGGATTGTTGGAGAAATTGGGGTTTATTCAATTTCTTAATATATTTAATTGATTATTAATTAATCAATTATTTGAGGGTATGGATATTTAATTTCCGAGAAATTAAATGTCATAGGATCGTTCTACTCTCGGAGTAGATGATCGTAGTATATTTAAAATCTCAAAACCGAATTTCGGTGAGTGAGAAATTAATGTACGAAGATTAAGACGAAGTGATGCATTGAGATTAATGTTAATAACTATCCCACATTGATAAATGTGAGAGTTAATCTCCTCTTTATTAATATGAGTTAGTTAAGAGAGTTCAAATTGTAGTCACTATTGAACCATTCAATTAGCCACACGCGCGCGCCGCCCGCCCGTCTGGCCGTGCCGAGCCGTGCCGGGTCTGGGTCCGTGGGCCAATCTATTTTTAGAGCTCCAAAGTTTTGAGTTTTAGAGCCACACGAGCCCAATACTAATCCAACCCAAATTAGGGTTGTAAACGAATCAAAGTGAATACTGCAGTATTTGATTCGATTCGTGAAAATGTTCGAGTATTCGTATTCGTTTAATTTTTGAATAATAAATTTGATTCGGTATTCGATTGATTATTCGATACTATTCGATTCGATCGAGTATTCGATTCGAATTTTTTAATACATATTCTAAACATTATTTTTCAAGTATTCGATTTAAAATTGATTCGTATTCGATACTATCCGATTTGACTTGAAACTATTCGATTCGAAAATTTATGGAGAAATTTTTTAAAATAATAATTTAAATAATATTATAGGACATGAGACAAATATACATTTAAAAATATATTTATGTATATATAATATAAATATAATCTAATACTTACGAATATCGAATCGAATATCATAATTTTGTATTTGTATTCGTTTATTAATTGATTCAAAAAAAAAATTGTATTCGAATTCGAATCATAAAATTTCGAATACGGATATCAAAATTCAAATACGAATACCGAATCGAGCAAAATTATTTGATTCGTTTACAACCCTAGCCCAAATCCGATTTAAATTTGAATTTGAAACTGCAGTCTTAATGATTGGAAGTTACAGACATGGAAGTTACCATTCCTAAAATGAAAGTCTTAATGCTTGGAGGTTACAGAAATGACAGTTACCATTCCTGATATAATGTGGTGGCAGTTACTGCAATAAATGCCCGCATGCTCCCTACCTGAGTGGCACTTCATATAAATAGGAGTGCATTGTTTTTGGAAAAACACAACTTTTGCAAGCATCAAAACACTTGAAAATTTCCAGGAAAACTGCATCCTATTTTCCAGCATTCTACATTGCATTTTAGAGTGCAGTCCAGTTCAGACGTGTCTTCAGTTCGTCGGAGCTTTATACGTTGCGGTGTTGCTCGTGCAAAGACGAAGCCATTTTACCTTTCGAAAAATCTCGTCAAACCGTAAACACTAGCCGAGACGTGTTTGTTTTACGGGAAAAAGTAGAACCTTGACTCGGCTATTTTTCCTTAACCTACTTTTTTGTTTCTTCAGTTCTGCTATTAAAAGAAAAACGGACCTGCTATTCCAAGAAGCTGCCAAAAGAAGAAAGTTGCCTCTTTTGGAAAACTTGAAGACTTTGTAATTTTTATTTACAGTTATTTATTTCTTTCCGTCTCCTTGTAAGCCATTGTAGGTAGTATAAATTCCAACATATGTAACTATACTTACATAAATGCAACCCTTGACAGCAGCACGACGACCAAAAGCTTGAGGAAGTTCCCTTGACCATATATGGGGTAAATTATGGCACCATTTGCATTAGGAAACCTAAAAGGTTGAGCAAAAACTGTCTTATTAGAGTCTTTGATTCCTTCAGCTTATGATCATTTATATCATCTTATTTGCTTTATGAATTAATCTGATATTCAACTACTTTCTTTAATTAAAAACACACATCTTAGCATACATTGAAGCTTAAACCATTAAGACTAATCAGGCAGTTCTTATATGATAATAAAATAGCAATGAACAACCATATGAGAAAAAAAGTTGAATGAGATATATATTGAACAAAATGTCTGGTGTAGTAGTCCATCGAAACCAAATATACTGATTTATACAAATGTACTGAGTTATGCCCCCACTTAGGAACCCATATAGCAGCTGGCAAAAGTGTTGGGGTATACAACACAAATTTCAAAAGTATCAAGGTAACATAAGAAATTAAATCAACAACCTGTTGGATTTTTGAGGTACGAACACCATGCTTGTAGCAGCGGAAGTTTAAAATTTGTTCACCATCACAAATTCCTGATATGACTGTATAACATAATTAAAAGAAAATTAAAACATTAATAGTCCTTACTTATGATTCGTATGTGAGATCCTCTACTACGGTATTCACGTAATCCTCGTCTACGAACTTCTGATCCAGATTGAAATTCTCTAAAAGAACTCGCTAGGAGAATTCTATATAGAGAACCGGAGAAATATTATGAGTGATAAATTGTTACGACTCAAAACCTCTAACCCTAGAGGTCTTTATATAGTAGAACAGAAAACCTATATGTGCACGTGGACTTGAGCCCGCGTATATATTTTATTTTATTGGCAAATCCAATATATAATAAAATATCTTTTACCATATTTATGATATATCTAATATATCATCTTATTAATTAAATCTAATTTAATTAAATAAATTATAATTCTATCCAATAGAATTATTCTATATTTCTCCATAAATCAAATATCTTGATAAAATCAAATAATTAATTCATCCAACTTTAATTCGTAAATTAAGACTACTTGTTGTGTGACCCATAGACCCTCACATATCGAGCGATTAGTTAAACTAACAGTCTTAGCATAACCCCAGACAATAAACCAGACAATCTCAATATGTGAGGTACGTTGCGAGGAAATAGCAACAACCTGTAATGTGAAGCTCACAATGATATGATCCTTTCATTCACGAATACTCCGATTAAATCTAGAACATGATGATGTGTCTATTCCAATATTTTAATCATGTTATCTCATTCTACTAATTGATCACATTGTCGCATTTGAACACCATTCCAAATGTGACGTGCATTGACCAATGACTAACGATCTAATTAGTTATGAGAAGACGAGTATTCTCTCTAAATCTATTTGAGGAATGAATCATATTCTTGGCTCAACTACCAAGCACATGTACTTTATGGTGTGCCCAACACATGCCTAATCTACCCCGTTAGGAGTGCAAGCGTCGGTCATGGTCAAAGCCCATCACACCATACATGTCGCGTGTATTGACCTCAAGTCGAAGGACATTACATTGCTCCACAAATCGGTATTCCCGTAGATACGTAAATAGAATACACCAAACGGTTTCTCGATTGGGCAAGCCAATACTCTCAAAGTATCTGTGCATCCATCATGGGATACCTAATATCTCGTAGTTGTGAGAACCACTACATCCTCTAAGGATATGATGCAGATCGCACACCAATCTCAATCGCATCATCGATATCCCAATCTCGATAATCCTTGATTGGGGCTACTTTAAGAACCATGATATAGTCAATCGAGATCTCACATCTCAATGACATCATTGGTTCATGGGAACACATATAAGAATAAATGCAAACAATCAAACATAACATTCTATAAGTGTATCACCGAATATTATTACTAACGTCAATAATACTTAAATAACTGAATATGACCAAGTACAATGTCCTTATAATGATTGTCTCTAGATCATCTATACTAACACAACCATCAATAAAGATTAATCATATATAAATCTCGAATATTTCTAAGGTTATTGATTGATGGGATCTATTACGATACACCTGTAAAACTTCAAAACTTTCCGAGGTACAATTTGGGATTTGGTTACCTCGGCCCCAATTATTAATTCTTAGGCCAATATTAGTCGATCACCTTTCTCATCTCTGAAATTATTGCACCATCTTTTCCAAAAGGCAACCAACCTGGTGTAATGGCACCATAAGTCGAGCAATAGGTAGTCCTTTTGCATAAGAATCAGATCCTCTCACAAGAGCATCCTCCATAAATCTATGGAACACAAAACCAGTTGCTTTTCGTGCTGGTGAGTATTCAGATTCTGCGCTTTACAAAACAAGACACACACAAAAATATCATAACATGCTTATGAAACCTAAAAATAATGATACACTACAGATAGAATCACCTCCATTACAGTAATTGTTACCACTCGTTCCTCAAAGTCTGTCAAAGTTGGCTTGATTGTTATCAAAGCACCTGTTCATTTTGAATAGTCTTGATAATAGATCCTCTCTTGCCAATAATGCTACCAACTCGTTCGTAAAGCACTCTAATTTTACAAACAATGAATAAATGTAGGGAACATAATCTGTATTCATTAAGGTAAAATACAATTCAAATATAAGCTAGATCAAGTGCATAATTCATCTGAAAAAGAAAAGAACAGAAAAATAAATCTACATTGTAAATTAAATGCAGCTAAATCAATTATTCCTTACCTCCACAATTTCATCCATGGGCAATGAACCTAAAGAAAACATTTCCACTATCAAAACCTTAATTCTTCACCGTGTTTCCCTCCTAATTTTCTCCACAACCTCCCTTCCTTTCCGTTCAATGCAAGCTGCTCCTCAGAATTGAGTAACATAACAAACAAACACAGAAGCTAGAGGATTACCAGAATACTATCAAACAGAAATGAAAATTACATTCTGTCTATCGAGAAACCGGATTACGGAAAACCTCATGCAAGAATTGACGTGTCTTTGTATAATGCATCTTCTAAATAGAAAAGAAAAATAGGCTGGCATCATATCCTTTACCATTAAATCAATCTCCCAAAACTATAAAAATAAACTACCAATACCTAGATGTGTTTGGTACATTCCAGGAGAATTTTCCGGTATCTCGCCAACACACTGGCCATGTGGGCATCCTTATCTCCAGTAGACTCGTCATCGGAGTCCAGCTTCGTCACCTCAAGGGACATGGTGTGAACGTTCCTCCTTGGAGCGGAAAAGTGATGCGGTGGAGTAAGGAGTAGGGGATGAAGGTCTTGAAATTCTATACCACCTCACAACACACAAAATAAAAAAAATAAAAATCCATGTGGCAAGAATAGAAATGACACATGGCAGAAGTAGGAGAGTCACATGGTAAAAGATGGAGAAAAATTTCTTACTTTTATATATATAGATTTCATTTCGCTATAAGCTTTTTTTTTGCTTTTGACACGGATATTAACCAATATAGTATAGAATGTAAAGTGGGTAGAAAAGATAAAAAGATGTAGAAAAAAGAAAAGGTAGATAGAACTACGAAAGAAAAGAGATGGATAAAAATAAGAATCAGAACGGGTTGAAGAAGATGGTGCATTTTTTCATTTAAGAAAACGAGATGTTTATGATAAAATGTCCAAATTAAATTAGTGAAAAACTTATATCAGGATGTATAAAGTACATGATGTGTGATAACTCTCATATGAGACTTATTCTAATTAACCAATATAAACTATAGATTATCATCATCTAATTTTATTTTATTTACTTATAATAGCTCAATTTGTGTTTTACAAAAGTTTTCATACTTTCATTTTTAATTTGTTCCATAAAAGTTTGCACACCTCAAAATGAAAATAATCTTCACTCTCACATTATACACATATTTATCGTTTATGTCATTACTTTTGGAGCTCATCATACACTCCATTCAACCATTTTTTTTTTACACATACAAGTTTACAAAATTATTCTTCAAGATTTTAATCATTACATTTTTTTCTTAAACTATGTACCCAAAATTTCTCACAAATTTTTACGAGACGGAGAAAGTATATATTATGAACAAATTACAATAAAATGTGACAAATAGCCCCTCAATTTTTTTACAAACAAAGTCAAACTCCAATGCTTCGAAGCGTCCCTTTAACCTTTCTGAATAGTAATTAAATTGGTCGTTTGAACCAACATTACTAATTTTATAATATTCAATTTATCCAATGTAATATTTGATTTAACATTTAATTCAATTTATTGAAGTCAAATTCCAATAGTATAGAGAAAAAAAATATTTACGTCCCGTAACTTTCACCTTTTTTGACTAACATCCCAAAAAAGATAGTAAAATTTTAATTTACGTCGCATAATTTTGTAAATTACATAATTACTTCCAAATATTTGTTTTAATTTTCACTCACGCTTTTGTCAAGTGCGCATAAAAATTATGAAAAACCGACTGAAGTTGTAACGTGGCTAAACTCGACTTATATAGCGTGGTTTGACCGATACAATTTTTTAAGAAAAGTGAATTTAGTGGTTGGCGATGTAAGATAAAGGAGGGGTATTTTAGGTAATTTGATAATGTGTAAAGTAGATATGATGAAGTGTAAAGTAAAAAGTATGTAAAAAGATGGTGACAATTTTGAAAATAAAATAATGTTGGGAGGGTATTAATTTTGTGGGGTATTTCTATAATAAGAATGTGCAAGTAATCTTGGGACGTCCAAATAAAGAAAGTGTACAAGTAATCACGGGACGGAGGGAGTATTTCATTTGTTCCTTACTTAACGTTACACATTTTGCCATTTTTTATTTGTCCCCTCAAAACATCTCAATATTACATCAAGTGTCATCACTTTATTTACACTAAAAACCATATTTACTATTAATACCCTAATACTTTTTGTCCGCCATGGTCGTCATCCCTAAAATCGTTTGTCATAGTCTGTAGAAAATCTCTTTATTGTCCTCCAACAGCGACCTCAAGCTCACAAAATACAAGGCTCTTCATCAACATGAAAACTCCATTTCACAGATTTAATGCTTTGAGATGGAGATGATAAAGAGTTAGGGCTAGGGTATAAAACTCATTTTCATTTCACAAATCTAAAGCTTTGGGGAGAAAGGGGGATTGGAGAGAGAAATGACTGACGGTGGTATTTAAAAATGAGAAATTGATGAGTTGAACCGATGATGAGACGTTTTTGGTGGAGAGAGAGAATGATTTGAACCAATTGAGGGTATTGTTCACGTATTTCACAACACCAAAATACACGACCGCAAGTATACAATGTATATTGTAGCGAAGTAAGTACGAGGTCGATTCCACAGGGAGGGTGAGTGTAAAAGTGGGGTTTGTTGGTTTAATTCTAAATAGACGTGTTCGAAAGTTTTAAGTGTTTTGACTACCCCTAATTGTCTACTAATGTGTCACAAGTAAACAATAAACGAGTAATAATAAAATTGATCAAATGTGCTCATGTTAATCACAAAAACAAAGAGAATATGAATTAATTCAATAAGAGAAAAGAGGTTTCAAGGCCTATGCAACACTAATGACTCAATTTATGATTAAAACTCACTTAAATGTTATTGTGTTTTTTCCTATAGGATTGATCACTAAATAATGAGTTAGAAGTCTTTTCAATCCAATTAACTCAAGAGAAACATAATCCAACTTAGTATCTCTACCTAAATTGCATCATATAACTCAATAAAAAAGATCCTAGGATCATCACACACCCTCCTAATAATTGATCATCTCTCAATTTCACAATAAATTAGGTTGAATATTTGCATTCGATTAATCAAAAGAGATTTCTCAATCCAATTTCAATTAACTAAGATCAAACACATCACTGTGTACATTAATGACATACTTTGCAATGAAAACCAAACATTCAAATAGGATTGAACACACAATTACCAATTAAGCAAGAAATTAATTCATAAACATCATCAAAAGTGTATACATAGCCCTAGAACCAAAAGTGTTATAGTCAATCACCAACAAAATCAAACTACTACAAAATTCAATGAAAAAAACAAATAAAAAGTAAGGGAGAAAGGAAGCTTAGTCTAAAGGATGATGGGAGATAACAATTCCAAACTTTTGGCTCCAAATTGATGAGAATGGAAGAAGTGGATGATGAATACCTCCAAGTATGTGTGATTGTGTGAGAGTTTCTTGTATAAGGGGGAAATGAGTGTGAAAATTTTGATAGGAAGGTATTTATAGTGTTGGGGTTGGGTTTAAAATTTAGAGTTAGGGTGAGATTGGATAGTCACAAGCTGGTTGGGTTCGGCCGGGCTGCAAGTTCGGGCGTGGCAAGTTTCTTCCTCAGCTCGGCCAAGTTATTGTTCGTCTCACTGCAGTCCATCGTTCGGGCTCGGCCAAAACTGCACACTCGACCGAGGTGGCCGTCCTCCCATTCTTTTTAGCTCGACCGAGTCGCTGCTCGTTCTTCAATTTTTCCACTCGACCGGTTTGTTCTCTCGGCCGAAATGACCCCCCCTCCCCCCCGACTAGGTAGTGGGTGATGACTCGGCCTCCGACTCGGTCGAAACTGTACACTCGGCCGCGTCGCACCCTCAAACTTGTTTTGCTCGTAACTTATACTTTCGACCTCCGATTGGCTTGATTCTTTTTTTTATTCTGCTCCATTTTTTGAGCCGAACCCAATGGTGCAATCCTCTCTTCGGTCCAGTGAGATGTGGTATGTGTTTTGCTCCCAAAATCCTCGTTTTCCTACAAAATCGATAAAAACACTACATTTCTCTTATTTTGACCAAAATATCCATAATTGATAAATAAAACAATGAATTATGAGCAATACAAGATTCACATGTGCACAAAAATTATGCAAATTCCACCCGAATCAGGTATAAATGGGTATTTAACCTATTTTTGTAATTTTAAGTGATACATTTTTAAGTTTGTAGTTTTGAGTGGCAAGGGTAAAAAAATTGTAGTTCTAAGTGAATAAATACTCTAAAGTCCATTTCACCTATAGTGTTTACAAATTAGTTCAATATTTTTTTAAGTTACTATTAAGTTCAAAATTGGACCTAAATGTACCATTGTACCCCTTTTAATTAAATAAATATTGAAATATATATTGAATAAGTCAACTATTATTATATCAAATTTATAATCCCTAATATCGAGAATCACGTCTATTAATTAACTTTTCAAAATTCAAATAATTTTCTAAAATCAGAGGATCTCCAGTAATTAAAAATGTCTTATAAAGAATATTTGAAATATGATGACTATTTTGCATATCACATTATGCTTATGCACAACAATTATTTACAATTCACATGTATGCAGAATAATTTTAATAATATATTTTTCAATACTCTAATATGCAAGCAACGTATATGTGAACTTATGACTTTAAGTGTTTTTTCCTTTTCTTTTTAATAAAATATTTATTCGTAAATATCAATATATAACTTTTTTACATATTACAATTATGTTTATGCATACTAATTATTTAAAATTTACATGTACATATCTCTTCTACAAATCTATTTTATTTGAAAATTATTAATCTGTATTATTACCAACAAATACAGACATTCTGTATATTTCTTTACACATTTAAAATTGGAATTTGATGCGTAACAATTATATACTTCTACATTTACTCGTAATTTTATAATCGCATAAAGTAACACGAAAATTGCATATTGTAATTGTATAAACAACACGAAAATTGCATAACACTTAAGTATAATTTCATAAACGAGCAACTCATAAAAAATTGCATAACACTAATAACCTAAAAAACAACTTTATGACAATAATGCAAATCTAAAAAGCACAAACTCATCATGTAAGAAACATTAGTCAACTGCCAACAATCAACATGACTTTCAACTACCATTATAAGGCTTTCTTTCAGCTATGCAAAATCACAATAAAGGGAGCATGATTAGACGTGTTAATGTAATACTAGCCCACAAGAGTAGAAATCGACACTCTTACAATTTCTGCAACATTCACACTCAGCAGACAAACAGTTGTCCAGTAAAATTAATAGAAACCACAACAACCAAAAAATAACAAAACCTTAGTGCCAAACCATTGGATTCCAGACAGAGTCCTGTAATGGGGCCAGGATTCAATAGCATAATCGGAAAAAATTGCATTACACTTAATGGGGTGGCTGGAAGGAGGGGTCGCCGGATGATTCGGGTGGGAATTTGCATGATTTTAGTGCACACTTAGATCTTATATTTCTTATAATTTCATATTTTATTGATCAATTGTTGATAATGTGGCTTAATCGGGAGAAAGGTAGTGTTTTGTTAATGTGGGTAGGAAAAATGAGGATTTCAGGAGCAAAATACATGCCTATATCTCACTTAACCAAAAATATAATTGCACCATTGGATTCGTCTCGAAAAATGGAGTGGAATGAAAAAACGAATCGAGTCAATCGGAGGTTGGAAGCTCGAGATATGAAGAGACGAAAAACCTGGCCGGGTGAAACCACTCGGGCGGGTGGAATGACCCGGCCACGACCATCAAATCCTATTTTTTCGTATTTTGGCCGGGTAGAACCACCCGGCCACGCCCTGCTCGCTCCGTTTCGTTCGTGTTTTGGTCGAGTGGCATGCCCGGGTGGCACCACCCGGCCGGGTGAGATGAATTTCGGGGGTTTTGATCCATTTTCTCCATTTTCGAGGGACCAAGGTGCAAATTTCGTCCAAGACTTCTTTGAAAACTATAAATTGAGTTCATTTGAGTTTTAAAAAGGAGTTCGACCCTTTTATAAGCAACTCTCACATACTACCACACAGTTTAAGATGTTCTTATGATTTTTGTTACATTTCTTCATGGGCTAGTCTTGGGTGAGACCGTCTCACGGAATGAGATCCGTGAGACGGCCCTCATATATAAAAAGTGATAATCTTTGAGTAAAAAATGACAGTGTTTAAGTAAAAAGTGACAGTCACTTTTGTTAAAAATATTATCACTTTTCACTTAAACATTATCACTTTTTTTTACAAATCAAAATCTTGAAAAAAAAATATGGATTACCCTACCCAAAATTTTGAAATATGGGTTAAAATGGATCTGTCTCACAGAAAAAGATCTGTGAGACGGTCTCACACAAGTTTTTGCCTTTCTTCATTAGATTAGGTAGATTACTTGTTTTAAATTCAATTCAAGTTACGATTATCGTTGGGCATTGTCTATTTCATCGTTTTGTAGCTACAGTTCCATGATCAAGGTGATATTTCTTCTATTTGCATTTCAATTTGGCAATTCATTAATTTCTCCAATCTCTTATTATTTAGTTATGAATTTGAAGCTTGTTTTTGTTGTAGCCATGAGATTCTCTTCTAGAACCATAGGCTAAGTTCTATTTGCCTTGGGTGTAGATGTTTTAATGGTTGTTTAGTGTTATTATGGATTAATTGCATGATTAGCTTAGGTTTTGGGTGTCAAGGTTTCTAGTGTTGTGATTTCCATGATTCAATTGATTAATTCACCCTATTAGCTAGCATTGTTGGTTGTGTCGATTACAACGAGGGTTGGATTGCATGATTAGGAGTGTGAGCGTGAGCTTGGATTGATTGATTTTAATTCTAATAGTAATTGGCTTAACCGAGAGAGGGTTGATTGTTTGGATCGACAACACTAGACACTAATCGAGTAGAGGTCGTCTATTAGATTAGTGAGAGAGCGTCTCATAAGCATTAGTAATCGTGTTGAAAGTTTTTATGAGACATTATCTTAGAAGTTTATGGTATTGATTAGATCCTATAATTGCTAATTAATACACGTGTTTACCTATGCCTTCTGAGGGGGTCTACACATAAGAGAGATAGCCTTTAGCTTAATCCAAAACTGTAGGTTCATTCATACAATTGGTTCGTTAGATCATTAAATTACCCACAAAATGGAAACACCTGAGGTAATACTCTCCCTTTGCACTTTCACAAGAAAGTTAGATAGTTGTTATTCGATTTGTCTTGTTATTCTTATTTTAGTATATCTAGCTTAATACTTTAGTTTAAATTCCGTAAAATCCAAAAACAACCACGTTTAGTTACTACAATAGCATGATAACTCGTAACTTTAGGGATTCACTTTCACTTAATTAGGTCCTTGGAACGAAAATCTACTTGATCGTACTTGCATACTACAATCGAACTCATGCGCTTGTAGGGATCGTATTGTTGCTTTTATTTGTGCAAAATACGTAACAAGTCACCGGACGAGAGACAGTCTGTGGCGACGGGAACAAGAGAAAAAGTGACAAGTACAAGAGTATCTAAAGAAAGGTTGCTTTAATCAGAAATCAAATGAGAATATCCAAATACCATCAAAAGGGCTTGACAGGTGGCTATGATGATCACTCCTTGACTTCCTACTACATGCAGACCAGGGATGCCAAGGTAGTGATGTGTGTCACCTTGCAGGTCAAAATACAAAATAAAAATGGAATTTAAGTTATGAGCAATATATATAATAAACTTGTGTAAGAAAAAGACCAAATTAATTGTATTTCATTATTATCCTCATCGTTAATATATTAACCTTAAGCTTGGAGTAGCCTACTCGCCACCAAATAGGTTCGACAAAATGGAATGCTCTAACTAGGTCTAATATTTCAGGGATCAAAGCACCAAGGGCAGCAAGCATAGCCCACCTTGCATGCACTACTTTAAAACTGCACCAAAAAGTTTTGGTCTTCATATTTTATCTTGATACAAACAACCCACCCCTCCCCCCCCACCCACTTTTCTTCAAAAGACTTAAGTTTACTCACTTGAAATATTTGTTCAGGTCCACTGGATCTTGACTCAACCCTGCAACATCAAAACCATAATCCCTAGGTAGTTCACCGGTGAGATAGGCAGGATAGTCATATGATATCGGACCAAGCCACCGAGGTCGGTCGTCCACATACCACATGCTGAAAACCACATAATTTCATTTCTACACAAATACTACTAGCTAGAACAAAGACTAAAGAACTTAGTGAGCCATATTCAACTAGGTTAGCTTGCATTCTTTTGAATTCCTCTACTTTTCTTTTGCTGCTATTTTTCAAACGAAATTACATATTTCTATTCTATGTCTGATACGCCCATAAAATATAAAAAAAAAACTCATATCCACCTATCCAAGCAATACAAAAGAAAGTATCTCATGATTAGAAAAAAAGATTTGTGACAAAAATAAATCTATTAGGCAGGAGTCCAAAAAGAAAATGTTGCCAATGGTGATTAAAATTTTTTATTACATCATAAGCATGATATCTAAGACGAAAAATGGAAATCATTTCACATCAAATGGAATCAAGTCTAACAGTAATGGAGATTAAGATGTATTGTAAGTTGAAGAATAATTGCATGAAAGATTATAATGGGAGAGTTATTTTAAGGTTTTAAGAAATTCATGAGTTGAAACTCCTTCACACACAAGCAACTCCGATCCACGCTGCCGCGCCCATGTTGATCCTTCTAATGTGGCCATTGTTTCCAACGATGATGTCGTTGTTCCACTCTTCGAGGAATTTATGTGTGACGACGATGGGTATGATAGCCCTTCGGTATTTGATGACGTCGTTGCTCCCCCTCTACGAGAAATTTGTGTGTGACGATGATGGGTATGATGGCCCTCCGATATTTGATGAGTACGACGATGACAGTCTGCAAGAATATTTTGTGAAGAGTGACGAGGGCCCTTCTTTGATCATCTGGCAAGCATGTTTCCCTCCTCATCAACCGGATAGTCCTACTCTACATCCTTCGATATTCCAGTCATCTTGCACCGTGGGTGGAAATATATGTCGATTATTAGGTGATTCAGATACTTGCGATCATGTTGTTTTTGAGGTCTATAATACGTGTCCATGCTTGCGACGTTCACCCATTTTAGTGACTTTTACGAGCGGTTCGTCTTACAAGGTGTCTATTGGATGTGTAGCGTCGAGTTTGTTCTCTTGCATGTTAATCTCAATGCCTAACAGGTACCTCTCCGTTGTCAATTGCGTTGCTCGAATGTTTTCAACGTCATCGATATTGTGTCTTCTAATGGGCCTCACAATGTTTCCGATTCGAGGGTGAATCGTCTCCCACCCGGAGCGATTGATGGATATTAAGATGTATTGTAAGTTGAAGAATAATTGTATGAAAGATTGTAATAGGAGGGTTATTTTTAGATTCTAAGAAATTCATGAGTTGGTTTTCTTTGTGTAGAAGTTTTATGAGTTGGTTGTTAATTAGTTTTTGGTTAGTTGGTTAGTTAGTTATTTTCTTGTGCAACCAATTTGTAGTTTGAGGAGTGAGTATTTATACTCCTCAAGTGTCATTTTTTGAAGGTCGTTGAATGATAATAGTTTTGATTAGATTTATATTCCATCGTTGACAACATGACAGTATTCTCTTGTGAATCAACGTCGTGATAGTTATATCTTCTTTCGTTGTAAGCTTCTGCTACATCAAATAGGCGTTCACCATTTCTGGCTTGCATGATATAGCATATTGGTTTCATTCACATACACTATCAGGTTAACAGTTGCACCAAAAAATATGATATAGTATTCAAACTGGAATGTGTTACCCGATCAAGACGAATTCTCTATTGCTCATTTCAAGAAGTGATGGAAATAGTATTAGCAATGATTATCTAGATCCTTCTAGATAAATCTCCACTGATGTATATCGTAGCTTTAGGGAGTTTGTTAGACACCTTACCTCCTATCTTCAAGAGTTTGTTACAACAATATCTTGTAAATCAAATGTATATATACGTCCCTCTGTAATCACGTTTAATTAAAATGAAATAAAGATTATAAATTCTATATGGTATCAGATACGGTTCGATCTAAATTCTAAATTAGGTCTTCTTTTTTTTCTCTCCTTGCCGTCATCATGTCATCGGACTCTACCACCACCACCACTACCGAGCGGGACTCGTCACCTTCCCTTGTTCCCATCTCTACTCGTCACGACCTTCCGATCAAACTCTCTCATAAGAATTACCCCTCCTGGAGAGCGCACCTTCTTGCGCTTCTCAAAGGCCATAACTTGCTCGGTTTTGTTGATGGATCAAAACCTTGCCCTGCTCGCAGATCTGATGGCTCGAATGTTGCCGCGATTGCTCTTTGGGTGCAACAAGATCAACTCCTTCTTGCTGCAATTTTTGGTTCTCTTGCCCCGGATGTGTTGCCGATTGTATCCTCTGCCGCTACATCTGCTGAAGCTTGGGGAATCCTCACACGGCTGTTCGTTGGACGTTCCAGGTTCCGTGTTAATCAACTCAAGAGTGAATTGTATTGTGTCACCATTGACGATCGCTCTATCACTGAGTTCCTTCACTATGTTAAATCAAAGGCCGATGAATTAGCTATTATCGACCAACCTGTATCTCAGGATGATCTTACCCTCTTCGTGATCAATGGTCTTGGTCCCGAGTATGGAAGTATTGTTGGTCCGATTCGGACTCGCGAATCTTCTCTTCGCTTTGAAGAGTTGCATGATTTATTGTTTGAGCATGAGTTAACACTCAAACGGCAGGATGCTGTTGTAAGCACATTAAAATTGCACCCAATCAAATAGCGACATGTGGACAAATATATGTTAAATTAAATTAATTTACTATTTTAAGTTTGGGAATTTAATTAAATTAATTCTCTAATTAAATAGTTAAATTAATGATATTTAATATACACGATACAAGTCGGTCAAATTATACGAGTATCGAAATACTCGTAATTGGTAAGAATAAATTTGACTTACCATATATGGGGAAATCAAATCACATCTCTTCAAAAAGGAAAGAGAATTAAATTAAAATCAATCAAGCCAATCAAATCGGCTCGGTCAATAAGAAGGCGCCGCGTGGCATGGTAAAGAGGGAAAGTCTTCCCTCTCCCACCCTATAAATAGGGTCCTCCCCTCATTCATTTGAGACACACAACACAAAAGCATTTCAAGACTCTAGAATTCTCTGTAGAGATTTAAGGTGTTCTTGAGCATTCGAAGGAGCTTCAAAGGCGTTCTTCACCAAAATCATCTGAAGCCGACGTTCGATCCGAGATTAAGGTGTTAAACCCCTCGAATCGACGTTCTTCTCAAAGTTTTCTTTGCGGACTCCCTGAAGATTCAAAGGCGTTCTTCGCGGACTCTTGAAGTTTCGAAGACGTTCTTCATTGGCCCCTGAAGATTCAAAGGCGTTCTTCATCACAGTCAGAGGTGTTCGTCCAAAAACTCACCAAATCAACGTTTGATCCATAACAAGACTTCAAGTCCTTGGATAAACGTTACAAATCTTCAAACTCAATCGTGGTCAAGATCAAAGCGAGGATCACGCCACAAAATCTTCCAAGACAAAGTCAAAATCGAAGAGAAGAATCAGAGAAATTAAACAGAGATTGTAACCCCCAAAATTTCTCGGTTTAATCCGACAAAATAAAATTGTATTTCAAATTCGTGTTATTATATTAATTTCACGAAATTTGTTGTTACAACTGCATCTAAACAATTAGTGGCTTCGGCGAATTCGGCTCAATCTCGCCCTGGCCCCCAGTCGCACAAAGGTCGCAACAACCAGAATTTTCGAGGTAATCGTGGTCCTACCTC
Organism: Galeopsis tetrahit; assembly: GCA_963675135.1. Classification (NCBI taxonomy): domain Eukaryota; kingdom Viridiplantae; phylum Streptophyta; class Magnoliopsida; order Lamiales; family Lamiaceae; genus Galeopsis; species Galeopsis tetrahit. The sequence goes on along the minus strand of OY776133.1, from coordinate 36,420,725 downwards.
ATCTCACCATTCTTCTGCTCCACATTCACACCAGTCACCTGCTCAAAATAGAGGACAGTCACAACGTTCATTTCAGCACCGTGGCTCCAATTCCTCATTCAATTCTGCACCAGTTGTGTGTCAATTATGCGGATTCAAAGGTCATTCGGCTCTCACCTGCCGTAGGCCTCCCCTTCAGGCCAACCTTGCATCCTCTCCGATGGCGTCTTCAACTGATAGTCACTGGCTCGTTGACTCAGGTGCTTCCCATAAACTGACTTCGGATCTCTCAAATCTTTCCATCCATTCTGAATATGATGGCACGGATGAGGTTCATCTTGCGGATGGTACGAGTCTCCCCATTTCTCACACGGGTACTTCGTTTTTAAATTTTCATACTCGTACTTTTCACCTTTCTGATATTTTATGTGTTCCGAGTGCTCGGAAGAACCTCCTATCAATCGGTAAATTTACTCGTGATAACAATGTTACTATGGAATTTTTTCCGTCCCATTTTCTTGTGAAGGATCGAGTTACGGGGGCGCCTCTTGTTAAAGGCGCATGTAGTGAAGGAGTTTACCACCTTCGTTCTAGCGTTCCTCAACTTTCTTGTGGTCCCAAGGTGGCAAATTTAGGTGTTCGAGCATCTCATTCAGATTGGCATACACGGTTGGGTCATCCGTCTATGGATACCAGCCGTTTTATTATTAGGCATTTTCAATTACCTGTTTTGAACAAATCCCAGGTTTTGGGCAATGATTGTGTTTCTTGTCGCTTGAGTAAATCAACTAAATTACCTTTTGCAACTAGTTCATTTTGTGTTGCACACCCTTTACATTACATTTATGCGGATGTTTGGGGCCCCTCCACTACTCCCTCATTTGATGGTTCTAAGTATTTCTTGCTACTTGTTGATTTATATTCCCGGTACTGTTGGCTTTTTCCAATGCGTGCTAAATCTCAAGTACACTCTATATTCATGAATTTTATGCCTCTAGCAGAGACGCAATTTGGCTATAAAATTAGAAATCTTTATTCTGACAATGGTGGTGAATTTATGGCTCTTCGTCCATCTCTGATTCGATTGGGTATCAGTTGGTTAACTACCGCTCCACATACACCACAACAAAATGAAGTTTTTGAACGTCGAAATCGTCACATATTGGAAATTGGACGTGCATTATTGCATCATGCTAACCTTCCAATGCAATTCTGGGATTTTGCTTTACAAACTGCTATTTATCTCATCAACCGAATGCCGACTGTCGTTCTCAATAATCACAGCCCCTTTGTCCGTTTGTTTGGAAGACAACCGAATTATAATAAATTAAGGGTTTTTGGTTGTCTTTGCTTCCCCTGGTTACGACCTTATTTGCCGGGTAAGCTCACTCCGTCGTCCAAACCTTGCATCTTTGTTGGATATAGTCCCTCGCAAAGTGCCTATCGTTGTTTGGATATTGCTACTGGGCGTATATATATCTCACGCCATGTCCAATTTATTGAGTCGAAATTTCCTGGCTTCTCGCCACCCCAGACGCCTTCATCTTCTCCCTTGCCAAGCACTATTACGCTGCCTATAGCCTCGCCTGATCCGCCCTCTCAGCCTCCCGTCGTTGAGCAATCTCATGCTCTTCCGTCCACTTCGGCACTACAAGTTGTGCCCACTCCTGCTGCTGCTGCTCCATTGGTTGAACAACCTCCTCCAGTTGTTGTTCCCCAACCTACTCGTTCTCACTCCATGAGAACTCGAAGCCTCAATAACATTAGGAAGCCTAAGCTTCTTTATGCTGCGACAAAACATCCTCTTCCACGTGATGTTGAGCCATCTACAGTCATCAAGCTCTCTCTATCCCTAAGTGGCGTGAAGCAATGGCCGAAGAATTTACTGCTCTTCAATGACACGGTACTTGGGATCTCGTTCCTCCTCCCTCTACTGGAAAAATAATTGGCTGCAAATGGGTGTTTCAGGTAAAACGCAAGCCCGATGGCTTGGTGGATAAATACAAAGCTAGGCTTGTCGCTAAGGGATTTAATCAACGCCTTGGAATTGATTTTAAGGAGACGTTCAGTCCCATTGTTAAACCCGCAACTATCCGTACTGTTCTTACATTGGCGGTTTCTTCTAATTGGCCTCTTAGGCAACTTGACGTTAGCAATGCATTTCTACACGGTCACCTTGATTTGCCCGTGTATATGAAGCAGCCTCCCGGCTTCAAAGATCCCTCTCGCCCGACTCACGTCTGCTTGCTTCGTCGCTCTCTTTATGGGCTTCGTCAGGCCCCTCGAGCCTGGTACGAGGCTCTCTGCTCGGCCCTCCGCAGCTTCAGCCTCATCCGCTCCGAGGCTGATTCCTCTCTTTTCACATTTCACAAAGGGACTGATCGCTTATATGTTCTTGCTTATGTTGACGATTTAATTCTTACAGGCTCGTCTCCTTCCTTGGTCGATGCTCTCACCAAACATCTCCAGTCCATTTTTGCAGTAAAGGACCTTGGTTATTTGTCATATTTTTTAGGTGTTGAAGTTGCTCAATGCAAGCAGGGCCTCTTTCTATCTCAACATAAATATCTCGTGGATCTTCTTCGGCGTCACAAAATGGATGGGGTTAGACCCGTTGGCACCCCAGCAGCTACAAAGCCTCCGCTGAATTCTGGGACAGTTGATGCCACTGAGTATCGAAGCGCTATTGGGGGGTTGCAATATTTGACAATCACTCGACCGGGCATTTCATTTACTGTTAATCGCCTTGCTCAATATATGTTTTGCCCTACGTCTACTACATGGAATTCTGTCAAACGGTTATTTCGATATCTCAAAGGCACGTTGCATCATGGCATCCTTCTTCGACGGATTGATCGTTTAGTTATTACAGCTTACTCCGATTCAGATTTTACCGGAGACCTGTCGGACTGCAAGTCTACCTCGGCCTACATTGTGTTCCTTGGCACTACTCCGATCTCGTGGCGTTCTCGCAAGCAAAGGGGTGTCGCTCGGTCCTCTATTGAGGCCGAGTATCGAGCTTTGGCCACTGCAGCCTCTGAAATATGTTGGCTTCAACATCTTCTCCGTGATCTACATGTTTCGCTCAACGCCCCACCGCGCCTTTTGTGTGATAACATGGGTGCCACTCGTCTTGCGTTAAATCCAGTCCAACATTCACGCATGAAACATATTGCCATCGACCTCCATTTCGTGCGGGATTTAGCTTCAAATGGTGTTCTTTCGGTTGCATATGTTAACATCGTTGATCAGCTTGCAGACCTACTCACAAAGCCACTCTCTCGTGCTCGTTTTCAGGACCTTCGATCCAAAATCTCCGTGGCTGATGGCACGTCAATTTTGCAGGGGCGTATTAGCAAAGATTATCTAGATCCTTCTAGATAAATCTCCACTGATGTATATCGTAGCTTAAGGGAGTTTGTTAGACACCTTACCTCCTATCTTCAAGAGTTTGTTACAACAATATTTTGTAAATCAAATGTATATATACGTCCCTCTGTAATCACGTTTAATTCAAATGAAATAAAGATTATAAATTCTATAAATAGAACATATGCTATTGAGTTTTATAACATTTCAAATGATAGTGCACAATTTTAATGAACAAACAAAGAAAAGCAAAATAATATGATATACCGAGGCACTTTCGGGCCAGCCCAACCGCGCGGGTTGCGGGGCGGCAGAATAGGAGGGGGGCACGGGCGGTCGTTGTCGCACGCAGTAGCGCCGACAGACGAATCGGTAGGGAAGGCGGACGGAATGGGTGGCCATTCTGGCGCCATATGTGGATCCGCTGGACAGAGCCCAGTGGTTGAGGAGGGAGCGACAGGGAGCCGCAACTGGGCCGAGTGCGACGCAGCATCCGTTGGAACGAACTGCGACGGTAGGAGCTCCATGGGAGATGAGCTAGATCAGGAGCGAGCGGACGTCGGCGATGGCGCCGCAAGAAAAGGAAGAGGCATCGACTAAGGGGAAGACGGGTTTGAGTGCGGCGGCCAGGGTTTTAGGTCCAATGAGTATTTTTCTCCTTAGCGCGAGGATTTGGAAATTGTGATATTCACATTTAATATAATTTGAATTTATGGTTGAATTAATAAAAAAAAAAAGGCAAACTAAGTTTTTAATCACCAATTTAACTCTAATAATAGTAATGCTAAAATAAAAATTATTTCTATTTATAAGAAGTTCTATGTGAATAACTTTTAAGTAAATAAAAGTATCAAATCACTATAACTCATCAAAAAAATAAAACTATAACTCAACACCATTTTAAACATCTTTTATTTATCATTCATGTTACTATGAGCCCCACATAAAATACACTTAACTTCAAAAAAAAAAAAAAAAGAGCTCAGAGGGCGCATATTTTGAACTGAAATTCAGTTTAAAGCAATTGACCCAACAATTACAAAGGCGCCAGAAATCTTCACAGCAATGCACCAGCCGGGAATCGAACCCGGGTCTGTACCGTGGCAGGGTACTATTCTACCACTAGACCACTGGTGCTTATTGACTGTCGGTTCATATATTTATTATTTATTCTATGTTTGTGTAGAGAAGAAGACCAACAAGCTCACAAAATACAAAACTCTTCCGGGAAGTATTAATATTTCTTATATGGAGTTTACTATATAAACTTTCGTTAATAAGTTTTTGTCAATAAAATTCATGCATGGCAAGACTTTGCGAGTCGATAATGTTTCAAGAAAATCTCCAAATCCAATATAGAACCATGAATATTCACAATTTAAATGAATTTACAACATAAACCCCAATTTTGAATACTAGGGTTTATGGACAAAGGAAATTGATCAAGGTTTTGTTATCTAGCTACACATATTTATTTCACATGTGCCAAAACCTGACAAGAAATTAGAGGAGAATTTACAAATGTACATTTAACCTAATACATGCAAAAATAAGCATCCCTAAAAGAACCTCGCCAATGAACACAGCAATCAAACATCACCTCGTACACCTGCAACCGTCGTCAAGATGAGCAGGGGGTTAGTATTCTACGCCACAAATGACCCGACAGATCAGTACGACAACTCCAACCTATTTGACATAACTCTTAAAGGAAACCACCTTTAACAAAGTGAGCAACATATAAAATGACAACATAAGATGTACCAAGTACGCCAATGTCTCGATTAAGAAACAGATTGTACGTATAGGTAGAACATGTAATGCCATTTGTATTACCACAAACTGAACAGCTCTAATTAGGCAATCACTAGATAATCCATGAATGAAATTTACAAGACTTCATTAAATCGATAGCAGGAACCACACGTCTAGTTTCATAAATGCCAAGATATTGATGCTTTCATCTAAACAACATTCTTTCCAAGATTTTCTTAGTACGGTCCTAACAAGTTTCGCTAGCTAATAGTGTTTATGAGCAAGTCCAGATTCCAGATACATGAATATCATGTCCAATAAGGCCATAGTGGGATAAGTTATAACCTTCACAAATATTATTATGAGAAACCTTATTTTGATTTTGAGCAGTTGACTTAGATTGCTAGGCAAAGAAGATGAAACCCCATTTCGTAGGCAACGTGTTACATTGAAAAACACCCTTTCTAACAAAAAATCTAATGTTCATTTAATTTTGATGATCTCGTCTTCCTTATCTAGCAATCTATGTCAACTGCTGAAAATCAAAATTAGAGGTTTCTCAAATAAATTCATAATACAGTGTACATAGACAAAATATGCAAGACTACTATCAATAGATAGCACAAAAGAAATACAAGTACAAAAGGCCAAAATCTAGGTGGTTTTTATGGCCTATAATCACTATCAGGAAATTTTTAATGGTAAAAGTACAATTTTGACTTTAGAATCATGGGAGAACCTCACAAACTTAGAGCACCCCATGCAAAAGTCACAATTCTGAAGAGCAATTTGACAGACAAGATAAACTTGCTTAAAGGAATAGATTTCACTTTCAAGATCATATGACGAAAAACAATCTCATTTCAGATAGTAGAAAATAACAGCAGACATAATGATAATCATCAACAACATCCAACTCACTACCAGTCGCATCACCCTCTCGATTCACAGTTTAATACACTCAATTTGATTGTTGAAGAGTAATACCTATGGCTTGTTGGCATCTCTACTGCCCCCATTGGCCTTTATATTGGAATCAGAGCCTTGAGCATCTGGATGAATAAGCTGGGAAATTCCCTGCCCAAGTTTTTTCCAAAATCTCTTAGGTAAAGATGGCTCTATGTTTTCAGGGCTCCCTTCATCTGGGAAATCCGCATGAGTTGCTAAACCAGGATCCATTTGAGAGAATCTTAGAGCTCCTAAGATTCGTTCAGGCAGCTCTGTTTCAGTTCGACCTTCGATAAGAAAAGCTAAATCAACCGTTAATGTCGTCATGTACCCAAATGCTAGATGAGTAACTGCAGTTGCAAGCATCGAAGACCCAACATCTATATCAACTTCTATAAAGTTTTCCCCCATAGAATAGTGGCTGGTGAGCGTTCGTCCAATTACGCAAATTGCCTGCTCACCGACTGCTTTTTTCACAATCCAGGGGCCTTTTGCCACGTTGCATATCAGTTTCAGTCTTGAATTCTTGAACTCATCGTCCCCCTTCAGGAATTGATTAATCAGAGAATTTTCCTGGACAGGCTCGATAGATACGAAATATGCAACTATACTGATGTTGTCATTGCTTGGCAGTTGGAAATTGAATGCCCAAACGAAAGGCTTACGACCCTTGGAACATTCAGCTTCAAGTCGTCTCCTGACACGGTTTCTGGGATTATTTAACAGCTCTGATATCTTGGTTGGTCCTTTAATCCAGTCGAAACCTAGTGGCTTCAAAAGATAATCGCCACCAGGGACCTTAGAATTAGTCCTTAGGTAATCTTTACCTCTAACCTTGAAAATATTTCCAGACGGAGACGCCCAACCACTTGAGCATTGACCTGGCTCAAGTAGTGGAACTGCTCCTTCTGATTTCACTTTCTTGATCCACTCATGTCCCTCCTTTTCTTCAAGCATTTCCACACTAAAATTGAAATCTCACCTGTTTAGAGATGGAAATGGAGCCATCAAAGTTGCATATTCGCATAAATAAAATACTCCTAGAACCATGTTATAACTTTTTCAAGAGCTGTATATGAATCTAAAATTATACTCCTATAATTTAAGCAAACAGAAAAAGAAGATGATCATAGAGGACAGGAAGAGTGAAGATTAGTAGTAGTAAGTTAGAACATAAAAGGAAATACCATAACAATTAAAGTTTGAGGGACATGTAGTAGTTGTAGAGAATGGAAGGTACCTTATCCATCTTTAATTACAAATAAACAGATAGATCTTCAAAGTTGACAAAACATGAATAATTCATGGAATAGAAAACCATAATCATCTGAACAATAAAATCTTCAACCCCAGTTTCTAGTTAACCAACACAAAAAAAATTGTAACAGGTTTTACCAAATTTCGTCTCATCTAAAAGCACGAAGCACGTGAAAACACATTTCGTCTCATAACTAAAACATGAACCCAAAAATCTTCCATTATTTACCTCACAACATAGAAAAAGATTAGGCAACATTAATGAATATTCAAGACCGAATTTCTTCCAAACACTAGAAAAGGACAACATTATCATACAGCTTTCTCGACAACATTTATAAAAAAAAAAAAATCAAATTCTCTTACCCAGCCATCCAAATCGATGTTTATTAAAAAAATGCCGCGAACAATTCAAATTGTTTACGAAAGAAGGAAGGGGGGAAGTGATTACCTTTTATTTTTATCTGCAGAAAAGCTTCAGAATTGGGGGTACATACGAAAGCTGATTGAATTTTAGTGGTGAGCCGTTGATGATTATATAATACTGCAACAAAAGCACGGGTATTAAATGAGGAGGTTAGAGGGATACTGATTGTGAACGTTCTTCTTCCTTCTACCCTTTATTTTTTTTAAAAATTACTTATTTAATAGCTCTGTCTGTCTGTTTTGATAAAGGCTTCGATCGTCCTTTCTGTTTCATTCCGTTACTTTGAATACGTGTTTCCGGTCCACTAAAATTAATCGGTTTATAATCTGTTGTTCGAATCTTCAAACAACAACAATCGGTTAATAAGTTACTTTAACGGTGAAGGAAAATTTACGGGCGGCTACAGTGCGAAATGATGAAAATAAGACAGTTAAATGAATTTAAAAGATAAATGTATTTAACTTTTAATCTATCTTTCACTCATTTATTATTATAATTTATATATATATATATATATATATTAGGATCGGAGGTACAGTTGTACCCCATGTATCCCTCTAGGGCTCGATTAACCTTATTATAGAGATGAAATAATATTTATTTTATTATATTCATCGAAATTTTTTATAATAAAATTATTAATACATTTCATTCCATAAATTGAACAAACTATTTTGTAAGAAATTTTGATAGAAACAATTAAAAAATTATTAAAATATTAATGTCATTAGTTAATTTTTTATTTCTTCAATTATATTTTAATCCCAAACATGCTTCAAAACTCAATTTTAAATAATTTGCTAGTAGAACGGTAAAGGTCTTTAAAATAATACAATATAACACTTTTAAATGTACGAAATTTTGAAAAATTAAACTAAAAAGAAAATCTAAAATATTGTTCAATTTTAAGAACATTTTTTGATATTATTATTTAATTTAAATGAAATCTTAAATTGCGAAAAATGTGAAAATCAAACCTTAAATTGAAAAAAATGAGTACTTATATTAAGGGGGTGTATTCAATTGAGATTCTGTTGGATTTTTTTGGACTTTTAAAATCTGGGGTATTCAATCCGAACTTTTAAAAGTCTTTCAAAATTTTGAGGTATTCAATACGGATTTTAAAAAGTTTTTAAAAATCTTTAGATATTCAACAATCTATGGATTTTAATACTCTATGGATTTCGTTGGATTCTCCTTCAAAAATATAAATAAATTTCACTATTCAAAATATCTTCTAAAAACTAGAGATTTCGGTGGATTCTCTCGGAAGGCCCTGAAAGAGAAGAAAAAAAAAATTTGTTGTTCTTCTAACAAAATTTCAAAGTCTCATTCGAAAGCACATACATAATTCGAACCACAAAATCCTACACAACCCTCTTCTTCAAACAAAATAATATCAAGAAACGTAACTATATTCTTCAATAAGCATCACATATTCTTCACCATCATTATTATAGTGAAAAAGATTACATCTCTATATTTTAAAATTATGTTCTCTCTTTAAAAATTATAGTATATCCTTAAGATCTCAAGAACATTTATTCACGATCTTAAAGTTAGCATGTTCTCTCTTTAAAAATTATAGTATATCCTTAAGATCTCAAGAACATTTATTCACGATCTTAAAGTTAGCACGTGGGATTCGATATCATCTAAAATATTTTGGTGGTCAAAGTCGTTACCCCATAAATGCAATTGAGTTATTCAATCTTCACGGGAGATTTTTTGGTATTTTCAAATCGTCATTCACAATTTTCAAAACCCACCTCTGTTCTCATTTCAAACACAAGCAGATTTTCAAAACCCACCTCTGTTCTCATTTCAAACACAAGCAGAGTTATTTCAAACACAAGCAGAGTTAGTATTGGTTGGATTACATAACTTTCTTCGGAAAGAATGTCATGAATTTTCAATCGAATATGAAGAAGATCAAGATTCACCACTTCCGGAAGAGAAAATTTGGAATTGCTTTCTCAAAGCCAATTACAACACAGAACAGCCGAACCGTGGAAATGAAGATGAGAATAATATTTTTTTTTGAACTAACCATTTCAAACACAAGCAAAGTTATTTCAAACACAAGCAGAGTTAGTATTGGCTGGATTACATAACTTTCTTCGGAAAGATTTTCAATCGAATATGAAGAAGATTAAGATTCACCACATCTCGACATGGAAGAGAAAATTTGGAATTGCTTTCTAAAGCCAATTACAACACAGAACTGAAGCCGAACCGTGGAAATGAAGATGAGAATAATAATTTTTTTTGAACTAATAGATTTTTGGTATTTTTTCTAAATAATTTAGATAATTTTTTTTATATACAAGTGTGTTCGATATACGTTTGCATCCATAGTTTTAGGGGCGTAGTTTATGGAAATCCATGTAAATTAATAAAAAAATGTGTATTTTAAAATCCTATCAAATCTATGAAAATCCATATAAATCAATAAAAAAGTCAGTCAAACTCTGCATAGAGTCTATGGATTTTCTAAATCCACTGACTTTTTAAAGTCCAAAAAAATACAACAGAATCTCAATTGAATACACTCTCCTAAGACTCATGATAAAAGTTGGGTCTTCTATATATATCTTTACATCATATATTTGAGAGTTTTTATCTCTCCTACGTGGCTTTCTCTCATTTTTCTATTTTGAAATTCTAAATTTCTGTGAGTCGGTTTTTTTTTACTTTTTTTTTTAATAATTATTTTTGAATATTTTTATTTAAATGTTTTTGACAGTTTTTTTCCTTTAATTTTTTATAAGAAACCGTCAATTTTTTATTCGATCTCTTCTTTCTCTCTACATTCTCTCTCAATTTCTCTTCCCTATTCTATTTCCTTCATTGCCGACTTCCTATTTTATTACTCATACTAAGATTTTTTTGGGGCTACTTTTAGATTGTTTTATCTGAAATGGTCATGCCCGTCCATATCCACGCTTCACATTGGGTAAGAGATCGACTTTGTTGTTTTTTCTTTGTAAATATTTTTTCCTTATTTTTTTTCAAAGAATTTGGTGATCAATCAATTTTGTTCTACACTATTTATGTTTTTTAATCCTCATCTACCGTCGTTTAGTTCTTCATCTCAACTTTTCTATTGTTCTAATTAAAATTATTGTTTATGTTGTGATTTTACATTCTCATATCTGTATTGTAAAACTGAAATTGTTATATTTTTTATTGTCCTAATTTTTTTGCTCTTATCTGTATTACAAATATAAAATTGTTTTCTTTCCATTCTCTAATTATTGTATAATCTGAATTGTTGCGAGAATAATGTCAATTTTTAAAGACGATAAGATCAAATGACTCTGAATTTTACATGAAATTGTTCTCTTCTTAACTTAATTATGCATTCCTACTAATTAAGAATTTCATAATCTTTTACTCATATCTATACTACAAATATGAAATTCCTCTTTTCTGTTCTCTATTTCTTACTAATTATTGGATAGTTTGGATTGTAGTATGTACCATAAATATGAAATTGTTCTCTTCTTCATTATTCATTATTATATTCATTATTCTTTATTAATTACTGATTTTATAATCTTTTACTCATATTTGTACTACGGATATGAATTTGTCCTTTCTTTCATTTTCTATTCCTTGTCTGAGGCTAAAAATGTTGGAGAATAAAGATCAGAAATCATATATGATTATTTATAATTTACCTTTTTCTTTGAAATATATTATTTGGCTTTACTTTTTTTAATGTGATTATGGTGTAATTTCTATTCTACTTTAACACATTATTGTTGTAATGTTCCGTTGTTGTAAACGTTGGTTAATATGTCATTTTAAATAAATTTTAATATTATTTTTATATCATCTTATATATCCATATGTCCACCCATAATCGAGATGTAAGATGAATTATATGATTATTCTTTTATTTGTACAAGGATCTGAACATGAAATCACATTTTTATCAAATATATTTGTGAGTTCATATATATATGTGTAAACCTATGAGTTTACTTTTCTTATATATTTAATCCGTCAATTAAATATAAAATCTTTCACATCTGGATATTCTATTTTCTTCATTTAACTACTGTTATGTGTAGCCTTTATATTCATTGTAATTGATGATTTTTTTTTTTCCTTTATATTCATTGTAATTGATGATTTTTTCCATTGCTTCAATATTAATGGTTTCTTTCATTGTTTCAATATCTTAGTATTTTGTCACATTTATAGTTGTATTATTCTGAATTTTTTTTATTATATAAGTTGTATAGTTGTTGAGATATGCAATTTTTATAATCCTAAATTTCTCATTTAATTTTTCTAAATTTCAATTTATTGACTTAGATAATGTTAACAAGTTAAAAAACGTGTATAGTTATGACTTTATAAAACATTAAAGAATGTTGAAGAAAATTTATCATGTAACTCTCCAATTTATCGATGTATGTATGATAATGTATGAGAGCTAAAAAAATATGCATTACAATAACATAAAACATTATTAAAATATATATGGTTTAAATTAATTTAATTAAGTTATTACATTTCAATAATGTCACATAGTTAATCTTTTTTTTATCAGATTCTTAAATTTTCTTTTGATTTTTTTTTTACATCTAAACTTTTTTTTTTAAATCACGCGTAGTACGCGGGCACTGCACTAGTGTATATATATATATATATATATATATATATATATATATATATATTAAGTTGACTGCAATACTCTGTTTTAATGGTGGTGTTATGTGATGAAGTAATTGAGTCATTCATTCATGAAAAAATTTATTTTGTAAGATTCTTAATTTTTTAATTCTTCAAAACTCACTTATTGTTGGTGTTGAACATTATTTTTTAGTCCATTTTTTTGAAACAGTTTGTTTAGCGATTGAACCCCGTACGCTTTGTTTACCTTGGAGGCATTCCTTATGCCTTGCTCAGTTGCACTAATTAATTTTTTGACTTGTTCTAAATAATTTTTAAAAAAAATCATTCATTTTATTGCCCACTTATTCAAGCGGTCTACCTAAAAGTTATTTATAAACTTTAAACACAAATATTAAAAAATATAATAAAATAAGTATATGTATTAAAAATGATGTGATTGAAAAAAAATATAGGAGTATATAATAAAATGTAAGATAAAATAGTTTGTAAAAAATGAAATAAACAGCTTTAATTGAGACAAATAAAAAAGGAAGGTTAATATAATTGGCTAATTGCATAAATTTAAGTTTTTGTCTTATACTCTATTATCCTCCATCCGACAAAGAAAAAGACAGTCATCTAATCTTTTTTTGTTTGTCTCAAAGTATAATTTTTTTTTTTTGAGTGTGTAAAATGTTTAAAATACTTTTATTTAATGAATTATTATTATTATTTTAATGTTCAAGAAATCACTCATATATACTAATAGAGAGTAATTTTATCATGTGTTATATAGATATTGAATTGATTTTTAAAAGTTTAATGTGTAATTAAAAACTATTGGTTAATACATATATTTGTAAAGTCTTACCTCAATTAAAATCAAAATTAATTAACATGTTATTTTAATTAAGTTTTCTCTATGTTATTTTATCTAAAAATATATTTACACATTTTGTAAAATATTAATTTAATTAATAAATAAGATAAATTCATTTGATATATAATTTTATCACTAATTAAAACTTAAAAAATTATTCAAAATAAATAATTACATAATAAAATTTTGAATTATGAAAAGAATTTATATATGAAATTTTATTAGTGTGTCTTTTAAAAACATGAGTTATACTATTTAAATTATTAAACCATTATAAATTATGAATATTAACTTTTATCAATATACTGCATAATACGCGGGAAGTCATATAATAAAAGTATATTTATAACTTTATAGATAAAATTTAACATTTTAAATACAATAAAAGAGGACCATCATTTGGAACGTAAGCTTATGATTTAAAAGTGTACGTTCCTCTAAGTTTCAAATTTAAAATCTTCAATATACAAATAATTTCTAAGAGGTTCGTCTATACAAAATTTTACATTAAGTTTAAGCGAACCCCTAGGCCCTATCCATCTATGTAAAGTATTAAAGTTGGTGTAGTTTAATGTAAAGCATCCTCTCAACCGTCGCTACAACTAATTCATTCAATGGTAATAAAGAGTATGAATTGAGTTAGGCGATGTGTTTATGTTTGGACCATCGAGCATCGTTGATGCCCTTTTCTAGTAGATTTGCTGTCTTCAAAATAATGGACAAATGTTTTTAAAAAAATTATGTAAAAAGTAAATGTGATGTAAAGTCAATAATAATAATTTAACTCTCAACTTTATTCTATTAAAAAAAAAGTATGAGACTAAATTTTGTTAACTGACTTTAAATGGAACTCCGTATAAAGTTATATTTTAAAAAATGTGCAAAACTAAATTTTATTAATGAAAAATAAATAAGATTACATTTTGTGTGAATGAAGGAAGTACTGTATATAATTTAATTTGAGTTAGGTGATGTTCATTATGTTTGGACCATTGACGTAATGGAGATGATAATATAATTTATTCGTTCCATAAGTGGTGAATTTATTGAATGAAAAGACAAAACACAAAAAAATTTGTGTGGGGGAGAGTTTTGCGGATTTTTTTCCGTGACATATTTCAAAAAAAATTGTTGGACAACTTTTTTTTTTTACAAAATGCGGTCCAACTACACTTAAAAAAATACTCCTATAATGATTTTAGTGATTAATTTTTTTTTTAGTCTATTAAGTTATCATATTTTTTAAATTTAGTTTACATGATTATCACTTTTTAAATTTAGTTCATTAGTTTTCAATTTTTTTTTTTCATTTACCTTAGTTTAATATATCATTTTTTAAAACATACCAAATTAAAATTTTAAATTTTTTTTTATCAAAATAATTAAATTAAAAAGATAAGAATCCAAATTAATATGAAAAATATAAAAGCAAAATCACCTAAATCTTCAAAAATTAAATAAAGCAAAAAAAAAATTTAATTAGTTTTAAATATGTATTTAACTTTTTAATATTTTTAAATTAAATTTATTTTTAAAGATTTTTTATTTGTTTTTTTAATTTAATAATCTATTCCGATTGAGTTGATTTTTCTTTCATTTTTTTATTTTATTTAGTTTTTTAAAATTTTGAATTCTTAAATGATCAATATTTTTAATTTTATTTAATCTATTTAAATTTTTTAGATTTAATTTAAATTTAACTTTTTTTTTATTTAATTAATTTTATTAATGTTTTAGATTTTTAATTGATTTTTTTATTTAAATATTTTGTAATATTTATTTATTTATTTAAATATGTTCAAACTTTTATATTTAAAAAATTGTATTATTAAAATTTTTTGTTAATTGATTTTTAAAATTTATATGTTTGTTAAGATTTAGTTGATTTTTATAATGTTTTTTAATTTTTATTCAATTTGTATTTTGTTTTGAGGGATGAAGGGTAAAATAGAAAAGAATTGAGGTGTGTATAGTAATAAAAAATTGTTTTTAAATTTTAGTGTAAAGTGTTTAACATTTGGGATGTGTATAATATTTTATGGGGGTGTGTGGTGTGTTTTAAAATATAATTTGTTAAATCTGTTGTAGCAGGTAACTAGACTAAAAAAAAAATTAAAACATATTGAACTAAATTCAAAAAGTGATAATCATGTGGACTAAATTCAAAATCATGGTAATTTAATGGACTAAAAAAATGTAATCTCATGTTTTTAATAGAATTGTCTATCACTTATTATATCGGGCCAAGAAGATCCATCTCACACCGAATGAGATTCAGGAGACGGTGCTCTTGAATGGATACACTATTTATATTTATTTATACAAAAACATAGTTACTTGTATATGTGTGTAAATAAGATTAATTAAGGTGATGTTGGTTTTCAAAAATTTCAACAGAAATGATAATGAATATTTTCTCTCTCTCTCTATATTTATGAATATATTGGTGGATGAGTTATTTCATTAGTGATGTGTTGTGTTCTAATTTTAAATAAATAAATAAAATACAAATTGAAAAATATGAAAATGATTGAAGAGGACGATAGTAGGGTATTGTTTTTTTTTTTTTGACGATAGTAGGGTATTGTTAATCAAATGAGTAATGACTACCCTATTTAGAAACAAGAGCGGAGCTACTAGGGTCAAAATATATAGCTGACTAAAAGCCCTAAATAAATATAGTATTAAATATTAAAGTTAATTTTTATTTTTTTTACATAAGTTGCATTCTTTATATGAGGTTGTGTTTGGACGGGAGAATATGATTTGAGGAGACATTTTAAATGAGAATTTGAAATCTCTCAATTTTAACTAAAAGTGGATGGACATAAATTTAAGTATTTGAAATTCATTCATAATCCAAACATGTAGAATATATTTGGACTGTGAATTTGAAATTCATAAGCCCAAATCCATCTATTATTGATAGAATTCATCAATAGAATTAGGATCAAAGTTTTCAAACAATTTTATTTCAATATAAATAATCAAGAAATTGATAAATAATCACTATCTATTTTGTTTCGAAGAACACCTTTGACACATTTTATAGTTAAAAATGTTCGTACTGAAGTGTCAAAATAAGGTGAATCATTACCTGAGCATGCATTTGTGTGTAGCTTGTTTGTCTCGATAACTTTTAAGATAATTTAAAAATAGTTGACAAATTCTAAAAAAAATTCAAACAAGGCATATCAAATTTGTAATTTTGCAAGTGAAAGTCTCATATAGATCCATTTCTGATTTCTTGATCAGTAAAATTATCAGAATAAATTGTATCGAAGACATCATAAATATGATATTCATTACACAATGTGGAGTTGTCATTGAAATACAAGACAACAAAGATTGTATATATATAAAAACTATTTTCGGTCCATTTTCTTAAAAGTAAAATTCCCACAATGCCCTTGCTAATTCGAGGGCCAAGGCCAAACCCAACCCCTCACAATCAATTAAAAAAATGGCAACGGTTATTTGCACCTCGTTTTTTATGAGTTCACCATCCATTATATTTTTTGTTTGAAGTATAGAATGAAAAGACCATTGTACCCTTAGTTACTGAGTTCATCCCCTCCCCATGAATGGCAGAAAACATTCAATATTCTCACTCTCTTAATAATACTGATCGTTAAATAAAAAAATGCTAAATAAACTTGAAGAAAAAATTCGTTTTGACTTACAATGGTTAATGGTAGATTTACGGGGTACTCAATATACATATCTAAGTGTGTTTTTTTTAAATCCTAAGTTAATATTTGATGTACGATAATGTTGGTTTATATTTGATTATTTTTCATGCTAGTGTTGTCTGTTTGACTATATTGTTGTATGTTTGTGTCGTTAAAATGAATATATGTTAACTCTAGTTCGTTCCCAAGTTCATTTTTTATTTCATAAACTTGTCATTTTCAAGCTTGGTTCGTCGAAAAATTCTAAAAAAAATCAGCATAAAATTGATGAGTTTTAAAAAAAAAAATTGGCAAAAAACTTCAAAAAAATAAATCCATTCCATAAAACAAATAAAATTCTCGAAAATTGTGGCCGGGAATTTTTAGTGGGGGGTTGTGTGAAGTAATGGACAATGAACGATCAAGGACAGCTACAGTATTTTTTGGGGGTGAAGTCGTACAAAATGGAAGTGCAAATAAGCGTGGCTAAACTTAATTAAGTGGGTGTTTGCAAGCACTAGTATGTGCTTAAAAACACTTCTATTTTAAAATATAATCACTTTTGGAGTGTTTGGCAACACAACTAAGTGATTAAATTAAGTTGTTAAAAGTGATTTTGGTGAAGCACCCCTCCACCTACTTTTAATAGCTTCTATGTGCTTCTCATCATTGTAGTAACCAATTTTACATTTTTGCCCTCACAATTTAAATAATATTTTATGTTTACCCATTACTTATCCAAATGTAATAAGGGTATTTTTGTAAAATTATAAAGAAGCTATTTGTTTTGCAAACATCACAACATATACAAAATTGATTAAAAGTGCTTTATTTTAAAACACTATTCACTTTCAAATTTATTTCAAAAATTAATTTAATCACTTTTAATCAATTACTATTGTTTGCAAACACACCCTAAATACCCTAAAAAATCGTAACTAATTAAATACTGCCAACTGGACAAGCTAAAATGGTAGGGTTCATTAATATCTAAAATAATTTTTCAAACCTACATTAATATCTTTATTCACCAATAATTTTTTTTAAAAATTATAATATGAAATTTTAATAAATATAATCTTATATAATAAAAGGAAAAAGTATTTCTCCTTATTTCGACATGTGTCAGTTTTGTTCATGTCAAAATTCGTCATGTGTCGTTTTGTTCATGTGATGTGTCAATTTTTTTGCCACGTGTCTGTCCATATGCTGCCACATGTGAAATCTGTAGACAAGGGTTACAAAACCAATCTTAAATTCATCGACATGAAGAGTTTCGACTCTTTGGCTTCATCTTTTTGGTACTTCGGAGTATTAATTAAAAAGGCCAAGAGAAGAGAAGGGACTGGGAGATGAGAAGAGTCTTGACTGTTTAGCTTCATCTTTTCAAAGTTTAGAGTAATAAATAAAAGGCCTACGAGAAGGGGGTTGGGAGATCTTCATAACCTAATCGTAAATTAGAAGTGCCCGCTACATTCACAATGTATTTATGTCGCAGATCGAAGTTAGTGCGCTTCGACACGCTTCACGATGCAATGAAGCACTGTTGGAGTAATACACATATGTTGCAGATAATGTTGCAGCATGGAATGCAGCAACACACACTGTTGGAGTAATACACAGATGTTGCAGATAATGTTGCAGCATGGAATGCAGCAACACACACACACATACCTTACTAATATAGGTTCTAGAAGAAGAGTAGTTTTCACTAACTAATAGTTGTTAGTTAGTTAGATGGAAGACTCTAGAATGTGAGTCTCCCTCTATATATATTGTACATACTACACATTGCAAATTGAGTTGAATATACACATTTTAAACATGGTATCATGAGATCCAAAACTCTTTTTTGATTTTGGTTTGTGTTTTGCAAATTTTTTCCTTTCTTCGTTTTTTTTTCAACCTTGCTTTGTATCTTCATCCTTGCTTCATATCTTCAAGAGCAGTAACCGCTCTGTTCTTCAGCCAACTAACTTCTTCTTCATATCTTCAAACACACTCCTTCATATCTTCAAACACACTCCTTCACATCTTCAAGAGCTGTAACCGCTCGAATCCAATTCAACTCCTCGATCCAACTCTTTTATCTCTTCCGCTCGAATCTACTCTGTTCTCATGGCTACTACAGTCATTTCTTCTTCCACTTTTCCTCGATTTATTACTCTTTCAATCCGTCTTGATACTGAGAATTATCCTTTTTGGAGAAATCAAGTTCTGGCTTCAGTTCGTGCACATTGCTTTGAAGATGTGCTATTATGCAAAGCAGTTTCGGATTCTTCGTCGGATTCTCTGTCATGGCAGAGGAAAGATCAGTTTCTCCTCAACTGGTTATTAAGCTCTGTTTCAGAATCAATGCTCGGTCATGTTAGTCGTTGTGAGCATTCGTTCCAATTGTGGATGATCTTTGAGCTGCTATTTCAGTCGCAGTCGAGTGCCAAGGCTATGATCCTTCGCTTGCAGCTTCAAACACTGAAAAAGGGTGATTTAAGCATTGATGCTTTTATTCTGAGAATGAGGTCCATTGCTGATGGTTTACACCATGCTGGACAGCCTATTAAAGATGAAGAACTGGTGTTGTATATTCTTGGTGGCTTGAGTGCTGAGTTTGATGCTGTGGTGGTCTCACTTACCACTCGAGGCACTGTTCCTACTCTTCCAGAGGTACAATCGATCCTTCAGGCTTATGAGGTGCGTTTACACAATCATAGTGCTCATGCCATTCAACTTCCAGGAGGTACTATCTCTACAGCTTTATCTCCTTCTGCTCATATTGTTTCTAGAGATGGTGGTAGAAACAATGGCAAGGGAAAGGTGTATTCTAAGCCTAGAATTGTGTGTCAATTATGTGGTAGAAAGTTTCATGTAGCTGCTAAATGTTACAAACGTTTTGATCACTCTTTCCATGGCCTTGAGAATGCTAGATCAGGTCCTTTGAATACATCTTCTCCTCGTCCACCTTCCAATGCTCCATTTCAAGCTCACTTCACTCAATATCAATCCCCTCAGCCATATTATCAGCCTTCTTCCTCACAGTGTTACTCATCCTCCTCACACTTTCAGTCTCCACACTCAAACCTTTATGTAAACTCTCCATCTCCTGCTCTTACTGGTCACATGGATCATGGAGCTTCCACTTCCAATACTTCTTATCCTCACTCCTCATCTCCTTGGTGTGTTGATAGTGGGGCCACACATCATGTCACCTCTCAGCTTGCCAACCTTCAGATTCACACTCCATATCAAGGTATGGATTCTCTTCTTGTTGGAAATGGTGCTTCCACTCCTATATTGCACACTGGATCTTTCTCTCCTACTTTGCATGATGGATCTAGTCAAGTTATCATGAATAATGTGCTGCATGTACCTGCCATTACCAAAAATCTCATGAGCATTTCTCAATTTCTGAAAGACAATGATGCAGTTATTGAATTTTATGCTGATTGCTGTATTGTTAAGGATCTGAAGTCACACAAGATACTCTTGAGAGGGGTGCTTAAGGAAGGTCTATATGTGCTGGATTTTGGATGTCTACAGTCTGGAAAAGCTTCAAGTTCTGGGAATAATGTTGCAGATAATGTTGCAGCATGGAATGCAGCAACACACACACACCAGCCTAGTGCTAGTGTGAATAATGCTTCTATACATGAGAATAAGTGGAAGCTATGGCATTGTAGGTTGGGACACCCTAGTGATTCAGTTTTATCTACTGTTTTGAGCAAACTGAATATTCCTTGTAAGCATTCTATAGATGATTTCTGTGATGAATGTAAAATGGGCAAGATGCATTTGAAGCACTTTAATTCAGTTGTTCATCATTCCACATCTCCTTTTGAATTGATACACATGGATGTGTGGGGACCTGCTAGTTGTGCTTCTATTGAGGGATACAGATACTACTTGTCTATTGTTGATGATTGTACAAGATTTACATGGATATTCCCTCTTATGGCCAAGTCTGATGTTGTCTCAGTTTTTACTCAGTTCATGCATACTGTTGAGAGGTCTTTTGGTTTATTGATAAAGGCTATTCAACATGATATGGGGACAGAATTTCTACCAGTTGCAAGTTTAGTTAAGCCTCTTGGAATTCAGATTAGACTCTCTTGTGCCTACACTCATCCTCAAAATGGCCTAGTTGAAAGAAAACACCAGCACATCACTGAGTTTGGCTTGGCTATGCTTGCTAGATCTAAATTGTCAATGGCTTTTTGGTGGCATGCCTTCTCCACTGCTGTACACCTCATAAACTTCCTGCCTTCTCCTATCACTCAGCATCTTTCCCCTTTTGAATTGTTGTTTCACAGATCACCAGACTATCTATCCCTCAGAGTTTTTGGCTGTGCTTGCTTTCCCTTCTTAAGGCCATATAATTCCTCTAAACTACAGTTCAGAAGCTCAAAATGTATCTTTCTTGGATACAGCTCCACTCACAAAGGCTATAAATGCCTCCATGAATCTGGCAAGATTTTCATTTCTGCTTCTGTTCAATTCAATGAACATGAATTTCCCTCTTTTCTCACCACTAAAGCCCCCTCTAAACCAAATCCTCCTCTTTTCTCAGCACAAATTCCCATTGCTACAGCACAAATTCCCATTGCTACTTCTCCTCCTCCTTCTACACACTCTCCATCTGTCTCCTCCCCTTTCCACTGCTCTTCTCATAATCATACACAATCCTCATCCAGCTCATCCAAATACATTCTTCCTCCAATATCTGTTCCATCTATCCCTCCCCCTCCTCCTGTCACTTTACATCCTATGCAAACTCGTTCTAAGTCTGGTATTCATAAACCAAAGGCTTTCTTATCCACTACTCTCATTCCTGAACCTACTTCTGTCACTGAGGCTGTTAAAGATCCAAACTGGAAGCAAGCAATGCAACTTGAATATGATGCTTTACTAAAGAATGATACTTGGATTCTTGTCTCTCCCTCTTCTGATATTCACCCTATCACAACCAAGTGGATATTCAGGGTCAAATACAACAAGGATGGGTCAGTTGAGAGATACAAAGCTAGGTTGGTGGCTAGAGGCTTCCAGCAGCAGGCTGGTATTGACTATTTTAGCACTTTTAGCCCTGTGATCAAGCCTGTTACTCTAAGAATTGTGTTCACTCTTGCTGCTTCTAGAGGATGGTCAATACAGCAAGTGGATATTAACAATGCATTTCTCAAGGGACTGCTACATGAAACTGTTTACATAGCTCAGCCTGAGGGTTTTGTGGATAGCTCTCATCCAACATATGTGTGCAAACTTCACAAGGCTCTCTATGGATTGAAACAGGCACCCAAGGCCTGGTATGACACACTCAAGGCCTTTCTACTCCAGCATGGGTTCACACATTCCACCTCTGATCACTGCTTGTTTCACAGATTTGTGGATGGAAAGATCACTGTAGATGTTGTTAACTCTTAAATGCTTTAACATTATCAACAACATCTTAATTTGACCTTCCTTGATTTATTCTAAGTCATTTCTGAAATGTTACATTAAATGTTGTACTAAATGCTCTCACATTCAGGAACGATTCTAGAAGCTTCTACAAGAGTCTGGAACCTGGAAGATTCCAGAAGGTTGGAGAAGGTGCTAGAAGGCTTTGGAGCATTGTAGAACGACCTGGAAGATGGCAGAATGTTCTAGAAAGATCATGGAGGTTGAGGTCCTAAAAAATAGGATCTCATAATGGAAGGATCTAGAAGCTGTGTATTTCTCTATAAATACCGCCAAAGCCTCTCATTTCAAAGTATGCACTACTCGAGTAACACCTCCTTGAGCGTTCAACCCTAGTTAGGAGTTATGGCCAGTAGTTGTATCATTTAACGTACGCCGAGGGATACCACACCTTCCAGTGTACTTAGTTCTAGTCTTGAATCGAGTGAGAGTGAATCACAGATTAGATTAGTTCTTTAGACAGTGTTTTACACTTAAGTCTGTTTGCGGATTCAGGCACCTGCCTCGATTGTAGTTTCTGTTTGTGGAATGTTGAAGTAATTGCTGAGACATTTCACACGACACTTTTTGTATAACTTAGGAACTAAGTTACTTTTCACCGTAAGGCTTAGCATAGGTTTTGTTATTAATAAAATCTATGTTAAAAATTATTCCATTGTGTTCGTATTGTGTTTTAGTGTTTTAGACTTCCGCTGTGTACTGTGTTTACTTTTCACATTCTGTTAGAGTTAATGCTACACTAATTGTCACAACATTCAGTGTAACATTGTTCTGTTTTTACTTAAACACTAGATACCATCCCCCCACACACTTTCAGTTGGTATCAGAGCAAATACCTGACGACACTAGGTTAGATCCTTGCTTAAAGTGTGTTTTAGTTTATGTTAGCAATGGAAACACATCACATATCCACTACACTTAGACACCCAAACATATTATTCATAGTTTAAAGCCTAAGTTGTGCATGTATATCAAGTCGATTGATGAACGTGCTTAGAGGACTGTATTTACAGGTTATGATGTACAAAAGATCCAAATCAACACATCAACTCTCCCACCAGAAAGAAGGAAAAGTCAATTTCAACCAAGGTTATCAAAAAGGTGAAGGTAAACCAAGGTATGATCTTTAATGTAGAAAATCAGTTCAATGCATGTTCTGATATGGTCTTTATGAAAATTAATGTGCCAATACTAGACTTATGCAAAAACTGAATTTTAGTACTACCTTAAATGATGAATCAGATGATGAATTTGATGAATCAAAAGATGTTGAATTTACTTTTCATACCAAGATTGATTATGATGATTCTTTAGATGATAATCTGGATGATACAGATTCTGATGTTGCACCTAATGTCATAACATTTATGGTAACATCAAAACAGAGTCACCCAGATTTGAATTGTTTTAATGGGTTTGTTGATGATGCAGGCATAAGGATTGATGATCATAAGTACCAAAAGTTGTTGGATGATTGCAACTCTCAGAAACTCACTCTTAATTCTTTGAACAAAGAGAATGAGAATCTGAAAGGAACAATTACCAAGCTAGAAGTCATACATTCCAGAAGAGATTTTTGAAGTTTGTAAACTGAAGGAGAAATTGATCACCTCTACTTTAAGTTTCATAAAATTGTCTGTGAGTGCTTCTGATATATGTTATAGCTATTGGTAAATCTGATAATTGTGGTATACGTTATGATAGTGAAACTGCTTCTATTTTCTAAGAATTTTGAAAATGATGTGAAGCTTGTGAAGGCAAATGTTAAAACATATGTTGTAACATCTGCACAAACAGATTCTCACAAAGTCAAAAACATTGAAAAGAAGTTTGTATGTCATTATTTTTCGATAATTGATCATATTTGTCCGTACTGCATGCAAATGTTTGATGATCTGAGATATGAGAAAATGTTAACTAAAATGATGTCACATCCTATGAAACATTTTCTGAAATCTGCATGAAAATATGATGTTACTTGTAATGCTGTTCACACTTCCTTGAAAGCATGTTTACTTGGTCAATGGTATTTTGATAGTTGTTGTTCTAGACATATGACAGGACAAATTGACTACTTATCTGATTATGTGACCTTGAATGATGGTAATGTTACATATGGTGGTTGTTCTAAAGGACAGATTATAGGAAAAGGAACTTTGAATGTTGAAAGTTTTCCTAAGCTTAAATATGTTTTGCATGTTGATGGCTTGCTTGCTCATTTGATTAGTATTAGTCAACTTTGTGATGATAATTTGCATGTAAAATTTGACAAAGAATCATGTGTATGCTCTTAATAAAGATGAAAATTGTCTAGGGCAGTAGATAATTGTTATCTTATTGGAACAAATGTGTGTAATTTGTCAAAGAATGATGAAAATATCTTATTGCATCAAAAAATTGGGACATACACATTATAGATCAGTGAAGAGTCTAATCAAAGTCGATGCAGTGAAAAGGATTACCAAAACAGAAGTTTCAGAGTACTACTGTATGTGGACCATGCCAGAAAGGTAAGCAGGTAAGAGTGTTGCATAAAATGCTGTCACATTGTTCTACACATCAATGTTTCGAATTGTTTTGCACATGGATTTAATTAGTCCTATGAAAACTGAAAGCATTGGAGGCAAAAGATATTCACTTGTTGTGGTAGATGATTTTTCTAGATTTACCTGAATTGAGTTTTTAAGAGATATATCTGAAACATTAAATTGCTGCATTTAAAATTATTTACAAAAGGTTCAAAAATGTGTTTAACTTGAAAGTTAGCCATATTATAACTGATCATGCATGGTAGGGAATTTGAAAACAACATGTTTAATGATTTATGTGATAAGAAAGGTATCTTGTAAGAATATTCATCTCCTAAAACTCCACAACGGAATGTCTTTGCTGAAAGAAAGAATATAACTCTACAAGAAATGATAAGAGTCATGCTTACTTCTAAAAGTCTTGCTAAGAGATTTTGGACTGTAGCATTGAATACATCATGTCATATTATTAATGGAGTTTATATTCGATCTGATTCTATTCAAACACCTTATGAGATTGTGAACAATTGAAAACCGAATGTGAAATATTTTCATGTATTTGGTTGTATGTGTTATATTCTGAATGATATGTATCAACTTCATAAGTTTGATTCTAAAAGTGTAAGGTTTCTTTTTAGGCTATTCTAGAAATAGTAAAGCTTATAGAGTTTATAACCTTAGGACTAACACTGTTCAAGAATCTTTTAATGTTGTGTTTGATGATGATAAAGGTCTTACAAATGACAAAGATGAAGAAGATGTATCACAAGTGACTGACAATTCTGAGAATACACTGAAGTCTGATATTGCTGCACCAAATGCTAACACATCTGGAGCGATATCTACAGAACAATCAGTTGTAATTCCACAGAATGATCAGTATGTTCCCAAAACGAATCCTTCTTCAAGAATAGGGAAAAGTCATCCTTCTGACCAGATCATAGGTGATGCTACAGTTGGAGTGTAAACAAGAGGAAGAATAAGATCAAATAAGGTAGATGTGGTAAGAACAATATGCATGTCTTCTATTTGGAATGTTGTTAATGCGGAGTGTTACTATTCTGAAATTGAACCTAAAAATGTGAATTAGGCATTAACTGATGAATATTGGATAAATGCTATGCATGAAGAACTTAGTCAGTTTGAAAGATTTGAAGTATGAACACTTGTTTCAAGACCTAGTCATACTAATGTCATTGGAACAAAGTTGATTTTTAAGAATAAAACTGATGAGTTTGATAACATTTTTTTTTTAGGACTGGGACTAGATTAGTTGCACAAGGTTACACCCAAGTTGAGGTTATTGATTTTGATGAAACTTTTGCACTTATTGCTAGGATAGAGTCTATTAGATTATTGCTAGCAATTGCATGTTTTATTGACATTAAACTTCATCAAATGGATGTATATGCTGCATTTCTAAATTGCATTTTGAATGAAGAAGCATATGTTGAACAACTTAAAGGATTTGAAGATCCACAATACCCTGATTGTTTTGTTAGAGGAGAAACTGATATAACTTTGTTCATTAAGCACACTGGAGAAGATTTACTTATTGCTCAAATATATGTTGATGACATTGTGTTTGGTTTAACTTGTGATAAAATGTTAACCAATTTGTTAAAGCAATGACTGCAACATTTGAGATGAGTATGGTCGGAGACTTGAATTATTTTTTAGGTCTTCAAATCAAGCAATGTAAGGATGATATATTCTTCTCTCAAGGTATGTATGCTAAGAATTTAGTTAAAAGTTTTTGGTCTTAAAAGTTCAAAAGTAATGAAAACTCTTATAGGATCTACTTTGATACTTTTCAAAGGCAATGTTGGTAAGGATGTTGATCTAACATTGTATAGATCCATGATAAGAAGATTACTCTATCTAACCTCTAATAGACCAGATATTATGTACAATGTTAGTGTTTTTGTTTGTGTTAGGTACCAAACTAATCCAAAGGAATCTCACCTGAATGTTTTGAAGAGAATTATTAAGTTTGATACAGGTACAAGTGAACTTGGGATATGGTACACTATGGAAACCAATAACACATTGATTGGATACAGTGATGCGGATTGAGAATGAGATATGGACGACAAAAAGAGTAAGAGTAGAGGATGTTTCTACATGGGAAACAATCTTGTGGTTAAGCAAGATGTTTCATGCCTATGAAATTGAAATTGATATCCTTACAATTTTCTGTGATAATATGAGTGCATAAACATTTCTAAAAATTCAGTACAACACTCACTCACTAAACACATTTGCATTAGGCATTATTTTATGAGAGATTTAGTGGAGAAGAACATGGTGAAGTTGGAATACGTACCTTTTGAAAATCATATTGTTGATATATTTACTAAGGTTTTGACCTTGATACATTCTCATCCTTGAGGAAATCTCTTGGTATGTGTAGTATCTGAATAATTCTGGATGGATGGTGTCATAAATGTCGTAGCATTTAGGACAACATCATAAGGTTGTAAAGTTGTTATAGATTTAATTTATTTCCTATTTTCGTTGAATAATTCCTTTGTAAAATATTTTTGAATCTGAAATTTGTTGTGCAAAAATAAACATGTCTTACACCTCTCAAATGCATAAAAAAGAGAATGTTATTAGCATACTAAAAGATGTACCAAATCACTGAGTAACTATGGAGCACGGAGTTCGCTACTACGATGCCTTCTTTTCAAAAGGTGATATTTGGTAAAAACATCAAGAGGTTTGTAATCCATTAAGTAAGTATGGGGCACGGAGTTCGCTACTACGATGTACTCTACAGGAACAATGGATCAATACAAATTAGATGCTATAACACAAAAAGAAAAAATATGGTGCAACACAAATGAAGTAAATTCATGTAAAAACCGTGTTGAGGTGTATGTAACAGTTTTGAGCACAACATTAGATGATTCGATTATATTTTTATTAGTTGTAATTATTTAATTATTTGTGGAAATTTATTTTATTTATTTCTGATTATACTGACCCACATCCTTGTTTTATTTCAGATTATACACATTTAAATACTAAATATTCTAGAATGTTCTTAATTTAATTAATTATTTAATTATGATTTTACCCACTACTTGACCATGATCTATTTTTGTGGCTGAGTTTATGGAGTATTATCGAATTTCTTCTAGAAACTTCCTTAGTTAGTTTTTAATTTTTACACGTATTACTTCCAACTATGCATTCTCTCCTATATACTTCTCATAACATGATATACTAAGCATTGCATTTTTTCGAGTGATTTGAGTATTGCATTTTAAGATTTGCTAAAGTCTTGTTTGTCTCGGTTATTGTGATTATCTTTTCTATTTTTTGGTGCTTAAATGACAGGAAACTACCTCACCACACTCAAACTCCTACGAAACCGTCATCTACATCTCTCTCCAATCTTAATAGTTTCGCTTTCATGGCCGCTCACACCAAAACTCACCAGCTGCTACAAGAAAAGCTGAAATACTTACCCAAACAACTCCAGTTACAGCCATTCCTACAACTGTTCACATTCAACTCGATTCGACCCTTAACAAGCTGAACCAAGCTGTTGAGAATATGTCTCAATCGAATGTGAATTCTGAGAATCTATTTCTACTGATTGGAAATATGACCATTGACATTTCTCATTACTGAAAACCGAAAAATTCACCACTACACTTGATTCGTTCACCTCATAAAAGCCCAAATTTCCAAGTCCTAATACTGAAACAGAGGCAAACTCCTCGATAGCTTCCTCTATGGGGGAGAGTGAAAAGGAAATTGATGATTTTCCTGTTGCTGAGCAGAACGAGTCAGCAAATGCTGAGACATCCGATTCTGAGGACGCTCAAATGAAGGAGGCCGACGCAAATGCTAACTCAGGTTAAACTAACTCTTATCTTTCTATACTGATGAATTTGAATAGATTGCATTTAGGAAGATCGTTAAGAAAGAAAAGAGAAAAGATTAGCACATGTTCAACGAAGGAGATTCGGCTTTGTGTTCACTAGAGTTGATTACTCTAACTCACTGAGGAGACAGAAGAAAGAAAGTAGTGTTGATGATGAACCGATTCAAGGTGTTTTCTTAATCGGAGGAAGAAAATGTGGTTACTGAGAAATGAGTCAAAAGGAAGTATGATCTAAAGGGAAAGATTGTTGCTGCTGAACGAGACTTGCCCAAAGGAATTGAAAATTCTGATCCAGAGGATAATCCCACTGTGCGTGAGATTAAGAAGTTTCTGAGGAAGAATGCTGCATTAAATGCTTAAGCAAGTGCCGCAACACCAGACCCTGATGACAGTAGAAGTGATGATTCTAAGAAGAGCAGTAGTAAGGACTCTGAATCAGCTAAGGAGATAAATTCTGAAGGAGGTAATTCTGATCCTAATAATAATTCTTAGATTGATAGGTTAGTTGCTGAAATCACTAAGCTATCTTGACGAAAATTGTTAATGGAAAGAAGAATTAACATTGTTGATTTTGAGAGTAAAAAGTTGATACAATTTTTTATTAAAAGGAAGTTGTTGAAAACTGTAACTTTGAGTGATACTTTTGTGTTTGATTGGGTATATGTACTTTATGCTTGACTTAGGAAGAGTACGGGTAGACGTAGCTCTAAATGATATGGGAATGTACAATTTAAGGGGAGATTAGTTTCACTTACTCTGAAATTGATTAATGATCTCTTAGAGATAGAGCGTGTGATTGATGAAGATGAACTTGATTTGAACTTGGTTGCTACTTCTATAACTGGTGGTAGATTAACTAGGTGAAATTTTTTATGTTTGCTAAAGATCTCACATCTCTATACTCTGTACTCCATAAATTAATTGTCTACAATTGGATACCCTCTACAAATTCCACTAAGGTGACTAAGGATCAAGCTACATTGTTGTATAAGATGATTTTTGTGTTGAAGAATTTCAATTTGGATTTAACTATTTTCACCACCTGCAGTTTATAGTGATATTTATTATAAAGGGAATTTACCTTACCATTGTTGATATGTTCATACCTCATGAGGCATGAATTTTTAAACCTAAGGAAACTGAGGTTATTTGAGGCAAGGTACCCTTAATGACTATCTCACCTGGTCTGTTACTTGGTGAAAGGATTGTTGATTTGCTCGTATAAAATTCAGATGGTTCTGATCACAGAGATGCTCTTATTCCAGCTCGACCAGCTCCAGCAAGACCTGAACAGAGGAATGCTACACCAAATGTGAAACGCATTGATAGTCACATTGGTCAAACTTTTTCTGTTTCCAGATCTTTTATTATACTTCAACTAAAATGTTTACAGGACTCTATTGATGGCCTTCAGTTCCTTAAAGTCCGTGGTTAGAGACGCTTTCTACTACCACATGGGGAGAAACACCATCAACTTCTGGGGTTCGAAGTGAAGAGCTCCATGGAGATGTACCAGAAGCTGATTGTGTACCTGATGCTATTCATGAAGAGACTGTTGAACCAGATGTTGTAATTCACTTTGCTACAATGTGAACCAGATGTTGTAGTTCACTTTGCTACAATGTGCACTGTTGTTGAAGAGGAGGAGGATTAATTTGCTGATGCTGATAAACGTATGGATGTTCTTTATGACATCTAAACAGGCTATGGTAACAACTGAACAGGTTGATACAAGACAGGGGGAGGGCTGAACATTATAAGTGATTATGTGCAGAAACATGATGCTGCAGCTGTTGATACAACAATATATGTCACTTGTTTAGTTTCTTAAGTATTTGTGCCTTTTATACTTCCCTTGATCTTATGCATTGTTACTACTGTGTTTAAGTTGATTTACAGATTCTGTTTTTTACTTCCTAGTTGATAGGTTGTCTTTATTCAGCTTGCTTAATTTGTTTGCATTTATGATAATAGATTACTGCTTTTATGCTTAAATTGTTTTCTTACTTATCATTATTTGCTTACTGCATGTTGTATATGTTAGTTGTTTATTGTATTTGATTTTTCCCTAACTTTGCTCTATTTTCAGTTTGCTTAAACTGTTTGCCTTAAGAATTATTCTTATTTGCTTACTGCATCAAGTTTGCTTAAATTTTTTGCCTTAAAGAATTATTCTTATTTGCTTATTACTGCTTGCTGACTTTAGGTCTTTCTTAGTTGTTGTTTGTTTTGTCTTTCTAACTTGCCTTATTATTCAATCTGCTTAAATTGTTTGCTTTGAGGATAATTTAGAAGTACACCTCTCTTTAATTATCATGTGCTTACTGCTTAGTGCTTAAATTGTTTGCTTTGATGATAATATAATTTAGAAGTACACTTCTCTTTAATTCTCATTTGCTTACTGCTTATTGTTTAAGTCTTTGTTAGATATTGTTTTTTCACATTTTTTGCTCTGTTTTTATTTTTAGTCTTTGCTCTGTTTGTTTTTCTTTTCTTCGTTATTGCTTTGATTTATTTTGAGTCTTACTTAAGTCTTAGGTTGATCTAGTACATATTCATATATGATTCTCTGATTTAATCTTTGATTTTTGTAAAGTTATATGTTTTTGTAAACAAGTGTACTGTTTATACTTGTTTTGGTTTTGAATAAGATTACTTTGATCTTATGGCACGGATCTTAGTAAAATTATTCTTGATCTCTTTTTGATTTGATCCAACGGTTACAACAGGTATTGTCTTGACTAGTATTTAGCTTTGAAGTTCAACTTACCTAAATACATAATACTGAGTATGTATAGAAATATACGTGCATCAGGTGTGTTGTAGTCGAAAGGTCAAATTGGGGGAGATTGTAGATGTTGTTAACTCTTAAATGCTTTAACATTATCAACAACATTTTAATTTGACCTTCCTTGATTTATTCTAAGTCATTTCTGAAATGTTACATTAAATGTTGTACTAAATGCTCTCACATTCAGGAACGATTCTAGAAGCTTCTACAAAAGTCTGGAACCTGGAAGATTCCAGAAGGTTGGAGAAGGTGCTAGAAGGCTTTGGAGCATTGTAGAACGACCTGGAAGATGGCAGAATGTTCTAGAAAGATCATGGAGGTTGAGGTCCTAAAAAATAGGATCTCATAATGGAAGGATCTAAAAGCTGTGTATTTCTCTATAAATACCGCCAGAGCCTCTCATTTCAAAGTATGCACTACTCGAGTAACACCTCCTTGAGCGTTCAACCCTAGTTAGGAGTTATGGCCAGTAGTTGTATCATTTAACGTACGCCGAGGGATACCACACCTTCCAGTGTACTTAGTTCTAGTCTTGAATCGAGTGAGAGTGAATCACAGATTAGATTAGTTCTTTAGACAGTGTTTTACACTTAAGTCTGTTTGCGGATTCAGGCACCTGCCTCGATTGTAGTTTCTGTTTGTGGAATGTTGAAGTAATTGCTGAGACATTTCACACGACACTTTTTGTATAACTTAGGAACTAAGTTACTTTTCGCCGTAAGGCTTAGCATAGGTTTTGTTATTAATAAAATCTATGTTAAAAATTATTCCATTGTGTTCGTATTGTGTTTTAGTGTTTTAGACTTCCGCTGTGTACTGTGTTTACTTTTCACATTCTGTTAGAGTTAATGCTACACTAATTGTCACAACATTCAGTGTAACATTGTTCTGTTTTTACTTAAACACTAGATACCATCCCCCCACACACTTTCAATCACTCTTCTCTTGGTTTATGTGGATGATATCCTACTCACTGGAGATGATCCTGCTCTTGTGAAACTGCTTATTGAGGCACTACATTCTCAGTTCTCTCTCAAACACTTGGGGGAGGTGAACTATTTCTTGGGCATTGAAGCTCAGTCTACACAATCTTTCATCAAGCTAACACAGTCCAAGTATGCCAGTGATATCATATCCAAAGCACACCTCACTGATTCCAAACCTTGCTCTACTCCCTTGTGTCCCTCATCCAAGCTTTCTATATCTGACAACCCTCCTTTTGATAAACCCACCCTCTATCGTAGCATTGTTGGAGCCCTTCAATATCTTACCCTAACAAGACCAGATCTTGCCTTTAGTGTCAACAAACTATCCCAATTTTTGCAAAATCCAACCCAAAATCATTGGAGAGCTTGCAAGAGAGTTCTTAGATATATCAAAGGCTCTCTTTCTCATGGTATTTCTTTCTCTCCTATTTCTGATTTCAGGTTACAGGGTTTTGTAGATGTTGACTATGCTTCGAGCTTGGATGATAGACGTAGCACCTCTGGCTTTTGTATCACTCTTGGTCACAATCTGATTGCATGGAGCTCAAGAAAACAGTCTGTAGTTGCTCGCAGTAGTACGGAGGCTGAGTATAGAGCTCTTGCCCTTGCCACAACTGATCTGCTTTGGATCACAAGTCTCTGCACAGAACTACACATTCCAGTTTCCACACCTAACATGCTTTGGTGTGACAATCAAGGGGCTATCACCTTAGCATTTAGCCCTGCCTTTCACTCACGCACCAAACATATTGAGGTCGATGTACACTTCCTTAGGGAAAAGGTCCAAAATGGTGTTCTTGATGTTCGATTTATCCCATCAGAAGATCAACCTGCTGATCTCCTAACTAAGCCTCTTGCTCCAGCCCGCTTTGCACACCTTCTGTCTTGGTTCAATCTCACATGAGGAGGTCGCTTAGTTTCTTCGGGGGCGTGTTGGAGTAATACACAGATGTTGCAGATAATGTTGCAGCATGGAATGCAGCAACACACACTGTTGGAGTAATACACAGATGTTGCAGATAATGTTGCAGCATGGAATGCAGCAACACACACACACACCTTACTAATATACGTTCTAGAAGAAGAGTAGTTTTCACTAACTAATAGTTGTTAGTTAGTTAGATGGAAGACTCTAGAATGTGAGTCTCCCTCTATATATATTGTACATACTACACATTGCAAATTGAGTTGAATATACACATTTTAAACAAGCACATGTTTTCCTCTACAATTATTTGTTTAGTTTATAACTATCTTGAATTATGGATGAGAATGTTTAAAAAAAAATAGTATCTCGGATAAATTAACTTATGTCAGGGAATGTAAATGGAGGGCTGCATTGATCTGAAATTATGTTAATCCTTTCTTCGATCTGTTAGCATTTTGTTTATGACTTCACTATAAAATACATGAGAAAATCTACTTTAGCATTCCTGGTTAATTTAACGCTTTGATTTCCTTCATGCATGTCACTGGCTAACTTGTTGGAATTCCTAAGTGCAACACCATTTGGGCAAAAACATGTAAGGTATTTACTCATGCCTAGCTTTTGATCATCATTTATTTTTTACTATTGTGTAATGAGAAATAATCATCACGGGAAGAGAGTGGAGGCCCTTACAAAGCGTCAATTCCATTGATACAGGCCACAAACCCAGAGACTGATGTTTTACTATCTAATGAGATGAACTGAGAGGTAACCTCTCTCTTGGTATTTTCTTCGCATTTGTATCCATTTTCTTTCTCCATCTTTTTTGGAGTTGGGGGGCTGAGAGGAGAATAATATATAGCTAGTATACAAATGAAAAGGAGGGGAAGGCAGCAAAACACTTGATTGAGTAGACTTGTGAGATATGATCATTATAACTGATTCGGATAAATAATTGTGTGTGTTTTGATGTACAATAACATTCAAGAAATGTTTTACAAATAAATAATAAGAGACAGTAAAGACACTTGCGTGTTTCTGCAGTTTTTCTATGTTTGAGTGGTTTTAAAAGATCTTAATTCTTTTAACTAATGCATATTGAAGTTTAGTTCAGTATTTGAGATGTTCGTGAACTAAGAGGTAACCACTCTCTTGCTTCCTCTTTCTTAGAATTTCTGGATTCCATGCAAGATGCATGTTGTTTGCTCTCTTCTATTATTACAAGTATTGACACATTTTGTTTCTTCAATTTCTATTCAACTCTCAGTTTTCATCTGTGTACTGGTGTAAGCCACTTATTTTCTGCTGCTAATATGATGGTTTACTAATTATCAGGTGTGATTTCTTGATTTAAGGTACAAGATCGGATGTGAATCTATTAAAATGGTTTCTTGTAAAGCCCTGGTAATTTGCTTCTGATGTCAGGATGCTCATTTTCCTATTTGCCCTAGCTACTTTTTCATAGTGCATTTCAATCTTATGTGTCTGGACAAAATGAGTACATGAAATGTCACTTATTTCATATGCCGTTTACTATGAAAATAAACTTTCTACTGATATAAGAACAATACTTTATAAGTAAAAATAATTGTTTTGATATCTATTAAGAAAAATGAAGAAAATAAATTGTCCAGAAATCAAGTTGCTCCTCAGTACTGATACTTGACATGTTAAGTACTATCATTTTATGTTACTTAGTGAATGAGCTTTAGCTTCTGAATCCTTTTAAGGGTGTGTTTGCAAGTAATTGTGATTGATTCAAAGTGATTAAAATTGATTTTTATAGTAAAATTGAATGTAGGTAGTGTTTTAAAATTAAGCACTTCTAATCAATTTTTCATATGTTGTGATGTATGCCAAATAAATCACTTTTTCATAATTTTACAAAAAACACTCTTATTACATTTAAATAAATAATAGGTAAGAATAAAATATTATTTAAATTATGAGGACAAAATTGTAAAATTAGTTAGTGTAATGATTAGAAGCACTTAGAAGCATGGGAAATGGTGCTTCACCAAAACTGCTTTTAAGTGATTAAATTAATCACTTACTTGTGTTTGCAAATATTTCACAAGTGATTGTATTTAAAAAAGAAGTGTTTTTAAGCACATAGTAGTGCATTGCAAACACCCACTAAAAGATGTGAAGCTATGTTTCTGCTCCAGGATTTGTTATCTCATTTCTAAGAATTGGTAGATGAGACACTTATATTTGCTACTTTGAACAGAGTTTTTCATTTTGTTAGTACTCCTGGGATTTTGGAATGCGTATACACAATAGAAATTGAGATCTTACAGATTGAGGAGGCAATTACCTTGCAGAGCAGCAATGATATAGAGAAAAGCACTGTAAACTACTC
Source organism: Galeopsis tetrahit (assembly GCA_963675135.1). NCBI lineage: Eukaryota > Viridiplantae > Streptophyta > Magnoliopsida > Lamiales > Lamiaceae > Galeopsis > Galeopsis tetrahit. The sequence goes on along the minus strand of OY776133.1, from coordinate 36,384,863 downwards.
AGTACTCACCTATGTGACAAATTTTTTTATATACATTGCAATTCATGTGCTTCTATTTTTATTGATTCTTTTTTACTAACAGGTGGAAAACATTAAGCGAAAATCCAAGGGTATTGGAAAACATTATATACTTCAATATTCCTAAAAAAATTGATGCCTGTATCTTCTATTCTCTCCCCTTTCCAACAGGGCCTGATGATACACCTCAACTATAATACTGTAATTACTGAAATTTGTTGAACATTTCACTCTTGAACCCTTTCCATTTTCCTGTAAATTTAAACATAGATATAATAGGTTGTCTGAGTTGATATGTGGCATTAGAATACGATTGATAAATGCATTTTTTTTAGTATGTAACATAGAAATGTCAATGGTGTATCACAATTTTATTGTTTAAAGCATCTTCTTAATGAATTATCTCCAATGGAGATACGATCCCAACTCATGAAGACTAACAAGGATTTCAATGAAAAATAGAAGAAGAAAAAATGCATTTACACAACTAACACAATTCAATTCAGGGTGATTTTATAGATTGTAAGAAATAGAACACAGGAGAAATTTAAAATATTCTATTCATAGCAGTAAAGATACTCATAAACATGGAAATTATTAGGGTAATGGTAGCAAGACAGATTTCAAAAAAATTCACTGAAAGGATTTTTAGATATCTATATATGTGTACTTTTTCTTTTACGGATAATAATAATAAATAAATAAAACTAAATTAGCACGGCACGGCTGAAAAACTAGTAATAACAAAACTACTACAAGAAAGTTACATTAATAGCTAAAACATTATATTAGTTATAAATATACATAAAATATATGATAGTAATATATCAACATGAATTCAAAGATATAGAATATGAAAATATAATAAAACTTAGTTTATTTTAATAATTTTTATTTGAGTTGGATTGACATGAATTTAAAATAAAATAAAATTATTTGTGTAAAAAGTGAAAGTTTGAGGTGGGAGATAAAGTAATGTGTGTGAGTAATACTTTCATTTTAGGAAATGAAAAATATAAAATTGGAAAAAAAAAAAAAGAAGTAAAAATTATAAAATTTCAGGTATATTGTTCTCATATTATGAAGCCGATCTGCAAGCATTATGAGAACGACACACGGATCATCGACCATGCCTAGCAGCATCGCGCGTAAATGGTTTGCCTACACAAGGACATCATTCTGAGATATATACAGAGATGAATTTTCAATTTTAGTAACATCAGCAATTATCGAAAGCTAATAACCTTATTGATCACCAAATCATATTCTTTAGGCCAACTATTTATTTGACCAGTCCCATAAATCAACATTTGTATAACTAACAAAACTCTCAATTACAGTAAAACCTCTATAAATTAATACTCTATAAATTAATAAACCCGACTTGGGCCTTTGTAAAAAATCATCAAATTCGATAAGATAATAAGATAATAATTTTTTGAAAAATCCCTTTATAAATATTAGGTCCCATTAAAACTCTAAATTAATAATTCATAAATATTACTCTACAATTATAAATATTATGGTAATTTACTAAAAAATAAATCTATTGTTACTTGATTTTTATTAAAATTTAAATCTAATTGGATTTCATCCCTAACTTTTTTATTGGTAGCCATGAGTTCCGGTGTCGAGTTCTCTAGCAAAAACAACAACAAAATTTATCATTTAAACCTAATTGAATCTACGGTCCCTCTTATACTCACGTAATGCTTTACGCATTTGATCATTTATGGATGATTTTGCGATGTCTTTTAGATGAGAAGACATGGTTGGGTGTTTATGAATTATTTTATTTCTATAGTGAGATTTATATAATATATGTTTTATTCATCATGTATGAATATATTTAAGTGCAACGAATTAATGTAAACATGTATACAATGAAATATTTAATTAGTTACAAAGAATTGGTTGATGCATGAATATAATCAATGAAACATATATGAATTCATTTATTTTCAATACATATGTACTAAATTTGATGAATTCAAAAAGTCTCTCTTTTAATTAATAAATACTCCCTCCGTCCCACAAAGATAGCCACATATTCCTTTTTGGATGTCCCAAATTATAGCCACATTTCCTCTTTTACTTTAGTATTAAATGCTTTATTGTCAATTTTACCCCTAATTTATAAGAGTAATTAATGCTTAACAGATTTTGGAGTATTAAATTTCAAGGGCAAAATTGGCACATTAGCTCAATTTGACTGCATTTATTGATTTTTCTTAATCTGTGTGTAAAGTCAAATGTGGCTATTTTTGTGGGACGGAGAGAATATTAATTTATGGATAAATTAATACCTCTTTAAATTAATAAAATTCCATGGTCCCAAGTTATTAATTTAAAGAGGTTTCACTGTAGTTACAAAATAAAGGGAAACAGTCATGGTTCACCACTACCCATATCTGAAGTATCAGAAGGCTATATCACTATTGAGAACATTGCAATGTATCATGTACTCCCTTCGTTTTACTTTAACCGTCACTTTAAAAAAATTGTTCCAAAATATATGTCGCTTTTGGTTTTCCGAGAGACATTAAATGGTTATTTTCCCAACTTTGCCCGTTTCTTGATTTTTGTGATAGGTGGATAAATCAGCAACTTGGCAACATCAGCATCAAACTCTCGCTCTATGCTGTCTAATCTTTCACAAGTGTCATCAACTATGTCGTGGAGGATTCCAGCAACAACTGTATCAATGGCCTATGAAGTAGCAATTGTCAAAAATGATAGATAAAACATAGTAGTATTTCAATTAATCAACATATTATTCCAATTGGCAGAAAGCAGATATGATTATGAGGAGCTTAAAAAAGCTTCATTTCTGCAATAAGAATGGACAGTAAGAGCACCCAAATAAATTATATAACCAGATGATATTTGATGTTCAATCTGAGCCGTCGTAGCTTGGTAATCCTATGACGCAAGAATTTCCACAGCAAAACAAACATTTTATCATATATGCAAGTCCTTTTTTTTCACTTGTATGCTGGTGCAAGAATTTCCCTCCTAAGTTCAGCAAGTTTGACTAACACAGACCAAGCAATTAGAAAAAGAAAATTTGCATATCAGCAGCACAAAGTCATTCGTAAAAAAGCTTTGAATTAATAGAATCGTGTCAATGCATTTGACCATACCAAACCATTTTAGATATCAAACACAGATAATATGTACCTCAACATCCTCCAAGCTGAGACAGAGCTTCTTATCTGTTTCCAAATGTAATCATTCGTGGACTCGAGAAATCATTATTTTGGAGAAATTAATAAATTGGCTAACGTCATTCAAGATACCAAATCAAAGAGGGACAAAAGTATCAAACAAGAACAGGCCAGCACGTAGTTGGGAAAATAACTTAAGGCTGCAAAAGGAAAGACATAAACAGTCTCTACAGCAATGTATGACATTTTCAGTGATGACGAGTTAGGGCGCTGACCTGAGCAAGTGAGCACAAAATAGCTAATGACTCCTGCTGTGTGGCCACAACTTGAGCTTTGCTAAGAGGTAAAGGCAATTAGAACTTGGAAGGCTAAAAATTAGCTTTAATTAAAACGTGAGAATGTGAAATAAAAGAACTGCTGTAATATAACAAGAATGAAAAATTAATACATTATTTTGGTTGTTCACGATAGGTGACGATGCTAATACATTATTTTGATAATCTACATTCATTTACAACAAGATGATCAGAAGAAAGTCAGCGGAGGAGCCCTTGAGTTTGGTATATACAGCGTCACAGTTGTATCCAGTAATCACCTAATGCGGTTCAAGTGAGCAAATGGTTCTGAAGTCGTCTTTGGTGCAGGCTTAGCAACTTGGGGTTCCCCAAAAACATTCCAAAATCTAAGTGTTTCGTCCCCCGCAGCAGACGCAACCGTACATCCATCCGGACTCTGAGCCATGTAAAGAACTCGAGATGTATGCCCTGTCAGTTCAGCAATCTTCACCATTGAAGGGTACTTCCACAGAGTGAGCTGATTGTTTGTAAAACCATGAGAACTGAGCAGTTCCCGCTCGTTCTTGTTCCACAGAAGTGAACAGACCTGCGAGCCCGTGTTTACTGAATTCAAACAAGCACCGGTATATGTGTTCCAGAACTTGATGCAACCATCTCCACTACCTCCTCCAGAGGCCAGTAAGTTACCCTGGAAAGGACACCATGCAAGTGCTTTGACAGCAGCCGTATGCTCCTCAAACCTATGAAGCCACTGTGTAGGAGCATTCGACGAAGCCGTGGATCTATCCCATATATGGAGAAGATTATCATTTCCACCACTAGCCAACTGCTGGCCTGATGCTGACCATTTAAGCCCGCAAACTTCTTGATGATGTCCTCGGTAGGTTTCAACAATGTGGTCCCTCACTCTTACATCGTTGTTAATGATCTGACCATCCATCCCTCCCGTAGTCAAAACGTGATTGTTCCAATCCATAGCACCAACACGGGATCGATGGCCTCCTTTCAAAGTTCTCAGCTGTAGTATAACCATTATGCAACCATGTCAAATTATGATCAAATGAGTAATAACAGAAGATCAAAGTTTGATAGATTCACTCACCAGTCTATTAGCAGTGGAATCCCATAGCTGAACTTCTGAGTTGTTCAAACCAACCGCAATGTGCCTTCCATCGGGAGCCCATTTGACGCTGGTCACCGGACCACTTTCTTCATCCAAAGTAACAAGTTCAGAGGTTGTTCCATTAGAAGCATCCCAGAGATATACAGTGTCTCCAAGAGCAATGGAAAGAACATTTCTGCTGCCCCAATCCAGTAAGTTCAGATAGTAATCATCCAAAATATCAGGGGCATCTAATGTCTTCTCAGAAGTCTGCAAGAAGATATCCAATTGAGTCAACAATTTGATTGAAGTGTATAAGCTAATTGTAAGGGCTATTTTATCTTGTTTAAAAAAATCAACCTGAGGAATGTGTCTACGGGGTTTGACAGATTTGACTTGGTGAGCGGCGGACATGAACTCGTTCGGAGTGGCCTCCTTCGAGGTAGGTGGCTTGTTTTTAAAAGCAAGAATCCGAGTTCTATTCATGTTGAATGTTTCTGCAAGCAGCTTCCTGTACGCCTCCCTGGATGGAGAAGAGCTTATATCAGGATTTTCCTTACCTTCCATGCCTCCGGTGAGCATGGTACGAGCGTAGTCCATATCCATTGCTGATCGGTTTGGTATGAAGCGATCCAACTGCATCAAACACCAAACAAAAATTGTCTTATCAGAAGATGCACAAACATGCTCTTTTATCAAATCACATATTAAACAAGTAATGTCAATCAGTGGAGGATGCAGGATCGAACGATTACCGGTCCAAATTTTAGAAGTTCAAATAATGAGGAGCTATAAAATCAGCAAACATTACAGATTATTACAACACAAATAGATCAACCAAACCAATTCCAAATATAAGCAAGAATTTGCAGATCCAAGATGCAGGACAACTAGAATTTTCCTATTTCTTGGAATTAAACCAAATGACTTTAGCAGAAGATTGAAACAGATATGTCCACACACACACACACACACACAAAAAAAAAAAAAAAAAACAATTATTTTTCTTGCCCATTCATTACTAATCAGAAAAGGAAGCCTTATATGGACACAATTGTGAAAACAATATATATGAACAAAAAGATGCTCTTGGGGTTTCGGTAAAGAGATGAATAGATTTCCATCGAATTAATCGTATAATTAATAAGCAAAAGAGTTTAGAAGTCCATACATTTTCCCGCGAATTTCTTCTTTGCAGATGTTCTTGAAGCGGAAACCGTGATCTATTCTTGCTTGATGATGAAGACCAATTAACATTTCCTGTATCCATTTGTTAGCACAGAAAAATATACAGAGAATAGAATAAATATACAGAGAATAGAATAAATATGTAAAATATATGCAAAAGTGTGTTTCTTCTACAAGAAATAAACTGAAGACCAAGAAAGAAAGCCTGCAAAAGAGAATCGGTAAGAACAGTTCAAAATTGAATTGAATTAAACTATAACACGTATTCAAAATCGCAGAATTAGATCGAATCGTCACAAGCACAATGAGAATTCAGTGAAACTTTTTCTTTTTTGAAAAAGTTAAATCAAACTAAACCAGCAAAAACACGTATTTATAATCGCAGAATTTATATCAAATCTAATTGGATTGTTGATTGATGAGGGTAGAATGAAGGGTTTATATATGAATTCCAAATTCGGATTAGGGTTTGGGCGCAACAGAGAGCCGTTGAGGTTTTCTTTGAAGAAATTGCACAGTCAACATTGTAATTAAGTTACTTACTACAAACACTCTAAAACGTAATTAAGTTGAAAAATCGTAGCTTAAAAAATTCTTCTGCTTTCATAAATGCAATAATAATAGCTCTAACATTTTCTACTTTAAAAACAAATCTTTATTAACTTTTAAATTAAGGCTAGGACTTAAATACACTATAATTGAAAGTTTGAAAAAAAAAAAAAAGTTTATTAACGATATAAGACAATACCTATAACCTATAAACAACTATAAACAAAATAGACAAAGTTTAACAAAACAATTAAGACCAAAATACATTACAAAATTTCATTATGCCCTGCGTATAATATTAATCGAAATTAATTGGATTACAAAGTTTTTCAGCAATCTTTACTTTCTCCCCAAATTTCCAGCTACACATTCCATTTTCGAATTCAATCTAATTTGAATTCAATTCAAATCGAAGATTGTCTAGTTGCCTGCAGTCCATCATTTTTCAAAAACTAGATGATTTTCCATTGCTGCAATTAATAACATACCAAAATTACATCAACGATTTCTTGGCGTTTGACTTCTCATGCAATTGTGTGAATCTTTGGAATTTTTTTAGCGAATTTCCGTCGATTTTCTACTATTATGCATTCGAATTGATCGTAAAGCAACCTCTGTTTCATCGATCATCCGTTTGCATATATTATGATGTATTAGGGTTTTTGGTCTTGCAGATTTCAATTGTAGAAAACCAATTCTCGAATTCTGAAAACAATGGAGTCCTCCGTCATTTTGAAGATCGATTTCGAAGGCATGAGTAAATTGATGCACATTACCGAAGCGTCATCTTTTCAAGATCTTGTTGATGGGATTAATATGAAATGGCTCGCTATATCAACAGGTAACCATTCGATTCTTTACTCTGTATGTGGAATTAAGAATTGTTGTTTAGATTGTGACTCAGACTTGAATGGTTTGTTAGAGTACTGCAGAATGACATCAGAACAATTAGTGAATATATCGATTGATATTGGACTAGGGGTCAATCAATTTGATAGTATGGAAACTTTAACCGTTGATGCTAGGTCTAGTATTGATATGAATGCATATATTATTGCCAATAATCCTAAAAAATCATCCTTAGATAGCAATGCCAACAATTAGCCTAATAAAGATATTATTGTGAGTGATTCTCAAAGTTCTGTGTCTAATGAATTTGTTGGTAGCCCCCTTTTTTATATATGCCCACCTGAGAAGAAGAAGTCTTCTTTATCTGATTACTGGCGTGATTTAATGAAAGTTGGAGCTATGTTTGCTGGTGGTGCTCCTGAGTTCAGAATTGAGCTAATAAAGTACTGTACCAAATTGAATTTCAAGTTTATATACGTAAAAAACTGCCCAAGGTATGTATATGCAGAATGTAGTGAGAAGGCATCATTCAATTGTGGTTGGTTTATTAAAGCCAAACAGTTCCCCTTGAAAACTGGATTCATTGTTCATAAAGCTAACCTAGTACACACATGCGTAGGAAACCTATTAGATGGGGAGAAGGGTAGGTTTGGGACTAAGATTATAAAAGAACTTGTAATAGAGAGTGTGAAGTTCAATCCAAACATTAAAGGTAAGAATGTAATCGATGGTATTAACGTGGATTACAAATTCGATATTCCTTACTATAAAGCTTGGCGCGGTATAGAGGCAGCGATGGATGACATATTTGGAAGTTACGATGAATCTTACGATCAACTTCGTTGGTATAGTGAAGCTGTAAAACACACGAATCCGGGCAGTATAGTTGATTTAGAGATAGATAGCATTACTCACCATTTTGAAAGAATTTTTATTTCTTTCTATGTTTGTAAAGAGGGATTTAAACACTGTAGACCTATGTTATTTATTGACGAAACTTTCATGAAAAGGAGGGCAAAATGAGTCTTACTTGTAGCAACTTCCAAAGATGGAGATAACGGTATGTCTCATTCAGGGTAATATTAAATTATCTATTTTAAGTTCATTTTTCAAAGTTTATTTACTTCATAATTGAAAATTTATAAGTATCTAATATTCCATTCAGTATTGCAAATATTAAATGCAGCTTATGTCAATGTAGGAATGTTCCCTGTTGTTTTTTCGGTTGTTTCTGCTGAAAATAAAAGTAATTGGGCGTGGTTTTTGAACAAGATCAAAGATTGCATCTTCCATCCCAAACATTTCATATTTATATCGGATAGGAACACAAGTCTTATGTAAGCCTTTTACGATGTATGGGAACACCCTCCACATTTCTACTGTTTATTCCATTTCATTATGGAGGGGGGTGGAATACTCAGCACTGTGAAAATATGGCGGACCTCTTCAAGCAATGTGCATACGCACCAAATGTCCGCATATTCGACGAGAAGATTAAGAAATTTAAGGAAGTCGGTGGTCGAATTGCTGAAACCTGGCTTGAGGATTTGCCTTATTCACATTGGGCGGTTTCTCATTCACCTAGCATCAAGAGGTACGGTGAAATGACATCGAACGCGGCTGAATCTTTCAATTCCTGGATCCGCGAGGCTAGGGGATTACCAATTACTCATATGATCGATTCAATAAGGTCTAAATTATCCCAATGGTTTGTAGATAGGAGAATAATGAGTAGTAATTGGTCTGGCTTATTGGTTCCTTCGAAGGAAGATCTCTGGAACGAACATGCAAACATCAGTGCATCATGGAGGGTCACAGTGTACCCTAACGGACAATTTCAAGTAGCTTCAAAGACATCAGTCACGATTGATCTTGAGCAGAAATTCTGCACATGTTTCCAGTGGCAAGTAACGGGATTCCCCTGCGCTCATGTTGTTGTTGTTATTAAGAGATACTACACCTCTATTTCCAATGTTGTTGAGGACTGCTTCATGATATCTAATTACAAACAATGCTATAAGGTTGATCTTATGCCAGTTCCAGAAACTGAGAAATACGAATGGAAGCCAACGATGGACAGTGATAAAGTACTTCCCCCTATTCTGAACAAACCTCCCGGTAGACCAAGACAAAAAAGGACTACGTCGTACGGTGAGTTTCGTCGTGTCAAGGCCACAAATTGCTCTACATGTGGTAAGAAAGGTCGACATGATCCCTTAATGTGTGCTGCAGTTTTTGGAACAGACCTGACAAATATCGACCATTGAAGTAGGATTGAATTAGATCTAGTTTATTTCTCAATAAACTATTGCATAAATTTCTTATTCAAAGGAAACTGTGATGAATGTTTATTATCATTCATGTGACTTTTCTTTTTTTCCACTCAATGAATATAAACAATTTATTGTTTAATAATTTCTGATTTATGTTATTACATATACTTTAATACTGATTAGACACTACCAAATTTCAGAATGTATAAGTTAATATCAAAATCCAAATAAAATGTTTATTTATTTACTCCGTGTTTTTTCATATCACAAATTGTGGACATACACTAAACCAACGCAATTTATATATTTTTAAAAATATATACCAAGATTTTTCCAACTTATCACGTCAGATGCATATAACAAGTATATGCATTGTGATATAATATATGCATCAATATGTTTAGTATGCATTGCATACATTAGGTCTATGTGCAGTTGTACAATGCATATACACACAAATTCGTTGCACAGATAATAAATAATTATTATCTTGATATTTTTTTTTATAATCAAAATAAATTTTATAAATATCTTTAAATGAAAACATTAATATCATTTATAGTAATAGTGAGGTCTACTAAACATTTAAGTTCGTAGATGACATGCATATACTGAACATCTGCATTGCAGATAAATCATACTATGCATATCCAGTTCTATATGCACATTACACGTATATGCATGCGGGATAACTTTTTGATAATTTGAATATCGTTGCAAATACAATATATGTTAATGAAGCTCAAAAATGATATCATACAGATATATAAATATAAGCTCAAAAAGGAAATACACAGCTATTAGCAACTACTAAGTAATAATATAACTATAGCAAACATAAGTGTCCAAATCTTAAAAACAACCCATAAGTCTTCAAAAATTAAAACAAATAATCAAATAAAACATTAAAACCCTAAGTCCGGAATGGCGACACGAGACTTGGAATGTACCAATAGGAGCAACCAATATCAAATTGATCCTCCATATCCATCAACGACTGAAATTCTTTCTTCACTACATCATAATTGAAGAATCTCCCAAACGGTTCTTCCCTGAACATTATTCTTGTTTTGAAGGAGTTTGTGAAACATATTGGCACAAGTTTATAATAATTTGGAAGTCTCTCTTCTTTAAAAATGACAACTCTAGACCACGACCGACGACGCCTTGTAGTATATGTAAGTATATGCATCTCAAAGAAATAAGTACTCGCACCATCTTCTTCCGGACCAAGTGAACTAGCATAAATCCCAATACTGCTCTAGTCCAATGCAACAATTGATAAAAATCATGTGGACAATATAAACCCTGGAGCATCAATTGTATTATAAGTTAAACGATTTGGGTAAAATGTAACAAACTCATGTTCACCGTGACCGACATATACCTTCCAATGGAAAAGGCCCCTAACGTAACATGCATTATCAATATGAGGGTGATTAAAAGGGAAAGGTGGAAGACTAATCCATGTGTTTGTGTTCCTTAAGTATAACTTAACTTCAGAATGGAAACCTTCAGGTTCATAGAATCTTGCAATTCGCATAATCCTATAATCATCATTATCAACATCATAACCAAAACAAAAAAACACCCATGCTTCACCATATTGAGGAGGGATAATAGGCAGGTCTTTTTCAACTAAAAATGACACATTTGTGACAGGATTCTTTAACAAATAACGGTCATCAACATCACATATAAAAATCAAACCATTATCACTTCCAAGAATTTTATAGTCTTCATTATACTTTGAAATAGACCTTCTTATGGGTGGATCGTCGGTATTTACAGTAAGATAACAAATGGGAGGGTTAGCAACAGTTACATTGTTAATGAGACAAACCTCTTTAATTTCTTTCATTTTTTTGAGATGTGCCTCAACGAAGGAAGCAAAGGATATAAACACTCTCCATTAAGTGGATACACACTTGAAACGCCCTAATGACTTTGGAGGAAGAAGCACGAGAATGTCTTCTGCAATTTCTTGTGGAATCGAGTTATTTGGAATTAAGTTTCTCATTTTCGTGTTATAGAGGAAAACGAAGGAAATTTTCTCAAAACCAAATTTAATTTATGTATTTTGTGTTGGGAATAAAATGATTTTGATTTAGATACCAAAACCCCTGATTGATGATGTTCAGATTAGTTGAGGTAAACTCAAGTGAGATCAGTTTAGTTGTCTCAGGATACTTAAGTAAGTAGAAATGCTTAAGTCTAAAATCTCAGAAATGTTGTGAGATTTATAGTTCAGGATAGTTGTCCAAAGCTGAAATGTTAGGCAGCTTCATAAGTGTTAAGTACTTAGGTCAAACTTGTTGAGTTTACAGGACAAACTGGCTGAGTGGACAACATGGCTGAAAAGATATAGAGTGATAAGGCAATGCTCATAAATGCAAATGATCAGATCAATTGAAGTGCAAATGATCAAGAGCATTGAATGCTAGGCTCACAGAAGACACATTTATTGAAGCATTTATTGCCATCAAGCCTGAACTAAGCATTGAAGACTTAGAAGCATTAAAAACTGAAGTATTGAATGAATGTTGGAACATTCTAAGTTTGCAGCAGGAATGTTCAGGGGAGTTGTCCCATCTGACCGTTGGTTGAGTGTAGAGTCTGCCACAAATCAACCTTGAGAAATGTGCATATTTGGAATCTGACACAAGTCATCTCAGCCGCATTTTTCAGAAGTCAACACATTCATTCAAGCAACCATTGAAGAAGCTTTTACACAGTGGATAAAAGGATGCCAAGCTTCATAACAGTTTCAATGGTGCTGCAAATAGACAAGTTTGAATTGCTATCCTTCCAACGGTTAGTTGTTCAAATTTGCCTATAAATACAGAAGTGATCAAAGGATTCAATCATCCAACTACTTGCTATCAAACTATCATCAAGCAAACAAAGGAAACCAAATCTGTTCTTTAGAATCCCAAGTTTCCTGATCACTTCAAATAGCTAAGCCAATCTTTGTAATATCCAAAGCTTAGCATTGAGATATCCTAAGCCTTTACACTGTTCTTATTGTAAAGGATATCTCTACTAGTTGGAACCAAACCTCAAACCCTTACCTCATTGAGTGAAGTAGTGTTTGTTGTAGAAGTGAGAGTTAAGGACTATTATTGTGAAACACAGTCTTAACTCAGAGAGATTGAGCACTAGTACTCAGATTATCCTAGGGATCAAAACACTAAGAGAGTGTTGTTGATCAGTGCACCTTGGCACTATAAAACAAGCTAATTCCATTGTTAAAGAATTATCCTGTTCAATCAGGGAAAGTGGATGTAGGAGCTTGAGTCTCTAAACCACTATAAATTGTGTTCCATTTACTTACTGCATTCATTATAGCACTTGCACTCAATCATATTTCAAAGAGCTATTTTCAGTAAGTTAAGAAAATCTGTTTTGGACAAAGTCCCTGATCACTGTATTTTCAGAAATTAACTTGGAGTATTCTTTCAAGAAAAAGGCCAACCACATTCCGCACTTAGTAACTCTCTTAGATAGTTATCCAACTGATCACTCAATAGTTTTTCAGTAGGATAAGTATCTATTGAAGTTCACACTCAGGCTTGTTGTAAGACAACCTCCCTGATAAGACAATCTGTTTGAAAAGAAAAAGAATTTGCATACACAAGTGCATTCCCCCCCCCCCCTCCCATACACTTGTGTCATACTCCACCAAGGACCAACAAGTGGTATCAGAGCAGGGGTTCAAAGACCACTGCTTCTGAAAATCCAACTGATTTTCAAAATCACATTATTTCTGTGGTCACTGAACTGATCCAAATTTCTGAAAAGCCTATTTGTGTTTATCTAACCTATTTCTGTAGTAATGGCTAAAAATGCAGTTCCAGGAGATGCTGTTAATACCATCAACAACATGGGTCCAAACCAAGTCAATCATGTTTCTCATCACAAATTGCCAATGTTCTCAATTGAGAACTATGATTTCTGGAAGATCAGGATGAGAGCACATCTTGCCTGCCAGCATGATGAAATGCTCAAAGTCATCACCAGACGGCCCTTCACATTCACCAAAGCAAATCCCAAACTCACTGATGCTCAGAAAGCAGATCCAAGGGAGTTGCTACCAAAAGATGAGGATGATTTTACAGCTGAAGAGAGAAAAAGGCACAACCTGAACTACATTGCCATGAATACCTTGTACCAGACTATTCCAGATGCAGTGATGGGAAGAGTGTACCACTGCACAACAACAAAAGAGATTTGGGACACCCTAGCACTTATGTGTGAAGGTACCCAAAAGATAAAATAAAACAAGCTTCAAGTGGCCATCCAAAAATATGAACAATTTTCTATGGAGCCCAATGAAACTATTGATCATCTTGATGGCAGATTCACTGACATCATGAATGAGATAAACTCTCTTGGCAAGTTCTATGCCAAAAGAGAAGTTGCTTTGAAGATTCTGAGAAGTCTCACATCCAAGTGGGACATATACTCTGTCATGATGCAAAACACCAGCAATCTTGACAACATGCCCATGCAGCAAGTGTTCTCTGAACTCAAAGCATATGAGTTTGATTTGAACAGAAAGAAAGTGCATGATGAGCCATCCTCCTCAAGCAAAGGTGTTGCTTTCAAAGCTGCTGAAACAGAAAAGAAGAGTACTCAAAGATCCTCTCAAACTATTTCAAAATCCGAAATGAAGGAGGAACTGGCACTCATGGCAAGGAGATTTGAGAAGCTCAACTCCAGATTTGGTAGATACAAAAAGTTCTACCAAGACAACAGAACCAGAAGGAGATTCAGCTCTCCTGACAACAAATCAGAGGACAAAGTCTCTGATGAGAAGAAAGAAGAAAGATTTGCTGACAGAAAGAAGTACAGCAAAGCTGAACCATCATCATCAAGGAGGAAGGAGTCCTCAAGCAAGAAGAATGATGATGAAGATGTGTGTTACAACTGCCAGAAAAAGGGTCACTTTCAGTATGATTGTCCTGACCTGAGCTCAAAAGAAAGAAAAGAAAGGCAGATCAAAAGAGACAAGAGGCTGAACAACAGAAAGGCCATGGTAGCTGGGGAATCAACAAGTGAAGAGAGTGTCTACTCTTCTGATGATGGACTGTTCTCCAACAGTGACAGTGATGATGACTGTCAAATGGCATTTGAAAATGAAGAGGTATGTTCATCTTCCAATTCTTCTAATAACACACATGAGTCCAGTGAAATCCACTTGAAACTCAACTTTGGGAAGTTACTTGAGGATTTCACCAGGCTACAAGAAGTATGCAATATGGCACTGAGAGAAAATGAGCTACTGTATTCTAAAGTTCAAACTCCCAACCTTCCTGAACCAGAGTTTGACATTAAATCAACTGAGTTGTATCAACAGACTGTGAGAGAACATGATGAAATGTCTCTCAAAGTCACTGAACAACAAAAGTTGATTGATGAACAAGAACTGGCCTTGAGGAAAAAGGATTTTGATCTTAGAATCCTTCAAGCTAAATTTGATAATCTCTCAAGTGAATTTGATACTCTTAAATTAAGTGAGGGGAGCTTAAAAATGAAGATGTCTGCCTTGAACAAACCTGCTAAAGCAATAGAAGAAATTCAAGAATTTCAAAGACCATTTGCTCAAAGAGGTGGTTTAGGCTATAATCAATTTGAACCCTCACCTGGTCTTAGTATTGCCTCAACAAGCAATTCTAAGATGACTTTTGTAAGATCAGTGGCTCAACAAAATGAAATGGAAGTAAATCAACCACTGATCAAGGAAAAGGGTAAGGGAATTTATATACCTACTCAAGTAAACAATGTCTCTAAACCCATACCTAAGGAAAAGGTTAAGAACATTGCTTACAGGAGAAATGATGTTCAGAAGGGTAGAACCAATGGAAGGTCAACCTATCTGAACTCTCATCAGTGGGGTTGTCCAAAATCTGCTCAGAAAAGGCCAACTCAAATGAGGCAACCTCAACTGAATGGATTAAGGCCCAACCCCTCTGATAGGTATAAAAACTTCAGGAAGCCTGGACCTTACATGCCAAAAGGAAAAGGCCATCCAAGCCCCTATCCTCAAAAGTCTTACCAAGCTGCACCTAAGTCTAGTAACTTCAGGAGAAATGCCCCAAAGAAATTCACCAACTCTCCTGAACCTTACAAGACTAACACTTATACACAGAAGCCACCCAAGGCATTTAAGGGTAAAACTGTGTATGTAGATGTAAAGGGAAACCAAGTCAGTCACTTTGAGTCAATCAGAGTAATTAGGCAGATTTGGGTTCCAAAAGGTACAGCTAACCCTCTAGGACCCAACATTCAAAGGGTACCTAAATTTTGACTTTGCAGGACTGCAAGGACCACAAGAAGAGGAGAAGCATCAACAAGAGAACAGCATGGTACTTGGACAGTGGATGTTCAAGACACATGACTGGGAACAAGGAGCTTCTCTCAGAGTTCATTGAAAAAGATGGTCCTTCAGTAACCTTTGGAGACAGCTCTCAAGGAATCACAAGAGGTTATGGTACATTAAACATTGGTAGTGTCAAAATTACTGATGTCTCATATGTCCTAGGCCTAAAATACAACTTGCTGTCTATAAGTCAAATCTGTGATAAAGGATATAGTGTTGAATTTGCACTAAATGAATGCATTATCAAAGTTAATTCAACACAACAGGTGCTACTAACAGGGGTGAGAAAGGGAAATGTCTATTTTACAGATTGGAGCAAAACCCCTGAAGCAGTTTGTCTTGTTGCCAAAAGCACAAGTGAGCAAAGCTGGCTATGGCACAAAAGACTAAACCATCTGAATTTCAAAACCATCAACAAGATAGCAAGAAACTCTCTAGTTAAAGGGCTGCCTAATCAAGTGTTCACCAAAGAACATATATGCCAGCCATGTCAGGAAGGAAAGCAGATCAAAGCTTCATTCAAAGGGAAGCCTGTCATCTCAACTGAGAGAGTTCTTCAACTACTGCATATGGATCTATTTGGTCCAATTATACCAGTAAGTATAAATGGAAGAAAATATGCTTTAGTTGTTGTTGATGATTTTTCCAGGTACCTCAACAAGAACATTGATTGCTGAAAGAACACCTCAACAAAATGGGGTTGCTGAAAGAAGGAACAGAACCTTGAAAGAGGCAGCAAGAACATTGATTGTTGAATCCAAACTGCCTAAAAGGTTCTGGGCTGAAGCCATTAGCACTGCATGTCACACTCAAAATAGGTCCTTAATCACCAAAGGACAAGGTAAAACCCCGTATCAAATATGGAAAGGTAGATTACCCACTGTTGCTTATTTTCACATATTTGGTTGTAAGTGTTTCATTCATAATAATGGGAAAGAGCAATTGAAAGCTTTACAGCAAAGCTGATGAAGGAATATTTGTTGGATATTCACAAATCAGCAAGGCTTACAGAGTCTACAATTGTAAAACCCTTATTGTGGAAGAAACACCTCATGTTGTGTTTGATGAATCTATTAATGAGTTCAGGGATGGAAACCTAAATATTGATGAGATAACACAAAGAACAACCAGACTAAGGCTTCAAAGCAAGGAGACAGTGTTTGTAGATGTTGCGCAACCTGAACTTGATGAGAATCAAAAACTGGACAACCTACCTGATGGCAATCAACCAGAAGCCAACCAACCTGAAGGTGAAATTGAACTGACTGACCCCATCCCAGTTCAAAACCAGGTAACAACTACCAATGAAGAAGCAGACAATGCTGAGGTAGTAAATGGATCCAATATTCAAGGGGGAACCAATGAAGATGTCAACTTATCTGACAATGAGGACAATATCCCTGAATATGATCCTGAGCTTGATCCTTCAATTAACTTTCCTGAATTTAATGAGTCTAGTGATCCAACTTCAGATGAGGACAATCCTCCTGAAGGGATCAGGTCTAGAAGGACTTGGTTGCATGACCACCCAACTAGCCTGATACTTGGTAACCCAAGTGAAGGGATCAAAACTAGAAGGTTTCATGGAGAAAGTGCTTTGTTTTGTTGTTTCCTGTCAGAACAGGAACCAAAAGATATTGAGGAAGCACTACAAGACACCAACTGGATCATAGCCATGCAAGAAGAGCTGAACCAGTTTACCAGAAATGAAGTATGGGAGCTGGTGGATAGGCCAACTCATCAAGATGTCATTGGAACCAAATGGGTGGTGTTCAAAAATAAGAAAAATGAAAATGACATCATTGTGAGAAACAAAGCAAGACTGGTGGCCAAGGGATACTGTCAATCTGAAGGGATTGATTATGATGAGACCTTTGCTCTAGTGGCCAGACTTGAGGCAATCAGACTCTTCTTAGCATATGCAGCTCACATGAGGTTCAAAGTGTATCAAATGGATGTGAAGAGTGCATTTCTCAATGGGGGTGCTCAAAGAAGAAGTCTATGTTGAACAACCCCCAGGCTTTGAAGAAGGAGACAAGGTGTACAGATTGAAGAAAGACCTCTATGGCTTAAAGCAAGCTCCAAGAGCTTGGTATGACACCTTATCACAGTTTCTTCTAGATCATGGTTTTGTCAAAGGCACTGTTGACAGAACCTTGTTCAGAATCTGTGAAGGAGATGATATTTTGTTAGTCCAAATCTATGTGGATGACATTATATTTGGATCTCCAAATGAGAAGCTGTGTGAGAAATTCTCCAAACTCATGCAAAGCAAATTTGAGATGTCCATGATGGGATTGATGAATTTCTTCTTAGGACTTCAAGTCACTCAATCTAAGAAAGGAATATTCATCAATCAGGCCAAGTATACAAAGGACATGATCAAGAAATTTGGATATGCTACAAGCAAACCAGTTAGAATTCCTATGAATACAAACTGGAAGATGGATCCTGATGAAAGTGGAGAATCAACAAACTCTACTAACTACAGAGGAAACATAGGGTCCTTGCTATATCTCACTGCAAGTAGGCCTGATATCACATTTGCAGTTGGAGTGTGTGCAAGATTTCAAGCAAATCCAAAGAAGAGACACCTTGATGCTGCCAAGAGAATTCTAAGATATCTCAAGGGATCTGAGAATCTTGGATTATGGTATCCAGCTGATGACAATATTGAGCTCATTGGATATTCATATGCAGATTATGGAGGATGTAGAATTGACAGAAAGTCCACCTCTGGAACATGTCAATTCTTGGGCAGCAAGCTTATTTCATGGTTCTCCAAGAAGCAAAATACAGTTGCCACATCAACAACTGAAGCAGAATATGTAGCAGCTGGAAGTTGCTGTGCTCAGATACTTTGGCTCAGGCAGCAACTTAGAGATTACAAAGTCATCACAAATGAAGTTCCAATATTCTGTGACAACAATAGTGCAATTGCCATTTCACAGAATCCAGTGCTACACACCAGATGCAAGCATGTTGATATCAAGCATCACTTCATAAGGGATCATGTGGAGAAGAAAGATACCAAGCTTGTCAAAATTCACACTGATAAGCAAAAAGCTGATATTTTAACTAAGCCATTGGCTGAAGCAAGGTTCTTGGAACTTTCAGCTGAATTAGGCTTACTTGATCCCGGGAAGATGGAGAAATGAAGGAAGGAAGCTCATATGAAGGGGGAAGTTCATTAAGTTGAACTTCAGCAAGGTTGACCAACCTCACTGAAGTAGTCTGCCAAAAAGGGAAACTCAGCAAAGTTGTCCCTATGGTATTCAGCAATGTTGGTCAGGAGATCTGTCCTAGTGGGACCCACTCAGAAACTTTGGGACTCACTCAGGCATGTTGGTCAGACATTTTGACCTTTACTGAAGTCAAAACACATCTCAGGATGTTTGTCCGAGTTAATAGGGTGATAATTGCTATTTTTAGCATTGATTGGACTTTTAAAAGTTTTCTTGGTCTAAGAGTAGGCCATATTAGGATGGCGTGTGATATTAAGAGTTTTGCCCCCAAAATGGCAAATCGGCATTTAATGCAAAAAAAATCTCTTTTAAGATTGCATTAATTACTGTGCCATCATCAAAGTCATTGATTAACAAGTAACCTTCATCAAACCGCCCCAAACCCACTACCCCACAATATCCAATTGGTTTTTAACTTTATCCACCTTCACAAATCATTAACCAACGGTTAATAAATTCTGATCATATAAAACCTCTTAGGTTTTTACTTCCCTTCCCTACGCATTCATTCTTTCAAACCCTTAAACTTTTTGAAAATCTCTCAAAACCTGCAACTCTCTCAAAAAAAAAAAAAAACCATCCTTCTCACAAACTTATCCATGGCTCCCAAAATTAAAAGAGAAGAGTTAGTAGACTTCAATGATTCATCTTTGGATATTGACTTCTCATATCTCAGTAATCCAAACTCTCTTTGGTTTGAGAAGTTAGTAGCCTTTGACAGCCCAGATACAGAAGTTCATCCAGTTCTCCATTGGCTAAGGGAGGCAGGGCTTGAAAATTTTCTTGGCACCAAGCCTGATTCCTGCCTAAATCCTTTTATGGCAGAGTTCTTTGCCCATCTCAGATGGAAGGGCAAAAAGGGTGATGTATGCACCAAGTTGACTTATGCTGAAGAAGATGAAGAAGAAGAGAGTCAACACACCATCATCTTCACTGCTGAGGACCTTGATGCTAGCTTTGGGCTACCATCTGAAGGCCAAAATCCAGAATTATACAGAGAAGGAGAGGAGCAGGAGTTCTCCAATCCCTGGATGATAGTACCCAAAAAGCTGGTAAGTGCTCAGAACAAGAACACTTTCAAACCAGTTTATAAGCACTTATTTGATTGTGTAGTGAAAAGTTTATTGAGCCATTCTGGGAGTGTGGAACAAATTAGCTTGCCCAAATTAAGAGTAATGGCTGCTGTGATTGACTCTGCTGAAAAGAGAGTCAAGTTTGATTGGAAAAACTTCATTCTAGACAAAATGATGAATGAAAAGTTCAAGTTCAAGGAGGTGAAGCACCACAAGGTGGTGGTGGATGGGAGACTTCAGTTTTGCACAAGAGCTAGCTTGCTCTTGGAAAGATTTGCTCACTACACTCACCTCCAAGCCAAGCCAAAGCCTTTTTCCAACACAAAATGTGATGTTTAGAAAGTTGTCCTCAAAGACAGAGAAGAGGAAGCAAGAGGCAGCCTCCAAGAAGGCATTAGCTGTTGTACCAGCTGTCAGATCATCTCCAAGAAAGAGGAAATCCCAACCAGCAAAAGCTCAGCCCAAGATGAAAAGGATGAAGAAGATCCTGAGTGAATCTTCCCTAGAAAGCCAGTCTAGAAGTGGAGGTGCCACTTCTGAGGAGATTGAGAAAATGGCAGAAGAAGGAGTCAACCCCCCTGAAGAGGGTGAAGAAGTCAGGGAGATTGTCCCTCTGCAACCTGAATCTGTGACTGAGTTCAGGGACCTTGATAAGCCAACAAGGTCAGAAAGAAGGAGAAGGATCATTAAAACATCTGAAAAACAGAGGTTGATGGAAGAGGAGAAGAAGAAGAAGTAATTCTTCAAGGAGATTAGACAGGCAAGTAGGTCTAACTCCAAGTCAAAATCAAAGCCCAACAGCCCTGAAGCCAACTCTCCTGATATTCAATCTCAAAGAATATCACCAAGGCATGAAGAGGAGGAGTGCAAGACTCTTGAAGATGCCCCAATTGTGACCAAGAAAGTCTACTCTCTTGAAGGTTCTCCCGATAGGTCAGGAATAGATGTGTTGGCTGATTTGGTTGATATTGAAGATAGGCCATTCTCCCCACTTGATCCCAGACTTCTCTCCTATACCAAACTTCTTGAAACTGTTCTTCAAGAAGGTGATCAAGTTGTTTATCCACCCATTCCAGCCATTCCAATTACCTCCTCAGGATCATTGCTCTCTAAAGCACCTGAGTCCCAAATTGTTATAAGTTCTTCTGAACCCAACCCTTCTGAACCCAACCTATCTGAGCCCCAGCCCAACTTACCTGAATCCCAATCCAACCCTCCTGAATCCCAAACCAACTCTTCTGATGGAGATGGAAGTGATGAAGAGTATACATATGAGGGGATGCTAAGGCAGATTGCCAAAGCTAATGTGGACCAGTTGTATCCAGGGTTGAAGGATTATCCAAGGCTGCAACAACAATTCTATGATCTCAGGGCACTTGTTGAGATCAAGGATAGAACAATGGTGGAAATAGCTCAGGCTATTCAGGATAAAGGAGCTAGTTGGTGGCAGGTTGAAGAAAACAGGCTCTTACATTTTGCAAATGTGAAGAAGTCCAGTGTGTTGACCACTGAGGCCTTGTTTTGTGCCATTGTTCATGAGAAGGTGATTGCAGAAAGAGAGAGGATTGCACAAGGCCTTAAGCATCCTGATAGCACCTCTGATGACAATGATGATGATGATGACAACACCAATCCCAACCCTCCTGGCCTCAATTATGCTCAGGTACATTACTTGACCTATCATTCTGTTAAGGACTCTGATCATTCAGAGGAGTTGACCAAGAGTGGTGACTCAGTCCAAGATGCATTGGCCAAGGATGGTTCTTCTGAGCCTGAGGCACAGCTTGACAATGTTGAGACTTCCATGGGAGAAGCTGGTTTGGCTAAAGCCTCATCAATGTCTGGACAGTTGGACATTGACCAGCCTTTAGTCATTCAGGATGACTCAGTGGACTTGGGAAGCCCAAGCACTGTGATCTCCCAACAACTGCCCTCTGTGGATCCTGTTGAGGATATGGAGGTGTCAGGATTAGGAATGGAAGGAGTTGAAAAGGCTGATAGTTTTGAAAAATCAGAGGGAGATGGTGAGGATTGTGTGATTACTGGCAGTTTGAGTGCACCAAAATTAGAGGGAGATGAAGTAGAAATATTGGGTGCAGCCCAATATGAGAGTCAGGCTATTCTTCAAGTCAAATCTGAACTTGATGAATCCCTTGGTGAAAGGAGGCCTGATTCTCCAGTGAATGTGAGTCCATTATTTGAAAATGAAGAAAAGAATCAAGTTGAAAATGAGAGAGAAGGTGCTGATGTATCAGACCTTATGGGAGAAGAAAAGAATGAGGGTGTTGAGGGAGATTTAACTAACACTTTAAGTTTTGCAGATTCAGTGACTGTTACTATTGAACAAATTTTTGCAGATGCTTCCCTCACTAACATCCCAATTGATGCTGATACTGATCTTGAGGCAATCTCAGCAAATGTGTCCACCTTGAACAAGATATACTTTGAGCAAGCTAATGCAACTGAGGCTGGCTTGCAAATTGCATCAAAGACTGCAACAACCATTGAGCAACAGTCAGAGAAGTTGGACACTCTGGTCAGGGAAGTTGGGAAGGCACATGCTGAAACAGTGGATACCCTTGATGGCCAAGGCAAAACTTTAGCCTCTGTGGAGATGAGGCTTACAGGATCTGAAGAAGTGATCTTGCCAACTTTGGATGCCAGGATATGTGGTGTTAAAACTGGACTGCAAACAGTTTCAACAGAGGTAACCAAGGCAAAGGATGCAATGGCAAAGTTCACTAAAACAGTGAAGAAAGAGCAGCAAGGCCTCAAAGATCTTTATAAGCACAATGTGAGAGCTTTAAGAAGGACAATCAAAGATGCATTGAGGCAAAGGACATCAGCTCAGAGAAGGAAGGTTGAAGAGCTCAAGGCTGATATGGTGAAAGAGGCTGCTGAAAAGTTCACAGTGGAACTGATGGCCAAGGTGTCTGATCAAGTTGTGGCCAACCTCACTGATCAACTGCAAGCCAAGCTTGATCAATCATTGAAAGCCACTCTTGATGCCATTGTTGCTCAGAAAATGAAGCCTGTTCACACATTCTTGAGTATGGCTGATGACAAAATGCAGAACATTCATGATGAGAATGTGTATTTGCTGCAGGAATTGAAATCCCTCACTCATGCTCACTCACATCTCTCTGTCACTATGAGTGAGTTGAAGCCCCAGTGTTTTGATAATGCCAAAAAGAGGGAAAGAGAGAGAGCTAGAGCAAAGGGAACCTTGAGGATTGGTGAATCCAAAGGAAATGAGAAGGTCCCTGAGGTTGAGGAGGAGGAAGAAGAAGACATTGGGAAAGGCAAAGGCCCAATGAACATTGAAAATTTGACTGAAGAAGAGCAAATCCAGATTGCAGTTAAAGAGTCCATGGTTTCAGTGATGGAAAGTCAGGCAAGAAGGCAACAGAGACCTGGTGGTGAGTCTGCAGGCCTTGACCCCAAGGAGAAGGTTGTTGAAGTAAGGGGGAAGGTGACCAGAGCCTCTGAGAGAAAGAGAAAGGAGCAAGCCTTCAATGAATTCCCAACCAGCCTGAACCTTCCATCTGAATTCCAATCTGAAGAGTCAACTCCACTAAGGCAGTCTAAGAGATTGAAGAAAACGGCCAAGTTGCCTGAAATCCAAGAAGAAGATGATGAAGAAGAAGTACAGGACAAAGAGCCTGAAGTCAGAGTGCCCAAGCTTGCTGATGATCCTTCAAAGCTGTTTGAAGAAGGATTTGGAAAGAATCCTGAGACTCAGGAGAAGCTAGCTCTTCAGAGAGCTAAGGAAAAGATGGATCGGTTGGTTGAGGCCAACAAAGCAAGAGATGAGAGAAGGGCAAACTTCAAAGCTCCAAGGATAAGGGCATCCTATAAAAGACTCAAGCCTCAGATGCTGCAAAGATGAGACACTCAGTACCCTCACCATGATAAGTGGGTGCCAATCTCACTGAATGATGCATGGGAGGAGGCCAAGAGAAGCTTTGTGTATGACTTCTATGTCATAGGGAAATGGCTTGAAGAGAATGTTGATGAGGTCTTTGTGCAGTTCATGTTTGAAAACCACAGGGATCTGTACCAGAAGTTGTTTGCAGCAGCTGAGATGGCCAGAGTTCAGTTCAAGGCCCCTGGTCCCATTCTGTACATGCCTCCAAAGTTCAATGGGAACTTAATTGATGAAGGGAAGATTCTGGAAGAGTTCATCTCAATCATGAGGATGGAGAAGATGAAGTCTGGCCCTAAAGGATCCAACAAGGATATTTGGGAGTTGAAGAAGAGGGTCTGGGCTCAGTATGGGATTGCCCCTCAAGATGATGGAACTCTCTGAAGCATAAGTTCACTCCTTCCCTATCTTTTTATGATTTTATTGTTTGTTGTTATTCTGTTTCATTTGTATCAGTTTAGTGAGTCCTTCTGAATTTTCTGTACTGTAATGCTCTATGACATATATGAAAGGATCACTATGTTTCTATCAAGAGATAACAACTCATTATCTCAACTAACCTGACATGATATATTTACTTGATTTATTATTGTGCTAATAGTTTCTTTCAGGAAAGATGACCAGGTCACTCATCCTGAAGGTAAAGTCTAGTATAAGTCAAGTTCCCTTTGTAATAGGTTTTGGCATCATCAAAAAGGGGGAAATTGTTGGGAATAAAATGATTTTGATTTAGATACCAAAACCCCTGATTGATGATGTTCAGATTAGTTGAGATACACTCAAGTGAGATCAGTTTAGTTGTCTCAGGATACTTGAGTAAGTAGATATGCTTAAGTCTAAAATCTCAGAAATGTTGTGAGATTTATAGTTCATGATAGTTGTCCAAAGCTGAAATGTTAGGCAGCTTGATAAGTGTTAAGTACTTAGGTCAAACTTGCTGAGTTTACAGGACAAACTGGCTGAGTGGACAACATGGCTGAAAAGATCTAGAGTGATAAGGCAATGCTCATAAATGCAAATGATCAGATCAATTGAAGTGCAAATGATCAAGAGCATTGAATGCTAGGCTCACAGAAGACACATTTATTGAAGCATTTATTGCCATCAAGCCTGAACTAAGCATTGAAGACTTAGAAGCATTAAAGACTGAAGTATTGAATGAATGTTGGAACATTCTAAGTTTGCAGCAGGAATGTTCAGGGGAGTTGTCCCATCTGACCGTTGGTTGAGTGTAGAGTCTGCCACAAATCAACCTTGGGAAATGTGCATATTTGGAATCTGACACAAGTCATCTCAGCCGCATTTTTCAGAAGTCAACACATTCATTCAAGCAACCATTGAAGAAGCTTTTACACAGTGGATAAAAGGATGCCAAGCTTCATAACCGTTTCAATGGTGCTGCAAATAGACAAGTTTGAATTGCTATCCTTCCAACGATTAGTTGTTCAAATTTGCCTATAAATACAGAAGTGAGCAAAGGATTCAATTATCCAACTACTTGCTATCAAACTATCATCAAGCAAACAAAGGAAACCAAATCTGTTCTTTAGAATCCCAAGTTTCCTGATCACTTCAAATAGCTAAGCCAATCTTTGTAATATCCAAAGCTTAGCATTGAGATATCCTAAGCCTTTACACTGTTCTTATTGTAAAGGATATCTCTACTAGTTGGAACCAAACCTCAAACCCTTACCTCATTGAGTGAAGTAGTGTTTGTTGTAGAAGTGAGAGTTAAGACTGTTATTGTGAAACACAGTCTTAACTCAGATAGATTGAGCACTAGGACTCAGATTATCCTAGGGATCAAAACACTAAGAGAGTGTTGTTGATCAGTGCACCTTGGCACTATAAAACAAGCTAATTCCATTGTTAAGGAATTATCTTGTTCAATGAGGGAAAGTGGATGTAGGAGCTTGAGTCTCTGAACCACTATAAATTGTGTGCCATTTACTTACTGCATTCATTATAGCACTTTCACTCAATCATATTTCAAAGAGCTATTTTCAGTAAGTTAAGAAAATCTGTTTTGGACAAAGTCCCTGATCACTGTATTTTCAGAAATTAACTTGGAGTATTCTTTCAAGAAAAAGGCCAACCACATTCCGCACTTAGTAACTCTCTTAGATAGTTATCCAACTGACCACTCAATAGTTTTTCAGTAGGATAAGTATCTATTGAAGTTCACACTCAGGCTTGTTGTAAGACAACCTCCCTGATAAGACAATCTGTTTGAAAAGAAAAAGAATTTGCATACACAAGTGCATTCCCCCCCCCCCCCATACACTTGTGTCATACTCCACCAAGGACCAACATTTTGTATTAGTATTAAAGTGACTGTTGTATTTGATGTAGTTGATGTGATCTAGTGACTTCTCGTAGGAACAAGAGCCCAGGCCCTGACAGATTGACTTTCAAATTCATCAAAAGAATGTGGCCAACTATCAAAGGCGATATCATTAGAGCTTTGGAAGAATTCCATCAGAATGACAAGATCGTTAAAGGCGGTAACCCAAGCTTCGTAACACTCATCCCAAAAAAGAAAGCTTCGTCAATGATTAGCGACTACCGACCTATCTCTTTAAGCGGATGCCTATATAAAATTCTTGAAAAAGTACTTGCTAATCGGATGTCATTAGTGATTGGTGAGGCGATTTCCGAGAATCAAAACGCTTTCATCGGAAATAAGCAAATTTTGGATAGCATTCTGATTCTTAATGAATCACTGGATTTCATCAAAAGGGAAAAGCTTGACGGGTTATTCTTCAAAGTGGACTTTGAAAAAGCCTACGACTCGGTGTTCTGGGAATTTATCGACGAGATGATGGAAGGTATGAATTTCAATTGGAAGTGGATCCGCGGATGTCTTTCTTCGGCCACTATGGCCATTCTAGTTAACGGGAGCCCTATGAGTGAATTTCAACTCGAGAGGGGTATGCGCCAAGGAGACCCTCTTTCTCCATTCCTATTCCTTATAGCGGCTGAAGGCCTTAGTTGCCTAATGCAGAAAGTGGTGCAACACTGGAATTTTCAAAAGCTTAGAAATCGAGCGTAAAAAAATGAGTGTTAATCATCTTCAGTTTACCGACGACACAGTGTTTATGGGTAGATCTTCGACAGAGAACGCAAAAATTATGAAGGGGGTGTTAAGAATTTTTGAGTTGGCATCGGGACTCAAGGTCAACAATTCCAAAAGCTCTTTATTCGGCACTGGTATTAGCGTGGAGGAACTAAATCTCTTCGCTGACATTATTGGATGCACAATCGGATCCTTGCCATTCTCCTATCTTGGGCTCCCTATTGGCGCCAACCCCAGAAGCAGTACAACGTGGAAACCCCTTATCGACAGGCTCCGGAAAAAATTATCGGGATGGGCTAGGAGACATATATCCCTAAGTGTAAAGAATTTCTCTTCTCAATTCGGTACTCACGGCTATGCCATTATATTACATATCCTTTTTCAAAATTCCTGTGAATGTTGCAAAATCTATTATACGCATTCAAAGGAACTTTCTTTGGGGGGGAAACGATAATGCTAGGAAAATCGCATGTGTGAGCTGGGAGAAAGTATGCAAAAGTAGATTATCAGGTGGACTTGGACTAAGGGACATCAATCTTTTCAACAAAACACTGTTATGTAAATGGATGTGGAGATGGTCTAAGGAGAAAGAGGCATTGTGGGTTAGAATCCTAAAATCCAGGTATGGTCCTTTCAACTTAATAGGGACGAATGAATCCCATCAATCCATTTGGTGGAGAGACATAGGTAAAATATATGATGGTTTTGAAGGAAAGATATTCTATGATAACCTGGAATTTCATTTGGGTAGGGGATCAAATGTTAGATTTTGGCTCGACCCTTGGCTTAACGATAAAAGATGCCTTAAAGATAAATATTATTCTCTGTATCTTTTATCTACTGACAAGCAAGGGTGTGTCAAAATTTTCTTTTTTAATGATGGGAAGACATGGGTTTTTAAATGGAACAGGAATTTTAATGTTAACAATTATATGGAGTTTGCCTCTCTATGGAATCAAATTTGCAGATACAGGTTAGATGAATTGAGAGATGACTCGTTCAGATGGATAGGAACTCAAAGCGGGCAATTCAGTGCGAAGTCTATGTACAATAAAATGGACGAACAGGTAACGCCTAAAGTTGTTTCAGATGTTAATTGGGCTAAATTATGGTGGAAATGCACGCCGATTAAGGTCTCGGCTTTGGCTTGGAAGGTCTTGCAAGATAGAGTGGCAACGACGGATAACTTGAGGCGGAGGGGTATTGTTCCGGAAGGATCGAGCATCTTGTGTCCTCAATGCAGCGCTAACACGGAAACGGCCCACCATTTATTTGCATCGTGTACTGTCACCTGCTGGTGTGGGAGGACATAATAAATTGGTTAGATGGCAGATTGCTCTTCTCAAATTCTTTGGGGGAGCAATGGAAAGAATTCTATAAAGATGGGAAGAAGGCTATTAGTAAAAAAAATCCTTGGGCTCATTTGGCAATGCACTGTCTGAAAAATTTGGAATATCAGAAACA
Organism: Galeopsis tetrahit; assembly: GCA_963675135.1. NCBI lineage: Eukaryota > Viridiplantae > Streptophyta > Magnoliopsida > Lamiales > Lamiaceae > Galeopsis > Galeopsis tetrahit. The sequence goes on along the minus strand of OY776133.1, from coordinate 36,356,256 downwards.
ATCTTATTTTTAATGAGAAAGCATCATCTATGGAAGAGATAGCGGATAACATTAAATTTAGTTTTTGGAAATGGTTGAAGGCACACAAAGTTATTAACTCTCCTCTTATTGACTGGGAAAGGGAACCATGGATGTGTATCCCTGATTAAATCTTAGAACATTATATATTTTAGTTTTTACTCAACATCCCTTGTAATCGTCTCTGGTAGTTGTAAACGGGTTTTGGTACCCCTTTGTACCTATACTTATAAACAAAGCAACTAGGGTTGGCAATGAGACGGGTAAAAACCCGGACCCGCATAAAACCGGCCCGCACGGGACGAGTAAATACCCGGTCAAACGGGTCCCGGGACGGGTAAATACCCGGTCAACAAATACCCGACGGGTTTGGGACGGGTCTTGGGATTGTATATACCCGACCCGAACCCGACCCATATATATATATATATATTAATATAATAAATAATTAAATATATATTAAAAAATATATATTCTGGAATCTAGGGTAAGCATTCCTGCACTACTTCCGTCTTCCGCCGTTCCAAAGGCTCTTCTTCTTCTTCAAATTCAATCAATCAATCTTCAATTCTTCATTCTCCCACCTCCCACTCCCACCGTCACAACTCACAACTCCCACAACTCCCACGACTCCCACGTCTTCAAATTCAATCTTTATTCTCTCACGTCGCGCCGTCGCCGCTCCAGGCCTCCAGCCCAGTCGCATCGCTGCTCGCCTGCTCCAGCCCAGTCGCGTCGCCGTTCATCGGACGTCGCCACTCGAGTTGCCGTTCACCGGACGTCACCACGAGCTCACGACTCCACGTCACATACGGCATATCCAGTCCTCACTCATTTACACTCATTCCTCAAGTTAAGGTTAGTTTATATAAAATTAGTAAATTACAAAGTGAGGTTGGATTTAGAATCTTAGATTTACTTCATCTGTATTTTGTATGGCTTTTAAGTTGATGCATATTTAATTATTTACTTTATTTCTAAAAAAGGTTTAGACTTTAGAGCTTTAGGGTTTATATTATGTAGATTTTTTAAATTTGTAAATTATGTAGGTTTACAGATTTTGTAAATTTGTTTGTTGCAGATTTTGTAAATTTGTTAGCTAGAATGCTAGATTCAATTAATTTCAATAAATACATTATACATAGTTTATAGTTGGATTTCTTTTTGTAGCTAACAATTTTTCTTAAATAGATGGAGTCTGAAGAAGGAAATAATTCTATCCCATCAAATATAATTCCTCAAGAAAGTAATTAATGTGCCAATGGAGGAGATGACTTCTGGGGTAGGTCCCGAAGATGATAATGTTAATGAGAATGCTACTCAATCTACTTCGAAAAGGAAACATAAATTAGGTGTATGGAATCACTTTACAAGGATAACGCATGAGGGAATTCAACATGTTTTGTGTAACTATTGTAGCACTCGTCTCAAAGCTCCAGCTGCTCATGAGACTACTAGTTTGCATAAGCACTACAACAATACTTACAAGAAGCGGCCTAGAAAAACTAATATCCGTCAAAGTGTACTATCAATGAACAAGAAAGCTGGTGGAAATAGTGTTCAAGAACTTGCAGCAAATGTTTTCAACCAAGAGGATTGTCGAGAGGAACTTGCTAGAATGGTATGTTTACATGATTATCCTCTACGTATTGTGGAGCACATTGGGTTTCAAAGATATTCTGCAAAGCTTCAACCTTGCTTTAACATGATCTCAAAAAATACACTAAAAAAAGACATTTTGAAGATTGTTCATGCTAAAAAAGCACAATGTTACAAATTGTTGGACAAGCTTAAGTGTCGAGTTGCAATCACAACCGATATGTGGACATCAAATAATGCTAGGAAACGTTATATGGCAATTACAGCTCATTACATTGATGATTCATGGACTCTTACAAGGTTCATTTTGAGGTAATTATATATTCATATTGTTTGATGTAGTTACTTAAGGTATTATTAAGTTAATAAGTTCTAACCTTTTTTTAATTCAATATAGGTTTGTATATGTCCCTGCTCCGCATACAACCGAGGCCATGGCTAATCTTCTTGTCGAGTCATTCATGGATTGGAACATTGATAAAATTTATCAACAATCACTGTTGATAATTGCTCGACCAATGATTCCATGCTTAGGACTATACCGAACAAGCTTTCAAGGAGGCATTTACTTCTAGATGGGAAGGTACTTCATATGCGTTGTTGTGCTCTTATTTTGAATTTGATTGTGAAAGATGGTCTTGAAGATATTAGTGACTCAATTACAAAAATACGTGATAGTGTCATTTTTTGGATCGGTTCACCTTCTAGGATAGAAAAATTTGAAGAAGCTGCACAACAATTGCATGTTGATTGTTCTAAGAAGTTGTCTCTTGATTGCAAAACTCGTTGGAATTCCACTTATTTGATGTTGGAGATTGCAATTAAGTATAAAACTATGTTTGTGAGAGTTAAACTTCGGGAAAGAAATTTGATTCGGGTGGAATTTACACACTTTAGATACACATGTGAAGCCTATTTTGATGATTATTTCATTGAATTATGGATTGATTATGATGAGTTGAGCCAAAATGAGGGAAAGGTTGTGTTTTATCGATTTTGTAGGAAATACGATGGAATTTGGAGCAAAACACCAACCATACTTCACTGGATCAAGAAGAGGAGTGCACCGTTGGGTTCGTCTCGAAAAATGGAGTGGAATAACAAAACGAATCGAGTCGATCGGACACCCGAAGCAAAAGATATGCACAAAACAAGGAACAAGGAGGGCACGACCGAGCTCCGTGCTCGGCCGAGCTCGGCAAAACACCAAAATTTGCGCCACGGTCGAGCCACCCTCTCGAAATAGGTGTCCCCGACACAGTAACTTGATGCCATGCCAAGGCACGACCGAGCTCCAGTCAGGCCAAAAGTTGAGTTTGCACGGTCGTGCTCCGTGCACGGCCGTGCTACCCAATTTTCGGTGCATTTTGTCCAATTTGGCCATTTTTTAGGGACCAACTTGCAATTTTTGCATCCAAACCCTACCACAACACTATATAAGCCCCAATTCTTGAAATCACTTGTACCTTCACCCAATTCTTCAATTTCGACACATACAAACACATACTTGGAGGTGATTTGACCATATCTTCTTCATTTCTTCATCAATTCATGCAAGAAAGGAATCAATAGCTTGAAAATTTCATTCTCCACCACATTTTAGACTAAGTTTTCTATTTTTATCTCTTTTTATTTAGTTATTTCATTTAGTTTAGTTTATTTGATTATGTTAGTTCTTGGCTAGAACACTTTTGGTTCTAGGGCTATGTTTATACTTTGGATGATGTTTATGAATTAATTTCTTGTTTATTTGGTGGTTGTGTTGCTATTTCTATTTGATTGCTTAACTTTCATTTCAAGACATGTTGTCAATGGCCATGATAATGTGTTTAATTTATTATTAATTGAAATTGGATTGAGAGATCTTTTTCATTAATCGTATTTAAGCATTCGACCCAATATTATTGTGAGCTCGAGAGAGGATCAATTATTGGGAGGGTATTAGATGATCTTAGAACCCTTTTTGAGGTTTATTATGCATGCTAGGTAGAGATACTAGTTTGTGTGATACTTCTCTTGGATTAATTGGATCAAGAGAATTTTTAATTCATTATTTCGTGATCAACCCTATAGTAATCAACACATCATCACTTAAATAGGCTTTTGATCATAAATTGACTCCTTAGTGTGACATATGCCTTGGAACCTCCCTTTCTTTCTTTGAGTTTTAACCGTATTTCTCTCGTTTCTTTGTGATTTGCATGAGCATTTGTTGATCGATATCTATATTACTCTTTCAATTGTTTACTTGTGACACTTAGGTAGATAATTAGGGGTAATTGCCACATTTTACAACTTATCGATCACGTCTATTTAGAATTCAATCGACAAACTTCACTTTTACACTACACCTCCTCGTGGGATCGACCTTGTACTTATCACACTACAATATACGTCGTATACTTGCGGTTGTGTATTTTGGTGTTGCATAATACGTGAATCAAAATTACAAAAGTTTACATAGTGATGAAGATTGAGATAATGCAATTGGATTGTGTGAAAAGTTGAAGTTATTTTATAAAGTGACTGAGATGTTTTATGGGACACAATATCCCACTTCTAACTATTACTTTCAGTTGATTTGTGATATCAAATGAGAGTTAAGTAAGTGGTTGACTAGTCCCAAGTTGATTGTAAGAAAAATGGTTGAGAAGATGGTTGAGAAATATGACAAATATTGAAATGAATGTCATCTTATAATGGGGGTTGCTGTTGTTTTTGATCCAAGGTATAAATTAAAATTGGTTGAGTTTTATATTAACTTGATTTATGGTGAAAATTCAAATTCAAAGTTGTATGAGATTCGTAGAAATTGTAATGATTTGTTGATTGAGTATCAGTCTAGAGAATTGAGTGGGAATTTGAGTGAAACATTTGATACGGGAATGACCTCATCTAGTATTTCTAGTCCAACAATTGATGCACTCGATACTGACACGATGGGCATGTATGACAAATGGATGGCTTCAAGTAAAGATCCTTCTCCATTGTTTTTTTTTTTAGAGAGGTTTACAAGATCATAACAAATAAAATACATTTTCAAAGCTAAAGATCTTGATCTTCAAACCACAGATCATCAGTATCGTCGTCCACTCCAATCGTGAGAAGGGGAAAGACGAGTGTTCCCTTTTGCCTTAAAAAGTCCAGATCTCCAACCTTTAACCGAGACAACCCCACACTAAGGTGTTCTCATGTCAAGAAAAGGAAACACAACAAATAGGCAAAGTTTCACCAAAGTACCAAATCCAAGTAACACAGATACCAAGGACTCTTGAGCCTATCTCAGAGGAGCCCCATAACCAAGAATGGAGTCTCACAACCACCATGGAGCAGCACAAGGCGCAGCGGAAACAGAAAACATAAACTAAAATTTGGAAAAAACATAAAAACACTATCTAGAAAACACATAAAGTGGGATCAACGAAAAAAATACCCGAACGATTAACGTGGCTCCGTTAAGAATAATTTATACGTTGATCCCTAACAACAAACGAGAAGAAAACTACATACAAAATGGAGAAACTCAAAATGATCGGCGGCGGTGGTGACGGCAGCGGCGGCGGCGAGAGCTTTCCGAGAAGAACAAAGTAGATCTAAAGATCTACAAACTAAAACTTACGAAAACCCAAATAAAAAAGTCGTCGGCGGCGGAGGAACACTGGCGGCAGTGAAACAACGGCAACGAAGGCAGAAGGACGTCGGCGACGGAAGCAGGACGGTGACGATGGCAGGAGGACGGCGGCGGCAAGACGACGACACCGGTGACTGATTGACGGTGGAGTGGGGGAGAAGCAACTCTCTAGAGAGAGAGAAGCTCTCCCCACTCTCTAAAAGTACAGAGTCGATCCTTCTCCATTGTCTAAAACTTCAGAGTTGGACATGTATTTGGATGAAGCTGTCTTGCCAAGAGCTTCACATTTTGATATTCTTAATTGGTGGAAAACTCACGGAGTTAAATATCCAATTTTACAAAAGATGGCAATGAATATTTTAGCTATTCTAGTTTCAACTGTTGCATCTGAATCAGCTTTTAGTGATAGTGGTCGATTGATTAGTCCGCATCGCAATAGACTCAATCCAACTAGTGTTGAGGCATTCATGTGTAGTTGTCGTTGGTTATGGAATGAAGAGAGAGGTAAATTTATTATTCAATTTCTATCATTTTCATTCTAATTTCTAAATATATCATATATGATATAACTTTACAATTTTATTTTTTTGTATATTGTTCTACATCGATTTGTCATATTGTATAACTTTACAATTTTAGCAATGTATGACATTTTCAGTGATGACGAGTTAGGGCGCTGACCTGAGCAAGTGAGCACAAAATAGCTAATGACTCCTGCTGTGTGGCCACAACTTGAGCTTTGCTAAGAGGTAAAGGCAATTAGAACTTGGAAGGCTAAAAATTAGCTTTAATTAAAACGTGAGAATGTGAAATAAAAGAACTGCTGTAATATAACAAGAATGAAAAATTAATACATTATTTTGGTTGTTCACGATAGGTGACGATGCTAATACATTATTTTGATAATCTACATTCATTTACAACAAGATGATCAGAAGAAAGTCAGCGGAGGAGCCCTTGAGTTTGGTATATACAGCGTCACAGTTGTATCCAGTAATCACCTAATGCGGTTCAAGTGAGCAAATGGTTCTGAAGTCGTCTTTGGTGCAGGCTTAGCAACTTGGGGTTCCCCAAAAACATTCCAAAATCTAAGTGTTTCGTCCCCCGCAGCAGACGCAACCGTACATCCATCCGGACTCTGAGCCATGTAAAGAACTCGAGATGTATGCCCTGTCAGTTCAGCAATCTTCACCATTGAAGGGTACTTCCACAGAGTGAGCTGATTGTTTGTAAAACCATGAGAACTGAGCAGTTCCCGCTCGTTCTTGTTCCACAGAAGTGAACAGACCTGCGAGCCCGTGTTTACTGAATTCAAACAAGCACCGGTATATGTGTTCCAGAACTTGATGCAACCATCTCCACTACCTCCTCCAGAGGCCAGTAAGTTACCCTGGAAAGGACACCATGCAAGTGCTTTGACAGCAGCCGTATGCTCCTCAAACCTATGAAGCCACTGTGTAGGAGCATTCGACGAAGCCGTGGATCTATCCCATATATGGAGAAGATTATCATTTCCACCACTAGCCAACTGCTGGCCTGATGCTGACCATTTAAGCCCGCAAACTTCTTGATGATGTCCTCGGTAGGTTTCAACAATGTGGTCCCTCACTCTTACATCGTTGTTAATGATCTGACCATCCATCCCTCCCGTAGTCAAAACGTGATTGTTCCAATCCATAGCACCAACACGGGATCGATGGCCTCCTTTCAAAGTTCTCAGCTGTAGTATAACCATTATGCAACCATGTCAAATTATGATCAAATGAGTAATAACAGAAGATCAAAGTTTGATAGATTCACTCACCAGTCTATTAGCAGTGGAATCCCATAGCTGAACTTCTGAGTTGTTCAAACCAACCGCAATGTGCCTTCCATCGGGAGCCCATTTGACGCTGGTCACCGGACCACTTTCTTCATCCAAAGTAACAAGTTCAGAGGTTGTTCCATTAGAAGCATCCCAGAGATATACAGTGTCTCCAAGAGCAATGGAAAGAACATTTCTGCTGCCCCAATCCAGTAAGTTCAGATAGTAATCATCCAAAATATCAGGGGCATCTAATGTCTTCTCAGAAGTCTGCAAGAAGATATCCAATTGAGTCAACAATTTGATTGAAGTGTATAAGCTAATTGTAAGGGCTATTTTATCTTGTTTAAAAAAATCAACCTGAGGAATGTGTCTACGGGGTTTGACAGATTTGACTTGGTGAGCGGCGGACATGAACTCGTTCGGAGTGGCCTCCTTCGAGGTAGGTGGCTTGTTTTTAAAAGCAAGAATCCGAGTTCTATTCATGTTGAATGTTTCTGCAAGCAGCTTCCTGTACGCCTCCCTGGATGGAGAAGAGCTTATATCAGGATTTTCCTTACCTTCCATGCCTCCGGTGAGCATGGTACGAGCGTAGTCCATATCCATTGCTGATCGGTTTGGTATGAAGCGATCCAACTGCATCAAACACCAAACAAAAATTGTCTTATCAGAAGATGCACAAACATGCTCTTTTATCAAATCACATATTAAACAAGTAATGTCAATCAAAGAAGAAATTTTAGAAGTTCAAATAATGAGGAGCTATAAAATCAGCCAACATTACAGATTATTACAACACAAATAGATCAACCAAACCAATTCCAAATATAAGCAAGAATTTGCATATCCAAGATGCAGGACAACTAGAATTTCTCCTATTTCTTGGAATTAAACCAAATGACTTTGGCAGAAGATTGAAACAGATATGTCCACACAAAAAAAAAATATATATTTTTCTTGCCCATTCATTACTAATCAGAAAAGGAAGCCTTATATGAAGTCCATACATTTTCCCGCGAATTTCTTCTTTGAAGATGTTCTTGAAGCGGAAACCGTGATCTATTCTTGCTTGATGAATTTCCTGTATCCATTTGTTAGCACAGAAAAATATACAGAGAATGGAATAAATATGTAAAATATATGCAAAAGTGTGTTTCTTCTACAAGAAATAAACTGAAGACCAAGAAAGAAAGCCTGCAAAAGAGAATCGGTAAGAACAGTTCAAAATTGAATTGAAATAAACTATAACACGTATTCAAAATCGCAGAATTAGATCGAATCGTCACAAGCACAGTGAATTCAGTGAAACTTTTTCCTTATTGAAAAAGTTAAATCAAACTAAACCAGCAAAATCACGTATTTATAATCGCAGAATTTATATCAAATCTAATTGGATTGTTGATTGTTGAGGGTAGAATGAAGGGTTTATATATGAATTCCAAATTCGGATTAGGGTTTGGGCGCAACAGAGAGCCGTTGAGGTTTTCTTTGAAGAAATTGCACATTCAACATTGTAATTAATTACTTACTACAAACACTCTAAAACGTAATTAAGTTGAAAAATCATAGCTTAAAAAAATCTTCTGCTTTCATAACTTAAATGCAATAATAATAGCTCTAACATTTTCTACTTTAAAAACAAATCTTTATTAACTTTTAAATTAAGGCTAGGACTTAAATACACTATAATTGAAAGTTTGAAAAAAAAAAAAAAAACTTTCATCATATTTTGATCTAATAGATTCAAAATGGATTGTTTGAGACAATTATGCCCTTTCATCATGGTAAAGTCTAGTATGCACTCGAGTGCATGTTGTGCACCCTAGTCTAAAAGAAAAGTGTAAGTTATTAAACTGAAAAGTACAACACAATATTACTAAAAAGTGTAAGTCACTATGACTAAAAATATTATTATAAAGTTTAATAATTGAAAAGTGCAACACCATTTACCAAAAAGTATAAGTGTAAAACTGAAAAGTGCAACATGGACTAGGGTGCACAACATGCACTCGAGTCTATAGCAGACTAACCCTAAAAGGTAAAGTCTAGTATGCACTCGAGTGCATGTTGTGCACTCTAGTCTAAAGAAAAGTGTATGTTATTAAACTGAAAAGTACAACACAATATTACTAAAAAGTGTAAGTCACTATGACTAAAAATATTATTATACAGTTTAATAATTGAAAAGTGCAACACCATTACCAAAAATTGTAAGTCAGTAAAAGTGAAAAGTGCAACATGGATTAGGGTGCACAACATGCACTCGAGTCCATAGCAGACCAACCCTATATATATATATATTTTTTTTTTTTTTGTAATTTTTTTCTTTGTGTTTCAGTTTTCAATTGTAGTGACTTGCACTTTTTAACAAATATTTTTAGTTATATTGATTTACACTTTTTGATAATATTATATTGCACATTTTAATTATATGATGTACTTTTTAATTGTAGTGTCTTACATTTTACAATAATATTTTCATTTATAGTGACTTACACTTTTTAATAATATTGTGTTGCACTTTTCAGTTATAATAACTTACATTTTTCATTAAAAGTTGTGATACTGACTTGCACTTTTTAATAATATTGTGTTCAACTTTTCAATAAATATTGTGTTTAACTTTTCAATAAATATTGTGTTGCACTTTTCAGTTATAATAACTTACACTTTTCATTAATATTGTGTTGCACTTTTCAATTATACTAACTTACACTTTTCATTAAAAAATTGTGATATTTACTTGCATTTTTTAATAATATTGTGTTGCACTTTTCAGTTATAATAACTTACACTTTTGATTAATACTGTGTTGCATTTTTAAGTTATACAGACTTACACTTTTCATTAAAAAAATGTGATACTGACTTGCACTTTTTAATAATATTGTGTTGCACTTTTCAATTTTTATAACTTACATTTTTCATTAATATTGTGTTGCACTTTTTAGTTATATTGACTTGTACTTTTTAATAAATATTGTGTTACACTTGTTAGTAATAATGATTTACACCTTTCATTAAAAATCGTGTTACATTTTTCAAGTATAGTGATTTACATTAAAAAAAAAAAGATTATTCCCTAATATAGTCACTATTAGCACCCCTTAATCAAATAGAAACACCAACTTTAATAATTTTATAATATAGTCAAATTAAAACCAAAAAACTCATACTACCCTTAATCTAATTATTTAAATTAATTTCGTGATTTAAAACTAACTCGATTTTTTAAATTAATTTAGTCAATTCCTATAATTTAGGTTATGTTACTAGAAAGTCACTGACTTTCTGTTGGGATATGAATCCTAGACAAGTCCTAAATATTGATAAAAGATGAAGTTTTGATAAGCCAAAAGTAGTTGGAATATTTTCTAAGTGTTGACTAATCTAGTCTAGTTGAGTTGAAGTCATCTTGAACAGATCAGTAGAGTTCACATGAAAAGAAAGTATTGTTTTCTTATTAAAAGATAAGTATGATTTATAAGTACTTCATATGTGCTATTTGTATATGTTAGATTGTTGTTGAGCTATGAATAATCATTGTATAGAGTTCATGATTTTGAATATAATAGATAGACTGATTGTATAGTTTATAAGTTGACTAAGCTGAATTGTAAGCTTAAAGTAATGTAATAGTCTTGTTAGGATAGAATAGTTTTCTATTGAAGATTGCACATGAAGACTGAAGAAGAAGAGTTGAAGTCTACTACACAAGACAGGTGGACTACAAGACAAGTGCATATCAGACTACACAAGACGGGTCAACTTGAAGTAAAGTCTAAGTGAAGCGCGTATAGAGATAAGGATGAAGAAGTTAGTTATGGAATAACTACTTAACAAGAAACGCGTGGATAGATAAGAAGATGCAGTTACAAAGTTAGTTTTCAAGAAGAGTTGGTTACAACTAACTTAGTTCTTGATTTCTGAAGTCTATAAATACCTCAAGGTGTTTATCATTTGAAGACTACTGTTACTGTAAATGCGCATACTGATACATACTGAAGATATACTGAAGATTACTCACAGAGTTCGTTGAAGTTCAGAAAGCAAGTCAGAAGACAAGTGAAGAATCAGAAGACTGCTACTGAATAAGTTTTTGTTTTTTGTTGTTTTTATCAAGTTGCTAGATACTTGTTAAATTTCTAGTAAGATCGTAGACGTATCTGGTGGTATAGTCTTAGAAGATCTAAGTCTTCTTCTTGGGACTTAAAATCACAGGAATACTTACACTTTGTACTCGATTGGAAGAGTTTAGTGGAAACATCACAACTGGGTTGTGAGAGTGGATGTAGACAAGTTGTCGAACCACTATAAATTGTTTGTGTTGTTTACTTTACTGTTTTGTTTAATTGCTTAATTGTTTACACACATAACTGAACAAGACAAGTTGAGTATAGAACAGAGTTCTCGAATTTAATAAGTTGAGTATAAACTTAGATTGGGCTCATTGTTAATTTCGTATTCCGCACATTGTATTCTGATATTTCGATAGATTTTTGAAAAGTCTATTCACCCCCCTATAGACATTTTCACTAGCTTACTCGTTATTAACTCAACTTTCGGGACCTACAAGTGGTATCAGAGCGGTGGTTTTCGAACTGCTGTTTCTTGATAACCGACTTAAGACTAAGGGTGAAGTCTTGGTCCGTGATTGTACTTGCCTACGTGTTCTTGATCTATACTCCAGTTATATCTGTTTCTTGTTCCCTGTTCTTGACTTAACTACTTCTTGATCGTAAATCTGCTTAGCACTTATTTCTTGAAATCATGTCGTTGGAAATTAGCGCTAACAAATTGCCCAAGTTCCAGGTTCAGGATTACGACTACTGGAAGCTGCGAATGGAAGCAATTTTCAGCTCCACGCATGATCTAACGATCTCTGTTGTGACCGAGGGACCGATCGTGACAATGGTCCCAAATACTGCAAATCTTGACAGAGACAAACCAATTGGCACACTCGTCAAGAAACCAAGGTCTGATCTAACCTCAGAAGAAATGCGTCAAAATAATTTGGATAGTTTGGCGAAGAATTATATTTTACACACCCTTCCTAACGAGTATCTAGGAAAAGTGTTAAAATGTAAAACTGCCAAAGAGATGTGGGACAGATTAGCTATCATTTGTGAAGGGACATCCCTGATCAAAGAGAGCAAATTATCCACTGCTGTCCAAAGATTTGAATCATTTCGAATGAAAGCTGGCGAAACTATCGACCAGCTGGATACTCGTTTCACTAAAATCATGAATGACCTTGAAGTTCTTGGTAAAACTTATACTCCTCGTGAAATCAATCTTAGGATTCTTAAGAGCTTAGATTCTCGATGGAAAATGGTAAAGATGATAGTTAAGAATACCCAAGACATAGATGCTTGGAGTGCAGAGACCATGTTTCAAACTCTGAAGGCTCATGAGTTTGATTTAGACGAAGATGAACCACTAGCCAGTAGCGATAGAGAACATGTTGTATCTAAGAACGTTGCCTTTAAGTCTAGCTCTTCTAAGTCTTCTAAGGTAGATAGGTCTAAGCCTAAGACTAAGTCTGCCTCTGTAAAAGACGAGTTAGATACTGATCTTAGTTTGAAGGATCAGGTGAGCCTCATGGTTAGAAAGTTTGATAGGCTGAATAAACGTTTCGGAAGATACAAGAAGTTCTATAGGGATCATAGAGCGTCTACTTCTAAGAACTCGTCTGAGACCAGACGAGACCGAAACTCATCCGAAAAGGAGAGACGAAGTCTCGAAAGGTAATAGACGAGATAGAGAGTCTGACGATAGGAAGATTCAACGTTCCGATAGACGTGATAAGCGTAGGGATAAATCTCCTATTAAAAAGGCTACTAATGATCTCTTGTGCTACAACTGCGAAAAGCCAGGTCACTACATATATGAATGTCCAGACCTGAGCACTGACGATCGAGAAGAACGTAAAGCTCGAAGGGAAAGAAGATACAACCGTGGCAAGAAGGCAATGATGGCCAATGATGACTCTGATTCGGATTCAGACGAGTTGCCATCGTCCTTATCTAGCCACTCGACTGATCGAGACCACGACGAAGCATTCATAGTAGATGATGGCCTATGTTGCATGGCTAAAATCGACCAAGAGGTATCATCTGCTACATCTTTTCAATCTTGTGATGATTCAGAAACTGATGAAAGTGATACTGCTTGTAGTGAAGTAGGAAGTAGTCCTCAGCACTCGACTAGTGCTATTGAAGACGACCTTATACTTGCTAACCAAGCATTCATCGAAGTCAGTGATGAAAACATTGCATTAAAACAAGAAATCATTGATCTTAAGGAAGCTCAGTCCAAAGTAGATCCTAATATAACAGTCCTAAATGAACGCTTGACTGAAGAGTTAAGACAACTCAAAGAAAAGTGTGCATTGACAGACAGGTTATATCAAGACCTACTTAAGACACATGCAACTGAGAGAAATGAATTTAATGTTTTAAAGAGCAAGTGCAATAGACTTGAAGAACGTAATAAGTTCTTAGAAACCGAGGTTGTCACATTAGATCTCAAACTTACTGACCTGGTTAACTCTTCAAAGATTAACCTTGAACTGTCAGATAGGTATAGAGATCCAGGTGACAAGACAGGTATAGGTGCTGAGTCATCTAGCTCGTCTACTCGAGTCATTAAGAACCCTACTACTACTAACGCAAGACTTTTGCCAAATGATAAAGGAAAAGGACCTATGTTATACGATATTGGTACTCCATCTCAAGGTACTGTACCTAAACAAGCTCGAGTTAACATTCCGATTACCAAGGGAGGTAAAAAGAATGGTAACAGCAAGCCTGTTCAACCTAGAACTAATCTTCAAAGGACCACTAATCGTGGACGACCCAACCAGGTCAGATACGAGGATTGGTACCCTGAGGAGACGAGCACTAGACAGGTACAGACTAGACGACAAGAGCCTAGACCTCCTTTCATAAGGCAGTCTCAGCTCTACTCGTCTAGACCTAGACAAGTAGTTCCAAAATATCGTACACAAGCTGTTCTATATCCTCCACCTTTATCATATGATATCATTAGTGAGGAAAGACCCAAACGCGTCTATAAACCGTATGGACCTAATGCTTACAAGCCATACTCTGACTATCATAGACCAGTGCCTGCTCAAGTAGAGATTAAGTCGAAAGGCTATCTCCAAAGAGTATACCCGAACTCGACTGATAGACCAGTTAAGGACAACAAGGTCTTATTTTGTAACAAATATGGGCGAAAGCTTAAAAGATCGAACTTGTTCAAGACTCCAATGTATATTTGGATTCCTCTGAACACGACTAACCCCCAAGGACCCCAATAAACAAATGGGTACCTAAATTATTGAATATCTTCATTGCAGGGTCGACTTGACTTGTATAAGAAGGGTGGCTCAGTAGGAGAAACCTGGTACATAGACAGTGGTTGTTCGCACCACATGACTGGTACCAAGGCTCTCTTATCAAGCTACCATGAGCAAGAAGGACCAAAAGTGATATTTGGTGATAGCTCCACTGCTGTCACTAAAGGATTTGGTTACATCCGGAATGGAGACGTTGAGATCCAAGATGTCTCATATGTTGAAGGTTTGAAATATAATTTACTCTCTGTTTCTCAGTTTTGTGATCGTGGTTACAAGGTGCAGTTCAAGAGCCGCAAATGCGAAATCATTGACAAAAGGACGCACACAGTCCTACTAGTCGGCGTAAGACAAGAAAGTGTGTACATAGTGAACTGGAACAGTTGTCCGAGGGACACCTGTCTACTTACTAAGAATCCTAAAGAGCTTGGGTGGCACTGGCATAGACGCCTTTGTCATCTAAAATTTAAGGTTCTTAATAAGATAGCCAGAGATTACCTTGTTGAAGGTATTCCCAATGAAGTTTACTACAAGTCACATGTATGCACGGCCTGTCAACAGGGTAAACAGGTTAAAGGTTCTTTTAAGTCAATTCCTACTCTCTCAACTAGTAGAGTCCTAGAACTTCTACATATGGATCTTCATGGTCCAATAACTCCTCCAACCTTAAATGGAAGAAGGTACACACTTGTTGTTGTAGACGACTATTCTAAGTTTACTTGGGTAGTCTTTCTATACAAGAAGAGTGATACACAAACACTTCTGCCTGAACTGTTGAAGAAGTTACAAGTTGAGAAGAACCAGTCCATTGTCAAGATTCGTAGTGACAAGGGAACTGAGTTCATTAATTGCTATATCAAAGACTTTTGTGCTAAACGTGGTATCCAGCATCTTACTAGTGCAGCCAGGACACCACAACAAAACGGTGTAGCCGAAAGAAGGAATCGAACTCTTAAAGAAGCCTGTAGGACCATGTTAGCTGAGTTCAACACTCCTCAAAAGTTTTGGGCTGAAGCTATCAATACTGTATGCCATTCACAGAACAGAAGTGCGATCAACAAAGCTCTAGGCAAGACACCTTATGAGGTTTGGAAAGGTAGAAAACCCAGAGTTTCATATTTCCATATATTTGGTTGTAAGTGTTTCATTCACAACAATGGAAAGAGCAAGTTGAATGCTTTCGATGCTAAAGAAGACGAGGGGATATTCTTAGGATACTCCTCGACTAGCAAAGCATTTAGGGCATTCAACTACTCAACTCTTTGTGTGGAAGAAACACCACATGTGGTTTTCGATGAATCTCGACAGGACTCGTCTGCCGACAAGATCAGTAAGAAGGTAACTGATCTAACGATCGAATCTGACAAAGATTCAGAGGTATATGAATCCGTTCAAGCCTACAATCCATTCATGAAAGCTCTCGAATCTGATGACAAGGAGAAAGTAAGTGCTCAAGGTAAGTCTTCTAGACCAGTTGACATGCCTGCTCTAGTTGACTTATCTACTCCTGGTAAATCTGTTGATGATACAAATGATGTTGACATGCATGATGTTGTACATGATATAGATGATGATAGTATTCCTGTTAAGAATAGAAAAACATGGAAATCTGCGCATGATACTGAAAATATCATTGGTGACTCTACTATTGGTGTGAAGACTAGACGACAACTCTTTGAGTCGCAAGAACAGCCGAGTCCAACTATGTTTTGCTGGTGTTGTTTCCTCTCATCTATTGAGCCTACCACTGTTAAAGAGGCATTGGCTGATAGTAATTGGATCATCGCTATGCAAGACGAGTTGAACCAGTTTGTTCGAAACGACGTCTGGGAACTTGTCGATAGACCAGAACATCATAATGTAGTTGGCACTCGATGGATTTTCAAGAATAAGAAAGATGAGAATGATTTAGTCGTTAGGAATAAGGCTAGACTAGTTGCCCAAGGCTATTCACAAGCTGAATGCATAGACTATGATGAAACATATGCTCCTGTTGCTAGACTTGAAGCCATTCGTTTGTTCCTTGCATATGTTGCTCACATGAAGTTTACTGTATATCAAATGGATGTTAAAAGTGCATTTCTTAACGGTATTCTTGCGGAAGAAGTGTATGTTGAACAACCTCCAGGTTTCGAAGTCAAAGGCGACCAGGTGTACAGATTAAAGAAGGCCTTATACGGACTAAAGCAAGCTCCAAGAGCATGGTATGATACTCTCTCTCTCTTTCTATTGGAAAATGGTTTTACTAAGGGCAAGGTCGATCGAACCTTGTTCAGAAGACAAGAAGGGAAAGACATTTTACTCGTCCAAATTTACGTAGATGACATCATTTTTGGGTCACCTAACAAAAAGCTGAGTGAAAGTTTTTCAACACTCATGCAAAGTAAATTTGAGATGTCTATGATGGGTGAAATGAATTACTTTCTTGGTCTTCAAGTAAAACAAACTCCAGAAGGTATTTTCATAAATCAGGCGAAGTACACTAGAAATCTTCTAGACAAGTATGGGATCAAAACTTGTAAGTCCACTGGCGTACCAATGCAACCAACTTACAGAATGGACCCAGATGAAAACGGTAAATGTGCTGACCAATCTTATTACCGTGGATTAATTGGTTCCTTATTGTACTTAACTGCCAGTAGACCAGACATTGCATTCTCTGTTGGTGTTTGTGCTCGATTCCAAGCCAATCCAAAAGAAAGTCACATGGAAACCACCAAAAGGATCTTGAAATATTTGAAAGGGACCATCAATCGTGGTATATGGTATCCATCAAATGATGGTCTATCCTTAAGTGGCTATTCAGACTCAGACTTTGGAGGCTGTTGAATAGATAGGAAATCTACTTCAGGTTCTTGTCAATTTTTAGGCACAAAACTCATATCCTGGTTTTCTAAAAAGCAGACTAGTGTTGCTACTTCTACTACCGAAGCCGAGTACATGGCTGCTGGTAGCTGTTGTAGTCAACTACTCTGGCTCATTCAACAGCTTCGTGATTACAACATACATGAATCAAATGTTCCTATTTTCTGTGATAGTAATAGTGCAATTGCCATTACACAAAATCCTGTTTTGCACACACGTTGTAAGCATGTTGATGTGAAGCATCATTTCATACGTGATCATGTAGAAAAGAAGGATATTCGCATGGAAAAGATTCATACTGATTTTCAAAGAGCTGATATTTTCACAAAACCATTAGCTGAAGCACGTTTTCGTGAGCTATGCATTAGTTTAGGGCTAATTGATCTAGACCCTACTTGCCTATAGCTATGTACTAACCAGACAGGTACATCAAGAAAAGGAGACAAGATCACTAGACCAGAGCACTCGTCTACTCACGCAACAGACAAGTATACAAGGCTAGACTAGATGACCAAACAACCCGATGAGGAAGCTGGTAAAGCTGAGGGTAATACTAAGAGAATAAACAATTAAGGGGGAATCTTTGATTTCTTAAATAACCTTATGTTGACTCTTATGTTTGTTAACATTCATCCTGTTCAAAACCTTGACCATTGCTTTAGATTGATATTCATCTTATTTATGTTACTCTACTTGTACCTACGATTACACATTGCAAATGATAAGATAGGTACATGAAGTCGTTCGACGTTCAGAATAGACAAGCACAGGCGAAGGGGGAACTCGTCTTGTGTACTTAAGCCAACTCGTCTTGTGAAGCTTAAGTCTACTCGTCTGTTCTGGATAGACTCGAACAGACAAGCTAAGTGCTCTTTTTGAAATATGTTAAGTGTTTAATCAAAACGAATTAAGGGTATTATAGTAATTCGATAATGCCAAATTTTGAAAACCCCAGAATTGGATTTATACACTCCATTTTAATGAGGTGTATTCACCCAATTCGTACTCAACTTTACTAGGGCAGATGAGTTCACTCCCCTGTCCTAACTAAGAAGAGACGGATTTCAAATTTTCAAATATCAAATCACATAATATTCTCGATTCCGTAACCGAATACCAAAAGCCCCAACCGTTGGATCTAATCCTTCGATTTTGGCCATTGGATCAAAAATTATGTTTTGAACAAAACCCAACACTTACACACGTCTTACCCCACAATTTCTTAACTCTCCTACTTTCAAGCATTTGTTCTCTTGCAAATCCAAGCTATTCATTCTTATTCAAACTCTTAAGAATGTCGACTCGCTCTATTTTCGATGTGAGAACTAACATGCATGCTACATTCGATCTAGGGAGATACATTTCCGACAATAAAGTGCATGTTGAACCTTCTGTGTTCTTTGAGGGCAATCACACAGATGGAAATGCCGAAATTCTGTCCAAATGCACCAGATGTGGTCTAAAGCCTTATTTGGAGGCGTTTCCTCAAGTCGTTCTGGAAGAGGAAGTACTGGAGTTCTATGCCAACGCCACCAGACGAGGTGACACAATTGGATCCTTTATTGGTGGAAGTCCAGTAGAAATTACTCGAGAAGCCATGTTCGAGCATCTGAAGTTGCCCACCGGAACAATTGATGTAGAGAATTATGCCATTGGGCAAGAGACAAGATATCTGAGTATATTTTGTGGAAGAAAGATGAGGCTGAAACCAGATGGCAAGCTACCTGCCGTCAAGAAGATGGAACTTCTAGAGAAATATCGAACCCTTTTGGACATAGCCAGCAAAATCCTGCTATGTGCCACTGGTTCCCATGACTCTGTAACCTTGGGAAAAGCAAGGGTGATGGCTGCCATTTATGATGGTATTACAGAAGGCAATTGGTTCAAATTGATAGCTGATCGGATCATGTATTTCGAGCGAAGTGTTCGAGTGGACACCAATACTCGTAATTGGGTGGTATCTAATGTGGTTGGATATGGAAACAAGCTTAGCATTCTATTTCCATTATTAATGCCAAACAAGTCGGAATGGAGTAAGGGTAAGCCATTCCATCCTTTGAAGTTTTATTTGAAAAAGGAAGCCTTGAAGAAGCAGGCTGCTGCTAGGCCAGCTGCACCTAGGCAAGCTCGCATTGATCCTATGGAAGCCTTGCCGTATGCTGCCTCGACTAGTGCATCGGAGGATGAGTCAATTGAAGAATCGAAGAAAGCTGCACAAGACTCGTCTAGTGCAGATGACTCTGAGAAGACTCGGTCGGAAGAGGAGTCCGAACGAGAAAAGGAGCCAAGTGATCAAATTCCAGAATTGTACACTCTTGTGCAAGTTGGGTCGTCCTCTCCACCAGAAGAGTCAAGTATTCAGGTTGGTACATCTTCTCAACCTTTGTCAATTCCTCTCTCTCACTCTTCTGTTCGAACCAAGGCTAGATCACATCGATCTAGGCCCAGACCTATTACCTCAACCTCGCAAGTGCTGGCAGCACATCCGCTGAGAGCCAGCCTACCCCTAAACACTCTCATAATTGACACAACTGATACTCCGACAGTTGTCACACCAATCCTAGACACATCAAAGCCCACAGAAACCACATACCAAATTCTATCCTTACCTTCAACAGAATATGTTGAACCTATCAACCCATCTACTTCAGACAAGACACCAGTTGCCACTGCAACAGCTGAGTTAGGGACCCCACCTACTCAGACCCCGTCTGAAGTTAGATTCGAATCCTTGGTCTACTACCCGATGTGTTTAAGAGAGAAGAGAATTCGATCGAAGATGAGCAAGAATCTGAAGAAGCAGCTCTCATCTATCGAAGTCGACTACTCGTCAGAGCAGTTTGAGAAACTTCTACGTATATGCACCTGGGTTGCATTAAAGAAGTCTTCAACAGACGACTTGTTCGAAGTCATCCTAGGAAAGGGCGGAATTTCGAATTTCATGGATTGGGAGATGGAACAAAAGGAGAATAGTGGTGTTCGAGATCACTCTGAATTATTTCCAGCTCACGCCATTACTGCTCTAGCGAAGAGATTGCTGAATATTTCTGATGATCTGATGTGTTCCGAATCACAATTTGACATGGGTGTTCAAGTTTCAGAATCAGATTTCATTGAAGATGTAGCTATGTTTGAAGTTGCACCAGCTACGGAGATTCACTCTACTGATCCTGTAGTAGAGCTCGACAATGTCTCAGACCAGTTGAGAGGCATTGTGTTCAGATTCCAAGTAGATCATGCTAACGGTCCAAGGTCAGATTTTGCCTTTATCAACCGATATACTGATCTAATGCTTCCCATTGAGATTTGTGGATATATGGAGAAGCTGCATGACTTATTGAAAAAGGACTTAGCTATTGCTGAAAGGAAGGCTCATGAAGCAAGGTTAGCTATAATTCCTTATTTTCCCCAACTGAATTTAAAAACTATTGCTGGAAGTGTGCTTCCAGAAGCTGAAGTAGTTGAAGACGAGGTCTTGACTGCTGCTCCAGAAGGCCCGTTGGTGGAAGTATTGTCAACTCCAGATGATGTGATTATGGAAGAGGCTACTCATATTGAAGTTGGACAATCGTCTCGAGCTATCCCAGCTGCCTCAATAGATGAATTGAAGGAAGACTTGAAAGCTGTTATCAAGTCGTCTATTGATGAATTTCTCAAATCCGAGCTTAAGAAGCCTCTTGTTGAACAGAATAGTGTCCTTGTGACAAGTTCAAAAGAGATGATTATGAATGAAGTCAATCAGTTGGATAATGATTTCAGACAAGAGATGTTTAATCAAATTGAAGGATTTCTTCAGAATCAAGTTGAATATTCGGAGAAGAGCTCTGTTGATTTTGCTCGTGTTCTAGCTACTGAATCCAGAAAGATGGAAAGAGTCTATAGAGCCAAAATCGAGGTTGCTGATGTTCAGAGAAAAGAAGCCTTTGATCAGTTAGCACAAGCAAAAGAAATTATCAGTGCTATGACTGAAGAGAACAGGAAGCTGCGTCTGACTGCAACACATTTTAAAAATGAGTTGAACTTGTCCACTCAGAAGCTGGAATTGGTGGCAACCAAACTAGACAAGTTGAGTCAAGATGGTTCTCATGAAAGGCAGATTGAAAGAGCTACAAACCTTATGAAGCAAGCTATGTTAGAAGAGATGACTCGGTTTACTTCTCTATTCTCTCTCAAGGCGACTGTTGAAGCCAAAAAGGGGGAAGAGACAAGTCGAGTTGAAGTTATTGCTGAAGGTGAGAAAGGCAAAGATGTTGCATCACCAGAAGCAGAAGCTGAAACAAGACAAATGTCAAAAAGAAAGTCTATTGTTATAGAAGAGCCGAAAGAAGCTGAGACAACAACAAAAGTGAAGAAGCAAAAGGTTGTTGATCCGAATGATGAAGCTCACTATGCTAGCCAAAAGAAGATTGGAAAACATATTGAAATGTTGCAAAAGCTGAAAGCAGATGAAGATCAGATGGAAGATCAATTCATTGACTACTTCATTGACAAAGAACATCGATCTGAATGGATGAAAGTGAAGAGACAATGGGAAATTGATCACTGGATAATCAGGAAGTGTGGTGACTCTGAAAGTCCAGATGAGTTATATTCTTTGTTCGATAAATTTTTGGAAGGTCAGAACAGAATGCTTAGGAATTTGATCTTGAGAATATCTGCTGGAGCAAACTTCAATATTTGTGTTCCTGAATTTCCAAGATGGAAATGTCCTATGACAAGCTCTGGTAGAAGAGTTGATATGAATCAAATCAAAAAATTTGAAGAAGAGCTGTTGGATAAAGAAAAGATCGAAGATGAAGATCATATCAGTATTATTCACAGAAGACTTCTAGATGCGTTCAATGTTCCAAATCCAGAAGGAGGTACTCTTTCAGATTAGTTGAATTCTTATATGATATTTTTGTTTTTACTCTGATACTTATTTTTTTGAAGTATGTGTAATATCTACTGTTCTTATTTTGAATGAATGAAAAGATAAAGTACTATTTGATGTTAAGACAAGATAACTACTTAACTAGTCTACTGTTGAAGAAAAGATTCAAGTAGTTTTGGCTTCATCAAAAATGGGGAAATTGTTGGGATATGAATCCTAGACAAGTCCTAAATATTGATAAAAGATGAAGTTTTGATAAGCCAAAAGTAGTTGGAATATTTTCTAAGTGTTGACTAATCTAGTCTAGTTGAGTTGAAGTCATCTTGAACAGATCAGTAGAGTTCACATGAAAAGAAAGTATTGTTTTCTTATTAAAAGATAAGTATGATTTATAAGTACTTCATATGTGCTATTTGTATATGTTAGATTGTTGTTGAGCTATGAATAATCATTGTATAGAGCTCATGATTTTGAATATAATAGATAGACTGATTGTATAGTTTATAAGTTGACTAAGCGGAATTGTAAGCTTAAAGTAATGTAATAGTCTTGTTAGGATAGAATAGTTTTCCATTGAAGATTGCACATGAAGACTGAAGAAGAAGAGTTGAAGTCTACTACACAAGACAGGTGGACTACAAGACAAGTGCATATCAGACTACACAAGACGGGTCAACTTGAAGTAAAGTCTAAGTGAAGCGCGTATAGAGATAAGGATGAAGAAGTTAGTTATGGAATAACTACTTAACAAGAAACGCGTGGATAGATAAGAAGATGCAGTTACAAAGTTAGTTTTCAAGAAGAGTTGGTTACAACTAACTTAGTTCTTGATTTCTGAAGTCTATAAATACCTCAAGGTGTTTATCATTTGAAGACTACTGTTACTGTAAATGCGCATACTGATACATACTGAAGATATACTGAAGATTACTCACAGAGTTCGTTGAAGTTCAGAAAGCAAGTCAGAAGACAAGTGAAGAATCAGAAGACTGCTACTGAATAAGTTTTTGTTTTTTGTTGTTTTTATCAAGTTGCTAGATACTTGTTAAATTTCTAGTAAGATCGTAGACGTATCTGGTGGTATAGTCTTAGAAGATCTAAGTCTTCTTCTTGGGACTTAAAATCACAGGAATACTTACACTTTGTACTCGATTGGAAGAGTTTAGTGGAAACATCACAACTGGGTTGTGAGAGTGGATGTAGACAAGTTGTCGAACCACTATAAATTGTTTGTGTTGTTTACTTTACTGTTTTGTTTAATTGCTTAATTGTTTACACACATAACTGAACAAGACAAGTTGAGTATAGAACAGAGTTCTCGAATTTAATAAGTTGAGTATAAACTTAGATTGGGCTCATTATTAATTTCGTATTCCGCACATTGTATTCTGATATTTCGATAGATTTTTGAAAAGTCTATTCACCCCCCTATAGACATTTTCACTAGCTTACTCGTTATTAACTCAACTTTCGGGACCTACACTTTCCAAATTCGAAAATTAAATTCTCAGATTCTTGTTATGCACTGAAATCAAAATAAGAAAATTTCCCAAATTCAATTTCTGAGATTCGGATATGCAATGAAATCAGAATAAGAAATTTCCCAAATTGGATTTTCAATTTCAATTTCTCATATTCGATTATGCATTGAAACCAGAATAATAAATTTCATATTGATATTGATATTAGATCCAAATTCTGGTACGTATCCAATACTTTTCTATTGTTTCGTTGCATATATTTGAGATCTATAGTATTTAAGTGTTCTACACATATGCTCATTTCCAGACACATGTCGAATATTATGCACATGCACCAAATACAACAGTGACATTTATCCTACATATGCATTAACTGCTGCAGCTGTAACATGTACAAACATGTCGACTCCTGTTGGCAAACATATTCTACCGATATGTAAGTGTATAACTGATATGCACCTACTCACGCATATTATTATGTATGCACATGATATATGTCATACGGATATGCAATGTCCTAATTGTTGATAGTTTACGTGATTCTATAGTTAAAAGGTTACAAGGTTATATGAATATGCATTCGACACTGCATATCTGTTTATAATACATACCCTGCGATTTTTCTTGTCGTCTACACTTTATATTCAATATATGTGTCATATAATGTTGTAGATATGCATCTTGAATACAGAACAACACATAGTTCATCGCTCTAATTTAAACAGAAGCATGCATATGATCGTATTACCTTTTGCAGTAGATCTTTATCTCCGTCACCGGTGTTTGTAGACGCTTTTGTCGAAATTTGTAGGTTGAAATGCAGATTTCCAGAATCCCTTAGCTTAATAAAATTAAACGAAATAAATGGAGAGACCTACCTTTTAGGAAAGTTTTTAAATTTTAGAAGGTGATAGATTTTCGGGATTTGGAGAAAATGCATTTACGAATTGATTGGATGTTTAGTTGACTAATAGTTTTGAATTAATAAATTCGAATTTTCAAAATATGATGAAAGGTAAAGTCTAGTATGCACTCGAGTGCATGTTATGCACCATAGTCCATTTGCACTTTTCAGTTTTACTGACTTACACTTTTTGATAAATGGTATTGCACTTTTCAATTATTACTAAAAATATTATTATACAGTTTAATAATTGAAAAGTGCAACACCATTTACCAAAAAGTGTAAGTCAGTAAACTGAAAAGTGCAATATGGACTAGAGTGCATAACATGCACTCGAGTCCATAGCAGACCAACCCTATATTGGTAGAGTCTAGTATGCACTCGAGTGCATGTTGTGCACCCTAGTCTAAAGAAAAATGTAAGTTATTAAACTGAAAAGTACACCACAATATTACTAAAAAGTGTAAGTCACTATAACTAAAAATATTATTATACAGTTTAATAATTGAAAAATACAACACCATTTACCAAAAAGTGTAAGTCAATAAAACTGAAAAGTGCAACATGGACTAGGGTGCACAACATGCACTCGAGTCCATAGCAGAACAACCCTTAAATTAAGTATGACTGAAATATATATATATAACAAATTAAGAGTCAACTAGGGTGCACATTGTACATTCGAGGGTACAACAGCCCTACCCTTAAATTAAATATTACCACTAAATAGTACTCATTGACAAAGTGGGATAGCTCAAGTGGTTAGAGCACCACTACCTAGGCCACAGGTCCTGGGTTCGAGTCATGGGGAGGGGAAAAAAGGGATGGGGTATTTAACTTGTAATAAAAAAAAAAAAACTAAATAGTACTCATTTCGTCCCATAAGTTTTTCACTTTTATTTTCTTTTAGGGATGTCCCACAATAAGTTTGACATACTATTTTCTTCCTCTCAATCACATCACTTATATTTCATCTCTTATTTTATCATACTTCATCTCATGCCCATCTATTATTTTATCTCTCACCGTCACATCTATACCTATCAGAACGGGTTAACGGTGCGGGCTGGTCCAAAATCCATCTCAACCCATCATTTTGAAGGCTTTGGCAGACCGGTCCACGGCGGGGACAGGTTGAAAAACAGTCAACCCAACCCATAGTGGGTGGCGGTCGGCGGGCTAGTCCACAAGCTTTTTCATTAAATATTTATTTTTTACATATATTATTATTATATTTTAAACACTATATAAACAATTAATAAAAAAAATATATAAAGTTTACATAAACTTAAAATTCAAGCAATAATGTTCACAAAATAGTCAAAATAAATAAAACGTACATATAAAAGTCCATCAACATAAAATTATGAAATAGCGTTCAAAGTTCATCAACAGAAAACACAAGATATTAAAATTGCATTTAAGTTCAAATACGCAAACACTTTCTAAGTCCTCTTCATTTCCTTCTCGTTCATCCTCACAATTTTCACCAACATTAGATAAAAATCTCCCATTCAACAAAGTTGTCTCAGTACGTGCATAATCCTCGTCTACATATAAAACAAAATAGTTAAATAGTTGAATATGAAAAATAAACACAAAATATGGTTTAAAATGTAAATAACTTACCAGTAGATGCAAAACCATACAACCAATTGCGAGTGCAAATCAAAGATTGAAATTTCTCAAGAAACATAGAATTTCTATACTTAGTGAGCACACGACCACCAATAGAGAAAGCAAATTTTGAAGCAATGGTAGTAATTGAAATAGTCAAAACATCACATGCCATTGATGCAAGATCGGGAAGTCTTTTTTTTTGTAAAATAATTCCAAACATCAGAAAACTATTTAGACTTTAACTCAGACTTGAAATTTCCTCCTAAATTATTAGGAGTATTGTCTAAGTTATTACCATTCATGACTTTGTTTATCTTAAAATCTACAATTAATTTGAATAAAGGCTAAATAAATTCTCATGAAAACGTATATACAACATGTAATAAAAAAAATTACTAATAAATCAAGGTAGCAATTCAGAAAAAAAAAAAAATAAGCATATGTCCAATCAATTCATAACTAAAATTTAATTAATAATTAATACAAAAAATCAAAGCTTGAGTGTATATATTGTGTACGTAATAATGCATGTAACATATCTTTCTAAAATAAAATAAAAAAATAAGATAAAAGAAAAACAAGAATGGAGGCAGAAAGATTAAAGAATTAATCTTACCAGGCAGTTGTGAGAGGGTTGTGGCCTGTGGAGACGGTGATTTTTTCCACTTTAGGGTTTTAGAGCTCTTCCTTCCACTTTATAAAAATTAAAATTAAAAAAGTCTGCGGGCCAACCCACCCCGTTCGCGGTCCAACCCGCGGCCCATACGTTCTAGACCGTACGGGCCCGTTCCTAAACGGGTGTTTAAATACTTAGTCCAACCAACTATATTAATAGGCGGGGGTTGACAAAGTGGGATAGCTCAAGTGGTTAGAGCACCACTAACTAGGCCTTAGGTCCTGGGTTCGAGTCATGGGGAGGGGAAATGGGATGGGTATTTAACTTGTAATCAAAAAAAAATTAATAGGCGGGGGCGGGTCGGCCCAACGTGTCCAACCCATTTTAACAGCTCTAGTCACATCACTTGTACTACATCTATTATTTTATAATATTTCTTAATCAAAACACCAAAGAGAAATGGAAAACTTATAAAGGGACAGAGGGAGTAAATATTAAGTCAAGACACAACCCAAATAAAAAAAAAAAAAATATATATATATATATATGCTCCCTCCGTTCCAGGGTTACTTTCATATGTAGATGGGCACGTATATTAAGAAAGTGTAATAATGAGTGGAGTTTTGAAGGGTAATTTTGTAAAACTTTATGTATACAGTAGAAATAAGTTAACTTTTGTATTTGTGTGGAGAAGAGTTGCTCTTGTGTACTAGTTACACGCATGTAAGTGGGTCCATTTAAAATATGAATCTTATTGAAAGTTGATTAATATATATATTGCGAAAACAAATTATATGTAATGTGTGTAGCCTATTGGTTTTCCATGCTTTACTCGGTCTGGATTTTTGTGATCCAAAAGTTTAATAAACACACTTCATTTTATCTTTTTTTTTTTTTTTTGGTTCTTTGCAATCCAATTTATATATATTTTTTTTAAATGGAATATTTTATTTATTTTATGCCCAGATAATAATATTTTTTTGTTCCGTGTTCAAATATTAATTTTTAATTTTTTTAAGTCAAATAAAATTTAATCTTACAATGAATATGTGTTGTTATTTAATAGATTACCCTCACTCCCTTTAGTTGTAGGAGTTTTCTCACTTAAATATGTCCATTGCATATCCATTGTTGATCGGTTTGATAAGAGCTCGAGCCGAGCTCGAACTTCAAATACTCGGCTCGGCTCGAATAACAGTTCTGTGACCTACGATGGACGATTAAAAACCTACAACTTTGTATTCGATAGGGCGAGAATTATTTTGCACTCGTCGGTTCCAAAATAAATGGCAACGCTCTAGTATGTGTTGTTGCTGACTAAAGCAACTTTCATGAAGGAATTATCCTCGGCTCCATTGTTGATATTGTTGCTTGGAATTGAGTCCCGAGACCAACCTGCTACTATCCTTCCAGAGGTCGCTTCTTTGATTGCGGAATTTGCTAATGTTTTTCTGACAGACTTGCCCCAGGGACTGCCACCTCTTCGTGATATACAACATCACATCGACCTGGTGCCCGACGTGTCTTTGCCCAATCGCCCACATTATTGGATGAGTCCAGTGGAACATGAGGAATTAAGATGACAGGTTGAGGAATTGGTTACTCGGGGAGTGGTTCGTCAAAGTTTGAGCCCGTGCGCGGTTCCAACTCTTCTTATTTCAAAGAAAGATACGACGTGGCGCATATGTGTTGATAACCGAGCTATCAACTATAGTTCGGTACCAGTTTCCTATTCCCAGATTGATGACTTATTAGACCAGTTGAGCGGAGCTTCAATTTTCAACAAACTTGATCTTAAAAGTAGGTACCATCAAATTCATATTCGTCTCGTCAATGAGTGAAAAATAGCTTTTAAGACACAAGATGGGCTTTTTGATTGGTTGGTCATGCCATTCAGACTATCCAACGCTCCAAGCACATTCGTACGCGTCATGAATCAAGCATTACGAGTGCTTATTGGGTCGTGTGTCGTCGTTTATTTCGACGACATCCTTATTTATAGCAAAACTTTGGAGGTCCATTTGGAACACTTGCGAGCGGTGCTTTTGATTCTACGAACCGAGAAGTTTTATGCGGCCACAACAAAGTGTCTATTTAGTTTTGTTTCTGGGGTATATCATTTATGCCAAAAGAATTCAGGTTGATAATTTGAAGATTGCAACCATCCGGGATTGGCCGAGTCCGACGTCCATCACCGAGACATGAAACTTCCATGGCCCGTCGGTTCATTGCACATTTCAGCACCGTCAATTCCCCTATTACATATTCATTGGTAAGAAGTCGTTCATGTGGACGATAGAAGCATCTGGGGCGTTTCAAATCATTAAGAAAAAATTGATGCACACTATGTTGAATTTTATGCAGTCGTGCGAGCGGGCGCCATTGACGACATTATTTATTTCACCGAGAGTTTATACTCTACTCGGATCATGAGGCCCTTCGCTACCTTGCCACACAGGACAATTTATCGGCTCGTCATGCATCATGTTTCCGTGCAGATCAGTGGATCAACAATGTTAAATTTGTCATTGCTCATCTCCAATATGTGGGTTGTTCTTTTTTTTTTTTTTTTTCTGAAAGGAAAAAGAATTATATTACCGGAGAACCAGAGGTACACAAAGGAGTGAATCACTTAGGGATTACAGGGGGAATATGTGGGATGTTCTAATTTGGGTATTCGATTGTCCTATCCCGATTGATTGGAAGTATTATGTAGCATTCGATGTTGTTACACTTTGACTTATTGCTTGTTTAGGGTATGACCAAAATACCACTTTCACTGTTTTCTTTTTCTTTCACTTTTCTCATCTATGTTGACATGTCGTGTTCCAATTATCTCCTTGTTGACCTTTCTTCTACTGTTTTGCAATACATAGTCAAATATAAAATTGATTTACATCTAGTGAACATTTGTGCAATGAATATTAAATTATTGAACAAACTACATGGGAGATGGGATGGATCCAAACAATAGTAAGATTGCCACAATTGATGTGGAGGTCGGTTTAGGTCATTCAGATAATGTCAGAATCTCAAACAAGGACGAATTTGGAGCAATATGAGGGAGTGATGTGAAGCAGGTAGTTTTCACCAATGTTGGGCTAACTCTAATTAAGCATTGTAGATGTTGTTAACTCTTAAATGCTTTAACATTATCAACAACATCTTAATTTGACCTTCCTTGATTTATTCTAAGTTCTTTCTGAAATGTTACATTAAATGTTGTACTAAATGCTCTCACATTCAGGTACGATTCTAGAAGCTTCTACAAGAGTCTGGAACCTGGAAGATTCAAGAATGTTGGAGAATGTGCTAGAAGGCCTTGGAGCAGTTTAGAACGACCTGGAAGATGGAAGAAGGATCTAGAAAGATCATGGAAGTTAAGATCCTAAAAAATAGGATCTCAAATGGAAGGATCCAGAACTTGGCTATTTCTCTATAAATACCGCTGGAGTCTTTCATTTCAAAGTATGCACTACTCGAGTAACACCTTCTTGAGCGTTCAACCCTAGTTAGGAGTTATGGTCAGTAGTTGTATCATTTAACGTACGCCGAGGGATACCACACCTTCCAGTGTACTTAGTTCTAGTCTTGTATCGAGTAAGAGTGAATCATAGATCAGATTAGTTCTTTTGACAGTGTTCTTACACTTAAGTCTATTTGCAGATTCAGGCACCTGCCTCGATCGTAGTTTCTGTTTGTGGAATGTTGAAGTAATTGCTGAGACATTTCACACGACATTTTTGTATATAACTTAGGAACTAAGTTATTTTTCGCCGTAAGGCTTAGCATAGGTTTTGTTATTAATAAAATCTATGTTAAAAAATATTCCATTGTGTTCGTATTGTGTTTTAGTGTTTTTAGACTTCCGCTGTGTACTGTGTTTACTTATTCACATTCTGTTAGAGTTAATGGTACACTAATTGTCACAACATTCAGTGTAACATTGTTCTGTTTTTACTTAAACACTAGACACCATCCCTCCACACACTTTCAGTTGGTATCAGAGCCGATACCTGACGACACTAGGTTAGATCCTTGCTTAAAGTGTGTTTTAGTTTATGTTAGCAATGGAAACACATCACATATCCACTACACTTAGGCACCCGAACATATTATTCATTTTTTAAGCCTAAGTTGTGCATGTATATCAAGTCGATTGATGAACGTGCTTGGAGGACTGTACTTACAGGTTATGATGTACCAAAGATCCAAATCAACACATCAACTCTCTCACCAGAAAGAAGGAAAAGTCAATTTCAACCAAGGTTATCAAAAAGTGAAGGTAAACTAAGGTATGATCTTTAATGTAGAAAATCAGTTCAATGCATGTTCTAAATATGGTCTTTATGAAAATTAATGTGTCAATACTAGACTTATGCAAAAACTGAATTTTAGTACTACCTTAAATGATGAATCAGATGATGAATTTGATGAATCAAAAGATGTTGAATTTACTTTTCATACCAAGATTGATTATGATGATTCTTTAGATGATAATATGGATGATACCGATTCTGATGTTGCACCTAATGTCATAACATTTATGGTAACATCAAAACAGAGTCACCCAGATTTGAATTGTTTTAATGGGTTTGTTGATGATGCAGGCATAAGGATTGATGATCATAAGTACCAAAAGTTGTTGGATGATTGTAACTCTCAGAAACTCACTCTTAATTCTTTGAACAAAGAGAATGAGAATCTGAAAGGAACAATTACCAAGCTAGAAGTCATACATTCCAGAAGAGATTTTTGAAGTTTGTAAACTGAAGGAGAAATTTATCACCTCTACTTTAAGTTTCATAAAATTTTCTATGAGTGCTTCTGATCTATATATGTTATAGCTATTGGTAAATCTGATAATTGTGGTATACGTTATAATAGTGAAACTGCTTCTATTTTCTAAGAATTTTGAAAGTGTTGTGAAGTTTGTGAAGGCAAATGTTAAAACATATGTTGTAACATCTGCACAAACAGATTCTCACAAAGTCAAAAACATTGAAAAGAAGTTTGTATGTCATTATTTTTCAATAATTGATCATATTTGTCCTTACTGCATGTAAATGTTTGATGATCTGAGATATGAGAAAATGTTGCCTAAAAAGATGTCACATCCTATGAAACATTTTCTGAAATCTGCATGGAAACCAAAAGTTACCTGTAATGTTGTTCACACATTCTTGAAAGCATGTTTACTTGGTCAATGGTATTTTTGATAGTTGTTGTTCTAGACATATGACAGTACAAATTGACTACTTATCTGATTATGTGACCTTGAATGATGGTAATGTTACATATGGTGGTTGTTCGAAAGGACAAATTATAGGAAAAGGAACTTTGAATGTTGAAGGTTTTCCTGAGCTTAAAAATGTTTTACATTTTGATGGCTTGCTTGCTCATTTGATTAGTATTAGTCAACTTTGTGACGATAATTTGCATGTAAAATTTGACAAAGAATCATGTGTATGTTCTTAATAAAGATGAAAATTGTCTAGGGCAGTAGATAATTGTTATCTTATTGGAACAAATGTGTGTAATTTGTCAAAGAATGATGAAAATATCTTATTGCATCAAAAAATTGGGACATGCACATTATAGATCAGTGAAGAGACTAATCAAAGTCGATGCAGTGAAAAGGATTACCAAAACAGAAGTTTCAGAGTACTACTGTATGTGGACCATGCCAGAAAGGTAAGTAGGTAAGAGTGTTGCATAAAATGCTGTCACATTGTTCTACACATCAATGTTTCGAACTGTTTTGCACATGGATTTTATTGGTCCTATGAAAACTGAAAGCATTGAAGGAAAAATATATTCTTTAGTTGTGGTAGATGATTTTTCTAGAAATACCTGGATTGAGTTTTTAAGAGATATATCATAAACATTTGTTGCATTTAAAATTCTCTATAAAAGGTTCAAAAATGTGTTTAACTTGAAAGTTAGTCGTATTAGAACTGATCATGGTAGGGAATTTGAGAATAACATGTTTAATGATTTTTATGATTAGAAAGGTATCTTGTAAGAATATTCATCTCCTAAAACTCCACAACGGAATGTCTTTGCTGAAAGAAAGAATATAACTCTACAAGAAATGACAAGAGTTATGCTCACTTCTAAAAGTCTTGCTAAGAGATTTTGGGTTGTAGCATTGAATACATCATGTCATATTATTAATTGAGTTTATATTCGATCTGGTTCTATTCAAACACCTTATGAGATTTTGAATATTAGAAAACCAAATGTGAAGTATTTTCATGTATTTGGTTGTATGTGTTATATTCTGAATGATATGGATCAACTTCATAAGTTTGATTCTAAAAGTGTAAGGTTTCTTTTTAGGCTATTCTAGAAATAGTAAAGCTTATAGAGTTTATAACCTTATGACTAACACTGTTCAAGAATCTGTTAATGTTGTGTTTGATGATGATAAAGGTCTTACAGATGACAAAGATGAAGAAGATGTATCATAAGTGACTGACAATTCTGAGAATACACTGAAGTCTGATAATGCTGCACCAAATGCTAACACATCTGGAGCAACATCTACAGAACAGTCAGTTGTAAGTTCACAGAATGATCAGTATGTTCCCAAAAGGAATCCTTCTTCAAGAATAGGCAAAAGTCGTCATTCTGACCAGATCATAGGCGATGCTACAGTTGGAGTGCAAACAAGAGGAAGAATAAGATCGAATAAGGTAGATGTGGTAAGAACAATATGCATGTCTTCTATTTGCAATGTTGTGAATGCAGAGTGTTACTATTCTGAAATTGAACCTAAAAATGTGAATGAGGCATTAACTGATGAAAATTGGATTAATGATATTCATGAAGAACTTGGTCAGTTTGAAAGATTTGAAGTATGGACACTTGTTTCAAGACCTAGTCATACTAATGTCATTGGAACAAAGTTGATTTATAAGAATAAAACTGATGAGTTTGATAACAATTTTTTAGGATTGAGACTAGATTAGTTGCACAAGGTTACACCCAAGTTGAGGTTATTGATTTTGATGAAACTTTTGCACTTGTTGCTAGGATAGAATCTATTAGATTATTGCTAGCAATTGCATGTTTTATTAACATTAAACTTCATCAAATGGATGTATAAGCTACATTTCTAAATTGCATTTTGAATGAAGTAGCATATGTTGAACAACTTAAAGGATTTGAAGATCCACAATACCCTGATCGTTTTGTTAGAGGAGAAACTGATATAACCTTGTTCATTAAGCACACTGGAGAAGATTTACTTATTGCTCAAATATATGTTGATGACATTGTGTTTGGTTTAACTTGTGATAAAATGTTAACCAATTTGTTAAAGCAATGACTGCAACATTTGAGATGAGTATGGTTGGAGACTTGAATTATATCTTCTAGGTCTTCAAATCAAGCAATGTAAGGATGGTATATTCTTCTCTCAAGGTAAGTATACTAAGAACTTGGTTAAAATGTTTGGTTTTGAAAGTTAAAAAGTAATGAAAACTTCTATGAGATCTACTTTGAAACTTTGCAAAGGCAATGCTTGTAAGGATGTTGATCCAACATTGTATAGATCCATGATAGGAAGTTTACTTTATCTAACCTCTAATAAACCAGATATTATGCATAATGTTTTTGTTTGTTCTAGGTACCAAGCTAATCCAAAGGAATCTCACCTGAATGTTTTGAAAAGAATTATCAAGTTTGATGCAGGTACAAGTGAACTTGAGGTATGGTACACTAAGGACACCAACAACACTTTGATTGGATACAGTGATGCGGATTGAGCATGAGATATGGACGACAAAAAGAGTAAGAGTAGAGGATGTTTCTACATGGGAAACAATCTTGTGGTTAAGCAAGATGTTTCATGTCTATGAAATTGAAATTGATATCCTTACAATTTTCTGTGATAATATGAGTGCATAAACATTTCTAAAAATTCAGTACAACACTTACTCACTAAACACATTTGCATTAGGCATTATTTTATGAGAGATTTAGTGGAGAAGAACATAGTGAAGTTGGAATACGTACCTACTGAAAATCATAATGATGATATATTTACTAAAGTCTTGACCTTGAGACATTCTCATCTTTGAGGAAATCTCTTGGTATGTGTAGTATCTGAATAATTCTGGATGGATGGTGTCACAAATGTCGTAGCATTTGGGACAACATCATAAGGTTGTATAATTGTTATAGATTTAATTTATTTCCTATTTTCGTTGAATAATTCCTTTGTAAAATATTCTTGAATCTAAAATTTGTTGTGCAAAAATAATCATGTCTTACACCTCTCAAATGCATAAAAAAATAGAATGTTATTAGCATACTAAAAGATGTACCAAATCACTGAGTAACTATGGAGGACGGAGTTCGCTACTACGATGCCTTCTTTTCAAAAGGTGATATTTGGTAAAAACATCAAGAGGTTTGTAATCCATTAAGTAAGTATGGGGCACGGAGTTCGCTACTACGATGTACTCTACATGAACAATGGATCAATACAAATTAGATGATATAACACAAAAAGAAAAAAAAATATGGTGCAACACAAATGAAGTAAATTCATGTAAAAACCGTGTTGAGGTGTATGTAACAGTTTTGAGCATAACATTAGATAATTCGATTATATTTTTATAAGTAGTAATTATTTGATTATTTGTGGAAATTTATTTTATTTATTCCTGATTATACTAACCTACATCTTTGTTTTATTTCAGATTATACACATTTAAATGTTAAAAATTCTAAATGTTCTTAATTTAATTAATTATTTAATTATGATTTTACCCACTACTTAACCATGGTCTATTTTTGTGGCTAAGTTTATGGAGTATTATCGAATTTCTTCTAGAAACTTCCTTAGTTAGTTTTTAATTTTTACACGTATTACTTCCAACTATGCATTCTCTTCTATATACTTTTCATAACATGATATACTAAGCATTGCATTTTTTCGAGTGATTTGAGTATTGCATTTTAAGATTTGCTAAAGCCTTGTTTGTCTCGATTATTGTGATTATCTTTTCGATTTCTTGGTGCTTAAATGACAGGAAACTACCTCACCACACTCAAACTCCCACGAAATTGTCATCTCCATCTCTCTCCAATCTTAATAGTTTCGCTTTCATGGCCGCTTACACCAAAAACTCACCAGCTGCTACAAGAAAAGCTGAAACACTTACCCAAACAACTCCAGTTACACCCATTCCTACAACTGTTCACATTCCACTCGATTCGACCCTTAACGAGCTGAACCAAGCTGTTGAGAATATGTCTCAATCGAATGTGAATTCTGATAATCTATTTCTACTGATTGGAAATATGACCATTGACATTTCTCATTACTGAAAACCCAAAAACTCACCACTACACTTGGTTCGTTCACCTCATAAAAGCCCCAATTTCCAAGTCCTAATACTGAAATAGAGGTAAACGCCTTGATAGCTTCCTCTCTGGGGGAGAGTGAAAAGGAAATTGATGATTTTCCTGTTGCTGAGCAGAACGAGTCTGCAAATGCTGAGACATCCGATTTTGAGGACGCTCAAATGAAGGAGGCCAACGCGAATGCTAACTCAGGAGATCCGGCTTTGTGTTCACTAGAGTTGATTACTCTAACTCATTGAGGAGAAAGAATAAAGGAAGTAGTGTTGATGATGAACCGATTCAAGTTCTTTTCTTAATCGGAGGAAGATAATGTGGTTACTGAGAAACGAGTCAAAGGGAAGTATGATCCAAAGGGAAAGATGGTTGCTGCTGAACGAGACTTGCCCAAAGGAATTGAATCTGATCCAGAGGATAATCCCACCTTTCGTGAGATTAAGAAGACTCTGAGGAAGAATGCTGCATCAAATGCTAAAGCAAGTGCCGCAACACTAGACCCTGATGACAGTAGTAGTGATGATTCTGAGAAAAGCAGTAATAAGGACTCTGAATCAGCTGAGGAAACAAATTCTAAAGGAGGTAATTCTGATCCTGATAATAATTTTTAGACTGATAGATTAGTTGCTAAAATAACTAAACTGTCTACATGAAAGTTGTTAATGGAAAAGAGAATTAACATTGCTGATTTTGAGAAGTAAAGGGTTCATATAATTTTTGAAAGGAAATTGTTGAAAAATGTAACTTTGAGTGATACTTTTGTGTCTGATTGGGTATATGTATTTTATGCTTGACTTATGAAGAGTACGGGTAGATGTAACTCTAAATGATATGGGAATGTACAATTTAGGGGGAGATTAGTTTCACTTACTCTGAAATTGATTAATGATATCTTAGAGATAGAGCATGTGATTGATGAAGATGAACTTGATTTGAACATGGTTGCTACTTCTATAACTGGGGTAGATTAACTAGGTGAAATATTTTGTGCTTGCCAAAGATCTCACATCTCTATACTTTGTACTCCATAAATTGATTGTCTACAATTGGATACCCTATACAAATTCCACTAAGGTGACGAAGGATCAAGCTACATTGTTGTATAAGATGATTTTTGTGTTGAAGAATTTCAATTTGGATTTAACTATTTTCACCATATGCAACTTATAGTGATATTTATTATAAAGGGAATTTACCTTACCATTGTTGATATGTTCATACCTCAAGAGGCATGAATTTTTAAACCTAAGGAAACTGAGGTTATTTGAGGCAAGGTACCCTTAATGACTATCTCACCTGATCTGTTACTTGGTGAAGGATTGTTGATTTGCTCGTATAAAATTCAGATGGTTCTGATCACAGAGATGCTCTTATTCCAGCTCGACCAGCTCCAGCAAGACCTGAATAGAGGAATGCTACACCAAATGTGAAACACATTGATGGTCACATTGGTCAAACTTTTTCTGTTTCCAGATCTTTTATTATACTTCAACTAAAACGTTTACATGACTATATTGATGGCCTTCAGTTCCTTAAAGTTCGTGGTTAGAGACGCTTTCCACTATCACAGGGGGAGAAACACCATCAACTTCTGGGGTTCGAAGTGAAGAGCTCCATGGAGATGTACCAGAAGCTGATTGTGTACCTGATGCTATTCATGAAAAGACTGTTGAACCAGATGTTGTAGTTCACTTTGCTACAACGTGCACTGTTGTTGAAGAGGAGGAGGATTAATTTGCTGATGCTGATGAACGTATGGATGTTCTTTATGACATCTAAACAGGTTATGGTAACAACTGAACAGGTTGATACAAGACAGGGGGAGGGCTGAATATTATAAGTGATTATGTGCAGGAACATGATGCTGCAGCTGTTGATACAACAATATATGTCACTTGTTTAGTTTCTTAAGTATTTGTGCCTTTTATACTTCCCTTGATCTTATGCATTGTTGTTACTGTGTTTAAGTTGATTTACAGAGTTTGTTTTTACTTTCTAGTTGATAGGTTGTCTTTATTCAACTTGCTTAATTTGTTTGCATTTATGATAATAGATTACTGCTTTTATGCTTAAATTGTTTTCTTACTTATCATTATTTGCTTACTGCATGTTGTATAAGTTAGTTGTTTATTGTATTTGATTTTTCACTAACTTTGCTCTATTTTCAGTTTGCTTAAACTGTTTGCCTTAAGAATTATTCTTATTTGCTTACTGCATCAAGTTTGCTTAAATTGTTTGCCATAAAGAATTATTCTTATTTGCTTACTGCTTGCTGATTTTAGGTCTTTGTTAGTTGTTGTTTGTTTTGTCTTTCTAACTTGCATTATTATTCAATCTGCTTAAATTGTTTGCTTTGAGGATAATATAGAAGTACACCTCTCTTTAATTATCATGTGTTTACTGCTTAGTGCTTAAATTGTTTGCCTTGATGATAATATAATTCAGAAGTACACTTCTCTTTAATTCTCATTTGCTTATTGCTTATTGTTTAAGTCTTTGTTAGATATTGTTTTTTTTTCACATTTTTTGCTCTGTTTTTATTTTTAGTCTTTGCTTTGTTTGTTTTTCTTTTCTTCGTTATTGCTCTGATTTATTTTGAGTCTTACATAAGTCTTAGGTTGATCTAGTACATATTCATATATGATTCTCTGATTTAACTTTTGATTTTTGTAAAGTTATATGTGTTTGTAAATAAGTATACTGTTTATACTTATTTTGGTTTTGAATAAGATTACTTTGATCTTATGGCACAGATCTTAGTAAGATTATTCTTGGTCTTTTTTTGATTTGATCCAACGGTTACAACAGGTATTGTCTTGACTAGTATTTGGACTTGATGTTAACCTCACCTAAATACATAATACTGAGTATGTATAGAAATATATGTGCATCAGGCGTGTTGTAGTCGAAAGGTCAAATTGGGAGAGATTGTAGATGTTGTTAACTCTTAAATGCTTTAACATTATCAACAACATCTTAATTTGACCTTCCTTGATTTATTCTAAGTCCTTTCTGAAATGTTACATTAAATGTTGTACTAAATGCTCTCACATTCAGGTACGATTCTAGAAGCTTCTACAAGAGTCTGGAACCTGAAAGATTCAAGAATGTTGGAGAATGTGCTAGAAGGCCTTGGAGCAGTTTAGAACGACCTGGAAGATGGAAGAAGGATCTAGAAAGATCATGGAAGTTAAGATCCTAAAAAATAGGATCTCAAATGGAAGGATCTAGAACTTGGCTATTTCTCTATAAATACCGCTGGAGTCTTTCATTTCAAAGTATGCACTACTCGAGTAACACCTTTTTGAGCGTTCAACCCTAGTTAGGAGTTATGGTCAGTAGTTGTATCATTTAACGTACGCCGAGGGATACCACACCTTCCAGTGTACTTAGTTCTAGTCTTGTATCGAGTAAGAGTGAATCATAGATCAGATTAGTTCTTTTGACAGTGTTCTTACACTTAAGTCTATTTGCAGATTCAGGCACCTGCCTCGATCGTAGTTTCTGTTTGTGAAATGTTGAAGTAATTGCTGAGACATTTCACACGACATTTTTATATATAACTTAGGAACTAAGTTATTTTTCGCCGTAAGGCTTAGCATAGGTTTTGTTATTAATAAAATCTATGTTAAAAAATATTCCATTGTGTTCGTATTGTGTTTTAGTGTTTTTAGACTTCCGCTGTGTACTGTGTTTACTTATTCACATTCTGTTAGAGTTAATGCTACACTAATTGTCACAACATTCAGTGTAACATTGTTCTGTTTTTACTTAAACACTAGATACTACCCCACGCACACTTTCAAGCATTATCAACTCTTTCACCAATGTCATTATGGTCACCTTTAATTGCTTTGCACCATATTTTTGCCCCTAAAGTCAAGAAGTGAGTACAACACGAACTTGGTCATAGTAGTCCTTTCAAAGTACAAGGTCATTATGGCAATATGTAGAAATTATCACATTGTCAATTCCAGGTGTGTTGTCTTTTATATCAACAATAAATTGTCCAAATTCAGTAAGCAAGATGTAGCCATCTTTATCAGGAATATTGAGGGTTCTTGCCCTAATGCCCTTACTCTTAACTTCTCCTAGAATTCTATAACGAAACTCCCTGAGTCCCT
Organism: Galeopsis tetrahit; assembly: GCA_963675135.1. Taxonomy (NCBI): domain Eukaryota; kingdom Viridiplantae; phylum Streptophyta; class Magnoliopsida; order Lamiales; family Lamiaceae; genus Galeopsis; species Galeopsis tetrahit. Next base: position 36,315,990 of record OY776133.1, on the reverse strand, counting down.
GCCTGATTTGTGAGAAAGAAATAGACAGGGTTGCTCCTATGCATTAGTTGCACCGTGCAACTAAACACAAGTGTGGAAATGTGATATCAACATTTTTTTTTTAAAGATGTGATATCAACTTTAACTATAACGTAACACTAGCTTTAGCTTGTATGTATAAGTTAATGCAACAAACAATTTATCTTCTTCACTTGAATAATGTTAGTTGTGCGTATTGAAACGCCATATCTAATGTAATTTAAACGTATAATTCATCATTGTTCATATTATTTTGTTATATTTATGAATTAAAAGTTTATTATTAAATTTTCATAATTTTTAAATGACAAATTCATGTATGCAATTAAGCGTATACTATACAATTGATTTTTTTAGTGATTTAAATATATTCTCAATTGTTCAATTAAAACTTTAACTCGTCACATTATAACCAAGTTAAAATTGTGACTTAATTGTAACATGCAATTGAGTCCACACAAGTATGACTCTTTTAAAATTTATCAATATCGATATACCTAGAGGTAGTTCGAAATACCATATTGTACCGAAAATTTCGGTATGAAAAATTGCATACCGCATGTCGTACCGAATATTCGGTACACACCTAAATGCTGGTATACTGATTTATACCGAAAATATTGAAGCACCCTTTCATATTGAAACACCGAAAATATTGAAGCATCATGAAATCCTAAAACTAATGATTTAAGTTATACAGTATTATTTAATTTTTTATACCCAATACCAAAGTTTTTTCGATATTTCATTTTTGGGGCCTTCTAAGGACAGTCCAGGTGTCGCCTGGACTATCAACAGTCCAGTAATCTGAGCCATCAGATCTGAAATCTAATGACTTATATTTGATGACCTGCTACCTGTTGCATTTGGCGTCGCAGAATCCATCGCCTTGCATTGCACTTATTATCGTTTTTTGTCGCCCTATCACACTTTTAAATTAAATTTAATAATTTTAAATATATAATTATAAAATTACAAATTTATCCTCATGATTAATAAAATAATTAATTGATAATATATAATCTTTATTTTAATTATCATATCATTAATAATCATAATAAACAATAAATTATCTTTTTTTATTTGAATTAATTGAATTCTAGGTTAAATTATTAATTTAGTTGAATTTTTTATACAAATTTCTGTTTCGAATTCAGTACTTAGGCAGCACATACGATTCTCTTGTTTTCTTCTTTTATTCGAAAATTCCATTGAAGAAGGGTTTCGGATATGAACAATTCTATATTTTCTACTCAAATTAGTTTTGATAAATCTAGGGTTTAAGATAGATATTTGAATGAATTGAATTTTAGGTTAAATTATTAATTTAATTGATTTTTTTATACAAATTTTTGTTTCGAATTCAGTATTCAAGATATTAATTTGACATTAAAATTTTCTACTAGCTTTTACATTTATTTTTAACTGCTCAATCATAGAGGTGTACAAGTGGTTAGAACCGGTGGACTGGCTGTTTAATTTTATCTTTTCATTTATATTGGGTTGATTTTGTTCAACGTTTCTCATTGCCTAATTGACTTGCATAGTCCGGAAATTATCCGAGATCACAAAATTGGGGACAGTTTGTGATATGCCTTTATATATGTGAATTTTTTCTTCAGAAAGAGCTTCTTATAGAACCCAGTAGAAAAATATAATATATGAGATACATCTTTGTGTTTTGTGCACCACTTTTAAAATCAGGTTTTTCTTCAGAAAGAGCTTCTTATAGAACCCAGTAGAAAAATATAATATATGAGATACATCTTTGTGTTTTGTGCACCACTTTTAAAATCGGGAGAAAACCTACCAAATTTCATTCCGATAAAAAAAACTCTCTACAGACTTTTTGCACATCAGCTGCTCGATCCAGGTTAATATTATGTGATTTATATTTATATTTTTTATTTTTTGTTCATTCTTAGTCGAATCATGAGTATTATTAGTACGCCTAATTTTTTATCCATCTGTGTATATGGAGTTGGGTAACTTGTTATTATATGTGATATTGAGCATTCCTGATTTCTAATTCAACTTTTGATTTTTTTTTTCTGTGTTTCTTTAATACTTTGTTTTTTCTGGACAATCAAATTTTTTCAATATAATTTCATTAATTTTCCTTTTGATTGATTTAAAAAAAAAAATCTATCTGTGTTAACGCAGTATTCTCAAAATTTGTATGATTTCTATATGGTTATTTGTTTATGAGATTTATTTGAAATTTATGGATTTTACTTATGAATTTAGTAAGATTCTGACATTTATTAATTTTATTTTTAATGTATATTTTGCAGTTATGTCTTCTCAACATATGAGATACATCAGCTGCTCGATCCAGACTAATATTATGTGATTTATATTTATATTTTTTGTTCATTCTTAGTCGAATCATGAGTATTATGGAGTTGAGTAACTTGTTATGATATGTGATATTGAGCATTCCTGATTTCTAAATGAACTTTTGATTTTTTTCTGTGTTTCTTTAATACTCGTTTTTTCTGGACAATCAAATTTTCAATATAATTTCATTAATTTTCCTTTTATTATTGATTTAAAAAAAAATTATCTATCTGTTTTAACGCAGTATTCTCAAATTTTGTATGATTTCTATATGGTTATTTATTTATGAGATTTGTTTGAAATTTATGGATTTTAGTTATGAATTTAGTAAGATTCTGACATTTATTAATTTTATTTTTAATGTATATTTTGCAGTTATGTCTTCTCAACATGAGAATGATGTCACGACTCCATCTAATAATACCTAAGATAAAAATGACAATGATTTTGTCATTAAAAAGAAAAGGCAAAAAACATCAATTGTTTGAAATAATTTTGAGGAATTTTTTGTTCATTCATTATAAAATTTCTTCATGTTTCAACATGAAGATGAGATTATCTTGAAAAATTTATGTATTTTTTCGTTGTAATTGTTGAAAGAACATTCTATTTTTTTTTTTTGAACATTTGTTATTGTTATTTTGAAATACACTTAAAAAGGCCTTTAAAAGGCATTCGGGTCAGGCCTATTTATTAAAAAGGTTAGGCCATGGGCCATGCGCGGAGGGAGGGAGACGGCGAGCGGCGGACGGGTGGAGACGCTGGTCGACGACAAAAGAAAGATGAAAAGAGGAGAAGGAGAGGTGGAGGCAGTTGAAAATGAGGAATGATTGAATAAAATTGGAGTTAGGATTTATGTTAGAAGGAAAGGGTAATTTTGGAAAGAAACTGGTGGGTGAACTCAACTATACGGTGTGAAGACATCTAAGGGGTGAAGTCATAATATAAGGGGGGCATTTATCCGTGGCCTTAATTGCTCACGCACAATTCAAGAAATGAGCTGGTCAATTTGGTTCTTTTCTTTGATAAAACAATTGAGATGCCTACTTTTAATTAAATGGGCTAACATTGTTGGCCCAAAAAGTCTCCACTTACTCGGTTTGCTCTCGATCACAATTTCTTCTTTCTTTGACGTAAAGGAGGGACAATGTCACAATGGGCAACGCCCGTAAGAAATTCAAATAAATTTATAATATATTTTAATTTTAATTTGTCAATTAAAAAAATATTTGAAACATGTACTCCATAGTATAAATTTGTTATTCATTTGAATCTAGGTAAATATTGTTTAATCCACTCTTAACTCTAGAGGTTGCAACTACACACCTACTATGAAAAGAGACTGACCTTTAACTTTTATTTATCGTCATTGCAAAAGACAGCAGAATAAGAAATTATCTTATTCGAAACTTTGTGGGAGTCGTGTCATCGAAACACTCAATATTATTCTCAGAATAAAAACTTTACTATCAACATTCCTTTCAAAATAAAAATGTGTCCTCAATAATGTAATTTTTAAGTCTGGTAACAATCAATCTAGTTACATTATACAAATCGGACTTTAGGTCAATGTTCGTAAGCAACATTATATGGACACATATTTTTTATAACTAATCGATGGTCTAAGCATGATGTTTTCCTATAGTTCCATTCACATTTCCTAAAGTTTTTTTATTCTGATTTCACCAAAATTCTGCTTTCCAAAACATAGTTTGAGAATGACGTTTTAACACTTTGGAAAAAATAAGTGTTTATTTCTACTAATTTATGAACAGTGTCACCATGAGACCATCTCACTTTAAATAAGATAAGTGTTTATTCATACTAATTACTGTTAATGGTATTACTGATTACTATTTTTGGTATTACTCGTTATTACTTATTGTATTACCGACTATAATAAAATCATACCTATAATATTATTTTATATTAAAATTTTAAAAAATACACATGAAAAAATGGGAAAAAAAAGGAAAAGGAAAAAAAAACGAAGAAATTAAAAGTTTAGAATAAAGGGGAAATTATTGTTAAGGTCATTTCACTAAGAGATTTATCTAATAGGGCATAGGTTTTTTTTTAAATCTATTAGAGTCAAAATGGCACCTAATAAGACATTGTTGCCCTTTATCAATTTAAATAATTCGAAATTAATAAATATTAATAATTTGAAATTAATAATTTTGAATTAATGCAGTTCCTAATTATATGCACCTTCCAATTATTAAAAAATTCCTAAAATTAAGCAATTCGAATTAATTGTTAATTATTCAAACAAATAAAGTTAAAAAATCTGCAGACATCGTCGGAGAGATTTCAAGGAAAGAAAACCCATTGTTTCCGACAAAAAGTTCATTCAAGAAAATCAACACTGTGAGAAAAGGAAAGAAACCCCATTGTTTGAATATGCATACATATATGAAGATAGATTATGAAGTTTAATATGCACTGAAAACGAGGGTACATGCATTTTATATATGTGCCTATGTGAAATGCACTATACAATATGCATATATACATGCATACGGTAATGTGCATATCTATAGTTACAGAGAAATATGCACATCAAAACATTTCCAAAAGCTACATAAAAAAGGACGATCAGCAAACCATACCCGGAATCCGTCATCAGAATGAGTTCATTTCAAGAATGTAATTCCTGCTTTTCAGCAATCTTTCAACCGCCTCTGCATACACTCCTCCTTCCTTCCCAAAGGCCTCCGCCGCCAGCCCCTCGTCTTCACGGTGGTCCTCCGTCTCACGCCGCCCTCCTACCGGCCTCACCACCACCAACGTTGCTCCTTCCATCACCATCCCTGAAGACAGCTCTAATTTCCATCAGGTTGTAAATTTGGGGGAATATCGAAATCGGGAATTAGGGTTCCATCAGGTTGAACAGAACCGAATTTCCATGTAGGTGAAGGAGTAGAAATTGAAATTCCCTCTCTTCTCCCTACCAAAACCCCGCGTTTCAACTTCTCCGCCATTAATTCACCTCTTTCTCTCTCTAAAATTATTGGTACTGTACTGCAACCATTATTCTTTCAGTAAAAACACGCTGCGAATGAATCAATGAAGGAAAATTATGCAGCAGCAGCTCACGAACCAACTTCTTTAATTCTCTCTCTCTCTCATGGCGCACTTTATCACAGTATTCGTCGGAAAAGGGGATGAGAGAGAAATCGAGTTATGGCGTGGGATTAATCCTTAATTATGACTCTTAATCACTCGGGAAAACTAAATTAATCGCTAATGGAGATGAATTAAATGGTAATCGCGCACTTTATCACAGTTTACCACATCCTTATCGTAAACAACAACGCTGAGAACGCCGGTCTCAGCCCAGAAACCGATGATGGAGATGAATTAAATGGTAATCGCGTTTTCTGGAAGATTTTAAGAAGGTCAAGATTTTTTTTAATATGCGCTATAATTGGGGAATTGATGTTTGAATTTAAATTTCAAATTAAGGTGTAAAATCTATTAATTAAGAGGTTATGTTAATATAAAGGGCAAATACGGTTTTTTGACACAAAAATGACCTTATTAGGAAATTTTAAAAGTTGTATGTTTTAGTTGTTTAATAGTCTATAAAAGTGCCCTTATTAGGTAATATTCTCTAGAATAAAAATAGGTAATATTCTCTAGAATAAAAACTGAAAATTGGAGAAAAAGAGGAAGGTGAAGAAAACTTTAAAAAAAAAAAATCAAGATTTGTGCCTAATTTCGATAGTTTTTTTTATTTTTTATTATGTTTTACGATTTTTTTTTCTAAAAATATGGGTGAGTTGATGGTGAATCGACGGTAACTCGGTAATGACTCGACTATAGATTGTAAATATACAAATTAAGGTTGATTTTATTATATTTTGTGTAAATTAATAAAAGGATAATATAGTCTTTTAAATGTAATTACTTTTTTAAAAATATTTTGGGGTGAACTCATAAAATGAGGGGTGTAGATAAACATGGTAAAAAAAAATAGGGGTGAACTCATAAAATGAGCGGGTGTGCATAACCGTGATAAAAAATGATTTGGGGGTGAACTCATAAAATGAACGGGTGCAGATAAACGTAGTAAAAAAATGATTTTTGGGTGAACTCATTAAATGAGTGGGTGTAGATAAAATATAAATAAAAAATTAAAATTGGTGTGTACCGGTATCTTGCATGTACCCGAGTATCATCCTACAAATTGGGGTTGATTTTATTATATTTTGTGTAAATTAATAAAAGGATAATATAGTCTTTTAAATTTAATTAATTACTTTTTTAAAAATATTTTGGGGTGAACTCATAAAATGAGGGGTGTAGATAAACTTAAAAAATAATTTAGGGGTGAACTCATAAAATGAGCGGGTGCACATAACCGTGATAAAAAAAATTTGGGGGTGAACTCATAAAATGAACGGGTGCAGATAACGTAGTAAAAAAATGATTTTTGGGTGAACTCATTAAATGAGTGGGTGTAGATAAAATATAAATAAAAAATTAAAATTAAAATTGGTGTGTACCGGTATCTTGCATGTACCCGAGTATCACCTTACAAATTAGGGTTGATTTTATTATATTTTGTGTAAATTAATAAAAGGATAATATAGTTCTTAAAATGTAATTATTTTTTAAAAAAATCTTCTAGTGTGAACTTATAAAATGAGCAGTACAGATAACTGTGGTAAAAAATAATTTTGGGGTGAACTTATAAAATGAGCGACACCATGGTTAAAAAATGATTTGGGGTGAACTCATATTTTTTTTTTTTAAATTCTGTTAAAAAAATCTAATTTTATGTTCTGTATTGTTTAATTTAAATAATATTATTATTAATTTTAATAAAGAATAAAATAGTAAATAATAAAATAAAATTTAAATAATTATTTTAAAATATTAAAAAAAAGGCGACATGTATCAGATTAGGGACACAGAGCGATGCAATTTGACATCCATCCGAATTATTAATAGTCCAGGCGACACTTCGACTATCCTAAGAAAACCCCTTCATTTTTCATTCCTCGATGCAAAAAAATTCAATATTTCTTTTTTTAATACGAAAAGCTCGTATACTAATATTTGGATATTTCAACAAATTTTAAAAAATCAATATTTCTACTTTTACCAATAATTTCATACTTTTTCGAAAAGTACCAATAATTTCATACTTTTTTGAGAAGTACCAATAATTTCATCCTTGTTAGGAGTATAACGTTACTTTGATTTTCAAATGCAGTCCTCTCGTACTCAAGAACAGGGGTTTTGGACGAAGTGAGAGAATCACTAGAGAAGCATTTCACCGTGGATTTCACGGTGGTGGCCAAACTTTACGTCCTGTGTTCTGTTTCTTCTTGAGAATTTTAATATTTAACCCAGAAATTATGGAATTTCATATTTCAAATTGTTAGGGCCTGTAATACTTTTTCTGCACGACGGCGGTGTTATTTCCAATCGGCCATCTTGAGGCGGCCTTTGATTGTGCTGGTTATTTGTACTCTTTTTTGCCCCCCAAAAATCAGGTTTAAACTCTCGTTCTTGTTCTAATGGATGATAATGTGAACTCTTTGTGCAAATGTATGCCTTTTAAAATACTATGATTTCTTTAAATTGCATAAAGAGTGGTAATGCTCCTGATTGATTTTATTCATCTCTTAGTCTCAATATGTGATATTGCTTGTGACCTATGGGTAACGGAATTTGCTAACTTCATGAGCAGGGTTTTCTGTGATTATTTTGGATTTGGATTTTTGAACCTTTTCATTGCAGGAAATGAGTTAGTTTGTATTGCTATACTGATTTATTAATGGGAACTGAACTGATGAGTTAATATAGTACAACTTGAGAGATTTATGCTGGAATTTGGCTCAAGTTTGAAAAAAATTGTGACAATGAAATTGCTCATAACCATGTTTTAGAGACCTTTGAGTTGGTTTTATATTATGTCAGCCGATTTATTTGATTATGTATGAATACTCGTGAAGAATAGGATGTATGGTTGTGCTTAGTATGCTGTAGTGTTTATGTCGAAGTCTTGAGTTATGTTATTTTCACTGAATGATTTGCTCATGCTATGTTGTTGTTAGGACCTTTGCAGAGTGCTGTGATCCTTGGTACCTAAATTCCTTCTGATTCCAAGCGCCAAATCCTCTACACAAATCTTGAACTTAGAGGTGAAATTTCAGTGACAAAGATGGATGATTGGGATTTCAGCTCTGAAGAGTTGGATTCCTTAGAAAGAGAAGCCCTGAAGCAATTGGCTGAGCGTAACAGCTCTTCTGCTGCTGCCTCTACCAGTCATGTTTATGATAATAGGCCCATTGCATCTTCTCGGCCGTCAAATGTGCCATCTTCTAGGCCATCAAATGTGCCACCTTCTAGCCCGTCGAACATGCCATCTTATCGTTCCCCAGCAAAGCCTTCCTATCTCATGAGACCACCTCTGGACAATGATAGGGTAACATTTTCTTCACTTTCATCTATCTATCCTTACCCCTTGTTTTGTAATTATGCATCAGTCTTAGAAGCTTTTTCTTTTATGGCTAACACGTTAGGTAAATAATCTGTATTGAGTTGAATGTAAATTCCTGAGTTCGTGAGAACCTCTCTCTGTTCGACCTATCAATCTATTAGTAGTGTGGAGAAGAAAAGAAAGTGCATTGTATATCTCCTTTTTGTTTGATTTCTTGTGGAAATTGAAAATCCAGGGAATTAATAGAATTACACATTGAAGACTGCCAAAGTCTTGCCTCCCCATTCTTTAATTTCACTGCGTAAATATCTTTTTCAATTATCATTACATTCGCCGAAATTATGATATCAACCAGTTTTTTAATGGTACTATAAGCAAATTTATTTCTCAAGGCAGATAAACATTATAACTCGTGCCATTAGTTCTCTCATTCGATGTTGCTTCATGAAGCAGATTAATACCACACAGCACGCAAGAATATTACCTTCATCAGTGGCGCCAAAGATGATTGGTGAATTCCTTTTCTTTTCTTTGTCCTTGTATTTTATTTTTTTACACTCTTAACTTTGTATTTACCTGCATTCTTGGTTGTTTTTAACTTCAACCCAATTTAAGATAATTCACCAAAGCCAGAGCATCAAAAGATCACAATCAAGTTTTTTCTACATGCCAGTGGAAATATTGCTGCAAGATTTCCATATGACAAGGTATCTGTGCCTTTTTGAACTTATGATATAATGGACATAAATGTCCGTTTATCTTACTGTCATTTTATTATCTTCCATTAGGCACTTGTAGGCGCTTTCCGCAATATCCCAAGAGCTAATTGGAATGCAAAAGAAAGGTAGTTTTTTCTTTTCATGACTGACTACCGCAAATTTGCAACCTAGTTACATGATTTTTTTTTATAATTTCCAATCACCGATGTAGGTTTCATACTAGTAAAATTGAAAGTTTTGGTGTGACCTTCTCTCATCCCATTTATCTGTTTATCCTTGTGCATTGTTGTCAATTTTTAATATTCATAATATGTTTAATCTCTTGCAGATTGTGGATGTTTCCTTTAAATTCATTGTCAACAGCAGAAAGTGTTCTTCGTGATATTCCTGGATCTAATGTTGAGGTGATTCTTGAAGCTCTGGGATTTCTGAATGTTAGGTTCAATTCAACTAGGTTTTCTTATCCCCTCTTTATTATTTGACCGAATTTATAGATGGTTAACTTGATGTATCCTATCCTTTTCCCATTTTACTTCCAGATAGAGAACTTAGATCCTTTGGTAAGGCGTGCTATTGCTGCTGCCACTTCACTTCCAGATCTTCAAGGTATATTTGATTCTTCATTATTAAAAAGCATACTAAAATGCTCACTTTTATAGATGGCTCAACCAAACATTTAGAAATCTAGCTATTTGGCTCAATTTCAGTGAGAGTACTCCACATAAAATCTTATCTTGCTATGACTTAAAGGGCATAGATATGTTATATTATGTTAATATGATATGCTATGTCCATGAGTTACTCTTTGCATCCCGGTATGAGCTTCTTGTTTTTCCTTTTTGGTCCGTCCCACTAAAAGCTTCATATTCTGTTTTTGGTAAACACTTCCTATTATTTTATTATACTCCATCTATTATTCTCTCTCTCTCAATCACTTCACTTGTACTACATCTATTATTTTATCATACTCTTTAATCTCTGTGCCCCAAAGCCACAAAAAGCTTATACCGGATCGGAGGGTGTATATATGCTATAATGTGCAAATATGAAGGTGAGGATATAAACTGTACACAATGGATCGAGTGCTTCATGTTGTAGGTCTCAGAAGGATCATATGTTTTTCTTTTTTTACCATGTCATCTTTGGTTGAAGTGAAAGGGGAGATTATGAAGCAAGGATTAGGTTGAGCAGTTTCCTTTCTTCTCCATGATAGAATTAGTGTTTTTCTGGTTTTGGGATGTCCATGGATTCAATAAGGTTGCTGAAAACATCAGGTCTAAAAATCAGTAAAGGGATGCTTGGCAAATTTGATTGGGGGAAGAAGAGAAAGATCCATTCATGGAAATTAATTGTGTCAAACTCTTAAAGCTTTAAGCTTTAAAGCAATCTCTCTGTCTCTCAATTGGGGGCAGGGGGAGAGGCTAGTGACGATTCTTTGGTCAGACGTGAACACATTTACCAAGCTTACTTGGGGTATAATATTGAAGTTATAAAAAAATATTAAATATCGTACTTCAAGAAGCATATGATATAACTGCAACTTAGACTCTAAAATGTCTTCCTGTTTAGTTTTATTTTCCCACTTGAAATGATAACTGAAGCTTAAAGCTTTCTTGGGTTTTAGTTGTCCTCATGTTAACATAAAACCTCGGGCAGACTTAGATATGTTCCTAAAATAAGGTGCTCTCTCTTTGTATTTCCTAATTTGTCACTTCTATATAGTTTCCCCATTAATCTTGCCGATGATTTGGATCTATTGAGAGGGAAAAAGAAATCAACTCTTGAGAGAAATAATCTACAGTTAATGTATTGGTTGGGCCTTCATTCTTGTGTATTATAGTGCCAAGTATGAGTGTGCTCATTTCATGTTCTCAACAGACCGCTATGAGAAGATTCCCAGTTATATTGAATCAAAGCTCCTGCCTTTTCAACGTGATGGTGTCAGGTATGTAAGAGTAGTCCCAGCTAGATGTTTTTACTCTTCCATTCAGTTTAGGATTGGAGTTTGAGTTAAAAACATAAAATTAAGTAAACTGTAGATCTATTTAGTATTAATCAGTTTATCAGAATGTTATTTGAGCATCAGCAATTTGCACCTTCTCAGATTTATATTACAGCATGGAGGGCGGGTTCTACTAGCTGATGAAATGGGTCTAGGGAAGACTCTTCAGGTAATAGCATTTGATGAAGATTGCACTTCATTCCTCATATCGTCCCCTTTTTCATTGGAGTTTGTTGTTAAAATAGTACTCTCAAAACGTTCTAAAACCGATTTTTTATTGTGCATAATTGATGTTGAAACTTGAAAGATGAGTTATATACTTAGTGGTAGAAGCTGACTGGATAAGAACCACAACACATCTCACAAACTTGGGATCTGCATAGCACTCGGCCACTCATAATTTTTTCTTAGCAAAGTTTTTTCTAAAATTCCCTCTGTATATTAGGCTCAAAATGGTCATCCCTTAATTAGTTTTATTCCTGTTCAAAACCTCACTTTTGTCACAATCAAGCTATGCATTAATATATATGCTGATGCTTGACGTGTGTAAATTTGATGATTTCTGAACTCTCTTCTAATACTGTTGTGGAATTTTCTTCCCAATGAGTCTCTAAAGATTGAACTGAGTAACATAAGAATCGGATAGGGTCATCTACAGATGCTATTACTATCATTTTGCAAATTCCCTTGGATACATTGCTGGTTCCTGGATGTTTTATTAACATTTTTGTAGAGTTTTTCACAAGCATATCAGCATATGGAAAGTACTATGTTTGAACTGATTGTCCAGTGGAAGAAATTGAGTGGTACTTGAAAACAATATGAATATGTCTTTTGTTTTTAAAATGAGGTATCAATGGAGAAGTCTTGTTATAACATAAGAATGACTCAGAGATAACACCTGGATTAAAAGAAATAGTAAATGTGGTGGGATTCCGTTTCTCCTATATAATGGGTTTTGGTCCTGGTACTGTGTTGCAGCTTTGCTTTTACAACTTTTGATACTGACAGTCTATTGTCACGGGCCATATGTACATCCTATACATTGGGCATCCATGGCTAAGGTGATGCACTTGAAATGAAACTGCTTGTCGTTTGAGGAGGCTCAGAGGAAGAAATCCTAGACTATTATTACATATGTAATTCAAGATGAGTGGAGAAATCTATTTGTGTGGGAATATGGGTTAATTCAATTTTTGTTTTGTGTGGGCGTACGGGTTAATGATTTCTGAATAATTAAAAGCTCATCTTTAATTTAGGTTTTAGGATCATGGGGTTGTAGGGCATCAAAGAGAGCTAGATTGAAAATAGTGTGGAGGATAATTACTTGATGTTACAGTTTTGAGTGCATGTCTCTCTGTGTTGCGCGCATTCCAAACATGCAAACTGAATTGAAGTTGATGATGATGATCCCCATTGCTCCTTACTGATCCAACCAAAACCTGTTCTGGTGTACCTGGAGTGCTGTAATGATGCAAGTGTCATGATATCTCTCCCTAATCACCTGAATCACTCATTGGTGCTTGAGTTCAACTTTTATAACTTGTGTTACACTTTTGGGATTTTGATTAGGTTTGACTGTGGGAAAGACCCATCATATTTATAAGCCGCGTAGTTGTCCTGTAAAATCTCTTTAGAGCTTGAAACTTTTCCGTTTTATTTTGGTTAATGTGTGGTATAGTGCTCTTGACTGTTTATCTTTTGGGTTAAAGATTCCTTCAGGTTGCAAATGTCTTTTACCTACTGTGCTGAAAGTAGCAATATTAAATTTTCATTTCAGTTTTATGAATGTTTGTTTAGTATGTTTAGTTTAGTATAGGGAACCATACATTAAAATTTTATGTTCATTGTTCCATAAATAGACGTCTTATGTATTTTTGTACATCTTTTCCCAAATGAAGGAACTTAATGTGATATTATTCTGACTTTTTGTCGCATTAAATAATCCCTTTCAATTGTCCAACAGAAACAAATTTGATTTTTATCTAAACCATCAGTTTCAGAATTGAGTTGGCTTCAGTTATAAGACTGGCTTAAACTAGCTGATTATGTCTTTCAAAAACGATATTTCATGCAATTCATTTATTGGAGATGAAACAAAAGTCCACTGAGCACATTTTAGTAATCTGGTCACATGTGCAGGCCATTGCAGTGGCCTCTTGCGTTCGTGAAGCGTGGCCTGTACTCATTCTGACTCCATCTTCCTTACGACTTCATTGGGCTTCTGTAAGTTATATAGCTTTTGCCTTTGCTTGATAATTTTTCACATTTGCACTAATTTTTTATGTTTTATTGTAGACGATTCAGCAGTGGCTGAATATTGCACCATCAGATATACTGGTACATCCTCCCTGATTATTCTGATGTTTTAGTTCTTCAGTTTCATTATGATGCATGATAGGAGCTTAGTTTGTTCTTTTATCAACTTGTTTTTAATAGATTCACGAACTTACAACACCCTGTTATATATACTGTATATGATACGATTCCACATCGAATCCGCAAGCAATTGTAGATGGGTACTTAAGTAGGGAGTCAATCCTCCACTCTTGAGCTAGCTTTTAGGTGGAGTTAGGGATTCCGAATTGAATGCCTAACAATTTGGTCTGACTGGCCGGATAATGGTCGTGGTACAGAAGAGGGCTACCTGGGGAGAGGGCCGCACAGCACTAGGAACCGGTCAGCCTGGGTCGCTGCGAAGGCTCCACGGGGTGTGAGCCGTCCGTGGATGTCTGGATCTTAAGGGGGGTCGATTGTTATGACCCCACATTGAATCCACAAGCAATTGTGGATTGGTACTAGAGTAGGGAGTCAATCCTCCACTCTTGAGCTAGCTTTTAGGTTGAGTTTCCACACTGCTAATACTACTGCTATGAACTCTGTACTATCTTTAGTTCCTACTTCATAACCCACTTCTCCAATGAATAGTTTCTTAAATAATCATGTCCTGCAGAGGTTCCTTCATAGAAATATTCATGATAGGCTATGTAATTTGGATGTATGATGAACATCCTAAAAAATTATGAGTAAATACTGGCAAGCATATAGCAGAACAGTATATTCCTTTGTTTATGGAAGCTCTTAAATGAATGCAGCAATTAAATAATATCCTGATAAAGAATCATGAACAGGTGGTTTTGTCTCAGTCAAGTGGTTCCAACAGAGCAGGGTTTAATATAGTGCCCTCAAACTCCAAGGGACCTATTAATCTCGATGGCATCTTCAACATCATATCCTACGATATTGTACCTAAATTAAAGGATAAACTTTTGGCTTCAGATTTCAAGGTAATAGTTAGGAATACTCTGTTTACTACACTGGTGCACATCTTTCTTGCTATATAATTAGATGTCATAAACATTCCTAATTTGTATGTGTGCTTTTGCTGCAAACTGCTATGGATTTGGCAAGGATGATATGGGAAATACCGCAAGTCATGTTCTTTATTTTTTGTACTCATTCTGGGGCTGGACACATATAGCCGGTGCTAATACATGTGTACGTGTATGGTGTACCGATGAAGATTACACATACTGCATGTTTTAATGCTTAAGAGTTTCACATTAATTGTTAATTCCTATGCTACTAAAAATTCAGGGAAATACAGTGTTTGCTTCTCTAAAGACTTATAGTCATTCTACAAATTCTGTATGGAGTTCTTTTCAATATTTGTTGATTTTCTCTGTATCTGTGTACACACTATTTAAATTATTTACAGTTTCCTTCCTCAGAATTATAGTTTGTAAACGACTTTCACCTTTTCTTTTCTATTCGTCTCTGTATGCCACAGTTAATGTGGATGAGATTCTCGTTTAATAGCAATCCCGAGTGTTCTCTTAATAGAAAAACTCTGCTCCGTGTTATCACATAGTTGCTTTTCAGAGACGAATGTCCTCATTTTGGCCACATCATAATTTCTTGAAGTTCAGTTAGTTTAATTAAAGTTAGAAGCTTTAATTGGTAAATTGTCAAGTGCAAGAAGCTTTCATTTGTCCTCGTACAATTTTGCTGTTTTCTATATGTCAACATTCTGAAACTGCTGGGTACTAAGAATACATATGTATTTGGTACTGACTGACTTCGTTAAGCCTGTTTCATCTATTCTGTGAATAAGAAAATTATATGCTTGGGGTTTTTATGTATAGTACCCTGGAATTGTTTCCACATTTTCTGATATAATTGGCTACATAGTTTATGCATGAGACATGCTGAAGAATGTTGAATATATGCAATTTTTGCCCCCACAAAAAAAAGAGTTTTTATTGAATTTTTTTAGTATTCTTCGAAAGTAGTGGCTAATAGTTTCTGGCGTCTGGTTATTACTTAATGCAAGAAAGTATTTTTTGGGATTGAAGATTTACTTTTAGGACATCCCACCCCAGATAGACAAAAGGTTTAATGAATTCTGGACAGATAGGGTATTTCATTATGTCATCACTTAGTTTTTACCTTTGAATAACCCAGACTCCCTGCCAATGAATTTTCTTAGAAATATCATGTATTAAAACCTCAGTCCGCACATTTATATTTTCCAAAATGCGTAGTTTGAGTCTCACACACTAATACAGGTACTTCCAGTATCCATTACTATTAAGTATTAAGAACAGCCTTCTACATGTGATACAGTTGTATGGAATCTTGTAGGCAGTATTGCTGGGTCTACAAAGTAGTTTGACCGACCTTTATATGTCAATTTAGGTTGTGATTGCTGATGAATCACATTTCCTGAAGAATGGCCAAGCAAAACGGACTACTGCATCCATTCCGATACTGCAGGTTCACTATTTTCTATTTTATGTGGACTTTTTGCATTTTTTGAATTAAATAAACATGCAAATAGTATCAAGCAGCAGAGGTTCTGAATATTATTTACCTATTTTCATCAAACTCGTGCTTATCACCAGATTGGTCATGTTGTAACAAGTAATTTACTCGATCTCTTTGAGAAAAGAACAATAATAAATGAAACAAAGATAGGTTGAAGAAGCGATTTTATATATGTTGCTTCATTTGTCTAAAGGGTTCTTGTTCCTGCTGTCCTATATCCTCACATTCCTTGCTCATTATGACCAATTGACCATCATTGTTTATATGCTCTTTCTCTCTCCCTATTTTCTCATTGTCATGTCGCTACACTGATTATCCATAGAAAGCTCTATACACGATCTTGCTCAGTGGAACTCCAGCGTTGTCTAGACCAATTGAACTATATAAACAGGTAAACTTCAAGCATCCATTTGAAGAGTTAAATCCGCACTTATGCTTCAAATTGATAGTTGGTGCCTGAAATACAGTTGGAAGCTTTGTATCCTGATGCGTATAAGAATGTTCATGAATATGGTACCCGTTACTGCAAGGGTGTAAGTCAAAGTTCCTATGAGATATCCTTTTTCCTATGCATATGCTATTATTCTATCAAACATTACAAACTCAATATTCTTCTTTTTTCAGGGTGTATTTGGAGTCTATCAAGGTGCAAGCAATCATGAAGAGCTACATAATTTGATAAAAGCCACAGTAATGATTCGCCGACTTAAGAAAGATGTACTCACTGAGCTTCCGGTGAAACGCAGGCAACAGGTGCGTAATGTCTTGATTTCATCAGTCATACTTACCAGTACTGCAGTTTTATGTGTTTATGGGGTGCAGTTTTGTTTGACTTAGGGAAAAAGGAACTGTATGTTCTCCAATCCATTTCTTTTACTGGTATCTTGGTGTTATATGATTTGTAACATTTTTAAATGGACTTGAAACCTTGGGTTTGTAAAGCATAATCTTAGTTCTTTTATCCAAGTTTTATAATTTCTCTTATATTGGGGTGCATCATCTTTGTTATAATCTAAAAATATCTGTAGGGTGACTGAGTCGTGCTCAATATTTTATTGAGTAGCTTTCTTGGTTTTCATATATCAATGAAAACTGATTGATTATAGATCTAAAACCTTGAGTCTTTAAATCCTTCTCTAATCCAAATGGACAATTCCAGAACAAAATTTGGTTGTTTGCATAAGGTTAATCTGAACTGCCACTTGAAAACTAAGTAATACGTCTTGCATTCAAGAGTTTGATGTAAAATGTCTCTTATATACAGTACTGCAAGTTAGATAACTTTCAACTCTCTTCAAGCTGCATCTTGACTCTGTTGATTTCTCATCATATTTCCATGGACTTAGATTGATGGAGTTTTGATTGTTGAGAAAAATAAATTATGTCCTCTGTTTTGCTTCTTACTTGCAGGTTTTCTTGGAGTTGGGTGAACAGGAAATGAGACAAATCAATGTACTTTTCCGTGAGGTGATTTTTTCTTTTCCCTCTTTTTTATGAATATAAGAAGTTTTCTGTAATTGTGTTGTTATTGGTTTGTTATCATCTTGTTATTGCCTATTCTATTGATGATGTTGAACCATGTTGATTTAGCCTGCTCTTATCCTTGTCAAGAAAGGGATAGCGTGTAATTTTAATTTTACATTCTCAATTGGCATTCCTTAAAAATGCTTAATTTGGATGATGTTCTTTAAAATTTATATTCATATTAATGATTTTTTTCTACAGTTGGAGTTTATAAAAATGAAAACCAAATCTTGCCAGTCAAAAGAAGAAGCTGAATCACTAAAGTTCACCGAGAAAAATCTTATTAATAAGGTATGCCTTCCAAGTAACTAACATAAAGTCTTTTTTTTTATTCTTGTTTTCTTATTTTAGTTGGTAAAATATGAAACCCATCATTTGCTCCCCCAACAATTTTTTTATATTTTGGACGTGCTCGTCTATGTTAATAATTTTGTATGCACATCCACTTTCCCAAAATAGAGATGTTCTTTTCTAAATTGTCTTATAATCATGTACACTTTGTTATTTTTGAGTCCAAACCTTTTAATTTTTGCTCCTTGCACATACCTGTTTTATTAAAATTTCTATTGTTTTTATCAGGTGAACGAAAATGTGTCAAATTGCTTGTTAATGATTCACAGTAGTTAATAAAAAACTTTGGTTCCAAACCTTGCTACACAAATGTGCGGATATGCTTGAAACTTTCTGC
The DNA here is from genome assembly GCA_963675135.1 of Galeopsis tetrahit. Classification (NCBI taxonomy): domain Eukaryota; kingdom Viridiplantae; phylum Streptophyta; class Magnoliopsida; order Lamiales; family Lamiaceae; genus Galeopsis; species Galeopsis tetrahit. The sequence continues at coordinate 36,297,415 of OY776133.1, read as the reverse complement.
AGCGACATAACTAGGATAAAGAATGCAGCTGGCAACATATTTTGTGCCCATTTGTTGAATCATATTGGAAATAAGTTTATATAAGAATTCTGTGGTTAGGATGTATGATTGAGTAAATTAAAGATAAAATAAAAAGAAGTCCCTATCCTTTCATACCCCAATCTGCTGGTCAGTAAGTCAATGGCCATGGCTACAGGCTAATTGGGGACATCCCATAAGCCTGCATGGCTTAGAACTCCGATAATGGTATAAAACATATATACTGAGATGAAGATAACAGGAGGGAGAAATCTCTTACTAGTAATGGTGTTTCACATGGAATGATCCTTGTATTCTATTGTTGGCTAGACATGTTGGATGAGTCTAGAATGGAAAACTTTGATTATGTTTCATGATTCATTAGTTCTGATTCACCTGTTTAGTCGCATTATATGATGCCACTGTCTTTTGATTTATTTCATTCGGTGTACTACAGATTTACACTGAATCTGCCGAAGTCAAGATTCCAGCTGTTCTGGACTATCTGGGAACCATAATTGAGGTATGATGTTATCAACTGCCTTCCCATACTTTTCCCTCTTGCTGAGAATGCATTGCTTCAAGCTGTAAACCTATCTCGATGTTTAGTGTTATCTATTGTCATCACACCGTTGCTTTTCAAGCAACTATAGTAATTTGTTCTAGGTATTTGACATTTCCCCTATTGTCTTCATGTATCATGCAGGCAGGTTGTAAGTTTTTAATATTTGCGCATCATCAACCGATGATTGATGCAATACACAAATTTCTCCTGGTAAGACCCTTTGGTAATGCTTGTTTTGGGTTTTAAGTGATTTTTTAAAACTGGTTTTTGAAATCATAATAAATTGTAAGGTATGTGTTTATTTTAGGATTTTTTGTATGGTGAAATTAACTTTTTGTCAAATCAATGTGTAAGAGTATTTGATGTACAGTATTATATAATTGTTGTTGTGTGTGATTGTAATGATTAGATTTTACAGGTTATTTGTAGGGGTGTAGTGTTGGGTTTTTTAAAACCAGGTTTTAAAATCTCAAAGGACAACCAGTGTTAGATTTTAAACCCAAAACAAACATCATCTTTGGTTTCTATTTTAGGATATGGTTTTATACATGCTTGTTTTATATTCTTGAACATATACTTTTAGAAAAAAAAACTCGGATGCATAAGGATTGATGGTGGCACACCAGCAGCATCAAGACAAGCTTTAGTGACAGAATTTCAGGAAAAAGATTCAATTAAAGCTGCAGTGGTATTGCTTCTGTTTTATTTATATTATGTTATTATTATTAGTATAATTTACTATGTTCTTCCATGCATTTTTTTTTTTTACTCAGTTGTCGATCAAAGCTGGAGGTGTTGGCTTAACATTAACTGCAGCAAGCACAGTGATATTTGCTGAATTATCTTGGACTCCTGGGGACATCATCCAAGCAGAAGATCGTGCTCATAGGATTGGTCAGGTATATTTACTGGCTCATAATGAAACTGGATCTAGCGATAGATCTTCACGTGATGCAGAAACTGTTGATTAGAATGTGGAAATCAGTTCTGGGGAACACTTTGAGATTCATAGCTTCTTCCAACAGGAAATTGATCATTAAAATTTTAAAAATACTCAAGAGCTGCTCTGCGCTTCAAGCTATAGGGTTAATTGTAAAAATGTGCATCAACCCTCCCCGTGGTTGGAATTTCTGATGTTTGAATTCATTGTTTTCCTTTGAGAGTAAGTTTGAGTGATGTGAATTACTACTTTTTTCAGGTTTCATCGGTCAACGTATGCTATTTGCTAGCAAATGACACAGTTGACGATATAATATGGTACTTCTTTATGCTCTTTACATCCTTACAGATTAGTAATACAGACTTATGTTTAGTTCTGTTCCAATTTATTTAAAAAAATGTAACAGTTTATTAGTTGGATATAAAAGTTTGCAATTTGGCTGACTTACTTTCAGGGATGTCATTCATAGCAAACTGGACAATCTTGGACAGGTACATTGCTCTTCCAAAATGTTATATTTATAATGACTACTTATTTTTGCCTTTTTGTTTAATTGAATGTGACCAGACTGTCGTATTCCCATCTTTGTTGGGGATTTGGAATGTGTCATACTCCCTCCGTCCCATTATTAATTGAACATTTGCCAAAAACATCCGTCCCATTATTAATTGAACATTTCCTTATTTGGAAAAAAGTAATTTTTTATTCTTTTAAAAAACTCCCTCAAACATCTCTTATTTACACCACATGCCATTAGTTTTTACACACTAACTAAAAATTCTCTCTCCAATAAAGTTGAATTACCCATAATATCCCTCATAAAAGTCAACTTTATCACCTATACTAATAAACAATTCTTACATTAAAACCCGTGCAAACAGTAAATGTTCAGTTAATAAAGGGACGGAGGGAGTATATTATAATCTTTAAACTCATGCATCTTCAGCCTATGTGTTTTTCCATGTTTCTTTCCTTGACCTATATTCGTGTGAGTGACTAACGATTTCTTTTGTTGCTATTCACATTTTTTTTGAGTCACTTTTACTTGTGCTTTGCATGAAATACTTTTTACTGTTTGCGGTTTTGGTTAGATGCTTGATGGTCAAGAAAATTCTCTAGAAGCTTCTGTTAGCCAATCAGGCAGCAGCCCTTTCAAAACTTTGGCTGGCCATTCGGGAAGCAGCCCTTTGAAGAGGACAACAGGTAGTCAACCAGGAAGCAGCCCTTTGAAGCAGAGAAAACTTGACTTCTTCTTGACGCGTTGTGGTAGCTCTCAGTCTGATGACGAATCCAAGCACAAACACCCCAAGATTTGAGATTCCAAGAGCGTATGTAAGTAATGCACGATTTTGTAGATGAATTACATTTGCATACTCAATTTTATTTTTTAAAGAGAAAAACAAAAAGGTTCTTTCACTTGCTCATCATTTTAGTCTGCATTTTCTGAGTTCTTTTTTGTTTGCAGAATAAGTGAAGGAAAAAAAATTGAAAAGCGCGAAAAACAGTTTTCTTTCTACATCATGCGAATGTCTGCCAAGAAGTAAGAACAGTTGCAATCGTTCGTTCACATGACCGTTTAGTCCTTTTTGTCGAGCAAAAAATTTGATCAATTGGAAAATATATGTAATATTACCTTCCTGCATTTGTATATGAGCCAAAACATCTAAAATCATTGGCTTTGCTTCATGTAATGTAAACTTGTTTTGGTTATGCTTCAAGTTTAGTCATTGCCTATTGCTATTTGCTCGACTAGTTCTCTTTAGTGGGCTTATTACTACTTTGTAGGTACTTGGCCCATTTTACAGTCTCTAACCACTCATCTTCATGCTAATCAGCTACGGAGTATATTATACAGTATATTCTTTTTATAATATTAATTATCACTGAGCAACACCGTGTGAAATATTTTACACATGAAATATGTCTAATTAAGACAATTTTAAAAATTTGTGGGTTATAAGCTTGATTTGGGATGTTCGAATATTCGCTGGTCGTAAATAGGTGGTTTATTATATGGTTAATATATTGTTATTATAAGGTCAAAGTATTACCACTACAAAATCAAAAGTGTATTACTATATGTTAAAAAATATTCTAAATTTTTTCCCAATTTTAAGTGTCCATATTATCTTTTAATTTGTAGTATTGTACTATACTTTTGACTTTGTAATAACATACTCCCTCCGTCAATGAAAAAGTAGTCTCATTTGTTTTATATTATTTATCCACAAAATGTACTCCCATACCCTTTTTGGAAACTATCACCCTTCAACCATCACTTAATTACTCAAATTGTCATCAACTTTATTCACAATGGTCCCTACCATACCCTACAATATTCTTACTTTATCTATTTTATCTACCTTTTTCTTAAAACATGCGCCCTACTCCAATGAGACTACATTTCATGGACGAAGGGAGTAATATTTTTGGTCTTATAATAACATATTTTAACTTTGTATACTATTTTACTAAGACTAGAAATATGTTAATTCTATATAAAGTTAAAAAAATTATTGTCAAATTCAACCAAAAAAATTAAGTGTTCAGAATATTTGTATATTTGTAGTAGTACACTTTTGATCTTGTAGTGACAATATTTTGGTCATATACTAATATAGTTTTAGTCATGTAGTAAAACAATCCTTAGATTTATAACCCATGATTCCTATTTTTTTTCAACTGAATTATCTTTCTACCTCTACGCATACTCAAGTTTCTTCTAAACTCAAGTTTCTTCTAAACGTGCATTATCTAATTCTCACTATACAAAATTCTCAATTGATATATCCAGGAAATACTAATCTTTTCTTTAGTCTCTAAATTATTCTTCTGAATTAGAACAAAAACAAGGGCTTCATATGAAACTTTTACATTCTTCTTTTGAGGTATGAAACTTCTACATTCTTACACTCTTCTTTGAGGTGAGGTTTTTATTGTTTTATACTCTACAGTGGTGGTTGGTAGAGTTTTTAATGCATTTGTTATTCTTTATAAATGTTTTAAATAAACTGTTTGAGTGATTGATACATGAATTTAATGTGTGCATGTTATTCGATTAACAAAGTTAATGTGTGCATGCGATTCAATTGACAAAGTTATTGTGTGCATGCGATTCAATTGACAAAGTTAATGTGAGCATGTTTCTATTGGCAAAGTTTCTAATAGCTAGGGATCCTGACGAGGGTCCAGGATCGACGTGTCCTCGAGTTTAACCCATTGTGCTTAATGGCAAAGTAAAGTATATATATTTACTTTAATGTTGACAAAGTATATGTGAGCAAAGTATATATGTTTACTTTAATGTTGACAAAGTATATGTGTTTACTTTAATGTTGACAAAGTATATGTGTTTACTTTAATGTTTGCAAAATATATGTGTTTACTTTAATTTTTGTAAAGTATATGTGTTTGCGTTAATAGCAAAGTATATGTATTTAATGGCAAAATATCAGCTTGGGACTGTGACTGAATTTTTTTTTTTACTGACAGCTCCTCAAGGGATTTTAGGGCGATCGCTTGCACCAATGTGGTGTATAAAGTGTTCGCAAGATCAACATCGATAAGGTTATCTGTGATAACGGTAAATGCACCAATAATGAAATGGGAAGGTTATGTGTGATAACGTCAAATGCATCAATAGGTTAGGGGGTGACGAAAATTAAGATAGGGGTGACGGAAATTAAGGAAGCTATTTGTGCGTGGGATGATAAAGGCGGATCGGGACGGCTACGCCTTCTTCAACAAGGCCTTCTTCAACAAGCTGGGGGAAGTAGTGTTATCTTCAAAATAAACTGGAGTGTTAGCAAATAGGACTGTCAAAGAGATGCGATATGGAAGGAGCCTTCATTCAGGTAAATTGATGACTGAAAATATATGGCTCAGCTCAAAAAATTATGGGTCAGCCAATTTACTATGACCCGTGATATAAACTCATGTTGAGATTGTGAGATTGGTGGGGTTCGAGGAGAGTTCTGTGACATGTTGGGTGAGAAAGGTGGATAAAATATCTTGGAATTGTTGCTTTTGGCTTCATTCAGTAGATTGATGACTGAAAATATTTTCATGGCTCAGCTCAAAAAATTATGGGTCAGCCAATTTACTATGATCCGTGATATAAACTCCCATGTTGAGATTGTGAGATTGGTGGGGTTCGAGGAGAGTTCTGTGCCATGTTGGGTGAGAAAGGTGGATAAAATATAAACTCATGTTGAGATTGTGAGATTGGTGGGGTTCGAGGAGAGTTCTGTGACATGTTGGGTGAGAAAAGTGGATAAAATATCTTGGAATTGTTGCTTTTGGCTTCATTCAGTAGATTGATGACTGAAAATATTTTCATGGCTCAGCTCAAAAAATTATGGGTATGATCCGTGATATAAACTCCCATGTTGAGATTGTGAGATTGGTGGGGTTCGAGGAGAGTTCTGTGCCATGTTGGGTGAGAAAGGTGGATAAAATATAAACTCATGTTGAGATTGTGAGATTGGTGGGGTTCGAGGAGAGTTCTGTGACATGTTGGTGAGAAAGGTGGATAAAATATTTGTTGCTTTTGGCTTCATTCAGTAGATTGATGACTGAAAATATTTTCATGGCTCAGCTCAAAAAATTATGGGTCAGCCAATTTACTATGATCCATGATATAAACTCCCATGTTGAGATTGTGAGATTGGTGGGGTTCGAGGAGAGTTCTGTGCCATGTTGGGTGAGAAAGGTGGATAAAATATCTTGGAATTGTTGCTTTTGGCTCGGGATTCTTTTTGGTGTCTAAGATTGTGATAAATTGGATTAATAGCTTGTGTAAAACGTCTCGTGGAGGGGTACCTTTAGTGGATTGGGATGGGGTTTGGAAGGAGTATTTGGAAGGAGTATCCGGGAGGGAGGAAGGCTCTCGTTTTCCCTAGCCGGTTTTGTCCCAAAGAGTTTTCTGGCAGGGTTTTTTTTTTTTTTGCTCAAGAGCCCGATGGAATGGAAGGGGAATTTGAGTGTTGAGCGACCTAATCCGTAGGGTTGAGCGTTTTTTGAGCTTAATAATATTTACCTTTTTGTGATTATATACAAGTGTATTTCGTAATCTATGATACATCACATAGTTATAAAATATTCTAAGAAATAACTAATTTTTCGTTCTAAAATATTCTAAAAAATAATTAATTTGGAGTACGAAATATTCTTTAAGGGGTGTAGGATGTAACACCCAAGAATCAAATCGTTCTAAAATATTCTAAGAAATAACTAATTTTCGTTCTAAAATATTCTAAGAAATAACTAATTTCGAAGAATTTTCGTTCTAAAATATTTTAAGAAATACGTAACTAATTTCGAGGACAAAATATTCTTTAAGGGGCCCGAGAATTTTACATCATAAGATATCTTGGGACTAGGAGTGGAAATAGGTCGGGCCACTCGACGGTCTAGCCTATTAAGGGATATCTTGGGACTAGTGGTGGAAATAGACCGGGCCACCCGACGGTCTAGCTTATTAAGGGCCTAGTTTAGGGGTGTAAGTGAGTCGAGTCAAATCGCGAGCTACTCGTGCTCGACTCGAAAAAACATCGAAATCGACTCGAAGTTAATCGAGTCGAGTTTCGAGTTGCTCGAGTAGCTACCGAGTTCGAGCTCATAAATACTCGACTCGAAAGGCTCGCGAGCCTAATCGAGTTTGAACAATATTTACTATTTTACCATTAATATATAATTTATATTTATATACAAGTAATCGAGTCGAGCCAAGTTGAGCTTGAGTTTATTTTAGAAAAAATATATTTTACAATTCATTTTTAAAATTATATAGGTAATCGAGTCGAGTCGAGCTCGATTTTATCGAGCTTCTAATCGAATCGAGCCCGATCTTTAAAATTTTAAGCTCGATCGAGTCGAGTCGAGTTTCGAGTATTACAATCGAGTCGAATTTCGAGTTCAGTACTACTCGACTCGGCTCGTTTACACCCCTAGCCTAGTCTGACCTAGCATATTTATAACATGAGTCGGGCTAAGGCTTTTTAAAAAGCCTATTTGCTTAAGTAACCAAATTTAGGTCTTGTATAAGGTCTTATAAACCTCAGGCGATCTATTTAAAATTATGTATAATATATAAATATTTATATATATTTTAGATAAATATTTGTATATATTTTATAATAAAATATTTCTTAAAATATAGTAATACTAACATTAATAGTAAATTAAAGTAAACTAAATTTATTTTATTACTTGAGAAATCATTTTTTAGTTTTTATTTGAATTTATCTACACTTATTTTAATCGTAAGTTTATTTGTAATTATAAATATTAAATTTGTAAAGGGGAGGACTGTTGTGTACTCAAATACACCGTGTACTTGAGTCTACTTGTAAATTGGGTTAAACACGCATATAAACAGGATACTGCACACATAATTAGTTAGTAGGCGTTACAGCCCAGTGGTCGCCCCTTGAACTTTTTACTAATTTGAATCCCACCTACAACAAATTTTGAATTTTATTTTATCACCTGTTTTTTTAATTTTCGCACCTAATTTTATTTTAACACTCGTTTATATAGATTATAAAAGTGCAAGGTTAACAACTAAAAAGTGTATCTTTAATAGTCATATTTTTAATTTTCGCACCTAATTTTATTTTAACACTCGTTTATTTAGATTATAAAAGTGCAAGGTTAACAACTAAAAAGTGTATATTTAATAGTCATAAAAGTGCAAGATAAAATAATAAAATGGGTAAAATTAATAACAATTTTTTTTAAAAAATTAGGAACAGTTTATCTAGATTATAAAAATGCAAGTACTAATAACCAAAAGGTGTATCGTTAATAGTCATAAAAGTGCAATATTAAATAATAAAATGTGTGAAATTAATAATAATTTAAAAAAAAATAAAAACAGTTTATCTAGATTATAAAATGCAAGTACTAATAACCAAAAGGTGTATTGTTATAGTCATAAAAGTTCAAGTTTAATAATAAAATGTGTAAAATTAATAACATTAAAAAATTAGCACCAATTTATATGTGCAAGTGTAACAACAAATTTCGTGAAATTAATATAATAACACGAATTTGAAATACAATTTTATTTCTTGTCGGATTAAACCGATAAATTTTAGGGGTTACAATCTCTATTTAATTTTCCTCTGATTCTTCTCTTCGATCTTGACTTTGTCTTGGAAGATTTTGTGGCGTGATCCTCGCTTTGATCTTGATCACGAGTGAACTTGGAGGTTTGTAACGTTTATCCAAGGACTTGACGTCTTGTTTTGGATTAAACGCTGATTTGGGGAGCTTTTGGACGAACGTCTTCGGATGCAATGAAGAACGCCTTTGAATCTTCAAGAGTCCGTGAAGAACACCTTTGAATCTTCAAGGAATCCGCGAAGAAAACTTTGAGAAGAACGTCGATGTGAGGGGTTTAACACCTTAATCTCGGATCGAACGTCGTCTTCAGATGATTTTGGTGAAGAACGCCTTTGAAGCTCCTTCGAATGCTCAAGAACGCCTTGAATCTCTGGAGAGAGTTCTAGAGTCTTGAAATGCTTTTGTGTTGTGTGTCTCAAATGAATGAGGGGAGGACCCTATTTATAGGGTGGGAGAGGGAAGACTTTCCCTCTTTACCATGCCACGTGGCGTCTTCTTATTGGCCGAGTCGATTTGATTGGCTTGATTGATTTTAATTTAATTCTCTTCCCTTTTTGAAGAGATGTGATTTGATTTCCCCATATATGGTAAGTCAAATTTATTCTTACCAATTACGAGTATTTCGATACTCGTGTAATTTGACCGACTTGTATCGTGTATATTAAATATCATTAATTTAACTATTTAATTAGAGAATTAATTTAATTAAATTCCCAAACTTAAAATAGTAAATTAATTTTATTTAACATATATTTGTCCACATGTCGCTGTTTGATTGGGTGCAATTTTAATGTGCTTACAAATGCCCCCTCGTGCTTTGTTCACAGACGTTTTATGTCTTGGAGTGAATGAAGCACGAAATTTGTTGGACTTTAGAAAGTTTTCGCTCTTTTCAAGGAGCTTTGACTTGAATGACTCGATTTGAGAGTCTCAAACCGTTTATTCTCTTGTAGGAGATTTTTTTATTTAAGGGACTTTAGAAAGTTTTCGCTCTTATCAAGGAGCTTTAATTTGGGTGACTCGATTTCAGAGTCTCGAACAGTTTAGTCTCTTGCCAAGGAGATTTTTTTATTTAAGGGACTTTAGAAAGTTTTCGCTCTTATCAAGGAGCTTTAATTTGGGTGACTCGATTTCAGAGTCTCGAAAAGTTTAGTCTCTTGTCAAGGAGAATGACTTGAGGGGCTTTAAATGGTCTCATCCAACACAATTTCTCCTTGTTGGACCAATTGCATGATCTTTTCCTTGAATGTGACACAATCATGAATCGGATGGCCTATTAGTCGATGGTACTTGTAGTACTTTGGGTTATCAGTTTGTCCAGCTTCTTCTGGTCTTTTCATCATAGGCAACTCAATGAGCTTTGCTTCGAGCAAGTCGTCAAATATCCCAAAGACATCAGAGTCTAGAAATGGATACTGTTTTTGTCGCATTTCTTTTAATGTCAACCCACTTTGCCCCCAGTCTCGAGGCATGTCTGTAATGTATTCTTTACTTGAAGGTTTAACATAAGGCTTACTGCGAAGCTCTTAAACCGACGGTGATGCGACTCCACTAGAAAACATGCTTAGCTCCATGTCGTGAGCTCTTGTTGCTAATTCTTCGAAAGTATTTGGCCGGATTCCTTGCAGGATGTATCGGAGGCCCCATTGCATTCCTTGAATTCACATCTCGATCGCAGAAGATTCAGTCAACCTATCCTTGCAATTGAGGCTTAAGTTTCTCCATCGATTGATATAATCAATCACGGGCTCATCCTTCATTTGACGAGTGGTGGTCAGCTCGATCATGCTAACCGTTCTCCTTGTGCTAAAGAAACGATTTAGGAATTCTTGCTCCATTTGATCCCAACTATCGATAGAGTTAGCCTCCAAATCGATGTACCAATCGAAAGTGTTTCCTTTCAAGGAGCGGACAAACTGTTTGGCCAAGTGATCACCATACGTTCCAGCAACATTGCAAGTTTCGACGAAATGAGCCACATGCTGCTTTGGGTTTCCTTTGCCATCAAAATGTTGAAACTTTGGAGGTTGATAGCTTGCTGGCATCCTCAAGTTGGCAACTCTCTTAGTATACAGCTTGGTATAGGTGAAAGATGATTTGAATCCTTCTTCGTGTCTACCTTTCACCGTATCCAATATTAGCTCCTTGAGTTGATCGACGTTCATCCCTCCATCGAAAGAAATGATCAAATCTTTAGCAACAAGTTCATTTTCCGTTGTTTGATGCTTGGTTGAGGTTTCAGCGTCGTCCTGTTCCTCAACTAGTTTTTCATTGGTACGACTTGCGTCACCATTATCCACTTTATCCATCAAATTATTAATCCTGGAGTCTTGCTCTTGGATGTGCTTTGACAATCCCTCGATAGCTTTCATGATGCTGGCCAGCTGTTCCTCAATAGTCGAGGCGTTTGCCATCATGGCTGGAGCAAACGCTCGAAGTCGATGAATGGTCCGATGAGGAGCGAGGGGTGGAGTTAGTGGAATTGCCTTCTTCTCCTTCAACAACGTAAGGCGGCGACTGGTTTGCAGTTATTCCAGTTGAAGTATTTTCTCCTGAAAAAGTATGGGACAACGATCTCTTCGTCATGCTTATTGTGACGATGTTGACATCAATAGTCTTGGAAGGACTTGTCCTTATAAACAAGATCTTGCGCTGAGACATCTTGATGGTCTTTGAATTTCCTTGGTGAAGAGGAGAGATGAGAGGTAGAGACGTCCCACCGGGCGTGCCAAATTTGTAACAACAAATTTCGTGAAATTAATATAATAACACGAAAATGCAATACAATTTTATTTTATCGGATTAAACCGATAAATTTTGGGGTTTACAATCTCTATTTGATTTTCCTCTGATTCTTCTCTTCGATCTTGACTTTGTCTTGGAAGATTTTGTGGCGTGATCCTCGCTTTGATCTTGATCACGAGTGAACTTGGAGGTTTGTAACGTTTATCCAAGGACTTGACGTCTTGTTTTGGATTAAACGCTGATTTGGGGAGCTTTTGGACGAACGTCTTCGGATGCAATGAAGAACGCCTTTGAATCTTCAAGAGTCCGTGAAGAACACCTTTGAATCTTCAAGGAATCCGCGAAGAAAACTTTGAGAAGAACGTCGATGTGAGGGGTTTAACACCTTAATCTCGGATCGAACGTCGTCTTCAGATGATTTGGGTGAAGAACGCCTTTGAAGCTCCTTCGAATGCTCAAGAACGCCTTGAATCTCTGGAGAGAGTTCTAGAGTCTTGAAATGCTTTTGTGTTGTGTGTCTCAAATGAATGAGGGGAGGACCCTATTTATAGGGTGGGAGAGGGAAGACTTTCCCTCTTTACCATGCCACGTGGCGTCTTCTTATTGGCCGAGCCGATTTGATTGACTTGATTGATTTTAATTTAATTCTCTTCCCTTTTTGAAGAGATGTGATTTGATTTCCCCATATATGGTAAGTCAAATTTATTCTTACCAATTACGAGTATTTCGATACTCGTATAATTTGACCGACTTGTATCGTGTATATTAAATATCATTAATTTAACTATTTAATTAGAGAATTAATTTAATTAAATTCTCAAACTTAAAATAGTAAATTAATTTAATTTAACATATATTTGTCCACATGTCGCTGTTTGATTGGGTGCAATTTTAATGTGCTTACAACAAGCACTAATAACCAAAAAGTGTATGATAATTACATTTTTCAATAATATTTTCAACTATATTAACATACACTTTTAAGTTATAATAACATACATTTTTCAGTTATAATATCATACACTTTAAAGTTATAATAATATATACTTTTAATTAATATACTCCCTCCGTTCCACAGAAATTTGCACACTTTCTATAAATGGATGTCCCATACCAATTTGCACACTCCATAAAAGGAAATATCTTCATAACCCTCACCCTCAAAATATACTCTTATTTACCCATATGTCATTACTTTTCCACACTCAATATACTTTTTACTTTACTTTATTCATAAAACTTTACAAAACTACCCCTCAAAACATCACTCATTATACTTTTTCTTACATATTTCTTAAATTGTGTACCCACCCAAGTGTGCAAGTTTCTATGGGACGGAGGGAGTATAACTTAACACTTTTCATTAATACAACATACACTTTTTAGTTATAATAACATATATTTTTCATTAATAGATCATACACTTTTCAGTTATAATAACATACACTTTTATTAAAAACAATGTTGCACTTTTCAATATAGTAATATACACTTTTCATTAAAAAACAAAGATACACTTTTCAATATACTAACATACACTTTTTCCAAAAAAAAAAACGAAAAAAAAAAAACGAAAAAAAAAATTCAAAAAAAAAGTCAAAGTTTGATCGTTGACCGGTCAAAGTCTACTCAAGTACACCGTGTACTTGAGTACATATGAGACTTTGGCATTTTTAAAATTTTTGTATTAAATAAATTTTAAATAGACTTTTAAAAGGCTCGTAACCTGACCTATTTACTAAAAAGGCCGAGCCAAATCCATAAAAAAAGCCTAAGCCTATCACATATAATAAATCAGGCTTAGGCTTATTTTTTCAAATAGGCTCAGACTTTTTCATGTAAATTAATACTCCCTCCGTCCCGCAATTACTTTCATACTTTCCTTTTCGGGACGTCCCATAATAACTTTCACACCCTTAAAATGGAAAACACTTTATAAACTCCACCCTCACAATATTCTCAATTTTACACAAATGCCATTACTTTTTCTACACACATACCCAAAAGTCAACTCATTTTTTTACTTTATACATAAAAGTTTACAAAATTACCCCTCAAAATCTCCCACTAAATTCACTTTTCTTATTTTGTGTGCCTCTTCACATGTGAAAGAAATCACGGGACGGAGGGAGTAATTTATACCCTGGACCATCAAAATTTATTAATTTATCTATACATTAATAATTATTAATTAATATTTTATTAATTTATGGAATAATTAAATACTCAATTTATAAACAATCTTTCAAACTTTCACATGTAATTAATTATTGTATATCGAATGATGTGCCTAATTTAAAAGAATTCTTCAATCTTCCTTATTATTATGCTTCTTGTGTTGTTCATTGTATCATTTTATGAACATTAACAAATATTTTATATATAAATATACAAGATTAAAATATGTTAACACAAACAAAATCATACAAATAACATGATATTTCTCATCTTACAGATGTGAAAAAAATAACAATGACTGATGAGATTCGAAGACCATTATTTTTCACTTGAATAATTTCTTGTTAAACTATAAAAAAAAACGAGAAACCTTCATAAATCATTCATTCCTGTAATAGATAGTATATAAGGAATTATTAATTTATTCCCTCCGTTCCAGAATTACTTGCATAGTTTGACCGGCACGTTGTTTAAGAAAAGTGGATTTAGTGGTTGATGATGTAAGATAAATGAGTGGTATTTTAGATAATTTGATTATGTGTAAAGTGAATTTGATGATGTGTAAAGTGAAATGTATGGAAAAAATGAGTGACAAATTTGAAAATAAAATGATGTTGTGAGGTTATTAATTTTGTGGGGTATTTCCATATTAAAAGTGTGCAAGTAATTTTGGGACGTCCCAATAAAAAAAATGTGCAATTAATCACGGGACGGAGGGAGTATATTTTATATGGGGTCTATAGAAATCATGAAAAATGTATTATCTTATAATTTTAGCGAATTTATTAATTTAGCATCATATCCCCATGTTAGGATTGGCCAAAAATATTATCTTAGAAAGTTTATTAATTAATCGAGTATTAATTTATAGAGTTTCTACTGTATATGTATATATATTAAATAAATTTATTCATTGCCATAATTTTCTCTGGGCGTTATCTTAATTTTTGAACGTGCTTCATATGAGACTTCTACATTCTTCTTTGAGGTGAGGTTTTTATTGCTTTATACTCTACAATGGTTGGTAGAGTTTTTAATGCATTTGTTATTCTTTATTAAATGCTTTAAATAAACTATTTGAGTGATTGATACATGAATTTAATGTGTGCATGTTATTCGATTGACAAAGTTAATGTGTGCATGCGATTCAATTGGCAAAGTTAATTTGTGCATGTTATTCTATTGGCAAAGTTAATTTGTGCATGTTATTTTAATGACAAAGTTTCTAATAGCTAGGGATCCTGACGAGTGTTCAGGATCGACGGATTCTCATCGTTAACCCGTTGTGCTCAATGACAAAGTATATGTGGGCAAAGTATATATGTTTACTTTAATGTTGGCAAAGTATATATGTTAACTTTAATGTTGGCAAAGTATATATGTTTACTTTAATGTTGGCAAAAGTATATGTGGGCAAAGTATATATGTTTCCTTTAATGTTGACAAAATATATGTGATTACTTTAATTAATGTTGGTAAAGGATATGTGGGCAAAGTATATATGTTTACTTTAATGTTGGCAAATTATATGTTTACTTTAATGTTGACAAAGTATATGTGTTTATTTTAATGTTGACAAAGTATATGTGATTACTTTAATGTTGATAAAGTATATGTGGGCAAAGTTTATGTGTTGGGTCTTTCTATGGTCAGGAAGGCTTCGCCCTTCCTGATAACAGGAAACACATTAAACACCATTGGATCATTGATCCAACGTATTAAATTGTTTTCATGTGATTGTTCTTCGCAATAATGTATTTGCTCTATGCAATGTGCAATCGCATTGCTTTGCTATATTCATAAATTAAATTAATAAATATAAAATTACAAAAATATCCTTATAAATTTAAATAAGTAAAAACATTTAATTGTAAAATAATATATTCTAATTAACATTTCTCTTTTAAATTAAACACTTGTAACAAAATTAAAATTACAAATGAAAATATCAATTTCACAAACACAATTTTTTTTTTCATCTATGGTGAGATGAACATCCAATTTGGGGATTTTTTATCCAAACCCAAAAAATTTCAAAATTTTGCTTACAGACTTCCTCTATTCAAGCTCTCTTGTTAATTCTCACAAATATCAATCTTGTCCAGTCGTCCCCGCTCTCAGTCACACCGTCCCCCTTCGACGCTCACGGCTAGTCGGTCACCCACGACTCGCGATTCACAACGCAGCTTACCGGCACAACCCTGTCCTCACGCCGCCGTCCAACCACTCAAATAACAAATCCACATTTGCACACGGTTCGTTTCTTACCGTCAGGATCTCACTTACTTTTCGGTAATATTCTTATTCCGAATAAATTAGGATTTTGTGTTCTGTAATTGTGAAATTTCATCATTTATTCAGTAGTATGAGACCTTTTTTGTTTGATTTGTTTATATGATCTTTTGACAGAATATGTGGTCAAGTTCTGACGTAAATCCATGGCATGTTGTCTTTCTTCTAATAGTAGTTGTCTTTGCAAGATTTAATTTGAAAACTTGACAACTACGGTCTCACGTTTCCACTCAAGTAACGAAGAAATGTTTCTAGGATATGACACACTTATCAAAGTCGGATGCAAACTTGGGGAATCAAGAATTCTGTTTTGCAAGCACAAGTTGCAGAAATTGCAACACTTTTGCGCTGAAAGATAACTAGGATCTACCATGGTTGGCCAAGTATCTCTAGTTTATTTATTATATTATTCCAGATTAAGATTTTGAGTAGATTATCTTTTATACATACATTACTTGTTGTAAACTTTCTAGTACTTTTTTCCCTCGGATCCCTCCCTCTCAACATTGGAGGCGCTGTTAATTGCAAGATTTTATTTGAACATGTCTTTTCTGATGATGATTTTTGCAATATGGGAAACGTCAGTTTGTTAGTTATTCATGCAGATGTGTCTGAAAGCATACTATTTTACATATATGCAAATGTTACTTGAAGATGAATGGTTTATGATTCTCCTGCAGATTCACCCACATAAGAAATTGATACAATAGTAGAGGAGGGATGAAGCTCGAGCTAAGTAAGTAATGACGTTTGCAGAAATGATATTTATTTTGGATCTAAAGATGAAGAGGCTATCGCAGCTTGAAAGAAGAGCCAGGCTTATGATTTTGGTTCACACACCATATGCTACTAGATGTCCTATTTTTTTTCTTGGAACAAATTTTGTGGAGATTATGCTGAGTATTTGTATTGAAAAGAAGGAAGTTAGAAATGAGAATGTGTTTAACCATTTTGTTTGAGAATCTGTATGATGTAATTTAAGTTTACTGCGCTGGTTTTATTTTTAAAGCTAAGCATTTACCATACATGTTTAATCAATATCTATAACTGGCAAGCATGACATAATAATCCATTATTAAATTGATTAACATCAATACTACAAAAAAGTAGAGTACAATCGAGACAGAAGCAAGGAAAAAAAAAAGAACATAAGATTCTTATAGAGTACAAGAAAAGAAACAAAAGATAAAAATAAAAACACCCTTCTGTCTATTTAAATGCATCAAGAGCATTCATTGTTTGTCTTACATCAACTGATAATTATAGTCTCGTAAATAAATTAAAGATCATACGACAGCATACACATTTTCTTTCTGAAAATCTCAGTCACACTGGAGGAAAACAATTTGGACAAAAATGCTACGTTAACAAAGAGGTGTTGAAGTTGAACACAATCGATCTCACATATCAAAACTGTATTTTAGGAAATTTTCCATTTCGCATAACCGGCTATGACGGTGTTCCATACTATAACCACTCTTATAGGCATATCACTAAAACACTATGTGAAACATCAAGATGACCAATATTTAAGTAAGCAAACAACAACGAACACCACGAAACCTCATCTCCTTAAACACTTTAGTCGCTTCATGAGCCCTGAAGCACTTCCCATACATATCAATAAGCGCATTATTCACAGGCAACACAGAATTACACCCAGAAACAGTAACAAGAGCTTGAAGCCTTTTCCCGAATTTTATGTCCCGTAATCCAGCACATGTGCTTAATACTGTAGTGTACGTGAAGTGATCGGGTTGTACATTGCTTAATATCATGATGCAAAACAATGATAGAGCTTCTTGATGGATGCTCGGATGCAAATATCTGCTTATCATTGCGTTCCACGTGATTGTGTCTCTATAAGACAATTCGTCGAACAGTTTGCGTGCGCCCAATATGCTGTCTAATTTTTCAAGGCCCTTGATCTTGGAAGTGATTTGAAACAAATGGAAACGCAATGGACCTGAATTGTGGAGCTGAAGTTGCTGAAATCCATCAACATATAAAAATTGTGTGTCAAAAGGCCAATCAATCTCACGTATCAAAACTGTATTTCACGTGAAACAATTTTTATTTTTATTTTTATTTTAATTTGGATTGAAACCGTAAATAATAAAAACTGGATAAAACATTAAATTTATGACTATTGAAATTTGATTTAAAAAAAAATTATTATAAGGATATTTTGGTAATTATACATATATTATTTAGATAATTAATTATTTTAATCCATGGTGAAGGTAGATTGCACCATGACGAAGGGATACGAGGTGTTAAAATTTTATTGGTTTCCTGTTATCAGGAAGGGCGAACACCCTTCCTGACCATAGAAAAACCCTTATGTGTTTGCGTTAATGTTGGCAAAGTATATGTATTTAATGGCAAAGTATATTTTGTTTAATTTAAGGCCGACAAAGTATATATGCAAATGCTATTTATTCTACGTTGATGACTCGACTGTATATTTTCAGTATTTAATTTGGAATAATTTGATTTCACTAAGTATGCTTACATACTCACTCCAAATAATATTATTTCAGGTTGAGTAGTTAATCAACAAGAGATGGTAGTGATGGATGTTGGCAAGTTACTAAATTTTTAAAACAAGTTTCTTATTAAATTATGATATGTTCATCTTTCACAGAATTTTTTTAGTTAAAAAAAAAAGCATGTGACAATGATGATCCATTCATAATTATTAAATTTGAAGCTTAATAATGGAGGGGGTATATTATATATAATGTTCTTCTATTTCTAAAAAAGAAAAAAAAAATCCAAAAATTGAAAAGCCATTTTTGAAATCCTAAATTTTACAAATCTTATCTTAATACTCTATATTTGTGAGAATATAATGAGACACGTGTCACAATTTTATAACTCTGCACAATCTCTCTCTTCACCAAAATCGTCTATTTCAAAATCCCTGTATTCTCAGGCATTCTGATTAAAAAAAATCAATTTTCCTATTTTAATCTCAAAATTATAATTCAAAATTTTAAATTATAATTATTATTTTTAATCTCTTCACCAAAATCGTGTATTTCAAAATTTTTGCATTCTAAAGCATTTTGAATAAAAAGAATATATTTTTCCTATTTTCATCTTAAAATAATAATCTTAATACTCTATATTTTGTGAGAATATAATGAGACACATGTCACAATTTTATAATTCTGCACAATCTCTCTCTTCATTTATTTCAAAATCCCTGTATTCTCCGGCATTCTGATTAAAAAAAATCAATTTTTCCTATTTTAATCTCAAAATTATAATTCAAAATTTTAAATTATAATTATTATTTTTAATCTCTTCACCAAAAATTGTGTATTTCAAAATCTTTGCATTCTAAAGCATTTTGAATAAAAAGAATATATTTTTCCTATTTTCATCTTAAAATAATAATTTTAATATTATTTATTCATAATTATTATTTTTAAATTTGAAATTATTTTAATCTTATCTTCAAATATTCAAATTTAAATGAAACATAATTCCTTATATTCTTAATCTCATAGCCTATATAAATAAAGCCATGATCTCATTTTACTTTCTTTAAGCTCATATTAACATATATGATTTCTTCTGTAGATGTCTACTAGATGATACATTTCACTCTCTCTTTCAATTCTTTTACAATTTTCTTCAATTTTTTTTTTTACTTTTCTTTTATTTTTTTTGGTTCTCTCTTTCAATTCTTTTACAATTTTCTTCAAAATTTTTTTTTACTTTTTTTTAATTTTTTTTTGGTTCTCTCTCATTTTTCTCTGTATACACCGTTTTTTTACTTAATTATTTTATTTTACTTTTTTTTTTGCTTTTACACTGTTTTCTTAAATTTCTCTCATTTTTTCAATTATTTTCCTGTTCTCTTCTCTCTTTCTTCCCTCTCTTTCTTTCCCTTTTATTTACATTTCTTAAATTATTTTTTCCTAAACGTAAATTAATAAATATATTTACGAAATTGAATTTCCTTGACAGTTATTGTTGTATGTTTTTAATTTAATTAAAATCAATCGGTAGATTACATCTAATTTTCTTATTGTCTCAATAAAGAAAATAGGAGTATCTATTATTATGATTATGTTTTATTTTTATTGTTTTGATTATTTTACTTTTTTTTTTTTGTTGCTTTTACAATTTTATTAAATTTCTCTTGTTTTTTCAATTATTTTCCTGTTCTCTCCTGTCTCTCTCTCTCTTCTATATTTACAGTTGCTTAAATTATTTTTTTTGATTCAACGCCATTTTTTTACTTAATTATTTTATTTTACTTTTTTTTTTTGCTTTTACAATTTTATTAAATTTCTCTTATTTTTTCAATTATTTTCCTGTTTTCTCCTCTCTCTCTCTCCTTTCTATTTTTTATTTATAGATTTACATAAATTATTTTTTTTGATTCAGCACCGTTTTTTTACTTAATTATTTTATTTTACTTTTTTTTATTTTACAATTTTATTAAATTTCTCTTATTTTTTCAATTATTTTCCTGTTCTCTCCTCTCTCTCTCCCTTCTATTTTTTATTTATAGATTTACAATTTCTTAGATTATTTTTTTTTGTTGATAGTTATTATGGTATGTTTTTAATTATATATTTTTTTAATTTAATTAGAATCAATGGATAGGTTACATCTAATTTTCTTATTGTCTCAATAATAATATTAAACTTGGATATCAACGGATAACCAAACAATTTAAAGAGGTGAGATTGGTGGTATTTATTCTTGATTTATTATTAATATTTCTTTACATACTTAATAAATATGTAAGTTTAATAATTATACACTTTAAATGAATGTAAGTTTATCAATATTAATTGTCGATTTTTTTTTAATAAGTGACGTAACCACTTTAATTGCTCAGTTATCTTTTATAATATAATGGACGGTAACCATTTTAATTGCTCAGCTTTATTTTTTTACTAAATTATTTTATTTTACTTTTTTTGCTTTTACACAGTTTTCTTAAATTTCTCACATTTTTTCAATTAAATTTCTCTCCTCCCTCTCTTTTCCTTTTATTTATAAGTTTACAGTTTTTTAAATTATTTTTTTCGAAACAGTACAGTAAAATATATTTACGAAATTGAATTTTCTTGACAGTTATTGTTGTATATTTTTAATTTAATTAGAATCAATCGATATATTACATCTAATTTTCTTATTGTCTCAATAAAGAAAATAGGAGTATCTATTATGATCATCTAATTTTCTGTCTCAATAAAGAAAATAGGAGTATCTATTATGATTATGATTTATTTTTATTGTTTTGATCTCAAATTCAATACCTTTTTTTTACTTAATTAATACATCTAATTTTCTTATTGTCTCGGTTGTATTTATTCTTGATTTATTATTAATATTTATTTACATATTTAATATATATCAAATTATTGTAAAAAATTTTAGTTAGTATTTTGTAGACACCTCTTTAATAAATACGGAAAATTTAGTACTTTGTAGACACCTCTTTAATAAATACGGAAAATTTAGTACTTTGTAGACACCTCTTTAATAATAAATACGGAGTATGCACTTTAAATGAATGTAAGTTTATCAATTGTAAGATCAATTTTTTTTTTTTTAAATAAATTTACTGTAAGTGACGTAAGCAGGTATTCATTTATTTTGTTAAAGTTTTTTTAATTTATTTTGTTAAAGTTTTTTTAATGGCATATTATGAAGAATGAAGGGTAAAAAATATATATATATTTGACTTTATAAATCATTGTCTCTGATGGAATGTGAATGTATGTATAATTTAAAACTTTCTATAAAATGTATAAAGTGATTTTAGAGAATTTTAAAAACATTTGAAAATTCTCCCGTGAATGATTTTAAAAACGAAATTATCGATGATAACGAGGAGGTAATTTGTAATACCTTTTAAATATATAAATTTATATTTTTATTATTTTTAAACTAACAAATTAATTTTAACAATCTTTTTTTATTGTTTTGATATATTTCATAGTATTTTTTTTTTAAATTGCAGGTTTAGGTTTTGGTGATGAATTTCCATCCCGAACTAGAAAACGAAAAGAAACTTATATTTAGAATTAGTATTTAAAGTTTAATTTGGATTCCCTCCGTCGAACTAGAAAACTTAGTCGAAAAGAAATTTATTTAAAGTTTAATTTGGAGAATAAGAATATAATGAAATGTTGATTCGGATAAATTTGCAATGTTCGATTTTTATATAATAATTTTCAAATTTTATGTTAATTTAAATGTAATTTATATATTTTATGTAAATAATTTTATATAACATACATGATGGACATGTATTTATCCCATATTATTTTCTTTTATAAGTGAACATAATCATGTAAATGTATATATAAATGTATTCTAAAATAATTTTAAAAACTTTTTAAGATATATAGAGTATTGTTGAGGATTTTAGAGAATTTTTAGCAATTGTCAATAAAAAAAATCTAAAATCTTCCAATAAAGTTTGATGAGTTAATTGAAGGGTCTGATAAATATGAAGAGCGATCGTCCTTAAAAGATGAGTTAATTGAAGGGTCTGATAAATATGAAGAGCGATTGTCCTTAAAAAAAAATGTACACTGATCACTTAGTTGAGAAAATTATGCAATTATTTGTTATAATATAATAGTTTTTAATAATGGAAAAAAAAAAAAAAACTTCGGAAAAATTAAAGACTATAATTTGTGCCATAGGTTACTAGAAATGTCACAATTCTTTAAGAAATTTTTTATTTTGAAATGGAAAATTCCACACCCTTCTTATTAAAAATATTTTTAATTTTACAATTAAAATTATAATTTTACTAATATATTAAAAAAATATTATAATATATAAAAATATAAATACAATAATATAGATTCAAATTTATATATATATGTATATGTTATAAATATATTAGAATAAAAAAAAGTTTATTCTCATAAATTCTAACAAATGAAAAAATATAAAAATTAATATAGTTTTTAAAATTATTATTTTAATAAATTAACTTTAATTTTAATAAATCGACCCCGCGTAAAATGCGGGTATAGGGCTAGTTAATTTATATTACTAAACACATTCCAATTTTTTTCTATCATACACTTTCTCACTTAAAAGTTAAAATGATTTTATTATTAATCCATAAACTAGTGCATTTTCAATAAAATAAAATAAAACCAGTTCCCTCTTGATTTTTGCTCGAACAAACTCTCTCTTAATTCTTGAATCGAACAACCAAATATGTTCATAGATAAACATGGGTTTTGACCACATTTTATAAAATATTAAGTGACAATTTTATAATCGGTTTTGCGTAAATGGATTTAGTTGATTTGATTTTTCAAAATCAAATTTTGGGTGAATGAGAAATTAATATTAAAGTTGGTCATTTAATGTGTGGATAAATACATTGTTGAATGTGTTTATAATGGTAATAGTGATGGATTGTGACTTGACATGAAATGTCTTGTCCTTTGGTGAATAGTTGATTATTCCAATGGTTGTATCTTTTAGAATTATTGTATTAATTTAAGAGACATACCTTTTAGTGAATAGTTGATTATTCCAATAGTTGTGTCTTTTAGAATTGTTGTTTTAATTTAAAAGACATACATTTTTGTGAATAGTTGCTTATTTCTAAAGGTTGCAACTTTTGGGAAAATAAGCTTATTGTGAAAAGTCACTATTACCTAAAGACTATTGGAAGTTTATAAATAGATCTCCCTACATTGGCCATTTCATTCATTCGGAAATTCATTTCCATTGATTCATAATCAAGAATTGAAAATTTTGAGTTAAAACTACATATGCATACTTAGCATTTTAGAATTGTAGTTGCTACATTAGAGTCGAGTCGAAAGTTCCGGATATCCATTTTGCGATTCGCCGATAGCTTCCGATTTGTAGTGCAACAGTCGTGAAGTTTGAAATCGTTGTATCTTGGGGACGGTTGCCAGTGATCCGTATTGCACCTGTGTACGGGGCAATAACGTCTTACGGAGATAGAGTCAAACTCTAGCCTCAACTTCTGTGTTTAAGTCCGTGTCAGCATTTAATCTTCGTCTACACATACACCATATATCTAACAACAACAAATTCAAATATTAAAATACAGTAGATGAAATTGTAAGGACGCTAAACAATGTATGCATACATAGTTGTATAACCACAATTTCATGTATACATATACAATTATACGACCACTACTTCATGTACGCTTATGGAGGTGTTCAACCGAATGGGCCGTACAACCAATGTTATTAAACGAACTGAGCTGTTCGTGAGCTCGACTCGTTTGTTAAACGAACTCGAGCTTGTTAGATACTCAATTTACTAACGAGCCGACTCGAGTTCGACTTGATAGGCTCGATATCAATTTTTTTAAAAAAATATTAGGCTTGGCTCGATAAGCTCGTTAACGAGTCGAGCTCGATTTTTAACTCATCAATGTTATCGAGTCGAGCCGATAAGAGCTCGAGTTGAGCTCAAACTTTAAGTACTCAGCTCAACTTGGCTCGAATAACAACTCAACGTAAAACTCTTAGCCAAAATTTGCGGGTCACTGATGTGTTTGGCCGAATGATGGCGCGATAAAAACACATACACCATATATACTGTAAAAAAAAGTACTCCCTCTGTCTCAAAAATATAGTTGACTTTCCATTTTTACACAAATCAATACAAACATTTTGGGCATATAAAATTTACTCTTACTCCACATTTCTGTTATACCCTATTTAATGATCAATATTATTAACTAATTCCAACCATCATTAAATAGATTGAAGGGTTTATGGATTGAAGGTTTATGATGAGAGTGGTTTATGATGAGAGTGATTTTATGAAGTAAAAAAGAAAAGAAAAAAAAAATGGTTGGAGTGAGGGTTTAAAAATAGTGTGGACGCGTGGTTAACATTTGATGTTACATTATAAGCTTATTTTAAACTCTCAAGTCATAAATTTTCCATTTCTTCAAATCATAAAATTCACTATTTATTTCTACCTTCTTTCATTTTTTTTTTCTATATATTTCTACATTTTCTTCTTCTTATATCTTTTTACCCGGGCAAAAGCCAAAGTTGGAGCTATGAAGTATTTAATTACGAACAAATATTGTGCTACCATTTTTTTTTCCATTGTCCCTCTAAGATAAGATGACCAGTTCATAATATTAAATTAAAAGTTTAATAATGATGGGGTATTTTTTTTTTTCTCAAACAAGGAAATTCATTATTATTATTATTTTGAAGAAAGAACAAAATTAATTAAAAACACCTATAAAGATGAAATAGGAAATTCATGCCGAAAAAAAAAATGTGGAAAAAGAGAAAAAATGCAAATTTTGGAAAATCCCCTTTTAACCCATAGCCAGGCCACATCACATGTATAATAAATAAGGTGACAGGCGTGTGTGAGCATTTGAAGAAACGACAGAAAACGGTGATTTCGCACCACCGCGGCGCCACCACCGGTGATACCGCCGAACACTTCGTCTCAGCGGTAACACAAGCTTCTGTGTGTTGGTAATTAAAGTCTACATGTACATTGATGTTGCCTGAATTCAACTAGCAACTTTACTAAGACGATACCTACAGATATACATATATATTTAGTTTGCTTTTTTGTAATTCTTTTAGGTATTGAAATGTCCTCATTTTCTTCTATATCTGGTTTCTGTAACTCTTGCAATTCATTGTTTTGGTAATTTAATTTTTGTGTTAAAAGAGTTAAACTGATGTTTTTACCCCCATTTTTCAATATAGTTCATTTGTTGAATCAAAGGAACCGAGAATCAGTGAAATGTATGCATATATACTGCTCTCTACCCTTTTAGTTTTATTCTGAGCTTGTTTACAAAAAAATAGGAAATGCTAATGAAAACATTAAAAAAGCATGAAAGTAATAAATGGAATAGTTTAACCTAGCAATATTTTTCTTCATGGTACGGGTGTTTATTGCTTTGTTAAGAAGGTTTGTCTTAATTCTGGTAAGGAGTTAGGTTTTGGTGATCAAAGGATGAAAACTGAGTGAAGAAATTTATAGTCCATTTTAACAAGGCTTATCACCATCAAAGAAAATGATGTTCAACTCTCTTCCATACATACTTTTCACATCTCTGAGGAATTCTGCTGAGGAGCTACTAACTGTACTGATTATTTTGGGAAGTTTGATTTAGCATGAACTTGATTTTGTTGATGATGTAGAATTGTTTCTCTTCCATCCCTGCATTGTGCTAATGGTGTTCGCTTTGACATGCTTCTCGATTCTTGTTTCTGTTAAGGAATAAAACATAAATTTCTACACAAGATTTGTTTTGAGACCTTATTTTGCATATTTCCATGTGGAATAGTTATTGCTGTGGTACACGTGGGCCTGACTGTGTGAGCTGCATTCGAGGAGCGATTTATTGTTAATATATGTCCTTTTCTTTGTTTCCAATATAGAGTGAGGGATCTTTTGTCAATTAGTGTGTTCGAACTGACTTAGTAAGTAAAATCTTACTTTGGTAAGCCAGAAACAAACATACCCTATATGTTTTTTATCTTTCTGGACAATAGTGAGATGCTTGATACGATTGACAATTGAAGCTTATACATTCTTCTTTTCCCAAATTGACAGATTGTAGACAAGGTGGAACAAACCTATTATGGAAAGTGATTGGAGTATGGTAAGCAAAGCTTGTTGTCATTTAATTTTATGTATGAAGCAACTTACTCGATTTATTGAACTTGGACATCTTGGGGTTTATGTTTTGAATTGTTTATCTCCACTGAAAAGGTAACAGAGTCTGGAGTTTGAAATGATACTGTACATAGTTGTCTGAATATGCCTGGAGATGATTATCTTGCTTTGCCTTGTCAAAATTTACATGAAAATACACTCTAAAGTCTCCCAACAATATGGCAAACAATGGTTTCTGATACCATTGTGTTATCAAAGATGTTAATATATCTAGCTCCGGCCAATAAAACTACGAGAAACATTCCGGTATTGCTTGGTGGAAAAGAAGAAGAAATAAAATCGAATCTTTTTTGAATTCATAATTGAGTTTTGTTACTAGCATTTCATTATTACTTGAACTTACGAAAAGTTACTAGATAGATCGTAAGTTATTCAGATTGCTAAACCATCAAGGAATAAAGAATTATAAGTATATAAATCGTGTGCTGTGTCATTATAATCTCTTATTAACGCACCATGTATTGTGTAAACTTTTTGGCATTTGAGAATCCTCTAGTTTGTGTTTTGATTCTGTAAATAAGTTGAGTCTCCTGTTGCAGCTCCATTGCTTAATTCATTAGAGAGGGCCTAAGTTTAAAATCATGCTACAAATAATCTCTTTTTACCTACAATTTGACCTATTTGTGATACCTTCTTGAGATAGGGGGATAGTAGGCCTGTAGCCAAAATAATTGTTGACATTTTAAACGACTCTTTGTTGGATATGTTAGTACAATGATGTGCTATGCTTTCCTCTAATAGATCAATTCTATTTCTGATAATGGCAGTAAACTGTATATTTATAAATGCCTAAATGAACATTATCTATTTTTTCAAGTTATATGCATTCAACTAATGCTAATCTACATTTCTTGTTTATTTACGCATCTTCTTTCCTTGCTCATTTAATATTCAATTACAATTTTCTACAACAACCAGTTAGGGATGGGGTGTGGGCTTGCACTTTATGTCTACCAAAAACAGTTTTGGTTAGTTGGATGGGTAGCAACAATTACAAACTTGATATTCGAGAATAGTTAGTCGGCTCTCAAAATTCATAATTTGGGATTATTTGTGATAGTTAGGAAAAAAATAAAGCCTCATTAGTATACCAATGCAATTATAATTCGCAACTGAGTTATAAATGTATTAGTAATTGTACCTAACTATCACATAAATTAATGCATTTATTATGTATGGAGATTGTTAGAGTATATTATGTTATCTGGTTAATATGTACACACATTGAGAAAAAAAAGGTTTGTAAATTCAATTTTCAGAAATAGTCCGAGTGTTAAATATGGGATTCAACATTCTATCAAAGTATTGTGTTTTATTTGAGAATTTTAAAAGTTCTGGAGCATTCTATTTATAATGGTTGGGTTAACCGGCTAAATGAAATTTGAGAATATGAAAAGTAAAATGGAAAAGCATGAAGTGGAAGCTAAAGAAAATTTGGAGAATCTTGTTTATTTATATTTATTTGCTGTTTGCATTTTTCTTTCTTTAGAGAGGACAAATAAATAAAGATAGGTTATGTTTGGTTCATCTCTCACTGTTATCAGACTGTATCCCTTTCATTGAACTTCCTCAGTTTTAACGCCGAATAGGAAATGTGAGATCTGAAACTTCTAATTATTTTTTGCTATCTCATTTCTCTTAAACGTATACACACCTCAATTATTTCTACTTTCCAAAGCCGAGAGAGGGGAGAGAAAGAGAGATGAGAAAGAAAACACTGGGAAAGAGAAAACCAAAACAGCGTGTAAGCCAAACCAATGTATCTGTATCCAAGAGCTCAAGGAAAGGCCGGATCTACCCACAAAAGGTTCTACAAGTTATAATCTGGTGTATATATAAAAGATCATTAGTTTGCTCATTTTGGAGGAGTTAATTATTGAGCGATTTTCAGTTTTAGCCGTTCTTCTGCCTAATTAAGTTTTTGATTTGCAATTACCCTTTCGCTTCCATATATGTTATGAATTATGGAATGTTTTTATTTTGCAAACTAACTTCGGTTAGAATTCATATAATGCATTAAGATTTTATTGATCTTGTTGATGGAGCCTTACTTTGTAAAAGTCAATTTAGTAGAGATTTGAGATTAATTATTTGCTAATGCAGCTGACATGTTATTGAATGTTTTTCTAAGCTTGTAATTATCTCAATTTAGTCCACTACCCAGTGTATGGCTTGTATCTAAATGTACAATATGTTGCGTGTTGAGAACGCGAGGGATCTTGCTTATTTTTCCAACTTATTAATCCATGTTCTATATCTTACAAATTCCCACATCTGTTTTGTTCTTCTTTCGTCATACCTTTCTTCTATATTCCTATTGCTGCATTGTATCAGTCATTGTATAAATATGAATTGTTTAGTCCTCTTATTTTTATTATGTGAAGTGTGAAAGAAGGTTATATGTTCTTAAACATTTTCTAAATCCTCTTGTATTATTGTGTACCTCAACTTATCAGTAATTTATTTTTTTGAAGGCCCAACGTGAAGAGGGACTTCCACAGTTTGTGCATATCAAGCAAAATGAAATTTTTGGAGGAAAGTAAGTTTTCTTTCCAAAACTTGCTTCAGATGGTTTGCGTTCCCTGATTTTTCTAAGATGGATGTTGGATGAATTTTCTCTCGTATTTGGTATAATAATTGAGTCATTAGCGTATAAATTCTTCTGTTTTTAGGATCTATGCATTCAACATTCCTAAATGAAAGAATGTATTTCAATTTTCAGGATTTTGTATCATAAATTATTGAGTTTTGTTTTTCATCAATCGTCATATAATGTAACGGTGTATATATCTGACTAATTGTTTTTAATAAGTGTGAGAAGATCTGGAAATGTAATGCTTCTGGGAAGGGAACAACTACCAGATATTATTTGGATTTTGTAATGGAATGCTTGGATGACTTGTGGTTGTTTGGAGAGAGCTGTTTGGGAGAAATTTAAAATGAAATGTATTGAATTAATACACTGTAAATGCATTGAAAAATGTGAACATGTTTGACTGTATATTTTGGGAAAATGTATAGGGAAGAGAACTTATCGTGTTACAAATTTTATTCATCCTTTTAATCTTAAATAATCCTAATTAGAGGTCCTTTGGTTACATTCTGCAAATGAACTTCTGACTTCAATGGTATAGCATAATGTACCTTAAGATTTGAAAATGTCATTTTTTTTCTGTTGAAAGGAAAATATGGTTTATTTAATTTAATCACATATATTTTATTGTACCTACCTATAATAGTTATTCTTAAAATTCCTTTATGGGTTTTGCTTTATGATATCTGTTACATAAATAGGCAAATGCTCCTTACCATTATGAACAGCAATTGTATGGCCAATCATTGTGGGTATAATGGTAGATGCACGGGACCAAGTTACGATTATTTCTTTTTCTGCTTTTTTATTAAGCTTGTCAATTTTTCTTAATAAATGATTGGCTACAAAAGGATTTTTCTTATTTATGCTTGATCATTTTCTTGTCAGACAAAAAAAACTGAAAGAAGAGGATATTGCTGTTTGTGAATGCAAGTTTGATCCATCTAATTCTGAAAGTGGATGCGGTGAAAGCTGTCTGAATGTATTAACCAACACAGAGTGCACACCAGGATACTGCCCTTGTGGTCCGCATTGCAGGAATCAGGTGAGATGGCATCTCAGTCTCAAAAGTTTATAATTATGAAGTAAGGGGTAGTAAAGTAATTAGCTGTTATCTAACTAAGCTTTCCATGTTGTCTATGGGGATTTTGGATTCATTCCTACTTGCTGAAGTTCTTATTTTGATCCTTTGTTCATCAACACCTAAACCAACATTTATCCTTTATGGAGATTTCTTAGTTCTGTTGATTTTTCTTGGATGAGGTGAAAGAAGTGGGTTATTAGTTCTGGTTTGAACAATTTATTTATTTGTTATATATAACAACCTCTATTTTCAACTACAGATGGAAAACTTGCTGTTCACATCTTTCAATGATCAACAATTTACTCAACTTGTTTTGATATTGGAGGTCACTAAGACTATTCACTGTTTATACAATCTACCCATGATAAATTTGGTCAAAATCTGTTTGCTTTCTTGATTTGTTTTTATTGTAATCTTATTTTCAGTTCTTACTGTACTTCAACGGAAAGAATAAAAAGTCTCTGTGTCTGATAGTTTTTCATGATCACCAAACACTATATATATGTTAATTTGTACACTTGTAGTGTTTTCTTGAACTACACAGACAGTGTTACTTATGAAGGGCTGATTTTGAGATCTCATTTGAAAATCCGCTATCTTTGTTTACAGAAATTTCAGATAGGTGACTATGTGAAGACAAAGTTATTCAAAACTGAAGGGCGTGGATGGGGTCTTCGTGCTAATCAGAGTATAAAGGCAATCCATCTGAACAAGCCTCATTGTTCTATAAATTTCTTGGATTCTGTGTAACATATGATATATGAAATATACTTTTTTCATACAATATTATCCAAGAAATTATCCTATCTACTCCTCAATTGCATTTGGTGCTAGGCAGCTAGAGCCATGATAACTATTAGATGTAGGTTTAATGAAACATTAGAGCTCTCAATTTCATTTCACTAGCAATTTGTTGTACTTCTGTATGATCAGGCTGGACAATTCATTATCGAGTATTGCGGAGAATTAATATCATCTGAAGAAGCAATGCAAAGATCCCATACTTATGAAGCTGAAGGTCAAGTATCGATTTGATATAAACATGTCAGCTTCTCTTTGTTGGATATTGTTCATCCATCCATCTCCTTTGGTGTTGCAGGTCTTAAAGATGCATATATAATCTCTCTAGATGCAAATTATTTCATCGATGCTACAAGAAAAGGAAGCCTTGCAAGATTTATAAACCATTCATGGTAAGTTATCAGAAAACAAACATCGTTGAATTTCAGTTATTATGCAAATCTTGGTTAATCTTATGTCATGAGATATATGAAATAGCTTTCGTCTTTAACTGAATGTGCAGTCAACCCAATTGTGAGACAAGAAAGTGGACAGTGTTGGGAGAAACAAGAGTTGGAATATTTGCAAAGCAGGATATCTCTATTGGAACTGAATTATCCTACGACTATAACTTTGAATGGTACGGTGGGGAAACTGTCCGATGTCTGTGTGGGGCTGCTAACTGTTCTTTATTTCTTGGCGCCAAGTCTCAGGGCTTCCAGGTGTTTATCTTCTTTAAGCATGCGATGTTTGTATTAAATATTAATGTTCACTCCTGCATATGAGCTGCATTGATGAGATTAAACCATTATATATTAGCTTCACCCAAAGTGGGGGCGTTACGTATATCATTACAAAGATGGACCGTCGTATGCATTAAAAAGGTTCAGAAAAAAAAAAGTCATTCCTCTCTTGCTAAACCTTCACTTTCATTTTCTCTTCCACATGATTGAACTCCTTCATTAACTGTATATGTATTAGTAAGACAATTAATTATCTATGTTAGCCTTTTGATGTGCTATTGATGGGTTTCCTCGTCCCTTGTACCTATTGTCATTACATTCAATGAAATTTATTTACAACAAAAAATAGATGATTCATTATTTATACTCAATAGCAGAATTTATGAAGACGAATTAGACTGACTTGATTGATATTGCATTATTAGGCCACCATTTCTTTTACCTAATATGCTTCACTATTCCTATGGAATGGACTTTCAGCTGCTACTGCTTCTACTGCTACTATTTTTTTCATTATTTATTTTGTTTCCAAGCTTTGATGATATGGTTCGATTAACACCATACTCGTATGCTGCAGGATTATAACCATGTCTGGGAAGATGGAGATGATAGGTATATTTTCTTGCATGCATTATTGTTGAAGTTTGGGTTGCATGGAGTATGAATTTAAGAGGAAAAAAAATACACAAAGATATAATGTGGTCCTCTATGGCCTAGGTTCCATGGATAAAATGCTCAAGGTGATGTTTACTTTATTTAAAAATCAGGTTTTAGGTTTTAAGATCCACACCGGTTTTACTTCGGAATTTAAAAATCGGTTATCAAAAACCACTCCTACCAAACATATTGATTTGACAAAAAGTTAAATCCTTATAATATTACTCCAATCATTATAATCTCCCTCAACAATAATATAATAAATTCAATCATTACACAAATCATCTAATCATTATAATCTCACCCAACAATAATATAAAAATACAATTTCATTCAATCTTACACATTGATTTGACATAAAGTTAAATCCTCTACTATTCAAAAACTAAAAAATACAAACACAAATACAGTATTACTATTCATCAGAATTTCAAAAACCCAAGATTTCAAAACCAATCAAAACCCAAAGTAAACATCACCCAAAGATTGTGAAAGCTACATCATTCACTCTTGATTTCTTTTACATTTAACACCTACCTGTTCAGGTGAAGTAGACGTGCAAAAAGGAAAACAAGGAAATCATTCTGAAATCTAATCAACTACTCCCTCCATCCATTTTTAAAATTCCCACTTTCATTTTTTTGTCTGTCCAATTTTATAATTTTCATTTCCTAAAAAGGAAATATTACTCACACACTATTTTATCTCCACCCTCACTCATTACTTTATCTCCATTCTCAAACTTTCACTTTTTTCATAAACAATCAGTTTTCCTTAAAACCCGTGCCCAGTATTTTATATTATGCTGTAATTTGCTAAATATCTCTTTGGATCAACTCTTAAATCTTAGCAATTGTTTTGAAGATGAACGTGGTGTTTCAGTTGAGGTGTTCAACTTGAAATAAAATAACAAGCTTTTAGAAATCTTGGATGCATTAAGAAATTTTGGCAAAGGAGACACATCATACACTATAATAACGAATAATCTGTGTACATCATATGGAAATGTTACCAAGAATGGTATGTGCACGTCATACATTTCAAGAGGGTGTGGGAGCAGAGCATGATAAATTTCATCAACCAAAAATTTGTAGAGTGAAAAGATCTGATGGTTTGGTCCTCATGAGTACTTTACTTTATTTTCTTTCCACTACATTAGCTTCTTTGTTGGATATATGTCATAGTTTAGCCTACATACCCTTTTTATTACATGGTATATGCCATGTTTTCTTCTGCAAGTCTTGGTATGTTACAGTTTCACGTGGCTTTCATACACAGATACACAGTTGAAGACATTCCTCTCTATGACTCTGCTGAGGATGTGCCTTTTCCAAAGCCTGCTAAGCATGAACCGTTAGCAGATTATTCAGCTGCAATGGAAACAAATTTGGCTGAGATTAAGCCAGAGGTTGTTTCGGGTATCGAATCTGATCATCCAGTTGGGAAGCAAGATGCGGAAGGAAAACCAGTGGTCTTTTCTCAGACAAATGCTATGATATCTCGTATTCGAAGTAATAGTGCATGTCGGAATTATAACATTGGACCGGGTCCTTCCTCAAAGAAAAGACCACAGCCTACTGGAAGACAGAAACCAAAAACATCTGGCAGGAAACATGTTAGTTCGAAACCTGTTGCTGAACTTTTTGCATCAAAGAAAGCACAAGAGGAAATAAGAAGATGTGAGGTGCGTGCATTTTTTTCTCCGTATTTCTTCTAACTATTTTCTATAAATTTTGATGATGGCTTGTATATTTTCTTTATTTCTTCAGTAGAATATTATTTCCCTTGTATATTGCCCCGCATGGATTCTTGTTTATCTACTTCTAAATTGTGATGACAACTGTTCATTATGTTGATTCCTAATGAAAAAGCTTATATATGTAAGGATAAATTTACCTTATTGTAACACTGGGGTGTAATTGAGTCGAGTTGAGCAAATAAACTGCCAGGCTCGAGCTCAACTTGAGTCTGATAAAGCTTAATTTCTTGAGCTCAAACATGACCCAATTGAAAACTCCAGAACACTCAACTCCATTACCTCTATAATATTTCTAAGGCGAGTCAGGATCAAATCTCTGTGATCTTGTTATGATGGTCTTGGCCTTGTTTGGGTCTCCCAGATAATGTACGAATTTATTTCTGACAGATTTTGGGTTGTCTTTAGGGGTTAGAGACCTATGGAGAGTGATTGTTTGAGTTGCATTGGAGAGGAATACGAGAATTTCTGATGTTACCGATCAGTCTTTATTGGAATGTTGGGGAAGAGTGAAATTTAGAGAGGCTTCATAGGGTTGAAAAACATAAAAAGAGTTCAATATATTTGCATTAGATAGTTAAGATTGAAACGTAGTCATTTGAATTGTTAATCTGTTTGATGGCTTGCACTGGATGACTTGTCCATTCTTTATTACTACTTTTATTGTTAGATTGCGTAAGATATTGTTGAACTCGAGATCAAACTCTAGAGCTACTCGAGCCTATTTCGAGTAGATCACAAGGCAGTTCAACCTAATTAATTTCCCATAATCTCAATCTAATTGCTGATTATGGTTACAATCTGATTTTTAATGATATATGATTGCTAATATGGGACTGCAGGAACTTAAAAATAAAGCCACCTCGGAGCTGAATTCGTTGTACGATGAAATTCGTCCCGCGATAGAAGAACACGAGAGGGAAGGCCAGGACAGCGTGCCTACCAGTGTAGCGGAGAAGTGGATAGAAGCCACGTGTTCTCAGTGGAAAGCAGAGTTCGACTTTCACTTTTCGATTATCAAGAACGTCATGTGCCCTCCTCCAAAAGATCCTCAAGACGAACCGAAGCATTCTGAAGGCGGAGCAGCAGCTCAGAACAAATCATCTATTTGACCATTCAATAACTATATAATGTTGGATCCATTAGATTCGTACAACTTTTTCTTATGAGGGATTTTTCAGTTTAAAAAGAAATACTACATCTGGTTCAGACTTTAACGGTAGTTTCATAATGAATGCATGCATGCCTTATTATGGATTCTTGATTATTAAATTTCATAATGTTGAATGGTTCTTGATAATTATGGATTGTTTATGCTTGCTGTCCTTTGTTCTTCATTGCTTTTAAGCATTTCAACTCGAAAAGATGTAGTATTTGATGTATCTGTTGTTATTTCAAATCAAATTTAAATAATATTCTCTCGTCCCAAAGTTACATATTTGGTCATGTCTTACTTAAAGTTACTTATTTTACTTTTTCGATAACGTACACTATCTATCTCTCCCTTCTCTCTTTCCTACCTCTCTTTTTACCTTTTTTTTTTCCCTATCTTTTTCTATCTCAACAATCCACTACACATATAATATAATATTTTTTATTTAATATGCAGAAAACAAATGAGAAACTTTCGAAAGGACAGATAGAGTATTTAATTGTTTTTCACCAAAAAACAATTAAATATTTGTATCATATTAACTTTTACATTTTTTTTTTCAGGACATCTCACAATAACTTCACAATATACACAATTTTATGCAATAGGAGTATTACTTTTGTCCCCACACAAATTTATAAAATTATTCCTCACAATTCTACTAATTATTACTACATTTTTTTAATTGTTCACCAACCTATAATGAAACGAAGAAAGTATTAAATTATTTTTATTGAACCATATTAGTTGTACACTATTAAAGTGTAAATGGGCCGAACTGAATTGGGTAAAAACAAACTCTATTCGAGTAATCGAAGGGATGGGTATATACCCCTCCAGCTTTGTTTAATACACTCCCCCTAATTTTTATTAATTCAAAATATATATATAAAATACCTATTTTACCCCTTTTACTAAATCATGTTAGATACATACACTCCCCTCTAAAACCCTAACCCTAATGCATTAACCCTAACCCTAATTTTGCAACCCAGCCGCCGTCGCTGCTCCTCCGGCAACCACCATCACCTCCGACAGTCAACCACCTTCTCTTACATCTACAAAAAAATTTAAAAAAAATAAAAATTCAACAACTAAACTTAAAAATAAACTTCCCACTGATCCACAAAACTCAACAACAAACCCTAAACCAAAAACTTAAAAATTCAAACAAAACAAAAACTTATTTTCGACAAACTAGAGTCGACCGAAAATTCTCCCATCGACAATGGATTGTCGACCGAAAAATCTCCCGTAGACAATGGATTGTCGACCAAAAATAATACGGTCGACTCTGGTTTATCGACCAATTTTGTTTTAAAAAAAAATTAAATTTTCGTTAATATTGAGTCGACCAAAAATAATCTCGTCGACAACCATTTGTCGATGAGAATGTTTTTGGTCGATTTAATGTTATCGAAAAAAAAACCTGGAGGAACGCATGGGCGGCGCGTCCAACGAGAGGGTGGGGAGGGGGCACGGAGGGTGGGCGGCGCGGACTCAACGGCGGCGGCGAATTTGGGGGGGTTAGTTGCAGAAACGAAAAAAAAGAAAAAGAAGATGATGCGGGGGCGTCTTGCTGCGTACGGTGGCGGGGCGGATCTATTGCGGGGACTTGTCGGCGGCGGGGCTGGGCGGCGCAGGCACTGGGGAAGAAGATGAGGGCGGCGGAGACGAGAAGAAAATGAGGCGGTGAGGGGCTACGCTAGACGAGAAACGAGGGAGGAGGGCGGCGGTGGAGGGGAAGAAAGACAAGTATGGAAATAAAAGGGAAGAATGGGGAGAAGATAAGAAAAAATGAGGGCTAGGGGGTAAAATTGGTATTTCATATATATTTTGAATTAATAAAAAGGAAGGGGGAGTGTATTAAACAAAGCTGGAGGGGTATATACCCCATCCCATAATACCTTAATTTTATTTTTTTTATTGACTCTAAACTTTTACACATAAATATTTAATTAACTTTTACAAAATAATCATCTGAGTAAACATCTATATCAGTAATACTGATAAAAGTTATGGATAAAGTTTAAAAATAAATTAATAATGCAAAAATTGTAAATTAATTTAAAATATAATTAACTTTTAATAATAAAAAACGATCATTTAAATAAATCTAAAAATTATAAAGAAAAATGAATTGATTTTTATTTATTTTTAATTAATAATTTAATAACATAAGAATGAGTGAACATTTACGAAAAAATCTAAAACATTTACCCCGTCCCCCTTTTAGCTTTACATTTGAAGATGGAACGAGTTTTAAAAAATATAATATTTTATGTAAAAATTGTTGGTAAAAAGTTTTTTAAAATAAAAAAGGTGAAGAGTGAAAAAATGAGTGACAAATTGTGTAATTTTGTTCAAAAGTAAGGATAATGTTTAATAAATGTAGGGCTACACCTTGAAAAAAAAAATGTTAAATGTTAAAAGGGAACACTACTAAAATTACCAAATGTAAAGTTTAAAAAGAGAATCGGGAGTATATTTTAGATTTTAAAAAATTGAAATACTTGTGCATTTAATATATATATATATAAATAAATGAATATAAAAAAAAAATGGATTAATTCTTAATAAATTTATTACATTTAGTCACTCACAGTATCCATTTAATTACTATTATTACATTAAAAAAAACATTACCTATTATTTACATTCAATACTTGTGCATGCAACTTCGAGAACTTTAGGTAGTAAATATACAGATTTATTTGAAGTAATCCCCGTCCACGTTTTGATCGACGAAAACAACTTTCACCAAAAAATATTTAAAAACTAAAATTGGGCAGGGGCTGCGCGAACGCAGGCCCCCTCTGACACAAATTATGACGTAGGCTCGACCACTTGAGCCGACCTTAGGCGGGCGCCCCTCCTCAGTGCAATGGAGGTCGCCAACCTAGGCCATGGGCCTTATTGATCGCCCATCGACCCCGTCCAGGTAAGTAAGTAACTAGTTGCACCTCCACACCATTTTATACTACTTTCCACTCATGCTTTCTCTACTACTATTCGATGTGGGATAAATTATACCTTATGTTGGCTGGCTCTTTAAGTTTTAACCATCAGGATGGAGAAACTCAATTATAACCCCCAATTCTTTTGTAGTTTCACTATGATTATTTTTGCCTCAGGACTCAAAAGCCATGGGCCTTATTAGGCTTTTGCCTATCTCTACTAGAATTTTCAAATCACATTAATTTCTAAAATTATTTATAAATCTATTATTAATTTTTTTTTCAATACAACTCATTTTAAACATATATTTTAAAATAACTCACTCATCTAACTCATTTTACACAATCATTCGTTCATGACTCACATAATTTGATACTCCAATGTAATCAATCATTATTAAATAATGATTTAACATAAAATAAAATCTTACTCTATCAAAATCTCAAAACAACTGCAAAAATTTCAAATTTCAAGATTTAAGGGCCATAATTTTCCAGAGTACACCTAAATCCTAAACAAACACACCCTATAAGAAATGAAGCGTCAGACTAGAATAAAAGAAAATGTAACAAAAATACTTAAAAAGAGCTCATCGATTTATCCAGTCCGAAAAGTACCAACAACTCCATCTAATCCATTGGCTAATATTTTGAAGGAGAGAGAAGAAACATTAGTAAATATTGTCTAAAACTCGACTAATATAAAAAAGGCTTGCGTAGAAACAATAAATTTGAAAAAATAGTTTGAGCTCAGCTCGAAAATAAACGAGTCTAGCTTGAAGTTAATGTTTGGTTCAAATCGATTCCTAATTTCAATGCAGATTCAAGGTAGTACCAGTTTGACACTAAAATTTAACTATCTTGTTTGAAAATGTATTCTTTATGCCCTCTAATCAATCTATACCTCATTGCTAAAAACTATATACACATTGATCAAATAAAACATGTATCCTCTCCTTTAACTGCTTGGCAGTAGTATGGTACTACACAATGGAAATGCACCTTCATTCTTGCTTTCGGTTCCGGTGTTGGAGACGACTGCATGCTCCCACCTGCAGACTCCACGTGCATCAAAGATACTCGTAGATCTTCTTCCGTATTGGATGGCTTGTCTGTGTGGATATATGAGCTGATTCTGATTGTGATTCTTCATCCTTATTAGATCCAATTTCATCTAACCACGAGGTGTCAACATCCGTATCCCCAAGAACCAATCTTGAGAATGCATTTCCCAATCAATAGCATATTGCATTTCTCCAATTTCAGTATCCACTTATAATTGTTCATTAGATGGCGCAATTATCCCATGCACTAATAATAGCACATTGAATTTCTATTTTTTTTTTTTGTTTAAGTAACAATAATAGTAAAATATCAAACAAGATTGTTTTTTCCTCTGCTTTGCAAGAGATGATGGAAATGACCCCCATGAAACACACTGTTAATTGAAGTTCCTAATTTTGAAAGAAAAGATTATTACAGATTATGAAACTCACTACTTTCAAACTGATCCCTAATTGAAATCGAAGCATATCCGAGAGATCCATAGCCTCCCTGTACAAGGGTACTCACCTATACAATTTGATATTCACTTCCTGAGATTTCATAATAATTCTTTCACAAATAACAAACCCAAAATGGTCTGCTATACCAAACTCCTCAAACAGCTGTTGAAAATACTGTTGCCTCTCCATCTGCCAGTTCCTTTCTCACTTAAATTCTGAACAGGAGATAGGATACCTCCCCTTATCTTGGTCCATAACCATAATTTCAGCCTCATTTTTATTATTTCCACCAATTTTCCTCTGTCCCATTGTTGAAACATACGTCATTTCTACACATCCACACAACTCCCACCCAAATCGTTGCAGCCGTAAACATTTCGCCTCTCCTGTATTGCTCATGACTGAAAAATTAATTTTAGATGGCAATTGAAATAAAATTCCACGACTTGAAATTATCATATACTAATAATAGCATATTTAATTTCTAACTTTTTGTTCAACAGAACAATAATAGTAAAATATCGATGAATGGAATGGAAACAACAATGTTATGTTCTTTCGCCGGCCTTGCGAGATGATCGCAATGAGAACCAAACGAAACAAATTTAGTTGCTTTTTAAAAAGATTATTACAAATTACGAAGTAATCGCCCACGTGGGCCACGTCGTGACCAACGAAAGCAACTTCACACAAAAAGAAATTTATAAACTGGAATTGGGCAGGGGCCGCGCGAACGCAGGCCCCCTCTGACACAAATTATGACGTAGGCTCGACCACTTGGGCCGACCTTAGGCGGGCGCCCCTCCTCAGTGCAATGGAGGTCGCCAACCTAGGCCATGAGCCTTATTGATCGCCCATTGACCCCGTCCAGGTAAGTAAGTAACTAGGTGCACCTCCACACCATTTTATACTACTCTCCACTCATGCTTTATCTCTACTTACTCGATGTGGGATAAATTATATCATATATTTGCTGTCTATACATACTGGCCGGAGTATATGTTTGCCCTTTAAGTTTTAAACCCATCACTATTCATTTGCAACAGTCTCACTATGGGTTCATTTGTTTTGGAAGCACACACATGAATTAGGTTTTGCAATACGAATTTCAAATCTCAAGCACAATCCACACATAAATTTACTTATGAACTTGTTATTATTACTTTTCTCAATCCAAATTATTTTATACATTTTAAAATAATTCACTCACTTAACCCACTACACTTTACACAATCATTACTTTTATAATTCAATTCAATATAAAAAAATTATAAATTTATTACAAAAATCTGGACAGTTCCCATCCTCTCTCTGGTTTCTCTCTCTAGAGAAGAATCCTTATGAGCTTTCCTGAAGAAATCCTTGGATTTTCTTCCTCTCTTCCGGCGACGTTTGGTGTGCCGGCCAAACCCCTTTTTTCGTTTTTCTTGTTTTGTGTACTAAATCCACAATCCTTTTGTCCAAACAACCTTTTTCGCCCAAACATCCAACCTTTTTGCTTCTATTTCTGCCCAAACACTCCTTTTCCCTTCCTTTTCTACTTTCTTGGTTTTCGGAAGATCTCCAATCATTGTGATTTGGAGCGTGGGGGTGTTCCATTAATACTGCGTGATTACCACTTGCGGCTACATTGTTTTGAATATTGGGGATTTTATGTTTCACGCAAGAGGCACACTACTCATAGTTTGTCTTGGAAACAGTTGTACATCACCCACCGATTTCATCTTATTCGAGGCCTATATATAGAAGATGGGAGAATGAAAGGGCAGAATACACTAGTGCCTTACCATTCGTGTGCCTCTTCATTTTCATACCTTTTCATCATGATTGAAACTATCCAAGAAAAGCTCAAACACATCTCCCTAGTTGAACAAGAACACAGAAATGCTGCTGTTAAAAAAGAGGAACTCATCATCCCAAGATTTGCTCTAGCCATGAAGTTTGTTGCTCGAAGGCCGATCAATCTGCAAGAACTAAAGGCACTTCTCAAGAGGGTGTGGAATATCAAGGAGGAACTCAAAGTAACCCTCCTTGGAAAGGAAACATACCTACTGGTCTTCAAAAAAGAAGAAGAGATGAACATGGTTCTCCACCGGCAGCCGTGGAACCTCAGGAAGTCTCTTGTTGCTCTGGTGAAACTGCATGGCCATGAAAAGCTTTCAAGCTTGAAGATCCACCTTGTGCCTTTCTGGATACAAGTCCATGGGTTGCAGCTCCAGGCGATGAACAAAACGATGGGACTCCGTGTTGGTGGTATCCTTGGAGAGGTGCTGGAAGTTGAGACGGAGGATGGAGAGCAGGCATGGGGCGAATGTCTTAGAATCAGAGTGATGGTGGACACTTGCCAACAACTATGCCGATGTGCTAGCACTACCATAGATGAAGAAAAGGTAACAGTCTTTTTCAGATATGAAAGACTTTCTGACTTTTGCTTTCTTTGTGGAAAACTAGACCATGTCGAAAAAGAATGTGCGTTGGCCATAGGAAAAACTGATGAATGGTGCACAAACCACCGCTTCTTCCCGGAGTGGTTGAAGACCGAAACTCGAAGTTGTCCTTCTGAATCTGACATGCAACAACTTCTAAGACTTCTTGAGAAAGATGAAGAGGTGCTCATGCAAACTCAACAAATGAACCGAGAGGAAGTCATGAGAAAGGAAAGGGGCAAAGCGGTGGTCATTGGTGATAGTGATGATGAGCAGCAAGAGGTGCGAGCCTACCCTCCTCGCACGGTGGTCCACAACTTTACTGACTTGATGCCCCTAAAGCATACCCAAGAAGGAGATGTTGCAACAAAAGCTGGGTGGAGCATGCAAAGGATGGATCCGAGAACAGGTATACTTCTGGCACCATTGTCTTTTACTATCCCCAGGGGCTTTGAGCACAGAATGGTCAAGGAGCCTCTGATGGGGGTGGAGAATGGAAAGGACTACAGAGTTACCCATTATGTGGGGCGAGATTTCAGGAACTTTGACTTCACCTCTTTTGTTGAAGTAATCTATGAAGGAGAATCCCCATATGAACCTGTTCGTGAAAAAGCTGTTTGGAAAAGACACCTACTCAGGCTTGATGATAGAGCTACTGAACGAAGGACTGAGGAGAACGATACTACTTCTAACCAGAGTAATACGGTGCAGTGCAAGAAACGAGCCTTGTTGGAAGGAATGGGGGATACAATGGAGGTCTGGGATGAATATCGTGAGAGGGAAATGGAAAACTTGAACTTGTTCAAGAGAGCCAGAAGCATGTTTGAACTTTATGGGGAAGACATTGCTGTACCAGGAACGGCGGAGGCTGAGGTTGATCAGCCCCGCCAACAAGAATGATCCTTATTTGCTGGAACGCACGAGGGGTTCGTGGAACTCGTGCGTTAGATCGTGTCAGTAGGCTGGTCAAGAAGCATAATCCTTCCCTTTTATTTATTTCTGAATCAAAGTGTCTTTCCTATCATGTAGATGGGATTAGGTCTAAGCTTGGTTTTCGTTTTTCCTTTCATGTGGATGCCAATGGAATGTCGGGCGGTTTG
Source organism: Galeopsis tetrahit (assembly GCA_963675135.1). Taxonomy (NCBI): domain Eukaryota; kingdom Viridiplantae; phylum Streptophyta; class Magnoliopsida; order Lamiales; family Lamiaceae; genus Galeopsis; species Galeopsis tetrahit. The sequence goes on along the minus strand of OY776133.1, from coordinate 36,254,079 downwards.
CTCCTTTTGTGGAATGAAATGAATGTTAATGTTTTGTCTTACTCGCCTGGACATATTGACTGTGATATCAAGTATGATGCAAAAGAGTGGAGGTTCACAGGCTTTTACGGCAATCCTATTGTTGCTCTTCGAAAACATTCTTGGGATTTGCTAAAAAGATTACATAAGTATAATAACATGGACTCTAAAGCTTGGCTTATTGGTGGTGACTTTAATGAGATACTCTTTAATTGGGAAAAGAATGGGGGAGAGTTAACACCACCATGGAGAATACAACAATTTAATGATGTACTTGTGCACAATGAACTCCAAACCATCCAAACAACAGGTTCTAAGTTCACTTGGTACAACAAAAGGAAAGGGAATTCTCTTATTCGTGAGAAACTAGACAGATACCTAGCAAATGAGAATTGGATACATCTGTTCCCAAACTTTCTGGCAAAGAATTTGGATTTTTTTGGCTCGGATCATCGACCAATTTGGATGCATTGTACCCCAAGACCGTGTGAAGATCGCCTCAATTTCAAAAATAGTTTCAAGTTCGAGAACTCATGGCTTAGAGAGCCTGACTTCAAAGCAATGGTGGCTCAAACATGGAACAGAATCGACAAGAATGGGGATCTCTCAGATACACTCAAGAATTGTAGTAGCACATTTCAGAAATGGGCTAAACAAAAGGGAGGGCCAATTCCCAATCGGATCAAAGCTATTCAAGCTGCAATGGCAAGAGAAATGGATGATGACTCAAAGGTTCCTGATATCACCAAGCTAAATAATCTGGAATTGCAGCTGGAGAGTCTTCTTACACAAGAAGAGCACCATTGGAAGCAAAGAGCTCGGGCGGATTGGTTGAAAGCAGGAGATCGTAACACCAAGTTCTTTCATTCAAGAGCAAGCATGAGGAGAAATTTAAACTGGATTCGTGGAATTCAAGGGAAAGAGGGAGAGTGGATGACAAGAGATCAAGATATTCGGAATACATTCTCTAATTATTTCCAGGATCTCTTTACTTCAAGTGGGACTTCTCCTTTTAACATTGAACAGGCTACAAGCTGTGTTCCACGAAGAGTGACACCAGACATGTGCAGGATGATTGACGCACCATTTACAGAGGAAGAAATACAAAGGGCTATGAAGGATTTAAATCCCGGAAAAGCACCAGGGCCCGATGGTTACCCTGCATCGTTCTATCAAAACAATTGGGATACAATTGGAGGAGAGGTTTCGAGCCAGATTCTCCATATTCTGAATCATAATGGAAATGTGGATAAATGGAATAACACAACCATCTCACTCATTCCCAAGGTGAAAAGTCCAACTCTGGTAACTCAGTTCAGGCCAATCAGCCTCTGCAATGTAAGCTATCGGATTCTTGCACGAACAATAACAAATCGACTGCGACAAATCATGAATGAAATTATTGATCAGTACCAAAGTGCGTTTGTCCCAGGAAGGTTAATATCCGACAACATATTGGTAGCATTTGAATGCATGCACTGGATTAAGTCCTCGAAAAGCAAGAAAGGATACGCAGCATTAAAGCTTGACATGAGCAAGGCATACGATAGAGTGGAGTGGAATTTTCTCATGGCAACAATGCGGCAGATGGGCTTTTCAGAAAGATGGATTGAGCTCATACTCAAGTGTGTCACGTCAGTCTCTTATGAAATCAAAGTCAATGGTGTTCATTCAGAGAATTGCAGGCCATCAAGAGGACTTAGACAAGGAGACCCTTTGTCCCCCTATCTTTTTGCTATCTGTGCACAGAGCTTATCTTCTCTATTAACAAGGGCTGTTGAATCAAAGTCTATTGCGGGTCTTCGAATTGCAAGGTCAGCCCCGATTGTGTCACACTTATTCTTTGCAGATGATAGCATTATTTTTCTTCAAGCTTCGGAAAAGGAATGCAAAGGGATCAAGGAATGTCTGGAAATGTATGAAAGAGCTTCAGGTCAATTGATTAACTTCGAAAAGTCTGCCATAACCTTCAGTCCTAAAACCAGCAGCAAGAATATTAGGATGGCTAAGGAACTTTTGGATATTCGATCGGTCCAAGGACATGAATTGTATTTAGGACTTCCAGCCCTCTCATCAAGATCAAAAAAGATTCAGTTCTCATATTTGCTTGATAGGGTTCGGGGAAAAATATGCAACTGGAGCCACAAACATTTCTCTGAAGGGGCAGAGAGATTCTAATTAAATCAGTGCTTCAAGCAGTGCCGTCATATGCAATGACATGCTTTCGGATTCCCACTTCTATCTGTGCAGCAATGGAAAGCACCATGGCAAATTTTTGGTGGGGCATGAATGGTGATAACACAAGAATGCATTGGACGAGATGGCATGAACTGTGCAAGCAGAAAGAAGATGGAGGTATGGGTTTTCGTCGTATGATTCTCTTTAATAGAGCCCTACTTGCCAAGCAAGTGTGGCGAATGCTAAAAAATCCTCAAACACTTGCAAGTACCATTTTTAAGGCACGCTACTTCCGCCATACTAACATCATGAGGGCGGAAATAGGATCTAATCCATCTTATATTTGGCGATCCATAATATGGGGAAGGGGCATCATAGACAGTGGAACGATATGAAAAGTGGGGAATGGAGCATCAATAAACATATTCAAACATCGATGGGTTCCTGGCCTCCATGGGAACTACATCCGTTCCAGGATAGCAAGTGGATCCAAAGTGAAGCGATTCATTAAGGAAAATTATGAATGGAATGTGCCACTGCTTCAGCAAGCCTTCCTTCCGCATGAGGTAGCTGCAATTATAGAAACACCATTAATTGGGGCTGCAATGGAGGATTGCCTAATCTGGCCAGACAACCAAAATGGACAATTTACAGTAGCATCAGGCTACAAGCATGCTCTTGCGTTGGACACTGGGAGAGCAAATGATGAGAGGCCAGCCTCGTCAAATATGGACATTGTTAAGAAGCAGTACAAAAGGTTGTGGAGCCTGAAACTTCCTCCTAAAATTAAGATTTTTGGATGAAAATTAATTCGGAACATCATTGCCACAGAAGAGAATTTGAATCAGCATCATGTGCCTATTGATCCACATTGCCTATATTGCGGAGAAGCAAAGTCTGACATTATCCATGCACTTGTTCGATGTACTTTCGCGAAGCAGATCTGGAAAACGCATGGGTTTTGGAGCAAAATAAAGAGGGCAGGTATGGCTTGTTTTGCTGGAATTCTGGATTTTTTCTTTAACTCAAGAGGGGGTGAGTTGACCTCCTTTTTCACTATTGCTTGGGCTATTTGGAAGGAGAGATGTAACTTCTTACATTCTGATGTAAATATTCATAATAGAACTATGCATAATTGTAAAATCTCAGCAGATTGGGCCCTGAGATTTGTGGAGGATTTTCAAAAGGAAAGGAACCTTGGGATTATGGGAAATGGCGGCTGGAGAAGGATAAGAGGAGATAAAGATGAGGCCAACAAGAACATCCTGTTCACAGATGCAGCATATAATGTGGAAAAAAACTTGTTTGCTGTTGGCTATATTCTGCACAATTATCACTCCGGTACTAAATTGGCAGGCTACAAGAGCATCCCAAGACCCAATTCTGTTTTAGAAGCAGAAATACAAGCAATCCTCATTGGTTTGCAGAAATGTAAGGCTTTACATCTCCCAATTGATGGAATTAGGTCTGATTCAAAACAGACTATTGATATGATTAATGATCAACTGCATTTTAATGGAGCAGAACACCAAGTAAAGCAGCAGGTTAAATGTCTCTTGAGGGAACTCCTAGTGTGGGATTGTCAGTTCATCTCTAGAGAGCACAACAAAGCAGCACACAATTTGGCTCAAATGGTACGAACCTCTTCAAAGTCTCAAGATTGGTTTGAAGATGGAATTCCTCAACACATTAGGGATATGTTCTGTTAAATTTTATTCCCCTTGTCCCTATTTGTGTTTCTCAAAAAAAAAAAAAAAATCAATTCAATATAATAATATATAATCAATCACTCTTAAATATTAATTTGACATAAAACAAATTTACACTCTATCAAAATCTCAAAACAAGATTCCATAAATTTACTACTCCGTATTAATTAAAATTAAGAATTTCAAAATATCGACTTTTCTTGGATTTATCAACTAGCTTCCAGTTTGAAAAGTATCAACAACTCCATCTAATCCATTTGCTAAACCAAGAAATAAAACTTGTCTGAAATCTTGAACTATATTTTGGAACAAAGATACTCATGAACAAATAATATACTCGAAAAATATATTTTGAGCTCAGTTCAAAAAAAAAATTATCAGTAAAGTGAAATTTTATAAATATAGGTATAATAAGTGCATAATACAGGTTCAAGAGTACATAACTCACAGCACTGTCTAACACTATCTAATATAACACATACTCTGGGTGTTGGATTGGTTCTCCATTCAACATACGAATTATTATTGCAATTTGGATATCTATATATATATAAAAACAACATAGTTGACTTCTGGTCAATTCCCGCCTAAATTATTGTGGGCCTAACTTTTCTCTTTTTTTTTTTTTTTTAAGCAAACGTCCAGTTGTTTTAATTTTTGGGTTATATCACTCCTTGAATTTTATTTTATTCTATTCGCAGTACAATTACAAATTAATTAATATTAAAAAAACATTTATAATTAAGTATACCCCTATAAATTTTAATTATTAAAAAACATATGTAATTAATTTACGTATATTTATACATATACTTTTGTTTCCCAAGATTATATATAGATTTTAATTATAATTTAAAATTTGTATGAGATAGTTTCATGAATCTATTTCGTAAAATTGAATTTAATAAATTACTTTATTTCGTCAGAAGCTTTCATCTTTTCATTTAGATGTCTCACAAAAAAAAAATCTCATTTTACTTTTGTGTATACATTGTTACTCCACCTCTTTTACTCTTAAATTATTCTACACTCCATCTTAAATTTGTTATTTGTGAATTCGGTACCCCCATCAGATTGAAAACGTTTGATAGTTGTGGAAAATTGATTTTCGACCAAAGTTTTGAACCTAACAAACGTATCATAAAAATCTGATTTCAAACGAAGCGGATAAAACCACGTAAAACGAGAGAAGTCATCAACGAAAACCACATAGTATAGAAAACCATCACAAGATTTCACAGGAGACGGACCCCACAAATCACAATGAATAACATCCAACAAACGCAAAGCGCGTTTTTCATTATTGATAAAAGGAAGTCTTTTACTTTTAGCCAACTGACAAGAAGAACAAGCAAGAGGCCTAGGTAAAACAGAAGTAACTGACAAAAAATCAAGTTTGTTCAACAGCTTAATAGTATCAAAATTAACATGGCCTAAACGACTATGCCACAATTCAAAAGAAGCACGTGTACGACGAGTCCATAAAGCTGCCGCCAAAGCCGTATGACCACGCTCCAAAATATATAATCCATTTTCACGTCTGCCTCGTGCCAAAGGAATCCCTGTTACCCGATTCTGAATTTCAAAATAGTTGTTAGAAAAAACAACATTCACCGGATTATCACTCGTAAGTTTGCTAACAGAAAGAAGGTTCTTCGTGATATGAGGAACCACGAGGACATTCAGTAGAGATCAATCACGAGATAAAGTATGAGAGCCAGTATGAGAAATAGAAAGAGTGTTACCATTTCCCACAACAACCCTATCAGAACCAGAGTAGTTCGATGTGGAGTCCAAACCATCAGTAGAATTAGCCATGTGTGATGAGGCACCCGTGTCGACATACAATCAGGAGAGTTCTGATTTATCGAACAAGCGTTTTGAAAGGCATGAGCAAGATTGGCTTGTTGCGGAGGAGAAGAGTAACGTTCTAGGCACACTCGAGCATAATGTTCACCACGGCAGATTTGGCAATTAGGGGGATAGCGACCACCGGAACGACCACCACGGCCAGGATAATCGCCACGATTAGAATGAAAATTATTTCCCCCACGGCCAGATTGATGGAACGAACCAGACTGGTAAACATTACCAGATTTCTTATTTGATCGCTGCTGCTGAGCAAGGAAAGTCGGTGACTGAGAAGAAGCAGAAGTGGAGTCGAGTGATTTTGTAAACATATCGTGCGACTCGGCCTTGGACAATAACTCAGGGAAGGAGGGCAGAGGCGTGAGATTGATTTGAGAAGTAGAAAAGCCATGAAAATCCGTACCTAATCCGCGAAGGAACCAATGGGATTTGTCAGTATCGTCGATCGAACAACCCATGGCAAGAAGTTGATCACACAGATTCTTGAACGTGGCACCATACTCCGTGACAGAACGGGAGCCTTTCTTGATAAGTTGCAATTCGTCCTTGAGACGAAGCTCTTTAGCTTTGGATGGCCGATTGAAAGCAGTAGCCAAGGTAGACCACATAGCAGCGGACGTTGAGCATCCAACAACAACAGCCATGGCATCTTCAGTTAGGGTTGACGAGAGAAAAACTCTAACTATTTGATCTTTTTTGCCAAGCCACTCATCGTAGGCAGGATTAGAAGAATCACTAGAATCAGTGGTGATCTTGGTAGATGGAGCGGGCAGCGAGCCATCAACGTAGGGAAGAAATTTCTGAGTGGCAAGAAGAGGATAGATTTGACCATACCACATGAGATAGTTTGTGGGTTTGAGTTTAATGGTGACTAGGTGAGTCATAGCATGTAGAGTAAGAGTCGAATCAAAAACGGAGGTGGAAGAAGAAGGTGTATCACCGGCCATGGTGAAGAGAATTTCGGTAAAAAAATTCTAGGGTTTCTCAACCTTGTTAGGCTGATACCATGAAAGAATAAGAGAAAATATATTTTACCTCAATTGAGGATTTTGATTTAGTCTATTCAATATATATAAAGATTACAATTAGGGTTTACAGAGTAAACTCCAAGTAATTACAGATATGGAAAATATATACAAATCTCTAAAGATCTTTGACTGAATCAATTATGAACTAAATCATTATTCCTATTATGTCTCACAAAAAAAAAAAAAATCTCATTTTACTTTTGTGTATACATTGTTACTGCACCTCTTTTACTCTTAAATTATTCTACACTCCATTTCATTTCCTATCTTCAATCATATCAATTTTACTACACCTCATTTTATATTAATATTTTACAAATTTTGTGATAATTAGACGGATGGAGTAATATTCCATCGATAATTATAAGTGAAAATAGATTTTAAAAAATGTAATTGAAGCTTCATTCACAAGATGAAATCAATGATATGGTTTCACATATTATTAGTGTTCTTCAAATTCTGTAAAATTCAACCATTGAAAATTTTAAATCGCACAAATGTATTCTATAAACAATTAATTAAAATTTATTAATAATAAATCCGTCATGCAACGCACGGGAGAATTACTAGTTTGATTGTAATCCAACTCCACAGCCTTGACTTAAGCTCCTCTATGAAATTTTTGATTGAGAACACCTCGTTTCTAAAGATGACGGCATTCCTCCATTTCCACATTTGCCAAACTATCCCTAGCAAGATACATACTACATTTACTTCTGCCTTTCTTTCCCTTCAACAGACTCCTAAAACTCAACAAATTTTCGATGATACCTGTGTGTAGAGCCGTTGACACTCATAACCATTGCATCACGTTCGTCCATATTGGGTAGGTGCTTGTGCATTCGAAGAAGATGTATTTTTCCGTCTCATCGTGATTGCCACAGAAGACACAGCAGATGGTTTCGTCATGAATTAACAAGTCAAGCTCAAAGATAATGTTTGATTCGAAAACTGATGTGGCCGATTTCATCGAATAAGCAACACCTATCTTATTTCTATAAAGTTGTCATTGGGTTTAAATTCTTCAATGAGAATGGTAATGAAAATTATCGAAAAATGAACTACAATGAGAATGTTAGTTACATTGGTAGTATATTGTTCTAATCTTAAAATGGTTGCTGATTAATGAACAGTTGATCACGATGAAGGTGAATTAATCATCTTATATTATCATTAACCACTACAATTATCTTCTATTTATGTCCATTGAAATTATGAACCAAAGCCCCCAAGCTATCTATAAAACTATAAAAGGGATTGAATAAATAAATAAACCATACAAAACAAAGATATGGACATATGGTCACAACCAATGCAGAGCATAATATATTCACAAACAAATCCCAATCTATGGTTAACAAGTCTGTTCAGAAACAATGCTTAGTAAACAGACAAGAAAAAAGAAACAGAAATGACAGATCTTGAATTTCATATCAATGACAACTTCACTTCAATATGCCTCTACTCAATCTATACCTCATTGCTAAAATCTATATACACAATTGATCAAATAAAACATGTATCATCTCCTTTAACTGCTTGGCAGTAGTATGGTACTACACAATGAAAATGCAACTTCATTCTTCTCACCTTCTTGCTTTCGGTTCTGGCGTTGGAGACGACTGCGTGCTCCCACCAAGAGCCGCTGCTGCAGACTCCACATGCGTCAGAAGATACTCGTAGATCTTCTTCCGTATCCGATCGCTCGTCTCTGTGGATATATGAGATGATTCTGATTCTTCATCCTTATTAGATCCAATCTCATCTAACCAATCATTCACACTCTTGAGCTGACTCAGCATCCCTGCTATTTGCCCGTTATCTGACAAAGACGAGGTGTCAACATCCGTATCCAAGAATCTCTCCACGAACCCCAAGAACCAATCTTGAGAATGCATTCGGAGCATTTCCGAGAGCTCCACAGCCTCATCAAGCCCGTCTCCTTTGGCCCACTCAATTGGCGGTGAGCTTCTTATGCTCTGACCAACTAGGGCCCCATCATTCGGTCTACGCGTGGGTCCCACCACAGCATTCTTGGAATTTACTGTTTGCCTAGGTTTAGGTTGAACTTTTTGAGCCGTATTCTTGGTGGAATTATCGAGGACTATGGCAGGTTGATTGATGGTGTTCGTTTTTGAGCCTGGAGTAGAGGATAATGGAACTGGGCTAGGGGTGCCTGGTTTGCTGTACATTGTGAAGGATGCCAAATTGGAGGCTAATGCAGCATTAACCCAAGAACCAGCTTGTTTTCGTCCATCTGACGTGATTTTCAATGCTTCTTCTGATGGATTTTCTTCATGATCTGAAGAATCATCAAGAGACAGACTTTTTGATAAAGAATCTGCAACAACATGTGCTTTGGTCAAGCATGCATGCAGGTTTAAGAACTGCTCCACGGTAGGCTGTGGGTTATCTTCTTTTGCAGCTGAGCTCAGTTCAGAATACGTACTGCAAAGTAAAATTAAGCAATCAGACATTTTCGAAGCTAACGAATCAATTGAGAAATAAGCACCGATTAATAGATTCATGTTACATTATCTCAGGATTCGGAAGGTAAGAACCTTTGAATTTTTTACTTGTTTACAAAAACTACTACTCTTATATTTGAAATTACATATACCCACAATAAATAGAAGCTAGGAAACACTTTGTCAAATCTCTATAGGGCTCAAATCTCCCGTCCCCACTTCACCGGGGCAGGGGAGGAAAGCGTTTTCTCCATTTCGATACATGCACTAGAAATAATAGATTTCTAAGAAAAGTACCCCCTCAATTCTGTAATAAAGGAAAGGCACCGGATTATAAAGAACTCGATTTTTCACTTGACACAAGAATTTATGTGCTATATGATTACTGCAGGTTGCACAACTTTCCATGGTTTGAAAGACCACCCATATGATTGGACTTTAATGTGATGATCTAAAACTGATGTCAAAACTTCCAGGACATGTGAGATGTTAAACAGGGAAATTAAGCAACAAAAAAGAAGAATGATTTTTTGTTGTAAAGTATGTTATCTGGCTTTTTTGATCTTCTCTTCATTCTTGTTTCATTGTCATAGTTAATGTTTCAAATAACGAACACCAAGTTTTATTTATAATCCGAAGTTGAGCATAAACAAAAAAGTTCCTTTTTTTGTTATTAACAAAAATGTTTATTAAACTATATTTTACAATTTACAAGAACATTTTCATTTTCTAGTAACACAGAGCATCCATACTCTGTTCTCCAAATTGATTGTTTATAATGTCAAAAACCATCAAAAGGCTACTACAGGTGCAAAGTTTACAATGTGTGTATGTTTAAAGGATGCAAAACTACACAAGAAGGAAACTGATAAAGCAACAGGTAACTTGAGTGTCAATTTTTTTCCTGAATACTGATAAGAGACGGTTAAACTGTAATTGCTAAAATTCAATATCTGTAAGGATCAACCACACTAAATTGAACAAAATAATTTCACCAAAGAGCTAATTCTCAAAAGCAGTTAAACTGTAAGGATAAATTAAACAGAAATAAGGACGTGTGACATAAGTACAACTCTGTGAATGTATTTAGAGTGAATCAATATTTGAGAAGTATGCGGAGCACAAATTCTTTTTTTAGGTTTTACTTTCTAATAGCAACCACTAAATGTTCGCCTGCTATGCTGATGTCATTCTTTTTCTTCTTTCAGCGGGTTTCCAAATACAAATTCTTTTGAGAAAGACATGAAGGGGGTGTGCTATGGAATAGGTTCCACACTCAATAGTCTCGTTCAGTACCATGAAAATGTACTTTTCATTGACATTATATAATATAATATCCACTATGCACGTGGCGTTTTATTGTCCAGGCATAAAAATCATTAACTTATTCAGGCAGAGCCCTTAGATATGACCAAATTATTGAATATTTACTGTTGTTTTCTATGAACAGTATTAGTAGTGTACAGTTGCACCGCACAATTGGTGTACTCGTGAGAAAAACCAAAATGAGAATCTTGAGATCAGTTCTTTCAAGAAATCATTAGCGTGTTTCAGTAGTCTACTCAATTAAGTAATTATATTATGTGATGTCCATAATCATCAAGTAAAAGTGCATTAAGGTGAAAGTGCTTGCAGTAAGAAGGATGTAACAGAAAAATCTTCGCATCTGAGACTGGCAATGCCGGATAATATGTTGTATTACGTTATGGATGTCCATACAATGAGTACTTATAATGAGTGCCACAAAATCACTTTACAACTTTTTAAACGCTATTCTGCATATAATATTGGGCAACTAGTTATGTTGTATGGAGACGTATAAATCTGGACAAAAAAAATCTATCAGCTGACACACACTAACTGCAAGTAAAGAGACAGGGTATCCTAACAATGCCGTAAACATAGATCTCTTGCGAACCAGGTTCACATGAACTCTCTTATTCGAAGTAATACTGCTTAGTATACAAAGTAATCAATACAGTACTACTCACTATTTAGCATTCTCAAAAAAAAAAAAAAAAAAAAAAAACAATACGTACTATTTAGCATACGAAGTATCACGTTTTAAAAAATGTTTGATTTTATGTGTTATACTCCTCAAAATGACTAAACCGTGACACTTTGTATGCTAAACAATGTACATACTAAACAGTATTACCAAATTCACCACAAAACTTATGTGAACCAAGTTCATAGAAGTTTTGTGTTTCTATCTAACTACGTAGCAGCATGAGATCCAATCCGAACTAATTAAATTTTAACTACAAGACTGAAAATGCAAGAAACAAGATCTATAAATGCACATCCCTAGACCAAATCAAATTCCGTGCTCCTAATTGCACTTGCAGTTAACTCTGTAACTCAGTAGAAGGAAGTCGATGATTTTTCAGAATTGATTTACGAGAAATACCTTAAGCATCGAAGTAGAGTTTCAGCGATGGAAGCTTCTTGCATTGCTTCTATGGCAGCTGTCTGTGCAGAATCTCTGTGCTTCAAGACTTCCTGCTTAACAACAAACTAAATGAGCCAACAAGGATAACACTAGCTCAAACATTTCCTCACGAGTAGAAGAAAAAAATTCTTAAGGTAAACGAGCCTCCATCGATTACAAAGACATCCCAATTAATCATAGATATTGCATTTCTCCAATTTCAGTATGCACTAATAATTGAAACAAAATACCACAACTTATAATTATCCCACTAATAATGAATAAAAAGTTTCTGTCTCTAATATTTATTTTTTTAAGAGAACAATAATGGTAAAGTAATAGTGAATGGAAAAAAGATTGTACCTTCCCCAGCTTTGCAAGAGAAGATGGCAATGATGCCCATGAAACACTTGCATCTGTTAAACGTCGATTACTAACAGAAACCTTGACCAAATTTCCTGGAAGTCCGTGGTTGGCAACCTCTCCAGACGACTTCTTTCCAACAGATGTTCGTCCAGATGCCTTAACAATATCAGGCATATCTCCATTGCTAGCTTTCTTGACAGATGCATTTGCCTTACTTTCCTCTCTGCTAGGTTTCGAAGACTTATCTTCCTTAGATGGCAACTTTTCACTCACTGATTTCCTCGGTGCCTGCAAAATGGAGAGAACAATGAGGAAAATGAAAGGAACATCGTTTTAACAAATCATAAATCAGTTAGAATGCAGCATAAACTTGCAGAGTAACAGAAAACAAGGGTAGATTATAAATAGGAACCACCATCATTGCAAATGAATCAATTCCTACATGGCACAATTCATTGATGGAAAAAGGGGTCACTAGCATTAAATCTGTAGAGCCTAGCACTATAATGGCATCTACTTTTACATCGATAAAAAAATCCCACAGAGAAATGTTATGACTAGCTGACATATCATTTCAAAGTTGCTTCCCTTTCTTCTTGATGCAGTGAGAGCGTACAATTAAGAAGATAAATGCATACAACACACGAACACACACTAATTCTGATTATTCTTTCATTAATCAAATTCAACTCCCTCAAAAAATGATGAAAATAACTATTTACCATAGTTTGTACTAATCTAGAATCCTGAAAGCAATACAATTTCTACCTAAAGCAGACATTAAATAAAAGGTAACAAATCAAACTAGAGTATATCTAAAAGATTAAATACAACAAGTATCTTCATAACTTCTTCATTTAGAGAACTTAAATTACGAAAACGAAAGGAACTTACGGAGTTACTTCGCCCTTCTTGCATCAAATCCTGCCTGTTAACTTTCACTCTGGGGCTTTCCCTACCCTTTGAATCCATATTCCCTTCCCAGCTCTTTCTCAAGGCTTTAGGCCCCACATCAAGAACAATATTCTTCATCAAATTCCCACCATACACCTTCTTCCCAATCAAGCGAGGAACAGGGCTCGTGCTCGCCTTCTCTTTCGACTTTTCCAACCTATCCAGCCCCTTAATCTTTGCCTGCTGCTTAACACCATTAGCAAACTTCTCAAAAGAAGTTGGCAACGAATAGCAGCTCGTCGGAGACGACGGTATAGACCTCGACCCCGAATTCTTCGATTTCCCTACAGATTCCCTCTTCCCATCTAAAGAAACAGCTAACTTCGACAGCTGAGACTTGGATCGAGTCAACAAAGGAGTCTTCTTCTTATCTTCCTTCAAGTTTTTAACATCTTTCACACCCACATTACTCAATCCTAACCCTAATCTACTCTTAGCTACAGATTTCGACCCAGTAGACGAATTAGCATTATTATTGAGGAAATTCAACGAATGGGTTGCGACTATATCCTCAGGGGTTCCGACACAGGGGTGGCGGCCGGGGACGGGGCGAACCCCTCTGAGAATGGGGACAGGGGAGGCGGCTTCCAACCGCTCGACGTGTATAAATTGGCCTAATTGAATCTTGTCGCTGAGAATTAGATCGTCGTGTTCGTCGGGGAGAGAAACGTAGGTAGCGTGTGAGGAATCAGATACCTTGAGATAAAACCCTTGATTTGGGAAAAGCTCGCCGCCGGCTAGGGCTGGAACTATACTCACTACTTGCAAGAGAGACGAACGGTGCTCCCCTGTGATTTTTACATCTGTGTTCATGTGCTGCAGCAGCTTTAGTAGAACGCCTGGGATCAGAGTTGCCATTTTCCCCCTTATGCATCACTTTCTCAACAATTTAAGGTTATTTATGGTGAATCTAGATTCTTTCTAGTACAAGATTTTTGATTGAGCAAGAGTAAAGAGTGAGAAATCACAAGTAGAAGCAACCCCTCCCTATTAGGTAAAAAAAAAGACTCTTTTTTTCTTTAAAAATAAAAAAGCACTATTTTCAAGAACAGGGAATTTTTTCAAGATTCAAGCTTTGGGAAACAAGAAAATTCAGTAATACTAATGCATAATTTTGGAGAAAGCCCAGATTGGAAAAATGAATAAAAAATGTTTAATTATGTGTAGGTGATGGGTACAGCCAGGTGAGGAAGACCAAGAAAATAGTCAGCAAAAAAATCCATATGGGTAAAAAGGCAGAGTTTTTCTTACAAGATGGATATATAATAGGATAGGAGGAGGAGTTGGCATGTGTCCAAAGCAGGGTTACTGAACATGGGAAGGGGTCATGAAATGGTGAGATGATTGTTTGTGTGTGAAACACTAATAAAAGGGATAACAAAAGTTTATAATTGATCCCATAAAGTAAAGAAAGCCCACTCTATGATTGATACAGACGTAGAGTTGCTTCAATTAAGACAGTATCTGTCTGACACACCCAACTCATCTTCATATGCATATACTCCATATATTTTATAAAAAAAAAATGAGAATTATAAAATTGAAGTAATATTTGTACAGTATTTTAAAGTTATTCAGAAGATGGAGCACTGGAAAAGAATATCATATAGTTTTGTTTTATCCTTTGTTGCTATTTTATACTGATGTTGGACATTCTGCAATTTCCAATTTAATACTTGGTTTTAGTGGTATTGGCGTTTAGGCCCCTATGGTTTGATTAAGAGAAAAAAAGGCCCTTGAGTGATCTGCGGAGACAGAATAGTGGAGTAGTAAAAGAAATAAAAAGTCAGGTGTTTGCTACTAAGGAGTCATTCTTCTGAATATTCTTTTTAGTTAGGAACAAGTCTTAACAACTTTCACTTTTGCTAAAGTTTATTTCGAAGAAAGAAAAAATTGGAGGGTTTTGTTTCACACAAATCGTAAAGATTGACTTTATTAATAGTACGGAGTATGGGTTGGTCTGCTATGTACTCGAATGCATGTTATGCACCCTAGTCCATGTTATGCACCCTAGTCCATGTTGCACTTTTCAGTTTTACTGACTTCCACTTTTTGGTAAATGGTGTTGCACTTTTTAATTATTAAACCGTATAATAATATTTTTAGTAATAATTGAAAAGTGCAACACCATTTATTAAAAAGTGTAAGTCAGTAAAAATGAAAAATGCAACATGGACTAGGGTGCATAACATGCACTCGAGTGCATACTTAGACTTTACACGGAGTATTGTTTTCTACTTGAGATTTTTTACTTTTTGTGTGTACACGAATATTCCCTTAAATTGTTGTAACTGAAATGAAACTTTATGTCTCAAATATTTGCATAGTTAAGAATATATTCGAAAAAATATAGAAATTACTAGTATAGATTATAGAGTGATGTTTTTGTGTATCCAATTGCATGATGTAATTGGTATAATCAAGTCATGATTTTAATTGGTTTATAATATGGTAAGTATAAAATTCAATTAAACAATAAAAAATATATCTAAAATCTAAATCACTTAAATATATCTACATACAAGAATTTTCCAAAATATTATAAGCTTACTATATCAAAATGCATGTATTACTTTCTATGAGTTAATTTGGTTTTCCTCATAGCTTGTTTTCGTCAGTTTTTATCTGTACTTGTTAGTTCTCGAATTTTTTATTGACTTACCTTTCACTTTGTCTCTAATTTTCTTAGCAGGGATATATCTTGATATGAGGTGTGAAGACTTGATTTGCACGGTAGACAAGAGGGGCACATGTCACCCCATTTTCCTCTCAATTGAAATTGGGTAACATTTGTGATTTGATCCGGTACAAATTGAATATCTTACTTTTTTTTTTTATTGATCTTGTTTACTGATTTTGTAATCCTATAAAAGAATCTTCAATTCAAATTCTAAAATTTAATGAAACCTTTAAATATTATAATTTGAATTTAAATTTAATGAAACCTTTAAGAGCATGTTTGCTTCATGGGTTTAAGGGGGTTTAGTGATGGGGTTTGATATATAAACCCATCTTCTCCCATGTTTGGTTTCTCATAACTTTAAACACCTTGACCCGGGTTTATAATCTGACCCGGTTTTTATAAACTAAATTCTATGGGTTTAGACAACCTAGTCTCCCCTTGGGCTTATCTAGCCTCTCCCTTGGGTTTATCTAGCCAACTCACCACACCTAAACCCATCTTATCCCAACCCATAAAGCAAACATGCCCTAAATGTGATAATTTGTTTTAGTACCATTATTTAGAAAATCGGATCTTAACTTTTAGCAGGTAGACTAATCAACCCAGGATGCTTGGTCGATACACGACAATTCTAGCAATATAAATTATTAATGATTTTTTTGCTCGTATTTATATTATACCACCATTGATTCGGGATTAGGGGTGGATAAATATACCGAAATTTTAGTATATCAAGCTTTTTGTAATGAAAAAATATCGAAATTATTGAAATTTTCAGTAAGATATAATAACGGTATAGAAAATGATCATACCGCGGTATTTCAATATATCAAAAAAAAATCGGTATACGGTATGAAACGATTTCTCGAAATACTGAAACCTTGGAGTATAATTTTATAATATAATTTATAATTTTATATTATTTTTAAATTAAAATAACTTTAATTATTGAAACTTAAATAAAATATACCTTAAATAATTACTTTCGATATAAAACGATGCTTCAATATTTTCGGTTTGAAGTGGTATACCGGTATTTCGATATGAAATGATGGTTCAATATTTTCGATATGAATTGATATACCGATATACCTTATCGAAAATTCGGTATACCAAAATTACGGTATCAGTATGAATTTATTTTTACATACCAAAATTTCCAGTACGATAACAGTATGAATGTTTTCAATATTGAAATTTTCGATATGATAACGGTATAGTTCGATATGGTCGGTATACCGTACCGAACCACTCATATTCGGGACAGTATACAAATCATATCGAAAATTTCAATATTGAAAAAATTCATATTGATACTATATCGAAAATTTTGGTATGAAAAAATTTATATCGATATCGTACCGTAATTTCATTTGAATTTTCAGTACGGTATACCAGTATACTGTGTACAGTATCATACTGGTATATGAATATTGATTCATACCGAAAATATTAAACCACTATTTCGTACCGAAAGACCGGTATATCAATTCATACCGAAATATAGAAGCACTGTTTTATGCCGAAATTAATTATTTGAGGTTATTTTATTTAAATTTTAAAATTTTAAGTTATTTAAAATTAAAAATACTACAGAATTATAAATTATATTATAAAATTATTATTTTATTAATATTTCGGTATTTTCGTATACCGTTTCATATCGAATACCGAAAAAAAATTTTGATATATCGAAATACCGTGGTATGATCATTTTTTTCATACCGTTATCATACCGAAAAATTCGGTATATCAAAAATTTCAATATTTTTTCGCTACGAAAAACTCGATATATCAAAATTTCGGTATATTTCTCCACCCCTAAATGTAATACTATATTAGTTCCTTTAGAAAAACTATTTAAAATTACTATTTTCCTTGACCTTTTTTTCAAGAAAACAAATCCATTGAGTTGGCAAATCTTGATTTTTCAAACTAAGATTAACATAATTAAAAAAAAAATAGCTAAAACTGAAGTTAATTAAAAAAAAAAAAAAAACTGTAGTATGTGTTCCAATTTATTGTAGGTCCAAACACCTCACATGAATAACATCTACATTTATTTTGTTGTCTGATCCTTGTGACTACATTTATTTCAAAATTAGTTCTCCCTTTTTTTAACTACATTTGCAAAACTAGTCCTGATAATTGTGATAATTGTGAAACTAAAGGGGCTAATTTCCAATAAACCCCTAGTTTAATGGCCAAAAGACAATGTACATATATTATGTGCTGTGACAGGTACATAAAAATGGTTGCATGTGCAAAACTGTCGGTTCCATTTGTTTTGCCTATAAAATGTGCCAAATATTTAATTAGTAAAAGTGTAAAACAATACTCCCCTAATAAGGATATATTCGGTCTTTAGTGTGTTCTATAGGAGTATTATTTTATTGGGTGTAAGTTTGTTAATTAATGTATCTATTTATTTATTTATTTATTTGAAGACCTATTTTGTTTTTATTATCATATGTGACATTGTTTATTTTCTTATTTATTAAAAATAATTATTTAGTTTAACAAATGACTAATTTAAAAGATCAATTACATCGTTTATTAATGAAGGTTCCGTTTAAAATCAGAGTTAATCTCTGTATATCCTGCCATCGTAGAAATCTTGCATGATTATCATGATAGAATGAGCTCAAATAACAATATTAACAAAATTATCTATGAAAACAACATTCAAAGAGTACGAATATTAAATCATAGGAGTATCTATTTTCGTTTAACAAATTCCATAAACCAATTTATTGTCAAAATAAAAAGTCCATAAACCAATGGATTCAAAATTCATGGTTTATGAATTATGATTATGATTTAAGTTTGAAAACAGAATTAAAACAATGAATTGTGTTTCCTGTTTTAAATATAAAATAAATGACGAAAATTATGTAATGATCTAAAAAAGTATTACATTATTGATTAACTAAGTTATATAATCAGATTTTTTAAATAACACCATATCTATTTCAATATAATAAATTCTTTAAATCAATGGAAATTCATAATTTATGATTGTGGTTTAAGTTTGACAACAGAATTAGAACAATAAATTATAGGAGAATTTCTTTTTAAGTGTAATATAAATGACGAAAGTGATGTAATAATCTAAAATATGATACTCTCTCCTTGTCTTATTCTATTGTCTGTTTGACTTTGACACGAAATTTAATATAAAAGTTATTTATTAATATTATAAAGATAAAATAACTATTGTTGAGAGTGTAATAGTCCATTAAGAAAAAAAAAAAGATTATTTTATGTAGGGGGGGGGGGATATTTGATGTAATTTTAAGAATTTAGAATTTATTTTTTTTATTTTAAAAATAGACAATTTAATAAGATGAGAATCGAAGTGAAAATGGGGCTGTATTATTTATGATAAAGTCTAGTATGCACTCGAGCGCATGCTGTGCACCCTAGTTCATGTGCATTTTTCAGTTTACTGACTTACACTTTTTGGTGAATGGTGTTGCACTTTTCAATTATTACTTATACAGTTTAATAATTGAAAAGTGTAACACCATTTACCAAAAACTGTAAGTCAGTAACTGAAAAGTGCAACATGGACTAGGGTGCACAGTATGCACTCGAGTCCATAGCAGACCAACCCATTATTTATTGACTAAATTATGTCATAAATCTAAGAAAATACTGTATACATTATTGATTGACTAAATTATGTAATCAGATTTTTTAAATCTCGTCATATCTATTTCCATATAATAAACTCTTTAGTCAATGGATTCAAAATTCATGATTTATGATTTAATTATAACAGAATTAAAATAATAAAAAAATGAGATTTCCTTTTAATTCTTAAATGTAACATATATATAACTGATGAAAATGATGTACGGAGTAATTAATAATCTAAAAAATGATATACTCCGTATTATTTATTGACTAGTAAATAGATTTTTTAAATCACATCATACTATCTATTTCCATACAATAAACTAGGGGTGTAAGTGAGTCGAGCCTACTCGCGAGCTACTCGTGCTCGACTCGAAAAAAGATCGAAATCGACTCGAAGTTAATCGAGTCGAGTCGAGTTTCGAGCTACTCGAGTAGTTACCGAGTTCGAGTTCGAGCTCATAAATACTTGGCTCGAAAGGCTCGCGAGCCTAATCGAGCTTGAACAATATTTACTATTTTGCCATTAATATATAATTTATATTTATATACGAGTAATCGAGTCGAGTCGAGCCGAGTCGAGCTCGAGTTTATTTTAGAAAAAATGCGTTTTAAAATTAATTTTGAAAATTATATAGGTAATCGAGTCGAGTCGAGCCGAGCTCGAGTTTGTCGAGCTCGATCTTTAAAATTTTAGGCTCGATCGAGTCGAGTCGAGTTTCGAGCTTCGAGTATAACAATCGAGTCGAGTTTCGAGCTCAGCACTGCTCGGCTCGACTCGGCTCGTTTACACCCCTACAATAAACTCTTTAAGTCAATGGATTCAAAATTCATGATTTATGATTATGATTTAAGTTTGATAACAGAATTAAAACAATAAATTAGATTTCCTTTTAATTCTAATTAAATGTAACATAAATGATGAGAATGATGTAATAATCTAAAAAATTATATATATATATTATTTATTGACTAGTAAATATAGATTTTTTAAAATCACATCATATATATTTCCATATAATAAACTCTTTAAATCAATGGATTCAAAATTGATGGTTTATGATATGATTAAGCTAGTTTGATACAGAATTAAAACTAAAAATTAGATTTCCTATTTTAAATGACAAATTAATGTAATAATCTAAAAAATGATGCATTATTGATTGACTAATTATGATCAGATTTTTTATGGGTTTGTGTTGGGGTATAAATAGGTTATGATTTAACTTTACTATAAAATTTATATGGGATTGTGTTAATTTTTTTAAATTTGAATTTTAAAATTTTAAAGTAAATATGTGTTAAGTTTCAAATTTAATTTTTAAAATTTAAAGTGAACATTCTTTTAAAGTATTGAATTGTGCATCTAAATCACTCGAGTATTTTTTTTCGAGTTCACTCAAATAAACTCTCAAAAGGTATATATACTATTTATCTTTTTTGGCAAATAAGTCATTTACCTTTAAATCAAGTAAATACAGGTGTTATTAAATACTAAGTAAAAGTAAAATTTTCTAACAAGTGCAAATCTTCATATGGAATTATGGATTGCACTGGGCTAACCCTCCTTTTCTTTTTCCTAAATACATCCTCCCTCCGTTTTTTTTATATAAGATGTTTTAAACTTTTTTTTGTTGTACATAAATATAAGATGTTTTAGATTTTTTACAATATTTATTCCAATTATGTCCTCCCTTAACTTTGGAAAGAATTGAAATTTAATGTGTATTATGGAATGAAATTAATGTAATTAAAAACCTTCTTTATTATCTAAGGGTATATTTGTCAAAACATATCCTTTCTTAAGTCTAATAAATTTCTCTAAAACATCTTATAAAAAAAAATGAAGGGAGTATAATATATATATATATATATATAATTAGTTTTTAAAATTTTGTATTAAGTCTATTTTAATATTTGTAGTTTAAATTTATTTTAAATATTAACTAAATAAAGGTCAAAACTCAAACATATTTAAATTTATTTCATAAAAGTCTAAATCAACACACTTATTTTATAAAATTTGCAGTCATAAGCTTCTCAAATTTTATTTATTTATTCTGGTATACATATTTATGTAAATGATTAACCCAAAGTACAAACCCAAAGTTGATTGTAGTATATTGGTCAAGCTATTTCAATTTAATTCAAAAAAAAAAAACCCCCAAAGTACAAACCCACTATATAATTTTTTAACAGATTAATTTGTGTGCCGGTTTGGTTACGTTGCTTTGTTGGGTTGAAACACTTCGTATGAAATATTTCAAGTGAAATATTAGTATATTTAAGAAAGGGTAAAAAATTTGTGGATCTGTAATGGATCTGACCGGTCAAACGAATCTTTCCTAAAAAATCGTAAAAAAAGTCGCACAGAAGGCTAACAGAAAAGTGGGGTTCAGGTCTGTGTTATTATAAAGGTAATTATATGTTAGTGTAAGGACAAATATGTGTTACTGTAAGTGCAAATAACACATAAATTGACTTTTCACATGAAATATCAATACAATTAATTTAACGAAGGATAAAAAAACTCGACATTTTTTTTAAGTTATACCAAAGTCATACCAAATCAAACATATCTTTAAAAAAAAAATCACCCAAGAGACAAACAAAAAAACTTTTTAATCCGTATTACTTTAAATACAATTATATGTTACTGTACGGACAAATATGTACTCCTGTAAGGACAAGTAACACACAATTGACTTTTGAGTAACACATATTTGTTCTTAAAGTAACACATGTATTGATTGAAAATTGTGTTACTATATAAACATAAGTGTATTACTTTATAGAGAAAAATGTGTTACTGTATAAATAAAACGTCATTATTGAGAGAGAATGAGATACCCACATTAAAAAGACGAAGAACAATAATTGAAAACACGAAAAACACAACAATGTTGAATAGTTTATCGATCCCTACAATTACAAAACATAATTATCAACAATTAATTTGAATAAATCTGTGTGTAGTATTATTGTTGATTTTTTCTCATTAATTCATTCAAAAAACAAAAATAATGATTTTTTTGTCTTGTTTCGTGATTAGCAGATCAGAAATCTGAACAGTAGAATTGATAGTGAACAAATTTCCTGAAGATTTTTTTTATGGAAGCCTACAGATTTTGCGCAGAGGAGAAGAAGACAGCGCTGCAGATTTCATGCAGAAGAGAAGAAGGCAGCGTTGAAGAAGGAGACTGAATACCTAGAAGAATGGGTCAAATTTCACATTAATTATTCTTATTAATTAGAGATAAATTTGACAATAAAGCATTTAATACTAAAGTAAAAGAGGAAATGTGACTATAATTTGAAACATAAAAGAAGGAATACGTGGCTATTTTTGTGGGACGGAGGGAGTATATAAGTTTTTTTTGACTTTTAACACATTTTTATAACATTCATGTTACATGTACAATTTTTTAAATTACCACAAATATTAATTGTCCCGGTTTATTGCAAACGTGATGCAAAGAGAAATTTCTCATGGTGTTTATGATTTTAAATGCTCATTTTGTATGAGTCGTTGTGTGCGACAATCTGTTCCTTTTCTGGAGCCGGTTTACTATCTCCTTAGATCGCGGAATTTCAAGGAATGTTGACTTAATCATGATCCTTTCACTCTCTCACGATTGAGTTTGAAATATGTGGTCTTTTGGTAGAAAATGATAGATGAGGGCGTTGAAATGTAATTTTATTTTTCCCTATCTGTAATTCTACCTATTGTAAAAAAAAAAAATGTTCATTTTGTGTATATATTAATTACAACATTGATTCCACTTTTTTTTTCTTTTTTTTTTTACATTGTTGAGTATTACTGATAAAAAAAAACTTTTGCAATGCGACTTTTGCAATCAATCCTTAATTGTCTTGTTTTGTAGGAAAATATTATTATTATACTTTCTCTGTTGTCAATTTACTTTTTACATACTATTAATTAATAAATACAGTGAATTATTCAGATAAAAATTAAAAAGAGATAAAAAAATAAAAAGATGGAGAAAGACAGTGGATATTGAAAATAAAAAGTAACATTTTTTTTTTTTCGACACCAATGCGGATTAGATATTATTAATGCAAAGGCACGGTATTATTGACTGCCCAGCCACAACATCCGGTGGGTCAGTCCAACTGTGAGAGTTCCCATAAGACCGGGAGGCTCTAGCTAACTCATGTGCCATTGTGTTGGCACTTCGTTTAACAAAATATAGAGAAGAATTGACAAAAGATTTGAGGGTATTTCTACATGCAGTAATGTAGTCCCCTATTACTGATATTTGTGTCGCCGTAGAGGCAATGGCATCTACCACTAGTTTGGCATCACTTTCGAACATAATATTATCCCACCCCTTCGCCTTGGTCCATGTCATTGCTTCCAAGAGGCCAGCGGCTTCTCCCGTTACGTCCCAATTCCCGTGGAACAATTTAGTCTGCGCTCCTTCAAATTGTTGGAGTGTTATGACCTGCCGCATTTTCTATTTTTGGATTAAAAAAATTCAATGTATTAATTTATGTTTTGTTTTCGTGAATTTTTGGATCTGCCACTATTTGACGGCGTGTTCACTTGAAAAAAGAATAAAAAAATTCAGGGATGGTTAAAGGCACATAAAATTATTGAGTCATCTCTTCATCATTGGGAAAGAGATTCGTAAATGTGTATTACCGACTAAGTGTTTATCAACATCGTGTATTTTAGAATTTTTGTATCTAGATATCGATGTAACGGATTGTAAGTACCCCAGGTACTCCATATCAATAGGTACTCAATATCAATAGGTAAAATAAGAGCGCCATTATTACTTCTAAAAAAAAAAAGTTGCTGCAAGTCATTAATTTTGATTAAAAAAATAATAATAACCACATTAAACAATGGTGGCTGAAAGTCCTTAAATTACTTTGTGAATAATCATTATTTGCATGTGCAATTACGGATGAAATTAAACTGAATAATTAATTAAGACTTAATTTAACATGAATCCCTAATTTATACTCCATTATAGCAATTAAATACTGAGAAAGAAACGATCTAATGCATGAAAAGAAGTTCCACTTTAAAATTTACACTTCACCCTATATTAAAATATGATTCAAATAAGATTATAAGTCAATAAATTATTTAATATATATATATATATATATATATATATATATATATTTTGATGAAAACTAATTTTATGCATATAAAATAGGCTAATAGAAATTTTGTCTTAATTAGTTGATGGATTCAAAGAAAAAAAATTGATCACGGGGCACTTATATGATAAAGTGGGATAGCTCAAGTGGTTAGAGCACCACTACCTAGGCCTTAGGTCCTGGGTTCGAGTTATGGGGAGGGGGCCTTAGGTCCTGGGTTCGAGTTATGGGGAGGGGAAAAAGGATGGGTATTTAACTTGTAATCAAAAAAAAACCGGGCACTTATATATTTACAATTAATATCTTATAATAAAACAATTAATGTCTTTTAATAGAACAAGTAATAGTGTAACCATCAATTGATTAGTTTAACTTCGCCGGCCCCATAATAATTTTCCATTCTACTTTTCTATTTGGTATCTTAGCAAATTCAGCCTTCGAATATGGATGCAAATTACGTCAAGAATTTGAGTTAGATCGATCGAGGGCTTATCATTAGTTTATGAATAGAAAAAATTATATCTCATCTAAAAGTCCGAAAAATGTAGAGAAGTTGAAAATTAATTCTTGTATATGAATTCCTAATACTCCTCCTCACTCGTGGGCCGGATTATCACCTCTTACCCTTTGTGGGGAGGCCCATCGAGTGGACAATTTAAATGGGTGGAGTTGCTTTCAGCAGAAATCGAACCGAGGACGCGTGGGCCAAGTTTAGTGGATACTTAGGCTTGAAGATCCCAAATTTTGCTCGTGTGATCATTTGGTGGTGTGACAGTGGTCGTTACAATGGAGGGTCAATGGTCGGCAGGGGTTGCTCGGCCGGTGCAGGCGGCTCCGCAATCGTGGCTGGCAGAGGAAGGGTGTCCTCCCCAGAATCAGACATGCAAGCCGAGCAAGGCAGAGTCGGAGTGGGAGGACTGGACTCAGGTGAGGGGCTCGGCGAGGAATCAAGCTTGTCATCCAAAAAAGATGAAACTATTGCACTGGTCGACATGGGCCGAGCAGAACCTGAAAAGGGAAAACACCCTTCATTAAATATAGCATAACGAGTAATGAATATTTTGGATGTGCCAGGATCGAGACATCGAAAACCCTTATGTAGGCTACTGTAT
Source organism: Galeopsis tetrahit (assembly GCA_963675135.1). Taxonomy (NCBI): domain Eukaryota; kingdom Viridiplantae; phylum Streptophyta; class Magnoliopsida; order Lamiales; family Lamiaceae; genus Galeopsis; species Galeopsis tetrahit. The sequence goes on along the minus strand of OY776133.1, from coordinate 36,228,488 downwards.
CCCAAGAAGATACATGGTCGACTACGAGGAGACAGCTTGTTCAAGGCATAGTCTCGGAGGTAAGGGAACACCCGACAACCAAAGGTCTTGAGGTTTCCATAAAAGGGCACAGTACCGAACAAAACCTGAAAGGGAGATAGGTCGCCCAAGACCGAGGACGGGAGTCAGTTGATAAGATGAACAACAGTGGCAAAGGCATTGAACCAAAATTTTGATGGGGCACGAGCATGAAAGAGCATAGAGAGTCCAGTTTCAGTAATGTGTCGATGTTTTCGTTCGACGCGACCATTCTACTGAGGTGTGTACGGGTATGACACACGATGCAATATGCCATGCTCGGCTATAAAGTTGCGAACAACCTTGTTGACGAACTCAGTACCACCATCACTCTGAAAAACCTTGATGGTCGAGGAGAACTGGTTGCACACAAACTTGTGAAATGCGACCAATGTTGCAAAGAAATCCGATTTGGCACGGAGAGGATACAACCATGAGAAGCGAGAATGGTCATCGACAAACACAACATAATAACAAAAACCAGAAGAGGCATTAACAGGAGCAGGGCCCCAGAGGTCGCAATGAACCAACTCAATAATTGCAGAAACACATTTTTTATTAATAGTAAATGACAATCGTTTACTCTTAGCCAACTGGAAAGATGTGCAAACAGTGGGATTTGGCAAAAGCGAACTAACAGAAAGATGCCCTAATCTATTCAAGTCCCTAATAACAGTAAAAGAGACATGCCCCAAACGAGAATGCCATAAATCAAACGAAGCACGAGCAACACCAAGCGGCTTCAAAGCAGCGACCAAAGCTGGGAGTGCTCGTTCCAACACATACAACCCCTATTCACAACGACCCTGAGCCACCACCCCATTGGTAGCTCGATTTTGAATGACAAATGATTTGTTAGAGAAGCAAACATCAACTGAAAAATCAGATGTGAGCTTGCTAATAGATAAGAGATTCTTGGTGATATAAGGAACAACAAGAACACCCAGAAGACCAATATCCTTAGAGATTGAATGTAACCCAACATAAGAGATCTGTAAGGAATTAACGTTACTAAAAATGACTTGACCATTACCGGAATAAGGGGCCGAAGAGTCCAAATGCGAGGTACTGGAAGTCATATGTGCTGAAGCTCCTGAGTCAACATACCAATCCGAGGAGGTTGGCGAGGAGAGGGTGCAGACCGAGTGAAAGGCCTGAGCAAGATTGGCGGATGGGTCCTCGGACAGGCGGGCAGAGGGGCGAGCAGGCTGGCGAGGATCCGGACCGCGAACAAATCCCTGAGGGCATTTCTTGGCATAGTGCTTGCCACGATAAATTTGGCATCGAGGGACGTAGGACTTCCGCCCCCCGCGACTTCCTAAAGAGTTATTCTGGACACCCCGAGAAGGTTCAGATGGGCAACCACCAGTATGATCGCGAGGCTGAGGTCGAGCAGACGGCTGACCACAAGCATAGTAGGCAGCCAGGGAAGGTTCCGCCAAATCAATCTTATTCATAATTTCAAAAGCAACAACCTGATGCAGCAAATCACAGAAGGAGGGAACCGACGAGAAGGCCATACGAGTGTCTGCAAAGCCGATGCTAAACTTAGGGCCAAGACCCCGCAAAAACCAGTGGGACATGTCAGATTTGTCCACGAGTTTACCGATTGCGGCAAGTTGGTCGTATAAGACCTTAAAACGTCGACCATAGTCGACAACAGGGAGAGAATCACGCTTGAGGAGAAGGAGCTCCTCACGAAGTTGAGTAATGCGTGACTGTGAGGAATGGCTGGATGCATCTTCCAGGGCAAGCCAAATATCACGAGCCGTGTCACATTGAATGACCTCGACCAAGGTCTCCTCGGTGAGAGAGGAGAGAAGAAAGGCAAGAACCTTCTGATCCTTCGATTTTCAGGCAGCGAAGGTAGCATGGGTGGCAGCAGGGGGAGCGGATGTGCCATCCACAAGGCCAAGAAGATCGGCACAAGTAAGCATTGGGACAACCTGCTTCTTCCATAGGAGATAGTTGGAAGAAGAGAGTTTTATCGTAACCATATGAATGAGAACATTCATGGGAATTGAGGAGTCTGCCGTTGGAGAGAGATCGAGGGGGACAAGCTCGATAGAAGGAGACGGCGACAGATGGAGGAAGAGAGACAAAATTAGGGTTGGGGTTTTTGGGTGGAAATCTGGTGTCTTGGAGTGCCAAGAAACAACCCACTGTTGCTCGCTCCAGCTGTGAATCGGAGTATCGTGCCCTGACCAACGCGGCTGCCGAGGTCGTTTGGCTAACCTCCCTGCTCCGCGAGCTCCGCATTTCGATACCTGCTCGCCCTGTTAACCTTTCCGACAACAACAGTGCCCTTTTTCTCAGCCAGAATCCAGTGGCTCACAAACGAGCAAAGCACATTGACATCGACTGCCACTTTGTTCGCGAGCTCGTCACCTCTGGCAAACTCTCCACACAGTTTGTACCCACACACCTTCAGCTAGCCAACATCTTCACGAAGAGACTTCCTCGCCCGACGTTCGATTTCCTTCATTCCAAGCTCTGCGTTTTTCCTCATCTCACGCATCGCTTGACGAAGGATATTAAGGAATGATTGACTCATTCCTTGTATATATCATCATTCCTTGTATATAACATTTACTGTATTTAATTCCCTACAATCATGTAAATCGGTTATTGTACTTCTACTATATATACAAGTCTTCACACATCACAAAAGTTAACGGTGATCATATCTCATTGTTCACCTGAATAAATGTATATATATAATTGTAATTATAATAATTAGATGATTGCTTACTTATAAATTTATAATTAACTCGATCTTAGTAGTACTATAATCTGTTTTTGAAACCAAAGGGGGAGGGGTTAATTAAGAGTTAAGACATCATTAAGATAAATAAACCATGTAAAACAATAATAATCATTTTTATAGAAAAACCATAATAATCTTGGTGAGATGTAACATTTGATGGCCTACTACATGTTTTGGATTTATCCAAAATTGTACCACCCAAATTCCTTGTCTCATTGATAGGATAAGGTGAAGATTACGCTAGATCTTGGATTTAACTAGAAAATACGATTAGATCTTGGATTTAATTAGAAATAAGATTCGATAAAAAGAACAAGATTTATACAATTTTAATCAGATTTCTTCTCAGATTGGTTAAGTGTTGTTTTGCTTGTACACAATAAAATGACAGTTATAGCATTTTTAACAAAATTTCTTTCAATTTTACCCTCTTTTTTAACTTTTTAAAATTTTAGTAATTTCTAACTTACCTTTATTAATTATAAAAATTTCTCATTCATATTTATTTTTTCATGATAAGATTTCTTTTTATACAAACTTATCAATATACAAAGATATTCTATTTTTTTAAAGGAATTGTGGGAAAATTAATTATTTATACGAAATTAAGATCGGTTTTTTTAGTGTAGTCAAATTGTACAAAGTGACTATGTAGTCAGCGCGTCGAATCGCGCCACGTGGCGTCGTATGAACCTGCTAACTGTTATACAAATTTAAATTAATTAAATCATTTTTAAATTGTATTTTATTATTTACTATATTACCCTTCTTTTATTAAAATTATTTAATATATATATATATATATATATATATATATATATAGCAAAATTACTATTCTACCTTTTTTTATACAAATATTATTATTATAAAAATTAAATAAACCAATCAAAACAATACTTAAATAATAAATGTACTGCAAGTACTCACTTGCACGGTCCAACATCCGTGCACGGTTGCATGGTCGATACTCAGTAATCCATTTTAATTTTTTAGTTGGTTGCAGAAGTCTAATCTAGTAAACTTCTTAACACAATGCTATTAGGAAATTAACATAAAAGAATTAATAATGGGTATGAGCATGTTGTGTGGATCATAAACCTTGCATTTCAGCATAGATAATATGACACACCAATTAAGAAAAACGATTTTAGTGATAGTGATGTAAAAGTCAAATAAATGAAGGATATTTTTGGTAATTTAGTGAAATATTAAATTAATTTAGTGAGGTGTGATCAGGTAAAATGTACGTGAACTCAAAATGAATGACTTTAAAACAAAATTTATGTTGTATGAGTATTAATTTTGTGTGCACATTGGGTTTAATTATAATCCATACAATATACTCATCAATAACTTTTTCACACTTAATACAAGTGACGAGTCTGCTCAGAAACTTTTTACTAAAAGTTTAGTAGACAAGTCAAGTAATTAAACAACTCTAATTTAGAATTTATGGTTTAAGGTTCAAAGTACTCCTTAAAACTCGTGAAACTCTTTTAGTTCTACTCATACAAAATATCATTTAGGTGACTAATACATAGGGGTGGGAATGGGCCAGGCCTAGGTAGAGCTGACCTTTTTAACAAATAGGCCTGACCCGAAAGCTTTTTAAAAACTTTTTTAGTTCTATTAGTGCATTTAAAAAAAAACCTACAACACTTATATTTCATCGAATCATAAAAAATCGACTAATTATATTGTTTAATGTTTAAAAGTTAGAAATTATATATATTAGATACTCCTATTTAAGATATTTTCTATATTTAAGTATAATATACCATATATATTACGGAGTATATTTTTATATTATATATAAATATATATTTAAATTAAATAGGCCGGCCTGTTGGGCTTGAAAGGCCTACGAAAAAGCTCAAGCCCGACCTATTTAACTAAATAGGCTTTTAAAAAAGCTTGAGTCTGACTTGTTTATTAAACGAGCCGAGCCGAGCCGAGCCGGGCTTTAATAGGCCGAGCCGTAGGTCCCTGTCGGGTAGCTTGGCCCATTCCCACCCCTACTAACACATGAGTGAGTTTTCCATGTTTTTTCGTAAAACGGTTTTTATGAAATTTTGACAAATTTTCGATTGTATATTGTCATTTTTTTTTTTTTTTGACAATATACCAAGGATACAACAATTACAGTCGGAAAGTCGAGAAAATCAGATCCTTGTAATATTGTGGATAGTCATCTTCACACCAATCTTGAGGTGATGAAGTGTGATAAACTTCTTGAGCTAACTCATGTGCAACACAGTTAAGTGATCTAGGAACATACTGACAATCCCACACTAGGATTTGTTGGAGTGCTTGCTTAACTTTAGTAGCAACTTTACCTTCCTTTGAACCATCCTCAACACACATTTTTATCGCATTAATCGCATCCATAGAGTCCGATCTAACGCCTGCAAGCTTAATCCTATTTTGAATGCATTTCTTGATACCAATTTCCAAAGCCTTGAGCTCAGCACCATATACAGTACCTATGTTTTCTATCAATGATGCTCCTGCAAACAAAACATTCCCCTTTGGACTAATAGCCACATATCCTGCTGCAAAAAATCCTTTAGCTTCATTAAAGGCCGCGTCCGTGAACAAGAGATTTCCCTCATTTTGTGCCAAAAAGAGTTCTTTTTTCTTAGACACAAAATTCTCCAACACATTCTCCACTTTATTGGATCTTACTAAATCAGCCCAGTAGGATAATGCCCAAGCAACATCATACTTGAGACACCTAATCATGCCATTACCATCCTTAAATTCAAGATGAATAAGCTTACATCTCTCCTTCCATATGGCCCAAACCACCATAACAATACACTCCATACATTCTTTATCCAGATTATTAATGCACCACATCACAAAATCCAATCCATCTCCATGCACGACCCTTTTAATAACTCTCCAAAAATTTTGATGCTTCCATGTATTTTTGGCCAATGGACAAATAAATAAGCAATGCATAGTATTAGCCAAATGAAAATCACAACATAAGCATCGAGAATTTGTAGGCACATGATGATAAACACGTTTACTTTCAGATGCAATCAAACCCCGTGCCAGCTTCCAACAAAATATACGTACCTTAGGCGGAACTCGAAGCTTCCAAATTTGTTTGAACACCCTTTGCAGAGTATTCTCACTCGAAGATTCCAACTCTTTGAGAACCTGTGTCTGTTTGCACGCCATTTGATAACCTGATGCTACAGTATACTTTCCAGTAGATGTTTTTGGCCAAAAAAGTTGATCTTCCTCCTCCGGCGCCATCCTCGGCATTGATAAAATTCTTTCAGCTTCAAAAGGGAGAAAGTCTTGTAGTACCAAAGGTTCGTTCTACCCTCCATCTTGCAACAGGAATCGACTAACCATAGATGCACTTGCTATTCTTGAATTAATTGGACCTTCATTCAAGCCAACGATCCACAGATTCTTAAAAATATGGACATTGTCACCCTGACCAATCCTCCATCTAGCACCATCCTCCAGTAATTCTTTACTCCATATCAACGATCTCCACACAAATGAAGGGTTAGAGCTGACGTTCATATCCGCCAAGTTTGCATGCTTAAAATATCTTGCCTTAAAAACCTTGATGATCAAAGTGTTAGGCATAGTAATGATTCTCCAAAGCTGTTTGGCTAGCAATGCCTTGTTGAATTGAACCATCTTCCGAAAACCTAGCCCACCCTCCATTTTATGTTTACATAATTCATCCCATTTGGCCCAATGCACTTTCCTTCTTGACTCATTATCACCCCACCAAAATCCAGCTATGATTTTTTCAATATCTGAACAGACCGAAACTGGAATTCTAAAGCAAGACATTGCATATGAAGGGATAGCCTGAAGAACATCCTTGATGAGTACCTCTTTTCAGCCTTCTGAGAAAAACCTAGGGGGCCACGAAAACACTTTCTTTCTCACCTTATCCACCAAATAGCTGAATTTCAATCTTCTTGCTTTAGGAATAATAGTAGGAAGGCCTAGATATAAATCATGCCCTTGAGAAGATCTAATGCCCAGAGTGTTCTTTGAAAATTCAACATTATCTTGCCTTGTAAGCGGGCTGAATGTGATTGTGGATTTGTCTCTATTGACAAGCTGTCCTGAGGCCTTTTCATAAATATATATGCTATTGACTAGCATTTGTGTTTCTGCCTTAGATGCTTTGAAGAACAAAAGGCTGTCGTCAGCAAAAAAAAGATGAGACAATGTCGGAGCAGAGCGTGCCACTTTAATTCCTGAAATCAACCCTGCCTGCACATTCGAGGATATGATAGAGGAGAACACTTGAGCACAGAAGACAAATAGAAATGGTGATAGAGGATCCCCTTGACGAAGGCCACGCGTTGGATTGAAATAATCCGAAAAACTTCCATTAATTTTAATACAGTATGAGACAGTGGAGATACATTTCCGGATTAGATTAATCCATTTTGAAGAGAAGCCCATTTTCCTGAACAACTGTAGCACAAAAGGCCATTCAATTATGTCATATGCTTTGCTCATATCTAATTTCAGAGCAGCATAACCAACTTTGCTTTTAGAGTTTCGCAGATGATGCATTCCCTCATAAGCCAGTAGAATATTATCACTAATAAGTCTGCCCGGGACAAAAGCACTCTGGTGATCATCAATCAAACCGACCATCACATGCTTCAATCTATTAGTGATAGTTCTAGCAAGAACACGATAGCAAACATTACACAAGCTTATGGGTCTGAAATGTTGTGGTGATGTAGGATTACGAACCTTCGAAATGAGGGTGATCACTGTTTGATTCCAACTCTGAAGCTCTCCATCATTGTTCAAAATATTCAGAATAGCAGAAGAGACATCATCTCCAATCATAGACCAATTCTTTTGAAAGAAGGAAGCAGGGAATCCATCCGGTCCAGGAGCCTTCCACGCAGAAAGATCTTTAATGGCACTTGATACTTCAGCCTTAGTAAATGGTGCATCCAAAAAATCTGCTTGGCTCCTATTCAATTTCGAAGGGAGGTATTGTGTGGCTCTATGCATTTTGAGTAGGTTCAGAAGTCCTAAATAATTCATTGAAATAGCTCACAAATACATTCCTTAGACCTTGACTTGAATTCTGAGTAATACCTCTGGAGTCCTGTATATTTCTAATATGATTGGTCCTCGATCTTGAGCTCGCACGAGAGTGATTTTTTTTTTGTATTTTGGTCCCCCTCTTTAAGCCAACTCACACGAGCACGCTGCTTCCAAAACCATTCCTCCTGAGAATTTAGCCTTACCAACTCAGATTCTAGCTTATGAATTTGACACATATTCGGGATATTAGAATCATCATTCATGATTTGATTAATCTGAGTTTTGGTAATATTGATCTGTTTGGCTAATGTTCCCCCTTTTTGTTCAGCCCAATTCCTAATAATTGAACCACAACTCTTCAACGATTTAGGCAAATTCATAGTCACATCATGCTTCGGCCAAACCATTAACATGGTATCATTAAAATCAACTTCCTCCATCCAGTAGTTCTCAAACTTAAAAGATTTAGGGGCTGCCACTGAAGACCCTCTTTCTGAACCATCAAATTCAACAGTAATGGGCCTATGATCCGATCCCATGAAATCCAAAGAGGAAGCAGTGTAGTTAGGGAACATGTTGATCCAATTATCAGTCACCAGAAACCGATCAAGTTTCTCCTTAATGTATTGAGTTCCCTTACGCCTATTGTGCCAAGTGAATTTAGATCTCATCATTTTCAAACATTTCAAATCATTACATAATACAACATTTTGGAATGGTGTAATATTTCCATTTGGTCTGCTTAAGCCTCCTACTTTTTCTGAATTGTAAAGCACTTCATTAAAGTCACCACCAACAATCCAAGCATTTGGGAGTGCAGGCATATAAGATTTAAGTTTAGTTAATAATTGCCAAGATGCACTCCGATGACAAGAAACAGGATGCCCATAAAATCCTGTGAATCTCCAATTACCAAGGCTTTCCAAAATCATGCAATCAATATGCCCCTTAGAGTACGACAAAATCGAAATATCACATTCATTCCATTGCAACACAAGTCCACCAGAGAGCCCAGAGGCTGTTACACCAAAACCATAAGAAAAACCAAGCCTAACTTTAAGGACATCAACAAAAGAGGAACAACATTTAGACTCTGAAATAAAAAGGATAGACGGCTTATACATACTGACAAGATCCTTAATCCTTCTGAACGCACGGGGACTATGCACAACCCGTGCGTTCCAGCATATAAGCTTCATTCTCCACGGCGGGGTTGAGTTGCCTTAACCTCCGCCAGACTTGGGAACTCGATCTCCCTTCCATATGTCTCGATCATGCCTTTTGCCTTTTTAAGGAAAAAAAGTCTGTCCAGCTCATTGTTGATTCTTGCCGCTCCCTCATAGTCCGCCAGATCCCCCGAGTAATCCCTCCAAAGTCTTTTCTTTCCAGCTTTCATGTCATTCGGTATAACCACCTCATTATCACTATCCCTGTTTTTGCCAAAATTCCTTTCCAGCTCTTCATCTGACAAATGGTTTTGTCCAATATCTTCCCGATAAGGGACATAGGGTTGTTCTCCTTCATGAATAACTTCAACAAACGCGTTAAAATCAAAAGATCGAAAGCTTCGACCCACATGATAAACAACTCTGTAATCCTTACCATTGTCATTACCCGGCCCCCCTAACGGTTCTTTAGCCATCCGATATTCATAACCTGCTGGAATAGTAAAGTTAAGAGGATCCAAAGCCATACCTGTTCTCGGATCCACCTTGTCTTTTCCCCTCCGTGAAGCCTCCTCAGCAGTCTCAGCTCGTGGCATAAGGTCTTGAAAGTTGTAAACAACTTCTCTGTCATTAGAATTCGGACGACCGTCCATCGCCAAAGCCCAACACCTCTTTTCTTCCTCCCTCTCCACCGCCCTCCACATTTCTCTAACCCCTTCATCAATAAGCACGGCCTTGCCCTTTCTTCTTCTCTTTTCTTCAGAATCATTTCTCTCATCAACCACCTGTTCCAATGACTGAGTGTTCCTTGCCTGATCATCATCTACTGCCTCCTCACCAACAGGTTCTCCTAGATCAATAACAGCCTTCCCTTTCTCCATCCTCCTTTCCATTGTCATAACACAAGCATTCTCCACTGGTTCCTGAACATTCATCATCCCCAGAAGGCTAAGAAGCTTCTGCATGTCACTTTCAGATGGGCATTTTTGTTTGTCAGCCCTCAAGCACTCAGGGAAAAATTTATGGCTCTCCAACCATGCTTCCTCCTTATCTTTTGCCTGACTGCATCCCCTAACCGAGTGATTAATGCGTCCACACAAGTAACAGAAGTCAGAGAGTCGTTCATATCGGAAAAAAATGAGATAAGTCTCATTTTCAGCCGTAAAATTAGTGAACCAACATAGTGGAGCCCCTATGTCCAAAAGTACACGAACTCTAAGAGATTCACCCAAAGCCTTCTCCCCATCCTTCGCATCAACTTGTAGAACCTCCCCCAAGATATTTCCGACCCTCTCCCCAGTTGGCTTGGTCATTGCATGTACAGCCAGACCATGGATCTGGACCCAGAAAGGCACCTTATCCAACTTAATGGTAGCAAACCGGTCAGAACCAGATAGTGGCTTGAGCACCATCAGCGATCCCCTCAGATTCCATGGCTGCATGGATATGATCTCTTCCATTTCAGACTCCTTCTGAAAATCGATGACATACAACCCTTCACCAACTGATGTCAGCGTCAAACTTGAGACTTTCTTCCAGGATGAGAGCAGAAGCCTTTTTAACTCAACAATGTTAAAAAATCTTCTGGATGCAAACTTCATGACAACAGACTTGGTGGGGATAATAAGTTCATCACTTCGAGCAGCAGTGTTGAAGCTTTCTTTTTCAGATATAGTGCAGGCCATGAGTTTTTCTTGTAGTGCCATAGCCATTTTTGAGAACAAAGAATAAACGTCGTAGAGAAGAAGAAAAGGGTTTGAGTGTGCCCTTTCACTTAACCAAACTCCCAGATATATAACTAGAGTTTTTGATGAAAAACCACGGGTATGATGTATAACTATTGGCTGGTTTCCTAAAGACAAATCTTGTCGGATCTTAAAACCAAAAAAACAACCAGCCATTGCAGTACCCAATGTAATCTGGAAGCTTCCACCGCCAAAGCTGGACTAAGGGAATTCGCCGTTAACCGCACGACCAGTGTATGCGCAAGTGAAACCCACGCTCAAGCAGATCACATGGAAAAAGTTTTAAAAATCTAATGATGAGGAGAATATTTAGTATTCCAATAAATCTTCCAGCAGAATCGGATGGTTTTTACAAAATCCAACACGCATTAAATTTCAACTCTTAGGAAAGAAGAAAAGATTAAACAGGAGAAATTAAAAAACGGAAGTGCAAAGGTTTCAGGTGTTCGCATGAACCAGGATAAACTCACGTTTGATTCTTAGAGAGAGAAAAAAACGGGGAGGAAAATCGAAATTTTTATATATATTGTCATTTCTAATTTTCATAGTGCACCAACAATATAATCTAATTTTCCTAATCAACCTTTAATTTCCAATTTTGCTAATCAACCCACAATTTATAAATTTCCTAATCAACCAACTATCTAATTAAAATTGCAAGTAGTTTTATAACATTAATTGAACTAATCTTACATAGTTAATTCTCACGGTAGTCAAACTTTACAAAGTGACTACATAGTCACTTTGTCGAATTGCGCCACGTGGCGTCGTAAACGTCGTAACGACCTGCTACTTGTTATACAAGTTTAAATTATTTATATTATTTTTTAAATTGTATTTTGTTATTTACTATATTATCCTTCTTTAATAATTTTTTTTTTAATAAATAATTAAATTACTATCCAACCCTTATCCTTTTTAATAGTACAAATTACACACTCTCTTCCCTACACCATATATACTCACACACACATAGTACATCACAGCCTCCTTTGCCGGCGAATGGCGGTGGCTGACCACCATGTCTCGCCCTCCTTCAACCGGCGACGTAACATTATGTAATCTAAGGTGTCTCTTGTAACATTTACTTGCTCCAACAAGCCTTGCGGCGGCATTTGGAGCCCATGAAGATAATCCGCCACTCACAGCTGTCATCTGAGCTTTTGAGCCTGTGGATATCTAATCTGAAAACATTTTTCCAGATTGTTAATAGTACTAATTATTCCAAACTAACCTTGGCAGTGTTGAAGGCTTCATTTCTACAGTCAGGCAAAATGGAGATTGACCAAGGAGGCAAATCATACTCCCTCTTCCAAAAGGTCATTTTGGTCGAAAATGTGGGGTCGTAGTTGGAAATCAAAATCGTACGAGGTGGCAACGAAACGACCAAAGTTGGTTCCCCCATGATACTGCACAACAAAGTGATGATCAAATGTAACATTTTTACACACAAACACTTGACATTCTTTTCAAGAAAATCTACAATTAACATACCATGTAATAATTAAAGAAGGATCCATTATTCTGGATGAATCTTGCCACTGCAAAAGCCAAGTCTTGTGCTGGTCTATTAGGCTTTGCCCCACCAAACTGTGTATACCTTAACAAAATGAAAAAAAAACTAGTTTATTGCCAGCCAGACCAAACTTCAGTAAACATTTTTGGTTTATATATATGGCTTGTTTGGAGTGAAGCCTTCACAATAGAAACCATTGCATGCATCTATCTGTAATAATATAAGAGCAAACATTATGTATAGTAAAAATTGATCATTGAATCTCATACGAATCAATTTTATCAACAAAGTCGCGTAACTTTTAAAATGATGCGACTTTAATTAGTATATATTGACATGATAAAAGAGACAGAGACACACATATTTTGTGTAAACTGTATATTGAATCAATTGAAATTATAATCTGTTCAACAGAACATATATATAGGCTAAAAGCCCTTAACTGCATGGGCCAAGAATTAAAGATACGATAATTAAAGATACGAAATCTGGTAAATATGGTAACAAATAAACTACTTCCACGTAAGCCGAAATATTAGTGGGCCCAATACTCCTCCTCAAGTTGGAGCGTGAAGATTTCGAACACCCAACTTACTACGAAGAAATTGAAAACGTTCGGAACCAAGTGCCTTGGTGAAGATGTCGGCAACCTGATTTACCGTGGATATCAAGCTCGGTTGGATGTCCCCATTAGCTACCTTTTCTCGAACAAAAAAACAGTCCATCTCAACATGCTTTGTTCGTTCATGAAAAACCGGATTCATTGCAATGTGACGAGCAGCCTGATTGTCGCAGAAGAGTAATGTGGGACCGGCTTGAAAGACGTCAAAATCTTGTAGTAGCCATCGCAACCAGACGACCTCACAAATTGTTGTTGCCATTGCCCGGTACTCTGCTTCTGCGGATGATCGAGAAACCACAGATTGTTTCTTTGTGCGCCACGAAACCGGAGAACCACCAAGGGTTATGAAGTATCCGGTGGAGGATCGACGCGTGAATGGGCAGCCAGCCCAATCTGCGTCACAATGCGCTCGTAGCTCAAAGTCACCAGCGGCTGACAAGAATATGCCTTGTCCAGGGGCCGATTTCAAGTATCGAAGAACTCGTTGTGCGGCTGATAAGTGGGTTTGTCGCGGCTGACTGAGAAATTGGCTTAGTTGACTTACTGGAAACACGATGTCCGGTCGTGTCACGGTGAGGTATAGAAGCCTACCAACCAAGCGTCGATATTGAGAAGCATCCACGAGAGGACTATCATCGTCTGGTCGTAACTTTAAGTTTTGCTCCATAGGAAAAGAACAAGGCCGACTTCCTTGTAATCCACTCTCTTCCAAAATATCCAATGCGTACTTTCGTTGGCTTAATACGAATCCATCAGGTGATCTTGCAACCTCGATTCCTAGAAAATATTTTAGTGGGCCCAAATCTTTAATGCTAAATTTTTCATCCAAGTATTTCTTCACATAAGTGATGTAGGACGAGTCGTTGCCGGCTAGCAGCACATCGTCAACATATATGAGTGCGGAAACGTAAGTGGTTCCTTTGCGAAAAATGAACAAAGAGTGATCGGCTCGCGATTGTTGAAAGTTGATAGCAACAAGGGCTTGCGTGAATTTTTCGTACCAATTACGAGATGCTTGACGGAGTCCATAGAGAGATTTTTGGAGTTTACATACTCGGGTATCCCCTTCCTTTGCAAATCCTTGCGGAATGTTCATGTAGACATGTTCACGTAGGTCACCATGAAGAAAAGCATTATTGACGTCCAATTGGTGAACCTCCCAACGTCGTTTAGCAGCGATGGTGAGCATGCACCTTACCGTAACTAACTTGGCAACGGGCGCGAATGTTTCATGGAAATCGATCCCCTCGATTTGCGTGAACCCTTTTGCAACCAATCGAGCCTTATATCTCTCCACATCTCCATTGGGTTTGTATTTAATTTTGTAAACCCACTTGGAGCCAACAACTTTCTTTCCCGGTGGAAGTGACGTTAACGTCCACGTACCATTCTTTTCTAAGGCATCGATTTCTTTCGCCATAGCTTCACGCCATAAAGGATCCCTAATGGCCTGTGAAAAATACTTTGGCTCATCACGAGATGTGATGACCGCTAAGAAAGCTTTGTGAGGAGATGAAAATTTATTGTAAGAGATGTAATGTGAAAGGGGATATACCGTCGAATCCGCTGAATTGGCAGTGGGTTGTGCATGGTTTATGGAAGGAGGCAAATTTGTTTCGTATGCATCTAAATGTTTGGGATGTTTGCGAACCCTGTTACTTATGCCAGGGACAACTATTGGTACTGACTGCTCGACAATCTCAATGTCTGTCCCACTTGCGGTTTGTGAGGGATCAGGTACATGTTCGACTGGGTCCCCAATTTCTGATGCAACGTTTTTGGGTAACTTCTCACGACGTATGAAGGGGGCAGGAGAGCATGTGGGTTGAGTAGGTGATGTATGGTGCCTTTTAATTCGTGTGAGTGCCTCTTGGATTGCAGCAGGTAATTCCATAGACTCACAACCTTTGAAAGGAAAACAACTCTCAACAAATGTTACATCTCGAGAAGCATAAAACTTATGGTTTTGCAAGTCAAAAACCCGATACGCCTTTTGACCAATTGGATAACCAACAAATATGCAAGCACTTCCTCTTTCGCCAAATTTATCCTTGTGTCGATTTTCGTGAGCATACACCAAACAACCAAAAGCCCGGAGATGATCAATATTGGGCCTCCGTTTGAACAAAACTTCATACGGCGTCTTATTTTCGATTACTGGGGAAGGTAAACGATTAATAATGTAAACCGCTGTAAGGACACATTCACCCCAAAATTCAACCGGTAAACCAGACTCGAAACGAAGGGCTCTGGCAACTTCCAAGATATGTCTGTGTTTACGTTCTACAACACCATTTTGCTGCGGTGTATCCGTGCAGGAACTCTCAAATAAAATTCCATTGTCACTGTAATAATCAAGTAGTACAGAAGATTGAAACTCCACCCCATTATCCGAGCGAATTCGCCTTACTTGCTCATTAAATTGTGTGGCAATCATGTTGCAAAATTGGACAAGATATTTGGCAACTTCAGATTTTCGTTGGATGAGAAAAATCCAAACTCCCCTGCTATAGTCATCAACTATGGATAAAAAATAACGTGCACCACTGAATGTATCGCATTTATACGGACCCCAAATATCACAATGAATTAATTCGAAACAATGAGAAGTTTTAGTGGTACTGACAGGAAAAGGTAAACGAGTTTGCTTTGCCCGGATACAAGAATCACAAAATGATGTATTGTTTTTAATATTCTCCAAAGAACAAATGTGGCGTAACTTGCCATTGGAAGCGTGACCCAAACGATTATGCCATAAAATTGAATCTTCTCCGGAAACTGCTAAAATAGCCCTTGTGATCTTTGAAGGCTCCAAATAGTATAGACCATCACATTGCTTACCCACTCCAATCAGCTTCTTCGAGGGTAAGGCCTGTAATACACAAAAATCTGGAAAAAATGTGAATGCACAATTTAATTCAGTAGTTAGGGGACTAACGGAAATTAAATTGCATTGAAATTGTGGCACAAAGAGAACACGACCAAGAAACAAATTATTCCCAAGATTAATTTGGCCAATGCTTTGTACTGGGATGATATCGCCATTAGGGATTTTAACAGGATGCTCCGAATGATTAGTTACAACATTGACTAATCCATTATCAAGGCATGTGATATGCTCGGAAGCCCCAGAATCAATTATCCAACGCTGCGTAAAAGACGCCAATGTTCCAGCCATGTTGGCTGCCGGATTCTGCGATAAAGATGCGCTGCTACTCAGTTCTGATTTCATAAATTGTGACAATCGTTGTAATTGATCCGCAGTCAGGCCCGGCACAAAACCTGAATCCCCTCTCAACTCATACGCACAAGGAGCAATCTCCTTTCCAAAACGTTCCTCTAAGTCGAGCCAAATCTCTCGAGCCGTCCTAAATTTCACACTTTGACGAATTTTGGGTTCCATGCTATTCAGGAGCCAACCCTTCACCATCGCATTAGTACGCTTCCAATATGGAAGATACAGATCATCTACCGGTGGCATCAAGATTTCGCCATCTACAAACCCAATTTTGTTTTTGGCGTACAAAGAATTGGTCATATCATCGACCCAATCTCCATAGTTGCTACCTTTGAGTAGAACACCTACGAAAACATCTCCCGGCTTATCCGAGGGATGAAGATAATATGGGGACATTACATCGATGACGACGGCTGCTAGTTTTGAACCGCCGCCACCATCCTTCTCGACTGTCTTCTCGTCGGACATAGTTGATCGCTGCAAGTAATCACGATCGTGTAGAGTTTTGATTTGAATTTACCAGGATCTTGGCTCTGATGCCATGATAAAAGAGACAGAGACACACATATTTTGTGTAAACTGTATATTGAATCAATTGAAATTATAATCTGTTCAACAGAACATATATATAGGCTAAAAGCCCTTAACTGCATGGGCCAAGAATTAAAGATACGATAATTAAAGATACGAAATCTGGTAAATATGGTAACAAATAAACTGCTTCCACGTAAGCCGAAATATTAGTGGGCCCAATAACATTGTTGGAGGATTTTTGCACGCGATACTAATTATCATCGTAAAATAAAAAAAAAAAATATTGTAGCATTTTAAATCTTTTGAGACATATTTAATCATAAAAATAATAAAATGGAAAAGTTAACATACCATAGGGTCAGGGGCAGATTCTTGTTTACACATTATCCATGGAACACCAGTGTTAAGTCCCACAGCCATTTTTGCAGTCCAAGCTGAATAAGCTCTTCCAGGAGCACCAATCTCCCACTCTATCGGTGGTCCTCCGTATTCATTTTCGATCTACAATTGGTAGGGTAGGTCAGCCACAAGATAGATGCCTAAAAAGTTCTATAAGATATTCGGGTCTAAACATAAATATCGGTCAATATATATGAAGAAAACTAGATTCTGGTGACATAATTATTGGTCCTCCTTGAGGCTCGAACAAATTTTCTGATTTCATGAGGCTCACTATTTTGCGAGCAAATCCTTGCATTGCCGCCTTAATTTTAACATTAAAAAAATAATAAAAAATTAGTCTTTAAAATAATAAAAAAGAAGTTTGATGAATTAATTAAGGCTAGAGAAGCTAGAGACAAACTTTGAAAGGCTCATTGTTTGTTCTGAATTCGATTCCCTCTACGTATTTCAGCCAAACTGGGAATCCCCTGCATCAAAACACACGTTATTGTTGGACAACAAATTAAAAATACTCCTCAAGTGTCATAAAATTTTTTATTTTCAATAAAGTAGAAATACTTGTAATATTTTTTTTTACTTGTAATATTTCTTTTAAAAGTTACCTTTATCACTTTTAATACTAATAAATAATTCTACATTAAGCCTTGTGTATAAGATCAGGCCACATCTATCCAACAACATCAAAATCAATGGTCAATAATACAGAGTGCAAAACTCTGGTTTTAAACGAGGTCTCCAAGTGAACAATGAGATTGGTCCCCCGAATTATTCTTGAACAAGATACTGAAACATAAAATAAATAAATATTGAGCCAGAAATGAGGATTCTTTTCTTGCCATTTATAATAAAGGCTTTGTTATCATATGAAACTTTGGCCATCACTGAAGAAAATGCAAATATCATCAACACCAACATTTTTGAACCATTATTCATGTGTTTTTTCATTTGAGAGCAAGTGTTTTTTTTTTTTCATTTGCATGAGAGAGAATGGGGATAATCAAACTGTTTATATAGTCCAAGATTTAGCTGTACAAAAAGGTGTTTGTACATAAAATCTACATTTAATCATATCATTATAAAGAAAGGAAAATAAGAATTAAACGTTAGACTAGATACCCTCTCAATATACTTTAGTAACTAGATTAATATATTTTAAATGCCATAAAATTAAAAATTAAAGACATGACCATAAATTCTCTAATTATAAATTCTCTAACTAAATGCCATTAGTGACAGAAAATTGAGGATTAATGATTTAATCAATTCTCAATTTCATATTATTACAACTTTTCAAATTAAAAGTTTTATTGACAAAACCCGAAATCCTTTCATTATACTTCCTCTATAATTTAAAGTTTTTAATGATTAAAAAATGAGAATTAGTGAATAGATTCTATAATTTAAAGTTTTTAATGACAATAAATTAAAGACGTACATGACTAAAATTCTTCTCATTATAATTTCTTTAACTAAATTTTTTATACCATTAAACATAGAAGGTAGAATTTTGTTCGAATTTATAATATAATTATATTGCACAAGATAGTGTTATACTCCAAATTCATTTTTTCACAAGTTCTTTCAATTCGAGGCTCCTTTTTTTTTTTCTTAATTTGAGGTTTGATTTTTTTAAATGGAAAATCATTTATAAACTACATTCTCACATTATTCTCAATTTTATATAAATTAGTATTTCACCCGTGCGATGCACGACTTATGATATTTATTATAATATTGTTAAAATTAATTAGTGATGTGCGATAATATTTACATTTAGAACTTCTAATTAAATATTTTGACAGAAAGTCCTAAAATTATGTATATATATGATAAAGTAAAGTAATTTCGATATGATGAATTCAGTATTGTATGAGGTGGTTCCCCACATGATATAAAACTCCGCCAACTTTAAAAAAATATTGGGTAAGTGTTCCATAAATTCATTAACCCATTAACATAGTAAAATAAATTATTTTTATACAATATTTTATCTTTGGATATTCAAAATGTGATTGTAATTATGCTTCTTTTATACAAACCTACAACTTAATGTTAAAAAATAAAATTAAAATTACATTTATTAAATTACTATATAGGTTTGATGTAAAGAGAAATATGCATTACGTTTTATTAATTTTTATTCTGAAACACTTACAAACTGAAAAAGAAACATGTATAATGAAAATGATTATCTCAGTCTAGTTACCTGTATTGCCAATTTAACTTGAAAGAGCCACTACTATAATACTTATGATTACTCATCACTCATTTAACAAAGCAATACACTTGCTACAAATAAATCTCAAATTCAATTATTACCTATTTAACTACCCAACTAATGTTTGTAGCTACACTAAATCATAAATAGATAAGTTAATCTATTAGTACAATTTTACAACATTCAACTTGACACTTAACACTAAGTAGGTCATAATATCTCAATATGTTACAATTTTACCTCTTGGCCAATCTTGGATACTCTAAAATGACATCATAGCATCCTCTTGAAAAAATGGTTCCTCCGTTTATAAGCGGAACCTGCAAAACAATGTAAAAGAAAGACTCAAAATTAAGAAGAAAACAATGTACGGTAAATCTTTTGGTTCTTGCAATGGATACATACCAATTTTTACCTTTATACGTACCGATATTTAAGTAGTGGGACTCAAACAACGCGTAACCTTTAACTCTCTCTAACAAAGCACATAAATGTTGAAGAGAAACATTATTTAAACTCAACACAATGCATAAGCAACTCGATGGAGATACTCACTGCAATTTAGTCTCGTTACATTTCCTGTTTGCAATGCACCAAAAGTTGTTTAATCCAAAACTTATAAAAAATAATTGAATCACAGTTTAATCACTTTATTCTCCCCAACTTATTTTGTCATTCTCTAAATCAAAATCACCAAACTAAAAATGTTAAAACCAATACCAACTGAAAATCCATTCATACAACTTCATTTTATAATTTTACTAAAAAATAGAAATTTTATCATATAATTTTATTAAAAACATATATTTTTAAGGAGGGCAAATTTTATGAGTCGGGGGGACAAAATGACGCCATTTCATAAAATTAGTAGAGAAAGACAAAAGCAACAATCTTTGTAATGTCTACATATACAACAACCATTCAACATGTGTATATATAACAAAGATGATATTAATGTCACGATTGCTTTTCCACTACTCTCAACTATATGCAACTTATTGTTTACATGACCAATCTTGCAAACTCTTAAAAGACATCTTTGCATTCTCTAAAAAAAAAGAGTCATATTTTATAAGCAATATTCATCAGTTTTCTCCTGTGATAGTCAACCATTTATTTAACCTTAGGCATGACCTACTCTTCTGTATTGGCTCTCTACATAATCACAGCCCACCGTTGAAGCACAAAGGCCCACATTATATGTCGTATTCTCTTACCGCAACTCCTGTTAAAATTCATTATGTGTTTATGTGAGATACATTTAAATATGATTATTGTTTATCAAAATCTGTAACTCACAAATCTAGTCAAACGTTAAATAACAATAGTACAATACCAAGAAATTGAAATTTATAAAATTCTACAATAATCAAAATTAAAATTGAAGCCACAAATCTGCCATTGAAATTGATAACAAAATCTGCAAACTCACAAATGCAAAATTGAAAACTACAAACTCACGGAGACGGAGGAGTCGGGATTGCAGGCTGTGAAGGTGAACACTCTCGGGGTGGTGACTGCGGCAGGGGCAGCGACCTGCACGGTGGTTGAATCAGTATCTTTTGTGAATAAATCCCTAAAATTTTCATCATGTGCGTGCGACCGGAGAGAGGAAGGGGACATGGCGACCAAGTTTTCTGTGCCTGTGCGATGGTATCTACGGCGATTCAGTGACGGATACGAAGACATGAAAAATGCAATTTGAAGAATGGCCAAATATGTGAATTTGCTACGTACCTTTCCTCGGTTACTTCAAAGGGCGCATTCCATTTACAGAGGAGAATGTAATTCAGAGACTACTCCATTGTTATTCGTAGATAATATTGAAGAAGTTATACTGCAATTCAAAGCAAATCGAGAAGAAATAGCATCAGGAAATATTACACAATCAACTATAGTATGAGGTTTTTATAGTATGACACTAAGAGGTAAAATGAACAATCACATAATTAGGATTGAATTCTAAAACTGACTTACATAAACCAAAACCAAAATCAAAATCTAAAGCCACCAATTTTCTTATGGATGTCCCATGATGCATGCGGCTATCTACCTTCGATCATGC
Source organism: Galeopsis tetrahit (assembly GCA_963675135.1). Classification (NCBI taxonomy): domain Eukaryota; kingdom Viridiplantae; phylum Streptophyta; class Magnoliopsida; order Lamiales; family Lamiaceae; genus Galeopsis; species Galeopsis tetrahit. The sequence goes on along the minus strand of OY776133.1, from coordinate 36,207,100 downwards.
TCCTACAGATAATTGTAAGTTGTACTCTTAGGTTTGAGCACACCTTATGCTCTATTTATTAAGTAGCACCATTACCTTTCAAAAGAAAATCGATCTCAATCACGTTCAAAATTGAATTTAAATCAAATCAAGAATAAAATGACAATTATCAGAAAATTAAGCATCTAAATTATGAGTTAAGAACATCACATGAACTATAACACACTTGTAATTAATTTGTTAACTCAAGAAATAACATAACTTCAACCTGAACCCATTCCCAATGAAAAGTAAAAAACAGAGCCAGTAAACTTGAACATCGGGGAATGAGAAATCCAATCAAAATTGAATAATAAAGCTAAGAAACAGGCAAAGTGACGAAATTGAATGAAAAGAAATATGAAAATTCCCTCACGAACACACATTTATGCCTATCCAAGAAAGCTCTGTCGAGTAAGTATGAAAAAACCCAACAACATAATTCATAACAAAATTCATGATTTTTTTAGAATCGATATTAATCAAATAAAAAAGTTGTTCAATAATCCAGCTACTCAATCAATTACAGTCCGGCTAACATATACCTAGAACAACAACCTTTTTCGCTTCCACCTACTCAATGAAGAAAATAAAATAAAATTTCTGAAACTTTTAAGTTTTTTTTTTTAAAATTTTTGAGATTTTTACGAGATGTTCGACGCTGTTTGGATAAAGTTGGTGGTCGAAAGTGGTGGTGGTGATGGCGACGGCAGCCAAAAGTGGTGGTGACGGCGGCTGTAATTAGGGTTGGGACTTACATGTTGTAGTTAGTAGTGGAGGTGCATTTAATAGTAGTATTTTTTAAACAATTATTAAATTAATAAATTAAAAGGGGAAGTGCACTTAAACAAGTCGGAGGTGCAGATAGCAGTACCCGCACGTAATAGATTCCTTAAAGTCCCTCAGCCCAACCCAATATAAGTTCAGGCCCATTATGATTTAAGGTTTTACATGTTGACGTGATATAAAATCCCACAATAGGTTTGAGATTTGAGATTTGCACTCTTCTTGCGGCCGCCAATCTCTATTTATCAAAATGGTAAGCACTTTCCCTCTTGTATGAAATTTTGTTCATTTTGTTATTCTTTAGTTAATCTGTGTTTTGATTGTAATCGATTTGCAGTTTGTAATATACCGTTGATGCGGTTTTCATATTTGTGCTGAAAACAAGATATGCGGTTTTGTATTAGCTATGTATATATGATTGATTTGATATTTATTTGATTTTAATGCGGCATTGAGTTGTAGAAATTCAGTATGATAAGGTGGAACCGTCTCTGATTTGTTGAATTTTGACTTGAAAGGAAAGAATAATTAGAGAATTAGAGACTTGGTGTTCCCAGATTTAGTTTGGTTCTTGTTCATTTGTTATGAAGCTTTTTGATTACGATTAAATTGTACACTAAGGCCTTGTTTGTTTTTCCACTGATATGAATGTTGAAAATGATAATTTCCTGCTGTCTGGCAATTTTGTCAAGTGGTTATGCTCATGTGCTTTAATTTCTATGAACTTTTGTAAAAAATCTTATTGTTTCGTCTGGTATGTTGTATGCAGCCGAAGCAAATTCATGAGATAAAGGACTTCCTTCTGACGGCTAGAAGAAAGGATGCACGTTCCGTGAAGATCAAGAGAAGCAAGACGAAGAAGGATGTTGTGAAGTTCAAGGTTAGGTGCTCAAAGTACCTGTACACCCTCTGTGTCTTTGATCTCGAGAAGGCTGACAAATTGAAGCAATCTCTTCCACCAGGTATCTTAACATGTGCTATTTTAGTTAATGAGCATAATTTTATGATTCAATTTACTTGTTTGATTCCCAATTTGTTTGAGTTTAACAAATGTTCAATACGATGTATAAGACTATGTTCTTTTACATTGAAACCTCCAGCATGGTTGCAACTTTGGTCTTTGTAGTTTTGTTATTACGAAAATGCATAGCTAGTTATGTTTAGCCTTGATTATTTTCTATCATCTTGTGTCATTTTGAATTGTAAATGCAGTCAGTAATATGTTTTGAAGCCTTGGTATTTGCCCCTCTTTAATGTGCACTGGCTGTGGTTTTTTTGTTACTGATATATATTGAAGAACAGTTTTGATATGGAACCAGAAAGTGTGTTTCTTATGGAACCAACTACATGCATAAAATACCTGTACATGATAAGGTGTATAAGGGATGTGGTTGTTTCCATAAGAAACTCACTTTCTGGTTCTGTATCATTACTCTAGGGAAGAATACTTGTCTTGTAAATAATGTTTATACTTTTCCGGAAAATTAGCTTTTAGAAAACATAGTTTACTGATACTCTTGTTTTCTGTTTTGTTTCCAGGTTTGAGTGTTCAAGACCTATGAACTGGGATTTCCAATCTTAAGTTTAGCATCTAAAAGATATTTGTTCTAGTTGTTTTTTTTTGGCGGAGAGTTGTTTGAATTTTATGGATATTTGGTTTTTGACGACTATCAATGTTAAGACATGTTCTGTGGTAAAACAAGTTACGGAGGTTTCATGAATTGTTTGCATTTGCTTTTCTAATTTAACTAATTTGAGATTATATGGAGCGTAGCATGATGCCCTGTCTTACTGTTTCACACTTGTTGATTGAATTTTTAATTTTTTTAGCAATGTGTCACAGCAGCTCTTGGCTTGATTTCAGCTGTAACTTCCACCATTTGGTCCGAACTTTGTATTCTTGTGGATGTTTATATTAGGCAGAATAGGTGTAGTTGGTTTGTTTCAACAAAGAATAAGGTGTAAAATAAAATGTGTAAAAAATGAGTGACAAATTTAATAATAAAACGATGTTAAGAGGGTATTAATTTTGTGGGGTATTTTTATATTAAATACTCCCTCTGTCCACAAAAAGTGTGTTCACTTTTTTTTATATATATTTTTAAAAAAATCATATTTTAATTATAAAGAATATATTTAATATGATGAATACCAATTTTTTTTGAATATATATTCAATCTTGTTAGTAAATTAGAAAAAATATTCAAAAGTTAACTATTTAAATAGAATAAAATTTTAGACGATCCAAGGGAGTGGTCATTTATTTTAATAACCCATTCTTGCATCTTTTTAAAATAAGCAATTCTTAAAAATGTAAATAGAATTTGCAAAACACGCCTTACTATTGTGAAGGTTCTAAAGCAACAACATGCAATACTTAGAACTTAAGAATCATACATCTACATTCATAAAAGTATTAACAAGTCATTTTCTGAATAAAGGCTCAATATAACATCAATATATGTATGAACTACAAAAAAAAAGTTACATTTAGCCATTATTTTCACAAGTAAAATGATAATTAAGGAAGGTCATGGTTTGAAGCAATAATAATAGACAAGGCTAAGACTTATTCCTGCTTTGATAATTGGCATTGAGTGATATCTCAATTTCTTCAAGAGATCGGCCTCTAGTTTCAACTATGAAATAGTAAGCAAATGCAGCCGCTAGCAACGAAACACCACCGAAAGCTGCGTAAACCGGAGCAACACCAAATTTCTGTACCAATTCAAGGAAAAAAAGCCCCACCAAGAAGTTGAACACCTGATAGATAGAGCATATCAGTGATGTAGTACAATTCAGTTGTCTTAAAATAAAAGCCTATTGTCTTAAAATAAAAGCCTATCATAAAGCATATCAGTGACTTCTAACTCTACTCATTTGTTATATCAAGATCCTCTACTCTCCTTTTTATTAGTTAAAAAAGAAATATGCACATATACATAGAGAACAACTCATGTACAATATTGTACATGCAATATCTTTCTATTTACAGAAAAGGCAGAAAAACTCGCGACTCGAAATCAGGTCATTTTTAATATATGTTTCTCACCTCTTGTAATATAAGAGAAAAGGGGTACATTTGTGACAAGCTAATTAATTGACCTATGGCCTAGAAAGTATATCATCATCCAATTTTTGTTTTAATTCTTGCACTGCTAATATTAAGACAGAATTTTGCATAAGAAATTGGAGCACATACCCAGTGAACAGAGAAACTGAAGCTCATGATTTTGCCTCTTGTTCTGCTGCTGCTAAGCTCTGGTATAACAAGCCCTGTAACTGGACCAGCCCCTATAGCAAACGCAGATATGTACCTACAATACAAACAATCACCAAATAAAACGAAAAAACGCATTCTAAACCAATTGCAAGATGTTACTAGAGTAAACATACATGATAGTGCCCAATATCGATAAGTTGCTGCTCATCTCTGAAACAGCAGGAAAGCTGATTGCACCAACTATCACAAACATAGATAGAGCCTGCACAAAACACAAAGGTAGCTGTATTTTAATTATGCTATACCAAGAATGTAATAATTCATAGTAAACTTGTTTCAGGGTATACAACATCGTCCTTAGAAATCCGTGTACAAATCTTTGAGGGTTAATATAATTTTTAGTCACTAAAGTTGATTCTTTTTTCAGTTTCAGTTCCCCTCTTTCACTCACTATCAAATTTGGTCGTGGAAATACAATTTTACTCTCACACTTGGTCCCACCATTAGTTGACCGAAAGGATTAACTATTTTTCAGGGGTGCTAAAAGTAATTGTTTAAAAAATAGAAACATTTCATGCAGTCCTCAAAACATTATTTGTAAAACTAGACAATATATTTAAGTAGGTTGCATAAGTACATAATTTTTACTAATGTTAATATCTTGTGTACAAGGCTCACCATTCCTAGGTAACTTCCAATAAGAAGCACTTGTCTGCCTTGCTTGTCCATCAAGTATGATGCACAGAGTGCACCTGAAAATAAGTGCAAAGAGAATGAGACCTTTATAATTGTTTGAATATACGATGCACAAATGTAAAAACATAGATATCACCTGCAAGATTCGTAATTCCAACATATAAGCTTGCTAAAGCACTACTTGTGATTCCAACATCTCGAAAAGTCAACGATGAAAAATACAGAACTCCATTTATACCAGCGAATTGTTGCAACATAAAAAGGGCACCTCCAATGAAAGCAACTGCAGCCACAGCCAGAAAACATACACGATTTACCATTTTACGCTAAAAAAAAAAGAAGAAAACATACACGATACTTGAGTCTATAACAGCAATGCTAAAGCTAACGTAAGAAATACAACCAGAAAGGCCATTTGCAATCGAGATCCAAAAAAGAAATCTTATATAAAATTGCAAACATCTGATGAGACCCACGTTACAAGTCTATTCAAGTAACTATGCAAGCATAGAAATTAGCAACAGATCAGCAAAAAGAATTAATCAGCCCATCTTAACTTGACAGCTTAATAATAGTAAGTTAAAGCAGTAGCAGATTCGTACAAAGGAATCACAATGCACAAGCACTAGAACACAAATATTTATGAAAAAGAAATGAAAAATTACACCTGTATACCACCTCTAGAGTGAGGTTCCTCCAATAGTTCCAGCCAACTGCTATCTAAATCAGCACCATCAATTCTAATGACAGACTGGAATTCTTCAATAGCCTTTTCAACTTCAGACGGCCCCCACAGGTTACTTATAACTTCTTTAGCTTCATCAATTCTTCCTGCCTTCGAAAAATACAAAGTCGTGAGCATAAGAAAGGGGCAACTATATCTAAACCACAAAAAGAAATTATAATATTATATCATACTTTACATAGCCAGCGAGGGCTGTCAACTGCAAACTGCATGCCGACGGCAATAACAATCCCAGGTATACTAGCCATGTACAATATTGTCCTCCACCTGATAAGCATGGTGCAAATTGAGGAGTTATTTTCTATATGATTATTGGATATAGATGGTCAAAACCAAATACAATGGAATTTCCCTGAATCTTGAAACTAAAATATAAATACTTGTAGAAAAAATTACAGAATGGAGTTTTATTATCCCCGATAACCTACCCCAAGCCCAAGAGGAGTAGGAAGTTGGGACTATTCGATTGGCCAATCGGGGTACCTAAACTCCTTATTTCATAATTACAGTTGTATCTCTCTTCCATAATAGACACCACATATTGAGTGCATGCATTCCCCAAGGACCCAAGGTACAAGTAATATTATTAGGAGTTAGGACTGTTGGTTAACATGGTTTATCATGTAAATGCAACAAGTACTGGGTTAATCAATGATACAGCCACCAATAATTATTCTCATACTCCCTTCCTTGACGTCACTACTCTTATAAATAGTAAGGTGTGTTTATTTTCAGATTTTGAGTAGAGTGAGATTTAGCTTTATGTCAAATCAATGTGTAAGAGTGGATGATGTTGTATTATCATATTGGATGATGTGAGTTATGATTTAAATATATCAAAGTGTAATGAGAGAATTGATTGTATTGGAAAGCGTGATAGTAGGTTTATAGATGTTGCAGTGATGATTTTATAAAACTGGATTTCAAAATCTCAAAGTAGAAGCGAATTTAGATTTGTAAATCCAAAACAAACATCACCTAATGGAAAGAAAGTGTAATTTCCAAAGCAGTAGGTGTTACTGAATGTAAAGTGCTTACCAGTGGGGATCATTTTCTGAAGGAAGTGCTAGAGACAATGAAGCTATAATTCCAAGACATGTGCCAATCTGAGAAAAGGTCCCTAAAAAACCCCTGTATTTTGTTGGGGCAACCTACAAAAGGGATTCAAATAGCTTATTTATTCCACTTTGCAAATAAATGATGTAGTAGACTCTTAGTTGTTAACGTTACCTCTGAAGTATAAATAGGAACAAGAACTGCATTCACCCCAATGCCGAGACCAACTAGAAATCTTCCAAACAGTATTTCCTCTAACGAGTGTGCTTGAGCACTGCAATATATCATTCAAACATCAAGTCCACGTATGAAAAACTGTACTTGCATTCTACATCAAAGAATAAAAAACTACAAATAGAAACCTGAAAGGTTCAATTACACTCATCCCTGAGTCTTGGGTGGAATAGTGAGTATTTTGCATTAAAAATAAAACTAGTTCAAAATCTTTTTGTCTGTATCAAAAGATATATCTAGTTGTTTTTGTTCTGTAGATACAAAGTATAACCTTCGTACGTCAAAGAATAATAACATGCTTTAATGGTCTTTACCCTCAAAATATAGTTTCTAAATGCCACAATCATCCACATTGATTAGAAATTTGAAGTATCACAGGGCATTAAATTTCTTTCATAGTGTAAATTTCAAAAGCCTAATATAAGTGTCTTACATAAAATCGAGAGTTGAACATATGAGCATCAAATTGGTGCACAAAAATTTCTAAGTCAAGTCCTTAATGAAGTTAGAACAAAACTGAGAGGCTTGATTCAACAAAAACACTTTCTAAGTAAACAAAAAACTAACCTTATGATAGCACCCAGTATGAGAGGTATGGTGTCAAGTTGAAAAGTGCGGCGACAACCAAGTTTATCAACAAGAGACCCACAGCTTATGCTTCCAATTAACGCACCACCTATGAATATGCTAACCACAAGTCCCTCGAGAAACGAATTCCCTTCAAAACCAAGCTCTTTGGCAATAGACACAATTGGACCATTCATTACACTGCACCATCATCAAAGTACAGAAACATTCTTGAGATCATATACATATAGACACACATAATCACGCCAAAATGGAAATTCAACAAAAATCTCAAGTAAAACCTCTATATAGACTACTCACAATGCATTCTTACATAATTTTACACACAAAATCTTACCCAATATGGTAACCAAAGAGGAAATTGGACATGGAAGCAATCAAGACATGGGGGGCTACAGGTAACCACCCAAATTCAACCTCTTCAGTTTCATTCTCTGAACATTTCAAAATCACAATACATATAATCAAACCCTCACAAGTCACAACAAACACATAAATAAGCAGAACCCACATCAGAAATAACATTAAAAGTTGATGTACCAGGATAATTATCGTTCTGGGGCTCCATTTCGGGAGGGTGCTTCATCTTTGCAGCAGTAATTTTGAAATTCTTGGTGGGTAGTGAGGAACAGGAAAATGGGTTTTTGGATTTGTTTGATAAAATGGTGCAAGATTGGAGTGGAAGTATCCGATGGCATTTTGGCGTGAAGTGCAGCGGAGTAGCTTCTAGCAACTTCAGGGATTGCATTGTGCAATTTGTGCTTGTGCAGATGTTCAATCGGAAATTAACATTAGTGATACGATCATTTTCAAGTACAGTGCATTTTATTTTATTAAAAACACACACACAAAACACATTGTTTATTACAAGATGCAGTCAAAACAAAATAACTCCTCCTTTCATGAATATGAATATATGATAGCTCAATTTTTAGGATAATTTATTATTTTATATATAAATTGTATAGATGGAAGAACCATGAGATATTATATGATCCACCCATAAAATTAATGATGAATTTAAAGTAATGTAAATAATATTATTTTCGTCTCTGAAAAGTTTATATAGCCATTCTCACGATATGCACATATTTACCCTTTATATAATATTTTTTGGGATCCATCGTACACTCAATCAAACTACTTTATTTACTTTATATATAAAAGTTTACAAAATTGTCACGCTTTAATTATTACATTTTTTCTTAAACTTCGTTCCATTAAATGCAAATTTTTTAGGGACGGGGAGAGTATTCTTTTTGTCTCACAATATTTGTGTTTATCAAAATAGGTGCAAATTTAAAGAAAAATAGGTAAAATAAATAAAATAAGGTATTAGTCGAGGCATTGTGGGATCTATTATGAATAAAATGATGGTTGTGAGTAAAGTGAAATGATAATTTGAGTTATTAAGTCATGCTTATGGATGAAAATAAAATGATGATTTTAAAAAAAGTATGAAACAAATAAGTCAAGTGATCACAAATTTAGTGGACGAAAGAGTATTATTTTTAAAATGAAAATAAAATAATAAAACTAAATTATCAAACTAGAAAAGTGAAAATAATGAAATTGATCAAGAATATGAGTATATTTTTTCCTTCCACATTTTTCAATTTATTTTTTTCTTTTAATTTTCCTTAATGTAGTAATATACTAATGTTGGAGTAGTTTTTTTTTTATCCTTTTCCTTTTCTCAATGTTTAGAGGTTCTTGATATTACATTTTTAGTATACACCTTCCTTTTCTGGATAAGCTTTTTGTGTTCCAAACAATTTCACACCCACTAACAACACTAACAATTTTCAATTGTTAGATGTTATTACAACAATTGTCGCCCAAAAAATAACATTTTATCTCTAATCATGTATTTTAATTTTCTTTCTCGTGTCACGTCTCAAAACTCCACTGTTTATTTTATACTATATATTTTTTTATTTGTGTGAAAAAAATAAATGAGAAGTTTACTAAGTAAGTATATAATTCTAATATTGTTGGAATCACCAAATTGAAAAAATATATATCTAGTCTTCTGAGAAAGAGAAAAATAAAATAAAAATTGTAACAGTGTAATGGACTAATGGTCCTTCAAAACGCTGACATATCAACATACTCCTAAGTTTATAACATATGATCAACTCCTAAAGATTACGTATTTATAAACATATTTATATAAATACACATATATAACAATTTCAATAGTTTTAATACAGATTCTAATCTACACCCCAATTGCCATCCTTATGTTTAAAGTTCCAAATGAGTGACAATCCATCAAAATCATCCATACAAGTGGGAATTAGATTCACATTAAATTGCCTTTGTGGGGCTTCCTAATATAGCAACCATAAAAAATTGCTTCTATTTCCTAAAGAGCAAAAAACCGTGAAAAATATATAATTATCCTAATTCCCACTTGTATGCAGGCTTTGTTGGATTGCATTGCATTTACATAACATTGCAAATATACAAAGATTGGTATTAAAACATAAAAACATCTAAGACGTGAGTTCACTCCTCATATTATCCAAAATTACACTCTCCTTCGTAAAATTTTAGGGGATGTTTGTTTTGGGACTCACCCGTCCGGACGTCCTGTTCTACTTCGGGATTTTACATCCGAATTTCTCCGTCCAACTACATTCACCCCTAAAAATACCTATACATCCTACTATTCCATCTCACTATTACATCCCATCCAACTACTCTTTACACAATTTGATTTGACATAAAGTTACATCTCATCCTAATCAAAATCCCAAAACAAATACACACAATTACTATTAATCAGGATTTCTCCATCCAGGATTTCCCCAATCCTACATAATCCCAAAACAAATTTATTTATTTCAGCCTCCCACTCTCCCTATCCAAATCGGCCTAGCCATACGTCGCTGCCATCGAACCTGGCATCGTTGTCGCCAGGGGCGGACCCAGAACGAGTAATTGAGGGGGGCCAACGGTAAAATTTTAAAGTTATTAAATTTAAACTATACACTAACAAGTTCATATATTACTATTATGTATTTTTTAAAATTATAACCTTTTAATACGTCTTTCTTTCATATGCTAAAATCATCGATCTATAAGCGCATTTATGTCGAACATTTTCTCAATTTTCTTTTCAATATAAGCCAACAAACAGTTTGTAAGAAATTTGTCTTACATCCTATTACGAAGGTACTCTTGACTATATTCATAACTAGAAAAAAAATTAATTTACAGTTACAATGAAAGACATGTTAATTTTCAAATTCAAACTATTAGTCAATAATTAATTATATAATTTTTATTTCTTTGATCTACCAAACAAATTCTAAAAACATATCAATTAATAATTGAAGGATTAATTTTAAATTAAAGGTATAATCAAAACAATAAATTAATAAATAACAAAATAAAATGTACGTATTGCATGAGTTAATATCATATACGGAGTATTGACTATTGCATGAGTTTAAAAATAAATTAAAAAATGAATTAACCAATTTAATTCAATTTGAAGTTGCTTTGTAAATGGGCTGGGCCTCAGTAAGTTTATTAACAAAAAAAAATTAGGGGGGGGGGCCAACAAACAATAAAATAAAATAAATCTATCTATCAGTAATATATTTATACTTCTTGGATAAATTTTAGGCCCCTATACCACTTGTCGCTCAGCCCACCACGCTGCACGTCGTCCAATTGCAGACCAGCCGTGAGCCCATCCAATCGCACAGCCGTAGCCCTGGCCCGTCGCACCGCCACATGCCCAGCCGTGCTAAAAAATACAGGTTTGATTTTCTTGGTTTTTTTTATTTTTTTGCATATTTTTTAAATCTTTATACTTTTTTGGGAAATTTTTTCGAAAATATGCTGCTTTTTTTGAAATTTGTTATTATGATTTGATAGTTTTTTTTTTCATTTGAAAATTCGTGGTGACTCGACAGCATATTGTTTACTAACTTAAATCTACATATTTTTCGGTCAAAATAATCAATCACGTACTACTACATATTTAGATTTTCTTTGGTTGAACGAAAAAATAATAATTTGAAGAGAAAAACCATTCAGTCAAAATTGTTCGAACACACCCCCATTTTCCGACCAAACTTTTTGAAACCCTCACATTATTCGGACAAAATTGATTAAACAATAGAAAACAGAAAAACAACAAATCTTCAATTCTTCTATTGCATTTGTGCATGAGGGGTGGAGGAAAGAAATGGAGACAGAGGGGTGTCACTGGAGGCGGACAAATTACAAAGATAATTTTTACTTTCTTTCCGCTTTTGCTCGCTTCCTACCACGTGATTGTCCTCCATTTTAAATCTCAATTGTAAAGAGAATCTGGGAGAAGGGAATCGGGGGAAAGAGGGGCTTTTTGTTAGAAAGGGTAGAATATGTAGTTCAACGTGGGTGTATCTACTAATCACGAACAAGTTTGTGGGTGAACTAATCCATTGGTGTTTCTACTTAAGTTGCAGATGTATATAACCACACTTTTAGTTGGGCCAAGTTCAACCCACACGATAATATATTTTCATAGTCTTTCCTTATCTTATTGTTTAATGCAATTTAATTTAATTATTCCTACTGAAAAATATTTAATTAATATATTAGAGTCATACTTGTGTGCTTACTGACACCTTTTAATTAGGGTGAGTGAAAGATATTTAAATAATTTAAAATTCAAATATATGTATATGGTCCCTAAAAGAGTAATAATATGAGAGAAGTCTAATAGGGTGAATAGACTTCTTTCCTTTTTAAAACAAACTCTTTTAGTTTTGATTACAAGTTAAATACTCCATCCCTTTTTTCCCCTCCCCATGACTCGAACCCAGGACCTGTGGCCTAGGTAGTGGTGCTCTAACCACTTGAGCTATCCCACTTTGTCAACAAACTCTTTTAGTGATCAGATGAGTGACAAACTTAGTGATCGACTAAGCTATTGAGCAAGTAAGTGACCTGATAGAGTGCGAGTGTCAATCAACTGAGTTGGAAAAAACCCTTATTAGCTGATAGTGCGAAAATGTGTAGGCCATAAGTTTAAACTCGTTCTTTTATGAAAACTTTTGATATGCAATGTAAACAATGACTATATCAAATGATTTAGTGTCAACTGATTATGGAAACTATACTTGTAATTTTGACACTTTTAAAGATATGCTTATCAATGAAATATATGTATGAACAATTGATAAACAATAAGCGGAATATGAAACAAGTAAAGATCGTATGTATCTATAGAGGTTCGGATCCCAGTCCTACGTCCTCTCTCACAGCCTAGCTGTGAAGTTCCAATTCCTTTCACAAAAGGTCATTGCTACTTTTAAGTCCCAAGAGAAGACTTTGAACAAGATACACCCTCTTAGTGTAGTTGGTTCTACTTGTTATTGTAAGAACAAGTACTTTTACAGGGTAGTTGAATAAACAACAAACTTGAGGGTTTGGGGTTTACAAAATGTACCAACTTGTGAGATTGAGACAAGCTTCAATCAACACAATTTCTAAACTTATTATTTGTATAAGGAATACAGGCTTATGAGGGAAACTATAGCTATGGATTGATGATTCTAATCTGGCTCAATAAGAACTCTAAGGATTCAGATCCTTTTCTAACTTTAAAACACGCCCGGTGAGTTCTTGCTTGCGTAGGGTTTCCCGTGATTACCACTTGGATAATGGCTTGTATTTATAAACGATTTTGACTTCGACTAGCCGCTGGTGAAACTAATCGTTGTGAACATAATCATTTGAACGTGCTTGTTGATCCGCATGCTTGTTCTTCCATTGGCTATAGGTTGAATATCTTCATAAAAAGCATGCACATGTTGGATCCGCATGATTGTTGCATTAAATGACTCTAGGGCTAACTTGGCATCTTCGCATTAGTCAGTATCAGCCGAGTGCATTTGACTTGGATCTTGTCTTCGGTTGGAGTACATCAGATGAGATCTGATGTCTTTGTCTTCTGATGATTTCATTTGATCAATCAGATGAGCAACTCTTGTGTTGCTTTATCTGACAAGATTCTTCTAAGTCTTGAGTCTATATCAGCTGGGTTCTTCATGTGAGCTGATCTTCTTGAAGCTATCATCAGATGACTTCGGTATACAAGCTCATTGTCATCTGATTTCACTTATGGACTTCATAGGTCTTCTAATCTTGATGTCTTCTGATCTTCAAGTAGGTCCAATAGACTAGACTAAGTCATATCTATTAAGATTTATAAGAGCAAGTTAGATTACAAAATTATATCTAACACTTACTATTACATGATTTGGTTTTGGCCATTAAAACATTTATATATAATCAGCTTAGGGGCTGGATGAATATCCCAACAATTTGGTAGGATGAATATCTCAACACACCCAATTGCATACACAAGAATTTGTCAACATATTGAGGTTATATAATTTCAACGACAACGGACAACGCGCAGGGAAATATTTAAAATTAGCAATAGATTTATGAAAATATGATTGATAGAGGTTGTAGTTCTCTGAATTAGTCGGTCGTCAATTGACTCAGGTTGTACATAGATTTAGAGTTTTCGTCTGGCGATAGCATACATGCATGTAAAATAGTCATTCTTCTTCCTCTCTTCACACAAAGCACACAAAGAATCTCGTATATATTCGCCGTATTTAATCATATCAACCAATGTCATTTATATTGTACAACAAGATCACGATTTTCGGTCAATCAACCGTGATACCTGGTGAAATAAATGGTAAGTAATTTATCGCCTAGAAGGAAGATCAAATATGTGAAAACTATCAATCACGAGAGAGGGAATGAGATGAGGTGGAAGCTAGTAATGAACTTTAGGGTATAAAACAGTGGGACTAAATCCAACAAACCCACATAATGCCATCACATCTTATTTGGTTCAAGTACACCACCCCTTATTTAAATGAAATAATCAGAGTTTATCATCGCCCAACCCACTCTCACGTACATACAAAGGACAATACACAAAGAAAATACAAAAAACACACCAAGTTAGTCCCCGTACGTAGAAGCTCGACCACAAAGAAAGATACACAAAGGCACAAGTGTTCCACCTTACTTGGAGCATTCACAAAGACTCACAAAAGAGAAACACAAAAACACAAAGTCATTACTCAAGAAGAAGTAACCATTAAATAATACCCCACAAAAAAGTACTTACAAAGAAATACCCACATAGAAATAACAACATAGGCACAAAGAACATGATAGCACACATAAAAACCACACAGACAAGATCACTCCACGTCACTAGAAATAATCTCTAAACGCAAAGAAGTAATCAGTCATTTATATCCACACAAAGAGAACAATGCACTGAGAAAATCACAAAACACGCCACAAAGATCAAGACACAAAGCTGACATAAGTGCTCTGATATATACCACTGTTGGGTTTTGGTGTCGCCGACTGCCACTTGACTCGGATTGTACACGGGCTCAAACTCCTCGTCTAGCAACAGTGTACGTGTACAAGAACCCCTCTCTTTTCACAAAGCACACAAAGAATCTCATATTCGCCATACTAAACCATATCAATCAACATCATTTATATAGTACCACAAGACCACGATTTTCGACAAATCAGTCATGATTCTTAGTTAAAGGAATGATTAAATTAATCTAAAAATAGAAAAGCACACATGCATGTTTGTACTCTTGGGGTGAGGTCCAATTCAAGTTCACTGTTGTTTTACATACCAATACCCAAGGGGGGGCCTCTAGCACAAACAACTTTCAAAACCAGAGGGTTGGCAATTGTTGTAATCTAAATATAAAGTGACAAGAGAGAAAAAAAGTGTTGCAAGATTGGAAAATAATAAGCATATGATGGTCTTATCCATAATCTGGAAAAGCATTTTCCCACTAGTTAATGTTAGTGGGAAACTGATGGAAAAAGAGGGAGATTGATTTAAATATGCTCTTCATATCCACTCGACAAAACGACAACGCTGGGATTCATTTGGTGTACTTCTGCTTCCCACTAAATATTAATTTCTCCTTTAATTCACTTGATCAAGATTAATTAATTAATTTCTAAATCACAGCATTGCAAAAAGATTATAATCAACCATCAACGTCTACTTGGACTTGATCCTGTGTTAACGTATAACACTGCCCTTTGTACAATAAATATATATATATAACCGCACAATTATATTGTGGTTTTGAATAGCATCGTAACCCTACAGTTACATTGTATAGGGTGGTGTTGTACAACATCGAATCCAAATCCATATATAGTAATCAATGGTAAAGTCTAGTATGCACTCGAGTGCATGTTATGCACCCTAGTCCATGTTGCACTTTTCACTTTTACTGACTTACACTTTTTGATAAATGGTGTTGCACTTTTCAATTATTACTAAAAATATTATTATACAGTTTAATAATTGAAAAGTGCAACACCATTTACCAAAAAATGTAAGTCAGTAAAACTGAAAAGTGCAACATGGACTAGGGTGCATAACATGCACTCGAGTCTATAGCAGACCAACCCGTAATCAATACGTTATATTCTATGATCTAATTTATGGAGTATCATTTAAGCATTCATTTTTTTTTAGTTGAAGTCCTTTTTGGTTCAATTACATCATATTTTCTCCAATTTACGTCGAGATAATTTTATTTTATAAGTTAGGGCGAAATTTTAATTTAATTTTTGGGTAAAATGACGAAAATTGATTCAAAATGAATGTAAATTGGATAAAAAAAAGAGGTAATATAATTAAATTGAAAAAAATGATACTATAAATTGAATGTAAAATGCGTGCTAGGAAAAAAGGTGTTTAATTTCACGGTGGCGCGCAGTTGGAATTAATATTCATCTAAATTAAAGGTATACCAGAAGATATTATCTCATTGGTCACAGAGTGTAAAAGATATATATATATATATATATATATATATATGTAAGGACTGCAGATTATATATCTTGATTATAGTATTCAAAGCTATACAACAATCAAAGGGATTATAATATTAGCATTATACTACTATATAAATTGTAGTTAGGACAAAATAAATACAATTAAAATTAAACTAAGCACAATAGCTAATTTGTTTATGGGATGATTTGTTACACAAGTGCAAAAGCTTTCAAACAAGAAGAATGTAAAAAGCAAAGAAGAAGAAACAAAAACTCCCAAGCACAAAAGTTTAATTCAATCATCACTTGAATGAAGAAAATTAAATCACTAATAAGGCAATTCGAATAAATTTTCTTGCAAATATATATATAAAAATGAATCCAAATCAAAATATAGAAATCTCACACCATTTTTTTCATGGTTTCCATACCGATGCCCATACCACCGGTTCATCTTTCCATGCCAAATAAATCCCTGATGATTGATCTTCTTGATCTCCTCCTACTACTAGTGACCACCCGGCCTTGTACCTCTTTAGCAACGCCTTGACATCATCCACGACGTCGTCGCTATACGCGACGTTCGTACACCCCGATTTTCGGAGCCTTTCCGACCATTGGACTCCCTTTTCCCTCCTCTCACTATCGCCTCCGTCAACATCCTCATCCTCGTCCTCATCTCTGTCACAAGCCAAAACCCTAACTATGCTTCTAGAACATTCCCTTTCCAACATCAACTTCTCATTGCTAGTTGTCACAAAACTTTCCTCCAACATATCGAAATAGATTGTGTAAAACCTAAGACACTCTTCAAAGCACTTAACAAAGTCATCCCTAGTGCTCGAAAAATCCGCCTCTTCCTCCACAATCGTTACGACTTTCGGCCTAAGCGATTGGATCAAGTGTATAACGTTCTTCCTTTCTTCCACGTCGACTCGTCTCAACGCCCCGATGCAATTCACTGCGACGGCCTCGTCGTCTCGAACCCCTAGGGACTCTTTCGTCAATTCACTAAGGCGGTTCAAACCGGTCATGACCGTGAACTCAAACGGCACGCCCATCAGCCTCGCGAACTTCTCCATTCTTGGAGCTATCTCCTTCATGACGGAGTTCGCGAGGCTGGTGGTCACGACCACCGTGAGCTTCAGCCACGGCGTCTCGTCGCTTTTCGTGGCTAGGGCTTCTAACAAAGTAGGCCATTGTGTGCATAGAGTGTTGCTTATATCAATAATATGAATCTTCATTTCGCCTTCCAAAGCCTCCAAGATTGCTCCATTCGACGCCACGTGTCCGAACGTGGTCCAAGGGCTGACTTCTTGAAATTTGAGAATCAATTTCCTCATGGAGTCAAAGGAGTGGCTCTTTTCCGCGACGGCGGTTTTGTAGCAGCGGCGGCCGGAATCCGTGGCCTTGCAGAAAAGGGCTTGAAGGAAATAAGAGGCGAGCTTCTGATCACAATCGCCGTACGGCGAGGCGAGCTCGTTGAGCATCCATAACAAGTGGTGGATCTTGGTGGAGTCCTTCTCCGACATGGCAACGGCGCAGTCTCGGAGAAGCTTCGACGCCCACTTCTCGTCGGTCGCGTCGCCGGAGTCGGAGGAGTTGTTGTTGCTCGGAGAGGGGTTGTTGGGGTGCATGTCGAGGCCATTGTTTTTAGGGTTTTTGAAGATGGATTGTTTGGAAGTGATGGAAGTTGTATCCATGACGATTGGGTTTAATTGGACAAAGGGAAGGGTGCTTATGATATGGGATAAAAAGGAGAGAACAAAAGATGATGAGGATTGATTATGTCATTCTTAGTATAATATATTTTAATTAACTATTGTTTAAAGACAGATTATTAATGGAAAATATCACTTTTGGTTATCAAAGTTTACCTTTTTTTTCACAGTTAGTCATCCACGTTTAATAACTATTAAAATTGATCACTCAATTATTATACGTTTAATAACTATCAAAATTGATCACTCAATTATTATGGAGTATTTTCTATCCATTTTTATATAGAGTTGCACTCTTGTGTACCAGTTACATGTATGTAACTACTATATCCAATCCAATAACTTATTACAAATAACACATGACCCATTTACTATATCCTATTCAATAACACATGATTCATTTACTATATCAATTTAACACATACATTTTTTTATGGGCCTTTATTTTACTTCAATTAATTTTTTTTTTTATTTTATCATTAAAAAATAATACTCCATTAATTTTTTAAAATTTTATTTTTTTTATTTTACTCAATTGATATTTATATTTATCTTTTTAATATTATTTTTTAAATTTATTTTTCTTCCTGTTTATCATTTGTGTTTCAAATGATAATTTTTTTAACGTACTCTCTTTTTTATGTCATAAATAATTATTCTAAAATTTTAAAGTCTAATAAAAAAAATTTAAAAATAATATTAATTATTTTTTAAGTATTAAATAGTATAATAATAATTTATTTTAAAAAATAAAACTCTCACCTCTCTTAGGCAAGTGTTCAATTTTATTGGTACTATTTTACTTTAATTAATTGTTGTATAATTTTCACCTTATCCTTTTAAAATTTTACTTCATTCCTTACAAATTTCACTTCGTTTTACATTGTTTAATTATTTTTTTCATTTGAACTTTCATTTTTAATCACTTTATTTTTATTTTTTATGAATATAATTTTTAGTTTATAAGTGTTATGATAACCGTTGATAAGTATTATGATATATTATTAATTAGTTAATATGCAGTACTGTACATATTAGTTCATATACAATATAATATTAGTTTATATTGGTATATGTTTTAATTTTTTCGAGTTTCGAGTTCACATACTTTATGGTAATAGTTCAAATATAGTATAGTATTAGTTCAGATATTGTATAGTATTAGTTCACATACTCTATGGTACTAGTTCAAATATAGTATAGTATAAATTCAAATATTGTATAATATTAGTTCATATATTAAATAATCCGTAATATTTTTATACCCACATTAATCTCTAGTACTATACAATATATTAACTAGTACTATACCATAGGCGTACTAATACTATATCGTATTTAAACTAATATTTATATTTAACAAAAAATACATAACTTAACACATTTATAAATCCAGGCATACCATGCAAATTAATACATCAATATTAAAAAAAAAAAATTAACTAACTAGTAAGAAGAACAAAAGTGAGAATGAATCACACTAAACACACAATTCAATTAATAGATACGATCACACTCAATAAACATATGAATGCATCAACATGACGATGACCCCAAAGAAAATAATAAAGCTGATGTAATATTATGCTGATTTCTTCCCCAATTCTCAACTCATTTAAGTTTCTAAATATAAATTTTATTTTTCAATTAGATTATATTATTAATTAGTTTTAAAAAATAATCTACAACCTTAAAAAACTTGTAATAAACCAGATATTATTTTAGAAATAATGAAGACATAACAAAATAATCTTAGTTATTATAAATCAGATTAAAGTTAGAAAGTGAGCATGTCATATTCATACATTTATACCCAAATTAGAAAAAAATTGAATTTTTTTAGTTTAGTTTTTTTTTTCAATTTTTTTTGTATTTCTTTCCTAAATTTTGGTCATTTTTTGAAAAAAAAAAACTGGAAATTTTATTTTTGAGTTTCATTTTTTTTTAATATTCGTTATGTTTTTATATTTATTTTTTAAAAGTTAAAAAAATAGAATAATATTTGACTTCGTGGTGATTCATTGGTGAATCGATAGTCGGTGTATAATTATAATTTTAATGAGTTGTACTTTAATTTAATTGATAAAATGGTAATATAGTATTTTACATGTATTTTTCTTTTAAAAAATTTGCGGGTGAAATTAATAAAAAAGAAGGTAAATAACTAATAACTCAGGTAAAAAATTGGATTTAGTTAACTTGTACACATAAGTGCCTAAAAGAAAGGAGTGCCTAAAAAAAAGAGTGTGGATTTATTAAAAAATGAGGGTAAATAGCTAGTTACATACATGTAACTGGTACACATAAGCAATTGCCTTTTATATATATTATTTTCTATCAATTTTGATGCTGCAGTTAGTAAATCCGTCATTGACCTGCAAAAAAAAATGGAGTGAATAGGGATGTTGTAATAGGTCAGAAAGAATTTTCATGCATCTTCTTCTTATAGAACATTTGGTGATTCATCAATTATTAGAATTGGTTTCTCCATTTATTATTATTTGTGCATGATCATATACTAACATTTGTGGTGAAAATTAATTGTAAAAAACTCTCTAAAATTATTCATTTATAGAATATCTCATCCGTCCTTAGATAAATTCAATAAAAATTGAAAAAAAAAAACTGGGATTGAGAGTTTAGAAATTAAAATAGGGGAAATGATGTCAAAAAAGAATTAGCATCTCAAAACTTTTTTCCCGTTAGTTAATGACAGACCAATTTTGACAGTGATTAAGTGTAGGTGACCAATTTTGATAGTGATTAAATGTGGGTGACCAAATTTAAAAAATGGTAAAATTCAATGACCCAAAATATATTTTCGCAATTATTAATATATAATGTTATTGTATGTGTACGTAATAAAAGGGTCACACTATATATTGAATATGAAATCATTTGTTTTATATTTAGTGTGTTTCATTTTGTGTTTTGGTACATGCTAAAAAAAAATAAAAAATTAATGAACTATATATAACCATGACACCAACCTAGATGCACACTTAACTTGGAAACCCAGATCTCACATTTTTTAAAAATTAAATTTTTTGAAACAAAAAAAAAAAGGGATATGGCTATGGATTAGAGCTCGTCATTTGCCGAGTGTTCGCACTCTCACGAATTGGCAAGGGGAAAACATTGCTCGCAAAAGTGTGAAGGATACAATAACCTCCTCACCGTAAAAATGGCGAGCCACATTTAGGCGAGATAAACACGTGCTCGCCATTTCGTTCGTCATTTCCTTTAAAGAGGGTGATTGCCTTGCCATTCCCCCTCTATAAATGCCCAGTTTTTTGTGGTGTGCTATTACTACAAGAAAACTGACTTTTAGTGCGTGACAACATCCTCTCATTAATGACATGACCTCTCACTAATTAAAAGTCAGTTACCGTCATTAAAGACTTTTAGTTAGAGAAGCTATAATGACATAATTTATGTCACTAAAAGTAAATTTTCTTGTAGTATATATATATATGATTTGTACGTGATTAATATATTGTGAATTATTACAGTAGAAACTCAATAAATTGATACTCGATTATTTAATAAACTCTCTAAGATAATTTTTTTTGCAAGTCCCAATTCGAGGACAGAGTGCTAAATTGATAATTTTTTAAAATTATAAGATAATAAAATTTTGATAATTTAATTTTTATAGACTATATAAAATATAAATTAATAATTTATAATATATATTAAATATTACAGAATGGTTTATGAAGGTTTCTTAAAAAAAATCTCTCAATTATCTTTTATTTCTTGTTGAAATTAATTAATTTTATCTTGAATCTCGTTTCTAATTTTCTTTATCATTGTAAAAAATTTTGGTGTTGTTTTCTTATAGTTCAACAAAAAATTATTCAATGTAATTGTTGCTTTAATATACCCTTCATTTGAGACTATACATTGTACAATAATTATTGATGAAAGTTTGAAAGGTGTTTGTAAATTAAATATTTTATTATAAATTAATAAAATATTAATATAACAATTAATTAATAATTCTCTCAATTAATAAATTTTAATGGTCCTAAATGAGTATTAATTTATATATAGAGTCACTACTCTATAATGTTTTCAAAGTTGATGGGTCAAAAGTTGGATTTGAAGCGATTAATTCCAATGTTATTTTGTGATACCGAAGCTGATCATGCAATAATAAACATGTGGGGATCTACGGTGGACAGTATAGGGTTAAGTTGAACAGTGATAACTAAAACTTTATAAATTATTTCAACTTTAAATTAAAATAGAAAATCATAAAATATTAATTATGCAGTACTAAACAAACAAAAAAAAAAAGATTTGTGAATACATACCACCGCTATCGCACATGTAAATTCGAATATGCAAAATTATGAGTAGATCGATTGAAAGATAGTAGCGTGGGTACGTTGAGATGTTTATTTATAAATTGACATATGCTATTGATAGTTGAAATGTTTAATTAAACAAATTTTTTATTTATTTATTACATATTGATTCTGCACTTTCGAATATAAGAATTTTATTGATTTGAATATTTAAATTTTAGTTGAGTTGATTTGTCAATTTAATAAAAAAACTATGTTTGAAGTATACTTTGTTTACAAGAGATTAAAATTATTTATGTGAATTTAATCAATGATTATCCAAAACTATTATATATTTTTTTTAGTAATTGAATACATATTATTTAAAATTTATTATAATAATACATGTGAAAAAAATAAAAATAAAATAAAAAAGTAACTCGTTGTGGATTGAATTGAGTATTTTACAACTCGTCTTCGTCATGGACCCGACCTGCCAAAACCTGTAAAATAATAAGTGAAGGTGGATTGTGGACCGACTTGTCCC
Source organism: Galeopsis tetrahit (assembly GCA_963675135.1). Classification (NCBI taxonomy): domain Eukaryota; kingdom Viridiplantae; phylum Streptophyta; class Magnoliopsida; order Lamiales; family Lamiaceae; genus Galeopsis; species Galeopsis tetrahit. Next base: position 36,184,329 of record OY776133.1, on the reverse strand, counting down.
GTTAACTTCTAACAACTCTACACATATATATAGTTAAAAAGGTATTTCCCCCCTAATTTGTTTAATATTCAATTTTGGCTTAAAAAATTACTACTTACATCTTTTCGATTTAGTTTTAGTATTATTAAAAAAAATTAATATAAATTTATGCCAAAAACTTCCATATTAAAATAAAAACGTGTTTTATGCTGTGCGAATGTCAAAATCTTGATTCATTGGTTACTATATGAACAAAATAGTGTTACTACAAGAATAATATATTGTTACACTGTGAACTAGTAACACATTTTTATTCATGAAGTAACACTCTTTAATTTGTTCATGAGAACAATGGAATGGAGGGAGTATCAATCATTATGCAATCATCTAATCTTATAATTATATTCAATAATAATATAATAATATAATATAATTTTATCTTATAAATTAATTTGATATAAAATTAAATCCATCTGTACTTCAAAAAAAAGATTTAGCAAAAAACTAATTAAAAAAAATTATCCAAAATTCAAAGCAAACCTAGGGGAAGAATATTTTATGTGTGAGAGAGGATGAAAAATCAGGATTTGGGAGCATTTCCCTCCCTGGATTTATTGGGAAGCATATGGAACTACTTTTATTCTTTTTTGTTTTTGCATGAAACTATATATTCTAATATTGAATTCAATATTAGTCGGCTTTCTTATGACACGACTTGAACATATATAAATTATTATAATTCTAAATACTAGTAATTAAATACTGATAAATTAATTGTGTTGATGTAGATTCTATTTAAAAAAAAAAACTAGTAACAAACGGAGAAACAATATTATATTACTCCAGTTCTGTCCAAAATAAATAAAATAAAATTATAGGAGTATTATAATATATATAGCCTAGGAACAAACTGAGAGACAAAATTAACAACCTCCAATCATTGTATGTTATTGTTATCAAAGTAACAATTAATAATTTTTATGATAGTCGCCTCTCAACAAAACACTAATTAACCATTTTTTTGTAATAAAACTAAGCTTATTTTCCCAATTAAATATTAATCAATGCATTTGGTCTTGTTGTTTAGTATAATATTCATAGGCTTTTTTGGTGTTGCTAGCCTAATGGGAACAAGTAGAGTTCCCATTAGACGATGATAAAACCTATATGGTTAATCTAAATAGTTTGAGATAATTCAAATGAGGAAGTGTGATAATTCATGTGGTTAAAGCAATACCACGTACCTATCATGAGTTTGAGATATAAGTGAAAGTTCGAAAAAATCATAATAATTTTTTTTAGTGAAAATGTATGTTTATTATGAGACTTAGTAAGATATGAATATTCCTGGTATGTCACGCACGTGTTAAAAAGTTAATAATACTAATTGCCTTGTGTTTTAAAATACTTATTTTGAATTTTAAAATTTTACACCGGTTATACTTTAATATTATTTTAATTATGATTTTTAATATCTTTTTTAAATTCCTCACTACCACTAGTTGTTACGTGACAAAGTGAGATAGCTCAAGTGGTTAGAGCATCACTAGCCTTAGGTCCCTCTTACGCGTCACTCCAAATTCTTTCCATTTGCATTTTCTCATTTTGTAAGAATTTCACATTATTTTCTCTCTTTTTTTGTCTCTCATCTCTCTTTTAACTGCATTATCTATTTATCTTTTTTTTTTTCTCTTTCTTATTTTCTTTTTGTCCATCAAAATTTCTCATATTTATTTTCTCCTCCTATTCTTCATTTCTACTAATTTTAAATTATCTTTAATTCCCGCGTAATACGCGGGTTTTGCACTAATAAAAAATAATCCAATTTATTTCAAAGAGAGGAGGGTACCTAAAGGGAAGTTATTCGAAGGTGGAAAATGGGAGAAGACGACAAGCACAAAGTTTGATTAATTTATGGTTTATTTGTCTTCCAAATCATTGGAGAATTAATTGTGTATGTGACTATGTGTTAATCCGTTTCGTTTTGATTGGGACGGTTTTTTTAGTAAAATTTTCGATTTCAATTTCAGGAGAAATCGAAACACTTTAAATTGAGGACGGGACAGGGACGGTATTAATATAAGTCGACGAGTGATTATAAGAATTACAAGTTTTTGTAATATGTACTTTGTTTAAGTTTAATAAAAAGAGTCTCTATCCTCCATGGACATTTGATCGAACCACGTAAATTCCGTGTTCTTATTCGTGTTCTTGCTTGTTCAATTCATTGCGTTTCTTGTTTGTCTTGTTTTATTATATGTGATTGGAATAGCTAAGTGTCATATTCCATAATACAAATAATTTGTTAAACCTAGCTATTTAAAAGCTAGGAGACGATTATATATATATATATATATATATATATATATATATATATATTATTATTATTATAATTATTATTATTTGGATTATTGAAATAAAATTAGGGTTTTTCTCTCGAGCGAATTAACCACCTAGTATACGCGCGTAATATTAAGATGTCATTAATTTCTTGATACAATTTAATATGTAATTCAAAAAAAAAAAAAAAAATGCTTGCACATTTGCATAAACAAGTTTTCAGACATTAGTTTGGATTTAATAAGTGAGACCCGTAAATATGTCGACGAGTGATAATAAGAATTACCACAAAATTGTAGAGATAATTGAATAATGAAATTTGAATTAAGGTAATTAAATATATGGTGACAAAGAGAAAATTTTGTGAAAGCGCACATGCCATGTTTCACAAAATTAATTAAAAGTTGGGATCAGCCACAACAAACAGTGTTACCTTTTGCAAAGGAATTAAAGCTGCAGGTGTCAAATTATATATGACTTCCTTTACTTATATCAATCATTTTGACAAAAGTATTAATAATTGATTTGAGCCTTATTAGCTTAGCGGTGTTTTTTTTACAACCAACCCTTTTAATTTATTCATGACGTACAATGGGACAGAGCAGAGCGGGTATCTCAATATTTAAGTCTATACTGCACATATGTGCATCCGTTCTGTTCTGTCCCATAATCTATTACGTACGGAGCAACATTTTAAGCCTCGTCCTGCCCACAATCGATACGGTGCTCAAAATAGGTCTCATTTTACACACACATATATATAAATGTAAATATTTAATATGAAATAAACTATACATTAAAATTCACCTTTAAACTAATTAAACATTAAAATTCCACAATATCATATCCAAAATGAACAACTAAATAATCAAATCCACGACAATTTCATGTTCAAAATTAACGATAACTATTACATAAAAATTAAAATTCAACGATTTCCACCACGAGCTCCACTTCTCCTTCCTTATATATATATATATATATATATATATATATATATGTGGAGGGACAGGGCAGGGCAGGTCAAGCAATAAATATGTAAATCCATGTCTGCCCTACCCCGTTTTCAGAATGGGACAGTGCAGGGCAAGTCCAAATAGCTCGGGGCAGGGTGGGGCAGCTTCAGGGCTTGTCATTTTACTATCCCTACATAAGCAGTTGTTTTAGGGAAGTCCATCCATAAAATTTGGTGTATCGTCCCAACAATGAGAATTCTCATACGAACGGAAAGCCCTGACGACAACGTATGCGTAAGTGTTCAACCCCTAAAAATATCTGCAAGGAGATTTTTTTTTAATTGTGGTACTGTGAAGCTTTTACTAAATCATGTCGAAATTAAATTATAATATATATTTAAGTTTTTTAAATTTCATGTCAAAGTGTCATAAAATTTTATGTTTAAATCCTTATTTTTCAGTTCTTGGGATACGTGGTATTGCTAATTTTAATTTCTATGTTGCAAAAATCGGTGCTTAGATGCTAGTTGTCGTCCATCTAGTGATTTTCGAGCGTCAAAGTTCGATTCGAGTAAACAAATACATTTTTTCAAGTGTAATTAATATTGTTCCGATTAAAATACGTAACTTTACCATGATGTATAACATTTTTTTTATATAAAAATTTATCATTTAAGGGGTGAAAATTGAATGAAAAAAACATTTATAAAACATTTGACATTATTTTTATAAGTTTTAATTTTTTTAATACCTATTTAAATTTTTATCTTTTGTTAAATTAGAATTTCGTATTTTGAAAGTTACACAAATAAAATATCTAAAAAATATTTTAGACAGCTTACTACTTACTAGACGACACCAATTCGAGATAACACCAATTTCCAACCTTCACGACCTTATTATCTATTCTGTGTGTTGTTAATTATTTCATCAGTCCTCATATAAGTTGAACTTTCACAAAGCTTAATGATGACGTTTGAACTAGTTTTGAGTAATAAATTAGTTTCGTTTTGTTAGAAAAAAAAAATTAAACAGTGAAAAATAAAAAGGTTTCCTTGGACCTTTATTGCCAGTGGAAAGTGTGTGCTATCATGTCATGGGCCTCTATAATGGACTATATTATGGGTTGGGGTATATACCCCTCCAGCTTTGTTTAATACACGTTCCTTCCACTTTTATTAATTAAATATTCATGTAAAATGTATGTTTTGCCCTTTTAATAAAATATAAAAAAATACCTACTCCCCATAAATTAAACCAACCCTAACCCTAATTTTAACCCTAACCCTAATTTGAGAGGTATTAACCATCGCCCACCGAACGCCACCGCCCCAAATAAAAACTCAGAAATTAAAAAACATTACAATTTACATAGAAAGTAAAAAATAAATCAACAAACCAGAGTCGACCAAAATTTCTTCCGTCGACATTGGTTTGTCGACTAAAAACACTACGGTCGACTCTGATTTGTCGACCAAAAACACTCCGGTCAGTAAGATTTTTTCGAAAGAATTAAAAAAAAAAAATTAAAATTTGAAATTTTCGACAATATTGAGTCGACCAAAAACACTCCCGTCGACAATAATTTGTGCACGAGAGTGTTTTTTGTTGACTCAATATTGTCGAAAAAAAAAAGCTGGAGGAGACGCAACAGAAAAAAATAGAGGAGTCGACCAAAATATGCTTACCTAGGGCGGCAGACGAGTAGCGGAGGCTGGACAAAAGGGAGGACGAAGCGGCTTTCTTGAGGTGGGGCGGCGGCGGCGCTAGGCAGCGGGAGATCGACCGCCGCCGCCTTGTGCAACAGAGAAAAAAAAATCTTACCTGAAGCGGGAGATCAGATGAAGGGCGACGACGGACGAAAGGAGTCGACCAATATTGAAGTGGACGGGGAGAGGGGAGGCACCGGACGGGGAGGGGAAGGGGGCTGGATGGCAAGCAAGAAAAAGAAAAAAAAAGGGCTGGGGCTGGACGACGGGCGGAGGGCGGTTGGGCGGTGGGCGTCGCAGGCGGCGTCGGCGAGCGTCATCGGCGGTGGGAGAGAAGAATGATTTTAGGGTTTTTTAAGGAGTTAGAAAAGATGAAGATAATGAGGTTTTAAGGGGTGTGTATTTATTCTACAAAATTTTATAAGAAAGAATATAATAGATAATTTAGGAGGGAGTGCATCGATCTTATGTGTATTTTGAGGGAGTCCGTGTATCGGGGGAGTGTATTAAACAAAGCTGGAGGCGTATATACCCCAACCCCTATATTATTATCTAGGCCCATCAAATTATATGTTAACAGGCTCACTCTTTTAAATTGTCACACTATTACACAAAAATGCTCCTCTACGTCTTGAAATATCATTTACAAATAAGTGAATATTAAAATGTAGAGCTGGTCTCCTGTGCATAATGTGCACCGTGCACACTAATGCATAAGTTAGTCCTTTATATATTAATATAGACGAAAAATACAACTAAATAACTGATGTTCAAGCGGTTACCGACTCTCTTTGTAAATATGAGGTCATCACAAAATTATCACTTTTCAATAATAATAGTAATGAAAAATTACCACTTTCACAAAATTATCACTTTTCAATAATATAGTAATGAAAAATTACCACTTTCTACTTTTTAAAAATTACCACTTTTCAATAATAATAGTAATGAAAAATTACCACTTTAACAAAATTACTACTTTTCAATAATAACAAAATTACCACTTTCTACTTTTCAATAATAATAGTTACCACACTTTTCAGTAACAAAATTATCACTTTTCAATAATAATAGTAATAATAGTTACCACACTTTTCAGTAACAAAATTATCACTTTTCAATAATAATAGTAATAATAGTTATCACTTTTCAATAATAATAGTAATAATAGTTATCACTTTTCAATAATAACAGTAATGAAATATTACCACTTTAACAAAATTACTACTTTTCAATAATAACAAAACTAGCACTTTCAGGAGGTACGACCTAAAAAGGGTAGACGTCAATACCAAAGAGATCAGGAACACGACGCTCAGACCAAAAATCGGTTTAAGGCTTTGGATAGAGAAGACAAAGGAAACCATGATAATCCCTTGGACAATGAAGACATGTGCACTCAAGGAGCGGGATCAAGGTCATCGAGGAACTCACAGGTAAGCATGGATACGTCGGCGACGACACATAACGATAGTCAGCCTCCTAGATTAAAATCAGTAATTGTGTTCCTCCACTTACTAAGACGATTGAATCGGATGACGTTGAGGAGGAGTTGAGGACGACAATGGAAGAAGAGAAATCAAGGATGCAAAATTCATCTCCCACGTCCCTTATCCCTGTGGAAAACTCAAACTCTCCAAGGTATAGGCGTATGGCAGCGGTGACACTGGGACGTTGGGGAGACATTGACTCAGATATGGAGGAATCGGACCAAGAGATAGATACTGAGCCGCCTGAGCAAGGATATGCCTCAGATATCCAATGAAGCTTGGAAGTGGAGTTGCGTATGAAGCGGAGCTGCTCTCAACGCAATTAAACTTGCATGGCTGCGGGGTTGGATGAGTATATGGATGGGAAGTGACGCAACTTATGTGCGGATTGGAGAAGAGTTTTAAATGGTGGGGACATGCCGCCAACATCATTGCAGCCAATACTAGCCAAAGACGACCACATGGAGTTCTATAGATCATTCATAATTTCTTGTCCTAGAGGAGCTATCCATTTTCCTTGACCTGGGTTCTCCCTAAGGAGGGTTTTTCTCGACAAGGTTTTTAATGGGGCTCCGGGCTCTTTAATGGAGTGTATTCATATGGCTTTAGGGTTTATTTAGTTATATAAGATCTAATTTCATCAACAAAACTACCACTTTCTACTTTTCAATAATAATAGTTACCACACTTTTTAGTAACAAAATCACAATTTTTCAATAATAATAGTAATACGGAGTAATAGTTATCACTTTTCAATAATAATACAATACTACAAAAAAGTCTGATTTTGATACCATTGATTTAGAGACAGAAATCCAATCCGTCTCTAATAAGTACGGATTAGAGACTGATTTGTAGAAAAATCGAGTTTTGAAACCAAAAATAAATGAAAATCAGTCTCTAACCGTACCTATTAGAGACAGATCCGTCTCTAAATCAATGGTATCAAAATTAGACTTTTTTTGTAGTAGTTACCACTAAATTACCACTTTTCAATAATAATAGTAATAATAATTATCACTTTTAATATATATATATATATATAATAACAGGATAGTCTCCATTTTGGGGCAACTACCTGTTTTCCCGCTCATTCTTATTTTCTATTTCTGGAAAATTATTTTTATTTTTTAAAAAGAATTTTTTATTCTGTCCAAAGCAATTATTAATTTTTTGGCACATGCTTCTTTTCTGAGAACCGAGCCTTTTCTGAGAACCCAACCCATATGCCTCTTGAAATTGCTTATGCTGCTTAAAATGAGGTGACTGTTGAGTTTCTTTATTTTGTTCAACAATTCAAATTCAAATCTGTAGAAGAGAAATTTATTTTACTTTGTATAAATGTTGATGTAGTGAATGGATGTGGAGCTATTTCTGGGATTTTCCTCCTTTGCTCTTCAAAATGGTTCTTTACAAATTCTTAATTTGTTGGAAATTTTCTCTGCTCCGTCGGGACACCCCATTTACAGGATCTCTTTCTTTCTTATCTCTTTCTCTGCTCTATACATTTTTGTAGAAATACATTCTGCTTTGCAAAAATGGCGGTGGGCGTAATAAGGCAAGGGATATCTTTAGGAAACTCCAACATGGTCAATTGCTACAGTCACCAGAGTCATGGTTTTTGTCTGTTTATTTGCTGAAAGATCAATTTACAGATTTGGGACATTTTTGTGGATTCTTTTTTTTTTTATCACTGTAACTTTTTTTTTTTGTTTTTTCATTTTTGTGGATTCTTATATTGGTTGAAGAAAATAAAGAGGAAAGCCCTATTTGCTTCATTGGAGAAAATTAAAGAATGTATAATTAGTTCTTGACCCTCTCTGTAATTTCTTGAATTTTAGTGAGATTTTACTTCTGTAATTTGTTATTTGCTACAAATAGTCCAAATTTAATACTTGGAAAAATATTCTTACCTCTACCAGGATTAGTTTATTTGAGTAATCTGTCTAAATTTTCATTAATGAAATTCTTCTTTATTATATTTTCACTTGATTAATCAAAGTTTCAGAAGAGTTACTAATTTTCTTTGTTTGCTATTCTTCACAACTTCGTGGAAATAGGTTATTACAGAAGAGTTACTAATTTTCTTTGTTTGCTATTCTTCACAACTTCGTGGAAATAGGTTATTACTGTGATGTGTGGCTTTAATTTATTGAGAAGAAAGATATATTTTTTTCTTTGGAGAAGAGTTTAAGTTTGAAGGTTATGGTTCTGCCCCACTCAGAAGTAACATGCTTTTCCTGGATTGTCACACATTTTTCTTCAATTCAATTTTTGTTTCAGTTTCTTCTTGGTTTGGCCTGTGTAATTTTTGTTTTGATTCAAATTTATTGACTGTTAAATTTCAATTGAGCTCCTATAAATACATGTATTGTTTCTTGCAACTCAATACTAGTTTCCATTGTCCACTGCAGAAAATTGACTATTAAATTAAAAAAAAATTATTTTTATGATATATTGATTTACACTCAAATATATTTGTTTCCTTCCACAGAATTGCAGGAGTGGCTCGAAGCTTAATGTTTGTCATCGAGACTAAATCCCTTACAAAATATATTGGGACTTGAAGATACAATCTATATTAACTTATGAAATGCCTATTTTATAAAAATAGAAGATTTGCTTAAAGTTTGCCGAGTTCTTGCAATATCGCTTGAGACAATACTTTATACGGAGTACTTTTTTTTTTTATGTGTTTTAGAGTTTGTTCATTTAGAAATAAAATATACTTTGTAGTACAAAATATCCGACTATGATCATCTTATGTCTTATTAGATGGGTTGAAATTATTGATTTGAGATTGAATAAGGTTTTCTCATTGAATTTGGCTTCAGACCTTCAGTTAATCTTTTTATTTGAGTATATTTTTAATAAATTGATTGTTTGCCCTTTCTTTTTAAAGGAAATTGATTGTTTTCTTAAACTTATGTATTTCACGCATACTCACTCAAGAAATAGTGATTTTGTTCGTTGATGGTAAAATATCATGAGATGATTTTTAACATTTTACCATTAAGAAATTTGTTTTTCCATAAACTTTACTTTCTGCCACCATTTTCAACTTTTTACTATGTCTAACTTTCAATTGAAACTGATTATTCAAGATACTTGAATTTAAATTAACATGAGAAGTGAGTATATTATTTACTATGTCAATTTTTAATTGAAACCGATTATTCAAGATACTTGAATTTAAACGAACGTGAAAAGTGAGTAATGAGCCACGAGACTCAGATTTAATATATTTTACAAAAATGTGAGTTACAAGCTTTAGAGAAGAAAGATAAGTCAAGAAGAAAGCAGGGGGTGAGAGATTTAATGGGCTGATTTTGAAAGTTTAAGTACTGAGCATAATTAAATTAATATCAATTTATATAATTGAGTTCAAATTATGTCAATTGTATAAATAGTGATTTTGTTCGTTGTTTATGATATTTGTTTTCACGGAATAATATTTAGTATATAAATTGCTAGGTAATTTAATTGAAAAGTCAAAATAAATTTATATTTCAATCTATTTTACGTCGCACCGTGCATCGCACGGGAGAATTACTAGTAATAATAGTAATAATAGTTACCACTTTTCATTGTTTTATACTCCCTCTGTCCCATAGGAATTTGCACACTTTCCATATATGAATGTTCTATATCAATTTGCACACTCCATAAAAGAAAATATCTTCACAACCCTCACCCTTGAAATATACTCATATTTACACATATGCCATTATTTTTCCACACTCAATCTACTTTTTACTTTACTTTATTCATAAAAGTTTACAAAACTACCCCTCAAAACATCAATCATTACACCTTTTCTTACACATTTCTTAAAATGTGTGCCGGTCAAAGGGTGCAAGTTCCTCCGGGACGGAGGGAGTATTTTTTTTCAGTAACAAAATTACCACTTTACAATAAAGTTATCACTTTTCAATAATAATAGTTACCACTTTTCTGTAACAAAATTACTACTACTTTTCAATAATAATAGTTACCACACTTTTCAGTAACAAAATTACCACTTTTCAATAATAATAGTAATAATAGTTATCACTTTTCAATAATAATAGTACGTTATTACTTTTCAGTAACAAAATTACAACTTTTCAATAATAATAGTTACCGCTTTTCAATAACAAAATTACTACTTTTCAATAATAATAGTTACCACTTTTCAATAAAAAATAACTACATTTAACAAAATTACATTTAAAAAAAAAAAGAACTTACACTTTTAATAACAAAATTACCATATTTAAAAAAAAAAAAAAAAAAAAACACTTTTCACACCCTACTAAACTCTTCCTCTGGCTATTTCTCTCTCTATCTATACAATGATTAATTTGGGGTGATTCCTCTATCCCTACATACAAAATATATATTGCAACAACAAATACTAACGCTGGATTGAGAGGGTGTTGGTACAATTACACGCGGTTCCTTCGGATACGAGAGCGCCTTTTTGTGAACTTGGGAATTAGGGTTAGTGATTACTGTCTTTTTGGGAACAAGCATTTTGAGCTGTTTGGATTGTATCTCGCGCTTTGTCGAAGGCGCACAGTGGAAAAAAGAAACATAAAGTAAAAAGTAAGAGTTGGCACACTATGTGATCAGTTAACCCTTATTATTTACAAAAACGGATATTAAAACAAAGTTGCAATGGGCGAAGCGGTTACTGTGTCTACTCCTTAGATTTGAGGTTGTGGGTCGAAACCCATGATCCACTTTTCAGTATTAAAGATTACCACTTTTCAATATTATGAAACAACACTTTTAAGTAACTATTTTTCAGTAATAAAATTATCACTTTTCAATAATTATAGTAACCACTTTTCAGTAATAAAATTACTATTTTTCAATAATAATAGTTACCAATTTTTAGTAACAAAATTACCACTTTTTAATAATAATAGTTACCACTTTTCTGTAATAAAAGTTACCACTTTTCAATAAAAAATAATTTAACACTTTTTAAAATACTTAAAAACCCAACTCAAGCACACAACTAGGAAATTAAATTTTGAAAAAAGCACAACTCAAGCACACAACTAAGAAATTAAATTTAAAAAAAGCACAGAGCTATAGCCATAGCCATAGCCACAGCACATCACATACTCCAAGTTTTTTGGCTTCTACTGTCATTCCAGTTACCACATTTCATCTTCTCCAATCAACCCCTAAACCAGGCCCCAGCACGCTTGAAGCCACCCACGTTTTCTTATTCTAAATTTCAAATTTCTGCAAGCAAGTGAAAATTGTTCTTCAAATATTTAAAGCCCCAAATGCTTGCTTGTGCGTAACTTGTGTCCCCTTTGTTCGCGTGGACGGAGCCGCCGCGCACAGAGGGGTTCACCATCGCCGTCAAGACGCTGAGCGGCGTGCAGAGGAGGCGACGGTCTCCATGTGCGTCCGGGAGAGGAACTTCGAGTGGGAGTAGATGGCCGGAACTAAGGAAGACAAACACAGTGGAAGGTGTGGACATTTTTTAGGGTTTACATGTTCTCTCAAATAAAGAAACAGAGAAGGAAGAAAGAGAAGAAAGAAAGGAAAAGAAAAAAATTGTAGAAAAAAACAGAAATAAAAGCGGTTAAAAAATGTGAGTGCACCACATCACTTTGGTTTGTATACTTTCCCAAAAAGTAATTACGTAAATAAGAAATTAATTAATTATATCATACCATTTACAACTATACACTAAAAGGGAGTAAAAAAAATATAGATAATGTCAAATTAAAGATATAAAATTAAATAAATATGTATCAATATTTAAGATTTGCTATGATGTATTTTCACCAAATCTAGCCCTGTACCAAGGATGGATGGATCAATTCCTTTTAATCACAAGAAAATCTTCGAATAAAAAATCTCACGAATATATATATATATATACTAGAGTAGAACCTGTGTTTTACACAGACTTTAAATAAACGAGAACCTGTGTTTTACACAGACTTTAAATAAACGGTTTAATATTTAATATTACACCTATTATGTATTTATTTCATTTATATTTTAATATTTACATTTTGTATGATAGATTATTATATTATAATTACACTACAAGAAAACTGCAATTTAACCGTGAAAAAAATTGTCGCTAATTCTAATATTTTCGTCGCTAACGTGAGTTAGCGATGAAATAATTTTGTCGCAGGATTTGTTGCTATACGCCCGTCGCTAACGTGTTTGCGACAAAAAAAATTAATTTTGTCGCAAATATTTGCGATGAAAATTTGAGTTTCATCGCAAAAATATTAGTGACGAAAATTTGAGTTTCATCGCAAAATATTAGCGACGAAAAATATAAGTTTCATCGCAAAACATTTGCAAACATTTCGTTGCAAATGTTAGTGATGAAACCCATATTTTTGTCGCTAATATTTGGCTATGATATCTGATTTACGAATCATTCTCTAAACCCACTTTCGTACTCGACCAACCCAACCTGCACCCACACCCGACCCGACCCACCCTAACCGACCCCAACCGAACCAACTCAATCGTTCTCTAAACCCACTTCCGCACTCGACCCGCCCCAACCCGCACCCACACTCGACCCGACCCGACCCGACCCGCCCCAACCCCCAGCCGCCCCGCACCCACATACCCCCTCCCTCATTTTATTTAAATAAATATTTTATTTGATCTTGGTGGGAATTGATCCCGGGTGGATGGCGTCCATAGCTGGGCGCCTACCACTCGGGCAGACAGCTCTTTGATTCAATTTTTAATATTAATTATATATGTATTCAATTGTTACTAATTTAGTAGTTATTTTTACTCATTTAATAATTTATTTCACATTTATTAATTGATTAATTTTTAACTTGTAAGTTGTAACAATTATATATATATATATATATATGTGTATATATATTGTAATTTTTAAAACAATTCCAATTGTAAAAAATCAATGTTACTTTAACAATTAAAAAAAACAATAAATATTCAATCCAATCTTCATTCTCTCATCTTTATGTCATCTTCATTTGCATCATATCATATTTATAAATATTTTTATTAACATTCATACTGATTTATAAGACATAAAATTTGGAGAATTATTAAACATTTAATTATATAAATCGATTTTCTTGATTTATTATGCATAATTGATTTAATATTAGCCACAAAATATAATTTTCATTGTTTTTCTTATTATTAACAACAAAATAAAATAATTTGTTAAAAGTGTAGAGATAAAATATTTTAATTTTGTTGCAAATATTAATTCCAAGAAATTAGCCACAAAAAATATATTTCATCGCAAAATAATAGTGACTAAATATAATTTTCATTGTTGTCCTAATTATTAACAACAAAATAAAAGAATTCGTTGTTAGTTTAGTGATGCAATATTTTTATTTCATCGCATAAAGTAATTTCGATAAATTAGCCACAACAAATTATATTTCATTGTAAAACTTTAGCGACAAAATAAAATTTTCATTTTTTTTTTCTGATTATTAACAACAAAATGAAGCAATACGTTGCTAGTATAGCGATGAAATATTTTAATTTCATCGCAAAAATTAATTTCAATAAATTAGCCACAAAAATTTATATTTCATCGTAAAATATTAGTGAAGAAATATAATTTTCATTGTTGTTCTGATTATTAACAACAAAATGAAGCAATTTGTTGCTAATATAGCGATGACATATATAAATTTTGTTGCAAAAATTAATTTAAAGAAATTAGCCACAAAATTTTCAATTTCATCGCAAAATATTAGCAAGAAAATATAATTGTCATTGTTGCTCTGATTATTAACATCAAAATGAAGCAATTTGTTGCTAATATAATGATGAAATATATAAATTTTGTTGCAAAAATTAATTTCAAGAAATTAGCCACGAAAATTTATATTTCATCGCAAAATATTAGCAATGAAATATAATTTTCATTGTTGTTCTGATTATTAACAACAAAATGAAGCAATTTGTTGCTAATATAGCGATGAAATATATAAATTTTGTTGCAAAAATTAATTTCAAGAAATTAGCCACAAAAATTTCTATTTCATCGCAAAATATTAGCAACGAAATATAATTTTCATAGTTGTTCTGATTATTAACAACAAAATGAAGCAATTTGTTGCTAATATAACGATGAAATATATAAATTTTGTGGTAAAAAATAATTTCAAGAAATTAGCCACAAAAATTTCTATTTCATCGCAAAATATTAGCAACGAAATATAATTTTTATAGTTGTTCTGATTATTAACAACAAAATGAAGCAATTTGTTGCTAATATAGCGATGAAATATATAAATTTTGTTGTAAAAAATAATTTCAAGAAATTAGCCACGAAAATTTCTATTTCATCGTAAAATAATAGCGACGAAATATAATTTTCATTGTTGTTTTGATTATTAACAACAAAATGAAGCAATTTGTTGCTAATATAGCGATGAAATATATAAATTTTGTTGCAAATATTAAATCTAACAAGTTAGCGACGAAAATTTATATTTCGTTGCTAAAAATTGATTTTAGCGATGAAATTTAGATTTGTCGTAAAATTTTCGTCGCTATTCCCCCTGTTTCTTGTAGGGTTAAATATTACACCTTTTATAAGAGTTTTTATTGTATATTGCTAAGTTTATTTGTGTAATTAATTTTTTTTTATATTAATTGTAATTTAAATTGTATATTATAATGTAAAATAACTACAAACTCTAAATTATATAGGGACTATATAAAAGCTTTTACTCAATAAAGTTAATCCACGAACTCACCAATTCATTTATAGAAAACACTAATTGCCAATAGGTCCTATCTTTAGAAATTTTATTATCATCGATATTACTGAAAACAGTATAGGTTCAAGACTTGAAGCTAAAACATTCTTTGTAGTAACTTAACATTATACAACATCGTGTGTTGCGTTGTCAGAATTTCAGATCTAGAACAAACGGGCAATAGGGATTCAACGGTGCCTGGTGAAAATAGAGAGTGAGTAATACAGATAGAAAAACACTGAGATAAAACAGTAAACTGATGAGAATAGAATTTTAGAATTTGAGATGGCGAGGATGAATGAACCAACCATATATGATTCATTGCATTGCTATAAACACTTATATATGTGGCTTTGAAAATTAAAGTCTCGATGACACATCATATTTTCTTATTGTATTCTCCCTTTGAGATCCACATCCGCACACTTATATAAATATATATATATATATATATATATATATATATATATGACTCTGTTTGAGAACCAACCATATGCCTATTGTTGGTCCTGAAAGGAGTATATAACAAGTGTATGGGGGGGGGGGGGAGGGGGGGAATACACTTGTATGAAATAGAGATGTATAACTTCATAAAGATAACCAACCTACAAAGTACTATTGAGTACTTAGTTGAATGACTATCTAAGTGAGTTATAAGTGTGGAATTAGTGGTTGACCCTTTAGTTTAAACTCCTTTAAGTTCTGAAATCTCTTCAATAGAACAGTCCAGTTTACAGGGACCTTGTCCAAATCAGGTTTGCACAGTCTTAAGTATATGTCCTTTGAAAGATCAGTTTTGTGTGCAGTGTTGAATGTATGAAAGTACTTGAAAGTAAATCAACACAAGAGTTTATAGTGGTTCAGAGACTCAAGCTCCTACATCCACTTTCCCTGATTTAACAGGATAATTCCTTCACTCTTGGAATTAACTTGTTTTATAGTGCCAATGTGCACTTGATCAAGAACACCACTCCTTGGTGAATTGATCCCTAGGATGTCTAGAGTCCTAGTACCCTTTCTCAACTCAGAACTGAACTGTTCTTCTCTAAACAGTCAGCTCCTACCACTTCTACTACTACAACCTTCTCACTTTCTCACTTGAAAGGTATAAGGGTTGAAGTAAGGTTCCAACTAATGAGATATCCTTTACAATGAGGATCAGTGTATAAGGATAGGATATCTCTCTAAGCTTTGTATGGATATGCAATTGAGTTCAGCTTAGATGAAGTGTATGTAGAATAAGAATGTCTTTTGAGGACTTTGAAGCTTCAGAGTAGATTGATAGTTGGATGGATAGTGGATGCTTCAAATGGTCTTCACACTTCTGTATTTATAGACAAATTTGAGGATTTGCCCGTTGGAGAGGCAGCCCCAAATGTCTATAAATGTCTTCCTTGAGCTCTTCAAGCTGGAAGACAAATTCTTGATAGTGACATGTCCTCATTTGGGAAATAAACGGTTGTAAACACTTGGACAACTCTGCTTATAACTATCAGTAGACTTTGCTTATCAGCAAGGTTGGCATGCTCTTCAGATGACTTGGCTCTTTCCATGTTTCCTATACATAATTCTTTGAATATCTTAGTGCATTGATGTCTTGACCTCTTCAGCATAGTTGGCCTTTGAGCTTCAGAAGACTTGTTCTGGTTTAATTGTGTTGAGACAACTTTGCTGGACAACTCTACTGAATTTGACATTTTAATTGCAGTCGAGCATGATCTCCAAGATCTATTCCACTTAGTTGATCTTCAGCTAGGTTGTTTCATACTAGGCTGACTATAATCAGCATACATGTCCTTCAGTAGACTTAAGATCAATCCAAGGACTGAGCCTTGAGGGGACTAGAAGCAATAAACTTTTAAGCATGTGTTCCCCCTCACTTTGTGCATCTGTAACTTCTAAGAGTTGCCTAACATATCAGCTTCTCAACTAGCCTTATGCTATATGTTCTAACATACTTAGAACATAATCATCTTTGACTTAGGCATGTTTCAGGGAGTTTTGGTATTAAATCAAAACACTTCTCATTTTATTCCCAACACCTATGATTCATTGCATTGCTATAAACACTTATATATGTGGCTTTTAATCCCTAGGAGTTAGCCTAGTGGTGTAGGCTTGAGACTTAGGAGTGTGTTCCTCTCTAGGTCTCAGGTTCAAAACCTCTAAGGTGCAAACAATTTCTATGGGGCCATGTCCATACAGAGCGCAAAACTCTGGCTTTAAACGGGACCCCTGCAAGTGGGCGGTAGGATTGGTCCCCTCGAATTATTCGGTCATCGAACCGGAAACCGTGACATAAAAAAAAAACTTATATATGTGGCTTTGAAAATTCAAGTCTCGATACACATCATATTTTCTTATTGTATATATTCTCCCTTTGAGATCCACATCCACACATCATACTTTGAAGATAAAAGAAAGTATTTAAGCAAAAGAATAGTAGTTACAGGCTGAAAAGTAATACTAAGTAAAGTTGGGACCTCCTACATGTAGTCAGGGTGTCGTAAGGTGTCGTAATAACTACCATAGTCAGTTAATCTAAGCCATTAAAAATCTAATCTAAAGGCTTAAACTTGATGACCTTTTGTACAATTTACGGTATGTATTCATCGTATGTGTCGTAATGTATCATAAATTTATATTTTCTATTAAATTAAATTAATTAAAATATATTACTGTAAAATTACATTTTTATCCTTATACAATAAAATATGTAATGTTAAAATTACATATTTACCCTTATGATATTAATAAAATTAATAACAAAAAATAAATCAAATCAATTTATTAACAAAAAAAAAATAAATCAAATTAAACCTTAAAGAAATCAAATTCATTAAAACTTAGTTAATACATGCGTTTTCAATTTCACCCGTTTTTATCCTCCATGCGACCCATCATCCGCCGCTCAGCTTCCGCGCCGCCTGCCATCCGCCGTCAACTGATTTTGAAATTCTTGTTAGAATTTTCGATTTTCTCTGATTGATTTTTTTTACGAGTTCTATGGTCGATTTCTTGATCGAATTCTACACTCAAACTTGGAGTTGTTAAAATTGGGGTTGAGTTGTTTAATAGTATTTTTTTTTAAGTTGACTCAAATCAAATAGAAACTTGATTGATCAACAAGTGTTCGACAAAATGCCTCAAATAAAATTTGCAACTGAATTTAGCAATTTAGCAAAGGAAGTACTGTGGGGACGACAAAAAACCTGATTTCTAATTTCAGATTAGTATTACTATCACACTGTGTAGGGAATATACTGTGGATGCGTGATGTTTGAGTTTTTGTATTTATCATAAGTTTAAAAAAGAATGCTACTGAAGCAATTGCCTATTTTAACGCCTCGTTCAAGTTTTTTTTTTTTTTGAGAAAGGCCTCGTTCAAGTTAATGAAGAATAGAATGACATCTCAAATTCTCTTGAATTTCATTTTCTGTGGGAGAACTCATACTAAAAACTTTATTAAGAATGTGCCAGACTAGATGGAAGGGAATTGGGGACGACAAAAAAACCTAATTTCTAATTTAACTAATCTATTATTTAATTATTATATGGATTGGTTTATTTAATTTTTAAAATAATAATATTTGTATAAAAAGGGTAGAACAATAATTTTACTTAATATATATATGTATATATTTTAAAAATAATTTAAATAAAAGAAGGGTAATATAGTAAATAACAAAATACAACTTAAAAAATGATATAAATAACTTAAACCTGTATAACAGGTAGCAGGTCGTTACGACGTTTACGACGCCACGTGGCACGATTCGACAAAGTGACTATGTAGTCACTTTGTAAAATTTGATTACCGTAAGAATTGCCCAGGATAGATCCTCCAATCCAATGTTGTTGGGATATGAATCCTAGACAAGTCCTACATGATGATTAAAAGATAAAGATGAAGTTTTGATAAGCCAAAAGTAGTTTGAATTTTTCTAAGTGTTGACTGATCTAGTCTAGTTAAGAAGGAGTCATCTTGAACAGACCAGTAGAGTTCACATGTGAAAGATAAGTGTTGTTATTATGTTAAAAGATAAGTACGATTTATAAGTACTTCACATTTGCTATTTGTATACATATTAGATTGTTATTGAGCTATAATAATCATTGTATAGAGCTCATGATTTTCGTATGTAATAGATAGATTCATTGTATAGTTTGTAAGTTGACTAAGCTATAAAGCTTAAAGTAATGTAATAGTCTTGTTAGGATTAGAATAGTCTACTATTGAAGATTGCACAAGAAGACCGGACAAGAAGGGTTGAAGTCTACTACACAAGACAGGTAGTCTACTCAACAAGACAAGTGCATATACAAGACTACACAAGACAAGTCAACTAGAAGTAATTTGAAGTAAAGTTCAAATGAAGCGCGTGGAAAGATAAGAATCAAAGTTAGTTAGAAATAACTAATTTACAAGAAACGCGTGAATGGATAAGAAGATTCAGTTGGAAGTTAGTTTTCAAGAAGAGTTGGTTACAACTAACTAAGTTCTTGAATTTGAAGTCTATAAATACCTCAAGGTGTTTATCATTAGAAGACTACTGCAAATACATATACTGAAGATTTACTGAAGCATTCGAAGCTTACTCACAGAGTTCATTGAAGTTCAGAAAGCAAGTCCGCTAGTGAAGTGAAGAAACCAGAAGACTGCTACTGAATAAGTTTTTAGTTTTTGTTTGTTGTTATCAAGTTGCTAGATACTTGTTAAATTTCTAGTAAGATCGTAGACATATCTGGTGGTATAGTCTTAGAAGATCTAGTGGAAACATCACAACTGGGTTGTGAGAGTGGACGTAGACAAGTTGTCGAACCACTATAAATTGTTTGTGTTGATTACTTTATTGTTTTGTTTTAATTTCTTAATTGTTTACACACATAACTGAACAAGACAAGTTGAGTATAGAACAGAGTTCTCGAATTTTGAAGATTGAGTATAAACTTTAGTTGGGCTCATTATTAATTTCGTATTCCGCATTTTGTAATTCTGATATATCGAAAGATTTTAGAAAAGTCTATTCACCCCCCTCTAGACGTTTTCTTTAGCTTCCCTCGATATTAACTCATCTTCGGGACCTACAAGTGGTATCAGAGCAGTAGTTTACGAACTGCTGTTTCTTGATAACCGACTTAAGACTTAGGGTGAAGTCTTGGTCCATGATTGAATTTGCTTACGTGCTCTTGATCAACATTCCTGTTATATCTGTTTCTTGTTCCCTGTTCTTGATCTATCTGCTTCTTGATCATATAACTGGTTAGCACTAATCTACTTGCTTAAAAATGTCTCTTGAAATAAGTGCTAATAAGTTGCCCAAGTTCCAGGTTCAGGACTACGACTACTGGAAATTGCGTATGGAAGCGATTTTCAGCTCCACGCACGATCTGATGATCTCTGTTGTGACCGAGGGTCCGATCGTGACAATGGTCCCAAATACTGCAAATCTTGACAAAGACAAACCAATTGGCACCCTCGTCAAGAAACCAAGGTCTGATCTAACCTCAGAAGAAATGCGTCAAAATAATTTGGATAGTTTGGCGAAGAATTACATCTTACACACTCTTCCTAACGAGTATCTAGGAAAAGTGTTAAAATGTAAAACTGCCAAAGAGATGTGGGACAGATTAGCTATCATTTGTGAAGGGACATCCCTGATCAAAGAGAGCAAATTATCCACTGCTGTCCAAAGATTTGAATCATTTCGGATGAAAGCTGGCGAAACTATCGACCAGCTGGATACTCGTTTTACTAAAATCATGAATGACCTTGAAGTTCTTGGTAAAACTTATACTCCTCGTGAAATAAATCTTAGGATTCTTAAGAGCTTAGATCCTCGATGCAAAATGGTAAAGATGCTAGTTAAGAATACCCAAGACATAGATAAGTGGAGTGCAGAGACCATGTTTCAAACTCTTAAAGCCCATGAGTTTGATTTAGACGAAGATGAACCTGTAGCTAGTAGTGACAGAGAACATGCTGTATCTAAGAACGTTGCCTTTAAGTCTAGCTCTTCTAAGTCCACTAAGGTAGACAGGTCTAAGTCTAAAACTAAGTCTGCCTCTGTAAAAGACGAGTTAGATACTGATCTTAGTCTGAAGGATCAGGTGAACCTCATGGTTAGAAAGTTTGATAGGCTGAATAAACGTTTCGGAAGATACAAGAAGTTCTATAGGGATCATAGAGCGTCTACTTCTAAGAACTCGTCTGAGACCAGACGAGACCAAAACTCGTCCGAAAGGAGAGACGAAGTCTCGAAAGGTAATAGGCGAGATAGAGAGTCTGACGATAAGAAGATTCAGCGTTCGGATAGACGTGATAAGCGTAGGGATACATCTCCTATTAAAAAGGCTACTAATGATCTCTTGTGCTACAACTGTGAAAAGCCAGGTCACTACATTTATGAATGTCCAGACCTGAGCACTGACGATCGAGAAGAACGTAAAGCTCGAAGGGAAAGAAGATACAACCGTGGCAAGAAGGCAATGATGGCCAATGATGACTCTGATTCGGATTCAGACAAGTTGCCATCGTCCTTATCTAGCTACCCATCTGATCAAGACCACGACGAAGCATTCATAGTAGATGATGGCCTATGCTGCATGGCTAAAATCGACCAAGAGGTATCATCTGCTACTTCTTTTCAATCTTGTGATGATTCTGATACTGATGAAAGTGACACTGCTAGTAGTGAAGTAGGAAGTAGTCTACAGCACTCTACTAGTGCTATTGAAGACGACCTTCTACTTGCTAACCAAGCATTCATCGAAGTCAGTGATGAGAACATTGCATTAAAACAAGAAATCATTGATCTTAAGGAAGCTCAGTCTAAAGTAGATCCTAATGTAACAGTCCTAAATGAACGCTTGACTGAAGAGTTGAGACAACTCAAAGAAAAGTGTGCATTGACAGACAGGTTATATCAAGACCTACTTAAGACACATGCAACTGAGAGAAATGAATTCAATGTTTTAAAGAGCAAGTGCAATAGACTTGAAGAACGTAATAAGTTCTTAGAGACCGAGGTTGTCACATTAGATCTCAAGCTTACTGACCTGGTTAACTCTTCAAAGATTAACCTTGAATTGTCAGATAGGTATAGAGATCCAGGTGACAAGACTGGTATAGGTGCTGAGTCATCTAGCTCGTCTACTCGAGTCATTAAGAACCCTACTACTACTAACGCTAGACTTTTGCCAAATGATAAAAGAAAAGGACCTATGATATACGATATTGGTACTCCATCTCAAGGTACTGTATCTAAACAAGCTCGAGTTAACATTCCGATTACCAAGGGAGGTAAAAAGAATGGTAACAACAAGCCTGTTCCACCTAGAACTAATCTTCAAAGGACCACTAATCGTGGACGACCCAACCAGGTCAGATACGAGGACTGGTATCCTGAGAAGACGAGTACTAGATAGGTACATACTAGACGACAAGAGCCTAGACCTCCTTTCATAAGGCAGTCTCAGCTCTACTCGTCTAGACCTAGACAGGTAGCTCCAAAATATCGTACACAAGCTGTCCTATATCCTCCACCTTTATCATATGATATTATTAGTGAGGAAAGACCCAAACGCGTCTATAAACCGTATGGACCTAATGCATATAAACCCTACTCTGACTATCATAGACCAGTGCCTGCTCAAGTAGAGATTAAGTCGAAAGGCTATCTCCAAAGAGTAGACCCGAACTCGACTGATAGGCCAGAGAAGGACAACAAGGTCTTATTTTGCAACAAATATGGGCGAAAGCTTAAAAGATCGAACTTGTTCAAGACTCCAATGTATATCTGGATTCCTCTGAACATGACTAACCCCCAAGGACCCCAATAAACAAATGGGTACCTAAATTATTGAATATCATCTATTGCAGGGTCGACTTGACTTGTATAAGAAGGGTGGCTCAGTAGGAGAAACCTGGTACATAGACAGTGGTTGTTCGCACCACATGACTGGTACCAAAGCTCTCTTGTCTAGCTACCATGAGCAAGAAGGACCAAAAGTAATATTTGGTGATAGCTCCACTGCTGTCACTAAAGGATTTGGTTACATCCGGAATGGAGACGTTGAGATCCAAGATGTCTCATATGTTGAAGGTTTGAAATATAACTTACTCTCTGTTTCACAGTTTTGTGATCGTGGATACAAAGTGCAGTTCAAGAGCTGCAAATGCGAAATCATTGACAAAAGGACGCACACAGTCCTACTAGTCGGCGTAAGACAAGGAAGTGTGTACATAGTGAACTGGAACAGTTGTCCGAGGGACACCTGCCTACTTACTAAGAATCCTAAAGAACTTGGCTGGCTCTGGCATAGACGCCTCTGTCATCTAAACTTTAAGGTACTTAATAAGATAGCCAGAGATTACCTTGTAGAAGGTATTCCCAATGAAGTTTACTACAAGTCACATGTATGCACGGCCTGTCAACAGGGTAAACAGGTTAAAGGTTCTTTTAAGTCAATTCCTACTCTCTCAACTAGTAGAGTCCTAGAACTCCTACATATGGATCTTCATGGTCCAATAACTCCTCCAACCTTGAATGGTAGAAGGTACACACTTGTTGTAGTAGACGACTATTCTAAGTTCACTTGGGTAGTCTTTCTACACAAGAAGAGTGATACACAAACACTTCTGCCTGAACTGTTGAAGAAGTTACAAGTTGAGAAGAACCAGTCTATTGTCAAAATTCGAAGTGACAAGGGAACTGAGTTCATTAATTGCTATATCAAAGAATTTTGTACTAAACGTGGTATCCAGCACCTTACTAGTGCAGCTAGGACACCACAACAGAACGGTGTAGCAGAAAGAAGGAATCGAACTCTTAAAGAAGCCTGTAGGACCATGTTAGCTGAGTTCAACACACCTCAAAAGTTTTGGGCTGAAGCTATCAACACTGCATGCCACTCACAAAACAGAAGCGCGATCATTAAAGCACTAGGCAAGACACCTTATGAGGTTTGGAAAGGTAGAAAACCCAGAGTTTCATATTTCCATATATTTGGCTGTAAGTGTTTCATTCACAACAATGGAAAGAGCAAGTTGAATGCTTTCGATGCTAAAGCAGACGAGGGGATATTTTTAGGATACTCCTCGACTAGCAAAGCATTTAGGGTATTCAACTACTCAACTCTTTGTGTGGAAGAAACACCACATGTGGTTTTCGATGAATCTCAACAGGATTCGTCTGCCGACAAGATCAGTAAGAAGGTAACTGATCTATCGATCGAATCTGACAAAGATTCAGAGATATATGAATCAGTTCAAGCCTACAACCCATTCCTAAAAGCTCTCGACTCTGATGATAAGGAGAAGGTAAGTGCTCAAGGTAAGTCTTATAGACCAGTAGACATGCCTGCTCTAGTTGACTCTACTACTCCTGGTAAATCTGTTGATGATACAAATGATGTTGACATGCATGATGCTGTACATGATATAGATGATGATAGTATTCCATTTAAGAATAGGAAAACATGGAAATCCGCGCATGACACTGAAAATATCATTGGTGACTCTACTATTGGTGTAAAGACTAGACGACAACTCTTTGAGTCGCAAGAACAGCCGAGTCCAACTATGTTTTGCTGGTGTTGTTTCCTCTCTGCTATTGAGCCTACCACTGTTAAAGAGGCATTGGCTGATAGTAATTGGATCATCGCTATGCAAGACGAGTTGAACCAGTTTGTTCGAAACGACGTCTGGGAACTTATCGATAGGCCGAAACATCATAATGTAGTTGGCACTCGATGGATCTTCAAGAATAAGAAAGATGAGAATGATTTAGTCGTTAGAAATAAGGCTAGATTAGTCGCCCAAGGCTACTCACAAGCTGAAGGCATAGACTATGATGAAACTTATGCTCCTGTTGCTAGACTAGAAGCCATTCGATTGTTCCTTGCATATGCTGCTCACATGAAGTTTACTGTATATCAAATGGATGTTAAAAGTGCATTTCTTAACGGTATTCTTGCGGAAGAAGTGTATGTTGAACAACCTCCAGGTTTCGAAGTCAAAGGCAACCAGGTGTACAGATTAAAGAAGGCCTTATATGGACTAAAGCAAGCTCCAAGAGCATGGTATGACACTCTATCTCTCTTTCTATTGGAAAATGGTTTTACTAAGGGCAAGGTCGATCGAACCTTGTTCAGAAGACAAGAAGGGAAGGACATTTTACTCGTCCAAATTTACGTAGATGACATCATTTTTGGGTCACCTAACAAAAAGCTGAGTGAAAGTTTTTCAACACTCATGCAAAGTAAATTTGAGATGTCTATGATGGGTGAAATGAACTACTTTCTTGGACTTCAAGTAAAACAAACTCCGGAAGGTATTTTCATAAATCAGGCGAAGTACACTAGAAATATTTTAGACAAGTATGGGATCAAAACATGTAAGTCCACTGGTGTACCAATGCAACCAACTTACAGAATGGATCCAGATGAGAACGGTAAATGTGCTGACCAATCTTATTATCGTGGCTTAATTGGTTCTTTACTGTATCTAACTGCTAGTAGACCTGACATTGCATTCTCTGTTGGTGTTTGTGCTCGATTCCAAGCCAATCCAAAAGAAAGTCACATGGAAACTACCAAAAGGATCTTGAAATATTTGAAAGGGACCATCAATCGTGGTATATGGTATCCTTCAAATGATGATCTATCCTTAAGTGGGTATTCAGACCCAGACTTTGGAGGCTGTAGAATAGATAGGAAATCTACTTCTGGTTCTTGTCAATTTCTAGGCACAAAACTCATATCTTGGTTTTCTAAAAAGCAGACTAGTGTAGCAACTTCAACTACCGAAGCCGAGTACATGGCTGCTGGTAGCTGTTGTAGTCAACTTCTCTGGCTCATGCAACAGCTTCGTGATTACAATATACATGAATCAAATGTTCCTATTTTCTGTGATAGTAATAGTGCAATTGCCATTACACAAAATCCTGTTCTGCACACACGATGTAAGCATGTTGATGTGAAGCATCATTTCATACGTGATCATGTAGAAAAGAAGGATATTCGCATGGAAAAGATTCATACTGATTTTCAAAGAGCTGACATTTTTACAAAACCATTAGCTGAGGCACGATTTCGTGAGTTATGCATTAGTCTAGGACTAATTGATTTAGACCCGACTTGCCTATAGCTATGTACTAACAAGACAGGTACATCAATAAGAGGAAACAAGATCACTAGACCAGAGCACTCGACTACTCACGCAATAGACAGGTATACAAGGCTAGACTAGATGACCAAACAACCCGATGAGGAAGCTGGTAAAGCTGAGGGTAATACTAAGGGAATAAAACGTTTAAGGGGGAATCTGTGATTCCTTAAATATCCTTACGTTGACTCTTATGTGTGTTATACAGTCATCTTGTTCGAAACCTTGATCATTGCTCTCGATTGATATTCATCTTATTTATGTTATTTTACCTGTACCTACGATTATGCATTGCAAATGATAAAGATAGGTACATGAAGACGTTCGACGATTGAGATAGACAAGCACAGTCGAAGGGGGAACTCGACTGGTGTTCTTAAGGCTACTCGTCTTGTGAAGCTTAAAGGCTACTCGTCTGTTCTGGATAGACTCGAACAGACAAGCTAAGTGTTTCTAGTGATTGATATATGTTAAGTGTTTTGACAAATCGAATCAAGGGCATTTTTGTAATTAGATAATGCTAGAATTTGAAAACCCTAGAATTGGATTTATACACTCCCATTTAATGAGGTGTATACACCCAGTTCGAACACGACTACTTTAGGTCAGATGAGTTCACTCCCCTGTCCTAAGTAAGTAGAGCCGGATTTCAAATTTTACAATATCAAATCACATTATATTCTCGATTCCGTAACTGAATCCCAAAGGTCTCGACCGTTGGATCTAATCCTTCAATCGTGGCCGTTGGATCAACTTACAGTTTTAACAAAACCCATCTTCCACACTCAATAGCTTTACTGTTTCATTACTCTCACACGACTTACCCCACTTTGTTCTTAACTCTTCTACTTTGAAGCATTTGATTTCGTGCTATTTTTCAAGATAACTGCAACTTCTCGTAATATACAATGTCTACTCGTTCGATTTTCGATATTAGAACAAACATGCAGGTCACATTTGACCTAGGCCGGTACATTGCCGACAACAAGGTGAATGTAGAACCTTCTGTGTTCTTTAAAGGGCAACACACAGCTGATAATGAAGAGATTCTGACCAAATGCACAAGATGTGGTCTGAAGCCCTACTTAGAAGCCTTCCCTCAAGTTGTTTTGGAGGAAGAAGTGCTCGAGTTCTATGCCAATGTCACCAGACGAGGTGACATTCTCGAATCGTTTATTGGAGAAGATCGAGTGCAAATCACTCGAGAGGCGTTGTTCAAATATCTGAAGCTGCCCACTGGATCGATTGATATAGAGAATTATGCTCTAGGGCAAGAAGTTCGTTATTTGAGTATCTTTTGCGGAAGGAGGCTGAAACCAAAGCAAGATGGAAAATATGCTGCAGTCAAGAAGGGTGATCTTCTAGACAAGTATCGCACATTGTTGGATATTGCCAGCAAAATTCTACTCAGCTCCACTGGTTCGCATGACTCGGTGACTTTTGCCAAAGCAAGGGTTATGGCTGCAATTTATGATGGCATAACTGAAGGAGATTGGTTCAGGATAATTGCAGATCGAATCATGTATTTCGAGAAGAGCGTTCGAGTAGATGACCACACTCGCAATTGGGTGGTGTCTACGGCTGTTGGATATGGTAACATGCTCAGTATTCTACTTCCTCGTCTACTGCCGAACAAGTCGAGTTGGAGTAAAGGAAAACCATTCCATCCGCTGAAATTTTATTTGAAGAAAGAGGCTGTAAGGAAGCAGGCTGCTACAAGGCCAGCTGCCCCTAGACGTGTCCAGATTGAGGACTCTGACGTCTTGCCTTATGGAAACTCATCTAGTTCTTCAGAAGATGAGTCCGAGGATGAAGAGACGAAGGCTCCTGCAAAAGCTGAGTCGAGTGGAGATGATTCTGAACAGACTCACTCAGACAAGGAAGCTGATGTTATGAAGAAGGATGATGAAGAGAAGGAGACCCAAGTTCTTCGTCTTGTAAGGATTGGTACTCCACCTCCACCAGAAGAGATGACTTACCAGGTTGGTTCTTCATCTAAATCTTTGTCAATTCCCTCTCTCTCTCTCCCCTCTGTTCGAACCAAGGCTAGATCACACCGATCTAGGCCTCGTCCTTTACCCTTAACCTCTCAGGCATTGCCAGCATATCCGCTGAGGGCAAGCCTACCCCAAATCACTCCCAAAAAGGACACAACTGATACTCAGACAGTTGTCACACTTGACCAAACCACATCAAAGCCCATTGAAACCATTGCTTTCACTCCCTCTCCCTCACCAGAATATGGTGAACCCTCTATCCCATCTACTTCAGACAAATCACCAGTTGCCACTGCAACAACTGAGGTAGAGACCCCATCTACTCAGGACCCGTCTGAGGTTAGATTTGAATCCCTTGTATACTATCCTATATGTCTTCGTGAGAAGAGGGTCCGTGCCAGAGTTTCAAGAAATCTGAAAAAGCAGCTCTCGACTCTTGACATCGACACGGCTTCTGAACAGTTTGAGAAGCTTGTAAGAGTCTGCACGTGGTTCGCTTTGAAGAAGTCGTCTACGGATGATCTGTTTGAAGTTATTCAAGGCAAAGGCGGCATCTCCAATTTCATGGATTGGGAGATGGAACAGAAAGAGAATAGTGGAGTTAAGGATCATTCCGAACTATTTCCCCGCAAGGCCCTGGTTAACTTAGTCAAGAAGCTACTGAACATTCCTGATGGTGTTCTTGAAGATGAATTCTCGTTTGATGTCGGAACCCAGACTGATCTGGTGGAAGACGAGATCAAGCCTGAAGAAGCCGAGTTGAAAGTACAGACTTCAGAACCTATCTTGGAAATAGAGGATGGTTCAGAAGATGAAGCTGAATGTTCTGAAAGTTCAAACTCTTTTCAGTTTGGTAAAGAAGATGATGAGTTCTTGGATGCCGAGATGTTTAATGAAGATGAGCTTGTTGAGAAAGTGCATGAGACTCAGTCATCTATTCAAGCTGTTTCAGAAAGATTTTTGGATGAATTGAAGATCGATCTGAAAGGTACTGTTCAAACTGCCATAGACGAGTTTCTACACTCGAAGATGAAGGATGTGTTAGTTGACCAGAATCAGTTCATTGTTGACAATACCAGAGATTTGATGGTTGGTGAAGTCAGCAAGTTGGACTCAACTTTTCGAGAGAAGATGAGTGCTGAAGTTGAAAATTTTCTGATGAAACAAGGTAATATTTCAGAAAAGAGATCGATTGAGTTTGCTAGAGCTTTGGCTGAAGAATCAAGCAAAATGGAGAGACTCTACAGTGTTAAGGTTGCCATTGCTGATGATCAAAGAAGAGAAGCACAAGATCAGTTGGTGCGTTCTCAAGCTATTCTTACCGAGTTAACTTCTCAGAACACTCTTCTTCGACAAACGGCTACTCATTTGGAAAATGAACTGGTTTCATGTACAAGGAAGTTGGAATTGGCTACTGATCGTCTTGACAAGCTGAGTCATGAGAAGACGCATCAGAGGCAGATTGAGTTAGCTGCTGAAGCCATGAAGGAAGCTGTTAAGGAAGAAATGACTCGCTTTACTAGTCTTTTCACTCTTAAGGCAGATGAAGCCAAAAAGGGGGAAGATTCAAGTATTGTAGAGAAGTCAGCTGAACCGGAAGCTAAGGAGGCAGCTGAAACTATTCAAGAGCTCAAAAGACCTAAGAGAGGTAAGCTGGTCAAGACTGCTGATTTAGAGAAGCTGAGATCAGAAGAGCAGAAATTGATCAAAGGCAAAGAAGAAGCTGCGTCTCCAGAAGCTGAAATTCAGACCAGACGAACTAAAAGAAAACTGAATGTTGAAGAAGCTACTGCTACTACAATTGTTGAAAAGAAACAAAGGATTAATGATGATGAAATTCATTATGCTAGCAAGAAGAAGATTGTCAAGCATATTGAAAGACTGCAGAAATTGAAAGCTGATGAAGATCAGATGGAAGACAAGTTCATTGATCACTTCATAGATAATGAGCATAGAGCTGAATGGATTGAAGTGAAGAATCAATGGGAACTTGATCATTGGATAATTAGGAAGTTTGGTGATGCTGAAAATCAAGATGAACTTTATCAACTGTTTGACAGGTTCATGGAAGGTCAACACAGGAAGTTATGGCATCTTATTCTAAGGATATCGGCTGGAGCTAACTTCAATATCCTTGTTCCTGAATTTCCTGACTGGAAATGTCCCATGACAAGTTCAGGTAAAAGGATTGATAT
Source organism: Galeopsis tetrahit (assembly GCA_963675135.1). Classification (NCBI taxonomy): domain Eukaryota; kingdom Viridiplantae; phylum Streptophyta; class Magnoliopsida; order Lamiales; family Lamiaceae; genus Galeopsis; species Galeopsis tetrahit. The sequence continues at coordinate 36,153,749 of OY776133.1, read as the reverse complement.
GAGCAAGATTAAGAAGTTTGAAGAAGATCTATTAGACAAAGAGAAGATCGTAGATGATGGTCATATTAGTCTGATTCATAGAAGGATCCTCGATGCGTTTCATGTTCCAAACCCAGAAGGAGGTAATCTTTCAGACTAGTTGACTTTGTTTTTTTTAAGTTTTTTTTGCTCTGATACTTAGTTTTTTTTTGAAGTATGTGTAATATCTACTGATCTATTTTGAATGAATGAAAGATAAGAAATATTTGATGTTAAAAGACAAGATAACTACTTAACTAGTCTACTTATGAGAAAAGATTCAAGTAGTTTTGGCTTCATCAAAAAGGGGGAAATTGTTGGGATATGAATCCTAGACAAGTCCTAAGTGATGAAAGATAAGATGAAGTTTTGATAAGCCAAAAGTGGATTGAATATTTTCTAAGTACTGACTGATCTAGTCTAGTTGAGTTGAGTCATCTTGTGCAAAGACCAGTAGAGTTCACATGAGTTCACATAAATTCATATTAAAAGATAAGTACGTTTTTATAAGTACTTCATATTTGTTTAAGTTTGTTACTGAGCTATTTGAAAGGTGTATAGAAGCTCATGATTTTATATGTAATAGATTAGATTGATTGTATAGTTTATAAGTTGACTAAGCTTGTATTATGAAAGCTTAAAGTAATGTAATAGTCTTGATAAGTTTAGTATAGTCTATCGTTTGAAGAAGGAAGACAAGTCAAGAAGATTGAAGTCTACTACTCAAGATAAGGAGGACTACAAGACAAGACAAGTGCATACAAGTCTACTCAAGACAAGTCAACGAGAGTTACTTAAAGTCAAAGTTTAAATCGAAGTGAAGCGCGTATAAAGATAAAGTTAGAAGTTAGTTATGGAATAACTAATTCATAACAGAAACGCGTATATGGATAAGAAGATTCAGTTGAAGGTAGTTATCAAGAAAAGTTGGTTACAACTAACTAAGTTCTTGAATGTTATAAATACTTCATGATGATGATCATTTGAAGACTACTGCAACTACGTATACTGAAGCTACATACTGAAGATATATTGAAGATTACTTTCAGAGTTTATTAAAGTTCAGAAAGCAAGTCAGAAGTGAAGTGAAGAAATCCAGAAGACTGCTACTGAAGATCAGAGAAGTTTTTAGTTTTTGTTGTTTTTATCAAGTTGCTAGATACTTGTTAAATTTCTAGTTAGATCGTAGACATATCTGGAGGTATAGTCTGTTGAAGATCTAAGTCTTCTTCTTGGGACTTTAAAAGACAGGAATTATACACTTGTACTCGATTGAAAGAGTTTAGTGGAAACATCACAACTGGGTTTGTGAGAGTGGATGTAGACAAGTTGTCGAACCACTATAAATCTTTGTGTGTTGTTTACTTTACTGTTTTAATTGTTTAATTGCTTAACTGTTTTAACTACTACTAAACTAGACAAGTTGAGTATAGAACAGAGTTCTCGAATATAGAAGTTGAGTATAAACTTGAATTGGGCTCATTGTTAATTTCGTATTCCGCATATTATATTCTGATATTTCGATAGAATTTTGAAAAGTCTATTCACCCCCCCTCTAGACATTTTCACTAGCTTACTCGTTATTAACTCAACTTTGGGGACCTACACTGATGTTCAGAGAAAAGAAGCCTATGATCAGTTAGCACAAGCAAGAGAAATTATCAGTGCTATGACTGAAGAGAACAGGAAGCTGCGTCTAACTGCAACACATTTTAAGAATGAGTTGAACTTATCTACTCAGAAGCTGGAGTTGGTGGCAACCAAGCTGGACAAGTTGAGTCAAGACGGTTCTCATGAAAGGCAAATTGAAAGAGCTACGAACCTTATGAAGCAAGCTATGTTTGAAGAAATGACTCGGTTTACTTCTCTTTTCTCTCTCAAGGCGACTGATGAAGCCAAAAAGGGGGAAGAGACAAGTCGAGTTGAAGTTGTTGCTGAAGGTGAGAAAGCTTAGTCTAGTGCTGAACCAGAAGTCAAAGAAGCTGCTGCTACTACCATGCAAGAGCTAAGAAGGCCTAAGAGAGGCAAGTTGGTGAAAACTGTAGAGCTCGAGCAAGCTAGAGCAGATGAGTTGAAGAGGAAGGAGAAGGGCAAAGCTGTTGCATCTCCTGAAGCTATAGTTCAGACCAGACAAGTATAAAAAAGGAAAGCTATTCATATAGAAGAGCCGAAAGAAGTTGAGACAACAACAGTTGTGAAGAAACAAAAGGTTGTTAATCCAAATGATGAAAGTCGATATGCAAACAAGAAGAAGATTGGAAATCATATTGAGAGTTTGCAGAAGCTGAAGGCAGATGAAGATCAGATGGAAGATCAGTTCATTGACTACTTCATTGATAGAAAATATCGATCTGAATGGATGAAAGTGAAGAGGCAATGGGAACTTGATCATTGGATTATTCGTAAGTATGGTGATTCTGATAGTCCAGATGAGTTGTATGCTGTGTTTGACAAATTCATGGAAGGTCAGAACAAGATGCTATGGAATTTGATCTTGAGGATATCTGCTGGAGCGAATTTCAACATTCTAGTTCCTGTATTTCCAAAGTGGAAATGTCCTATGTCCAGTTCTGGTAGAAGAGTTGATTTTAATCAAATCAAGAAATTTGAAGAAGAGCTACTAGATAAAGAGAAGATTGAAGATGAAGACCATGTCAGAGTTATTCACAAGAGATTCCTTGATGCATTCTGTGTTCCTAACCCAGAAGGAGGTACACTTTCAGATTAGTTGATTATGTGCTCTGATACTTAGTTTTATTTTCTCAGTTTATCATTAGTTTGTTAATTTTTGAAGTATGTGTAATATCTACTGGTATTATTTTGAATGAATGAAAATATAAGTACTATTTGGTGTTAAGACAAGATAACTACTTAACTAGTCTACTATTGAGAAAAGATTCAAGTAGTTTTGGCTTCATCAAAAAGGGGGAAATTGTTGGGATATGAATCCTAGACAAGTCCTACATGATGATTAAAAGATAAAGATGAAGTTTTGATAAGCCAAAAGTAGTTTGAATTTTTCTAAGTGTTGACTAATCTAGTCTAGTTAAGAAGGAGTCATCTAGAACAGACCAGTAGAGTTCACATGTGAAAGATAAGTGTTGTTATTATGTTAAAAGATAAGTACGATTTATAAGTACTTCACATTTGCTATTTGTATACATATTAGATTGTTATTGAGCTATAATAATCATTGTATAGAGCTCATGATTTTCGTATGTAATAGATAGATTCATTGTATAGTTTGTAAGTTGACTAAGCTATAAAGCTTAAAGTAATGTAATAGTCTTGTTAGGATTAGAATAGTCTACTATTGAAGATTGCACAAGAAGACCGGACAAGAAGGGTTGAAGTCTAATACACAAGACATGTAGTCTACTCAACAAGACAAGTGCATATACAAGACTACACAAGACAAGTCAACTAGAAGTAATTTGAAGTAAAGTTCAAATGAAGCGCGTGGAAAGATAAGAATCAAAGTTAGTTAGAAATAACTAATTTACAAGAAACGCGTGAATGGATAAGAAGATTCAGTTGGAAGTTAGTTTTCAAGAAGAGTTGGTTACAACTAACTAAGTTCTTGAATTTGAAGTCTATAAATACCTCAAGGTGTTTATCATTAGGAGACTACTGCAAATACATATACTGAAGATTTACTGAAGCATTCGAAGCTTACTCACAGAGTTCATTGAAGTTCAGAAAGCAAGTCCGCTAGTGAAGTGAAGAAACCAGAAGACTGCTACTGAATAAGTTTTTAGTTTTTGTTTGTTGTTATCAAGTTGCTAGATACTTGTTAAATTTCTAGTAAGATCGTAGACATATCTGGTGGTATAGTTTTAGAAGATCTAAGTCTTTTTCTTGGGATTTAAAAGAACAAGAAATCACACTTTGTACTCGATTGGAAGAGTTAGTGGAAACATCACAACTGGGTTGTGAGAGTGGACGTAGACAAGTTGTCGAACCACTATAAATTGTTTGTGTTGTTACTTTACTGTTTTGTTTTAATTGCTTAATTGTTTACACACATAACTGAACAAGACAAGTTGAGTATAGAATAGAGTTCTCGAATTTTGAAGATTGAGTATAAACTTTAGTTGGACTCATTATTAATTTCGTATTCCGCATTTTGTAATTCTGATATATCGAAAGATTTTAGAAAAGTCTATTCACCCCCCTCTAGACGTTTTCTTTAGCTTCCCTCGATATTAACTCATCTTCGGGACCTACAAATGTCAAGTACTTAATGGTCACACCAAAAAGATTGATGAACTAAATCAACCCACAAAATTAAAATTTGACACAATTTTTCATAGGGAAGTTTCCATAGTTGGAAATCGAATTTGAGAGGAACCAACAAAACTAAGGATGGGAACAGTGAGTGCATAGATCTTCCAGAGATAGTTGTTTGTATAAAGAAAATAAAATAAATTTGATAATAAAAATTATAACTTAAATTATAAGAACTCACAAATAGACATCAATATCACGCGAATTCTAATAAAGTATTCTCTCCGTCCAATTTCATTATTCTCACTTTCCTTTTTTGGTTGTCCAATTTTATTATGCCCATACCCTTTTTGGAAACAATACTATTCATACTACTTTATCTCCACCCTCCTACCATCACTTATTTATCCAATTTGTCATTCACTTTATTCATAAACAATCATTTATTTATAAATAGACCCCACAATACCCTAATCATACCCTCAACTTATCTACTTTATGAATAAACTAATCAATATTCATTAAAACCCGTGCCCGGAGAAGTGGGCATAATAAAATTGGACGGAGGGAGTAATTATTTATTACTGAATCAAGTAGTAGCCATATATATCATGTCAATAGTAGAATTGAACACAAAACCACGTAGTAGTTAATTTTACCAGAGCATTTACATTTCTAATCAAGTCTTTTTAATCTAAATTAATCTAAATTCTAAAGTTAAGTGTTTAACTCCAAAGCAGCCACCAACATCACCAGTTTCATCTAAAACCTCTTCTACACTGCGATATTTTGCTCCACAAGCCTGCACGTGACAATACAATAAAATAGCAGTACAAATGGATGGACTCGAATAACGGAATCATGATTAGAAAAAAAAAACAGTCGCAAAAAGCATAAATCAAGAGTTCAACCATTGTGGACTTTCTCGATTCCTCTCATATAGTTCAACCCATCTTCCGACTACATCAAGAATTTATTTCCCATTGCCTTTAGTAACCTCTGTAAAGCAAGACAAATGTTCTTTTCATGGTAATCACATGTCTATTACCGTACACTTAAAGAAACAAATAAGATCAAAGGTGTAAAACTCAATTTGCTACATTAACAGACACATGTAAAAATTAAGAAATGTCAGGACCGGACCAAAACAATTGCACAGTCACCTCTTCTGAAATTCAATAAACTTAGGCCAGACCATCTCATCCTAGAGAGCATAAATTATAGTATGATTTTACAAAGACCAAAATCACAATGAGTAGAATATACAATCAAGTATATTGTCTCAGATGAACGGTGAACCACTAAACCCTTATATCTGAAAAAGCTAATTTGAGTAAATTTAACCTAGAGTCCAGTTCCATATATAGGTTGATCGTGAAGTAACTTAGAAGAAATGAGAAGGTGAAACTGGTAAGGGATTGGAAATCAGGCATTCCAAATTTGTAATTGAGTCTGGTGCAGAATTTCATGATTCATTATAGGAGTATATATTCAATATAGTTAATCTCAACTATAAGCCAAAAAAAAACCAGAGAAACATAGAGGAAAATGACCCCCCCCCCCAAAAAAAAAAAAAATATGTATAAAATTATTTCGTATGAAAAGATGTTTTTAAAAAGTATATTATTAATTTAATGGTTACCTGAAACAGTAGTAGTGCACCAGCGATGGTGGCAGACCTGCGGGGTTGAGGCAGCTGAGTGTGCAATATGCAGGGACGACACATGCGACGTCGGTGACACAATATATCTGAGATAGCCAAGCCCTAGACTCAATGCAGAGATTCAACGACGAAGATGAGAATAGGGTTTTAGAAATTTTGAGATAGGTGAAGTCGTGAAGAATTAAACTTCACGGCTTTCAAAACTCAAGTGACATGTCAAATATTTTTAAAGAGAATAACTAAACCAAAATTTAACATGTGTAATTAAGTTATCCCTTAATCGACAGATAAGCAAAAATATTGTATGAGCGACGCATATGCAAGAAGCCAAGAACAACTCTGTTTGAGAGAGTTGATGCTCATATGCAAGAACTCCTAAAATCATGAAATTCAAAGACTAGCATTGTCACACATTAAAGGAGATTAAAAAAACACATAACCTTTGTTAGGGCACCCTCCACTTATAACAAAGCACATATCACAAATTGTGTGTTTAGGTCAAGGGAACGAGCGAATATCAGTCCTACTTTGGTGGGATCAAACCAAATAGGAACAAATAAACAGGTTTGTGCTAACAAATTATAGAAATTGAGAACCCAATACACACTAACAAAATCATAAAAAATATTGTAGCTATGCCTCTTTATCTATGAGTTTGTAAATTGTCTAGTAATAACTATTGCATATATTATGTTCTTAGAATGTATAGACCATGTATACTTATTAATGAAAATGTTTAGGTAGTAGCAATTGAATGTAATTTTGTATCCATAAGCAATATTCATTGATGGAACCAAACAAAACATGAAAATGTCATTTCACATATATAGAGCTAAACACAAAATGGAGAAAAGCATTCAAGATGAGAATGCTCATTCATTTTTCCAAAAAGGTAATTAAGAAAACAGAAAGTAGAGTCATGATCAAATAAGTTTATTTTCTTTTGACAAATATTAAAGTAGCAATGCATGTGACCTATTGATTCAAAGCTTTTTTTATCTAACAGAAGTACTATAATTCTCTACAACTTATGCATACCTTCCAGAATAAAAGGCTCCATTTCCTGATTTATGTAATGAGCAAAAAGAAAGAAAAATTTATTGGTTTGCTTTAACTAAACTATTCACATGCTTGTACCAGAAAAGTTTAAGAAACCAGAAGCTATATTATATAGATTCCAAATATCAAAACTAACAGTTCATGAATCATACTTTTAACCAAAATGTAAAAAAAATCAACAAATTACAGACTTTTATAGATTAAAGTTCACGTATATTGGCTGCTAAGGCAATTGAGGAACACAACGCATCAAATTGGTGAAGTATATATAGTCTTAAATAGATGAGTCATTAGTTGGGACATACCATGTACAAAACCTCTCCTTTCATTTGTAGCAATCGCTTTGTGAAACAACTTATCAAGATTTTTGTTGGTCCCTTTTATGGGGTATACATCAGACGAGTTTCTGGAAAATCAGATGACTTGTTGACATCTGATATATAAGTTCAGGTGTATAAAACAAAATTAGCTCTCTATACAGATGACTTGGTCAGCTGACTAATCTAGGAGTCTAGAACTATAATGCCTACTGATTACATCACAACTGATAGAGAAGCGTTTGCGGAATTTGTAGTGTGCCCATTTTAGAAAGATTATACTCGTCTATGTACTTATGGAAATTTAAAACTTTTATTTTATGCATGAACACATTTTATGATATCAGAAGACACCTATCAGAAGACTTGGTGTCTTCTGATTATGAACTTTCGAATAACAAAACAAATGAGTATATCAGAAAACTTGGTGTCTGCTGATATAAGACAGTTTCCTTTTAAACACTTATGCTAATGTAAATATGCATGCTAAAGCTGTAAATAACACATATATTTATAGTGATTCGGATCTCAATATCCTACATCCACTCTCACGATCTCAATCATGATATTAGACTCTTTGAACACTTTGACGTCCCAAGAGGAGGACGGCTTACTACTTTATAGTCCCAAGAGAAGACTTGTGATCAAGAACCTCAACAACTTTATGAGGATACGGATCTACTTATTGGTTAGGTAACAAGTAACTTTTACAGTGGTTAATACCAATAAATGAAAGTATGTGTATACCTCGGCCTATCTTCTAAATGGGTGTATTAGAAGGGAGGACTCGAGAGAGATGAGAAATTTCCTTACAATCTGGTTTAGGCTAATGTTAGGATTGAAAATTTCTCTTCTAGGCTTAGGATATATATGATACACTACTGGCCTAGCCGAGCTCACTCACTGGGAGATTAAGAGTGTAAGGATACTTTGCTGAATATCTTCTATGAAGGTGTTCTTGAGCTCTTCTGATTTTCTGGACTTAGAATATTTGCTCTATGTTGGGATGTGAATCCTAAGACAAGTCCTAAATGATGAAAAGATAAGATGAGTTTTGATAAGCCAAAAGTAGACTTGAATATTTTCTAAGTGTTGACTGATATAGTCTAGTTATGGAAGTCGTCTTGAACAGATCAGTAGAGTTCACAAGACAAGTATAAGTTTAAAAGAAAAGTTTAAAGTTCAAAAGATAAGTACGTTTTATAAGTACTTTGTGTATATGTGTTTATGATTTATACTGAGCTATTCAAGTTGTATAGAAGCTCATAATGTTTCGTTTGTATTCGTTTATATTCATTGTATAGATCTTATGTTGACTAAGCTATGTTATAAAGCTTAAAGTAATGTAATAGTCTTGTTAAGATTAGATGATAGGACTAGTTTAGTGTTCTATTGAAGTCTACAGAAGAAGACCTGCGCAAGACAAGATGAGTAAGAAGAAGACTCAGAATTTGTCTAAGTGTTGAAACCAGACAAGACAGGTGCGCAACAAGACAAGACAAGAAGAAAGAAGTTAGTTATTAAAACGCGTGTGAAGATAAAGATTGAAGAGTTAGTTATGGAATAACTAATTAACTAAAGAAACGCGTGGAAGGATAAGAAGGAGAAGTTAGAAATCAGTTTTCAAGAAAAGTTAGTTACATAACAGAATGTTCTTGAAATTGGAAGTCTATAAATACCCCAAGGTATTGAACGATTAAAGACTACTGATACACTGACATTCTATACTCAAGTGAAGAGAATTTACGAAGCATTCAAGAAGCAAACAAACTCTCAGAGTTGTGAAGTTCAGAAAGTGAAGCTATAAGACAAGTGAAGAAATTCAGAAGGCTGCTACTGAACAAAGAGAAGTTTATTTTTGTTTCAAATTGCTAGTTGCTTGTTAAATAGCTAGTTAGATCGAAGAAGCACTTGGTAGTGTTATCGAGAAGATCTAAGTCTTATTTCTTGGGACTTAAAGCTATAAGAACACATTACTCAATTGGACGAGTTAATAAGAATATCACAACTGAGTTTGTGAGAGTGGATGTAGACAAGTTTTCGAACCACTATAAATCTCGTGTTTGTTTTACTTTACTGTTTTATTTGTGTTTGATTGATTAACTGTTTAATTGATTGAATTACATATCTGAACAAGACTAGTAGAGTGTTCATACAGAAGTTCGCGAATTTAGTTGAGTATAAACTTGATTGGGCTCATTGTAATTCTGATATTTCGCATTCGTATTCTGATATATTCAAAGATTTTTGAAAAGTCTATTCACCCCCCTCTAGACATTTTCACTAGCTTACTCAATATTATTAACTCAACTAGGGACCTTACAAGTGGTATCAGAGCGGTAGTTTACGAACTGCTGTTTCTTGATAGCCAACTTAAGACTTGGGTGAAGTCTTGGTTCTTGATCGTATTTGCTCATACGTGTTCTTGATTGCTATTCTTGATCACCATTCTGAATATATTTATTTCTTGATCCTAAAACTGCTCATTACTAATCTTCTTGAAATCATGTCTCTCGAAATTAGTGCTAACAAACTACCGAAGTTCCAGGTACAAGATTACGACTACTGGAAGTTGAGAATGGAGGCGATTTTCAGCTCCACTCATGACTTGATGATCTCCGTCGTCACCGAAGGACCAATCGTGACGATGATCCCTAACACTGCTGCCTTGGACAAAGACAAACCTGTTGGTGCTCTTGTTCGCAAACCCAGGTCAGAATTAACATCTGAAGAAATGAGGCAGAATAACTTGGACAGCTTGGCCAAGAATTATATTTTACACACCCTTCCTAACGAGTATCTTGAGAAAGTGTTAAAATGTAAGACTGCCAAGGAAATGTGGGACCGTCTTGCTATTATTTGTGAAGGGACTTCCCTAATCAAAGAAAGTAAGCTTTCTACTGCTGTTCAGAGATTCAAATCATTCAAGATGAAAACTGATGAAACAATTGACCAGTTGGATACTCGCTTTACAAAAATTATGAATGACTTGGAAGTTCTTGGCAAATCTTATACTGCACGTGAAATTAATTTGAGAATTCTTAAGAGTCTTGATGCTAGATGGAAAATGGTGAAAATGTTAGTTAAGAATACTCAGGATATAGACGTGTGGACAGCTGAGACGTTGTTTCAAACTCTAAAGGCTCATGAGTTTGATCTAGATGAAGAAGATCCCATCGCAAGTAGTGATAGAGAGAATGTCGTGTCGAAGAATGTTGCCTTTAAGTCTAGTTCGTCTAGGTGCTCTAGAGTAGGCAAGTCTAAGTCTAAGACTAAGTCTGCTACTGTTAAAGACGAGTTAGATGGAACTGATCTAAGTCTGAAAGATCAGGTAAACCTCATGGTTAGGAAATTCGACAGGTTGAACAAGCGCTTTGGTAGATATAAGAAGTTCTATAGAGATCATAGAGGGTCTGCTTCTAAGGACTCGTCTGAGACCAGACGAGACCGAAACTCGTCCGAAAGGAGAGACGAAGTCTCGAAAGGTAATAGACGAGATAGAGAGTCTGATGATAGGAAGATTAAGCGTTCTGATAGACGTGATAAGCGAAGGGATAATTCTCCTATTAAAAAGGCTACTAATGATCTTCTGTGCTATAACTGTGAAAAGCCAGGTCACTACATCTATGAATGTCCGGACCTGAGCACTAACGACCGTAAAGAACGCAAAGCACGAAGGGAAAGAAGATATAACCGGGGCAAGAAGGCAATGATGGCCAATGATGACTCTGAGTCGGATTCAGACGAGTTGCCATCGTCTTCGTCTAGCTACCCGTCTGATCGAGATCACGATGAAGCTTTCATAACAGATGATGGCCTATGCTGCATGGCTAAAATTGATCAAGAGGTATCATCTGCAACTTCATTTCAATCATGTGATGAATCGGAATCTGATGAAAGTGATACTGCCAGTAGTGAAGTAGGAAGTAGTCTTCATCACTCTGCTAGTGTGAATGAAGAAGACCTTCTACTTGCTAACCAGGCATTCATTGAAGTCAGCGACGAGAACATCGCCTTAAAACAAGAAATCATTGATCTTAAGGAAGCTCAGTCTAAAGTAGATCCTAATGTAACAATCCTAAATGAACGCTTGACTGAAGAGTTAAGACAACTCAAAGAAAAGTGCACATTGACAGACAGGTTATATCAAGACCTACTTAAGACACATGCAACTGAGAGAAATGAGTTCAATGTTTTAAAGAGCAAATGCAAAAAGCTTGAAGAACGTAATAAGTTCTTAGAGACTGAGGTTTTCACTCTAGACCTTAAACTTACTGACCTGGTTAACTCTTCAAAGATTAACCTTGAATTGTCAGATAGGTATAGGGCTCCAGCTGAGAAGACAGGTATTGGTGCAGATTCACCTACATCGTCTACTCAAGTCCTTAAGAACCCTACTACTTTCATCTCAAGTTCTTTGTCTAATGATAAAGGAAAAAGGACCAATGATATACGATATTGGAACGCCGTCTGAAGGCACTGTACCTAAACAGACTCGAGTTAACACTCCGATTACCAAGGGAGGTAAAAAGAATGTTAACAACAAGCCTGTTCCATTTAGAACTAGTCTACAAAGGACCACTAGTCGTGGACGACCCAACCAGGTCAGATACGAGGATTGGTATCCTGAGAAGACAAGTACTAGACAAGTACAGACTATACGACAAGAGCCTAGACCTCCTTTCATAAGGCAGTTTCAGCTCTACTCGTCTAGGCCTAGGAAGGTTGCTCCAAAATATCGTACACAACCCGTCCTATATCCTCCACCTTTGTCATATGATATCATAAGTGAGGATAGACCTAAACGTGTCTATAAACCGTATGGACCTAATGCATACAAGCCCTATTCTGACTATCATAGACAAGTGCCTGCTCAAGTAGAGATTAAGTCGAAAGGCTATCTCAGACGAGTAGACCCGAAATCAAATGATAGGCCAGATAAGGACAACAAGGTCTTATTTTGTAACAAGTATGTGAGAAAGCTTAAAAGATCAAACTTGTTTAGGACTCCGATGTATATTTTGATTCCTTTGAACTCGACTAACCCCCCAGGACCCCAATAAACAAAGTGGGTACCTAAATTATTGAATATCTTCATTGCAGGGTCGACTCGACTTGTATAAGAAGGGTGGCTCAATAGGAGAAACTCGGTACATTGATAGTGGTTGTTCGCACCACATGACAGGTACTAAGGCTCTTCTATCGAGTTACCACGAGCAAGATGGACCCAAGGTGATATTCGGTGATAGCTCAACTGCTATTACGAAAGGCTTTGGTTACATCAGAAATGGAGATGTAGAGATACAGGATGTATCCTACGTAGAAGGTTTGAAATACAATTTACTATCTGTTTCTCAATTTTGTGACCGTGGTTATAAAGTGCAGTTTAAAAGCCGAAAGTGCGAGATCATAGACAAGAGGACTCACACTATTCTACTCGTCGGCATAAGACAAGGCAGTGTATACATTGTGAATTGGAATAACTGTCCGCGGGATACTTGTCTTCTTAGTAAGAACCCTAAAGAGCTAGGTTGACTTTGGCATAGACGCCTCTGCCACATGAACTTTAAGGTAATTAATAAAATTGCAAGAGATTACATAGTGGAAGGTTTACCCAACGAAGTTTATTACAAATCACATGTATGCAATGCTTGTCAGAAAGGTAAACAGGTAAAAGGTTCTTTTAAATCAATTCCTACTCTCTCAACAAGTAGAGTCTTAGAACTTCTACATATGGATCTTCATGGTCTGATAACTCCTCCAACCTTGAATGGTAGAAGGTACACACTTGTTGTTGTAGACGATTATTCTAAGTTCACGTGGGTAGTCTTCCTACACAAGAAGAGTGATACACAAACTCTTCAACCTGATTTGTTGAAGAAGTTACAAGTTGAGAAGAACCAGTCTATTGTCAAGATTCGTAGTGACAAGGGTACTGAGTTCATTAATTGTTATATCCAAGATTTTTGTGCTAAACGTGGTATCCAGCACCTTACTAGTGCAGCTAGGACTCCACAACAGAACGTTGTAGCAGAAAGAAGGAATCGAACTCTCAAAGAACCCTGTAGAACCATGCTAGCCAAATACAAAACACCTCAAAAGTTTTGGGCTGAAGCAATCAATACTGCATGCCACTCTCAGAACAGAAGTGCGATCAACAAGGTATTAGGTAAGACACCCTACGGGGTTTGGAAAGGTAGAAAACCCAGAATTTCATATTTCCATATATTTGGTTGTAAGTGTTTCATCCATAACAATGGGAAAAGTAAGTTGAATGCTTTCGATGCTAAAGAAGACGAGGGGATATTCTTAGGATACTCCTCGACTAGCAAAGCATTTAGGGTATTCAACTACTTAACTCTTTGTGTGGAAGAAACACCACATGTGGTTTTCGATGAATCTCGACAGGACTCGTCTGCCGACAAGATCAGTGAGAAGGTGACTGATCTATCGATCGAATTTGACAAAGAATCAGAAGTATACAAATCGGTTCAAGCCTACAATCCATTTATGAAAGCTCTTGAGTCTGATGACAACGAGAAGGTAAGTGCTCAAGGTAAGTCTACTAGACCAGTTGACATGCCTGCTCTAGCTGACTCGTCTACTCCTATTAAATCTACTGATACGAATGATGTTGAAATGCATGATGCAATACCTGAGGTAGATGATGATAGTATTCCTGTTAAGTCTAGAAAAACATGGAAATCTGCGCATGATACTGAGAATATCATTGGTATCTCTACTATTGGTGTGAAGACTAGACGACAACTCTTTGAGTCGCAAGAACAGCCTAGTCCATCTATGTTTTGCTGGTGCTGATTCCTCTCTTCTATCGAGCCTACTGCTGGGTTATATACCAATACCCAATAATAGTCCCCCAACAATGTGGTCCCCAATTCTTGTGGTCCCCAACTCCTTTGTGGGAAATTATTATGGGACCACATTCCCCATCTCCTTTGTGGGGAATTATTGGCACTTGTGGGTTGTGGGTTATGGACCATCACGCTAGGGATCCTTTGAGACTCCCGAGAATCTTTTGAGATGCCCTAGGGATCTTTCGAGACTCCCGGGAATCCTTTGAGACACCTTTAAAATTATCAGGATCTATTTGAGACGTAATTTAAATATGAATTATCATAAATCTAATTTCATAATTTAAACAAATTAAATCAACTAATTCATGTAATGAATGTACGGTAAATAATTAAATCCCTAAACATGCGGAACTAAGGGATTACGTGTTTACCTTTGAATCGGAGAGATACCGTTGAGAAGAATAACAACTTCAACCCAATTGCCTTCTCAAGTATTCCCTAAGTCCTAGCCCGTTGATCCGGTGGGAGATCTCACGAACTATTAACTCTCAAGGAAGAATTAATTTTCTCTTGTTGCACACACTGTAATTTTGAAAATTACAGATCTCTCTTTTTTCTTTTGTAGAGAAAACCGATTTCTTTGTCAACTCTTAAACAAACGGTTTTTCCTCTATATATAAGAGAGAGAATAGTCAATTTATTTATTAGAAAATATTGGAGATCTAGAAATATTTTATTCTTCAAGAGATATTATATTATTTCCATATCTTTCTCCATAATATTCTCTCCCCAAAATAAGCGCTACTTTCCTCTCTTTCTTGCAACAAGATTAATTCTTATCTTTTTAATTACCTTAGTTAATGGACTTTTATTGGGCTACTTGAGGGGCCTTTAGGAGAATTACGATTGGACCTCCCAATGGGCCCAGAAATCAATATTGAGCCACAATATTTTTCCAGCTCATTAATATTAATTCATTCCACTATAGAATTAATATTGCACTATCCATCCTAACCCATATTACGAAATATGGCTCCCGGTTATTATTTCCCGTGTTTAAGATTCAATGTCCATCAATTAATTTAAGCTACTGAATGCTTTAATTAATTAATATCTTTTATTCCTCAAAGTAAGGACAGCTCAACATTATTATCATACCGGAAATAAATTCCACTGATCAGATTTGATATGATAAACCTTCTGAGCCCACCAAGGGGACATAATCAACTTGACACTCCAAGACACGATTCTCTGTATTAATTTTGGCAATCTGTCCTATAATTAATAATATTGCCCAAAATATAAAGTATTGAATCACATTGATTCTTTACCCATAATAAATCTAAGCAATACTTCTTAACTACAGACAATTCCATTTAAGTGACAGAGATTAAGAAATCAACAACCACTGAGGTCTAATTCTTCATTCCTTAAGCCAGTCTAGAAGAATTACCTCTCTGTAGGTCCTATTCAGCACATCAAAATGCACTAGTGTAATCTCTTGGTCAAGACAAACCAATCTGAGCCTTACACCTCAACTTCTACCAATGGATTGTTCAATTCCATCTAAGTTGTGAATCAATTGTACTTATATACAAGGAACTGACAATGTGATCTTCTGTGATCTTCCACACACCACATTGTCTACAATGTAAAGTACATCTGAACGTTTATGCAATAAATAATTGCCATTCATTATATTTAAAGCACCTTGTGACAAAAATTTATTCTCATTAATAAGTGCAAAAATCAGTTTGTATACATAAGTAGCACTAAAAGCATACTTGCCAGTATAACCCTAACACCTACTACCGTTAAAGAGGCATTGGCTGATAGTAATTGGATCATCGCTATGCAAGACGAGTTGAACCAGTTTGTTCGAAACGACGTCTGGGAACTTGTCGATAGGCCGGAACATCACAATGTAGTTGGCACTCGATGGATTTTCAAAAATAAGAAAGATGAGAATGATGTAGTCGTTAGAAATAAGGCTAGACTAGTAGCCCAAGGCTATTCACAAGCTGAAGGCATAAACTATGATGAAACTTATGCTCCTGTTGCTAGACTAGAAGCCATTAGATTGTTCCTTGCATATGCTGCCTACATGAAGTTTACTGTATATCAAATGGATGTTAAAAGTGCATTTCTTAACGGTATTCTTGCGAAAGAAGTGTATGTTGAACAACCCCCAGGTTTCGAAGTCAAAGGCAACCAGGTGTACAGATTGAAGAAAGCCTTATATGGACTAAAGCAAACTCCAAGAGCATGGTATGATACTCTCTCCCTCTTTCTATTAGAAAATGGTTTTACTAAGGGCAAGGTCGATAGAACCTTGTTCAGAAGACAAGAAGGGAAAGACATTTTATTCGTTCAAATTTACGTAGATGATATCATTTTTGGTTCACCTAACAAAAAGCTGAGTGAAAGTTTTTCAACACTCATGAAAAGTAAATTTGAGATGTCTATGATGGGTGAAATGAATTACTTTCTTGGTCTTCAAGTAAAACAGACCCCAGAAGGGATTTTCATAAATCAAGCAAAGTATACTAGAAATCTACTAGACAAGTATGGTATTAAGACATGTAAGTCTACTGGAGTACCTATGCTACCTACATACAAGATGGATCCAGACGAACATGGTAAGTGTGCTGATCAAACATATTATCGTGATCTTATTGGTTCATTACTGTACTTGACTGCTAGTAGACCTGATATTGCATTTTCTGTTGGCGTATGTGCTCAATTTCAAGATAATCCAAAAGAAAGTCATATGGAAACCACTAAACGGATACTGAAATATTTGAAAGGAACCATCAATCGTGGTATATGGTATCCTTCAAATGATGATTTATCTTTAAGTGGCTACTCAGATTCTGATTTTGGTGGCGGTAGAATAGATAGGAAGTCTACATCCGGTTCTTGTCAATTCCTAGGCACAAAACTCATTTCATGGTTTTCGAAAAAGCAGACCAGTGTGGCTACCTCTACTACCGAAGCCGAGTACATGGCTGCTGGTAGCTGCTGTAGTCAACTACTTTGGCTCATGCAACAACTTAGAGATTACAACATATATGAATCAAATGTTCCTATTTTCTGTGATAGTAACAGTGCCATTGCCATTACACAAAATCCTGTGTTGCACACACGTTGTAAGTATGTTGATGTGAAACATCATTTCATACGTGACCATGTAGAAAAGAAGGATATTCGCATGGAAAAGATTCATACTGATTTTCAAATAGCTGATATTTTCACAAAACCATTACCTGAGGCTCGTTTTCGTGAATTACGCATTAGTCTAGGACTAATTGATCTAGACCCTACTTGCCTATAGCTATGTACTAACCAGTCAGGTACATCACAAAAGTTAAGGAGACAAGATCACTAAAACAAGGCACTCGTCTACTCGCTCAATAGACATGTATACAAGGTCAGACAAGATGACCAAACAACCCGATAAGGAAGCTAGTAAAGCTGAGGGTAATACAAAGGGAATAAACATTTAAGGGGGAATCTTTGATTTCTTAAATACCTTTATGTTGACTCTTAAGTTTGTTAAAAGTCATCTTGTTCGAACCTTGACCATTGCTTTAGATTGATATTCATCTTAATTATTCTACTCTACTTGTACCTACACTCATACGTCACACAAGATAAGATAGGTACATGAAGTCGTTCGACATTCAGATAAACAAGCACAGTCGAAGGGGGAACTCGTCTGGTGCGCATTAGTCTACTCATCTGTTTTGGATAGACTCGAACAAACAAGATAAATGTTCTTATAATTCAATACATTCTAAGTGTTTAATCAGTGCGAATTAAGGGTATTAATGTAATTTGATAATGTGAAAATTGAAAAAACCTAGAATTGGATTTATACACTCCATTTAATGAGGTGTATACACCAAGTTCGCGCCAAACCCTACTACACTAGGTCAGGTGAGTACACTCCTCTGTCTTAACCAATAGGAAGGGCGGATTCCAAATTTTACAATACCAAATCACGTAATATTCTCGATTCCGTAACTGAATTCCAAAAGACTCAACCGTTGGATCTATTCCTTTAATCTTCGCCGTTGATACATTTGCAACAAAACACAACTGTTTCACTCTTCTCTTCTCACTTTTTCTTAACTCTCCTACCCCCAAGCACTCAAATTTCTTGCACAATCATACCTATTTGATCTTAATCAACTCTACTATTATGTCGATTGTGTCGCTTTTCGATGTTCGCACTAACATACAGGCCAGATTCGACCTAGGCAAGTATGCCTCGGAAGGCAAGGTGCATATAGAAGGTTCTGTATTTTTCAAAGGAAATCATACTGATGACAACAAGGAGATTTTGATAAAGTGTTGCCGATGTGGTTTGAGACCTTATTTGGAAGCTTTTCCGGAGGTCGTCTTGGAAGAAGAAGTTTTGGAATTTTATGCCAATGCCACCAGAAGAGGCGACTCCATTGAGGCATTTATTGGTAGAAGCCGAGTGGAGATCACTCGTTAGTCTTTGTTCGAAGTTTTGAAACTGCCATCCGGATCGATTGATGTGGAGAACTATGGCATCAGACAAGAATTAAGATACCTCAGTATCTTCTGCGGAAGGAAATTGAAATTGGGTCGAGATGGAAAGATTCCAGCTGTCAAGAAGAAGGAATTATTAGACAAATACAAGACTCTTCTTGACATCGCATCCAAGATGTTGCTTGGAGTGACCGGAAGTTACGATTCCGTAACGCTTCAAAAGGCGAGAGTGATGGCCGCAATCTATGACGACATCACATAAGGAAATTGGTATAAGTTGTTCGTGGATCGCTTGATGTATTTCGAAAGAAATGTGTGAGTCGACAGTGATTCAGCTGAGTGGGTCGTATCTGCAGCTGTTAGCTTTGGGAACAAGCTAAGTATTTTGTTACCCGTCTTGTTGCCGAACAAGGCAAGTTGGAGCAAGGGCAAACCGTTTCATGCTCTTAAGCATTATTTGAAGAAGGAGGCTCTAGCTAAACAAACTGCAGGACGTGCGTTAGAGCGTGCGCAAGTTCAGATCAACCCTCAAGACGCGATGTTTGAAGCCGTCTCGTCTAGTGCTGAGGAAGACGAGTCAGATGATGATGAAGAATCTGAACAAGTGGCTGAGGCTGGAACTAGTGGGAGACTAGTTCAGTATGTACCAGAGGAGGCTATGTTTGAGCCAACTGAAGATTCAGAAGAAACTCATTCGGACAAGGAGCCTGAGAAGGAGGCTGAGACAGGTGCTGAAGTTGCTGAAACCTATCGACTGGTGAGAGTCGAGTCAAGTCCCTCACCAGACAAGTCGACTGCTGAAAAGGTTGGTACTTCTTCCCGTACTCTTTCAATTCCTCCCTCTCTCCCCGTTAAAACCAAGGCAAGATCACTTCGATCTCGTGCCAGACCTGTACCCAAATCCTCGTCTGTGTTGGCAGTGCAACCACTTAGAGCCAACATTACCCAAGACACTACTATATTCGATACAACTGATACTCCTACAGTTGTCGAACCAAACCTAGCCACATCAACGCCCCCAGAAACCACCATCCAAATTCACTCAACCTCAACAAAATATGTTGAACCCCCCAACCCATCTAGTTCGGGAACCCCTCTAGTTGCCACTGCAACAACTGAGACAAGGACCCCACTTGCTCAGACCCCTCCCGTTACTAGATTTGAATCCCTTGTTTATTATCCGATGTGTTTTCGAGAGAAAAGACTGCGTGCGAAAGTTACCAAGAATCTGCACAAGATGCTTCCATCAGTCGAGATCAACACTTCTTCAGAACAGTTTGAGAAACTCTTGAGAATATGCACATGGGTTGCATTGAAGAAGGCCCCGACTGAAGATTTGTTCGAGGTAATCATCGGAATGGGCGGAATTGCAAACTTTCAAGATTGGGAGATGGAGCAGCAAGAGAACAGTGGAGTAAAAGACCACTCAGAACTCCTCCCAGCTCATGCCTTAACCGTTTTGGTGAAGAGGATGCTCAACGTTTCTGATGATGTTTTATCTTCTCAAAACATGTTTGATATTGGAGTTCAAACTGATCTTGTGGAAGAAGAGTTGAAAGCTGAAACCATTGATGCTGGAATTCAGACATCTGAGCCATTAATAGAGTTGGAGAATGTCTCAGAACAGTTTGCAGAAGTTGCTGGAAGTGCTGAAGTGAAAGACGGCTTGGTCTTATCTGCTAAAGAAGACGACGAGTTTGTTGAAGCCTTTGTTTTTGATGAAGATGAGATCGTTGTTAAAGATCATGTTGATATTCATGCTACTCGCGTCTTTCCAGAAGGTTTCCTAGACGGATTGAAGATGGACTTGAAGAATGTTGTTCAGTCTTCGATAGATGAGTTCTTGAAATCCGACTTGAAAGAAGTTCTTGTGGAGCAGAATCAGTCTCTTGTAGATAGTTCGAGAGAGTTGATTGTTGGTGAAGTCAACCAGATGGACTCAACCTTCAGACAAGAGATGTATGCTCAGATTGAAGACTTCTTGAAGAGACAAGTTGATTATTCAGAGAAGCGTTCTATTAACTTTGCAAGATCGTTAGCTGAAGAATCAAGCAATATGGAACGTCTCTATCGCGTGAAGATTGAGATAGCTGATGAGCAAAGGCGTGAAGCACAAGATCAGTTGGTGCGTTCTAGAGCTGTTCTAACAGAGCTGACTGAACAGAACAGATTGCTCAGACAGACAGCTACTCATTTCAAGGATGAGCTAGTCTCAAGTTCGAGGAAATTAGAGCTTACTGCTGATCGTCTTGACAAGATGAGTCATGACAAGACGCATCAGAGGTTGATTGAGATTGCTGCTGAAGTAATGAAGGAAGCTTTGAAGGAAGAGATGACTCGCTTTACTTCTCTATTCACTCTTAAGGCAAGTGATGAAGCCAAAAAGGAGGAAGAGACAAGTAGAGTTAAAGAAAAGTCTAGTGCTGAACCAGAAATGAAAGAAGCTGCGTCTGCTATAGAAGAGATGAGAAGGCCAAAGAGAGGAAAGCTTGTGAAGAAAGCTGACTTAGAGCAAGCTAAGGCTGAGCATATGAGACAAGTGAAAGGCAAGGGTGTTGCTTCTCCTGAGGTTCAGACAAGACGAGTTGTCAAGAGGAAGCTGACTTGTTCGTATTTTTAGATAAGTTTTCAACAACTATACGATCCCCACAAGCGTATGGGTTCGATAGTAGTATGATAAGTATACCAAGTAGATATTCGTTCCAAGGACCTAGAGAGAGCGTGGAGCCCCAAAACTATAAGTTAAAATGGTGTTATAGAAGCTAAATAGGAGGATAAAGCTAATATCAATTAAGAAAATAAACAACTAATGCAAACAACTAAACTAACTCTCAATAATGAAAATGCAAGGTGGGAAAGTATTGCCTCGGGTGTATCCGTTTTGTGAGCAATTAAGTGAACTAGTGAACTAATTACATGATTTTACTAAGAATTCGGGTTAAGCTAAAGGCTATCACATGTGTGTGTAAACCCCCTCGAAAGGCATAGGTCAACATCGTGCATTGATTAGCAATTATAGGATCTAACCAAATACCATAAGCTCCTAAGATAGTGTTGCATAAGCACTTTCAACACGGTTACTAATGCTTATGAAACGCCCTCTCACCAAACTCCTAGACGACCTCTATTTGTTTAATGTCTAAAGTTCTCAGTCTAGCCATTAACCTCCTCTCGGTTAGCTAATTACTAATTAACTTCTATTCAATTGACCAAATCTCACACTCACACTCCCAATCATGCTACCCAACTCTCGTTGCAATAAATATAATCGAACATGCTCGCTAATAGGGTTGATCAACCAAATGAATCAATCAAATTACAACTCTAAAAACATAAACACCCAAATTCTAAGCTAATCATGCAATTAATCCACAATTACTCTAAATTATCATCAAAACATCAACACTCAAGGCAATTAAGGATTAGCCCATGTCTAAATTGACAACTAGAATAAAACTTATGTAAATTAAACTACAAAATATGAATGAAATTGAAATTACTAAATTAAATTTGCAATAATGGAAAAATATCATCTCAGGTCTTCAAATGCTTCAATCTCACAAACAATAAAATGAAATACTAAATTGAAATCTATCTATGAAATGGAAGAACAAATTAAACTAATCTATTGAGTGGATTGGTGGGGAGGAGAAGAGATTTCTCCCCCAATAGTCGCGTGCCCTCTGTTTCTCGCCAATCCCCCTGCGTGTGTCAATGCCCCTTTCATTTTATTCAATGGCAGCTTGGGCCTCTTCCAATATAATTAAATGGGCCTGGTATTAAAATATTGGGCGCGGCTAAAGGCACCCGAGGATACTATGAGTACACCCACGCGATGAGGACACCCACAAAACGGATGAGGACACCCATGTGAAAAACTCTAAAATACCCTCCTTCTTCTTCTTCATAACCCTAATTTTTCTCATTTTGGTACACCCACCAAATTTCTTTCCTCTCTCCCTCTCTCCCTTCCTCCCATCGCCTCCTCTCTTCCTCCCACTTTCAGGCGGCCGCGGCTGCGGCCCACCTCCTCACCCCTCCGTTTAAAGAGAAGACCAAGCGACGCGGCCGCCGTCGCGAACCCTCCCTCGTCTTTCGCAGGGCGCCGTCGCGCCCCCTCCCCTTCCTCCTTCAAACGCCGCCGCCGCTGCCACTGGAGGTGTGCGCGCTCGCCGCCGCCGCTGGAGTTGTGCGCGCTCGCCGCCGCCGCTGGAGTTGTGCGCGCTCGCCGCCGCCGCTGGAGGTGTGTGCAACCCCTCTCCTCCTCCCTCGTCCCCTCCTCCGTGCGAAGCGGCCGTCGTCGCCGATCCTCACTGCGAAGCGGCCGCCGTTCACGTCGCCGGCCAGTGGACGCAGCCTCTGAAGAAGACAAGTAGGTCAGTTTTTTGATTTCTTAATTTAGGGTTTCTTAAAAAAATTAGGAATTTTAGGAAAATTTGGGTATTTTAGAAGTTTGAGAATTATTTTCGAACCTATTGAATTTGTTTTTGAAAATATTTCGAACAATCCGTGTTTGTTTTGGAAAAAAATTCGAACATCTTGTTCGATCTTTTTTTTCGAACAAATTTGAGTTGTTTTGGAATTTTTTTCAAACATATTCAGTTTGTTTTGAAAAAAATTTCGAACATATTGTGTTTGTTTTGGAAAAAAATTCGAACATGTGTTTTGGAAATTTTTTCGAATATTTGGTGTTTGTTTTGGAATTTTTTTCGAACATTTGATGTTTGTTTTGGAATTTTTTTCGAACATTTGATGTTTGTTCTGGAAAAAATTTCGAACATCTTGTTATTTTTTAACATGTTTGTTCTGGAAATTTTTTCATGTTTATTTTTGTTGAAATTTTGAAGTTTTTTTTTTTTTTGTTAAGAATGGTGTTTGTTTTGGTGATGGTGGAGATAATGATGTAAAATAGAATGGGTGGGTGTACTCATCTTCGTTTTTTTCATAGATTTTACCCTAGGGGTATATGGGACAATTCGCATGTTCTGAAAGATTTAAAAAATATTTGGTGGGTGTACTCATAGGAAATCCGGGTGCATTTAGCCGCGCCCTAAAATATTTCAGCTACTTGCTTCTATTCAATTTCGTATTGGGCCGCTCAAAGTGATGAAAGGGTCTGACTATATGCACCTCCATTTCAGTTTGATGTACTCCCCCTTTCAGTTTTATTAATAAAATAATAGGTAAAAAACCTAAAATACCCTTCATTAAATATACACCATACTAGATGCACCCCACCTCATTTCCCCCCTCTCTCTCTCTCTCTTCCTCTTTCTTTTCTCCTTTCCCCTCCCCCACCTCCATCCCGTTTCTTTCTCCATCCCCACCTCCATTGCCGGCCACCACCCCACCCCACCCCCCATCGCCTCTCCCCCTCCCCCTCCACCACCCCATCGCCAATCCCCCTCCCCTAACCCTCCCCCTCCACCACCCCATCGCCTCTCCCCCTCCCCTAACCCTCCCCCTCCCGTAACAGTAGCAGAAAAGAAAAAAAAAACTATCTCTCCTTACCCCACCCACTTACCCCTCGCCCCCACCCCTCCCCCCAATTTCCGTCGCCCTCTCCAACTAACAGCAGCAAGGTATTTTTTTTTTTTTTTACTTTTCTTTTCTTCGACAAACCAGGATCGGCCCTATACATTCTCGTCGATGCATTGTTGTCGACGAGAATGTATTTGGTGGACCTAAAATGGTTGAATTTTTTTTTTTTCTCGACAATGAAATGTCGACCATATTTACTCTCGTCGACAATAGGGTGTCGACGAGAATATATATGGTCGACATTTCATTGTCGATTTTTTAAAGGTTTTTTTTTTTTAAAAAATTCTACAAACCAGTGTCGACCATATACGTTCTCGTCGACAAGTGTCGACCATATACGTTCTCGTCGACAAATTGTTGTCGACGAGAACGTATATGGTCGACACTGGTTTGTCGAAAATTAAAAAAAATAATTGAAAATTTTCTAAGTTGCTGAGTTTTTTGAATTTTTTCTTAGTTGCTGAGTTTTTTTGAAATTTTTTTGAGGGAGGGGGGGGGGGTGGCGACGGGCTTGGCGAGGGAGGGAGGGGACGGCCGCGGCGGCAGCGCGCGGCCAAGATCTCTTCTTCTTTTCTTTTTTTTACAGGCGGTGGGGGTTGGGGGGGGCGACGGGCTCGACGAGGGAGGGAGGGGGGGGCGACGGGCTCGGCGAGGGAGGGAGGGGCTGGCGTCGCCGGCGACGG
The DNA here is from genome assembly GCA_963675135.1 of Galeopsis tetrahit. Lineage (NCBI taxonomy): Eukaryota > Viridiplantae > Streptophyta > Magnoliopsida > Lamiales > Lamiaceae > Galeopsis > Galeopsis tetrahit. Next base: position 36,128,905 of record OY776133.1, on the reverse strand, counting down.
GTGGTGGAGGGGTAGGTCGACGGCGGTGGTGGTGAGGGGTGGGGGAGAAGATGAAAGAAGAAATGGAGGAGGAAGAAAGATGGAGAATTTGGGGGGTGTGGGTAGTAAAAGGATTTTAATGAAGGAGGGGTATTTATGACATTTGAGGGGAGGTGTGACCTAAAATTCGAGGAGTGTATAAATCGGGGGAGTGATGGGGGAGTGCATCAAACTGAAATGGAGGTGCATATAGTCAGACCCGTGATGAAATTATGGTCAAAGGTTGCATGCTTCCATTGTGTGTACGCGAATGGGTAAGGAAGTGGGCACTGGGCTTTTTGCAATTTTAATTGCTAAGCTTGGCTGAAATGAGTGAAATGGGCTATGTGTTTGTAAGATTGGGCCTTTCTTCATCAATTGAATAATGTGCTCAATTGCAGCTCATTATTTTTTTCTTTTCTTTTTCCAAATTTGTTTTTCTCGATTTATTCCTTTGATCGACTCTACAATATTATCGAGGCGTGTTTTGCTCCAAAAATGCTCATTTTCCTATAAAATAAACAAAACACCACCTTTCTCCAAATCAAGAGCAATGAGTCAAATTAGTATAAATAATGCACAAAATCCTATAAAATTATGCAAATTAAATCCATGAATTTCAAGCAATTTTCACACTAATCAACCCCCCAAACTTAAAGTGTTGCTCGTCCCTGAGCAACGAAAGAAAATAGAACAAGTGGGAGAATTGTGAAGGAATTCATTCAAGCCAAAATAGAATAAGTGATTGTCAAGATCCATCAATTCAATCAAGCTTTGAGATAGAAAAATAAACAAGCAAGTTCACAAGCTATGTTCAATTCCATGCAAGATTAAGTGCTCAATTCACAATATCCTCATAAGTAAGTGTATCACTCACCACTCAAAGTGTAAATCAAGGAAATGTATGCTCTCAACATCAAATCACACAAGTGCACTACCATATGCTTGACACATGTCTAAGTTCTCCACCACATGAAAATGTTCAATCAATGAATCAATAAGGACTTCACATTTGGTTGTAATGTAGGCTATTTGGTTAGGGTAGAGAAAGTTTGGATAAAGTAACTCATAAACTAGTGGAGCAAAAAGGAAAGTTGCAATTGATCAAGTTGCAACTCAAAGTTCTACATCCCACACAATTTACTTGCTCCTTTTCTTTTTAAGCTCATTCCTCACCATCAACCAATCAACACTTTTGAACTTCAAGCTTTACCAAATTCTTGTGCACAAGAGATTTTTCATTTTTTCCTTTTCTCATCAACTCAATCTTTTTTTATGCACAACTCACAATTCATCTTTTCTCAATTTTTTTCTTTTCAATCTTTTCACTTTCCAACCAAACAATCCACCAAATTCACATTTACTCAATTCAACCTCATTGTCAACATTCAAGCTCCACTAGTTCATAGGGAAAATTAGGCTCATACAAGATGGACAATGGGCTAAATATGTAGGTTGCCAAAGAATATAAGTCAATAGGCTCAAAGTGGCTAACTACGGAAAAATTTCATTTGGTGTGGAAAATTTGGCCAAGTGACTATTCAAAACAAAGATGGCCTTATATCACTTCCAAAGATCTCACACAAATAGTAGCCTCAAACAAGACAATTGGCAAGTTCTAGAGCACACAAGCATGAATGATACTCACAAGAAGGAAATTAGACCATAATATATGAAAACGTCTAAAGGCTCTAAAGCTCACAAGCTTGTCTAATCATGAATTAAGAGCACAAAATCAAACACAAATCTTTACATAATCAAGTGAACATGCAAGCATCAATCAATACCAATAAGCTCAACCAAATTTCAAAAACCAACAATCACCATCAATTAAGCTTCAAATACCAACAATCCACAAGATATCTCAATCACCAAAACTAGGAACAACGGTGCAATATAAATGAAGGTAAACACACAAAATCTCTCCCAAACTTAAATGAAACTATCTAGTTGAATGCAAAGTTTGAGAATGAGTGTGTTACGTTAGAATTTTACCACCAACCAAGCTCACCAAAGAAGCAAGCTATCGTCACCAATTGTCCATTGGACCTTTAGCACCGAAGCACCACTACCCTTGAGCTCCACCATGCGTATCTCTCATCCTTGACCACCAACACAACACTCAACCTACAAAACAAAAACTAAACAAAAGATCAAACAAGCTACAAATCTAAAAATAAAAGAAAGCAATAAAGAATGGGTTGCCTCCCATTTAGCGCTAAGTTTAACGTCTTTAAGCCGGACGGAAATAAAAGAACTCATCGGAAAGGCCATGGATATCGGTCCTCCTTCCCATTGTATTTCAACCTTTGAGCTTCAAACTCAAGAAGGCTCTCATGAATGGAAGACCAATCATCCATATGTTTCTTCCATACTCTCATCAATTGGCCTTCCTCTTGCTCTTTCCACATCGTCCTTTTCCATTGTTCTCCTCCAAAGATGCCCAAACTCTTTTCAAGATCTTTCTTTGGATCAAAGTGATCAATAGGCAAAATAAAATCAATAGAAGCATTAATATCAAATAAAGAGTAAATTGAAGAGTTTAAAGGTTTAGAAATGCTCATTTCGCTCTTCAACTCGTCTTTTTGTGCTTCGAGATCTTCTTGTTCCTTGTAGCTCATGTCCATCAAAGGACATCCCTCTTCATCTCTTTTGTCAAAGAGCTTGTAATCTCCACTCTCCTCACTTGAGTTCTCCTCTTCTTGCATTTTTTTCACGGCGATGGCCAATTGTCCAAGTTGGAATTCCATCGATTTTTGACTACTCAGAAATTGAGAAAGGATGGAGTCGGTTGATTTTTGATTACTCATAAGTTGAGCAAGGATGGAGTCGGTTGCTTCGCATTTCTTCTCACTTGCATCCATTCTCTTATCATGTGCATCCATCCTCTCCATCATGTGTGCAATTAACTCTTCGGTAGTAGTCCTACCCTCATTGCTTCCCCACTCTTGATATTGATAATGAGAGGAAGCTAGTTGCATTTGATGATCGTACTCAAAGCTTCTCTCACTATTATACCAATTTTCTTCTGAAGCTCAATGGGATTCAAAACAAGGTTCCTCCATAGGTGGAGGAGGAGATGGACAATATAGCTCTTCAGGTGGTGGAGGAGGATATGAACAATGTGGATCAAAGTGTTGAGGAGGAGGGTATTGATGTGGAGGTGGAGGGTAATATCCTTGAGGAGGAGGTGATGCTTCTTCATTCCTCCAATCTTGAAAATAGGAGGGAACTTGTTGCATTTGATATTGGTGATCAAAGTTCCTCAAATCATCGTAGCTCACATCTCCATGTTGTGGAGGATAAATCATGCCACGTTGATCATAACAATGATTCCACTGGTATTGATTATATCCATCCATCTAGTCGATTAAGTTCACACCTACAAGAAAGCAAAGTATCAAATTCAAAGAAAACAAAATAAGAAAAATTAAATGCTACTACTAACACCACTCAACAAGTTTCAAGTCCCACGTAAGACTCTCAACTAGATCCCCGGCAGCGCGCCATTGACTTGTTCGTATTTTTAGATAAGTTTTCAACAACTATACGATCCCCACAAGCGTATGGGTTCGATAGTAGTATGATAAGTATACCAAGTAGATATTCGTTCCAAGGACCTAGAGAGAGCGTGGAGCCCCAAAACTATAAGTTAAAATGGTGTTATAGAAGCTAAATAGGAGGATAAAGCTAATATCAATTAAGAAAATAAACAACTAATGCAAACAACTAAACTAACTCTCAATAATGAAAATGCAAGGTGGGAAAGTATTGCCTCGGGTGTATCCGTTTTGTGAGCAATTAAGTGAACTAGTGAACTAATTACATGATTTTACTAAGAATTCGGGTTAAGCTAAAGGCTATCACATGTGTGAGTAAACCCCCTCGAAAGGCATAGGTCAACATCGTGCATTGATTAGCAATTATAGGATCTAACCAAATACCATAAGCTCCTAAGATAGTGTTGCATAAGCACTTTCAACACGGTTACTAATGCTTATGAAACTCCCTCTCACCAAACTCCTAGACGACCTCTATTTGTTTAATGTCTAAAGTTGTCGGTCTAGCCATTAACCTCCTCTCGGTTAACTAATTACTAATTAACTTCTATTCAATTGACCAAAGCTCACACTCACACTCCCAATCATGCTACCCAACTCTCGTTGCAATAAATATAATCGAACATGCTCGCTAATAGGGTTGATCAACCAAATGAATCAATCAAATTACAACTCTAAAAACATAAACACCCAAATTCTAAGCTAATCATGCAATTAATCCACAATTACTCTAAATTATCATCAAAACATCAACACTCAAGGCAATTAAGGATTAGCCCATGTCTAAATTGACAACTAGAATAAAACTTATGTAAATTAAACTACAAAACATGAATGAAATTGAAATTACTAAATTAAATTTGCAATAATGGAAAAATATCATCTTAGGTCTTCAAATGCTTCAATCTCACAAACAATAAAATGAAATATTAAATTGAAATCTATCTATGAAATGGAAGAACAAATTAAACTAATCTATTGAGTGGATGGGTGGGGGAGGAGAAGAGACTTCTCCCCCGATAGTCGCGTGCCCTCTGTTTCTCGCCAATCCCCCTGCGTGTGTCAATGCCCCTTTCATTTTATTCAATGGCAGCTTGGGCCTCTTCCAATATAATTAAATGGGCCTGGTATTAAAATATTTCAGCTACTTGCTTCTATTCAATTTCGTATTGGGCCGCTCAAAGTGATGAAATTATGGTCAAAGGTTGCATGCTTCCATTGTGTGTACGCGAATGGGTAAGGAGGTGGGCCCTGGGCTTTTTGCAATTTTAATTGCTAAGCTTGGCTGAAATGAGTGAAATGGGCCATGTGTTTGTAAGATTGGGCCTTTCTTCATCAATTGAATAATGTGCTCAATTGCAGCTCATTATTCTTTTTCTTTTCTTTTTCCAATTTTGTGTTTCTCGATTTATTCCTTTGATCGACTCTACAATATTATCGAGGCGTGTTTTGCTCCAAAAATGCTCATTTTCCTATAAAATAAACAAAACACCACCTTTCTCCAAATCAAGAGCAATGAGTCAAATTAGTATAAATAATGCACAAAATCTTATAAAATTATGCAAATTAAATCCATGAATTTCAAGCAATTTTCACACTAATCAGAAGCTTATTATAGAAGATCCTAAAGCTGAAGATGAGACTGCAACTGTGAAGAAGCAGAAGATAGATGATTCGCATTATGCTAGTAAGAAGAAAGTTGGCAAGCATATTCGAAGATTGCAGAAGTTGAAGGCAAATCCAGATGAGATCGAAGATGCTTTCATAGACAACTTCATTGATAATGAACATCGAGATGCATTGTTCAAAGTCAAGTTGAAGTGGGAGCTTGATCACTGGATCATTCGTAAGTTTGGTAATGAAGACAGCAAGGAAGGGCTATATGCAATTTTTGACAAGTTCATGGAGGTAGAAGATCAGATGCTGTGGAACTTGATCATGAGGATTGCAGCTGCTGTGAACTTTAACATTTTGGTGCCGATTTATCCTAAATGAACTACACCTATGCTAAGTTCTGGAAAGAGAATCGACTTCAACAAGATCAAGAAGTTCGAAGAAGAGGTGCTAGACAAGGAGAAGATCGAGAATGAAGATCATATTTCAGAGATCCATAGAAGACTCCTCGATGCTTTTTGTGTTCCAAATCTAGAAGGAGATAACATTACTGATTAGTTCTTTACTTAGTTCTTTTTATTTTTGATTTAGTATTGTAATCTACTGATCTTATTTTGAATGAATGAAAAGATAACACTTTTGATGATTAAAGACAAGATAACTACTTAACTAGTCTACTATTGTGAAAAGATTCAAGTAGTTTTGGCTTCATCAAAAAGGGGGAAATTGTTGGGATGTGAATCCTAAGACAAGTCCTAAATGATGAAAAAATAAGATGAGTTTTGATAAGCCAAAAGTAGACTTGAATATTTTCTAAGTGTTGACTGATATAGTCTAGTTATGGAAGTCGTCTTGAGCAGATCAGTAGAGTTCACAAGACAAGTATAAGTTTAAAAGAAAAGTTTAAAGTTCAAAAGATAAGTACGTTTTATAAGTACTTTGTGTATATGAGTTTAGGATTTATACTGAGCTATTCAAGTTGTATAGAAGCTCATAATGTTTCGTTTGTATTCGTTTATATTAATTGTATAGATCTTAAGTTGACTAAGCTATGTTATAAAGCTTAAAGTAATGTAATAGTCTTGTTAAGATTAGATGATAGGACTAGATTAATGTTCTATTGAAGTCTACAGAAGAAGACCTGCGCAAGACAAGATGAGTAAGAAGAAGACTCAAAATTTGTCTAAGTGTTGAAACCAGGCAAGACAGGTGCGCAACAAGACAAGAAGAAAGAAGTTAGTTATTAAAACGCGTGTGAAGATAAAGATTGAAGAGTTAGTTATGGAATAACTAATTAATTAAAGAAACGCGTGGAAGGATAAGAAGGAGAAGTTAGAAATCAGTTTTCAAGAAAAGTTAGTTACATAACAGAATGTTCTTGAAATTGGAAGTCTATAAATACCCCAAGGTATTGAACGATTAAAGACTACTGATACACTGACATTCTATACTCAAGTGAAGAGAATTTACGAAGCATTCAAGAAGCAAACAAACTCTCAGAGTTGTGAAGTTCAGAAAGTGAAGCTACAAGACAAGTGAAGAAATTCAGAAGGCTACTACTGAACAAAGAGAAGTTTATTTTTGTTTCAAGTTGCTAGTTGCTTGTTAAATAGCTAGTTAGATCGAAGAAGCACTTGGTAGTGTTATCGAGAAGATCTAAGTCTTATTTCTTGGAACTTAAAACTACAAGAATACATTACTCTATTGGACGAGTTAATAAGAATATCACAACTGGGTTTGTGAGAGTGGATGTAGACAAGTTGTCGAACCACTATAAATCTCGTGTTTGTTTTACTTTACTGTTTTATTTGTGTTTGATTGATTAACTGTTTAATTGATTGAATTACATATCTGAACAAGACTAGTAGAGTGTTCAGACAGAAGTTCGCGAATTTAGTTGAGTATAAACTTGATTGGGCTCATTGTAATTCTGATATTCTGCATTCGTATTCTGATATATTCAAAGATTTTTGAAAAGTCTATTCACCCCCCTCTAGACATTTTCACTAGCTTACTCAATATTATTAACTCAACTAGGGACCTACACTCTGCCTTTGCATCCTTTCTCACACACACTCTTGCCCACTCATGAGTTATGATTTGAACTCATATTTATAGATGGGATTTTGAGATATTACCGTTGGATGATATCTTCAAATCCCTCTGTTTCAGGAAAGCAATCTTTAGGTAGAAGTCTATTAATTATTACCGTTGGTTGGTAATAATTAATTCTCCATTAACTTTCCAGTCCTTTGAGTACTGTGCTTTGTCAGGATCTAGATGTATGTTGTTGTCTTCTCATAGGTCCACGTCAGCTCTGATGTGACTTCTCAATTCAAAGAACAGAAGACTTAATCTCAGCTGATTTACTCATCTGATCTTGACAATTAGCAGCTTTGATTGTTTCCTTAGTTGTGTAGATTTATTTGGTTAGTCAAGCAGACTTTGTCTCAGCTATGTTTGGCTTTACTCAGCTGATCTTGCCTCAACTGATCATACTCAGCTGAACATCAGGTGAGTTCCACTCATCTGATTTACTCTTCTGATCATCGGGTGAGTTTGACTCATCTGATTCTCTCTGCTGGTCTTCAGCTCTTCTCATCTTGAGCTTGTGCGCGTTTCTCCTCTATACCAGCTAGCTTCCAACACTGCTGATATGACCATATCCTAATCTATTACAAGATGAATGATGAAGTTGTCTATACAATACATTTTATCCTATTACAAGTATATTTGGTTTATCAATACATACATAAGGATATAGAATATCCCAACAATTTCCTCCTCAATTCCTTTTTGCAATAGACTGCCAGATTAAATGATTTGTTAAGTAAGTTTCTATTAAACTTAAAACTGTCAAAATTCTGAATGTCCAAGAGAAGTTTAAACAACAATACAAAGTGTAAGGACTGACAAAATTTTCAATCAGAGGCAAATTAAGAATAGAAACATAAAATCTTCTAAAGAGATTATCATTTTAAGGCATTTGATATTTAAATGGTTACACTTTTGACTGTTCTGCTGCATATCATGACTATTTATAGTGCCACTTATAGCTACAATATTTTTCAAAGACTTATGCAGAAGTACCATAAATATTAACTAATTTAGTAAAGGAGGCTATTTACTTTTGTATAGTGCATTAGTAAGAACAATTTCGTATTATGCAAATTGTTAAAAACCTAAGAAAAGAATAATGAAAACATATATTAAACAGAAAGAAAGAATGTAATCAACAAAATTATTAAATATCAACCTACCTTTCATAGGTATTCTCAATCGAGCTTTATCATCAGAGGAGCCATTGACACTCAATCTTCTGTTTAACTTTGGCCTTTTAAATTTGGTTGAACATAAATGTCCAAAAAAAATTAGCAAACTTTAAACATCAAATGCACAACTTAAAAACAGAAATCGAACAAAAAATTGAAGAAAAATTAATTAAACATATAGTGACAGAGGGTATTGCTTTCTTGTTGTATAGAAGCCCCATTTTTTTATTCAATCTTTGTTAGTTGTCATGAGTAATTATGCTTGAAGTGTCCTTACATATAACTGCGTGAAATTTTCAGTAAATATAAATATGAGCAGCAGAAAAAGAAGCGAGATCAGCAGAAGAAAAGTCTAGGTGATTAAATCTAACTTTTTGAGTTTTCTATTTCTGAATTATTCAGGAAGAATAAAAAAATTGTGTTGTTGAAGTGATGTTTGAATTGATGCATTCCCTCTGATACACAACTAACAATATATATTTTATGAGTAATTATGTCTTGAAGTGTCCTTGCATATAGCTGCGTGAATTTTTCAGTAAATATGAATACATACTGCATATAATCAGAAATTTAATTGAAACTAAACGCATGAAAACCAACCTTCTTGCTGAAGGGCGAAGGCGTGGACGAAGTTTTGGTGTACAAAACGCATAAGCAATTGATGGAATTTTCACTGGTAATGTCCATGAATCTGGTTATTTGAGTAAGGGTTAGGGATCCCCTATTGAGTAAATAGAGGCATACTTCCTGCAACACACAAAAGTGTATATAAATAACAGACATTAATTATACAAACAGAGAGAAAATATACTTTCTGCACACAAAAGTGTATATAAATAACAGACATAATTATACAAACAAAGAAAAATAATGAAAAGGAGGGTTAGGGGATAATTACAAAACATATATCACCATAGAAGCATTAGATCAGATGTGCGGTAAGTTGAACTCCGTGCAAATCATTGGAAAAACCCATTAATTATAGATTTCTGAAAAGAAAAAAAATCAGATTTGTGGGTAATATATAAATCTTAAACATACAAAAGCGATCTTGACTTGGGGGTGAGGAGAGGCTAAAGGAATCGAGTCGAATGAGTATTACCTTTCATCAATTGAGATATCCGAGTCTAATCATAAATATCCCAAGTTCTCAACATACCTACCAACGGGATGCAATGTTAAACCTCTACATATATGGAGAAGTAATAGTTTGAACGAATTAAAGAACTACAAAATCTTGACAAACACAAAACAAATGAGGTCTTATATATATATTCATCATGAAAGATAGAACAACAACTACGGTTGATAGAGTAAGATGAGTGTTTACTTGTTTAAATTCTTGAATTTTAGAGTAAGGAACTGTTTGGCCGCATCTACAAGTGTCTGAACTGAAGGGGACAACTGGAGACTTAGATGAAGACCTAAATAAACAGAGGCTGATTCAAAAGTCATTGGCATGTTTTTGAATGCTCGATTGCAGTCCGTAAAGCATGAATCAACCACAAATTGGTCCGCAGTCAACAACAGATCCAAAACATCAAAAGTAGTTGGTAGTTTATTACTATAAACATACTTCAGCAAGTCCATAAATGAATCTTCCTCTGCAGTATAGATGCAAACCATGTCAAAATCTATATACATATTTTATTGACTTATATAAAGATATGTAGCGGCGAAAACCTATCAATTATAAATTTCTGGAAAAAAAAATAGGTTTTTGGGTAATATATAAATCTTAAACATAAATAAGCGATCTTGACTTGGGGGCGAAGAGATGCTAAAGGAATCGAGTCGAATGAGTATTACCTTTCATCAATTGAGGGCGATGATATGCAGCACAGAGAGAGGTGAAGAGATGCAGCGGCAAAAACCCATTCATTATAGATTTCTGAAAAAAAAATCAGATTTGTGTGTAATATATAAATCTTAAACATATAAAAGCGATCTTGACTTGGGGATGAGGAGAGGCTAAAGGAATCGAGTCGAATGAGTATTACCTTTCATCAATTGAGGGCGATGATATGCAGCGAGGAGAAAGGCGAAGAGATGAAACACGACGAAAAACCTACTTCAGGAATACAGACGTGGATTTTCCATTCTTATATTTTGAGCAAACGTCAATGTACAGATCATATTATGAGTTGGAATGAAATGAAGTAATAAAATGACATGTGTAACTGGATTATTCTTAAAATTACACGTAAGCGAAATGGCTTTTAGAGCGACACCTCAGCAGAAAAGAACTCTCTATTAGTAATATTAGGGATTAGTGTAAGACCGCTGGTTGAAATAAATTTATAGGGTTATTTCCTATTAGGTTCATTTCACTCCTACTTTTTTAAAATAGAGCCTAGCTTATTATTTTGTTTCTAATAGGTTCAAATTGGACTTAATAAGATAAATCTGCTCTTTTTTTAATTTGAAAATTTTCGAATTCATTTATTCATATATTTAAGTCAACTTTAACATCTAATCCTCTTTTCAGATTCTCAAATTTTGCGTAATTTTCCCACTTTCCAAAATTTCAAATCCTTCCTAAAAAGAAGGTCTTCACATTTAATTCGCTGCATTTGTTAATAATTTAAAATAATAATCAATAATTGGCTGCAAAATTTCAAACTCACATATCTATTCGACCTAATTAAAAATTTGATAATTTAAAATAATAATCAATAATAAAAAATAAAAAAAATAATAAAGCATATGGAAGAATAACACAACATAAATGAAAAAAAACATACGTTTATGCAACAATAAGTGAATAGGATAATGCATATTATAGAATCTATGCATATTATAGTGCATATAAACAATGTTTCATGCATTTGTGTATGAATATGTATATGTATATTGAAGTGCAATCTGATAATATGTATATTGAAGTGCATATGAATGAGATTCTATACAAAAGTTATTGAGACTACTAACTGAGCTTTGTCCACCTTCATGTCATCCTCCCCATCCGTATTCTCATCCATGACACCACATTCCTCACGTGACACCACCGCCACCCTCCGGTTGCTTAACTCCTCAGTTAAGACGCTCATGCAACCTCTTTGTTGAAGCTAAAAAGATAAAGAGAGAAAACAGCATAATTAACTAAAAAAAATTAAAGAAAAAAGCAAAAAAATTGACAGTAAAAAAAATCGGAGAATAACATAAGAAATACACCAGATATTCATCTTAATACGTACAAGAGCGATCTCTCCTGGGTATAGGAACACCAAACATTTCATCGGAGACAGCTCTGAGAACCGGCGACTGTTGATTAGTTCGATTGCGATCAATTCTGGTATCCTCTTCCTCTTCATAGTACTCTTCATCACTCGAATCCATACTCTCGTTCTCTTTGTTACTTTCAACATCATAAATCCTCTGCAACCTATCAACTCTTCTTCTCTTCAGAAACTCTTTGTGTAACTGCTCCCAATCATCATAGTCCCCGACATGTGCGACGAGAGGATCCGTGCGCCAGACGCGAGGAGAGGGGAGGGTGTGCCAGTGGGCGTTCAAGGGGTCACAGGAGAAGGAGAATTTCTCCAGTCAAGAACTCGGTGTTGATTTTTTTACTCTCAATACAGCCTGGACGGCCTGAGAGGGGCGACGAGGCCAGACTAACCATGTTGCCAAGAGAGGCGTGGTGGGCGGCCATGGGGGATACTGCAACCAGTGACGACCGCGGAGTGGAGCATGGCCGATGGGCGACCATGGCGGTGGAGAATTGACATAATCTTGAATTCCATTATAATCGAATTAGAGAAAGTAGGATTTGGGTCCACAAAGATCGTAAATCATGTCTATACTGTATAATTAAGGGATTGAGTAGTTGCACAAATTATGGAATTAATAAATTTAATTTAATTTTTTATTTTCGAAAATAATGTAAGATATGTATATTAAGAGTATTTTTGGTTATTTAACTCTAATTTGAACCTAATAGAAACCTTTTAAACTTGTAGTTTCTATTTGTTTAATTTGCTATATGAATGACTCTAATAGGGAAAATTCTCGAATTTATAATATATTTGATGCGTAAAAAAAGAACGCACAACGATTAATAATCTCGCACCTGGGATTCGACGATCACAAGCTGGATTATAGCTGAGCTCTTCGTCTCCAAAAGGCTTCGACACCTGCAAAAAAGCCCGCCGGAGAGATCTCCGGCGCGGGTCCTCCGACGCTTAAGTCAGAACCGGCGATCTCAAGGAAAAATGTTGGGAATAAAATGAGATTTTGATTAAGATACCAAAACCCCTTAAGACATGTCAAATAGATAAGTCTAAGATGAATGAATATGTTTCAAAAATGTTGAAACATATAGATCAAGCTAAGTTGAGATGCTGACATGTTAGACAGCTCATAGATGCTTTAGATGCATAAGTTGAGGGGGAACACAAGCTTAGAAGATTACAAGAATCAAGTTCCTCAAGGCTCAGAATCAAGTTGATCCCAACACTGCTGATGTACTAAAAGCCCAACTGTGTTGATGATCAAGTCAGCTCAGTAAAGAGACAATCTCCCTGAAGATTAACTCAGAAGAACACATCAAGAAGACTAAGTCTGCTGATGTATATGCAATCAAGTTCAGAGGAGATGTTCGGGAGAATTGACCAAGCACACTAAACCTGAAGTATTTCAATTCAGTCTAAGGCAAGAGACAACTGTGCTGATGGGGTCAAGTCCACTGACATGGAAGCATGGATGCTTAGAAGCAATCAAATAATGATCAGTGAAGTTAGAAAGCCAACTCAACTGAAGAGCTAGTCAACACTGCTAATAAGTCATGTCATGTGAAAGTGATAAGCAAATCTGTCCTGATGATAAGGAAAGTTGACCCTTATCAAGGAACCAATGATCAGAAGGAATGTCCATGTTTGATTAACTGAATCTTCAAGTCAGACCTTGGGAAGAGTGCATCAAAGTCAAGACAAGAAGCTTCTAGCCGTTTACTTCCCAAAATAAGGACATGTCACTTTCAAGAATCTGTCTTCAAGTTGCAGAACTCAAAGAAGACAAATATAGACATTTTGAGGCTGTCTCTCCAATGGACATAACCTCAATTTGCTCTATAAATACTGGAGTATGCAGACCATTCAAGGTGTGGAAACTACAAGCATTCAAAGCCTACAAGCCTTAAGCACTCTCAAAGAATATTTCATTCTAAGAGTTTCCATACACTTCCAGTTACCAACTAAGCTGAACTTACTATAAATCATACAAAGCTTAGAGAGATATCATATCCTTACACAAAGCTTAATTGTAAAGGATATCTCACCATAGTTGGAACCAACCTCAACCCTTAAACCTTTCAAGGAAAGTTAGAAGAGTTGTTGTAGAAGTGTGAACTAGAACTGTCAAGTGTAGAACAGTTTAGTTCAAGAGTTGAGAGAGTACTAGGACTCTAAATTCCTAGGGATCAAGGCACTAAGGAGTAGTGTGGTTGATCAGTGCACCTTGGCACTATAAAACAAGTTAATTCCAAGTGAAGGAATTATCCTGTTAAATCAGGGAAAGTGGATGTAGGAGCTTGAGTCTCTAAACCACTATAAACTTCTTGTGTTATTTACTTACAAGCTATTTCATACAAGCAACACATTCATACACTGCACACAAACTGATCTTCAAAAGATATACATCACAAGTTGTGCAAAACAGATTTGGGACAAGTCCCCTGAAACTGTCAAGTGTTAAGAAAGAATTTCAGAAGTAAAATGAGTTTAAATATAAAGGGTCAACCATAATTCCGCACATATAACCTACTTAGATAGTTATAAAACTGAATACTTTATAGTGTTCAGTGGTTTGATTATCTTAACAAGGTTATACATATTCAGAAGAGTTGTCCAGGACAACCCTGATGTAAGCCTGATTTGTTTAAATTGAAATTTTTTTGCATACACAAGTGTATTCCCCCCCATACACTTGTGCCATACTCCTTTCAGGACCAACAAGTGGTATCAGAGCAGGGGTTCAAAGACTACTGCTTCTGAAAATCCATTTTGATTTTCAAAACCAGATTTTAGTGTGGTCACTGAACTGATCTTTCTGAAATTCTAAATACTCCGTGATCTAACCTCTCTTATCTGAGATATGGCAAGGAACAACAACAACAATGTTGTTGTTCGTGGAGATGCAGTGGAAACCATCGACAATATGGCTCCAGATCCAGTCAACCACATATCTCACCATAAGTTGCCCATGTTCTCAATTGAGAACTATGATTTCTGGAAAATTAGAATTAGAGCTCATCTTGCATGCCTTCACAATGAGATGCTGAGAGTCATCACAAGGGGTCCATTCACATTCACTCAAGCAAATCCCAAGGTCACTGATGCTCAGAGAGCTGACCCAAGGGAGGAGATCCCTAAGGATGAAGATGACCTCACCACTGAAGAGAGAAGGAGACATAACCTCAACTATCTAGCAATGAACACTCTCTATCAAAGAATTCCAGATGTAGTAATGGGGAGAGTCCACCACTGCACAACAGCTAGAGAAATGTGGGATACTCTCACAGAAATGTGTGAGGGTACTGATAAAATCAAGGAGAATAAGCTCCAAGTGGCTATGCAGAAATTTGAACAATTCACAATGGAGTCAGAAGAGCCCATTGATAAATTTGCTGGTAGATTCACTGATATAATGAATGAGATCAACTAATTGGGCAAGGTTTACTCCAAGAGGGAAATTGCACTCAAAATGCTAAGAAGTCTCACTCCAAAGTCTTCTCAGAACTCAAAGCTTATGAGTTTGATCTCAACAGAAGAAAGCCAACTGAGGAAACTTCCTTACCAACAAAAGGAGTGGCATTCAAAGCCAAAGCTGCTGAACCAGAAAAGCTGTCCACTCCAAGATCATCAAAGTCAGTTTCTAAGGCTGGAATGAAGGAAGAATTAGCCCTCATGGCTAGAAGATTTGAGAAACTCAACTCTAGATTTGGTAGATACAAAAAGTTCTACCAAGACAACAAGGTCAGGAGAAGGTACAACTCTCCTGAAGCCAAGGCTGAGGATAAAAGGCCTGAAGAAAGAAAATCAGAGGACAAGTACTCTGATAGGAGAAAGGCCAACAGAGCTGAACCTTCATCATCTAGAAGAAGAGATGATTCAAAGAAAGATGATGATGAAGACCTGTGCTATAACTGCCAAAAGAAGGGGCACTTTCAGTATGATTTCCCTGAACTAAGCTCTAAGGAGAGAAAGGAGAGGCAAGCCAAAAGAGACAGAAGACTCAACAACAGAAAAGCCATGATGGCTGGTGATGAGTCACAATGTGATGAAAGCTTCAACTCTTCTGATGATCGACTGTTCTCTAACAGTGATGATGATGATGTTTGCAACATGGCCATAGAAGATGATGAGGTATCTTCTACATCTAGTTCATCATCTAATCACTCACTGGAAACTAGTGATGTCAACCTGAAACTATCCATTGGAAAGTTGATGGATGATTTTACTAGGCTACAAGAACTTTATAATAACTGTGTGAGAGAAAATGAGGTGCTGTATTCTGAAATTACAAAACTCTCTCAAGCTGAATTTGTAGTCAATGTCAAGTCTACCAAGTTGTATCAACAAGTCTTGAGAGAACTTGATGAAGCTTCTCTCAGGATAGTTGACCAACAAAAGCAGATTGATGAACAACTACTTGTTCAGAAGAGAAAGGATTTTGAACTTAAAATTCTTGAAGCCAAATTTGAAAATCTCTCACATGAATATGATGTTCTTAAATCAAGTGAAGATAACCTGAAAAATAAGATGTCTGCAATGAATAAATCCTCTAAGGCAATAGAGTAAATTCAAATCTTCCAAAGACCTATGGCTCAAAACAGTGGACTGGGATATGATCCATTCAAATCTCCACCTTGTCTTAGTGTTGCTTCAACAAGTAACACTAAGAGAATCTTTGTCAAATCAGTGGCACAACAAGTTGAAAATGAATTAATTCAGCCACTGAACAAAGGAAAGGGCAAAATGAATGAAGTACCTACACAAGTATTCCAAAGAACAAGGCCCATACCTAAGGAAATGGCCAAAGTCTCTGAATACAAGAGAAATGGTGTTCAGCAGAGTAAACCCAGTGGAAGGGCAACTCATCTGAACAACATTCAGAGTGGTTGTCCAAGGTATGTTCAGCCTAGGCCAACTCATCTGAGGCAACCTTTGCTGAATAGACCTAAGACCAACTCTCCTCATAGGCACAATAAAATGAGACAACCAAAACCCTTCATGCCAAAGGGTAATGGTCATCTATATGCCCATTCTCAAAGATTTCCTCAAGCTGCACAAAGAACTCATAAGTTCAGGAGAAATGTCAACTCTCGTGAAACTTACAGAGTTAACACATTCACACATTCTTTCCCAAAGGCATTTAAGGGAAAAACTGTGTATGTTGATGAAAGAGGAAAACAACTTAGCCACCTTGAATAAATCAGGGTTATTAGGCAAGTTTGGGTTTCTAAAGGTATAACTAACCTCCCAGGACCCAAATTAAATTCAAAGGGTACCTAAAGCTTGATTATTGCAGGTACTAAAGGACCACAAGAAGATGAGGAGCTTGGACAAAAAGACATCATGGTACTTGGACAGTGGATGTTCAAGGCACATGACTGGAAACAAAACACTCCTCACTGAATTCATTGAACAAGAAGGTCCTAATTTCACATTTGGAGACAGCTCACAAGCCACTACAAAAGGTTATGGTACCTTGAATATTGGTAATGTCAAGGTAACTAATGTATCATATGTGGCTGGTCTCAAATATAACCTCCTAATCATAAGTCAATTCTGTGATAAAGGATATAATGTTGAGTTCACAAGTGATAAATGCTTAATCAAAGATAAAACTCAACAAACTCTACTGACTGGAACTAGAAAAGAAAATGTGTATTTTGCTGACTGGGACAAGTCTACTGATGCAACATGCTTTATTGCCAAAAGCTCAAATGAACGAAGTTGGTTGTGGCACAAGAGGTTAAACCACCTGAACTTTAAATCCACAAACAAGCTAGCTAGAAATGCATTAGTAAAAGGACTGCCTAATGAAGTTTTCATTAAAGAACATGTTTGTAAACCATGTCAAGAAGGAAAACAGATTAAAACTTCATTTAAAGGCAAACCAGTCATCTCTACTGAAAGGGTACTTGATTTGTTACATATGGACTTATTTGGACCAATTACCCCTGCAAGTATAAATGGAAGAAAATACACATTGGTTGTAGTAGATGACTTCTCTAGATTTACTTGGGTAGTATTTACTTGGTTATCTGACCATCCAACTAATCTGATACTAGGATATCCAAGTATTGGAGTCAAAACTAGAAGGTTTCATGGTGAAAGTGCTTTGTTTTGTTGCTTCTTATTAGAACAGGAGCCTCAAGACATTGAGAAATCACTTGAAGATGCAAACTGGATTACAACAATGCAAGAGGAGCTGAACCATTTTACAAGAAATGATGTTTGGGAACTGGTTGACATGCCATCACATCAAGACGTTATTGGAACAAGGTGGGTGTTCAAGAACAAGAAGAATGAGAATGATGTGATAGTCAGAAACAAGGCCAGATTGGTGGCCAAGGGTTATTGTCAATCAGAAGGCATAGACTATGATGAGACATTTGCACCAGTGGCAAGACTTGAAGCAATAAAGATATTCCTAGCATATGCTGCCCACAAAAGGTTCAAAGTCTATCAAATGGATGTCAAGAGTGCTTTTATGAATGGAGTGCTCAAAGAAGAAGTCTATGTAGAGAAACCCCCATGGTTTGAAGATGGAAATAAGGTGTATATACTCAAGAAAGTC
The DNA here is from genome assembly GCA_963675135.1 of Galeopsis tetrahit. Taxonomy (NCBI): domain Eukaryota; kingdom Viridiplantae; phylum Streptophyta; class Magnoliopsida; order Lamiales; family Lamiaceae; genus Galeopsis; species Galeopsis tetrahit. The sequence continues at coordinate 36,110,637 of OY776133.1, read as the reverse complement.
CTTTATAGACTTAAGCAAGCTTCAAGAGCTTGGTATGACACCTTGTCACAATTTCTGTTGGATCATGGTTTTGTCAAAGGGACAGTGGACAGAACCTTGTTCAGAATTTGTGAAGGAGAAGACGTCCTACTTGTCCAAATATATGTGGATGACATCATATTTGGATCACCAAATGAGAAGCTCTGTGAAAAGTTCTCAAACCTCATGCAAAGCAAGTTTGAGATGTCAATGATGGGGCTAATGAATTTCTTCTTGGGAGTTCAAGCCAAGCAATCTAAAGAAGGAATTTTCATCAACCAAGCCAAGTACACAAGTGAAATGATCAAAAAGTTTGGATGCTCAACAAGCAAGCCAGTGAGGATTCCATTGAACACTAACTGGAAAATGGATCCAAATGAGAGTGGAGTTGCAACCAACTCTACTGAATATAGAGGAATCATTGGATGTGATCCTCTACCTCACAGCCAGCAAACCTGACATCACCTTTGCAGTAGGTGTATGTGCAAGGTTCTAAGCTAATCCTAAGAAAAGTCATCTAGAGGCTGCAAAGAGGATTTTAAGATACCTCAAAGGCACTGAAAATGTAGGCCTTTGGTATCCAACAGATGACAACATAGAGTTAACTGGCTACTCAGATGCAGACTATGGAGGATGCAAAATTGATAGGAAGTCCACTTCTAGAACATGCCAATTCTTGGGAAACAAGCTCATCTCTTGGTTCTCAAAGAAACAAAACACTGTGGCAACTTCAACCACTGAAGCTGAATATGTTGTAGCTGGAAGTTATTATGCTCAAATCCTTTGGTTGAGACAACAACTCAAGGACTATAATGTCAACTCCCCTGAAGTGCATATATTCTATGACAACAACAGTGCAATAGCAATCTCACAGAATCCAGTGTTACATACAAGATGCAAGCATGTGGACATCAAACATCACCTCATAAGAGACCATGTGGAGAAGAAGGACATCAAATTGGTGAAAATCCACACATATCACCAAAAGGCTGATATTCTAACCAAACCTCTTGCTGAAGCAAGGTTCATGGAACTTTCAGCAGAGTTGGGACTTCTTGATCCAGGAAAGATGGACAAGTAAGCCTAATGGAGTTCAACAATCAAGGGGGAACAAGAAATGTTCTTCAGTAGACTTGGGCAAAGTCTACTAAATCTCAGGAGAGATGACCCAAAGTTGGACAGATCAATTCATTATTCTGGGCCCACTTCAAGAGATTTGGGTCAAGACAATTGTCCATGTGGGGCTAGATAAGCTGAAATAACTATCAAAACAAATCTAGGTGTTATAAGCACCTATTTTGGGTAATCATTGCCTATTTTGATGGCTGTCCCATTCCTCTTCTAGCCATCACCTTTACAAAGATTTAATTTGTCCCCTACCCAAAAAGTTACTTTCAAAGCATTTAATGCAAAGATTCAATTCTTGTTTGCATTAAACATTTCAAGCCCACAATCTACCTTGATAACCCCCCAAGACATAAAAAACCTTAACTTCTATACCCACATTTTAATAAAACAGTTTTTAAACATTTGAAATCAATTTGAACTGTTGGATAATTAACTGGCCAACTCCCCTGAATTAATCCTGGCCATCCAATGTTTGATTTCCTCATTTACCAACTGTTGAATTGCCTTAAGACTTACCAACTCATTGACATACATTCCTTTTGGAATATACTCAGGTCGTAAGAAGCCCAAACCCTTTCATTCTTCCCCACGCATTCTTACAAATCTCAAACCCTAACAAAAAAATTCAAAAACCTTCTCAAGCTTTCTTACAGTTCATCAATCCCACCCAAGATTAGACAAGACAAGCTTGTTGACTTCTCTAATGAGAAGTTAGACATTGACTTCCAGTACCTTAGCCACAAAAACAACCTCACATTTGAACCTATCATTTCCTTTGAGAGTGAACTTCCAGAAGTTACTCCAACATTAAGATGGCTAAGGAGAGCAGACTTACAGAAATTCATGGAGACCAAGCCAAGCTCATGCCTTGAGCAATACATGGCTGAGTTCTTTGCCTTTCTGAAATGGAAAGGTAAGGCAACTGTTGGTGCAGTATAGACAAGACTGATCTATGTTGAAGAAGGTCAAGAAGAAAAGAGCTCACACACAATCAAGTTCTCAGAAGAGGACTTGGAGGCTGCTTTTAGATTGCCTTCAGAAGGAAGGAATCCAAAAAATTATGGTACTGGGCATGAACAGGATATTGCTCAAGATTAGCTCAAAACTCATGGTCTATTATTGACTTGGTTCGTATTTTTGCTCTTTTTAAACAACTATACGATCCCCACAAGCGTATGAGTTCGATAGTAGTATGATAAGTATACCAAGTAGATTTTCGTTCCAAGGACCTAGAGAGAGCGTGGAGCCCCAAAACTATAAGTCGAAATTGTGTAATAGAAGTTAAACTAGAGGATAAAGCAAATACCAATTAAGAAAACAAACAACTAATGCAAACAACTAAAACTAACTCTCAAAGATGAAAGTGCAAATGGAAGAATTGCTCCGGGTGTCTTCCTTATGTGGGATTACTAATGAATTAATGAACTAATTACAATAATTAAATCTAATGTCTTGAATTATGCTAAAGGCTATCACATACATGTGTAGACCCCCTCGAAAGGAATAGGTGAACATGTGCATTGATTAGCAATTATAGGATCTAATCAAATACCATAAGCTCCTAAGATAGTGTCTCATAAGCACTTTCAACACGGTTATTAATGCTTATGAGACACACTCTCACCAATCTCCTAGACGACCTCTATTTGATTAATGTCTAATGTTGTCAATCTAAGCAATCAACCCTCTCTCGGTTAAACTAATTACTATTTAACTTCAATTAATTAATCAAGGCTCACACTCACACCCCAATCATGTAAACCCAACTCTCGTTGCAATTAATATAATCGAAAATGCTAGCAAATATGATCAATCAATTAATGGAATTATGATTCACGTATTATGCAAAACTAGAATACACGACCGCAAGTATACGGCGTCTATCGTGGCATGATAAGTACGAGGTCGATCCCACGAGAAGGTGTAGTTTAAAAGTCTAGTTTGTTGACGGAATTCTAAATAGACGCGATCGATTAAGTGAAAATGGTGTGATTACCCCTAAATTATCTACCAAATTGTCACTAGTAAACAATTAAAAGAGTAATGTAAAATCGATGAAATAGCATGCGAGTCAAAGAAAACGAAAGTGAAATGAATGAAAGCTCAAATATGAGAGGGTGGGTTCCAAGGCATTTGCAACACTTAGATATACGTTTATGAATTTTACTCGTTCAAATGGCCATTAAGATTGTCTTCATATAGGGTTGATCACAAAAGAAAAATTAATCAATCTCTCGATCTAATTAATCCAAAGGAGCATGCGACATAAGTTCGTATCTCTACCTTGCAAACATCACACCACCTAAAATAGCCCCAAAAATCATTCAATTCCCTCTACAATAACTAATCATCTCTCCAGATCATAATAATACCGGGTTGCATGCTTGCATACGATTAATGGAATAAATCTCTCGATCTTACCCCAATTAACAATGAATTAAGAAAATCATCATGACCAATAACAATATGCTTCCAAAGGAGAATTAAGCATACAAATAAGAGACAAACACCATTTAAAGCAAGAAATTTGTTCATAAACTTCAATCCAAATATTTACAAAGCCTTAGAACCACAAAGTGTTTAACCTATCAACAACATAATCCAACTACAAAGAAACCTAAGATAAAAGCAATAAAAAGCGAAGAGAAAGGAAAGCTTAGACTATTGTATGGTGAAGAATGAAATTCCAAAACTAATGGTGGCCTCCTTGCATGAATTGAAGAAGTAGATGATGAAAACCTCCAAGTGTGTGTGATTGTGTGTGAGACTTCTTGAGGGAGAGGTAAGATGCTTTTGAATTTAAGAATGGAGGTATTTATAGTGTTGGGGTAGGGTTTGGGTGTAAGAATTGCAAGTTGGTCCCTTGAAAATGGAGAAAATATGAGCTTGGCACCGAAAATGTGTTGGCCCGGCCGGGTGGAAAAGTGGCCCGCCCGGGTGGGAGTGTTAGACAACATTGGATGAAACAGGGGGTGGTTAGCCCGGCCGGGCGAGTGGTGCTGCCCGGCCAGGCGGAAGCTTCGTAAATGGGGGATGTTGGCATGCTTGGCCGCCCGGTCGGGCGAGTGATGCCGCCCGGCCGGGCCAAAACTTCGTATTTGGCCATCTAATTCGCATTTTATCGCCCGGCCGGGCGAGTGATGCCACCCGGCCGGGCCAAAACTTCGTAAACTTGGCGAAATTCTGGGCTTGGCCGCCCGGCCGGGCAGGTAATGTGGCCCGGCCGGGCCAAACTTTCGTATTGGCTCCGTCCTTCGCTTTCGTCCTCCAACTTCGTCCCTCCGTATCTTGAGCTTTCGACCTCCGATCGACTCGATTCTTTTTGCTATTACACTCCATTTTTCGAGCCGGATCCAATGGTTCACTCCTCCTTTTGATCCAGTGAATTGTGGTTGGTGTTTTGCTCCAAATTCCATCGTATTTCCTACAAAATCGACAAAACACAACCTTTCTCTCATTTTGGCTCAAATAATCATATTCAATACATAAATCAATGAAATCCACATCAAAGTATGATTCACATGTACTTCTAAAACGTGTAAATTCCACCCGAATCAAACCCCCCCAAACTTAAAATGTTGTTTGTCCTCAAACAACTAAGCACTTAAAGCAATGAGGGTGGAATGATCACAATGGAATATTCAATGCACATCACACATGTAAAGTAGAGTATAGTCATATCTCTTTCTCAAAGTGTATTTCTCAATGAAGATCATAGGCTCATTATTGCAATTTACATTCATGAATCAAAGAATGCACAAACACACAACACATTGTGAATGGGAAGCATAATCCAAATGCTCAAGTCCTCTACTCACATGATGGAGTGTTTCTCTCAAACACACAAACAAATTAAGGATATTAATGCACTCATCAACCAAGTTATGCTATGCAATCACCATATGCTTGCCCAACTTCTACTTTCTACAACACTCAAATGCTCAACAATGTGATCAATAGAGCTTAATCAAGGATGTAACATTGGCTCTTTGGACAAGGTGGGATGAATTTTGGGAATTTGTGACTCTTCTAGTGGAGGACAAAGCTTGTTGTTTTACAATGTGTGCTTTTACTTTCAAAGTTTACAAACTCCATCCTCACTTTTCCTTTTCTTTTCTTTTTCAAGCATTCATCACCTCATCTTTTTGAACCATTTTTTTCTTTTCAAGCTTTTGGGGCTCTTTGTCCCTCTTTTCTTTTCCATTGATTTTCTTTTCATCTTTCTCTTTTTCTTTCAACTTTTCCAATTTCTCCTTTCATCAAAGATATTCAAGCACATGTTTATCCACTTTGTCTTTTATCCCCCACTAGATGTAGGTATCAAAGGCTAAAAAAGGCTAAATGGTTAACGTTGTAGTTTGCCAAGAAAATGAGGAATTAAGCTCAATGGGCTAACTACGGAAGATTACTTTCGGTTTTAGGAAATTTTGGCTAAGTGACTCTTTAGAACAAGATGGCCTATATCATATCACATCATCTTACACAATCATGCTTTCAAACAAGAACTTAGGCAAGTTATAGGATCACTAGCAATAACCTAGTCCACTCTCAAATGAACTAAACCAGATTACATGTTCGATTTAAGGCTCAATTCTCACCGGTTTATTCAATGGAACTCTCACATTCATCAAATGTTCCCAATCAATCAACACATCATGCATCCATGCTATCAACGATCACAAATATGAACACAACTTGATACTATACTCCAACACCAATCATGCATACATTCAAAGCAAATAGACATCACCACAACTACTCAACCATGGATTTCAATGATTATTCATGCTCACATTTCACCACACTACCCAACATATGATCAAAACCAACTTAAACAATACAAATATGTGAAAGCCAAGTGTGTGCCGGTGCAAAATGTGACACAAGTAGAATGACGAACCGGTGCAAGGGTAACAACTAGTAGAAAAATAAAAGAAAAATAACTCCCCCAAACTTAGAATTTTACTATGTATAAATTCTAAGTTTGGGGCTACAAGTTGTTACCTCCCTCCTTGCACATCCAATGCTTCTTCAAAGATCACCATTGCAACACTTGCTTCCCCTCTCCAAAGTTGGTTTTGCTTCCTTATTCATTCTCCAAGATATGATGTCCTTAGTGCTCTTCATCCATACCTACAAAATAAACTAAGCTATCAAAACCATCAAAGCAATAAAAACATGAAAGCAATAAAACCTTGGGTTGCCTCCCAAGAAGCGCTATTTTTAACATCCTATGCCGGACGGTTTCTTTCTACTTTCAAGCCTCATCCAAGCGAAGCGACTCTGCCCTTTGAAGTTGCTCATTTCCAAAGTAGTGCTTCACTCTTTGACCATTCACCACAAAGGTTACTCCATTTTTACCAACAAGCTCCACATTTTCCATGGGCGTCACATTCTTAATCACAAAGGGTCCCGACCACTTTGATTTCAACTTGCCCGGAAATAACCTCAACCTTGAGTTGAACAATAGGACTTGTTCTCCAACTTGGAACTCCCTCTTTTCAATCATCTTGTCATGAAACTTCTTAGCTCTTTCTTTGAGAATCTTGGAGTTCTCAAAAGCTACATTCCTAAACTCATCAAGCTCATTTAGCATCATCTTTCTTCTTTCTCCGGATGCCTTAAGATCAAGATTCAATTCCTTAATAGCCCAACTAGCTCTCAACTCTACTTCCACGGGTAGATGACAAGACTTGCCATACACAAGTTGGTAAGGAGATGTGCCCAAAGGTGTCTTGTAGGCGGTTCGATATGCCCAAAGAGCATCATCTAACTTGATGGCCCAATCTTTCCTCTTTAACCCAACGGTCTTCTCCAAAATTTGCTTCACTTCTCGATTAGCAAGCTTCGTTTGCCCATTAGCTTGAGGGTGATAAGGCGTGGTCACCCTATGCTTCACTCCATACTTTGTCAAAAGTTGATCTAGCCATCGGTTGCAAAAGTGTGAACCACCATCACTCACTAGTGCTCTTGGAGTGCCAAAACGAGTGAAAATGTTCTTCCTCAAAAAGTTGAGGACTACCTTGGCATCATTAGTAGTGGTTGGAATGGCTTCAATCCATCTAGAGACATAGTCAATGTCCAAAAGGATGTAGGAAAATCCATGAGAATTGGGGAATGGCCCCATAAAGTCTATCCCCCACACATCAAAGAGCTCCACTTCAATCACATTCTTCATAGGCATCTCATGCCTCTTTGAAATGTTTCCCATCCTTTGACACTTATCACAATTCTTCACAAAAACCTCACAATCTCTAAAGATGGATGGCCAATAGAAACCGCTTTGAAGAACTTTGTGTGCCATCCGGTTTGCTCCAAAGTGCCCTCCATAAAGAGACGAATGGCACTCCTCAATCACTTTCTCCCACTCATCTTCCGCTAGACACCTCCTCATGATCATATCCGAACACCATCTATAGAGGAATGGGTCCTCCCAAACATAGAACTTGACATTATGGTAAAACTTCTTCTTTTGATGGAAGGAGAGATTTGGTGGATGTGTTCCGGTGGCTATGTAATTCACAAAGTCGGCAAACCATGGACATGCTTCTTTGATAGCAAGAATTTGCTCATCGGGGAACCACTCCTTGATAGGTACTTGGATGTCTTTTTCCTCCACATTCTCAAGTCTTGAGAGATGATCCGCCACCACATTCTCACACCCTTTTCTATCTCTAATCTCCACATCAAACTCTTGCAAAAGGAGCACCCATCGTATCAACCTTGGTTTAGCCTCTTTCTTCTCAATCAAGTACTTAAGAGCCGTGTGATCCGTGTACACTATGGTCTTTGCTCCCACCAAATATGCTCTAAACTTGTCAAAGCTATAGATCACGGCTAGCATCTCCTTCTCCGTTGTGGTGTAATTCGTTTGAGCCGGATTCAAGGTCTTGCTTGCATAGTAGATCACACGAAAGAGCTTGTCTCTCTTTTAGCCCAAAGCTACTCCAATGGCATAATCACTAGCATCACACATGATCTCAAACGGTTGACTCCAATCGGGTGTCACCAACACGGGAGCTTTAATCAAAGCCTCCTTCAAGATCTCAAATGACTTCACACACTCTTCACTAAAGATGAAAGTGGCCCCTTTCTCCAACAATGAAAACATGGGTTTGGCTATCTTTGAAAAATCCTTGATAAATCTTCTATAAAATCCGGCATGCCCAAGGAAACTTCTCACCGCCTTCTCATTGGTTGGTGGAGGTAACTTCTCGATTGCCACAATCTTTGCTCTATCCACCTCTAGTCCTTTAGCCGAAACCTTGTGCACAAGCACAATTCCTTCCTTCACCATGAAGTGGCATTTCTCCCAATTGAGCACCAAGTTAGTATCTGTGCATCTTTGCAAAACACAAGAGAGGTTACGTAGACATGTATCAAAACAATAACCAAATACGGAAAAATCATCCATAAATACCTCCATTATGTTTTCAATCATGCCATGAAATATAGCCATCATACATCTTTGAAAGGTGGCGGGGGTATTACACAATCCAAATGGCATTCTCCTAAAAGCAAAAGTACCATAAGGGCAAGTAAAAGTTGATTTCTCTTGGTCCTTAGGATCAATCAAAATTTGATTGTATCCCGAGTAGCCATCAAGAAAGCAATAATACTCGTACCCCGCCATCCTATCCAACATTTGATCAATAAAAGGCAAAGGGAAATGATCTTTCCTAGTGGCATTATTCAACACACGATAATCAATGCATACTCTCCATCCCACAGTGGCCTTAGTAGCAATTGTCTCTAAGGCTTCGGTTGTAATAATAGTCATACCCCCCTTCTTAGGTACCACTTGTGTCAGACTCACCCACTCACTATCACTTATGGGAAAAATTATGTTATTATCTAACCACTTCAACACCTCTTTTCTTACTACCTCTTGCATTATGGGATTCAATCTTCTTTGACCTTGGGCTTTAGGCTTAATAGACTCATCTAGTCTAATTTTATGCATGCAAATATGAGCCGGTATACCCTTCAAATCCGAAATATCCCAACCAATAGCCGATTTATAGGTTTTAAGCACCCTAAGCAATTTTTCTAATTCAAGCTCATGCAAGTTTGAAGAAACGATAACCGGAAAGAGGTCACCTTGTTCAAGATAAGCATATCTCAAATGATCCGGAAGTGGTTTAAAGTCTAGCTTCCTCCATTTCTCTTGAGCTTTCGATTCCTCCTTAGCTCCATCCTTTGGTGCCTCCAACGAGTAACATGAGGGCCAAGTGTCAAGATTTTTGTTAGGAAATCTTTGACACTCTTTAAGTAAACCCCCCAAACTTGGCTTCTTGTCGTATCTCCATGAATTTCTCTTCTTGATCGGGAGTTCCTTCAAAACATCAAGAGAACACATGTATTCAAACAATTCTATATCATCAAGTTCATCATAATTAAAATCAAGAGGAATAAGAGAAGGTGAAGTAAGAGAGTTTCTTATGCAAAAATCAAGTGGATCCTTTGAGTTGCTCTTCTCCATGTGCATATCCACACAAACTTGCACACTATTGATCATGTTGCATTAAAAAACTTCATCCTCATCATCTCTAAACTTGATGGCCTTGTAGATGTTGAACAACACTTTCTCATTGTTCACTTGAAGCTCTAACTCCCCTTTCCTCACATTTATGATAGCCCCACCGGTTGCTAAGAATGGTCTTCCTAAGATTAATGGAATGTACTTATCTTCCTCCATATCCAACACCACAAAGTCAACTGGAAAAATGAATTTGTCGACTTTAACCAACACATCCTCTACTATACCCAAAGGGTATGTCATGGATCTATCCGCCAATTGAAGGCTCATTGTGGTTGGTGTAAGCTTTCCCAAACCAAGAGATTTGAATATAGACAAGGGCATAAGATTAATGCTTGCTCCCAAATCACACAAGGCTTGAAATGTACCTCCATCCCCGATGACACACGGTAAGGTGAAAGATCCGGGGTCTCTATGTTTTTGAGGCAACTTGGCTTGAATAATTGAGCTACACTCCTCGGTCAAATGTACCGTTTCGTACTCCACGATCTTCCTCTTGTTTGACATGATCTCCTTCAAGAATTTGGAGTAGTGGGGCATTTGCTCAAGGGCTTCGGTAAAGGGAATGTTAATATGAATCTTCTTGAACATTTCCACGAATTTGGCAAATTTGTTGTCCAAGCCCTTCTTCTTCAACCTTTGAGGGTATGGGAGACGTATCACATTCTTGCCTTTGTCTTGTGGAGGGATTGCCTCCTCACTCTTCTTCTCCTCTTATTTTCCTTCTTCCCTTACCATCTCATCTTGCCTTTCCTTCTCATGCCCTTCTTCTTTGTCAACATCCATGGGTGCACTCACCATTTCCTCCTCTTGTGGCATCTTTGGCCCCTCATAGCTTGTCCCACTCCTTAGTTTGATAGCCTTACAATGCTCCTTGGGGTTAAGCTCCGTGTTTGAAGGAAATTTTCCCGGTGTATGTTGACTTTCAATAACATTAGAGAGTTGGCTCATTTGTTTCTCCATGGCCTTCATGTGAGTGGTCACATCCTTGATCATCTCTCCTTGTTCATCAAGCCTTTGCCAAGTCTTGGCCATGTAGCTCTTTGTCTCACCCATGAAGTTCTTGGTTTCTCCCATGAAAGCACCGAACATGTCTTCCAATGACGATTTTGATGAAGATTCCACAATTGCTCCATCTCTCACATTGAAATTCGGAGGTGGTAGGATGGCGTTCCTTGTATTTGCATAAGAGAAGTTCTCATGTTGCCTCAACCCGGGGTGGTATTGATTCGGATTAGGAGGGTTTTGCCTCTCATTCCAACCTCTTTCTCGAAAATGTCGGTCCCTTTGATTGTTCATGTAGTGGGCCTCTTCATATTGATCATCACTCGGTCCCACTAATGACTTGGCCGCCATTAACGAAGTCAATTTATCCATCTTGTTGGATAAAGTAGCAAAATCCTCCGATTTTCTAGTGGAAGCCACTTTCCGGGTTTGCCTTCTCTCGGATGGCCATTGGTTCCCGTTCTTTGCCATCTCCTCTAAGAGCACATATCCCTCTTCCGTTGTCTTGCCCAACAAAGAACCTCCACCGGACGAGGCATCCACCATCCCTCTCGTACGGTGGTCCATTCCGTTATAGAAGTAGCATACCAATTGGTCTCGTGAAAAACCATGTTGAGGGCAACTTCTAATGAGGTCCTTAAAACGCTCCCAAGCCTCGGCCAATGACTCATCATCGTCTTGCCTAAATGAGGATATCTTCCCTCGGATTTGGATAGTCTTGCTCGGAGGGAAATACTTCATTAGGAATGCATCAACAAGGTCGGCCCAATTTTCAATGGTCCTCAAGTCAAGAGAGAGGTACCATTGCTTTGCTCGGTCCCGGAGTGAGAAGGGGAAGAGTTGCAAGCGGACGTAGTCTTGGGGAACACGGTTAATCTTAACCGTTCCACTTATCTCGAGGAATTGAGACAAGTGGAGGTTAGGATCCTCCTTGGAAAGCCCACCAAATTGGTTATTTTGGACCATGACTATTAAGGCCGGCTTGAGTTCGAAGTTGTGTGCATCCACGGGTTCCCGATCCGCTCCTCCATAAGGCATTGGGATAGGACGGAAGTGGTCTCTCAAGACTCTTTGTGGTTCCTCATCCTCCCTTCGCCTATCATCTCTTTCCACACCAACATTCTCTTCAACTCTCCGGTGAAAGTTGTCCCTTAACACTCTTTGAGGTCGATTACCTCCATTCCCGTTCGGTTCCTCAACTCCTTCCACCCCTTGATTCTCAACTTCTTCCTCTACTTCTTCTACAATCCGATTTTCCCTTCGATTCATTTTTTCCAACTCGATCCTTCTCCTTTCGGCATTCCATCTTCGACAATTGGCTTCGATCTCCGGGTCTAAAGGTAAAACTTCTTGTTGGTTCCTCCTAGATCGTGTGATCATAAACCATATCTATCAAAAGATCAAACGAAAGTGAGAAATACAAGTAAGATCAAAGTAACAAACACAAATTTTTTTGGATTTTTGCAAATAAAGAAAGCAATTAAAATGTCTAAACTAAAATTCTATCAACCTATACTCTAGGACTACAAAACCTCCCCGGCAGCGGCGCCATAAACTTGATTCACGTATTATGCAACACTAGAATACACGACCGCAAGTATACTGCGTCTATCGTAGCATGATAAGTACGAGGTCGATCCCACGAGAGGGTGTAGTTTAAAAGTGTAGTTTGTTGACGGAATTCTAAATAGACGCGATCGATTAAGTGAAAAGGGTGTGATTACCCCTAAATTATCTACCAAATTGTCACTAGTAAACAATTAAAAGAGTAATGTAAAATAGATCAAATAGCATGCGAGTCAAAGAAAACGAAAGTGAAACGAATGAAAGCTCAAATATGAGAGTGTGGGTTCCAAGGCATTTGCAACACTTAGATATCCGTTTATGAATTGTACTCGTTCAAATGGCTATTAAGGTTGTCTTCATATAGGGTTGATCACAAAAGAAAAATTAATCAATCTCTCGATCTAATTAATCCAAAGGAGCATGCGACATAAGTTCGTATCTCTACCTTGCAATCATCACAACACCTAAAATAGCCCCAAAGATCATTCAATTCCCTCTCCGATAACTAATCCTCTCTCGAGATCATAATAATACTGGGTTGCATGCTTGCATACGATTAATGGAATAAATCTCTCGATCTTACCCCAATTAACAATGAATTAAGCAAATTATCATGACCAATAACAATATGCTTCCAAAGGAGAATTAAACATACAAATAAGAGACAAACACCATTTAAAGCAAGAAATTTATTCATAAACTTCAATCCAAATATTTACAAAGCCTTAGAACCACAAAGTATTTAGCCTATCAACAACATAATCCAACTACAAAGAAAACTAAGATAAAAGCAATAAAAAGTGAAGAGAAATGAAAGCTTAGACTATTGTATGGTGAAGAATGAAATTCCAAAACTAATGGTGGCCTCCTTGCATGAATTGATGAAGAATTGAAGAAGTAGATGATGAAAACCTCCAAATGTGTGTGATTGTGTGTGAGACTTCTTGAGGGAGAGGTAAGATGCTTTTGAATTTAAGAAGTGAGGTATTTATAGTGTTGGGGTAGGGTTTGGGGGTAAGAATTGCAAGTTGGTCCCTTGAAAATGGAGAAAATATAAGTTTGACACCGAAAATGGGTTGGCCCGGTCGGGTGGAAAAGTGGCCCGACCGGGTGGGAGTGTTAGACAACATTGGATGAAATAGGGGTGGTGGCGGAAGCTTCGTAAATGGGGGATGTTGGCATGTTCGGCCGCCCGGCCTGGCCAAAACTTCGTATTTGGCCATCTAATTCGCATTTTATCGCCCGGCCGGGCGAGTGATGCCACCCGGCCGGGCCAAAACTTCGTAAACTTGGCGAAATTCTGGGCTTGGCCGCCCGGCCGGGCCAAAATTTCGTATTGGCTCCGTCCTTCGTTTTCGTCCTCCAACTTCGTCCCTCCGTATCTTGAGCTTCCGACCTCCGATCGACTCAATTCTTTTTGCTATTCCACTCCATTTTTCGAGCCGGATCCAATGGTTCACTCCTACTTTTGATCCAGTGAATTGTGGTTGGTGTTTTGCTCCAAATTCCATCGCATTTCCTACAAAATCGACAAAACACAACCTTTCTCTCATTTTGGCTCAAATAATCATATCCAATGCATAAATCAATGAAATCCACATCAAAGTATGCTTCACATGTGCTTCTAAAACGTGTAAATTCCACCCGAATCAAATTTCACAAATTACAACACTAGAAACAATTAAAATTCAAGACATAGACTAAAATATGCAATTAATTCATAAATACACTAATTACCCAAATAATTCCAACACCCAAAGCAATCAAAGTTTAGCTCATAACTAAATTAACAACTAGAATAAAACTCATGTAAATTAAATTACAAGACATGAATGAAAATGAAATTACCAAATTAGAATTGCAATAATAAAAAAATATCACCTCTAGTAGGTCTTCAAATCCTCCAAAGCTTACAATAAATAAAATGAAATATTAAATTAAATCTACCTAAGAAATGAAATGAAATAACAAGCTAATCTAATCTGTTGAATTGAGTGGAGTGTTTGGAGGAGAAGAGATTTCTCCCCCAATGGAAGGTGCCCCTGTTTCTCGTCAATCTGATCTGCTCCCCTCTCCTAAGTAATGAATGGGCCTCCCTTGTCTCCTATCCTTAATGGGCCCATTTGCAATTGCAATTTTTTACACTGGGCCGTGATTTTCCAATTGGCCGCATGCTTGTGGTAATAAGGGCTTGGGTTATGTCTTTTTAATTCTAGCAACACCCTTCATTACCCCATCTCTTTAATTGATGACCAAATGGGCCTCTCATTGTGATTGTTGCAATACACGTGGGCCTTGGATAAGAAATAAGCTGCAATGAAAATGGGCTGACATCACCCATTGGGCCTTCAATTTAATTTGTTGAATAATTTTTCTCCTTTTGGGTGCCAAATAGATTTGCAATCTTGGGCTCTTGAGTCCAATCATTTTCATACTTCTCGATTTATTCCTTCGATTGACTCCATAAAATAATCAAGGTATGATTTGCTCCAAAAAATGCTCATTTTCCTACATAAATAGCAAACTACACCTTTTCTCCAAATCAAGTGTAATTAGTCAATATAGTGTAGAAATGCAATGAAACTCTATAAAATTATGCAAAATATACACATAAATTTCAAGCAATTTTCACACTAATCAACCCCCCAAACTTAAAGTGTTGCTCGTCCCCAAGCAACGAAAGAAAATAAAACAAGTGGGAGGATTGTGAAGGAATTCATTCAAGACAATGAAATGAGTGATTGTCAACTTTTTTCAATTTAGTCAAGCTATGAGATACAAATATCCACAAATAAGTTCACAAGCTATGCTCAATCCATGCAAGATTAAGTGCTCAATTCACAATTTCCTCAAAAGTGTATCTCTCATCACACAAAGTGTATATCAAGAAAGTGTATGCTCTCAACATCAAATCACACAAGTGCACCACCATATGCTTGCCAAATATCTAAGTTTTCCACCACATGAAAGTGTTCAATCAATGAATCAATAAGGGTATGTTTGTTTTGGGATTATGTAGGATGGGGGAAATCCTGGATGGAGAAATCTTGGATGGGGAAATCCTGATGAATAGTAATTGTGTGTGTTTGTTTTGGAATTTTGAGTAGGATGGGATGTAACTTTATGTCAAATCAAATTGTGTAAGAGTGGTTGGATGGGATGTAATAGTAGGATGTATAGGTATTTTTAGGGATGAGTGTAGTTGGATGGGGAAATCCTGAAGTAGAACAAGGACGTGGGACGTTACGTCCCATGTCCGGACGGGTGAGTCCCAAAACAAACATGCCCTAAGAACTTCACATTTGGTTAGGGTCTGGAAGATTTGGATAAAGTAACTCATAAACTAGTGGAGCAAGAAGGAAAGTTGCAATTGGTCAAGTTGCAACTCAAAGTTCTCTATCTCACACAATTTACTTGCTTCTTTTCTTTTTAAGAACATTCTTCACCACCAAAACTTTTTGAACACTTTTGAACTTCAAGCTCTACCAAATGCTTGTACACAAGAGAGTTTTCTTTTTCAATTTTTTTTCTTTTCACATCAACTCAATCTTTTTTATGCACAACTCATAATTCATCTTTTTTCTTTTCTTTTCAACGTCTTCACTTTCCAACCAAACAAATCCACCAAATTCATATTTCACCTCAATTCAACCACATTCGTCAACATTCAAGCTCCACTAGTTCATAGGGAAAATTAGGCTCATACAAGATGGACAAATAGGCTAAATTTGTAGGTTGCCAAAGAATATAGGTCAAAAGGCTCAAAGTGGCTAACTACGGAAAAATTTCATTTGGTGTGGAAAATTTGGCCAAGTGACTATTCAAAACAAAGATGGCCTTATATCACTTCCAAAGATCTCACACAAATAGTAGCCTCAAACAAAACAATTGGCAAGTTCTAGAGTACACAAGCATGAATGATACTCACAAGAAAGAAAATAGACCAAAATATATATCAACGTCTAAAGGCTCTAAAGCTCACAAGCTTGTCTAATCATGAATTAAGACCACCAAACCAAACACAAATCTTCACATAATCAAGTGAACATGCAAGCATCAATCAATACCAACAAGCTCAACCAAATTTCTAAAATCAACAATCACCATCAATTATGCCTCAAATACCAACCATCCACAAGATATCTCAACCAACAAAACTACACAATATAGTAGGACAAATGGTGCAATAAAAATGAAGGTAAAAACACATGAAATCTCGCCCCAAACTTAAATGAAACTATCTAGTTGAATGCAAAGTTTGGGAATGAGTTTGTTACCTTAGAATTTTTGCCACCAACTAAGGTCACTAAAGAAGCAAACTACCGTCACCAATTGTCCCTTGGACCTTTAGCACCAAAGCACCACTAACCTTGAGCTCCACCATGCATATCTCTCATCCTTGACCACCAACACAACACTCAACCTACAAAACAAAAACTAAACAAAAGATCAAACAAGCTACAAATCTAAAAATAAAAGAAAGCAATAAAGAATGGGTTGCCTCCCATTTAGCGCTAAGTTCAACGTCTTCAAGCCGGACGGAAATAAAAGAACTCATCGGAAAGGCCATGGATATCGGTCCTCCTTCCCATTGTATTTCAACCTTTGAGCTTCAAACTCAAGAAGACTCTTATGAATGGAAGACCAATCATCCACATTTTTCTTCCATACTTTCATCGATGAATGTTCATCTTGCTCCTTCCACATCCTTTCTTTCCACTGCTTTCCTTTCTCCTCAAGGATGCCCAAGCTCTTCTCAACTTCTTTCTTAAAATCAAAGTGATCAAGAGGCAAAATTAAATCAATAGAAGCATCAATATCAAGTAAAGTGCAAATTGAAGAGTTTAAAGGTTTAGAAATGCTCATTTCGCTCTCCAACTCATCTTGTGATACTTCTTAATTTTCTTGTTCCTTGTAGCTCATGTCCATCAAGGGACATTCCTCTTTATCATCTTCTTCAATCACAATTAAGCTCTTTCCCATGCTCATGTCTTCAAGTGGATATCCCTTTGCATCCTCCTCCTCAATTCGATCCTCTTTTTCTTTCATAGCGATGACTAATGCCTTAATTGTTGAGTTCAATCCGCTCCATTCCATTCAGAAGTGACTTGAGGTTATTCCCTCTTTCTTCATTTCTCTTATAATTTGCATCAATTCTCTCCATCATGTGTGCAATGAGCTCTTCAGTAGTAGTCCTACCCTCATTTCTTGGTGGCCAATACTCATTCCTTTTCCACTCTTGATAATGAAAGGGAGTCTGTTGCATTTGATAATCATACTCAAAGCTTCTCTCACTATCATACCAATTTCCTTTCGAAGCTCCATGGAATTCAAAGCAAGGTTCCTCCATAGGTGGAGGAGGAGGTGGACAATACAACTCTTCGGGTGGTGGGGGAGGATACGGATATGGGTGATATGGGTGTTGAGGAGGATGGTATTGATGTGGATGTGGATGTGGGTAAGGATAAGGAGAGGTGGAGGGTAATATCCTTGAGAAGGAGGTGATGCTTCTTCATTCCTCCAATCTTTATAATAGGAGGGAACTTGTTGCATTTGATAATGGTGATCAAAGTTCCTCAAATCATCGTAGCTCACATCTCCATGTTGTGGAGGATAAATCATACCATGTTGATCATAGCAATGATTCAACAGGTATTGATTATATCCATCCATCTAGTCGATTAAGTTCACACCTACAAGAAAGCAAAGTATCAAATTCAAAGAAAACTACTAAAAACAAAATAACAAAAATAAAATGCCACCAGTAACACCACTCAACAAGTTTTAAGTCCCACGTAAGACTCTCAACTAAGTCCTCGGCAGCGGCGCCATTGACTTGGTTCGTATTTTTGCTCTTTTTAAACAACTATACGATCCCCACAAGCGTATGGGTTCGACAGTAGTATGATAAGTATACCAAGTAGATTTTCGTTCCAAGGACCTAGAGAGAGCGTGGAACCCCAAAATTGTGTTATAGAAGCTAAACGAGAGGATAAAGCAAATACCAATTAAGAAAATAAACAACTAATGCAAACAACTAAAACTAACTCTCAAAGATGAAAGTGCAAGTGGAAGAATTGCTTCGGGTGTCTTCCTTATGTGGGATTACTAATGAATTAATTAAAATAATTAAACCTAATGTCTTGAATTATGCTAAAGGCTATCACATATATGTGTAGACTCCCTCGAAAGGCATAGGTGAACACGTGCATTGATTAGCAATTATAGGATCTAATCAAATACCATAAGCTCCTAAGATAGTGTCTCATAAGCACTTTCAACACGGTTACTAATGCTTATGAGACGCCCTCTCACCAATCTCCTAGACGACCTCTATTTGATTAATGTCTAATGTTGTCGATCTAAGCAATCAACCCTATCTCGGTTAAACTAATTACTATCTAACTTCAATTAATTAATCAAGGCTCACACTCACACCCCAATCATGCAAACCCAACTCTCGTTACAATTAACATAATCGAAAATGCTAGCTAATAGGATCAATCAATTAATTGAATTACACAAATCACAACACTAGAAACAATTAAAATTCAAGACATAGACTAAAATATGCAATTAATTCATAAATACACTAATTACCCAAATAATTCCAACACCCAAAGCAATCAAAGTTTATCTCATAACTAAATTAACAACTAGAATAAAACTCATGTAAATTAAACTACAAGACATGAATGAAAATGAAATTACCAAATTAAAATTGCAATAATAAAAAAATATCACCTCTAGTTCTTCAAATCCTCCAAAGCTTACAATAAAATGAAATACTAAATTAAATCTACCTAAGAAATGAAATGAAATAACAAGCTAATCTAATCTATTGAATTGAGTGGAGTGTTTGGAGGAGAAGAGATTTCTCCCCCAATGGAAGGTGCTCCTGTTTCTCGCCAATCTGATCTGCTCCCCTCTCCTAAGTAATGAATGGGCCTCCCTTGTCTCCTATCCTTAATGGGCCCATTTGCAATTGCAATATTTTACACTGGGCCGTGATTTTCGAATTGGCCGCATGCTTGTGGTAATAAGGGCTTGGGTTATGTCTTTTTAATTCCAGCAACACCCTTCATTACCCTATCTCTTTAATTGATGACCAAATGGGCCTCTCATTGTGATTGTTGCAATACACGTGGGCCTTGGATAAGAAATAAGCTGCAATGAAAATGGGCTGACATCACCCACTTGGCCTTCAATTTAATTTGCTGAATAATTTTTCTCCTTTTGGGTGCCAAATAGATTTGCAATCTTGGGCTCTTGAGTCCAATCATTTTCATACTTCTCGATTTATTCCTTCGATTGACTCCATAAAATAATCAAGGTATGATTTGTTCCAGAAAATGCTCATTTTCCTACATAAATAGCAAACAATAATTTTTCTCCAAATCAAGTGTAATTAGTCAATATAGTGTAAATATGCAATGAAACTCTATAAAATTATGCAAAATATACACATGAATTTCAAGCAATTTTCACACTAATCAATTATCCTCCACACAGCATAAGAACACTCTGAAACCTGAGTTTCTAACACTTTTTGAAGTGGTGACCAACAGTATTCTCAGTAATACTGGCAGCCTTGAGCAAGTGAGCTTGCCAAGGATAAGGATAATGGCTGCTGTGATTGATGCAAGTGATAAAGGCATCAAGTTCAACTGGAGAGACTTCATTATGGGGGAAATGATGAAGGAGAAGGCAAAGTTCAAGGTGAAAACCCACATGAAGGTGGTGATGGAGGGAAAACTGAGATATTGCACAGGGGCAAGTCTACTGATTGAAAGGTTTTCTCATTACTCACAAATGCAAACCTTTGCCAAGCCCCTTCCTTTTCAGAAAATATTGTTCAGAAAGCTGTCCAAGAAGACAAAGCAGAGGAAGCTGCAGGTGGCCAAACCTGCTGAAGTTGTGGAACTTAAGCCCAAGATGAAGCCTAGGAGAAAGGCAAGGGAAGTAAAGACAAGTAAAATGACACAAATCCTTTCAGAAGAGGATACTGACACTTCAGCAGAGTTGGAAAAGGTTGCTGAAGAAGGAGTTGATGTGCCATCAGATTCTGAGGAACTAAGGGAAAAGTTCCCAATGGCAGTGAAGAAGAGCAAGAAGCAATCTGCTTCTAAGAAAAGGATCAGGGATGTTGTCCCAGAGGAGGAAGGAAGTGGCAGCTCTAGGCCAAGCAAGAGAAGGGCCAAACCTTCTGAAAAGATGCAGAGTTTGCAGGAGGATCGAGGAAACCTTAAGAAAGGCACTCAAGGAAAGTAAAGCTACAAGCAGATCAGGGTCCAAGTAAAAAACTAAGTCTAAATCCAACTCCCCTGATGCTGGAACTCCTGAGTCCAAACTCCCTGAAACCCATCACTCAGTGCCCAACTCCACTGATACCCACAAATCTCCTGAAAACCAACCTATCTCTCCCTTAGATCTTACCAAAAGATATTCTCCAGAGGGAACAGCTCAAAGAGGTCCAATTGACATCTTAACTGACATTGCAGTTGATGAATCAAGACTAGAGTCTCCTCTTGATTCAACTATGCTCCAATACTCAAGATTCCTTGAAGCTGCACTACTAGAACCCACTCCCCTAAGTAAATTCCCTCCAGGAACATTGCTCCCAAAAGCACCTGAATTACCACTTGCTGTGCCCAATGTCCATGAACCTAATCCTGAAACCAACCCTTCTGAAACTGTTGGCAACTCTACTATAACCCAAAGTCCCCAATCTGATGGCGATGAGGAGGAGTATACCTTTGAAGGTATGCTCAGAGGAGTAGCTAGAGCAACAATGGACAACTTGTACCCCAACCTTGCTGAATTCCCAAAATTGCAGAGGAGTTTCCATGATTTGAGAGCCCTAGTTGAAGTCAAAGACAAAACCATCATGGAAATTGCCCAAATTATACAAGATAGAGGTGCAAGTTGGTGGCAGATTGAAGAAAGTAGGCTTCTACACTTTGCTGGTGTTCAGAAGATAAGATTCCTGACAGATGAAGCTGTCTTTGCAAAGTTGGTGGAAGACAAAATTGATGAGGAGAAAGAAAGAATTTCTAAAGGGATCAAACACCCTGATAGCAGTTCTAATGATGATGGTGATGATCCCACAAACCCCAACCCTCCTGGTCCTCAAGTTAGTAAGGTACATTACCTTACATATGCAAGTGCTAAGGACTCTGAAACTTCAGAGGTGTTGACCCAGAGTGGTAACACAGTCAAAGATGCTTCAGCCCACGATGGTTCAACTGAGCCTGAGGCACAGCTGAATGATGTTGAGACTTCCAAAGGAGAAGCTAGTTTGGTTAAAACCTCATCAGTGTCAGAAGACTTGGACATTAACCAACTTTTAACCATTCAGGATGACTCAGTGGCCTTGGTATGCCCAAGCACTGTGATCTCCCAACAACCGCCCTCTATGAATCTTGTTGAGGATGTAGAGGATGCAGGTTTAGGTGAAGGAGTTGAAAAGGAGATTAGTCCTGAAAAACAAGAGGGAGTTGAGGATGGAAGTGAGGTAGTCATTACTAAGATAGTGAGTGTACCACCTCAAGAGGGAGATGGAGTAAGTCAAATCTTAACTTCAAGAAGTCAAATCTGAACTTCAAGAATCCCTTGATGAGAGGAGGCCTGCCCTTCATGATTGTGAGATTATTTATGAACATGGAGAAAAGAATATAGTTGAAAATGAGAAGAAGGTTGCTGATGAATCAGGGCCTAATGAAAAAGAAATTGAGGGAGATGAGGGTGATTTTGCTAACAAATTTTTCTTTGCAGATACTGCAGGAATAACACTTAACCAAATCTTTGCTGAAGATGTGTTTACAGATGCTCCTGTTCAAGTTGATGTAAGTCTATCCAAAGTTGCACTTGAAGAGCATTCAGCAAAGTTGGACACCTTGGCCCAACAAGTGGAAAATGCCCATGCACACACATTAGAAGCCTTGGATGAATAAGGCAGAACACTTGATTCAGTGGAGATGAGGCTAACTGGCTAAGAGGATGTGGTGTTGCCCACTATAGAAGCAAGGATCAGTGGAGTTAAGTCTGGGCTACAGACCATCTTTACTGAAGTTCAGAAGGCCGAGAAAAGCATGGAATCTTTCACCAAGTCAGTGAAAAATGATCAGAAACTGCTTCTTGACAACCATAATAAGAATGTCAAGGCTCTAAGATTGGTTGTAAAACAAGCCATTGGAAAGAAAAGTGCTCTTCAGAAGAAAAGAGCAGAAGAGATGAGATTGGCTACGGTGAAGGAAGCATCAGCCAAGTTCTCTGAAGAAGTTCTTGCTAAGATCTCTGAATCTGCAGTGGCCAACCTCACTGAATTCCTCAAGGCCAACCTTGATGCATCCCTTAAGGCCACAATGGAGGAGGCTGTGGAGCAGAAAATGAAGCATGTTCTTTCTTTCCTTAGCATGAGCAGTGATAGGATGCAAAATATTCATGATGAGAATGTTTACCTTCTTGAGGAGATCAAGTCCCTGAACCAGGCCCAATCCTTATTAGCTACCACTATGAGTGACCTTAAGCCCCAATGCTTTGATGTTGCCAAAAATGGGGAAATGGAAAGAGCTAGAGCCAAAGGTGCCTTGAAGATTGGTGAAGGCAGTAAAGGGAAAGAACAAGTGCCTGAAGTTGAAGGGAAGGGCAAGAAAGTGCTGGACATAGAGGATCTTGATGAAAAAGAGCAACTTGCAATTGCCCTGAAAAACTCTATGGCCTCAGTACAAGAAGAAAGTGCAAGATGGCAGCAAAGGCCAGGTAGAGAATCAACAGGCTTGGATAAGTCAGCTGAAGATGTCCAAGTCAGGGGGAAGGTCAAGAAAGCAAAGAAGAGCAAGAGAAGAGAAGAGACCTTCACTGACTTTCCCAACAGCCCGGACTTGCCTGCTGAGTTTAGAATTAATGATGAACCTTGTCCAAAGAAGAACAAGACTGCTGAAGATGCTGCTGAAGATGAAGTGGCCAAGAGCCCTGAAAAGAAGAAGATTTCAGTCTTAGCTGATGACCCTTCTAAGTTATTTGAAGAAGGCTTTGGAAAGGATGCCGAGACTCAGCAGAAATTGTCCATGATGAGAGCACAAGAAAAAATGGAAGCACTTATGGAAGCAAACAGAGCCGGAGATCTGAGAAGAGAAATTTTTCAGAAGCTAAGGAGAAAGAGGGCTTCTTACACAAAGCTCGAGCCACAGTTGCTGATCAAGATGGACACCAAGTATCCCCATCTTGATAAATGGGTTCCAATCCAGCTGAATGATGAATGGGAGGAAGCTAAAAGAGACTTTGTTTATGACTTCTATGTCATAGGTAGATGGATGGATGAAGACATTGAGTGCATTTTCACTCAATTCATGTATGATAATCATAGGGAGCTTTACCAGAAACTCGTTGCTGCTGCAGATATAACAAGAGTGGAATTCCAAGCCCCTGGTCCCATTATCTACATGCCTCCAAAGATGCAAGGCTACATTGATCAGCAAAGGATTCTCCAAGAGTTCATTGAAATTATAAAGATGGAGAAGCTGAAAGTTGGACCCAAGGGAACAAACAAGGAGATCATGGATCTTAAGAGAAGAGTTTAGGCACAATATGGGATGGTGCCACCTCCTGAAGATGATATCTGAAATTGCTAAGTTTCCTTGTCCCCTTTGTTCATGGCTGCTGATATTTGTGTATTTATGCTTAGTATATGCTCTGATTACATGCTCTGATTGGTTGATTTTGACTATCATCATGCCTTGTAAGGCTTAAATGTTATATCGATGAAAATCAACCATTTTGCTTCAAGAGATAATATCTCATTGTCTCAACATGCCTGACTTAACCAATATGCACTTAAACTGTGATTGTACTAACAGTTTCTTTTAGGATATTTGACCTCAGTCATCTTAACTGAAGATACATGTAATAGTATAGTCAAGTCACCTTTGTATAGGTTTTGGCATCATCAAAAAGGGGGAAATTGTTGGGAATAAAATGAGATTTTGATTAAGATACCAAAACCCCTTAAGACATGCCAAATAGATAAGTCAAAGTTGAATGAATATGTTTCAGGAATGTTGGAACATATAGATCATGCTAGTTGAGAAGCTGACATGTTAGGCAGCTCATAGATGCTTTAGATGCACAAGTTGAGGGGGAACACAAGCTTAGAAGATTACAAGAATCAAGTTCCTCAAGGCTCAGAATCAAGTTGATTCCAACACTGCTGATGTTCTAAAAGCCCAAATGTGCTGATGATCAAGTCAGCTCAGTAAAGAGACAACCTCCATGATGATTAACTCAGAAGAACACATCAAGTAGACCAAGTCTGTTGATGTATATGCAATCAAGTTCAGAGGAGATGTCCAGCAAAATTGACCAAGCACACTAAACCTGAAGTGTTTCAAATTCAGTCTAAGGCAAGAAACAACTGTGCTGATGGGGTCAAGTCCACTGATATGGAAGCATGGATTCTTAGAAAACATCAATCCATGATCAGTGAAGTTAAAGAGCCAACTCAACTGAAGAGCTACCCAACACTGTTGATAAGACAAATCAGCTGAAAGTGATAAGCAGATTTGTCCTGATGATAAGGAAAGTTGACCCTTATCAAGGAACCAATGATCAGAAGTAATGTCCATGTTTGATTAACTGAATCTTCAAGTTAGACATTGGGAAGAGTGCATCAAAGTCAAGACAAGAAGCTTCTAGCCGTTTACTTCCCAAAACAAGGACATGTCACTTTCAAGAATCTGTCTTCAAGCTGCTAAGCTCAAGGAAGACTAAAATAGACAATTTGAGGCTGTCTTTCCAACGGACATAACCTCATCTTGCTCTATAAATACTGAAGTGTGGAAACCATTTGAAGTATCCAACATCTCTATAATATAAGGAAACTACAATCACACAAGCTTACAAGCTCACATAAGAATACTTCATTCTTAGTTTCCATACACTTCATCTAAGCCTGAACCTATTGTAAATCCTTCGAGCTTAGAGAGATATCCTACCCTTACACAGAGCTTAATTGTAAAGGACTCACCCTAGTTGGAACCAACATCATCCCTTAAACCTTTCAAGGAAAGTTAGAAGTGGTGTTGTAGTAGAAGTGTGAGAACTAGAACTGTCAAGTGTAGAACAGTTTAGTTCAAGAGTTGAGAGAGCACTAGGACTCTGAATTCCTAGGGATCAAGGCACTAAGGAGTAGTGTGGTTGATCAGTGCATCTTGGCACTATAAAATAAGCTAATTCCAAGTGAAGGAATTATCTTGTTAAATCAGGGAAAGTGGATGTAGGAGCTTAAGTCTCTGAACCACTATAAACTTCTTGTGTTATTTACACTCAAGCTACTTCATACAAGTAACACATTCATACACTGCATACAAACTGATCTTCAAAAGAAAACATTCACAAGTTATGCAAAACAGATTTGGGATAAGTCCCCTGAAACTGTTAATTGTTAAGTAAGAATTTCAGAAGTAAAAAAGAGTTTAAACTTAAAGGGCCAACCATAATTCCGCACATATAACTTAATTAGAGAAGTTGTGTAGGACAACCCTGCTGATAGGTTGTTTGATCAAAACTGAAAAATATTTGCATACACAAGTGCATTCCCCCCGTCCCCCATACACTTGTGTCATACTCCTCTCAGGACCAACAGGAACACCCGTTGATGTCGACGAGTTATCGTGGCAACTGCCCTCTTCTTTAACCAATCTTGAAAGGGTCTTCTGGATGGATTCAAGAGTTGCTTCCATTGCAACATGGCGCTTAGCGGAAATTTCCAGGCCCTGACCTATCCTCTCTACTAACGCTTCCAAGGTTTCCATACGAGTATCGCTTCTCGTCATCGATCCTGCAGGTCGAGATAAATTGTTAGCAGAGAAGGTAAACTAGAAACACAAGAACACGAATAGAAACAATCTGAACAGTATTTGGATATAATCCGCCCAAGCCGAAGCCGAATCAATTTAATATTATTCAACATACCCTTCTAAACACAAGGATCAATTATTTGTAGACTATTCCCTCAGTAAAGTAATTAAAGAACATAATTGTTATTAAACCAACTAAGTGGGTGTTGGGATATGAATCCTAAGACAAGTCCTAAATGACGAAAAGATAAGATGAGTTTTGATAAGACAAAAGTAGACTTGAATATTTTCTAAGTGTTGACTGATCTAGTCTAGTTATGGAAGTCGTCTTGAGCAGATCAGTAGAGTTCACAAGACAAGATAAGTTCAAAAGAAAAGTTTAAGTGTTTAAAAGATAAGTACGTTTTATAAGTACTTTGTGTATTTGTATTTTAGGATTTATACTGAGCTATTCAAGATTGTATAGAAGCTCAAGTTTCGTTTTGTATTTGTATATTCATTGTATAGATCTTAAGTTGACTAAGCTGATTTATAAAGCTTAAAGTAATGTAATAGTCTTGTTAAGATTAGATGATAGGACTAGTTTAGTGTTCTATTGAAGTCTACAGAAGAAGACCTGCGCAAGACAAGACGAGTAAGAAGAAGACTCAGAATTTGTCTAAGTATGGAAACAAGACAGGTGCGCAACAAGATAAGGAGAAGGAAGAAGTTAGTTATTAAAACACGTGTGAAGATAAAGATTGAAGAGTTAGTTATGGAATAACTAATTAACTGAAGAAACTCGTGGAAGGATAAGAAGAAGAAGTTAGAAGTCAGTTTTCAAGAAAAGTTAGTTACATAACAGAAAGTTCTTGAAGTTGGAAGCCTATAAATACCCCAAGGTATTTGACGGTTATGACTACTGATTCTAAGAGATATACTGAAGCAAATTAACGACGTATTCAAGCGATTTACTCTCAGAGTTCAAAATTCAGAAAGAAGCCAGAAGACAAGTGAAGATTCAAGAAGGCTACTACTGAAGACAGAGAAGTTTTATTGTATTTTGTTTCAAGTTGCTAGTTACTTGTTAAATAGCTAGTTAGATCGAAGATATAACTGGAGATATAATCGAGAAGATCTAAGTCTTATTTCTTGGGACTTAAAGCTACAAGAACACATTACTCTATTGGACGAGTTAATAAGAATTTCACAACTGGGTTTGTGAGAGTGGATGTAGACAAGTTGTCGAACCACTATAAATCTCGTGTTTGATTTACTTTACTATTTTATTTGTGTTTGATTGATTAATTGTCTAATTGATTTAAATACTTAAGAACAAGACTAGTAGAGTGTTCATACAGAGTTCGCGAATTTAGTTGAGTATAAACTTGATTGAGCTCATTGTTTAAATCTGATATTCCGCATTCGTATTCTGATATATTGAAAGATTTTTGAAAAGTCTATTCACCCCCTCTAGACATTTTCACTAGCTTACTCAATATTATTAACTCAACTAGGGACCTACAAGTGGTATCAGAGCAGTAGTTTACGAACTGTTGTTTCTTGATAATCAACTTAAGACTTGGGTGAAGTCTTGGTTCTTGATCGTATTTGCTGTTACGTGTTCTTGATTGATATTCTTGATCACTATTCTGAATATATCTGTTTCTTGATCCTAAACTGCTCATTACTAATCTTCTTGAAATCATATCTCTCGAAATCAGTGCTAATAAACTACCTAAGTTCCAGGTACAAGATTACGACTACTGGAAGCTAAGAATGGAGGCGATTTTCAGCTCCACTCACGACTTGATGATTTCCGTCGTCACCGAAGGACCAATCGTGACGATGATCCCTAACACTGCTGCTTTGGACAAGGAGAAACCTGTTGGAGTTCTTGTTCGCAAACCCAGGTCAGAATTAGCATCTGAAGAAATGAGGCAGAATAACTTGGACAACTTGGCCAAGAATTACATTTTACACACCCTTCCTAACGAGTATCTTGGGAAAGTGTTAAAATGTAAGACTGCCAAAGAAATGTGGGACCGTCTTGCTATTATTTGTGAAGGGACTTCCCTAATCAAAGAAAGTAAGCTTTCTACTGCTGTTCAGAGATTCGAATCATTCAAGATGAAAACTGGTGAAACAATTGACCAGTTGGATACTCGCTTTACAAAAATTATGAATGACTTGGAGGTTCTTGGCAAATCTTATACTGCTCGTGAAATTAATTTGAGAATTCTTAAGAGTCTTGATGCTAGATGGAAAATGGTGAAAATGCTTGTTAAGAATACTCAGGATATAGACGAGTGGTCTGCAGAGACGATGTTTCAAACTCTAAAGGCTCATGAGTTTGATCTAGATGAAGAAGATTCCATCGCAAGTAGTGATAGAGAGATTGCCGTGTCGAAGAATGTTGCTTTTAAGTCTAGTTCGTCTAAGTGCTCTAGAGTAGGCAAGTCGATGTCTAAGACTAAGTCTGCCACTGTCAAAGACGAGTTAGATAGTACTGATCTTAGTCTGAAGAATCAGGTGAATCTCATGGTTAGGAAATTCGACAGGTTGAACAAACGCTTTGGTAGATATAAGAAGTTCTATAGAGATCATAGAGGGTCTGCTTCTAAGAACTCGTCTGAGACCAGACGAGACCGAAAGG
This sequence comes from Galeopsis tetrahit, assembly GCA_963675135.1. Lineage (NCBI taxonomy): Eukaryota > Viridiplantae > Streptophyta > Magnoliopsida > Lamiales > Lamiaceae > Galeopsis > Galeopsis tetrahit. The sequence goes on along the minus strand of OY776133.1, from coordinate 36,081,890 downwards.
AGAGATGAAGTCTCGAAAGGAAACAAACGAGATAGAGAGTCTGATGATAGGAAGATTAAGTGTTCTGATAGACGTGATAAGCGAAGGGATAATTCTCCTATTAAAAAGGCTACTAATGATCTTTTGTGCTATAATTGTGAAAAGCCAGGTCACTACATCTATGAATGTCCGGACCTGAGCACTGACGATCGTGAAGAACGCAAAGCACGAAGGGAATAAGATATAACCGTGGCAAGAAGTCAATGATGGCCAATGATGACTCTGAGTCGGATTCAGACGAGTTGCCATCGTCTTCGTCTAGCTACCCGTCTGATCGAGATCACGATGAAGCTTTCATAGTAGATGATGGCCTATGCTGCATGGCTAAAATTGATCAAGAGGTATCATCTGCAACTTCGTTTCAATCATGTGATGAATCGGATTCTGATGAAAGTGATACTGCCAGTAGTGAAGTAGGGAGTAGTCTTCATCACTCTGCTAGTGTGAATGAAGAAGACCTCCTACTTGCTAATCAGGCATTCATTGAAGTGAGCGACGAGAACATCGCCTTAAAACAAGAAATCATTAACCTTAAGTAAGCTCAGTCTAAAGTAGATCCTAATGTAATAGTCCTAAATGAACGCTTGACTGAAGAGTTAAGACAACTCAAAGAAAAGTGTGCATTGACAGACAGGTTATATCAAGACCTACTTAAGATACACGCAACTGAGAGAAATGAGTTCAATGTTTTAAAGAGCAAATGCAAAAAGCTTGAAGAACGTAATAAGTTCTTAGAGACTGAGGTTGTCACTCTAGACCTTAAACTTACTGACCTTGTTAACTCTTCAAAGGTTAACATTCAACTGTCAGATAGGTATAGGGCTCCAGCTGACAAGACAGGTATTGGTGCAGATTCACCTAGCTCGTCTACTCAAGTCCTTAAGAACCCTACTACTTTCATCTCAAGTTCTTTGACTAATGATAAAGGAAAAGGACCAATGATATACGATATTGGAACGCCATCTGAAGGCACTGTACCTAAGCAGACTCGAGTTAACACTCCGATTGTAAAAAGAATGTTAAAAACAAGCCTGTTCCATTTAGAACTAGTCTACAAAGGACCACTAGTCGTGGACGACCCAACTAGGTCAGATACGAGGATTGGTATCCTGAGAAGACAAGTACAGACTATACGACAAGAGCCTAGACCTCCTTTCATAAGGCAGTCTCAGCTCTACTCGTCTAGGCCTAGGAAGGTTGCTCCAAAATATCGTACACAACCTGTCCTATATCCTCCACCTTTGTCATATGATATTATAAGTGAGGAAAGACCTAAACGTGTCTATAAACCGTATGGACCTAATGCATACAAGCCCTACTCTGACTATCATAGACCAGCGCCTGCTCAAGTAGAGATTAAGTCGAAAGGCTATCTCAGACGAGTAGACCCGAAATCGAATGATAGGCCAGATAAGGACAACAAGGTCTTATTTTGTAACAAGTATGGCAGGAAGTTTAAGAGATCAAACTTGTTCAGGACTCCGATGTACATTTGGATTCCTTTGAACTCGACTAACCCCCCAGGACCCCAATAAACAAAGTGGGTACCTAAATTATTGAATATCTTCATTGCAGGGTCGACTCGACTTGTATAAGAAGGGTGGCTCAGTAGGAGAAACTTGGTACATTGATAGTGGTTGTTTGCACCACATGACAGGTACTAAGGCTCTTCTATCGAGTTACCACGAGCAAGAAGGACCCAAGGTGATATTCGGTGATAGATCCACTGCTGTTACGAAAGGCTTTGGTTACATCAGAAATGGAGATGTAGAGATACAGGACGTATCCTACGTAGAAGGTTTGAAATACAATTTATTATCTGTTTCTCAATTCTATGACCGTGGTTATAAAGTGCAGTTTAAAAGCCGAAAGTGCGAGATCATAGACAAGAGGACCCACACTATACTACTCGTCGGCATAAGACAAGGCAGTGTATACATTGTGAATTGGAATAGCTGTCCGCGGGATACTTGTCTTCTTAGTAAGAACCCTAAAGAGCTCAGTTGGCTTTGGCATAGACGCCTCTACCACATGAACTTTAAGGTAATTAATAAGATTGCAAGAGATTACCTAGTGGAAGGTTTACCCAACGAAGTTTATTACAAATCACGTGTATGCAATGCTTGTCAGAAAGGTAAACAGGTAAAAGGTTCTTTTAAATCAATTCCTACTCTCTCAACAAGTAGAGTCTTAGAACTTCTACATATGGATCTTCATGGTCCGATAAATCCTCCAACCTTGAATGGTAGAAGATACACACTTGTTGTTGTAGACGATTATTCTAAGTTCACTTGGGTAGTCTTCCTACACAAGAAGAGTGATACACAAACTCTTCTACCTGATCTGTTGAAAAAGTTACAAGTTGAGAAGAACCTGTCTATTGTCAAGATTCGTAGTGACAAGGGTACTGAGTTCATTAATTGTTATATCCAAGATTTTTGTGCTAAACGTGGTATCCAGCACCTTACTAGTGCAGCTAGGACTCCACAACAGAACGGTGTAGCAGAAAGAAGGAATCGAACTCTCAAAGAACCCTGTAGAACCATGCTAGCCGAATACAAAACACCTCAAAAGTTTTGGGCTGAAGCAATCAATACTGCATGCCACTCTCAGAACAGAAGTGCGATCAACAAGGTATTAGGTAAGACACCCTACGAGGTTTGGAAAGGTAGAAAACCCAGAATTTCATATTTCCATATATTTGGTTGTAAGTGTTTCATCCATAACAATGGGAAAAGCAAGTTGAATGCTTTCGATGCTAAAGCAGACGAGGGGATATTCTTAGGATACTCCTCGACTAGCAAAGCATTTAGGGTATTCAACTACTCAACTCTTTGTGTGGAAGAAACACCACATGTAGTTTTCGATGAATCTCGACAGGACTCGTCTGCCGACAAGATCAGTGAGAAGGTGACTGATTTATCGATCGAATCTGACAAAGAATCAAAAGTATATGAATTCGTTCAAGCCTACAATCCATTTATGAAAGCTCTCGAGTCTAATGACAACGAGAAGGTAAGTGCTCAAGGTAAGTCTACTAGACCAGTTGACATGCCTGCTCTAGTTGACTCGTCTACTCCTATTAAATCTGTTGATACAAATAATGTTGAAATGCATGATGCTATACCTGAGGTAGATGATGATAGTATTCCTGTTAAGTCTAGAAAAACATGGAAATCTGCGCATGATACTGAAAATATTATTGGTGACTCTACTATTGGTGTGAAGACTAGACGACAACTCTTTGAGTCGCAAGAACAACCTAGTCCATCTATGTTTTGCTGGTGTTGTTTCCTCTCTTTTATCGAGCCTACCACTGTTAAAGAGGCATTGGCTGATAGTAATTGGATCATCGATATGCAAGACGAGTTGAACCAGTTTGTTCGAAACGACGTCTGGGAACTTGTCGATAGGCCGGAACATCATAATGTAGTTGGCACTCGATGGATTTTCAAAAATAAGAAAGATGAGAATGATGTAGTCGTTAGAAATAAGGCTAGACTAGTAGCCCAAGGCTATTCACAAGTTGAAGGCATACACTATGATGAAACTTATGCTCCTGTTGCTAGACTAGAAGCCATTCGTTTGTTCCTTGCATATGCTGCTTACATGAAGTTTACTGTATATCAAATGTATGTTAAAAGTGCATTTCTTAACGGTATTCTTGTGGAAGAAGTGTATGTTGAACAACCCCCAAGTTTCGAAGTCAAAGGCAACCAGGTGTACAGACTGAAGAAAGCTTTATATGGACTAAAGCAAGCTCCAAGAGCATGGTATGATACTCTCTCTCTCTTTCTATTAGAAAATGGTTTTACTAAGGGCAAGGTAGATAGAACCTTGTTCAGAAGACAAGAAGGGAAAGACATTTTACTCGTCCAAATTTATGTAGATGATATCATTTTTGGTTCACCTAACAAAAAGCTGAGTGAAAGTTTTTCAACACTCATGCAAAGTAAATTTGAGATGTCCATGATGGGTGAAATGAATTACTTTCTTGGTCTTCAAGTAAAACAGACCCCTGAATGGATTTTCATAAATCAAGCAAAGTATACTAGAAATCTACTAGACAAGTATGGTATTAAGACATGCAAGTCTACTGGAGTACCTATGCTACCTACATACAGGATGGATCCAGACGAACATGGTAAGTGTGCTGATCAAACATATTATCGTGGTCTTATTGGTTCATTACTGTACTTGACTGCTAGTAGACCTGATATTGCATTTTCTGTTGGCGTATGTGCTCGTTTTCAAGCTAATCCAAAAGAGAGTCATATGGAAACCACTAAACGGATACTGAAATATTTGAAAGGAACCATCAATCGTGGTATATGGTATTCTTCAAATGATGATTTATCTTTAAGTGGCTACTCAGATTCTGATTTTGGTGGCTGTAGAATAGACAGGAAATCTACATCTGGTTCTTGTCAATTCTTAGGCACAAAACTCATTTCATGGTTTTCGAAAGAGCAGACTAGTGTGGCTACCTCTACTACCGAAGCCGAGTACATGGCTGCTGGTAGCTGTTGTAGTCAACTACGTTGGCTCATGCAACAGCTTAGAGATTACAACATATATGAATCAAATGTTCCTATTTTCTGTGATAGTAACAGTGTCATTGCCATTACACAAAATCCTGTTTTGCACACACGATGTAAGCATGTTGACGTGAAATATCATTTCATACGTGATCATGTAGAAAAGAAGGATATTCGCATGGAAAAGATTCATACTGATTTTCAAAGAGCTGATATTTTCACAAAACCATTACCTGAGGCTTGTTTTCGTGAATTATGCATTAGTCTAGGACTAATTGATCTAGACCCTACTTGCCTATAACTATGTACTAACCAGACAGGTACATCACAAAGATAAGGAGACAAGATCACTGAAACAGAGCACTCATCTACTCGCTCAACAGACAGGTATACAAGGTCAGACAAGATAACCAAACAACCCGATGAGGATGCTGGTAAAGCTGAGGGTAATACTAAGGGAATACACATTTAAGGGGGAATCTTTGATTTCTTAAATATCCTTATGTTGACTCTTCAGTCTGTTAAAAGTCATCTTGTTCGAAACCTTGACCATTGCTTTAAATTGATATTCATCTTAATTATTCTACTCTACTTGTACCTATTCTCATGCGTCGCTCAAGATTAAAGAGGTACATGAAGTCGTTCGACACTCAGACAGACTAGCACAGTCGAAGGGGGAACTCGTCTGGTGCACATTAGTCTACTCGTCTGTTCTGGATAGACTCGAACAGACAAGATAAGTGTTCTTATGATTCAATACATTCTAAGTGCTTAATCAGTACGAAGTAAAGGTATTAATGTAATTTGATATTGCAAATTTTAGAAAACCTAGAATTGGATTTATACACTCCATTTAATGAGGTGTATACACCCAGTTCGCGCCAAAACTCTACTACGCTAGGTCAGATGAGTACACTCCTCTTTCTTAACCAATAGAAAAGGCGGATTCCAAAATTTACAATACCAAATCACGTAATATTCTCGATTCCGTAATTGAATTCCAAGAGACTCAACCGTTAGATCAAAACATTTTATCTTGGCCATTGATTCAAAACTCAAGTTTTATCAAAACCCAACTGTTTCACTCTTCTCTTCTCACATTTTTCATAACTCTCCTACTCTCAAGCACTCAAAATTTCTTGCAAAATTCGAACTGTTCGTTCTCATTCAACACTCCTATCATGTCGATTGTTTCGTTGTTCGATGTTCGCACTAACATGCAGGCAAGATTTGATTTAGGGAAGTACGCCTCAAAAGGCAAGGTGCATGTAGAAGGGTCGGTGTTTTTCAAAGGAAATCACACTGATGACAACAAGGAAATTCTCCTTAAGTGTTACCGGTGCGGTTTAAGACCTTATTTGGAGGCATTTCCGGAGATCGTGTTCGAAGAGGAGGTGTTGGAATTTTATGCCAATGCTACCAGAAGAGGCGACTCCATTGAAGCCTTTGTTGGAGGAAGCCGAGTGAAAATCACTCGTGATGGTGTATTCAAAATATTGAAGCTACCTACGGGTACAATCGATGTGGAGAATTATGGCCAAGGGCAGGAGTTGAGATATTTAAGTATTTTCTGTGGAAAGAAGCTTCGATTAAACCGTGATGGCAAAATCCCAGCTGTAAAGAAGAAGGAGCTTTTGGAGAAATACAAGACCCTGCTCGACATAGCAAGCAAAATGTTGCTTGGTGTCACTGGAAGCTACGATTCCGTAAGGCTTCAAAAGGCAGGAGTGATGGCCGCAATCTATGACGGCATCACAAAAGGAAATTGGTATAAGTTATTCGTGGATCGCTTGATGTATTTCGAAAGAAATGTGCGAGTTGACACTGATTCAACAGAGTAGGTTGTGTCTGCGGCTGTTTGCTTTGGGAATAAGCTAAGTATTCTTTTACCCGTCTTGCTGCCGAACAAGACGAGTTGGAGCAAAGGCAAGCATTTTCATGCTCTAAAGCATTATCTGAAGAAGGAAGCCCTTGCTAAGCAAGCAGAAGGAAGGGCACTTGAGCGGAAGCAGATTCAGATCAATCCTCAAGACGCTATGTTTGAAGCCGCCTCGTCTAGTGCTGAGGAAGACGAGTCGAATGATGATGATGAAGAATCTGAAGAGGTGGATGAGGCTGGAACTAGTGGGAGACTAGTTCAGTATGTGCCAGAGGAAGCAATGTTTGAGCCAGTTGAAGATTCAGAAGAGACTCATTCGGACAAGGAGGCTGAGACAGGTGTTGAAGTTGCTGAAACCTATCGACTGGTGAGAGTCGAGTCGAGTCCCTCACCAGACAAGTCGACTGGAAAGGCCTGTACCCAAACCCTCTGTGTTGGCAGTGCAACCACTTAGAGCCAACATTACCCAAGACACTACTATATTCGATACAACTGATACTCCTACAGTTGTCGAACCAAACCTAGCCACATCACAACCTCAAGAAACCACAACCCAAATTCCCTCAACCTCAACAGAATATGTTGAACCCCCAACCCATCTATTTCGGGAACCCCTCTAGTTGCCACTGCAACAACTGAGACAAGGACCCCACTTGCTCAGACCCCTCCCGTTACTAGATTTGAATCCCTTGTATACTATCCGATGTGTCTTCGAGAGAAAAGACTGCGTGCGAAAGTTTCTAATAATCTGAGAAAGATGCTCCCATCAGTCGAGATCGACACGTCTTCAGAAGAGTTTGAGAAATTTTTGAGAATATGCACATGGGTTGCATTAAAGAAGGCCCCGATTGAAGATTTGTTCGAGGTAATCATCAGAATGGGTGGAATTTTAAACTTCCAAGACTGGGAGATGGAGCAACAAGAGAACACTGGAGTCAAAGACCACTCAGAACTCCTCCCAGCTCATGCCTTAACCGTTCTTGTGAAAAGAATGCTCAACGTTTTAGACGATGTGTTGTCTTCTCAGGACAAGTTTGATATTGGAGTTCAAACTGATCTGCTGGAAGATGAGTTGGCTGCTGAAACCATTGATGCAGGAATTCAAACATCTGAGCCATTGATAGAGTTGGAAAATGTCTCAGATCAGCTAGAAGAAGTTGCTGGAAGTGCTGAAGCTAAAGACGACTTGGTTTTATCTGTTGAAGAAGAAGACAAGTTGGTTGAAGCTTTTGTATTTGATGAAGATGAGATCGTTGTTGGAGATCATGATGTTTTTGTTGAAACTCATACTGCTCATGTCTTTCCAGATAGTTATCTAGATGAGTTGAAGACGGACTTGAAGGAAGTAGTTCAGTCGTCTATAGATGAGTTCTTAAAATCTGACTTGAAAGAAGTTCTTACAGAGCAGAATCAGTCTCTGGTAGATAGTTCGAAGGAGTTGATTGTTGGTGAAGTCAATCAAATGGATGCTACCTTCAGACAGGAGATGTATGCTCAGATAGAAGACTTCTTGAAGAGACAAGTTGATTATGCAGAGAAGCGTTCTATTAACTTTGCTAGATCATTGGCTGAAGAATCAAGCAAGATGGAACGTCTCTATCGCGTGAAAATTGAGATAGCGGATGAGCAAAGGCGTGAAGCACAAGATCAGTTGGTGCGTTCAAGAACTCTTCTAACAGAGTTGACTGAACAGAACAGATTGCTCAGACGGACTGCTACTCATTTTAAGGATGAGTTAATTTCAAGTTCAAGGAAATTGGAGCTCACTGCTGATCGTCTTGACAAGATGAGTCATGACAAGACGCATCAAAGGCAGATTGAGATTGCTGCTGAAGCAATGAAAGAAGCTTTAAAGGAAGAAATGACTCGCTTTACTTCTCTATTCACTCTTAAGGCAAGTGATGAAGCCAAAAAGGGGGAAGAGACAAGTAAAGTTGAAGAAAAGTCTAGTGCTGAACCAGAAGTGAAAGCTGCTGCGTCTGCTATGGAAGAGCTAAGAAGGCCTAAGAGAGGTAAGCTTGTGAAGAAGGCTAATTTAGAAGAGGCGAAAGCAGAGCAGATGAGACAGGTTAAGGGCAAAGGTGTTGCTCCTCCTGAGGTTCAGTCGAGATAAGTTAAGAGGAAACTTATTGTTGAAGAGCCTAAAGTTGAAGATGAGACTGCTATTCTGAAGAAGCAAAAGATAGAAGATGCGCATTATGCTAGTAAGAAGAAGGTTGGCAAGCATATTCGCAGATTGCAGAAGTTGAAGGCTAATCCAGATGAGATTGAAGATGCTTACATTGACAATTTTATTGACAATGAACATCGAGATGCATGGTTCAAAGTCAAGATGATATGGGAACTTGATCATTGGATCATTCGCAAATTTGGAGATGCAGACAGCAAGGAAGAATTATACGCAATGTTTGACAAGTTCATGGAAGTTCAAGATCAGAAGTTGTGGAACTTGATCATGAGGATTGCAGCTGCTGTGAATTTTAACATTTTGGTGCCTATCTATCCGAAATGGACAACTCCTGTTGGTCCTGAAAGGAGTATATAACAAGTGTATGGGGGGGGGAATACACTTGTATGTAAATCTTTTCAAACTTTGATCAAACCAGAGTTCAGTAAGGTTGTCCTGGACAACTCTGCTGATATGATTAACTCTTTATAGATAATCAAACTACTAAGTACTATTGAGTACTTAGTTGGATAACTATCTAAGGGAGTTATATGTGCGGAATTAGTGGTTGGTCCTTTAGTTTAAACTCCTTTTAAGTTCTGAAATTACTTAGTCAATCAATCCAGTTTTCAAGGAACTTGTCCTAATATGTTTTGCACAGTCTTTGAATATTTGTCCTTTGAAAGATCAGTTTTGTGTGCAGTGTTGAATGTATGAAAGTACTTGAAAGTAGATCAACACAAGAGTTTATAGTGGTTCAGAGACTCAAGCTCCTACATCCACTTTTCCTGATTTAACAGGATAATTCCTTCACTTTTGGAATTAACTTGTTTTATAGTGCCAAGGTGCACTTGATCAATAACACCACTCCTTGGTGAATTGATCCCTAGGATGTCTAGAGTCCTAGTACCCTCTTCTCAACTCAGAACTGAACTGTTCTTCTCTCAACAGTCAGCTCCTACCACTTCTACTACTACAACCTTCTCACTTTCTCACTTGAAAGATGTAAGGGTTGAAGTAAGGTTCCAACTAATGAGATATCCTTTACAATGAAGATCAGTGTATAAGGATAAGATATCTCTCTAAGCTTTGTATGGATATACAATGAGGTTCAGCTTAGAAGAAGTGTATGAATACTAAGGTAGTCTTTTGAAAGCTTGAAAGCACTCTTGCTTGTGGGATATTCTTGTCAAGGTTGAGGTTCAGTTGGATGCTTTCAAATGGTCTTCACACTTCTGTATTTATAGACAAATGAAGGATTTGCCCGTTGTAGAGGCAGCCCCAAATGTCTATAAATGTCTTCTTTGAGTTCTTCAACTTAGAAGACAGATTCTTGATAGTGACATGTCCTCAATTGGGAAATAAACGGCTGTATAGACTTTGTCTTCATTCTGCAGCACTCTTCCCAATGTCTGACTCCAAGACTCACTTGTTTAAACATGGACATAGCTTCTGATGGTTAGTCCTATGATAAGGACAACATTCCTTACCAGTGGACAACTCTGCTTATCACTATCAGTAGATTTGCTTATCAGCATAGTTGGCTTGCTCTTTTCAGATGACTTGGCTCTTTCCCTTTGCATGTATTCTTTGCATGATTCTTTGAAGATCTTAGGGTATAGTTGTCTTGACCTCTTCAGCATAATTGATCTTTGTCCTTCAGAAGACTTGTTCTGGTTTAACTGTGCTGAGATATAACTCTGCTGGACAATTCTTCTGATCTTGACATTTCTTTGCAATGATCAAGGTCTGTTCCACTTAATTGATCTTCAGATAGTTTGTCTCAAGATTCACTCTTGATCAGCATGTTTGTCTTTCATTAGACTTGGCAGTCATTCTGCAATTTGAGCCTTGAGGGGACTTGATCTTGATAGACTTCAAAGCATATGTTCCCCCTCAAATTGTGCATCTAATAAACTAAGAGCTGCCTAACATTTCAGCTTCTCATCTAGCCTTATGCTATGTGTTCTAACATTCTTAGAACACGATCATTCTTGACTTAGGCATGTCTTAGGGGGTTTTGGTATTAAATCAAAACACTTCTCATTTTATTCCCAACAATTTCCCTCTTTTTGATGATGCCAAAACCTATACACTTTATGCAAAAGTGACTTGACTACACCTATTACATTTATCTTTAGAAGACATGACTAGAGTCAGTTTTCCTGAAAGAAAGAATGTGTTAGTGTACTCACTATTCATGCTGCAAATAGGTTTCAAGGATAGGCATAGAGAGATTGTTGTAACAATGTTTCTTGATTCAAAATATGCTCAACTATCATTCATTTGAAATTCATTACAAGCATGTTGATAGTTGAAATTAATATATCAGAGCATGAATCTTAAACAACATTACATAATGCATCAGAGCATAAACTATCACTTAAAAATTTTCAGACAAGATCAGAGCAAAACATAACAGCATTCTTGACCAACTTCAGCATAGATGACCAATTCAAGACAGATCAGCAACCAAGATAAGTTTTCATCCAATTTAGCACAGGAAGGTCAGAAAACTTAGCCATTTCAGAGATCATCCTCCTTAGGTGGCACCATCCCATATTGTGCCCACACTCTTCTTTTTAGCTCCATGGCCTCTTGGTTGGTTCCCTTAGGTCCAAGCACCATTTTGTTCAGCTTGAGGATCTCCAGGAACTTTTTGAGGATCTTTGACTGGTCAATCCATCCATCCAGTTTTGGAGGCATGTAGATGATTGGCTTAGGGGCAATGAATTCAACTCTTGCAAGATCAGCAGCTGCAAGAAGTTGCTGATATAGCTCCCTATAATACTCAATCATAAACTCAGAAAAAGTGGAGTTAGCATCTTTTCCATTCCATCTATCAATGACATAGAAGTCATAGACAAACTCCCTTTTGGCCTCTTCCCATGAGTCATTCAGTTGTATTGGCACCCATTTATCCAAGTGAGGATATTTGGTGTCCATGGGAATCAGTAGCTTAGGCTTCATCTTGCTGTAAGTAGCTCTTCTTCTTCTTGGCTTTTGAAAGTCAGCCCTTCTCTTTTCTCTTGCTCTGTTGGCTTCTTCAATTAGATTCATCCTCTCCTTGGCTTTCATCATTGCCAGTTTCTGCTGTGTTTCAGGATCTTTACCATATCCTTCTTGAAACAACTTAGATGGATCAAGAGCTAAGACAGTTGTCTTCTTCTTGGGTTCAGATCCAAATCCTTCAGCAAATAGCTCTTCAACTTCTTCAGTAGATTTGGGACCTTCAGCCACTTTGACACTTTCAGAAGACTTGTCCTTTTCAGCAGTCTTGGACACTTCAGCAGCTTTGTCCTTTTCAGCACTTTTGGCCTTCTTGGAAGTAGGCTCATCTTCTTCAATTCTAAACTCAGGGGGGAGATCAAGGCTGTTAGGAAAATCAGTGAATGTTTCAGCCTTCCTTTTGTTTCCCTTGGCCTTCTTGATCTTTCCTCTGGTTTGGACACCTTCAGCATCCTTCTTCAAACCAGACACTTCTCCTCCTGGTCTTTGCTGTAGCCTAACTCTCTCTTCTTGTGCTGAAGCCATAGAGTTCTTCAAGGAAATGGCTAACTGCTCTTCTTCATCCAAATCATCGAAGTTTAGCACTGCTTGCTCTTTCCCTTTTCCTTCAGCAACCTTGTCCTTGCCCTTATCTGAACTTCCAATAATCAAGGCACCTTTTGCCCTTGCTCTTTCCCTTTCCCCCTTTTTGGCAGCATCAAAACATTTAGGTTTTAGCTCACTCATAGTGGATGCCATCAAGGATTGGGCTTGGTTCAGGGACTTCATCTCCTCAAGTAAATATACATTTTCATCATGTATGTTTTGCATTCTGTCACTGCTTAGGCTTAGGAAAGCCAATACAGGTTTCATCTTTTGCTCAACAACCTCTTCCATGGTTGTCTTGAGAGATGCATCAAGTTGTGCCTTTAGGAGCTCAGTAAGGTTGGCCACTGCACTTTCAACAATCTTGGCCATGACATCTTGGGAAAAATTCTCTGAGGCTGCCTTCACCATTGCAAGCCTCATTGCCTCTGCTCTCTTCTTCTGCAAGGCATTTACTTCCCAAGTTCTTGCTTAACCACTAGCTTTAATGCCTTAACATTCCTGTTGTGGTTACTCCTCACCAAGGTTTGCTCTTTCTTGACTTCCTTAGAGACTGAATCCATGCTTGCTTTGGCCTTCATCACTTCAGTGGAGATGGTTTGCAAACCAGTCTCAACTCCACTGATTCTTGCCTCAATGGTGGGAAGAACAATTTCTTCAGAGCCAGTCAGTCTCATTTCCACAGCTGCTAAGGTTCTACCTTACTCATCCAAAGCTCCTGAAGTTTCAGCATGAGCAGATTGGACTTGATGAGCAATAGAATCCAACTTAGCTGATTGCTCTCCAAGAATGGCTTGAGCAGAGCTGGAATCTACAAGGATTGGTGCATCAGTCAAGAGTTCATTTGCAAATATCTGATCAAAAGAAATACCTGCAATATCAGAAAAGTCAAATGGGTTAGAGAATAAACACTCATCACCCTCAGTTTCTTTTACATCAGCAGTCTTCTTCTCATTTTCAACTCTTTCTTTTCTCCTTTCATCAATAATGTTCTCACTCAAGGAATCAGGCCTCCTTTCATCAAGGGATTCTTGAAGTTCAGATTTGACTTCAAGAATAACCTGTCCTTCCTCACTTGTACCACCCTCATTTAGTGGTACACTCACTATCTTAGTGATAATAACCTCTCTATCATCCACAACTCCCTCTTGTTTTTCCTCTACATTCTCCTTTTCAACTCCTTCACCTAAACCTGCAGCATCTTCACCTTCAACAAGGTTTAAAGATGACAGTTGTTGGGAGATCACAGTGCTTTTATCAGCAGCCACTGAGTCATCTTGAATGATTAAGGGTTGATCAGTGTCCAACTCTCCTGACACTGAATAGGCCTTAATCAAACCAGCCTCTAAAATAGGAACCTCAACATCTTTAGGTTGTGCCTTGGGTGCAGAAGAACCTTCATTGGCAGATGTATCCTTGGTTGTGTCACCAGCTTTGGTCAACACCTCTGAAGATACAGAGCCTTTCCTATGATAGGTTGCAGGAGGGTTTGAAAACTTGCTAGACTCAGAAGGATTGGGATTGGTTTCAGGTGGGTTGGGGTTTGAGGGATCATCAGGAGAATCATCATCATTTGAGCTACTTTCAGGGTGTCTGATGCCCTTAGCAATTCTCTCCTTCTCTTAAACAATCTTATCATCCACCAACTTTGCAAAAACATCCTCATCAATGAGGAATCTTGTCTTTAAAACTCCAGCAAAGTGTAGCAACCTACTCTCCTACACTTGCCACCAATTTGCACCCTTATCTTGGATGACTTAAGAGATCTCCATGATTGTTTTATCTTTGACATCCACTAGCATCCTCAAATCATGAAACATCTTCTGAATTCTAGGAAATTCAGCAAGTTGAGGGTACAAATTGTCCACAGTAGCCCTTGCTCCACCTCTGAGCATACTTTCATAAGTATACTCCTCCTCATCTCCACTTGAATGGGGACTTTGGGTTATAGGGGAGTTGGCTCTGGCTACACCTAATGTGGCTTCAGGAAGGGTAAGTTCAGGGGGGTTGGCTTCAGAAGGGTTGGGTGCTGCAAGGGTTGCTTCAGTTGCTTTTGAGAGCAATGAGTCTGAAGGGGCTTTGCTCAGGGGGGTTGGCCCATGAAGTGCAGCTTTTAGGAACTTAGAGTAATTGAGCATAGATGAGTCAGGTAGAGATTGCAACCTTGTCTCATCTACTGCAAGGTCTGCTAGCACATCAATTCCACTTCTTTGCACACTCCCTTCTGGAGAATATCTCTTGGTAAGATTGAGAGGGGTGATGGGTTGATTTGTGGGGGTAACACGAGTTTCAGGGGAGTTGGGCTCAGGATTCTGAGTTTCAGGAAGGTTGGCCTCTTTTGGTTGACCTTCAGGGACTTTGGACTCAGGAGTTCAAGAACCAGAAGAGTTGGTCCTGGACTTAGATTTAGTCCTACTTTCAGCCCTACACTCCTTCAAGGCTAGTTGGAGAGTTCTATCCTCCTGAAGTTCCAATATCTTTTCAGTAGGCTTAGCCCTTCTCTTACTGGCCCTACTGCTTCCATTTCCTTCCATCTCCTTCTCAGGGAAAACTTCCCTGGGCCTCTTATCACCCTTCTTCTTTTCCCTTGTTTCGTTGTATTTCAGCCTTAACTCTTCTGAATGATCAGAAGGTATTTGCACTCCTTCCTTGGCAACTTCTTCTACCTCAGTAGATGCTCCAGAAGTCTCTTCTGAAGGGATTTGAGACACCTTTCTTGTCTTCACAACTCTGGCCTTTGTCCTCTTTTTCAACTTAGGCTTCTCCTCAACCTTCTCTTCAGCAGGTTTGGCCAGTTGCATCCTTCTTTGTTCAGTTTTTTTGCTCAGCTTTCTAAACATCACTTTTTAGGCAGGAAGGGGCTTTGCAAAGGTTTGCATTTGAGAATAATGGGAGAACCTTTCAATTAACAAGCTTGCCCTGGTGCAATACTTCAGTTTCCCTTCCAATACAACCTTGTTGTGGACTTTCACCTTAAATTTGGCCTTTTCCTTCATCATCTCAGACAAGATGAAGGTCCTCCAATCAAATTTGATGCCCTTGTCACTGGCATCAATCACTGCAGCCATAATTCTGATCCTTGGAAAGCTGACTTGCTCCAGACTTCTAGTGTTGCTCAAAAGACTCTTGGTAATTACCTCAAAGAGGTTGAGAAATTGTGGCTTAAGAGTTCTTTTGTGCTGGGTTGAAGAGATGGGACCTGGAACCAATAGCCACTCTTGAGCTATTTCTTCTTCATGGTCAACACCATAGAATTTTGGATTCCTTCCCGTAGAAGGCAATCCAAAGGCTCCTTCAAGGTCTTCTGCAGAGAATTTCACCGTGTGAAATCTCTCTTCTTCCTCACCTTCAGCTACATATGACAATCTTGTAGCAACCTCACCATCCTCAGGCTTACCTCTCCACTTGAGGAAAGCAAAGAACTCAGCCATATAGCTTTCCAGACAGGAGCTTGGTCTTTCCTCCATGAACTTCTTGAGTCCAGCTCTTCTCAGCCATTTAAGTGTTGGAGTGATTTCAGGGTCTTCACTCTCAAAAGCGACTATGGGCTCAAAAATGAGGTTATTCTTGTTGCCAAGATAGCCAAAATCAAGGTCAAGAGCCTTGTTGGAGAAGTCAATGATCATTTCAGGTCTAGCTTTGGGAGCCATTGAAAGATTCAGAAGGAGATTTGAGAGAGTTTGATAGAGTTTGAAGAAAATGAAGGCTAGGGTTTCAAGAAGATTTCGAATACTTGGGGAAGAAGTGAACTTGTGGGGGTTCTTAAGACTTGTGAATATTCTAAAAAGAATGTATGTCAATGAGTAGGTGAGTCTCAAGAGTTTTCAACGGTTGTTAAAAGTGGAAATCAAAATTGGACGGCCAAGATTGATTTCAGGGGAGTTGGCCAATTTTGATCCAATGGTCAAAAATCAATATAACAGTGAAAAACTGTTTTCTATTCAAATGTGGGAAGAATTTAATGTTTGTTAAAGCTTAGGGAGTTTTCGAGATAGACCATGGCTTGAAATGTTTAATGCAAACAAGAGTTAAATCTTGGCATTTAATGCATGGAAAGTGACCTTTTGGGTGGGAGACAAATTAAAACCTATAAAGGTGATATCTGTAAAAGGAATGGGACAGATATCAAAATAGGCAATGATTGCCCAAAATAGGTGCTTATCATATCAAGAATTGGTTTGATAGCCAAGACAACTTATCTGACCCCACATGGACAAGTGTCCTGAAAAGATGTGGACAAGTGTCCTGAGATTCAATGGACAAGTGTCCTGAACAATTGAGGTCATCTCTTCTGAGTTTCAGTAGACTTGACCAAGTCTACTGAACATTTTTTTTTTTTTTGTCTCCACTTCTCTCATTAACTCCAATTGATTTACTTGTCCAACTTCCCTGGATCAAGTAATCCCAATTCTGCTGATAGTTCTAGAAATCTTGCCTCTGCAAGTGGCTTTGTCAATATATCATCTTTTTGGTGATCTGTGTGGATTTTGACCAACTTGATGTCTTTCTTTTCCACATGATCTCTGATGAAGTGATGTTTGATGTCCACATATTTGCATCTTGTGTGCAAGACTGGATTCTGTGATATTGCAATGGCACTATTGTTGTCACAGAATATAGACACTTCAGCAGAGTTGACATTGTAGTCTCTTAGTTGTTGTCTCAACCAAAGGATTTGAGCACAACAACTTCCAGCTGCAACATATTCAGCTTCAGTGGTGGAAGTAGCCACTGTGTTCTGCTTCTTGGAGAACCAAGATATGAGTTTGTTGCCCAAGAATTGACAAGTCCCTGAAGTGGACTTCCTGTCAATTCTACATCCTCCATAGTCAGCATCTAAGTAGCCAGTTAACTCAATGTTGTCATCAGCAGGGTACCAAAGGCCTAGATTTTCAGTGCCTTTGAGATACCTCAAGATCCTCTTTGCAGCCTCAAGATGGATTTTCTTAGGATTGGCTTGAAACCTTGCATAAACACCTACTGCAAAGGTGATGTCAGGTCTGCTGGCAGTGAGATAGAGGAGTGAACCAATGATTCCTCTATACTCAGTAGAGTTGGTTGGGATACCACTCTCATCAGGATCCATCTTCCAATTTGTGTTCATTGGGATCCTTACTGGCTTGCTAGTAGTACATCCAAATTTCTTGATCATCTCTCTTGTGTACTTAGCTTGGTTGATGAAGATTCCTTCTTTTGATTGCTTCACTTGAAGACCCAAAAAGAAGTTCATCAACCCCATCATGGACATCTCAAACTTGCTTTGCATAAGCTTTGAGAACTTCTCACACAGCTTCTCATTGGGGGATCCAAAAATTATGTCATCAACATAAATTTGGACAAGCAAGATGTCCTCTCCTTCAGAGATTCTGAAGAGAGTTCTGTCCACAGTTCCCTTGATGAATCCATGATCCAAGAGGAATTGTGACAGTGTATCATACCAAGCCCTATGGGCTTGCTTTGAGTCCATATAGAGCCTTCTTCAATCTGTAGACTTGGTTTCCAACCTCAAAACCAGGTGGTTGCTCCACATAGACTTCTTCTTTCAAGACTCCATTCAGAAAGGCACTCTTGACATCCATTTGGTAGACTTTGAACCTCTTGTGGGCTGCATAGGCTAGAAAGAGCCTTATTGCTTCTAGCCTTGCCACAGGTGCAAATGTCTCATCATAGTCAATGCCCTCAGATTGGCAATAGCCCTTTGCCACTAGTCTTGCTTTGTTTCTGACAATCACATCATTCTCATTCTTCTTGTTCTTGAACACCCACTTTGTTCCAATAACATCTTGATGTGAAGGTCTATCCACCAGCTCCGATACATCATTTCTGGTGAATTGGTTCAGCTCTTCCTGCATGGCTGTGATCCAATTGGCATCTTGAAGTGCTTCCTCAATATCACTTGGTTCTTGTTCTGACAAGAAACAACAAAATAGAGCACTTTCACCATGAAATCTTCTAGTTTTGACTCCTATACTTGGGTCACCAAGTATTAGATCAGTAGGATGGTCAGACAACCAAGTCCTTCTTTTTCTGATCTCTTCAGTAGAGTTGTCCTCTACTGAAGTTGAGTCATTTTGATCATAGAATTCAGGGAAATTTAATGCAGGATCTAATTCAGGATCATAATCAGGGGTGTTGTCCTCAATGTCAGGGACATTGGCATTTTCAACATTATTGGTTCCCCCTTGATTATTAGATCCATTAACTACCTCAGCAGGAACTGCTTCTTCATTGGTAGTTGTTACCTGAATGTGAACTGGGATTGGTTCATTCAATTCACCATTTCCTTCAGTGGGGTTTGCTTCAGGAAGATTGACTTCAGGATTGTTGTCCAATGGGATGTTTTCAGGTAGGTTGGCTTGGACAACATCTAAGAATTCAGTGTCTTTGTCTATTAGGCTCAATCTGGTTGTCCTTTGTGTGATTTCTTCTGTCTCTAAGTCCTTGTTCCTGAACTCATGAGTAGATTCATCAAACACAACATGAGGTGTTTCCTCCACAACTAGGGTTTTCTTGTTGTAGACTCTGAAAGCTCTACTGATTTGAGAATATCCAAGGAATACTCCCTCATCAACTTTGCTATCAAAAGCTTTCAACTATTCTTTCCCATTGTTGTGAATGAAACACTTACAACCAAATATGTGAAAATATGACACTTTAGGCAATCTTCCTTTCCAGAGTTCATAAGGGGTTTTGCCTTGCCCCTTAGTGATCAAACATCTATTTTGAGTATGGCATGCAGTGTTTATAGCTTCAGCCCAAAACCTCTTTGGAAGATTGGAATCAGCAATTAAAGTTCTAGCAGCTTCTTTTAAAGTTCTATTTCTTCTTTCTGCAACTCCATTTTGTTGAGGAGTTCTAGCTGCTGAGGTTTCATGAGCTATCCCATTTAGTGTGCAATACTCATTGATGTATGAATTTATGAACTCAGTGCCTTTATCAGATCTTATCTTGATAATGCTAAGGCTTTTCTCATTTGACAGTCTCTTTAAGAGTTCAGGTAGTTTGACTTGTGTTTCCTTCTTATTAAGGAGAAATACTACCCAAGTGAACCTAGAGAAGTCATCTACTACCACCAATGTGTATTTTCTACCATTTATACTTGCAGGGGTAATTGGTCCAAATAAGTCCATATGTAAAAGTTCAAGTACCCTTTCAGTAGAAATGACTGGTTTCCCTTTGAATGAAGCTTTGATCTGTTTTCCTTCTTGGCATGGTTTACAGACATGCTCTTTAATGAAAACCTCATTAGGTAGTCCTTTAACTAATGCATTTCTAGCAAGTTTGTTCATTATTTTGAAGTTCAGGTGGTTTAGTCGTTTATGCCATAACCAGTTTTGTTCCCTAAAACTCTTAGCAATGAAGCATGCAGCATCAGTAGACTTGTCCCAGTCTGCAAAATACACATTTCCTTTCCTAGTTCCAGTCAATAGAGTTTGTTGAGTTTTATCTTTGATTAAGCATTTTCCACTTGAGAACTCAACATTGAAATCTTTATCACAGAATTGACTGATACTTAGGAGATTGTATTTGAAAACAGCCACATAAGACACATTGGATACCTTGATGTTACCAATCATCAAGGTGCCATAACCTTTTGTTGTTGCTTGTGAGCTATCTCCAAATGTGACATTTGGGCCTTCTTTTTCAATGAAGTCAATGAAGAGGTCTTTATTTCCTGTCATGTGCCTTGAACATCCACTGTCAAGGTACCATGCTGGTTTAGGTACCCTTTAAGTTTTGGGTCCTGAGAGGTTAGTTGTACCTTTAGGGCATGTTTGTTTTGGGACTCACACGTCCGGACGTGGGACGTAACGTCCCACGTCTTGTTCTAGTTCGGGATTTCACATCCGAATTTCAACATCCAATTAAATCCACCCCTAAAAATATTTATATATTCTACTATTATAATAATACAACATCACACATTCTTACTAATTGATTTGACATAAAGTTACATTATATAATATTATAATACAACATCACACACTCTTACACAATTGATTTGACATAAAGTTACATCTCATCCTACTCAACATCCCAAAACAAACATACACAATCACTATTCATCAGAATTTCTCCATCCAGAATTTCCCCATCCCCATCTCCCCCATCCTACATAATCCCGAAACAAACATGCCCTTAGGAACCCAAACTTGCCTAATAACCCTGATTGATTCAAGGTGGCTAAGTTGTTTTCCTCTAGCATCAACATACACAGTCTTTCCCTTAAATGCCTTTGGGAAAGTATGTGTGAAAGTGTTAACTCTGTAAGTTTCAGGAGGGTTGTCAAACCTCCTGAACTTATGAGTTCTTTGTGCTCCTTGAGGGAATCTTTGAGGAAAGGCATTTTTATGACCATTACCCTTTGGCATGAAGGGTTTTGGCTGTCTCATTTTATTCTGCCTTTGAGGATAGTTGTCCTTATGTCTATTCAGCTGAGGCTTTCTCAGTAGAGTTGGCCTTGGCTGATTATACCTAGGATAACTCCTCTGAACATTGTTCAGGAGAGTTGCCCTACCATTGGGTCTACTCTGCTGACCAACATTCCTCTTGTGTTCAGGGGCTTTGACCTTTTCCTTAGGTTTGGGCCTAGTCTCCTGAGACACTTGAGTTGGCAATTCATACATTTTGCCCTTTCCTTTATTCAGTGGCTGAATTATTTCATTTTCAGCTTGTTGAGCCACTGACTTAACAAAGATTCTCTTAGTGTTACTTGTTGAAGCAACACTAAGACAAGGTGAAGATTCAAATGGATCAAACCCTAATCCACTTCTTTGAGCCATAGGTCTTTGGTAACTCTGAATTTCCTCTATTGCCTTAGTGGATCTTCTCAGAGCAGACATCTTTAATTTCAGGCTCTCTTCACTTGATTTAAGAATATCATACTCATGTGAAAGGTTTTCAAATTTAGCTTGAAGGATTTTTAGTTCAAAATCTTTTCTCTTCTGAGAAAGGAGTTGATCATCAATCTCCTTTTGTTGGTCAACTATCCTGAGATTTGCTTCCTCAAGCTCTCTCAAGACTTGTTGATACAACTCAGTAGACTTGACATCAACAACTAACTCAGAGTTTTTAGCAAGCTCAATTGATAATCTTTCATTTTCTCTCACACAATTGTCATGAAATTCTTGTAACATAGTGAAATCTTCCATCAACTTCCCAAAAGAAAGTTTCAAGTTGACTTCACTAGTATTTTGTGAAATGAATGATGGTGAGCTAGAAGTAGAGGATACCTCATCATCCTCAAGAGCCATGTTGCACACATCATCATCATCATCACTGTTTGAGAACAGTCCATCAGAAAAATTGAAGCTTTTAGCAGAATCAGACTCATCACCAGCCATCATGGCTTTCCTGTTGGTGAACTTTTTGTCTCTCTTAGCTTGCCTTTCTCTTCTTTCTTTAGAGCTTAGTTCAGGGCAGTCATACTGGAAGTGCCCTTTCTTCTTGCAATTGTAGCACAAGTCTTCATCATCATCCTTCTTGGGTTCATCTCTTCTTCTAGATGATGAAGGTTCGGCTCTACTGGACCTTCTCCTATCAGAGTACTTGTCCTCTGATCTTTTCTCTTCAGGCTTCTTGACTTCAGCCTGAGCTTCAGGAGAGTTGTACTTTCTCCTGAATTTGTTGTCTTGGTAGAATTTCTTGTATCTACCAAACCTTGAATTTAACTTTTCAAACCTTCTAGCCATTAAGGCTAGTTCTTCCTTCATTTCAGTCTTGGAGACTGTCTTTGATGATCTGGGAGTGGACTGCATTTCAGGATCAGCAGTTTTGGCTTTGAATGCCACTCCTTTGGTTGGAATAGAAGGTTCCTCAACAGGCTTTCTTCTGTTGAGATCGAACTCATAAGCTTTGAGTTCAGAGAAGATTTGTTGCATGGGCATGGTGGAGAGATCTTTGGTGTTCTGCATCATAACTACATATACATCCCACTTTTGAGTGAGACTACACCTTGCCCAATGAGTTGATCTCATTCATCACATCAGTGATTCTACCAGCAAATTTGTCAATGGACTCCTCAGACTCCATTGTGAATTGTTCAAACTTCTGCACTGCTACTTGGAGCTTGTTTTCCTTGATCTTTTCAGTACCCTCACACATTTCTGCAAGAGTATCCCAAATTTCTTTGGCAGTTGTGCAGTGGTAGACTCTTCCCATGATTGCATCTGGAATTGTTTGGTAGAGGGTGTTCATGGCAAGATAATTCAAATTATCTTTCCTCTTCTCTTCTGAGGTGAAGTCATCTTCATCTTTGGGGATCACATCTCTTGTGTCTGCTCTATGAGCTTCAGTGACTCTGGGATTGACTTGAGTGAACACAAAAGGACCTCTTGTGATCACTCTCAACATGCCAGTGTGTAGAGATGCAAGATGAGCCCTCATTCTGATTTTCCAGAAATCATAATTGTCTATTGAGAACATGGGCAATTTATGATGTGAGATGTGATTAACTGGATTTGTGGCCATATTGTCCAATCCATGAACAGCAGGGGGTGGAACAGCAGCATTGATGTTTTGATCTTGATTCTGTTGCTGGTTCTAGTTGTTGTTGTTGTTTCCTCTTGCCATTTCTTCAAGAAAAGAGTTAGATAATAGATATAAAGGATTTCAGATAGATCAGTTCAGTGACCACACCAAATATGTGATTTTGAAAACCAAGATGGATTTTCAGAAGCAGTGGTCTTTGAACCCCTGCTCTGATACAACGTGTTGGTCCTGAAAGGAGTATATAACAAGTGTATGGGGGGGGAATACACTTGTATGCAAATCTTTTCAAACTTTGATCAAACCAGAGTTCAGTAAGGTTGTCCTGGACAACTCTGCTGATATGATTAACTCTTTATAGATAATCAAACTACTAAGTACTATTGAGTACTTAGTTGGATAACTATCTAAGGGAGTTATATGTGCGGAATTAGTGGTTGGCCCTTTAGTTTAAACTCCTTTTAAGTTCTGAAATTACTTAGTCAATCAATCCAATTTTCAGGGAACTTGTCCAAATATGTTTTGCACAGTCTTTGAATATTTGTCCTTTGAAAGATCAGTTTTGTGTGTAGTGTTGAATGTATGAAAGTACTTGAAAGTAGATCAACACAAGAGTTTATAGTGGTTCAGAGACTCAAGCTCCTACATCCACTTTTCCTGATTTAACAGGATAATTCCTTCACTCTTGGAATTAACTTGTTTTATAGTGCCAAGGTGCACTTGATCAATAACACCACTCCTTGGTGAATTGATCCCTAGGATCTAGAGTCCTAGTACCCTCTTCTCAACTCAGAACTGAATTGTTCTTCTCTCAACAGTCAGCTCCTACCACTCCTACTACTACAACCTTCTCACTTTCTCACTTGAAAGATGTAAGGGTTGAAGTAAGGTTCCAACTAATGAGATATCCTTTACAATGAAGATCAGTGTATAAGGATAGGATATCTCTCTAAGCTTTGTATGGATATACAATGAGGTTCACCTTAGAAGAAGTGTATGAAGACTAAGATAGTCTTTTGAAAGCTTGAAAGCACTCTTGCTTGTGGGATATTCTTGTCAAGGTTGAGGTTCAGTTGGATGCTTTCAAATGGTCTTCACACTTCTGTATTTATAGACAAATGAAGGATTTGCCTGTTGGAGAGGCAGCCCCAAATGTCTATAAATGTCTTCTTTGAGTTCTTCAACTTAGAAGACAGATTCTTAATAGTGACATGTCCTCAATTGGGAAATAAACGGTTGTATAGACTTTGTCTTCATTCTGCAGCACTCTTCCCAATGTCTGACTCCGAGACTCACTTGTTTAAACATGGACATGGCTTCTGATGGTTAGTCCTATGATAAGGACAACATTTCTTACCAGTGGACAACTTTGCTTATCACTATCAGTGGATTTGTTTATCAGCATAGTTGGCTTGCTCTTTTCAGATGACTTGGCTCTTTCCCTTTGCATGTATTCTTTGCATGATTCTTTGAAGATCTTAGGGTATAGTTGTCTTGACCTCTTCAGCATAGTTGATCTTTGTCCTTCAGAAGACTTGTTCTGGTTTAACTGTGCTGAGACAACTCTTCTGATCTTGACATTTCTTTGCAATGATCAAGGTCTGTTCCACTTAATTGATCTTCAGATATTTTGTCTCAAGATTCACTCTTGATCAGCATGTTTGTCTTTCAGTAGACTTGGCAGTCATTCTGCAATTTGAGCCTTGAGGGGACTTGATCTTGATAGACTTCAAAGCATATGTTCCCCCTCTAATTGTGCATCTAATAAACTAAGAGTTGCCTAACATTTCAGCTTCTCATCTAGCCTTATGCTATGTGTTCTAACATTCTTAGAACATGATCATTCTTGACTTAGGCATGTCTCAGGGGGTTTTGGTATTAAATCAAAACACTTCTCATTTTATTCCCAACAACTCCTATGCTAAGTTCTGGAAAGAGAATCGACTTCAACAAGATTAAGAAGTTCGAAGAAGAATTGCTAGAGAAGGAGAAGATCGAGAATGAAGAACATATTTCAGAGATCCATAGAAGACTCCTCGATGCATTCTGTGTTCCTAATTTAGAAGGAGGTAACATTACTGATTAGTACTTTACTTAGTTTTTTTATTTTGATTAGGTAAGTGTAATCTACTGATCTTATGTGAATGAATGAAAAGATAACACTTTTGATGATTAAGACAAGATAACTACTTAACTAGTCTACTATTGAGAAATAATTCAAGTAGTTTTGGCTTCATCAAAAAGGGGAAAATTGTTGGGATATGAATCCTAAGACAAGTCCTAAATGATGAAAAGATAAGATGAGTTTTGATAAGCCAAAGTAGACTTGAATATTTTCTAAGTGTTGACTGATCTTGTCTAGTTATGGAAGTCGTCTTGAGCAGATCAGTAGAGTTCACAAGACAAGATAAGTTCAAAAGAAAAGTTTAAGTGTTTAAAAGATAAATATGTTTTATAAGTACTTTGTGTATTTGTATTTTAGGATTTATACTGAGCTATTCAAGATTGTATAGAAGCTCAAGTTTCGTTTTGTATTTGTATATTCATTGTATAGATCTTAAGTTGAGACTAAGCTGATTTATAAAGCTTAAAGTAATGTAATAGTCTTGTTAAGATTAGATGATAGGACTAGTTTAATGTTCTATTGAAGTCTACAGAAGAAGACCTGCGCAAGACAAGACGAGTAAGAAGAAGACTCAGAATTTGTCTAAGTATGGAAACAAGACAGGTGCGCAACAAGACAAGGAGAAGGAAAAGTTAGTTATTAAAACACGTGTGAAGATAAAGATTGAAGAGTTAGTTATGGAATAACTAATTAACTGAAGAAACGCGTGGAAGGATAAGAAGAAGAAGTTAGAAGTCAGTTTTCAAGAAAAGTTAGTTACATAACAGAAAGTTCTTGAAGTTGGAAGCCTATAAATACCCCAAGGTATTTGACGGTTATGACTACTGATTCTAAGAGATATACTGAAGCAAATTAACGACGTATTCAAGCGATTTACTCTCAGAGTTCAAAATTCAGAAAGAAGCCAGAAGACAAGTGAAGATTCAAGAAGGCTACTACTGAAGACAGAGAAGTTTTATTGTTTTTTGTTTCAAGTTGCTAGTTGCTTGTTAAATAGCTAGTTAGATCGGAGATATATCTGGAGATATAATCGAGAAGATCTAAATCTTATTTCTTGGGACTTAAAGCTACAAGAACACATTACTCTATTGGACGAGTTAATAAGAATATCACAACTGGGTTTGTGAGAGTGGATGTAGACAAGTTGTCGAACCACTATAAATCTCGTGTTTGATTTACTTTACTGTTTTATTTGTGTTTGATTGATTAATTGTATAATTGATTTAAATACTTAAGAACAAGACTAGTAGAGTGTTCATACAGAGTTCGCGAATTTAGTTGAGTATAAACTTGATTGGGCTCATTGTTTAAATCTGATATTCCGCATTCGTATTCTGATATATTGAAAGATATTTGAAAAGTCTATTCACCCCCCTCTAGACGTTTTCACTAACTTACTCAATATTATTAACTCAACTAGGGACATACAGTGGGTGTTTGCAAATACTAGAAGGTGCTTAAAAGCACTTTTTTTTAAAAAATAGAATCACTTTTGGAGTGTTTGCAAACACAACTAAGTGATTAAAGTTAATTTGTTAAAAGTGATTTTGGTGAAGCACCCCTCCACCTACTTCTAATAGCTTCTATGTGATTCTCATCATTATAATAATCAATTTTACAATTTTGCCCTCACAATTTAAATAATATTTCATCTTTACACATTACTTATCCAAATGTAATAAGGGTGTTTTTTGTAAATTTATAAAAAAAGTGGTTTATTTTGTAAACACCACAACATATACACAATTAATTTAAAGTGCTTAATTTTAAAACACTATCAACTTTCAATTTTATTGTAAAAATCAATTTTAATCACTTTGAATCCATCACTATGGTTTGCAAACATACCCTAACTAGTAACTACACTGCTAAGTATTAACCAGCCCTAACTAGCTGTCCTTTACCTTCTTCTTTTATACGTAACAATATTTTATTAACATGTGGGAGAATCCCTAATACAAAATAATTCTAGACTAACTAGATACAACTGTCAAGGTGGGACAGATGTAAAATATATACAATAAGTATTCTCCTAATAAGCTATTCATATATATTTTAATGAGTTTAGTTAAAAAAAAATTGGTGTAATATACGAGTAGGAGACCTGAGGCCTGAGTATACTGTACATATATCGTTTTATGCAACTGAGAGATGGATCAAATTAGGGATTTGCTACCATGGTGTTCCTGAACAATTTGGGGATCAAATTTTGCATTTTCTTGGTTCAGGTTTTTAATTCTTAGTTTTATTTTTTTAAATTTTTTATTACAACATTTTTATTTCTATTATTTTTTAAATAAAATAACGTGGAAAAACGGTTTTTGCCATCTGGACGTAGATTAGAAACACACGCTCGACTAGAAACTCGGGTCATGTACTCATGTGACTGGCACAAGAAGAAATGACGTCATTTTGTACAATTTCCGGCGACCTGTAGGGACTGAAATTGAACAATTCAAAGAGTTATTAGACTAATTCATTCCATTAGAGAGTTATGGTACCTATTCAAAAAAGTTGAAATGTGATGGGACGATTTTGAATTTAATCTCCATTTTATTTGTCCAATTTCAATAATTGTTGGTGTTGCTGGTCCCATTTTCGGCTTCATTGCTAAAGAAAAATGCTTATTCTTGGAAAATATAACTAATCGGTGAGAAAAAGTTGTTGATTATTAGTTTACACATGTATTAATCAAATTCTATCATATAAATATTAGAGACAAAGTGGGATATCTCAAGTGGTTAGAGCACGGGATGGGTATTTAACTTCCATCAAAAAATCATATAAATATTAGGCCAAACGAGTTGATCAATCAACAGTCAAATCTCTCGAATAGGACGAGGCGGTTTCGAGACAAGTCATTTTATCATCCCTATATTTATGTTCAAACTTTGATTTTAAATTTGAAATATTTGCTAAAGATCATATTTTTTTACCTAGAGTTTGACTGACTTTTTTTTATTAATTTATATGGATTTTCATAGATCTGATAGGATTGTGAAATATATTATTTTATTGATTTACATAGATTTTTCATAAATATGATGCGAATAATTTTTTTTAATGTGAAGTGTTTTTTTAAATTAATATTATATATAAAATATTTTACCAATGAAATATATATATATATATATAAAAAGTATTTTATCAATAATATATATATATATATATATTATTATAGAGATTATTAACTAATAAGGTCATTTCTATAGCCTATTAAACAACTAAAACATACAACTTTTAAAATTTCCTAATAAGGTCAATTTAGTGTCAAAAAACCGTATTTACCCTTAATATTCATATACTCCTTTAATTTACATATTTGAAATGTAATTCGAAATTTAAATTCATAATTAATTGTTATCAATTAATTCCCAAATTATAGGGCACATTCATTCCCCAAAAAAACAAAACCCTAGATCCCTCCCCCCACCCCAATCGGTCGAGCTCCCTCCCCACCTTGGCCGCCACACCCACCTTGCCGCCGTCATCGCTACCCATGACCTCCAAGCCGCCCCCTCCATGGCCACGGTCGTCGCCCCCTTCGCCATGGCTGATCTGTTCGCCGTGGACTCCATCTCCCACGCTGAGTCGCTGTAAACCTTCGCCGGAGGTCTTCCCCCACCATGGCTGTGATGTTTCCGGCGAAGATGCTTCTGGTGGTTCGTGGTGGCCGGTCTGACCTTTCATTTTCCTAGTGGATTTAACCCCCAGATCGACAACCTAGACAGAGGGACGATGAAGATGGAGGCCTTCCGCCGCTAGTCGCCGGAGAAAATTGAGCAAAAAGAAGGGTACGAAAATAGATGAGGCGGCACCCGTGGGGGCTGAAATAGTCGCCGATCTGTAGCCGGAATCGTGGTCGCCACTGACGGCGAAGATGAAGGACGATCGTCGGCGATGCTGCGGCTTTTCCAGATCTGAAGACGCCGATGCCTTGTCGTGCGTGAAGAAGAAGGGGAATACAGGCGGCGACCAAACCATCAGCAAAGTTTTTTTAAAAAAATTGGGTTACACATTTTTTTTCTGAAAACTCGGTAGTGACCCGGTGGTTCCTTCACAGAGAAACGCCTCCACCCTCCAAAAAAAATCTCAATTCCTTCAGCCGCAGATACGCCATTGTTATAAAGTTGCACCTATGTGAGCAAATTCTCAGGTAAATGCGGCTTGTTTTAGAATTGCTGTTGTTACTTTGTTAAAAAGTTTTATTTATTGTGATTGTGAAGGCAGTGCCGAATGTGATTGGGCTGGATGGGAGGCCAATGCCAAGAAAAGCTATTAAAACAAAGCAGGAAGCAGATGACAAGTTTTGGGATTTTGCTAGGCAGTTCTTTTTTGGGCTTTGGGGGTTCCGGCAGCGGCCATACCCACCGGGTAGACCAATTGATGTCGCTCAGGCTATCGGTTATAAAGCACTTGACAGGCGGTACTATGACTGTAAGTACAATAGGTCATCAATTTTTTTATTAGCTGGCTCTGTATTTTTGTTTAAAGACTATGCCCACTGCTTTAGCTCTATGTTTTTGGGACCGAAATTACGTTGGAAACCATACTCCACCAGACAGCTGAACTTGATTTGGTTTTTGTTCTATCATATGTAATATCCTTCATCTTGTGTCCTTTTAACAATTGAGTGCATGCTACTTGCAAGGCTTATTTCTTAGTGTTGTTTTTATCATCATTGCATGATTTTTCGTTTCATCTTGTTTATGTTCTATCTTCTGTGAGGATTGTTCAATTAATTGCTGTTTTAGTGAATTGATGTGTTTATATTATGCTTATCGTAGTTATCATGAGAAGTGGGGGTGGTTCTATAAAGATCGATTGGGTCGTTCAAGAGGACCAATGGAACTAATACAGCTCAAAACAGCCTGGGGTGCCGGAATAATTGACAAGCATACATTTATCTGGGGTGATGACATGGATGAATGGGTACCCATTAGCATGATCTATGGTGAGAGAGTGCAGAATTTGGTGAGAGTGCAGAATTTGAGAGAGTTGCAATGTAACATGTAATTTTGGTGTTGTTTTATGCGATTATACTTAAGTTTATGGAAAAAAAAGTTGTTTATTCACATGTTGTTTGGTTTACAATCAGCTTTTCCAGCTTGAATTTCGATAGACTTATTATTCAATTGCTATTCGCAGTGCATCTGAAAGGTGCATATACTACTCTTACAACTTCATATCAAAATGAACTTTCCATATGAAACATGGATACCGATGTAGGCATTATCATTTTATGTCTTCGTCTTATTATTCTGAACAATTCTTTTCATTGATATTAACTGAATTAAGTATGAAATCCCTACATCACAACAAACCCCTGTTTGAATATGTCATTTACAAATGTGCACATCTATTTTGCATATTGATATGCATGTCACTCTGTGCACATTGGTTCATGTTATTTTATGCATACCAAAAAATTCAGTCTTGTATGTCGTTTTAAACTTCATATTGAAATGAACATATGTCTTCATAACCCATTTCTACATACCAAAATTCATTTCACTATTCATATTAAAATTCATAATCTATTTCATATATATATGCATATTCAACATATGGGGAATTGTATACTCTATGACACGCTTATTTCTGAATCATAAAATACAGATTTTTTAACTTTTTTTGTTTGGATAATTAACAATTAATTCGAATTGCTTAATTTTAGGAATATTTGAATAATTGGAAGGATCATAAAATGCATATTTTTTAATTTTATTTGTTTGAATAATTAACAATTAATTCGAATTGCTTAATTTTAGGAATTTTTTAATAATTGGAAGGTGCGTATAACCAGGAACTGCATTAATTCAAAATTATTAATTTCAAATTATTTAAATCGGTAAAGGGCAACAATGTCTTAGGTGTCATTTTGACTCTAATAGATTTAAAAAAAAAAACATATGCCCTATTAGATAAATCTCTTAGTGAAATGACCTTACCAATAATTTTCCCTATATTATATAAAGTTTATATATTAATTTGGGGCGGGGCGGATACCCGCGGGTCGGTCATAAGACCTAGACCCGACCCATACTCAATACGGGGCGAATCTGACCTGACCCAAAGCTCGCGGGTGGGGTGGGTGCCTGCGGGTCGGGTCAATATTGTCATTTCTACTTTTGATCTTTCGTCTTCAGAGTTCTATGAGAGAATCCGTTGAAATCTCTGGTTTTTAGAAGAGATTTTGATAGTGCAATTAATTTATATTTTTGGAGGAGAATCCAACAAAATCCATAGATTATTGAATATTAAACACTTTTTAAAGACTTTTGAAAATTTGAATTGAATATCCAAAACTTTGAAAGTCCAAAAAAATTCTAAAGAATTCACAACCAATACACTCCCTTTAATCTCCATTTTATTTGTCCAATTTCAATAATTGTTGCCTGGTGTTGCTGCTTCCATTTCCGGCTTCGTTGTGTGTGTGGTATTGAATGTTAAAGAAAATAGGCGAGATTTATTTTTCGGTGAGAAAAAAATGCTTATTCTTGAAATTATAAATATAATTAGTCGGTACGTGAGAAAAAACTTGCCGATTACTACTAGTTTTACATTGTCCATTTCATTAATATATTAATGTCCAGAATGGTAAATTGAAAACTCAGTTTCCCTCATCTACATAGTGCACCCCATCTTTTTTGTGCAAATCTTACACCAGTCAGGTGTATAAGCAAGAATTCGGCCATCACTAGCTAGTCCGATGTTCGAGAATGGACCCAGACGTACGTAGTGTCAACCACATCCCTAGGCCAGATGGATCGACGTCATGCACCTCCTCCAAGGCTTGGAATTAAGGATTGGAACTTAGTCTAAATTAAAGCATTGTTCGGACATGTCACATCTCCCCTAATTGGGAATTACTCCCTCGTTCCGTGATTACTTGCACACTTTCCTTATTGGGACGTCCCAAAATTAGTTGCACATTCTTAATATGGAAATACACCACAAAATTAATAACCTCACAACATCATTTTATTTTCAAATTTGCCACTCATTTTTTCTATATATTCCACTTTACACATCATCAAATCCACTTTACACATAATCAAATTACCTAAAACACCCCTCATTTATCTTACATCATCAACCACTAAATTCACTTTTCTTAAACAACGTGTCGATCAAACTATGCAAGTAATTGCGGACGGATGGAGTACTAGATGATTTGGTCAACACTCAACCTCAGATATGTGGATGCACGTTAGTCATGAGAAGGTGCAATTCAATTAAAAAATTATTAATCAACAGAGAATTAATTAATTAATTATATATATATATATATATATATATATATATATATATATAATAAAGATTACATATCTTCAACTTGATTACACTAAATGATTAAGTGGTGAAATCCTATCTTCAACTTTATTAATTAATTACTAGCTATATAAATCATGTAGGATATATATATATATATAACTTCATTAATTAATTACTAGCTATATAAATCATGGGGGATATATATATATATGGTTAATTGGTTGCACGTTATCATTTTCCATTTTCCTATATAAAGAGGTGCAATTATAATGAGCTAGGTTTATGCATACAATACAATATATATATACTACTAATATATATTAATTGGATGTGGAGATTAGTGTATGAAGATGATGAAGATCCTCGTCGTAGCTTTCATGGTGATTAATGTCCTTCAAGTAACTGCATCGGTGGGCGATGGTTATCGTTAATTGTGCTTGTAGCCAGCAGTGTGGCCTGTTATATGGCTACTGTAGGACTGATTGCTTGGTATCGAAGGCCAAGCCAAAGGATTGCATCAATTAATCTTGTGTTGGCTATACGAACAAGTGTATTACTAATTGCGGCGGAAGCTGTCATATGGGACGATTTTGAATTTAGTCTTCATTTTATGTGTCCAATTTCAATAGTTAATTGGTGGTCTTGCATTTTCGGCTTCAATAGCCAAAATTTATTTGTTTTTAATTTATCTAAGCATTTATTCTGATCGATTTCATTTCCCAGTAAAGAAAGCTTATTCTTGAAAAAATTTAACTTAAGTGACAAAAAGTTGGGATTTTCTATGATCAGAACTGTTCCTGTTCCTGACAACAAGTAACCTATTATTAAAAAATTAAATATATAAAATTACAACAATACCCTTACAATATTATTTTAAAAAATTCAAATCTCACATATTTATAAATGAGATAATTTTATTTAGGTACACACTTTAAACCGCTAACTTAGACCTAATTATTCAATTTGGATTCTCTAATTTACGATTTTTTAATTTACGTAGTTTTCTACCGATATTTTTCAAATTTATCGGAAATGATGAGTTTGACGATTCAATTTTGAGAATTTTAATTTCTCCGATCCCAGCTCGATTCAATAATTTATAAATAATATGTTACTATTAATTTAACTTAAATAAAAATTAATTATACCAACAGAATCAACATAAAATCATAAAAAAATTTATTATAATTATTAAAAACAAAATAAATTCAAGTTCATAGAAGTTAGGTTTAAAGGTCATTGTTAATAGAGTTTGGCAAAGATAAAAATGTATTATGTGTATTAATTCCTCCACAGTCTACCCCACTTCCCCCGGCCATCCCCTTTTCTCGCCGTCGTCAACCGCCCTCAACCCCGCCTCCTTCTCTCTCCATCATCCGTCCACCAAACCCCAACTAAATTCAGAAAATGGCGAGGGTGAAGGTTTGTTGGTCGGAAAACGGTGGGGTGAAGGTTCGATGTTTGCAGGTGTGCAGCGGTCGGATGGACTTGGAGGCAACTAAGTGGAAAATAAATATAGGGAAAATGATCTAAGGTCAAGACCAAAACTATTGGTATTGGTTACTGTGGGAAAAGTGACCGGAAATGGAATATTGCATACATACAATATTGACCAATTAAGTCAATTGGGCTGGAAATATTGACTTATTAAGTCAATGGGCTAAAAATATATGTTATTGGGCCACCGTTAATTCATTTGGGTTAATTATTCTATTTGTCTATTAGTCTGCTTGTGGTTTAATTTTGACCTACGTTTATTATCCGTTTCTGTGATTTTTTTATTTTATTGTCGAACGCGGGCTATTAAATGTAGTAATTCAAATTGTAACATGTAGTAACACACATTATTTTATATAGTAATAATACAAACTATTTTATATAGTAATATAAATTCTTTTATTTAGTAACACGTTTTTTTCTAGTGTTTTTGTTGATGTAGTAACTCACATTATAATATGTAGTAACATATATTATCGCATGTAGTAAACACAATAACCATGTTTTAATACAAATTGTTTTATTGTAGGATTATGCAAAAATATTAGATTATTTGATAAAGTTACATATAGTAACAAACAGCTATTCAATTTTTTTTTATCACGAAAGAATAGTAGAAACCATATAAAAAAATTTAAAGGAAAAACCATGAAATGTTTTTCTAAACAATTTGGATAAATTTTTTTATATACAAGTGTGTTCTATATACATTTGAATCAATAGTTCCAACGTCAAAGTCTATGAAAATTCATGTAAATCAATAAAAAAGTTTATTCCAAAGTTTATAAAAATTCATATAAATTAATTAAAAAAAGTCAGCCAAACTCGAAATCTATGAATTTTCTAAATGCAAGTCCAAAAAATTCAATAGAATTCCAGCAGAATACACCCCTTTAATTTTGTGTTTTAAAAATATTTTTGACCGTGAATTGTATTGAGATTATATACACTTTATAAAGAATAAATAAACTCCTTAATTATTCTTGAAAATAAAGGATTTATCATCAATTTTTGTGTGTTAAAGAATATTTTTGACCGTGAATTGTATTGAGATTATATACACTTTATAAAGAATAAATAAACTCCTTAATTATTCTAGAAAATAAAGGATTTACACAAAAACGTATATCCAATATTGACCAATTAAGTTAATTTGGTTGAAAATATTGACTTATTAAGTCGACTGAAAATATATATTATTGGGTCACTATTAATTCATTTGGGTTAATTCTTAATCTGTTTGTCAACTGACCAACTTGTATTTTAATTTTGACCGGAATTTTTAACCCGTTTATTTAACCCGTTTCGATGATTTTTTTATCTTTTATTTTATTGGCGAACTCGAAATATTAAATGTAGTAATTCAAATTGTAATATGTAGTGACACACATTATTTTATGTATTAATAACACAAACTATTTTATATAATAATAAAATTCTTTTATTTAGTAACACATTTTTTCACTACAAAAAAAGCGAAATTTGTCGACGGAAGTTTACCGACGGAATCCATTCCGTCGGCCGTCCCGACGGATCTCCGACGGAATATCAGAATCGACGCACTGCCGACGGATTTCAACTTCCGTCGGGACGTTCCGACGGAACTGCCGACGGAATTCAGATTGATAGTGAAACAACGTCGTTTTAGTCTTGCTTCCCGACAGAATTTTCCGTGGGCAGTTCAAATTGCGGCTACCGACGGAACCGTCGGTAGCTGACCCGCTTTGACTCCACCGCCTCGAAACCACTAAAAATACGCGTGTATTAATATTCGCCTGCTACCGACGAAAATATCCGTTGGTAGCAAAATTTTTTTTATAAGAACTGCCGAGGCAGCAGGTTTCCTTAAGAAGGAAAAAAAATTCACTTTCCTCTCCTCCGTTCGTGGTCTCGTGCCGTCGTGCGTAGATTGGATTTCTTGTGCGTAGACTGAAAGACGAAGAGCATTACGATCATCTACCCCAATTTTCTTCAATTTAAACAGTACGTTTTATAAATTCTTAATTAATTTTAATTAAGTTATTGTTGCATGTTAATTATTATAAAATTGTTATTGAATTATTATAAATTGCATTTACGTACATAGTTGATGAATATGTATAATTAATTGATATATATGTTACGTGGATTATATGTTTTTTATTGGTTAATTGTAATTAATTAATTGATTATACGATCGTGTTATATATAGTTGATGTGCCAAAATTTGCACGAGAGGATTGAGTGTCCTCTGAGTTAGATATCCCACTCTTCGAACACGTGCAATCACTCCAAATATGCTGCCTTCACTTGAAATCTTCAAGAACCTGCAAAGAACACGCCGGAGGGGAGTCCGGCGCGGACACTCCGATGCCTAAGTCAGTATAGGGCTTATCAATATCTCACAAGGATCTCGAGATCCTTGATTTATCAAACAAGTTCTCAAAGAATATCAGAAAGGTGTTTTGTTTTCAGTATATCAAGTTTTGTAAAGTAAGAATGTCTAACCTGGAAATCTCCTTGGATTTACCTATTTATAGAGATTCTCCCTCGAGAGGAAGTCAAGCCTTCCTTCTCTTTCGGAGTTACCTCCTGGACTCAGCCCTGCCAGGTTGACTAGGTCGTCCACCTTTTTCACTCCTACAGAACCGGCCCTACTCGTTCTTAGTGGACTTCGTCCCCTAAGATAAAGGAGGATAAAGTCTTTCTTTTACTCAGCTCAGACCAAAAATGGCGGAATTCCCCTATATTTACGGCCTATGAACTCATATCCAAACTGATTCTTCCCGACGCTTCTCTCCAGATGGAGCTCCCTCCAGAGGGATCTCCAGAGGGAATTCTTTATCCAGAGAGTATCACGTAGTCTTATATTTCCACTTTTATCCTATCCTCTATACACGTGTCGACTCCTTATTAGATGACATTTTTAGGCCGCATCATCTACTCCCCCTACTCTCGTAAAAGGGAGATTTCTTTTGTGAGAGTAGAAGATTCCAATGAACTTGGTACAGAGGCCCTTCTGGAGAGACGTGTATTATTCCTGCTTCGGAGAGGAAATTTCAAAAAATGTCCTTCTCCAAAGGCTTTTCCCGCCCTTAACCTTGAAGACGTTTCGGCTTCCGCGCTTGGGCCCCACGCGGTCGCTTTTCTCTCTCTCTTGTTATTCTCCCGAGGAAATCCCTCGATTCTACCCCATCTTCTTTCATTTACTCCACGCAACTGCCTCATTTCCTCCTCTCCTTTTTGAATTTAATTTCTTCCAAAAGTCTCTCGTTGTCTCCATCTTTCTTCTTCGGCGTTCTTCCTCCCGAGTTTTCGCCGTCGCCGGCCGCCCCGACTGATTCCGTAGTCTCTCTAATCAAGGTAACCCAGCTATCCTTCTCTTCTTCTTTTATTAGCACTGTTAATCGATGTCAAACCCTCTTTCTCCGCCTCAAGCTCTTAGCCAAAACCCCTCAAGGTCCCCTCCCTTTACGATGGGAAGCCCGGAGAATAGGATTTCCACTTCCTCTCAGATCGATTATACTCACCTAGCTAGCCTTGCTCAAGCTTACGACTTTCCGTCAGAATACACCTTTCGCGTCCCTCGCTCAAACGAACGCCCAGATCTCTCCGAACCCCGAACTTTTGCCTTTTTCGAAGCTCAACTTAGGGCAGGACTTCGATTTCCGATCCACCCCTATTTAGCTGCCATATCGACCCGCATGCAAATCCCTCTTATTCAATTTACTCCGAATGTTATTCGTGCCATGATAGGATTTTTCATTTTGGTGAAAGGGAATGGTGGTGACCCTTCTGCCGAACTGTTTCTGAGCCAACACTCCTGTAAAGTGAACAACGGTCTTTTCTATGTTAGTGGGAGGAGATCTCGTGTCTGCAGGTTTATGAAAAAACTTCACGAAGAAGAGTCGTCTTGGCGAGATTATTATTTTTTTGTTACTAGCCCCGCTGACTGGCCGTTTCCTCATGAGGATTGGATATTCCACAACCCAGGAATACTTCCTCCTCCTCTGAAAGCTTACTCCGTTTCAAATCATACTGTTATGACTAATCTCAATACCCACGTCCGTCTGCACGATTATTTCGATATCCTTGGTATTTGCAAAAATCCTCGCATCCTCTCCCACTTTGGCTTTTGCCCTCACGATTTCCCTTTAGATTCTCGAGATGGTAAAAAATATTTTATTCTTGTATTTTGCTTCTCGTGTGTGGCTATTTTTCTATGTTCTGAGCATCTTCTTGGTTATCTGCAGCAATGAGTTGGTTAACTCACATCTCACGGGATGCCCCTGCTCTCAGCATAGTGAAGGCCCCTGTATTATCCGCTCCAGAAGATCCTCCAAAAGCTCCTCAGTCTCCTGCTCTCGAGAGCTCAGCAAAGACCCCGGCTCCAGAGAATCCTTCGAAAGTTCCTCCTCTCACTAGTTCTTCTGCTCAGGTCCCAGGTTCAGTCGCCAGAAGAACCCGCTCAGCTGCCAACGCCTTCTTCTCCGACTGTGGCACCTCTAAGAAGAAGAAGGGAAAAGCTACCCGTGCTCTTGCTGAGAAGGAAGCTCCCCCTTCTACTGTGTACGAACCTCTCCATCGCCTTATCGACCGATGTCCTGCTCCTTCTAGCACTGAATTATCCGACACGCCCCTTCCTGAGGATCAACTACTCCGTAGCGCTCATCTTTTTTCAGAGGTACTTTATATTATTTTCATGGTCTCTACCTTCTTCACCTCTTAAACATTGTTTCCTTTCCTTCTGTAGTTTGGTCTCGTCTACACTAAGATACTTGACCAAGGTGTTGAGATGGTAGCTGAGCTCGAGCTGCTCCGGGCTGAAGCGTCTTCTTTCCAGTCAACCCTCAAGGGTATCACTTCGGAGAAGGACAAAGCTCACAAACGAGCTCAAGCTCTAGCTGAGGAGTTGTCTCTTTTACGGGCTCAAAGCAAGCAG
The DNA here is from genome assembly GCA_963675135.1 of Galeopsis tetrahit. Classification (NCBI taxonomy): domain Eukaryota; kingdom Viridiplantae; phylum Streptophyta; class Magnoliopsida; order Lamiales; family Lamiaceae; genus Galeopsis; species Galeopsis tetrahit. Next base: position 36,043,364 of record OY776133.1, on the reverse strand, counting down.
GATGCAGCCAGGATTAAATATCTAGTACAGGAGGTGGGACGGATGGAACGCGAGCTGCCGGACGTCGGAGTGCAGGCTTGCATTAAGTCTCTGTTCACTTCCTCCTTGGGTCAAGAGTTCTTCGGGACTCTTCACACTCAGTGGCTGTCCAGCTTCCTAAAGAGCTCAAGCTTCTTATGCGCCATGGGGCCACATATCCCTCATTTCATCGACCATGGCTTCAGCAATGCCGTGGCCGAGCACTCAGCCCCGGGGTTCGATGGGACCTACTCTCGTGAGTTCCGCCTGGATCAGCTCGCTACTCCTCCAAAATTCTTGGGGGATCCAAAGGAGAGCCCCGACAGTCCTTGGTGGTTACCCGGAATGGGTCAGGCCATCACCAAGTTGCAGGCTGCCAAGGTGGGTATGGCTGAGCTAAAGCCTCTGGAGCATCTAGTTTATCCTTATGTCTCTGCTCCAAAAGTGGCAACAGAGGCAGATGGAGGGACAGGTGTTGAGGATACCGTGAGAGGTCCAGAGGGTCCAGAGGAGGGTGGAGGATCTAGCAACCACGTTGCTGAGGAGGAGGGCGCTGCTGGAGGAGCTGAAGGAGCTGAGGTCGAGGGGGCTGTTGCTGAGGAAGCTGCTACTGAAAAAGCAGTTTAAATTTCATATTTCCATGGTCACAACGAACAATTTACTTTTCTTTTGTTTCGCTACACTCTTTATTATCTGCTCATAATACTTGCTCTCATACTTTGTAGGGGACCCCACACTCCTGGATATGTGGGGGCTTTTTGTAGTGATCGTGTTAGCTTGATATTGCTTGTTCGTTGGCTTTTTCTTTTCTGCTTGCATAAGTAACTTACAAGACCAGTAACGAATATGTTGGAGGTGTAAAGAATGTGTTGGAGGTGTGCTCTCTTCCCCCCCCCCCCCCTTTTGTTGGTCTTGTAGGTTATGTTGGAATCATCTCTTGGTTGTACAGTCTTTTGATTTCAGGTGACTTGGTTATGGGGAGACATCCTCCCTCTTCTCTTGACCCCCGAACTTCTATTTGCCTCTCTCTTTTAGAAGGTCTTGGATCATAAAACCTGTCCTTTTCATTATCTAGTCTTTGTAGTTTTCGAGCATGGTGAGGGCTCTCTGGAGCACCTCGGCCTCTAGGCCTCTAAGTGTTTCACCTTCTTGTACTTAAAAGACTTTGATTCACAAAAATCTTCTCATTTCATCAATTAACCCTCTTGGGTCTCAAGTAAGATGAGGGCTCTCTGGAGCACCTCGGCCTCTAGGCCTCTGAGTGTTTCTCACTCTTATTCTTAAAAGATTTTAATTCATAAAATCTTCTCATTTCATTAACCCACTTGGGTCTCAAGCAAGATGAGGGCTCTCTGGAGCACCTCGACCTCTAGGCCTCTGAGTGTTTCTCACTCTTATTCTTAAAAGATTTTAATTCATAAAATCTTCTCATTTCATTAACCCACTTGGGTCTCAAGTAAGATGAGGGCTCGCTGGAGCACCTCGGCCTCTAGGCCTCTGAGTGTTTCTCACTCTTATTCTTAAAAGATTTTAATTCATAAAATCTTCTCATTTCATTAACCCACTTGGGCCTCAAGTAAAATGAGGGCTCTCTGGAGCACCTTGGCCTCTAGGCCTCTGAGTGTCTCTCACACTCGTCATTTTTATATTCGTATATCACATATTCAAATATGAGAAAGATAATCAAGGCATGATAATTCTATATAAGATCTTTTTCAAAAAGGAATAAAGCTTCATTGATTTATTGTCAGTTTTCAACATAGGCCATAGATAACCTACGCCAGTCTCATTAAAAACCTCCTTACGGAAAAACCCCAAAGGGGAAACCCGTAAAGAGGGAAAAAGAGCTCCGGTGAAGCCACGAAATACATTAAGCAAAATATGAATCAATGCAAAAATCACAAAGCAAAAGTCATAAATGGTCTCAAGACCTTACACTTTCTTCAAATAAAGAATCTCTTCAAATGGCAAACGTTCCAGGGTCTAGCTATGTCAACCCCCTCCATGCTCTGCAGTCTATAGGCTCCTCCCTTCAGTACCTGTGTGATTTTATAAGGCCCCTCCCAGTTGGGCTCTAATTTTTCCGTATTCTTTAGGGCATCAGCTCTTCTTAGCACCAGGTCCCCCGCTCTGAAGGACCTCAGGATCACCCTTCGGTCATATGCAGCTTTAATTCTGCTCTTATATCTTTCAGCACGTACTCTAACCATCTCTCTTTCTTCTTCCATTAAATCTAGGGCCTCTCTCATCAACCTTTCATTCTGATGTTCTTCAAATTGGGCAATTCGGTGAGACTGCAATACGGCCTCTGGAGGTATCACCGCCGCGGCTCCGTAGACCAGCTGAAAGGGGGACTCTCCAGTTGCTGTCTTTGGACTAGTTCTATATGACCACAATACATTATCTAACTCGTTCACCCATCCTCCTCCTATCTTCATCAGCCTTGTTCGAATACCATCTACTATCGTTCGATTAGTAACCTCCACTTGTCCATTAGCTTGAGGATGAGCTACGGAGGTGAATCTCTGTATTATGTTTAGTCTTGCACACCATCCTCGTACATTTTCTCCGTTAAACTGTGTTCCATTATCAGAGACCAATATTCTGGGTACTCCGAATCTGCAACAAATTTGTCTTCTCAAGAATTTAATCACATTTTCTTCATCTATCGTAGCCGAGCAGCTTCCACCCATTTGCTAAAATAGTCCACTGCTACTATCAGAAATTTTCTCCCTCCGGAGGCTGGAGGGAAGGGTCCTACCAAATCGATTCCCCACTTAGCAAAGGGACAGGGAGAATGCATAGCTCCCATCTCTTCCGCAGGGGTCCTTATCAATGGACCATTTTTCTGACACTTGGCACATTTTTTCACAAATTCCCTAGCGTCTTTTGTCATGGAGGGCCAATATAATCCAGCCCTTAAAGCTTTCTTCACCACTGCTTTGTATCCTTCATGACTAGCTGCATTACCTTCATGGATTTCTCTGAGTGCGTATCTTGGTTCTCGGGTTGATATGCACCTCAAATATGGTTGTGTGAACGATTTCTTGTATAAGTGCCCTCCGATGATACAATATTTGATCCGAAGGGCTCGGGTCTCTCTGGTGGTAGGGGCGTCTGCTCCCTTGGTGAGTTCCACCCATATAGCTCTTCTCCAATCATCTCCCTCCTCAAGGGAACCAATGGGGTTCTCCAGGGTCTCCCTTTCTGCCATTACCAAGGTCACTGTTCCTTGTCCATCAAACTCTGTGGAGCTAGCGAGTTTAGAGAGGCTATCCGCCTGCATATTTTTCTCTCGAGGTACTTGGACTACCTCACAATTTTGGAATTTGCCCATCACTTCTTTGGCTCGTTCCAGATAGGCAGCCATTCTGCTATCTTTGGCTGCGTATTCCCCATTCACCTGTTGAACAACTAATTGGGAGTCAGAGTATAGAGTTACCTTTGGAGCTCCCAATTCTAATGCCATCTCCATTCCTTTGATCAAAGCTTCGTACTATGCTCCATTATTCGAGGTCATGAATTGAAACCTCACTGCAAATTGTAAGCCCTCTCCTTGAGGGCCCACTAGCACTATCCCTGCTCCACATCCGCTCAGCGTCACTGAGCCATCTACGTAAACCTTCCATCCCTCGGCTTCCTCTGGTTTGGTCGACTCTTGAATGAAATCGGACAAAGCTTGGGCTTTTATGGCCTTCCATGGCTCAAAATCCACATCATATTCTTGGAGCTCTATTGCCCATCTCACCATCCTTCCAGAGAGGTCTGCTCGCCCTATAACCTGTTTCAACAAGTAATTAGTGCGGACCAGTATTTTGTAAGAGAGGAAATATGGGCGCAACCTTCGCGCTATAACTACCACAGCCAGATCAGCCTTCTCGATTTCTGAGTATCGAGCTTCTGCTCCTTGAATAACCTTACTGACATAATAAATAGGATGCTGAAGAGGTCCCTCTTCTTTGACCAAGGCGGTGCTTAATGAGAATTCCCCTACGGAGAGATACAAAATGAGAGTATCTCCAGGAGAAGGCTTTGTCAGCTTCGGCAGCTGGGATAAATGATGCTTCAGGTCTTCAAAGGCTTTTTGACATGTTTCATTCCATTCGAACTTGGCCCCTTTCTTGAGAATTTTGAAGAAGGGGTGACTTTTTTCAGCAGATCTGGCTATGAATTTGCTCAATGCTGTAATCCTCCCGTTGAGCGTCTGGAGTTCTTTCACGTTTCTCGGCGACTGCATGTCCAATACAACCTTCACCTTGGCTGGATTCACTTCTATCCCTCTTTGAGTGACCATGTATCCAAGGAACTTCCCTGATTTGACTCCGAAAGAACACTTGGCTGGATTCAACTTGATACCGTTCTCTCGAATTACTTGGAAGATTTCCTCCAGATCCTCCACATGTTGATCTGCTGTCACACTCTTGGCCAGCATATCATCTACATATATTTCCATATTCCTTCCTAGTTGTCTTCGAAAGACAGCATCGACCATCCTTTGATATGTTGCTCCAGCATTGATTAATCCGAATGGCATCCGAACATAGCCAAACGTTCTGCACGCTGCTATGAAGCACACTTTGGAGACATCTGAGGGGTTCAGTTGGATCTGGTGGTATCCTTGGTATGCATCCATCATGCTTAGTAACTCGAATCCAGAAGTTGCGTCCACTAACTGGTCTATCCTTGGCAAAGGATAGTGGTCCTTAGGGCATGCCTTGTTGAGGTCCCTGAAATCGATGCACATTCTCCATTTTCCTCCCCCTTTAGGCACCACAGCATTGGAGAGCCGTTCTGGGAATTGGACCTTCACCACATGTCCTGCTTTCAATAGTTTCTCAACTTCTTCTTTCACGATGTTATTCTTCTCAACTCCAAAATTTCGTAGTTTCTGTTTCACGGGCTTTGCCTTTGGATCAACATTAAGACAATGTATTGCTATCTCCGGAGGAACCCCTGTCATGTCAGCTGGAGAAAATGCAAATATATCGGAATTTCGACGTAATGTAGAGATTACCTTCTCTGTAAGTTCAGGTCCCAGTTGGGTACCTATCTTAGTGGCAAAGCCGAGTTTCCCTGGGAAGAGCTCCACGCTCATCAGCTCCTCGTCTGTTTTAACATTCACCTGTTCAGGTGCTACTCCTTCTACTTTCTTTCTCTTGACCTCAGGGTCGTCTCCTCTCGTCCGCTCCAGGCCCTTGGTCAGGGCTCTGTCCGCCATCTTTACAGACTCTGCGTAGCACTTCCGTGCTTGGTATTGATCTCCTCTTACTTCTCCCACCCCTGTGGTTGTAGGGAATTTCATTTTCATATGAAATGTAGAGATGATTGCCTGAAAGAGGTTCAGGCTAGGTCGTCCCATTACTACATTGTATGATGAGGGGATATCTACAATGAGAAACTCCACCAAGTGGACCTTTCGAGCTGGAGCGTCCCCCAATCCTACCTGTAACATTACTGATCCCAGGGGTTGGATGGCACCTCCGGAGAAACTATACAGAGAGGTATCTACAGGTCGTAGCTTCACACTCAGCTCCATTCTCTTGAAACACTCAAAAAACATAATGTCAGTTGAGCTCCCTGTATCTACGAAGATTCGAGCAACATCGAACCCAGCTATGTCGGTAGTGATCACCAGAGCATCGTTGTGATCTTCCTTAACTCCCTTCACATCCTCCGGCCCAAATCGGATATTGGGCGTCTCCGTCATACGTCCCACTTCTCTTAACTGACCCTCTTGCTCTGCTTTTAGAGCTCGGATACTCTGCTTTCTCTTCCGAAAGGAATCTCCATCGGCTGGTCCTCCCACAATCATGTGGATTACTCCTCTCTTCGGCGGTGGAGGGGGCATATCTTCGGCCGCCTCTCTGGTTTCCTTCTCTTCCGGTTTTCTTTCATGTTCTTTTCGCTTCTGCCCCCGAGAGCCCTGTCTGTCTCTAAATATAAATTCTTTTAGATGGCCCGCTTGGATCATCCTCTCAATCTCGTCTTTCAGGTGGTAACACTGGTTTGTGTCATGTCCATATTCATTGTGAAATCGGCAGAATTGATCAGACTTGGGCTTTTGAGGTCCTCGACTTCTGGAGTATGGGAATTTCAAGTCAGGATGATCTCCTGCTACCTCCAATACTTCAGCAGGTTCAATTCTCAAGGGTGTGTATTTCTCAAACCTTCCGCGAGGGCCAGACCGGGAACCTCCGGAGGGGTTGCTGTCTCTTATTGACCCGGAGGTCCGAGGGACCTCTGGATTGGATCGTCTGGAGGGGCCCTCTCTCATTCTCTCTCGATCTTGTGGCCTGACCTCCAATCTCTTGGCTTTTCGAACCTCCTCCAGAGTGAGGTACTTTTCTGCTCTATGCAGCAACTCATCAAAGTTCTTAACCGGCTTCTTAGCTAAAGAGGAGAAAAAGTCTCCATCACGCAATCCGTTAGTAAGAGCGTTGATCTTCACCTCCGGAGAGGCTGTAGGGACCTCCAGAGCTGCTTGATTAAACCTCCCACTGTCTCAGATTGAAGAGGGTCAAAGTGGCCCTCGGCTGTCTCCGGGCACTTGCAAATTAATGGAGGAATAACTCACTGAATTCCTCCCAGGATCGGATTGTATTGGGTTCCAATTGAGTGAACCATTGCTGTGCTGCTTTTGCTAGGGTGGTTAGGAATACCCTACATTTAATTCTCTCTCCATAGCGGTGTAATAACGCAGCATTCTTGAACCTTACTAGGTGCTCGTACGGGTCTGCCGTACCATCGTATTCAAAATTAAGGGGCTTGAAATTGAATGGCAGTTCGTCCTGTAATATGTTAGGGGAGAACTGACATTCAGAGACATGAGCGGATCTACTGGTTCGGTTGTTCATTTGCTTCCTCATATCCCTCATCTCCTTCTGTAGGGCCTGTAGTTGGTCGCTGACTGGCCCTCCATAGGTATCATCGGTGCTTTCTTCTGTTTCAGGGAGTTATGTCTCTCGGGGTGCCAAATCTGCATTCCTTCTTGTATTCCGAATGGGAATGTTTCTTTCCGATCGGGAGGGCACCTTATCGTCTTCTTCTGTCCGCATCCCCATTTCTTTGGACAGCACTTGGGAGGCTCCAGGTGCCTCTTCCTGGGGTCTCGGGGTAGGTATCTCCAGATTCCCTGGTGCAGCTCTGGGAACTCGATCTCTTTGAGCCGCGATGGCTCTCTCTACAGCTTGCTTGATGAGGGCGTTCAATTGATCGGGAGAGATCAGGAGTGGTCCCGAGTCTGAAATATCCTCTCGTTGGGGATCTGTGGTACGGAACTCTGGGGCTTCAATGTTCCCTGTTGTTCCTTCTTCGATTGGGAGGGGATGGTTTTCCTCTCCCAAGCCTGTATTAGGCGTCACTGGCGGATTCACTCCAGAAGGGGTATGAACTGGATCTTTTCCCCGACCTCCCTTTGACGTAGGGTCATTCGGCAAAGGAGGATTTTCCCCTGCGAGGGGTCTCTTTCCCGAAGTAGATGTGTTATTTCCGCCACCCATTTGCTCGAACAGGTAGAAATTTGTGAGAAAATCTTTCAACTCTTTCCCACAGACGGCGCCAATTGATGTGCCAAAATTTGCACGAGAGGATTGAGTGTCCTCTGAGTTAGATATCCCACTCTTCGAACACGTGCAATCACTCCAAATATGCTACCTTCACTTGAAATCTTCAAGAACCTGCAAAGAACACGCCGGAGGGGAGTCCGGCGCGGACACTCCGATGCCTAAGTCAGTATAGGGCTTATCAATATCTCACAAGGATCTCGAGATCCTTGATTTATCAAACAAGTTCTCAAAGAATATCAGAAAGGTGTTTTGTTTTCAGTATATCAAGTTTTGTAAAGTAAGAATGTCTAACCTGGAAATCTCCTTGGATTTACCTATTTATAGAGATTCTCCCTCGAGAGGAAGTCAAGTCTTCCTTCTCTTTCGGAGTTACCTCCTGGACTCAGCCCTGCCAGGTTGACTAGGTCGTCCACCTTTTCCACTCCTACAGAACCGGCCCTACTCGTTCTTAGTGGACTTCGTCCCCTAAGATAAAGGAGGATAAAGTCTTTCTTTTACTCAGCTCAGACCAAAAATGGCGGAATTCTCTTATATTTACGGCCTATGAACTCATATCCAAACTGATTCTTCCCGACGCTTCTCTCCAGATGGAGCTCCCTCCAGAGGGATCTCCAGAGGGAATTCTTTATCCAGAGAGTATCACATAGTCTTATCTTTCCACTTTTATCCTATCCTCTATACACGTGTCGACTCCTTATTAGATGACATTTTTAGGCCGCATCAATAGTGTAATTCTTTATAAATTTATTGTTTTTTTTTACGTTAGTTTGTTACATATTTTATTTATTTAATTAATAGATAATTGGTATTTGTTACTTGTTAGTTAGTTTTGATAATTAAATTAGATTATTATCAATTAATGAAATTAGGTTATATTGTCGATTAAACTAGGTTATTATTGTTGATTAAATTAATAATTATTGTTATAAGTAGGGGTGTTGTTTGATTAATATAGTAATTATTGTTATTGTTTAAATTAAGTCATTATTAATTAGTTTGGTAAATTATTGATTTCATTAGTAACTTGTTATTGATTAAATTAGGAAATTATTTACTTAATTACTAAAATGGTATTGTTTAAATTAGGAAATTATTGATTTCATTACTAAAATGTTATTAATTAAATTAGGAAATTATTGATTTAATTACTATATTAATTATTGATTAATTTATTATACTGTTAAATTTTATTTATTAAAATAGATGATTCAAGATGTTGGTGGGGCCTCAAGATCTCGACGTAGGCGGTCGAAGGGCTCACTTAGGCCTGAGCCTACTTTGATGCCGACTCCTACGACGTCGCCATCAGTTCCACGTGATCGTCTATCGTCGCCCATTCCACAGTAGTCGCCGCCGTCATCTCAGTCGTCGGCAGCTCGTCAACATCCCAGGGCATCCCTCGAAACCAGACTGAACGTATGGATTATGGGAGGACAGTAAGTAATTAATTAAATAATTTTAAGGTTTAACAATATTTAATAGCATTAATTTTTATAAATTTTTTAATTTAGGGTTAATTGCAAAAAAAATCACCACCTTTAGTGTATTTATCAATTACAACATATTCTTTTTTTCTTTACAATTTGATACACCACCTTTTTAAGTTTTGCAATTCGATGCACAAATATATTTTTTCAATCAATTTTAATTTAACTTGGCGCCGAAAAATGGCGAACACACCACGTTATCAACACATAAACTATCACTAATAAATTTTTTTAATGAAAAACACACGCACATTTAAAAAAACGTTTTTTTATATAAATTGCACACCGAATTCATCTATATTTTTATAGTTTTTTGATAAAATTCTCCAACTTTACGCTTTAATATTATGAATATTGATTTGATGTTTTCTATTTCAAAGCTCTCTTATCTTCTACATAAATGTAATATCTAAATAATTTTATATATAAAAAAATCTAATAAAAAAATTCTGCAAAATAAAAAAATTCTTATAATTATATATATTTATTCCTATGATGTCCATTAACATGTTTTGCTAAAAAAAAAATTCTAATCACACAAGTTGTGCATTAACTAAAATCATATTTATTCCTTGTCTTAATATTTTTTCTTGATTATATTGACTTGTTTTTTCTTAATCACAAAAAATAAAAATAAAACATTTTTTTATGTTATGCTACAAAAAAAAAATAAAAAATGTGTATATACATATATAATCGCGCAAAACATGACGAATTTGAAATTTTTAGGAGCCACGTCAAATTAAAATTGATCGAAAAATATATCGGTGCATTGAATTGCAAAACTTAAAAAGGTGGTGCATCGAATTGCAAAGAAAAAAAGAATATGTTGTAATTGATAAATACTCAAAAGGTGGTGATTTTTTTTGCAATTAACCCTTTAATTTATAATGTGTTTGTTTGTTAATATATAATGTCACAAATTATTGCCTGGTAACGAGGCGTCGAAGATTTGCACTAATTTGATTGTTAAGTGCAAGATTGCTGCGAATGCCTACTCTTGGCTGAAGGTGCCGCCTACGAAAAAGGATGAATACTAGGAGGAATTACAGGTATTTGAGCGCATTCAATTAAATATTAATAAACAATTTATTATATATAATTTGATAAATATGCTGATCGAATATGTGTAGAAACATGCTTATTGGCATAGGGAGTACTTCTCGGATGCTGATATTCACAGGCACTGGGCCGGTTCATGTCAATTTAGGTATAATTATGTAATGTACAACTGGAGGACGGCTTGGCGCCGTCGTGGCAAGGTGCAGACGTTGGGTGTGGACGAAAATGGAGTCGACGTGTGGAACACATTGACCACGTATTGGAGTAGCCCGGAGTACGTGCAGAAGTGTAATACTACTCGAGCCAACCGTACAACTGATGTGGGAGGTGGGACGTCAAGGCATCAGGGGGGGTCCCGATCCGCGTATGAGCACTCCATTGCTCTAGTATGTGTTCACTAAATTTATTTCAAACTAATTTTAATTCAATTATTTATATTATATTATATAAAATAATTTGTATATGCTCATTTGGTACGAAATAGGAGTGGGAGATTGGGCGTGAACCTACACACGTGGATCGGTTGAACCTTCTTCATCCGTTTGATCCAGATACGCAGACGTCCACATATGGGCGCACTACCGAGCTTCACGTAAGTTTAATTATTATTTTTTTAATATTTAATTAAGTAAATGTATTAAACTATGTATTAATTTAATTTTTTTAATTATGTAGTTGAATGTGAACCGGAGGATTGAAGAGGTCACGACACAGGCTTCTGCTCAAGCCGGGCCCAGCTCTCCTCCTTCGCCGGTTGACCTTAACCAGATTTACCTGGACGTTGCCCCGGCTGATCGAGGACGGATCCTTGGCCTTGGCCGGATGAGCCGCACTGTGAGGTCGTCGTCCAGTTCATCCCAGCGTGCATCGCAGGCCTCTGTATCATCCACTGCTGTTCCGGACCCGAACGTAATACACTTGATCGATGAACCACTACTTCCGACAGTTAACTGACACTATGGATCGATCGTTGGGGATGTCTCCTGGTCAAATAGATACATGCTTTGCACAGTCGATGAGCATTCCCCCTCTGCCTTTGAATGCTCCCGGTCCAGCTCCAGCTCCAGATGCAGCCGAAGACGACGACGGCGTCGACTTGAATTTCGGCGGTGATGATGAGTTTTTTAACTTTGCTGATGGTTGATGTTTGAACACTTTATTTTTCTGTCGAACTATTTAATTTTTAGTCGAACTATTTAATTTTTTGTCGAACTATTTATAATTCTATCGAACATATTTATTTCGGTTGATGTTTTTTTGTCAATGGATTGTTTATTTATGTTATTGTTTTTAATTTATAAATAATTTTTCGATAGATTGGGTATAAATTTTAATAAACAAGTCAAATAATAACAATTTTTTTTTTACTCCCTCCGTCCCAATTAGATAGGCTTGTTTTCCTTTTATGGATGTCCCATTTAAATAGACTTATTTCCATATAAAGTAATATTTTCTAATTCATTTACTAATATAACCCTGTGCATTAATTACATTACCCTGTGCCTTCCCAATACAATTTCTTAATCTTTGTGAAAAGTCAAACAAACCTATCTAAATGGGACGGAGGGAGTGTTTTTATTCCGCCAATTTACCGACGGAAACAAATATTCCGTCGGAAATAAAGTATTCAAATTCTACCGACGGAAATTTGGGCGCCACGCTACCGACGGGTTTTAAAATTCTATCGGTACATTCAAAAGCCACGCTACCGACGGAATTTCAAAATCCGTCGGTAACGCGCAGTACATTACAGAAGCTTTTTTCTTTTCTTTCTCAGTCGAAAAAAATTGTGGAAATTGGTTGAAAACTTCAAATTTCGGTACATTTTTCTTTTTTACTTGGTTAAATTTTATAGTTTAGTTGTGCATTTTATATGTTTGTAGTTTAATTAGTTGTGCATATTATAAATTGGTAGTTTAGTTGTGTATTTTAATTATATTTTTTGTAGTTTAATTAGTTGTGCATTTTATATGTTTGTAAGAATTATATTTTATATGTTTGTACATGACAAAGGTTGTTACATGAGATTCAGTGGTCGAGTTTGAAAAAGTCTATAGAGGAAAATGTAGCTGAACACAACGGTCGAATCTCAGGTGGATGTAATAAAAGGAGTATTTTTTGGGATTTGCCATACTAGAGTTAACGGTTGATCCGACACAATTTGGATGTGATGCACATTGAGAAGAATGTGTTTGATAATGTGTTCCATACAATGATGAACACAGAAGGTAAGACGAAAGACACTCCAAAGTCTCGGGAAGAGTTGAACATTTATTGTCGTCGTGAAGAGTTGAAAATGGATCCCAGTACAGGTAAATATCCAAAGGCTTGCTACACATTGGATAAGCCACAAAAACAACAATTGTGTCGTTGGATTCACGAGTTGAACTTTCCGGACAACTACGTGTCAAACTTGAGTCGATGCGCAGACATAAACAAGGGTTAGGTTTCAGGGATGAAGAGTCACGATTGTCATGTTTTTATGCAGCGCTTGATACCGATTGCGTTCCGAGACGTTATTCCTCTCAATGTGTGGAGGGCTATCACTGAATTAAGTCTTTTTTTTTTAGAGATTTAACATCTTCAACGATCAAGATCGATGATATGATTCGTTTGGAGCAAGACATTCTAGTGATTTTGTGTAAGTTGGAACAAATTTTTCCACCTAACTTCTTCAACTCCATGGAACACATACCCGTTCACTTAGCGTATGAAGTCAGAATTGGTGGTCCAGTGCAGTGCAGTACAGGTGGATGTACCCATTTGAAAGGTAAACTTTTACTTGCTTCATTTTTTATTATACATGCATGTTCACTTAATTAATATATTTTATATATATATATATATATATATATATATATCAGATATCTCCACAACTTGAAATGCAATGCTAAACAAAAGACAAATGTGGAAGCATCGATTGTTAATGCATATTTAAATGAAGAGGTTGGCATGTTTTGTTCTTATTATTTTGAAGACCATGTCAACACTCGGTTGAGAAGTGAACCACGTAACTACGGTGGTAGAGTTACAGACAATATTAGTGAAGAGGTCGATGGAATGCTGTCTATATTCAAGTCTAAGGGACGACCTATATGAAAATATATATCAATATTTCTCATCATAATAATCGATATAAGTAAATGAATAATTACATAATCATATCCAAACCATATAATTCAATCGGACGCCACATGTCATTTTTTCATAGGACGACACATATTTTGTCCACATCAATATTTTTACTTATTAATTAAAAAAATAAAATTTAAAATATGTATAATTTGTAAATATGTTACTCCAAAATAAAATTTGAATAACCCAAAAATTAAAAGGAAATCAATAAATAACTCCAAAATTAAAGAAAAAAATTATATATTTTAGCCTATAATACCATGTCCACAATCTAATCAGAAATTAGATGTATATCTTCGAAATAAGGGATATAATTAATTTTGACCACAATATATAATCATCAATTATTTAAAAAAAAACTTGATGCCTATCTAATTATATGACTAATTAATAGATGAGAGGTTATAGCATTTTTTTTCATTTAAATTCGATATGCATGCAAGGAAATATGTTAAATTTTTTAACACATCTTAATTCTTAATTCTTATCTTAATCTTAATCCTATATATTTACAAACCTCCTCAATACCCCATGTCACAATCTCATCAACCTATTCAACCTCTCTCTTCACCAAATTTTTTAATTTTAAAATCTCTCAATTCTCATTCACTTCAACTTTATCTTCTAAAATCAACCCTTCATTTAAAATTTTTAAACTCAACCCTTAATTCTTATTTTTTACTCCTGTATAAACCCCAATCCATTTCTTTCATTTCAACCCCTCAATATTTGTTCTTATAGTTAGGATTGCATTTTTTTTTCTTTTCTTATATATTGTTTTACAATATAATTGTAGAAAACTTTATTATAATTTATTATGTATATTTGTATATTTGGATAGATGTGTAGTTTAGATATTGATTTTTATTTTTGTTTGTCAATATTAAAGGTTTCATCAGATTCACTCAAGATTTATGAATGTTTTGAAGATTTCACCAGATTCATCCCAAAATTTAAGAAGATTTTGAAGATTTCATCACATTCACTCAAAGATTGGGTTTTGAAGACATGAAGACATGAAGATTTAAAGATTTCATGAGATTCACATGAAGATTTTCGAAGGTTTTGAAGACATCTACATCAATTTTATCAAATTTGTGAACATTTGCCACAATTTCATCCATTCACACTAATTGTTTCAACATGGTTACACTTCTTGCGCGATTGATTATATATTTAGATCATTTTCTTAAACTTTGCACGTATAATTAAAATTCCAGTGAACACATCAATGGCTTTTAATATATTTGACGCAGCGCAAGCCTCAATCTTATCAACGATCAAGAACAACGAACACATGAACCGAAGGGACGATAATAAACCGAAGGGACGAGAATATACCGAAGGGACGAGAATATACCGAAGGGACAAAACCATCTATTTTATTAATCAATTCAACTCCCTAATAACATTCTAGAACTCATCTATTTATAATACAAAATATACTTGGAGAGTAAGAAACATATAAATACTAAATATAATAAAAATCAAAACAAATCTCCTAAATATAAGCATAAATATCTAATTAAATATTTGATATTGATTTCCATCAATATCTCCATCATTCTCTCCGGGTGGGAGACGATTCGCCCTCGAATCGGAAACATCGCGAGGTCCATCCGAAAGCATAATAATATCCATGACGTTGAAAACATCAGAGCGACGCAATTGAGAACGAAGAGGTAGCTGCTAGGTATTCGGATTAACATGCAAGAAAACCAACCCGACGAGACGCAACCAATAGACACCTTGTAAGACGAACCGATCGTAAAAGACACCAAAACGGGTGAACGTCGCAAGCATGACCACGTATTATAGACTGCAACCTTAGCAACAACATGCTCGCAAATATCTGAATCGCCTAAAAATCGACATATCTTACCACCCATTGTGCAAGATGACTGAAATATCGAAGGACGTAGAGTATGACTATCCGGTTGAGGAGGAGGGAAACATGCTTGTCGGGTGATCAAAGCAAGGCCCTCGTCATCCATCACAAAATCTTCTTGCGGACAATCATCGTCGTACTCATCAAATACCGGAGGGCCATCATACCCATCGTCGTCACACACAGATTCCTCGTAGAGGGGAGCAATGACATCGTCGTCGTATATGGGGGGACCGCCGTATACGTCACCGAAACCGGGAAGATGAACGCGAAGGCTAGCGATCAATTCTTGTTGTTGTATGTCCAACCGGTCTTGTTGAATAACAAGAGCAGCCATCTTCGTGATCAGAGATCCCACTTGTTGGCGGATCTGCGTAAACTCGTGGCCAAGACTTTGGACATCAAAAGGGGGGTGATCGTATCGTTTAGGCGGCATCATCCCAGAATTGCCTAACTCTGGATACCAACTGACGCAGCGCAAGCCTCAATCTTATCAACGATCAAGAACAACGAACACATGAACCGAAGGGACGATAATAAACCGAAGGGACGAGAATATACCGAAGGGACGAGAATATACCGAAGGGACAAAACCATCTATTTTATTAATCAATTCAACTCCCTAATAACATTCTAGAACTCATCTATTTATAATACAAAATATACTTGGAGAGTAAGAAACATATAAATACTAAATATAATAAAAATCAAAACAAATCTCCTAAATATAAGCATAAATATCTAATTAAATATTTGATATTGATTTCCATCAATATCTCCATCAATATTATTTCGATTTTCTGGAGTTAAATGTTATTTTCACTCAATCTATTAAATAGTGAAGATAAGAGTTTTTTTTAGGATAATCTTAAATATCAATTTAATTTAAATAACAATTAAATTACAATTATTTACATATTAATATTGATCTTAATACAAAAAGGAATCTCAAATTATGGCATTCTTCTAATAAACAACTTTTACGTTAAACTGCGTGTATACAGTAAATGATAACAGTAAATGACGAAACAAAATTGGGACGAAGGGAGTATTTAAAATATTTAAAATGTGATATTAATACCCAATGACGATTTAATGACTATTTATGTCGGTTAGAAGAATTAATAGAGTGCGTTTCATTTGTGATTTACTTAAATTTGTATTTTATTCGATTTACTTAAATTTGTATTTTGAATCTGTTGTATTCACAACAGGCAAATGATAATTTTCTACATCATATAAGATTGATTCACAGCAAGAGGGATCTGCATTTTTATCATTTATATGTGAGTTTGCATTGTTTGGGTGGTTTGAAAATGTAGGAATTCAGCAATATTTAGTAACACAAACTTTGGGATAGAGAATGTTGTCGAAGAAATAAAAAAAACAGGTTGTGGGGATGAATTACGGAGCCCATCCCATGCATAATAACATATCTTTCGAGTGGAGAAATGATCCATATATATATTCAGTACTTTAGAACGAAGTTGATAACTGAGTTATTTTTTTTTTGTATACAGTGATATTATAGTTGTAAACTTTTGAGATGAATAATTTGGTTATGTCTTATAGTCGAAATTCATTTGAAATTTTCATTTTACTGATAAAAATAAAGATTCAATTGACAAAAGTTAATTCCTTATCGGAATTTATTACTTATATTATTATATTATTAATTTCAATAGTGAATTGTGCACATTTTATTACCGTATTTAACTTTAATTTATTATTAAATTTTAGTCTTTATAATGTTATGAATTGTGATTGTAGGAGTAATTAATTAGTGTAATTACTGTAATATAAAAGAGTTATTAAAAGTACTATATGAAAGTGTGCGGGGTGATGGTATCTAGTGTTTAAGTAAAAAACAGAACAATGTTACACTGAATGTTGTGACAATTAGTGTAGCATTAACTCTAACAGAATGTGAAAAGTAAAAACAGTACACAGCGGAAGTCTAAAACACTAAAACACAATACGAACACAATGGAATAATTTTTAACATAGATTTTATTAATAACAAAACCTATGCTAAGCCTTACGGCGAAAAGTAACTTAGTTCCTAAGTTATACAAAAAGTGTCGTGTGAAATGTCTCAGCAATTACTTCAACATTCCACAAACAGAAACTACAATCGAGGCAGGTGCCTGAATCCGCAAACAGACTTAAGTGTAAAACACTGTCTAAAGAACTAATCTAATCTGTGATTCACTCTCACTCGATTCAAGACTAGAACTAAGTACACTGGAAGGTGTGGTATCCCTCGGCGTACGTTAAATGATACAACTACTGGCCATAACTCCTAACTAGGGTTGAACGCTCAAGGAGGGGTTACTCGAATAGTGCATACTTTGAAATGAGAGGCTCTGGCGGTATTTATAGAGAAATACACAGCTTCTAGATCCTTCCATTATGAGATCCTATTTTTTAGGACCTCAACCTCCATGATATTTCTAGAACATTCTGCCATCTTCCAGGTCGTTCTACAATGCTCCAAAGTCTTCTAGCACGTTCTCCAACCTTCTGGAATCTTCCAGGTTCCAGACTATTGTAGAAGCTTCTAGAATCGTTCCTGAATGTGAGAGCATTTAGTACAACATTTAATGTAACATTGCAGAAAAGACTTAGAATAAATCAAGGAAGGTCAAATTAAGATGTTGTTGATAATGTTAAAGCATTTAAGAGTTAACAACATCTACAATCTCCCCCAATTTGACCTTTCGACTACAACACACCTGATGCACATATATTTCTATATATACTCAGTATTATGTATTTAGGTGAGTTGAACTCCAAAGCTAAATACTAGTCAAGACAATACCTGTTGTAACCGTTGGATCAAATCAAAAGAAGATCAAGAATAATTTTACTAAGATCCGTGCCATAAGATCAAAGTAATCTTATTCAAAACCAAAACAAGTATAAACAGTACACTTGTTTACAAAAAACATATAACTTTTACAAAAATCAAAGATTAAATCAGAGAATCATATATGAATATGTACTAGATCAACCTAAGACTTATGTAAGACTCAAAATCAAAGCAATAACGAAGAAAAGAAAAACAAACAGAGCAAAGACTAAAAATAAAAACAGAGCAAAAAATGTGAAAAAACAATATCTAACAAACACTTAAACAATAAGCTGTAAGCAAATGAGAATTAAAGAGAAGTGTACTTCTGAATTATATTATCATCAAGGCAAACAATTTAAGCATTAAGCAGTAAGCACATGATAATTAAAGAGAGGTGTGTACTTCTATATTATCCTCAAAGCAAACAATTTAAGAATAATAAGGCAAGTTAGAAAGACAAAACAAACAACAACTAACAAAGACCTAAAGTCAGCAAGCAGTAAGCAAATAAGAATAATTCTTTATGGCAAACAATTTAAGCAAACTTGATGCAGTAAGCAAATAAGAATAATTCTTAAGGCAAACAGTTTAAGCAAACTGAAAATAGAGCAAAGTTAGAGAAAAATAAATACAATAAACAACTAACATATGCAACATGCAGTAAGCAAATAATGATAAGTAAGAAAACAATTTAAGCATAAAAGCAGTAATCTATTATCATAAATGCAAACAAATTAAGCAAGTTGAATAAAAGACAACCTATCAACTATGAAGCAAAAACAGAATATGTAAATCAACTTAAACACAGAAACAACAATGCATAAGATCAAGGGAAGTATAAAAGGCACAAATACTTAAGAAACTAAACATGTGACATATATTGCTGTAACAACAGCTGCAGCATCATGTTCCTGCACATAATCACTTATAATGTTCAGCCCTCCCCCTGTCTTGTATCAACCTGTTCAGTTGTTAACATAACCTGTTTAGATGTCATAAAGAACATCCATATGTTCATCAGCATCAGCAAATTAATCCTCCTCCTCTTCAAAAACAGTGCACATTGTAGCAAAGTGAACTACAACATTTGGTTCACATTGTAGCAAAGTGAACTACAACATCTGGTTCAACAGTCTCTCCATGAATAGCATCAGGTACACAATCAGCTTCTGGTACATCTCCATGGAGCTCTTCACTTCGAACCCCAGAAGTTGATGGTGTTTCTCCCCCTGTGGTAGTAGAAAGCGTCTCTAACCACGGACTTTAAGGAACTGAAGGCCATCAATAGAGTCCTGTAAACGTTTTAGTTGAAGTATAATAAAAGATCTGGAAACAGAAAAAGTTTGACCAATGTGACCATCAATGCGTTTCACATTTGGTGTAGCATTCCTCTGTTCAGGTCTTGCTGGAGCTGGTCGAGCTGGAATAAGAGCATCTCTGTGATCAGAACCATCTGAATTTTGCAAGGGCAAATCAACAATCCTTACACCAAGTAACAGAGCAAGTGAGATAGTCATCAAAGGTACCTTGCCTCAAATAACCTCAGTTTCCTTAGGTTTAAAAATTCATGCCTCTTGAGGTATGAACATATTAACAATGGTAAGGTAAATTCCATTTATAATAAATATCACTATAAGCTGCATATGGTGAAAATAGTTAAATCTAGATTGAAATTCTTCAACACAAAAATCATCTTATACAACAATGTAGCTTGATCCTTAGTCACCTTAGTGGAATTTGTAGAGGGTATCCAATTGTAGACAATCAATTTATGGAGTACAGAGTATAGAGATGTGAGATCTTTAACAAGCACAAAAAATTTCACCTAGTTAATCTACCACCAGTTATAGAAGTAGCAACCAAGTTCAAATCAAGTTCATCTTCATCAATCACATGCTCTATCTCTAAGAGATCATTAATCAATTTCAGAGTAAGTGAAACTAATCTCCCCCTAAATTGTACATTCCCATATCATTTAGAGCTACGTCTACCCGTACTCTTCCTAAGTCAAGCACAAAATACATATACCCAATCAAACACAAAAGTATCACTCAAAGTTACAGTTTTCAACAATTTCCTTTCAAAAATTATATGAACCCTTTACTTCTCAAAATCAGCAATGTTAATTCTCTTTTCCATTAACAACTTTCATGTAGACAGTTTAGTTATTTTAGCAACTAATCTATCAGTCTAAAAATTATTATCAGGATCAGAATTACCTCCTTTAGAATTTGTTTCCTCAGCTGATTCAGAGTCCTTACTACTGCTTTTCTCAGAATCATCACTACTACTGTCATCAGGGTCTGGTGTTGCGGCACTTGCTTCAGCATTTGATGCAGCATTCTTTCTCAGAGTCTTCTTAATCTCATACACAATGGGATTATCTTCTGGATCAGAATTTTCAATTCCTTTGGGCAAGTCTCGTTTAGCAGCAACCATCTTTCCCTTTGGATCATACTTCCTTTTGACTCGTTTCTCATTAACCACATTATCTTCCTCCGATTAAGAAAACACCTTGAATCGGTTCATCATCAACACTGCTTTCTTTCTTCTGTCTCCTCAGTGAGTTAGAGTAATAACTCTTGTGAACACAAAGCCGGATCTCCTTCGTTGAACATGGGCTAATCTTTTCTCTTTTCTTTCTTAACGATCTTCCTAAATGCAATCTATTCAGATTCATCAGTATTAAAAAGAGAAAAGTTAGTTTCACCTGAGTTAGCATTCGCGTCGGCCTCCTTCATTTTGAGCGTCCTCAGAATCGGATGTCACAGCATTTGCAGACTCATTCTGCTCAGCAACAGGAAAATCATCAATTTCCTTTTCACTCTCCCCCAAAGAGGAAGCTATCGAGGCGTTTGTCTCTGTTTCAGTATTAAGACTTGGAAATTGGGGCTTTTATGAGGTGAACGAATCAAGTGTAGTGGTGAGTTTTTGGGTTTTCAGTAATGAGAAATGTCAATGGACATATTTCCAACCAGTAGAAATAGATTCTCAGAATTCACATTTGATTGAGACATATTCTCAACAGCTTGGTTCAGCTCGTCAAGGGTCGAATCGAGTTGAATGTGAACAGTTGTAGGAATGGGTGTAACTGGAGTTGTTTTGGGTACGTGTTTCAGCTTTTCTTGTAGCAGCTGGTGAGTTTTGGTGTGAGCGGCCATGAAAGCGAAACTATTAAGATTGGAGAGAGATGTAGATGACGGTTTCGTAGGAGTTTGAGTGTGGTGAGGTAGTTTCCTGTCATTTAAGCACCAAAAAATAGAAAAGATAATCACAATAACCGAGACAAATAAGGCTTTAGTAAATCTTGAAATGCAATACTCAAATCACTCGAAAAAATGCAATACTTAGTATATCATGTTATGAGAAGTATATAGGAGAGAATGCATAGTTGGAAGTAATACGTGTAAAAAATAAGAACTAACTAAGGAGGATTCTTGAAGGAATTCGATAATACTCCATAAACTTAGCCACAAAAATAGATCATGGTCAAGTAGTGGGTAAAATTATAATTAAATAATTAATTAAATTAAGAACATTCTAGAATATTTAGTATTTAAATGTGTATAATCTGAAATAAAACAAAGATGTAGGTTAGTATAATCAGGAATAAATAAAATAAATTTCCACAAATAATCAAATAATTACTACTTATAAAAATATAATCGAATCATCTAATGTTATGCTCAAAACTGTTACATACACCTCAACACGGTTTTTACATGAATTTACTTCATTTGTGTTGCACCATATTTTTTCTTTTTGTGTTATAGCATCTAATTTGTATTGATCCATTGTTCCTGTAGAGTACATCGTAGTAGCGAACTCCGTGCCCCATACTTACTTAATGGATTACAAACCTCTTGATGTTTTTACCAAATATCACCTTTTGAAAAGAAGGCATCGTAGTAGCGAACTCCGTGCTCCATAGTTACTCAGTGATTTGGTACATCTTTTAGTATGCTAATAACATTCTATTTTTTATGCATTTGAGAGGTGTAAGACATGTTTATTTTTGCACAACAAATTTTAGATTCAAGAATATTTTACAAAGGAATTATTCAACGAAAATAGGAAATAAATTAAATCTATAACAACTTTACAACCTTATGATGTTGTCCTAAATGCTACGACATTTATGACACCATCCATCCAGAATTATTCAGATACTACACATACCAAGAGATTTCCTCAAGGATGAGAATGTCTCAAGGTCAAAACCTTAGTAAATATATCAACAATATGATTTTCAAAAGGTACGTATTCCAACTTCACCATGTTCTTCTCCACTAAATCTCTCATAAAATAATGCCTAATGCAAATGTGTTTAGTGAGTGAGTGTTGTACTGAATTTTTAGAAATGTTTATGCACTCATATTATCACAGAAAATTGTAAGGATATCAATTTCAATTTCATAGGCATGAAACATCTTGCTTAACCACAAGATTGTTTCCCATGTAGAAACATCCTCTACTCTTACTCTTTATGTCGTCTATATCTCATGCTCAATCCGCATCACTGTATCCAATCAAAGTGTTGTTGGTGTCCTTAGTGTACCATATCCCAAGTTCACTTGTACCTGTATCAAACTTGATAATTCTCTTCAAAACATTCAGGTGAGATTCCTTTGGATTAGCTTGGTACCTAGAACAAACAAAAAACATTATGCATAATATCTGGTCTACTAGAGGTTAGATAAAGTAAACTTCCTATCACGGATCTATACAATGTTGGATCAACATCCTTTCCAACATTGTCTTTGCAAAGTTTCAAAGTAGATCTCATAGAAGTTTTCATTACTTTTTAACTTTCAAAACCAAACATTTTAACCAAGTTCTTAGCATACTTACCTTGAGAGAAGAATATACCATCCTTACATTGCTTGATTTGAAGACCTAAACAATAATTCAAGTCTCCAACCATACTCATCTCAAATGTTGCAGTCATTGCTTTAACAAATTGGTTAACATTTTATCACAAGTTAAACCAAACACAATGTCATCAACATATATTTGAGCAATAAGTAAATCTTCTCCAGTGTGCTTAATGAACAAAGTTATATCAGTTTCTCCTCTAACAAAACAATCAGGGTATTGTGGATCTTCAAATCCTTTAAGTTGTTCAACATATGCTTCTTCAATCAAAATGCCATTTAGAAATGCAGTTTATACATCCATTTGAAGAAGTTTAATGCCAATAAAACATGCAATTGCTAGCAATAATCTAATAGATTCTATCCTAGCAACATGTGCAAAAGTTTCATCAAAATCAATAACCTCAACTTGGGTGTAACCTTGTGCAACTAATCTAGTCTCAATCCTAAAAAATGTTATCAAACTCATCAGTTTTATTCTTATAAATCAACTTTGTTCCAATGACATTAGTATGACTAGGTCTTGAAACAAGTGTTCATACATCATTTCTTTCAAACTGATTAAGTTCCTCATGCATAACATTTATCCAATATTCATCAGTTAATGCTTCATTCACACTTTTAGGTTCAATTTCAGAATAGTAACACTCTACATTCACAACATTGCAAATAGAAGACATGCATATCGTTCTTACCACATCTACCTTATTCGATCTTATTCTTCCTCTTGTTTGCACTCCAACTGTAGCATCGCCTATGATCTGGTCAGAAGGATGACTTTTCCCATTCTTGAAGAAGGATTCGTTTTTGGAACATACTGATCATTCTGTGGAATTACAACTGACTGTTCTGTAGATGTTGCTCCAGATGTGTTAGCATTTGGTGCAGCATTATCAGACTTCAGTGTATTCTCAGAATTGTCAGTGACTTGTGATACATCTTCTTCATCTTTATCATCTGTAAGACCTTTATCATCATCAAACACAACATTAACAGATTCTTGAACAGTGTTAGTCCTTAGGTTATAAACTCTATAAGCTTTACTATTTCTAGAATAGCCTAAAAAGAAACCTTTATCACTTTTAGAATCAAACTTGTGAAGTTGATCCCTATCATTCAGAATATAACACACACAACCAAATACATGAAAATATTTCACACTTGGTTTTCTAACATTCAGAATCTCATAAGGTGTTTGAATAGGACCAGATCGAATATAAACTCAATTAATAATATGACATGATGTATTCAATGCTACAACCCAAAATCTCTTAGCAAGACTTTTAGAAGTGAGCATGACTCTTGTCATTTCTTGTAGAGTTATATTCTTTCTTTCAGCAAAGACATTCCGTTGTGGAGTTTTAGGAGATGAATATTCTTACAAGATACCTTTCTTATCACAGAAATCATTAAACATGTTGTTTTCAAATTCCCTACCATGCATGATCAGTTATAATAATATGGCTAACTTTCAAGTTAAACACATTTTTGAACCTTTTGTAAAGAATTTTAAATGCAACAAATTAATGTTTCAGATATATCTCTTAAAAACTCAATCCAGGTAAATCTAGAAAAATCATCTACCACAACAAGTGAATATTGTCTCCAATGCTTTCAGTTTTCATAGGACTAATTAAATCCATGTGCAAAACAATTCGAAACATTGATGTGTAGAACAATGTGACAGCATCTAATGCAACACTCTTACCTGCTTACCTTTCTGGCATGGTCCACATACAGTAGTACTCTGAAACTTCTATTTTGGTAATCCTTTTCACTGCATCGACTTTGATTAGTCTCTTCACTGATCTATAATGTGCATGTCCCAATTTTTTGATGCAATAAGATATTTTCATCATTCTTTGACAAATTACACACATTTGTTCCAATAAGATAACAATTATCTACTGCCCTAGACATTTTTCATCTTTATTAAGAACATACACATGATTCTTTGTCAAAATTTACATGCAAGTTATCATCACAAAGTTGACAAATACTAATCAAATGAGCAAGCAAGCCATCAACATGCAAAACATATTTAAGCTTAAGAAAACTTTCAACATTCAAAGTTCCTTTTCTTATAATCTATCCTTTAGAACAACCACCATATGTAACATTACCATCATTCAAGGTCACATAATCAGATAAGTAGTCAATTTGTACTGTCATATGTCTAGAACAACAACTATCAAAAATACCATTGACCAAGTAAACATGCTTTCAAGGAAGTGTGAACAACATTACAAGTAACATCAGATTTTCATGCAGATTTCAGAAAATGTTTCATAGGATGTGACATCATTTTAGTTAACATTTTCTCATATCTCAGATCATCAAACATTTGCATGCAGTACGGACAAATATGATCAATTATCGAAAAATAATGACATACAAACTTCTTTTCAATGTTTTTGACTTTGTGAAAATCTGTTTGTGCAGATGTTACAACATATGTTTTAACATTTGCCTTCACAAACTTCACAGCATTTTCAAAATTCTTAGAAATAGAAGCAGTTTCACTATCATAACGTATACCACAATTATCAGATTTACCAATAGCTATAACATATATCGGAAGCACTCATAGAAAATTTTATGAAACTTAAAGTAGAGGTGATCAATTTCTCCTTCAGTTTACAAACTTCAAAAATCTCTTCTGGAATGTATGACTTCTAGCTTGGTAATTGTTCCTTTCAGATTCTCATTCTCTTTGTTCAAAGAATTAAGAGTGAGTTTCTGAGAGTTACAATCATCCAACAACTTTTGGTACTTATGATCATCAATCCTTATGCCTGCATCATCAACAAACCCGTTAAAACAATTCAAATCTGGGTGACTCTGTTTTGATGTTACCATAAATGTTATGACATTAGGTGCAACATCAGAATCTGTATCATCCAGATTATCATCTAAAGAATCATCATAATCAATCTTGGTATGAAAAGTAAATTCAACATCTTTTGATTCATCAAATTCATCATCTGATTCATCATTTTAAGGTAGTACTAAAATTCAGTTTTTGCATAAGTCTAGTATTGGTACATTAATTTTCATAAAGACCATATTCAGAACATGCATTGAACTGATTTTCTATATTAAAGATCATACCTTGGTTTACCTTCACCTTTTTTATAACCTTGGTTGAAATTGACTTTTTCTTCTTTCTGGTGGGGTGTTGATTTGGATCTTTGGTACATCATAACCTGTAAGTACAGTCCTCCAAGCACGTTCATCAATCGACTTGATATACATGCACAACTTAGGCTTAAAATATGGATAATATGTTCGGGTGCCTAAGTGTAGTGGATATGTGATGTGTTTCCATTGCTAACATAAACTAAAACACACTTTAAGCAAGGATCTAACCTAGTGTCGTCAGGTATCGGCTCTGATACCAACTGAAAGTGTGCGGGGTGATGGTATCTAGTGTTTAAGTAAAAAACAGAACAATGTTACACTGAATGTTGTGACAATTAGTGTAGCATTAACTCTAACAGAATGTGAAAAGTAAAAACAGTACACAGCGGAAGTCTAAAACACTAAAACACAATACGAACACAATGGAATAATTTTTAACATAGATTTTATTAATAACAAAACCTATGCTAAGCCTTACGGCGAAAAGTAACTTAGTTCCTAAGTTATACAAAAAGTGTCGTGTGAAATGTCTCAGCAATTACTTCAACATTCCACAAACAGAAACTACAATCGAGGCAGGTGCCTGAATCCGCAAACAGACTTAAGTGTAAAACACTGTCTAAAGAACTAATCTAATCTGTAATTCACTCTCACTCGATTCAAGACTAGAACTAAGTACACTGGAAGGTGTGGTATCCCTCGGCGTACGTTAAATGATACAACTACTGGCCATAACTCCTAACTAGGGTTGAACGCTCAAGGAGGGGTTACTCGAATAGTGCATACTTTGAAATGAGAGGCTCTGGCGGTATTTATAGAGAAATACACAGCTTCTAGATCCTTCCATTATGAGATCCTATTTTTTAGGACCTCAACCTCCATGATATTTCTAGAACATTCTGCCATCTTCCAGGTCGTTCTACAATGCTCCAAAGTCTTCTAGCACGTTCTCCAACCTTCTGGAATCTTCCAGATTTCAGACTATTGTAGAAGCTTCTAGAATCGTTCCTGAATGTGAGAGCATTTAGTACAACATTTAATGTAACATTGCAGAAAAGACTTAGAATAAATCAAGGAAGGTCAAATTAAGATGTTGTTGATAATGTTAAAGCATTTAAGAGTTAACAACATCTACACTATATACATTCAATGTTAATTTCTTTCCATAGTAAGTGTTTACCTTTCGAAATTTGTATTCATACATGAACATATATTTTTATGTTGTAGAGTTAATGGCAAGAATGAATTGATAATTCTTTAAAAATAGAAAAATATATAAACGTGCAACAAATATATGTTGTTTACCTGAATGTTTACATAATTTGTAATTTTTATATTGATTTCTTTTATAAATAAAATTGTACGTTGTAATTCTCTATTCTATTATATATATATATATATAAAAGATGTAATTTATATTGCTACAACATTTCATTTTTTATCTCTTATAATAAATTTATAAATCTATATATACATGTTTTAAATAATTTTTTTTAATTAAAATTTATTTCTACCCGAGTCTTACACTAGTAGATGTATATTGACTAATTAGATGTATATCTTCGAAATATTAAAATACATACAATGTTTTTATTCATAAGAAATTCAATTAAAAAAGATACAAAGGTAAAGTTAAGAATAAAATAAAAAATGTTACATTACAAATTTATAGCCAATCTGATAATTCAACTATCTCAAGATGTATTAATACCATAATTTCTAGTCTGCAAAAGATTAAATTATTAAAATTAAAATTAAATTTATTTAGATATTATTAAGAGTAGATTAAATTTATTTAAGTCGGATTTACAAAAAAAAATCGAAAAATTAAAGTCGGATATTTGTTGTTCAATTGTTGGAATAATTTTAGAAAATTCAAATTATCTAATTTATTTAAGATAATAAATATTATTAAAAAAAATAAATTAAATCTTACTGTTAGAGTAATTTTAGAAAATTGTCGAAGTAATTTTAGAAAAATTCAAATTATCTAATTTATTTAAGATAATAAATATTATTAAAAAAATAAATATTATCAAATTTGGTGGAGTAATTTTAGGAAATTTATAAACATTCGTGGGAGTAATTTTAGAAAATTCAAATTATTTATAAAAAAGAATCGAATCTTTATTATTAATATATATATATATATATATATTGATTTTAATATATAATTATATTTAACTTCATGATGGTAATTTATATATTGATTTTAATATATATATATATATATATATATATATATATTGACAGTTATTAAGATTAAATTTAATTATCGTATATTAAAAAAAAAAAAGGATGTGCAATCTAATTTATTTAAAATAGCAAATATTATTAAAAAAAAAAATTAAATCTTATTGTTGGAGTAATTTTAGAAAATTCATAAATAATTGTTGGGCGTAATTTTAGAAAATTCAAATTATTTATAAAAAAGAATCGAATATTTATAGTTATTAAAATTAAATTATGATCTAAAAATTAATTTTAGCATCAATATAATTATAAAATTGTTAGAAGAACATTGAAATTGATCTAAATTATATTCCATTGCATATATATATATTTTGAAGCGTAAAAAAAGAACGCATGATGATTAGTAATCTCGAACCTGGGATTCGTCGATCACAGGCTGAATTATGGCTGAGCTCTTCGTCTCCAAAAAGTCTAGACACCTGCAAAAAACCCACCAGAGAGATCTCCGGTGCGGGTCCTCCGACGCTCAAGTCAGAACCGAAGATCTCAAGGAGAAATTAAAGGGCAATCTATATCGGAGAAAGCCCCTCAATAATATCAATATAAGATTCATATTTCTTAGGAGTAATTCAGGTGTATTTCAGCTTATATCAGTGCGCGGGAAAGTATGTCAGGGAACTTTCCGGTGGATAAGTGTATCAGAATATTAGGATTATGTTCATGTAGTTAGATAACATAAATAACCCGCGAAATGGTGTATAAATAGTATGTTTGGGGAAGGGTTATCCACTTCCCCTGTTTCGCTCAAATGCCACAATAGTGGGCTTAAGTCCTAGGCCAAGTCTGCCTCCACTAGCTCGTCTGAGCTCCGAGAAAAGCGGGATACGTGTGATGTCTTCACACACCCCTTACCCACGAAGTGCGGTCCATGCTTGATGCGCAAGTTCTGCGATTTGGGTCTCCAGGACCTGGAGGTCCTCAAGAACCTTCAGGTTTGAACTCCGGAAATATGGGTCTAAGCCCAACAATTCCCCTAAAAATGTGGAAAGCTTATGACATGTTCGTCTTAGGGCCGATTCTCATCTTCATCTGGCCCATTGATCTCAATCTTTGTGGGTTTGGGCCTGAACTAGGCCCAATCCATCATCTCAAATGTCCGATATCATTATACCAATAATTGTCATCATATTAATCGATATAAGTAAAGAAATAATTATGTACTCATATCCAAACCTCATCGGATATAACTCATCCGGACGCCACATGTCATTTTCTCATAGGACGACGCATTTTGTCCACATCAACCACTCCCCATACTCTCGTAAAGTGGGTCACACTTATGAGAGTAGGTCAGTCGTCTAATTAATCTTCATATCTCCAGTATCTGTAGGGCCTCAGGGTCCTAGGCATGGTTTCAAATTCAAATCCAAGCAAATCCTGCTTCAAATATCAAAACACATATTCTGTGAGTGTAACATTTAAAATCAGACCCTTATCAAGGGCGTCATATCAAACCCTCGTCGAGGGCGTCATTCAACATTTCTGCATTTTTAGGACCTCGAGGTCCTTGAGAATACTTAGACTCGAGCCTGTATTAAGTAATTTTCGAATATCGTATCAATCCTTTTCATAGGCGTCACATTCAGGAACATACTCTTTATGAGTGTCAAATTCTGATATTATCTTTTCGAAATCTCATTTACCTCGAGATACTCGAGGTTATTCAGACTTGAATCTGGATTTAATTCCGCCTAAGTCTCGAACCGTGTCCCACTTAGGGGTCTCTTCGAATTCCGTGTGATTTACAGTAACGGCCCAATCAAATCGGGCTTCTCGGTACACGCTACCAACATTAAGGCTCTTCTCTCTCTTCAGCCTTTACATTGCCTTGATCTTCTGAAACTTTTCAGAGATTAAACAGGGCTTTAATCTGGGCCGTCCATCGGGCCCATCCAAATCCTTTTTGTTGGTCCCAAGTTGAGTCTAAGATTAGAATAAGCCTGAAAAGTCTAGATGGAAAGGGTGAATAGACTTTTAAAACATTTCCTAAAATATCAGAGTAATATGCGGAATTTAATGTGAGTCTCTACAATTTATACTCAACTTTTTTATTATGAATTTTTACTACTGTTCTTAGTAAACAATTTAACAAATATCAAACAGTAAGTAAATGAACACAAGATTTATAGTGGTTCGACAAACGTCTACACCCACTCTCACAAGTTTACTAGCACACTTGTTTACAAAAAAAACACAAACTAAAAAGTAAAACTTCCCTTTAGTAGCCTTCTGAATTTTTTCTTCAAAACAGTGGCTTCTTCTTTGTGTTGATCTTCTTCAAACTCTGTGAGTTTTCTTGAATTCTTCTAAGACTTGTATTACTCTTTGAATGCTCTAATTTTCAGAATATCAATAGTAGCAGTAGTCCTTTCAAATAGAAGATCTTACGGTATTTATAGAACTTAGTAGGACAGTTAGTAGTTTGTGAAACTAACTCTTAACCGCTTCTTGTAACTTCTTCTTGTAACCGACTTTTGTAACTTCCAGCAACTAACTTCGATTAGCCTTAAGTCAGTCTTCTCAAAATATATATCTTCACTTACGTCTTTAACTAATAAGTTTTTCAAACTTATTATTCAACTTCAAGTCAACACAGTAAAATACTCTTCTTAGTTTTTACTGTTCTTATTCTGCTTAAGTACTCTTCTGACTTTAGTACTTAACTTATTCAGAATACTTTAATCTACTCTTCTTGGTAGTCTTCTTATTCTAGAGTAGTCTTCTGATATTGTAGTCTTCCGAGTCTTCTGTTCTGGCTTCTAGTCTTCTGATCTAACTAATCTTCTGATATCTAACTAACTATGCTGATTACAATATAATACAAAACATACAAATATAAGCCTATCAATACTTCATCCGAACTACATACAAGAGAGTATTTCTAAGTCCTATTCTATAAGTTGTCTATACAATTCATCTTCAGCTTAGTTCATAACAGTTAGAATATATACACTTATAAGAACAGTAAAACTCAATTCTTTTGACTTCATAAGATGACTTAGTTAATATGACTTCTTCCACATATATTATTAACTTTAAGTTCCTTTTTGGCCATCAAAACTTATAATCATCAATTAGGACTTGTCTTCAGGATTCATATCCCAACAATTTCCCCATTTTTGATGAAGCCAAAACTACTTAAGTGTTAATAAATCAGTAGTTAATCAACAGTCAATCATAATAGTTCATCTTGGTCAAAATATCATATCCATATTCATTTTTCATAAGAACTTGAGATTACAGATAATCAAAATATAAAAAATATGAAAAATAAGATGAGTAAAGAAATGCTATCTTCAGATTAGTCCTTTATCTTCATTCTTTTGATTCCTTTGTCTTCAAATTCTGAATGCAACATACATTCTGGAATGTATCTCCTTCATATGTTGAAGATCAGTAATTCCTTAATATTTAATAATATTCTCAATGATTCAGTTGATCTCTTCATAATATGGCTTTCCAGATTCCAAGGTAGGAGGTTGCCACACAAGTTCTTCAGGGCATATAATATTGTAACCAACTGCACTTGCAGTCATTAAAGCTTCCTCACAAAGATCATTTGTAGTATTCTCCATGAATTGTTGAAAATCAGCAAATTCATCTTCCTTACTTGCATGGACACCAAACTTCCTTACAATTAAATTAGCAATCTGCCATTTCTTCTTGATATCCATCCAATAAGCTTCATTTTCTAGATGCACTATGAAATCCATAAAAGTATTCTCAATCAAGGCTTCATTTTTCTTTTTCTTCTTAAGAGCATTAACTCTTCTTCCAAACTTTTTCCTTGCTGCCTCAGCCTCTTTCAATTTCTGCTTCTTAAGATCAGCATCCGCTTTCTTCTTTGCTAACAATTCCTTACAAACTTTAGCAGCTTCAACCATCTTCTCATCACTTGGCTGGGAACTCTGAACAATATACTTGGATTTTGACCTAGTTATCCTACCAGTCTCTTCAGTTTGTTCAGCTTCTTCATCACTTAAGATGATTTTTCTCTTTCTTTTTACAGAAGACGTTTCAGCAACATTAGTCTCTGCACCATCCTTTTCAGTAGACTTCTCAACAACAAACTTCTCAGCACCTTACTGCTTCCTCAACTTTATCTTCTTATTCAATTCAACAATTTCTTTAGCCAATTCATTCTGACTTACAACTAATTCTGCTTGTTGAGATTGAGTCTTCTCCATCACATCCATCACTTTCCTTTCCCCCTTTTTGGCTTCATCATATAGTCCAACCAAATTATGAGTGATGTTCTGGAGGTTCAGCAGAGTTGATTCCATGTTTCCAACTGAGTTCTCAACTCATCATTCTGCTTCTGCAACTGCTCTAAGTTACTTTGTGCTTCAGCTATCACAACAGATTCAGTTCTTGGTTCTTGAGCAGCAGACTCAAATACTTCATCAACAATTTTCACAGAAGATTGAAAATTATCAGATTCATCAATTCTTTCTCTTAGAATTTCCTCAAAAAGCTCTTCAGCTATCAAAGAATGCTTACTTTGAACTTCAGCAAAAACATCTATATCTTCTAATTCTGCTGTCTTCTCAATAGCTTCAACATTGACCTCATTGTTATCTTCTGCTTCAATATCATCAGCAGCAACAAAATGAATTCCAGAAATTCTTTCCACCATTTGGACAACAAATTCTGGAGTTAATAATTCAGTAAAAGAATTAACACTAGTTGTACTAGCTTGTTCCTTCTCCCAATCTTGGAACACCTTGGGTCCACCCATACCCTCCATCACAGCAAGCAAGTCATTCACATCCATTTTTCTAAGATGCACCCATGTGCCAACTCTCTTAGAATTTGCTCAAAAGCAACAGAATTCTCATCAATTCCACTGAATTCACTAAGAATGACTCTACTTAATTCTATCCTAATCTTTTTCTCTCTGATGCATATAGGATACTGAATTAAAGAGATTGAGGATTGAGCTTGTGGTTCAGGTTGGGGTTGGGTTTAAACAACAGGTTCAGGTTGTGTTTGGGGTTCATGAACATGAACAGAATGTTGTTCAGATGTTTGTTCTGGGGAAGTGTGTTTAGGTTGAGAAGTAGAGGGTTGTGGTGAGGGAATAGGGCTTGAAGGAAGAATGGGAGAGTTGTGTTCTGATTCATCAGAAGAGGTGTAAGCAACTGATGAACTAAACAAAGACTTGTTTAAGGGACATTGATCAAGAGGAGTAGCAGGAATAGGATCAGTGTTGGGTGGGGTAGGTCTAGATTTCTTGGGTGTCATCAATCCTCTACCCTTAGTGCGTTTATTCAAAATAACAACACTTCGATCAGGAATACTCACAGACTTAGATGGAGACTCTTCCTCAACTTTGAAAGTGTGCGGGGTGATGGTATCTAGTGTTTAAGTAAAAAACAGAACAATGTTACACTGTATGTTGTGACAATTAGTGTAGCATTAACTCTAACAGAATGTGAAAAGTAAACACAGTACACAGCGGAAGTCTAAAACACTAAAACACAATACGAACACAATGGAATAATTTTTAACATAGATTTTATTAATAACAAAACCTATGCTAAGCCTTACGGCGAAAAGTAACTTAGTTCCTAAGTTATACAAAAAGTGTCGTGTGAAATGTCTCAGCAATTACTTCAACATTCCACAAACAGAAACTACAATCGAGGCAGGTGCCTGAATCCGCAAACAGACTTAAGTGTAAAACACTGTCTAAAGAACTAATCTAATCTGTGATTCACTCTCACTCGATTCAAGACTAGAACTAAGTACACTGGAAGGTGGTATCCCTCGGCGTACGTTAAATGATACAACTACTGGCCATAACTCCTAACTAGGGTTGAACGCTCAAGGAGGTGTTACTCGAGTAGTGCATACTTTGAAATGAGAGGCTCTGGCGGTATTTATAGAGAAATACACAGCTTCTAGATCCTTCCATTATGAGATCCTATTTTTTAGGACCTCAACCTCCATGATCTTTCTAGAACATTCTGCCATCTTCCAGGTCGTTCTAAACTGCTCCAAAGCCTTCTAGCACGTTCTCCAACATTCTGGAATCTTCCAGGTTCCAGACTATTGTAGAAGCTTCTAGAATCGTTCCTGAATGTGAGAGCATTTAGTACAACATTTAATGTAACATTGCAGAAAAGACTTAGAATAAATCAAGGAAGGTCAAATTAAGATGTTGTTGATAATGTTAAAGCATTTAAGAGTTAACAACATCTACAATCTCCCCCAATTTGACCTTTCGACTACAACACACCTGATGCACATATATTTCTATATATACTCAGTATTATGTATTTAGGTATGTTGAACATCAAAGCTAAATACTAGTCAAGACAATACTTGTTGTAACCGTTGGATCAAATCAAAAGAAGATCAAGAATAATTTTACTAAGATCCGTGCCATAAAATCAAAGTAATCTTATTCAAAACCAAAACAAGTATAAACAGTACACTTGTTTACAAAAACATATAACTTTTACAAAAATCAAAGATTAAATCAGGGCATCATATATGAATATGTACTAGATCAACCTAAGACTTAAGTAAGACTCAAAATAAATCAAAGCAATAACGAAGAAAAGAAAAACAAACAGAGCAAAGACTAAAAATAAAAACAGAGCAAAAAATGTGAAAAACAATATCTAACAAAGACTTAAACAATAAGCAGTAAGCAAATGAGAATTAAAGAGAAGTGTACTTCTGAATTATATTATCATCAAGGCAAACAATTTAAGCACTAAGCAGTAAGCACATGATAATTAAAGAGAGGTGTACTTCTATATTATCCTCAAGACAAACAATTTAAGTAGATTGAATAATAAGGCAAGTTAGAAAGACAAAACAAATAACAACTAACAAAGACCTAAAGTCAGCAAGCAGTAAGCAAATAAGAATAATTCTTTAAGGCAAACAATTTAAGCAAACTTGATGCAGTAAGCAAATAAGAATAATTCTTAAGGCAAACAGTTTAAGCAAACTGAAAATAGAGCAAGGTTAGGGAAAAAACAAATACAATAAACAACTAACTTATACAACATGCAGTAAGCAAATAATGATAAGTAAGAAAACAATTTAAGCATAAAAGCAGTAATCTATTATCATAAATGCAAACAAATTAAGCAAGTTGAATAAAGAACAACCTATTAACTAGAAAGTAAAAACAAAATCTGTAAATCAACTTAAACACAGTAACAATAATGCATAAGATCAAGGGAAGTATAAAAGGCACAAATACTTAAGAAACTAAACAAGTGACATATATTGCTGTATCAACAGCTGCAGCATCATGTTCCTGCACATAATCACTTATAATGTTCAGCCCTCCCCCTGTCTTGTATCAACCTGTTCAGTTGTTACCATAACCTGTTTAGATGTCATAAAGAACATCCATACGTTTATCAGCATCAACAAATTAATCCTCCTCCTCTTCAACAACAGTGCTCATTGTAGCAAAGTGAACTACAACATCTGGTTCAGCAGTCTCTTCATGAATAGCATCAGGTACACAATCAGCTTCTGGTACATCTCCATGGAGCTCTTCACTTCGAACCCCAGAAGTTGATGGTGTTTCTCCCCCTGTGGAAGTAGAAAGCGTATCTAACCACGGACTTTAAGGAACTGAAGGCATCAATAGAGTCCTGTAAACGTTTCAGTTGAAGTAAAGTATCTAGAAACAGAAAAAGTTTGACCAATGTGACCACCAATGTGCTTCACATTCGGTGTAGCATTTATCTGTTCAGTTCTTGCTGGAGCTGGTCGAGCTGGAATAAGAGCATCTCTGTGATCAGAACCATCTGAATTTTGCAAGGGCAAATCAACAATCCTTTCACCAAGTAACAGATCAGGTGAGATAGTCATTAAGGGTACCTTGCCTCAAATAACCTCAGTTTCCTTAGGTTTAAAAATTCATGCCTCTTGAGGTATGAACATATCAACAATGGTAAGGTAAATTCCCTTTATAAGAAATATCACTATAAACTGCATGTGGTGAAAATAGTTAAATCCAGATTGAAATTCTTCAACACAAAAATCATCTTATACAACAATGTAGCTTGATCCTTAGTCACCTTAGTGGAATTTGTAGAGGGTATCCAATTGTAGACAATTAATTTATGGAGTACAAAGTATAGAGATGTGAGATCTTTAGCAAACATAAAAAATTTCACCTAGTTAATCTACCCCAATTATAGAAGTAGCAACCAAGTTCAAATCAAGTTCATCTTCATCAATCACATGCTATATCTCTAAGAGATCATTAATCAATTCTTTACTAACTGGAACTGATCTCCCCCTAAATTGTACATTCCCATATCATTTTGAGCTACATCTACCCGTACTCTTCATAAGTCAAGCATAAAGTACATATACCCAATCAAACACAAAAGTATCACTCAAAGTTACAGTTTTCAACAATTTCCTTTCAAAAATTATATGAACCCTTTACTTCTCAAAATCAGCAATGTTAATTCTCTGTTCCATTAACAACTTTCATCAAGATAGCTTAGTGATTTTAGCAACTAACCTATCAATCTAAGAATTGTTATCAGGATCAGAATTACCTCCTTTAGAATTTATTTCCTCAGCTGATTCAGAGTCCATACTACTGCTCTTCTCAGAATCATCACTACTACTGTCATCAGGGTCTGGTGTTGCGGCACTTGCTTCAGCATTTGATGCAACATTCTTCCTCAGAGTCTTCTTAATCTCACGAAAGGTGGGATTATCCTCTGGATCAGATTCAATTATTTTGGGCAAGTCTCGTTCAGCAACAACCTTCTTTCCCTTTGAATCATACTTTCTTTTGACTCGTTTCTCAGTAACCACATTTTCTTCCTCCGATTAAGAAAACACCTTGAATCGGTTCATCATCAACACTACTTTCTTTCTTATGTCTCCTCAGTGTGTTAGAGTAATCAACTCTAGTGAACACAAAGCCGAATCTCCTTCGTTGAACATGTGCTAATCTTTTCTCTTTTCTTTCTTAACGATCTTCCTAAATGCAATCTATTCAAATTCATCAGTATAGAAAGATAAGAGTTAGTTTAACCTGAGTTAGCATTTGCGCCGGCCTCCTTCATTTGAGCGTCCTCAGAATCGGATGTCTCAGCATTTGCTGACTCGTTCTGCTCAGCAACAGGAAAATCATCAATTTCCTTTTCACTCTCCCCCAGAGAGGAAGCTATCGAGGCGTTTTCCTCTGTTTCAGTATTAGGACTTGGAAATTTGGGCTTTTATGAGGTGAACGAATCAAGTGTAGTGGTGAATTTTTCGGTTTTCAGTAATGAGAAATGTCAATGGTCATATTTCCAATCAGTAGAAATAGATTCTCAGAATTCACATTCGATTGAGACATATTCTCAACAGCTTGGTTCAGCTCGTTAAGGGTCGAATCGAGTTGAATGTGAACAGTTGTAGGAATGGCTGTAACTGGAGTTGTTTGGGTAAGTGTTTCAGCTTTTCTTCTAGCAGCTGGTGAGTTTTGGTGTAAGCGGCCATGAAAGCGAAACTATTAAGATTTGAGAAAGATGTAGATGACGATTTCGTGGGAGTTTGAGTGTGGTGAGGTAGTTTCTTGTCATTTAAGCACCAAAAAATAGAAAAGATAATCACAATAACCGAGACAAACAAGACTTTAGCAAATCTTAAAAAGCAATACTCAAATCACTCGAAAAAATGCAATGCTTAGTATATCATGTTATGAGAAGTATATAGGAGAGAATGCATAGTTGGAAGTAATACGTATAAAAATAAGAACTAACTAAGGAGGATTCTAGAAGAAATTCGATAATACTCCATAAACTTAGCCACAAAAATAGATCATGGTTAAGTAGTGGGTAAAATCATAATTAAATAATTAATTAAATTAAGAACATTCTAGAATAATTAACATTTAAATGTGTATAATCTGAAATAAAACAAAGATGTAGGTTAGTATAATCAGGAATAAATAAAATAAATTTCCACAAATAATCAAATAATTAATACTTATAAAAATATAATCGAATCATCTAATGTTATGCTCAAAACTGTTACATACACCTCAACACGGTTTTTACATGAATTTACTTCATTTGTGTTGCACCATATTTTTTCTTTTTGTGTTATAGCATCTAATTTGTATTGATCCATTGTTCCTGTAGAGTACATCGTAGTAGCGAACTCCGTGCCCTATACTTACTTAATGGATTACAAACCTCTTGATGTTTTTACCAAATATCACCTTTTGAAAAGAAGACATCGTAGTAGCGAACTCCGTGCTCCATAGTTACTCAGTGATTTGGTACATCTTTTAGTATGCTAATAACATTCTATTTTTTATGCATTTGAAAGGTGTAAGACATGTTTATTTTTGCACAAAAAATTTTAGATTCAAGAATATTTTACAAAGGAATTACTCAACGAAAATAGGAAATAAATTAAATCTATAACAATTATACAACCTTAAGATGTTGTCCCAAATGTTACGACATTTATGACACCATCCATCCATGATTATTCAGATACTACACATACCAAGAGATTTCCTCAAAGATAAGAATCTCTCAAGGTCAAGACCTTAGTAAATATATCAACAGTATGATTTTCAAAAGGTACGTATTCCAACTTCACCATGTTCTTCTCCACTAAATCTCTCATAAAATAATGCCTAATGCAAATGTGTTTAGTGAGTGAGTGTTGTACTGAATTTTTAGAAATGTTTATGCACTCATATTATCACAGAAAATTGTAAGGATATCAATTTCAATTTCATAGGCATGAAACATCTTGCTTAACCACAAGATTGTTTCCCATGTAGAAACATCCTCTACTCTTACTCTTTTTGTCGTCCATATCTCATGCTCAATCCGCATCACTGTATCCAATCAAAATGTTGTTGTTTTACTTAGTGTACCAAATCTCAAGTTCTCTTGTACCTGCAACATACTTGATAATTCTTTTCATTACATTCAGGTGAGAGTCCTTTGAATTAGCTTGGTACCTAGCACAAACAAAAACACTGTACAAAATATCTGGTCTATTAGAGGTTAGATAAAGTAAACTTCTTATCATGAATCTATACAATGTTGGATCAAAATCCTTTCCAGTACTGTCTTTGCAAAGTATCAAAGTAGATCTCATAGAAGTTTTCATTACTTTTTAACTTTCAAAACCAAACATTTTAACCAAGTTCTTAGCATACTTACCTTGAGAGAAGAATATACCATCCTTACATTGCTTCATTTGAAGACCTAAAAAGCAATTCAAGTCTCCAACCATACTCATCTCAAATGTTGCAGTCATTGCTTTAACAAATTGGTTAACATTTTATCACAAGTTAAACCAAACACAATGTCATCAACATATATTTGAGCAATAAGTAAATCTTCTCCAGTGTGCTTAATGAACAAAGTTATACCAGTTTCTCCTCTAATAAAACAATCAGGGTATTGTGGATCTTCAAATCCTTTAAGTTGTTCAACATATGCTTCTTCAATCAAAATGTCATTTAGAAATGCAGTTTATACATCCATTTGAAGAAGTTTAATGCCAATAAAACATGTAATTGCTAGCAATAATCTAATAGATTCTATCCTAGCAACATGTGCAAAAGTTTCATTAAAATCAATAACCTCAACTTAGGGTGTAACCTTGTGCAACTAATATAGTCTCAATCCTAAAAAAAAATGTTATCAAACTCATCAGTTTTATTCTTAAAAATTAACTTTGTTCCAATGACATTAGTATGACTATGTCTTGAAACAAGTGTCCATACTTCAAATCTTTCAAACTGACCAAGTTCTTCATGAATAACATTAATCCAATTTTCATCAGTTAATGCCTCATTCACATTTTTAGGTTCAATTTCAGAATAGTAACACTCTGCATTAACAACATTGAAAATAGAAGACATGCATATTGTTCTTACCACATCTACCTTATTTGATCTTACTCTTCCTCTTGTTTGCACTCCAACTGTAGCATCACCTATGATCTGGTCAGAAGGATGACTTTTACCTATTCTTGAAGAAGTATTCATTTTGGGAACATACTGATCATTCTGTGAAATTACAACTGACTGTTCTGTAGATGTTGCTCCAGATGTGTTAGCATTTGGTGCAGCATTTTCAGGTTTCAGTGTATTCTCAGAATTGTCAGTGAGTTGTGATACATCTTCTTCATCTTTGTCATCTGTAAGACCTTTATCATCATCAAACACAACATTAACAGATTCTTGAACAGTGTTAGTCCTAAGGTTGTAAACTCTATAAGCTTTACTATTTCTAGAATAGCCTAAAAAGAAACCTTACACTTTTAGAATCAAACTTGTGAAGTTGATCCCTATCATTTAGAATATAACACACACAACCAAATACATGAAAATATTTCACACTTGGTTTTCTAACATTCAGAATCTCATAAGGTGTTTGATTGTACCAGATCGAATATAAAATCTATTAATAATATGACATGCTGTATTCAATGCTTCAGCCCAAAATCTTTTAGAAAGACTTTTAGATAAAAGCATGACTCTTGCCATTTCTTGTAGAATCATATTCTTTCTTTCAGCAAAGACATTCCGTTGTGGAGTTTTAGGAGATGAATATTCTTGCAAAATACCATTTTTATCACAAAAATCATTAAACATGCTGTTTTCAAATTCTCTACCATGCATGATCAGTTCTAATACGGCTAACTTTCAAGTTAAACACAGTTTTGAACCTTTTGTAAAGAATTTTAAATGCAGCAAATTAATGTTTCAGATATATCTCTTAAAAACTCAATCTAGGTAAATCTAGAAAAATCATCTACCACAACAAATGAATATATTTTGCCTCCAATGCTTTCAGTTTTCATAGGACCAATAAAATTCATGTGCAAAACAATTCGAAACATTGATGTGTAGAACAATGTGACAGCATTTTATGCAACACTCGTACCTGCTTACCTTTCTGGCATGGTCCACATACAGTAGTACTCCGAAACTTCTGTTTTGGTAATCATTTTCACTGCATCGACTTTGATTAGTCTCTTCACTGATCTATAATGTGCATGTCCCAATTTTTTGATGCAATAAGATATTTTCATCATTCTTTGACAAATTACACACATTTGTTCCAATAAGATAACAATTATCTACTGCCCTAGACAATTTTCATCTTTATTAAGAACATACACATGATTCTTTGTCAAATTTTACATGCAAATTATCGTCACAAAGTTGACTAATACCAATCAAATCAGCAAGCAATCCATCAAAATGTAAAACATTTTTGAGCTTAGGAAAACCTTCAACATTTAAAGTTTCTTTTCCTATTATCTTTCCTTTTGATCCACCACCATATGTAACATTACCATCATTCAAGGTCACATAATCAGATAAGTAGTCAATTTGTACTGTCATATGTCTAGAACAACAACTATAAAAAATACCATTGACCAAGTAAACATGCTTTCAAGGATGTGTGAACAGCATTACAAGTAACATCAGATTTTCATGCAGATTTCAGAAAATGTTTCATAGGATGTGACATCATTTTAGTTAACATTTTCTCATATCTCAGATCATCAAACATTTACATGCAGTAAGGACAGATATGATCAATTTTCGAAAAATAATGACATACAAACTTCTTTTCAATGTTTTTTTGACTTTGTGAGAATCTGTTTGTGCAGATGTTACAACAGATGTTTTAACATTTGCCTTCACAAACTTCACAGTATATTCAAAATTCTTAGAAATAGAAGCAATTTCACTATCATAACGTATACCACAATTATCGGATTTACCAATAGCTATAACATATATCAGAAGCACTCATAGAAAATTTTATGAAACTTAAAGTAGAGGTGATCAATTTCTCCTTCAGTTTACCAATTTCAAAAATCTCTTCTGGAATGTATGACTTCTAGCTTGGTAATTGTTCCTTTCAGATTCCCATTCTCTTTGTTCAAAGAATTAAGAGTGAGTTTCTGAGAGTTACAATCATCCAACAACTTTTGGTACTTATGATCATCAATCCTTATGCCTGCATCATCAACAAACCCATTAAAACAATTCAAATCTGGGTGACTCTGTTTTGATGTTACCATAAATGTTATGACATTAGGTGCAACATCAGAATCTATATCATCCAAATTATCATCTAAAGAATCATCATAATCAATCTTGGTATGAAAAGCAAATTCAACATCTTTTGATTCATCAAATTCATCATCTGATTCATCATTTAAGGTAGTACTAAAATTCAGTTTTTGCATAAGTCTAGTATTGGCACATTAATTTTCATAACGACCATATTTAGAAAATGCATTGAACTGATTTTATATATTAAAGATCATACCTTGGTTTACCTTCACCTTTTTTATAACCTTGGTTGAAATTGACTTTTCCTTCTTTCTGGTAAGGATGTTGATGTGTTGATTTGGATCTTTGGTACATCATAACCTGTAAGTACAGTCCTCCAAGCACGTTCATCAATCGACTTGATATACATGCACATCTTAGGCTTAAAATATGGATAATATGTTCGGGTGCCTAAGTGTAGTGGATATGTGATGTGTTTCCATTGCTAACATAAACTAAAACACACTTTAAGCAAGGATCTAAACCTAGTGTCGTCAGGTATCGGCTCTGATACCAACTGAAAGTGTGCGGGGTGATGGTATCTAGTGTTTAAGTAAAAAACAGAACAATGTTACACTGTATGTTGTGACAATTAGTGTAGCATTAACTCTAACAGAATGTGAAAAGTAAACACAGTACACAGCGGAAGTCTAAAACACTAAAACACAATACGAACACAATGGAATAATTTTTAACATAGATTTTATTAATAACAAAACCTATGCTAAGCCTTACGGCGAAAAGTAACTTAGTTCCTAAGTTATACAAAAAGTGTCGTGTGAAATGTCTCAGCAATTACTTCAACATTCCACAAACAGAAACTACAATCGAGGCAGGTGCCTGAATCCGCAAACAGACTTAAGTGTAAAACACTGTCTAAAGAACTAATCTAATCTGTGATTCACTCTCACTCGATTCAAGACTAGAACTAAGTACACTGGAAGGTGGTATCCCTCAGCGTACGTTAAATGATACAACTACTGGCCATAACTCCTAACTAGGGTTGAACGCTCAAGGAGGTGTTACTCGACTAGTGCATACTTTGAAATGAGAGGCTCTGGCGGTATTTATAGAGAAATACACAGCTTCTAGATCCTTCCATTATGAGATCCTATTTTTTAGGACCTCAACCTCCATGATCTTTCTAGAACATTCTGCCATCTTCCAGGTCGTTCTAAACTGCTCCAAAGCCTTCTAGCACGTTCTCCAACATTCTAGAATCTTCCAGGTTCCAGACTATTGTAGAAGCTTCTAGAATCGTTCCTGAATGTGAGAGCATTTAGTACAACATTTAATGTAACATTGCAGAAAAGACTTAGAATAAATCAAGGAAGGTCAAATTAAGATGTTGTTGATAATGTTAAAGCATTTAAGAGTTAACAACATCTACAAACTTTCTTCTCTTCTGATTCTTCAGAAACTTGAGGTGTTATTTGTCCAGTCAAATTTTTTTTTGACCTGACATAATTTGGATCATGTCTTACCTTGGTCCCAAGTTGAGTCTAAGATTAGAATAAGCCTGAAAAGTCTAGAGTTTTGGGAGGGGTGAATAGAATTTTAAAACTTTTCCTAAAATATTAGAGTAATTATGTTGAATTTAGTGTTCTTGAATAGTACTGTGCTTATCTGAGATCAGCTTAGTACTTCTCAGTTTTAATGTGAGCCTTTACAGTTTATAGTCAACCTTTTGATTATGAATTTTTACTACTATTCTTAGTAACAATTTAACAAATATCAAATAGTAAGTAAATGAACACAAGATTTATAGTGGTTCGACAAATGTCTACATCCACTCTCACAACTCCATTCGTGATGTTTATTAACTCCTTGAGTTTCTTGTGGTTTTAAGTCCCAAGTCTAAGACTTCGATCTTATCGATTACACTTCCAAGTGTATCTTCGATCTACTAGTAATTCTCACAAGTTTACTAGCACACTTGTTTACAAA
Source organism: Galeopsis tetrahit (assembly GCA_963675135.1). Taxonomy (NCBI): domain Eukaryota; kingdom Viridiplantae; phylum Streptophyta; class Magnoliopsida; order Lamiales; family Lamiaceae; genus Galeopsis; species Galeopsis tetrahit. The sequence goes on along the minus strand of OY776133.1, from coordinate 35,999,048 downwards.
AAAAACACAAACTAGAAAGTAAAACTTCTCTTTATTAGCCTTCTGAATCTTTTCTTCAAAACAGTGGCTTCTTCTCTGTGTTGATCTTCTTCAAACTCTGCGAGTTTTCTTGAATTCTTCTAAGACTTGTATTGCTCTTTGAATGCTCTAATTTTCAGAATATCAGTAGTAGCAGTAGTCCTTTCAAGTAGAAGATCTTACGGTATTTATAGAACTTAGTAGGACAGTTAGTAGATTGTGTAACTAACTCCAACTAACTCTTAACCGCTTCTTGTAACTTCTTCTTGTAACCGACTTTTGTAACTTCCAGCAACTAACTTCGATTTGCCTTAAGTCAGTCTTCTCAAAATATATATCTTCAGTTACGTCTTCAACTAATAAGTTTTCCAAACTTATTATTCAACTTCGAGTCAGCACAGTAAAATACTCTTTTTAATTTTTACTGTTCTTATTCTGCTTAAGTACTCACATGACTTCAGTACTTAACTTATTTAGAATACTTCAATCTACTCTTCTTGGTAGTCTTCTTATTCTAGAGTAGTCTTCTGATATTGTAGTCTTCTGAGTCTTTTATTCTGACTTCTAGTCTTCTGATCTAACTAATCTTCCGATATCTAAGTAACTATGCTGATTACAATACAATACAAAACTTACAAATATAAACCTATCAATACTTCATCTGAACTACATACAAAAGAGTATTTCTAAGTCCTATTCTATAAGTTGTCTATACAATTCATCATCAGCTTAGTTCCTAACAGTTATAATATATACACTTATAAGATCAGTAAAATTCAATTCTTTTGACTTCGTAAGATGACTTAGTTAGGATGACTTCTTCCACATATATTATTAACTTTAAGTTCCTTTTTTACCATCAAAACTTATAATCATCAATTAGGACTCGTTTTCAGGATTCATATCCCAACATTTTTGTGTGTAAAAAACTTCTTAATTTCTTATGAATAAAGTTTCTTTTGCCTAATAAAAAAAAAAAGATTCGGGAGAGAATCAAGATTGCTCAGGATCGACAAAAGTCCTATGCAGACTCACGAAGAAAGGACTTGCAATTTGAAGGGGGAGCTGAGATAAAGATACGTTAGACCATTCGAAACATTGGAGCGAGTTGGGGACGTGGCTTATCGAAAATTTAGAAGTCAACAAGGATCTTACATACGAAGAACGACCTATAAGCATCCTCGTAAGAAAAGTTAAAATATTGAGGAATAAAGATATACCCTTAGTTCTAGTGCATTGGAATATGCATGGGGAAGAAGAGGTAACTTGGGAGCGCGAGGGAAAAATTCTAAGCAAGTATCGTACATGCCTAATTTTCGGGTAAAAGGTGGGGAGTGTTGTAATACCCCGTTTTAAAATTTAAATTTGCATTTCATGATTTTTAGAAATTAAAATATTTCTTTAAGTATTAAATGACAAATTCATTGAAATCTTAAAGATATCTGATAGCTTAGTGCTAAGCTAATGCATTGCTAAAACAGCTGCATCAATAATTATTTTGTTGATAACTTACGTTTTTTTAACGTATGAGGATTGACCTGTGCAAAATTGAGTGCACCAAATCTTATTTGGTATGTAGGATGCATATCGGACTTTCCCAAATTTAATTTATTTTACAGATAGAGTACCAAAATTCAAGTATTTTCTTAATTAAATTAAATCAGAAAAAAAAAAAAAAAACAATGACTTCTTATTTAAAAGAAGATTACTTCACACGTCATTCTCCATGATGTCTCTCAAACTCTTTCTCTCATCCCCTTTTCTTCTTAAATTCATTTTTTCTAGAATTTTCTTCTCTCACCCTGTGAAGAATAACAACAAATGGAATGTATTAGTTAGAGTAGTTATTCTAGTTGTAACTTCTAGTTTAATAGTTATAACCTCTCTTGTCAACCTCCTCTTATATAGAGGAGGGATAATCATCTAATTTATTATTCAATTTCATTTACTACTCAGTATGAATTCTTCTCTCAAATTTCTTCTTGTTATGGAATTTCACATGGTATCAGAGCTATGTATCGATTAATTTATGATCGATTAAACAAGTTTGTCTATCTAGGTACGCTTTCGCAATTCGATTTGATGAATTTCTTGTGTCTTTTGAGTTCTATACTCATTTCTTAAACTTGTTGAGTTCTATACTCATTTCTGTCAAATCTTTGATGAGTTTGGATTTCGTGTCTTTTGACTTCTATAACCATTTCTTAAATTTCTTGAGTTCTATACTCATTTCTGCCAAATCTTTGATAGATTTGGATTTCTATCCTATTTTTTTTTCTCTTTTTGAAATTTCTTCTTTACGATTTTATGCTCGTGAGTTTTGGATTCGATTTTATCTTGATTCAAATTCTTCTTTGAGTTTCTTGTTTGATTTTATCTTGATTCAAATTCTTCTTTGAGTTTCTTAAGTTTTATACTCATTTCTTTACGAGCTATATATGCTCGTGAGTTTTATATTCGATTTCATGTTGATTCAAAATCAAATTCCCTAGAGTTTTATACTCAATCTAGTCTTTTATCTTTCGTGTCTATCACGATTCTATCTTCATTTTTTTTTTTTTGGAATATTGGTGGACTTCTTACTACTAATTTAATGCATGAGTTGTATCATTTTACTACTATCTACCGCATCTTTCCAAGAGCAAAAAAGGAGCATTATCTATCTGGTTTGATGTTTTTTTGAAGAACAAGTTCAAGATGAAATTGCTTACCATCCATGTCCATCTTGTGGGAGGGTGTGAAGAATAACAACAAATGGAATGTATTAGTTAGAGTAGTTATTCTAGTTGTAACTTCTAGTTTAGTAGTTATAACCTCTCTTTGTAAACCTCCTCTTACATAGAAGAAGGATAATCATCTAATTCATTATTCAATTTCATTTACTACTCAATATGAATTATTCTCCCAATATGCATTCTATCAAATTTCTTCTTGTTATGGAATTTCACACACCCATTTCCTACCATTTCTATCAAAAAAAATAAAATAATATGGAATCTCCCCCACCAACGTCATTCCTCTTTTGAGAGCCTTCAATTTTCACTGTCATTAAGAATCAGGACCTTTTTTCTTAAATGGATTTTTAAGAAATAAATCTATTTTCTTTTTAGCTATGTATTTTGGTTTTTTTTGTTATTTTCTTATAATTCTTATTTTGTGGTTACTGAATCATTTTTAATTGAAGCATTAAAATTAAAATGTCTTATGATTTTTGGTGGACCTGTGGTTGAGATTTGTGTTGGTTTTCTATTAATCTTATGCGATTTGCATACGTTGTGACTTATATTTGGATTGCATGTGTATTGGACTTTGATTTGAGTCCTTTTTTCTACTGTACACCTTTCCTTATGGTACTGGTTATTTTGGTTATATTTTGTTATTTTACTAATATATGTGTATTGTGGTAGCTTAAAATCCATTTTTGTCATGTTATTTTCGAAATTAGTTTAGAACTTTTTTTCAATATTTTTAGCTCAAACCTTTTTTCCTTTGAGGCAGAGGTGAAAAACACCCTGTTTTTTTGTCGAAGTATAAAATTTCTCTCACACAGCTCCGTTCATTTTTTGGACTGATTTTCGACAATTGACAATGTTCACTTACCGTGTCTTAGCTTTCATTAGAATTATATCTAGATATGTTTGGATTTATTGTGAGGTTTATCTCAAATCTCTAAGACCATATGAGTTCAACTCGTCTGGTAGGATCAGGTAGATTCTAGTCTGCTAATGTACTCGTCTGTTGGGCGGATCAGATGAGTCACTTAACTGATAGAAGTCTTCTGATAGACTCAGCTCAGACCCGATCAGATGAGATGGTGTTGCTAAGAATCAGACGAGATGAGAAGACTAAACGGGTCAGATCAGATCAGACGAGTTCTGTTTGGAGAGTTAATTTTTGGCTAAGTGTTGGTCATCAGAAGAGTAGAACAAGAAGAGGGAGGTCTTCTGGTCAATCTTCTGATGATGTCGTCTGTTTGCAAAAAAACAAGTGAAGGGCAAGGAAGTCATTTCAGATTGAGTCACGCTGAAAGTGTGAGTTTGTTAGATGGTTGTAATAGAATCCAGCTGGCAACTAAGCACACTTTCAACACACGCTGCAATCACCATTGACATCTATAAGTACCCATTACTTGTAATTTGTAATTTTTTACGCCTACGAGCATTCGTTCTTGAGAGTTGAGAGTTCACGAGTGAAGTGAGGATAAATTCCCTTTCCGAGTAATGAGTGTGTAAACATCTCTTATATTAATCAAGATTGAAGTCGTGAGTCCAGTGGATGTAGATCACATTGATCGAACCACTTAAATCTGCTTGTGCTCTGTTTTCTATTTTCGCTTTATATTTGTGAATTGCTATTCTTTGTTGGATATAATTGGTGGTTGATTGTTTTACTTGTGATTGGAGACGTCTAATTATCACGACATTTATATTATATTTTGAGTTAATTCTAAATAAATACACCACCTTTAGTCTCAATTACACATTTTTTTCTCCGATCAACAATTGATGATATGGGTTGCCGGAGTTTTCCACGTCACACATATTTTTTTTTTATTTTTTTTATTTTCCACATCAAATTACACTTTATAAAAATAAAAATAAAATTTCCGCTTCTCAAACTCAATTTCTTCTTCTGCGCGTATTTATCACTTCAAGTTCTTCCCTTTTAACTCTAAAAATCAAAATTATAAAACCCTAACACTAAAAATCACAAAAAAAAGAATTTTTTTTTTTTTGTCAAGAATCTTGAAAAAATTTCTAGGTACTACAAGTTGTCCTCGTGCAAAGGACCCAAACTTCAAAAGACTAGATAAATTGCATGTAAGATTGTGTCATTTATACTGATTTTTCAAAAAAGGTTGTCCCTTGCAAAAGACACAAACTTCAAAAAAGACTAGAGAAATTGCATGTAAAATTGTTTTTATGGTCATTTACACTGATTTTTTGGGCACACATATATAGTGATTTAAAATGTCATGTTATTTCTTAAAAAAAAAAAAATTGTCATGGGTGTATTGATTTACAAAACATCTGACACTCTATTTATACGAGGGTAAGTTTCTTATTTTATTAAATATTTGTATATTTCTCATAACTATTTGTTATATTCATTCTTCGTGGCGCTAAGGGATATAATTGATTTGTTATTTTTATAACATGAAACTAGTTGAACAAAACAATAAAATTATTCAATAATTGAAGAATTCCTGAAGAAATAGAAAATTTATCATGGTGATGGATTAAATGCTTGATTTTTTTTTTTTTTTAGATTTTTAGGGTTAGAAGAGAAGAATTTGATTGAGTTTGAGAATACGAAGAATTTGATTGAGTTTGAGAAGAAGAACAACTCTATTGAATTTCAGAAGTGGAGAAGACGCCCAAGAAGCGAGAGTTTTATTTTTATTTTTATAAAGTTTTATTTTTATTTATATAATTTGTAATTTGATGTGGAAAATAAAAAAGAATATGTGTAATCTGATGTGGTAAGCTCCGACAAACCACATCATCAATTGTTGGCCGAAAAAAAAAGTGTATCTAATTGCAACACAATGAAAGGTTGAAGTTTTTTACAATAATCGTAAAAGTCGTAATTAAATTGATACTGAAACTAAAGGTGGTGTATTTATTTAGAATTAACCCTTAAAAAAATTACATATATCATTTAATATGCACAATATATTTATTTTTGCACTAATTAATGTAATATGTTTTAATAAAATCAATTAAAAAAAATAATGTTAAATATATATATATATATATATATATATTAATGTAATGTGATTTATTAGAAATATTTAAAAAAAATATTGAAAAAAAAAAACTAAAAACATTTTATTTCCTAATTCTAATTTTATTGGTAGAAGTTGAGATATTATATATTTTTCTTATCTATATTTTGATTTTAGGACGTTTAAAATTTAGCTTATTGATTTGATTGCATAATTAAGAAATAAATTTCCATAATTTAAATAAGAGTTGGTCTCCTATGCACAGTGTGCACATGCACACTAATGCACAGGGCAATCCTTATCAATTCAGAAAAACGAAAATAAATAATAAGATGGCTGTTGGTCCAATGGTTATAACAAGTGAAGATAGGTATAACTGTATAAGGTCACAAGTTTGAAACTTGTGATCTTCTTTTTTAATTAAAATAATTTTAACTTTTCAATTAAAATATCTACCACTTTTTAATAATAAAAATTACACTTTTCAATTAAATTTAATTAAAATAATTTTAACTTTTCAATTAAAATATCTACCACTTTTCAATAATAAAAATTACACTTTTCAATTAAAATATCTACCACTTTTCAATAATAAAAATTACACTTTTCAATTAAAATATCTACCACTTTTTCAATAATAAAAATTACACTTTTCAGTTAAAATATCTACCACTTTTCAATAATAAAAATTACACTTTTTAGTTAATATCTACCACTTTTCAATAATAAAAATTACACTTTTAAGTTAAAATATCTACCACTTTTCAATAATAAAAATTACACTTTTTAGTTAAAATATCTACCACTTTTCAATAATAAATTTACCACTTTTCAATAACAAAAATTCCCATTTTTCAATAATAAAATTTCCACTTTTCAATAACAAAATTATCACTTTTAAAAAATAAATAAATAATTCATATTCCCTCTTTCCTTCCACTCAGAAGCTCCTTGAAAAGTCTGCCATTGAAAAGTGATGATGTGTTGGAAACAAACAACAAAATATACAATGAATGGAGTATCATAAATGCCCTAAACAAAATCGTTCTGTACAAAAAGAAATTAAAAAAACAGAATGAAAGAAACTACATAAAAAAAAAAAGCAAAAACACTCACCTCCTTTGATGCTTCGGCGACGCTCTCCGGTGCGACGGCAGTAGGAGCGGCGGCTGAAGGAGCACTCGCCTCCTTCGATGCTTCGGCGACGCTCTCCGGTGCGACGGCAGTAGGAGCGGCGGCGGAAGGAGCGACAATCGCAACAATAAAAGCACTACCACCAGATCTGACGACGTTGATGAATATGAGATCATTGGTCTAGTTTATACTTTGAACGGTTGCGGAGGAGAAGAGAGGAGAAGGGGGGAAGAATTTGTAGAAAAAACGGTCAAAAAAGCGTGTGCATAGAAAATTGATCTGTGCACAGTGTGCATTTAAGATTTTCCCTTTAAATAAATATAAATAATTGATTACAAAATTTCAATTGAAAATAAACAGCTTTTCTCTACCAATTTCAAACAATCGAGATCATCTCCATTGAAATTACAACCGAGATCATATTAAAAAAATTAAAAAAAATTAATTCACTGAAATTACAAATATTAGAGAAATTACCAAAATTAAGAATGAAATGGTGACAAAGACTGCTAAAATGTTTGCAAATCTACGATATGGAATATTATTAAATTATATTATTCTCTTTCCCTTTTAGAGCACAAGATGTATTATAAATTAACTTTAAAATTAGCCGCCAATCTGGAATATTCATTCTGCAATTTCTTTTTCTTATTATTGTAATGATTGTTATAACACTCATTGCAACACTAACTTAATTACAGAATATCAGAATACGAACAACGGAAGACTTTAAAGAATGAAAACATAAGGATACACAAAATAACTTTTACATAGATTTTAATTTAAAATTTATGTGTGAGCCTCATGAGTCATGATTAAACTTTCACTAAACGATGAGTGAATACAAATGGTGTGTGAACAAATATTCACAACGTAAATAAGACTTCAATAATCTATCTAGTCTAAAGATGGCTTAAGTGTAAAACACTACCAAAAACTAATCTAATTCTATAATCTCTCTATCTGTAGAAGTGTAGAAAAGTCTATGTTGTACATAAAGTTTGGACTCTTCGATACAACGATAAGAACATGTCAATGACAATTAATTCTTAACAGGATCAACACTAGTTTAGTAATTAAAGAACGACACTTCGTTGGATGATTTGATGAGCACGGTTCTGGCCTATTTATAGGCGTGGAAATGGAGTCGAGCACCTTCATCTATGATCTCCTAAAAAGTCGGATCTCATTCCTTCTTTTTCTCCCACTCGTCTTCTAGGTTCTTCCAGCCAATTCTGGACGTTTCTCCATACAACCGCATGATCTGCATCATTCTACAACCTTTCAAAAACTTCCAGTCTGAAATCTTCAACCTGCGATGTTACAACTTCCAAAGCAGCATCATCTAAACCATAGAAATTTAGAATTAGAAAAAATAAGAATGGTCGAATTAAGATGTTGCAGCCTTATGTGATAACATCACCAAGTCTTTAACATCAACAATCTCCCCCAATTTGACATTTCTACTACATAACACCTAATGTACATATTTAAACATATATATACCAGTTTTATGTACATGTTAGAGCATTAGCATCATATCCATGTACTAATCAAGTCAAACACTTGTTATAGCATATGATCAAATCGAGACAGAAACAAGAAAATATCCAAGACTAAGTGACATTAGTACTCTGAATAATAAATATAACCCTTGTCTTTGTAATATCTTCTAAAAAATAAAGTGAGTAAGTAATATACTCATTTAACACAACCCGTTTCAAAGTAAAAACAATCAAAGCTAAACGGATTAATGAAACAAGTTGTAATCAGGTGCATCATCGGCCATGGAGGTATCATCTTCCTTAGTTGCTTCAGTTGTTACAACAACAGGAGTAGCAATCGGAGCGATTTCAGTGGGAGTGGTGATTTTAGGTATGATTTCGGGTTCAGTGGGGTTTTGGATTTGAGGATTTTGTGGTGTAGAGGAAGTGGATGGATTTTGAGTAGGGGTTTGAGTAGGAAAATTCAGTGGAACATCTCCAACAAAAATCTGAGGCATGGGCATCGAATTTAGGAGATTGGAAGAAATGTTTTGAATTACACATGTGAATTCCTCTATTGTAGCGTTTTGAGGAATCACTACAGTAGTCGGAGCAACTAATGGTGGTGGTGGTGCGGTCGTGATTGATGCAGTAACCGGTGCAATATTGTTGGCGGTTTGATCGGAGCTTTGGTTGGACGCCATTGATGCGAGTAAGTGTAGTGGGTTCGAAGATGATGATGGAGAGGTTGTGTTTTCAGGGTGAGATGAGGAGTTTCCCTTCTGCCATTTAAATCCCTTCAACACAATAATTAAAGCACATGAAAGTGGACACAAAAATCGAAACAAGCAATTGCAATTTGAATTTTTGGAAAAAGTTCAGCACACAAAATTTGACTTACACTAATGAATTAAACACAAACTCACGAGTAGAGTATAGGGTTGGAAGTTATTAAAAATATCCCACTACTTTAGAAAATTCTAGAATAAAAATGTGCATGATAGGAATGTTGTGTAGCTTAATAAATTCAAGCGGAAGACTATACAATATAAGAAACACGAGTTTTTTTTTAACCATGTTTTTGCCTTACTCGTGTATCTCCCACATTTCTAAGCCAAACATGAAATTGACTAAAGCATTACAAAAGTAATTTATTGTGTATGTGATGTGACGTCTTAAACACTTTAATTTTAGATTTAAGGTATATATGTGTGTGTATATTTTTATACGTATCTATATATGTGACACTTCCAAATAGCAATAAGTTTAGAACATTCCTATTCATTTTCGTCACACATCAAATAGTTATGAAACTAGTCGAAATCACATAAAAATGCACGTTGGAGAAAAATAATTAAGTTAATTCTATGCACCTTTAAAATAGATAATAAAAATGTTTCAAACACACCTATAAATCCAATTTGTTTATTCTAAAAAATATTAAATGTTGATTTAACAATTGATTCACAAAGTAATTCATTAAACTCATTACCTACTCAAACCATCCAAAATGACCGCCCGTAGCAAGTTATTTATCATAATTCATAAATTATAGACATATTGGAAAATTATAAATTTTATAGAGTAGACTCTTAACAAATATATGTACATACCATAAATTTGTCATTTGAAAATAACTTGTAGAATATTACTTATGAATTTTGTAAAACCATTGAAAACAGGACCCCAAAACGAACTGTGTCAAATGATCTTCTAGAATTTAGTAAAACTTTTTTTTTTGTTGCTTATAAAAATGTAAGACCAGATCCTACAAAACAATAAGACCAGTCTACTTCCTTGAAAAACTTGAAAAACGATATTTGTTAGAAAAATCATTAAAAATGTAAGGGTTAATTTTAAATTAATTTACGAACTTTAGATTAAATATCAGTTTAATTACGACCTTTTAAATTATAATGAAAAAGTTTGTCTGGTAGGTGATGATGTGTCTCACCAAAACTTGTGTTCCATGTTGTATGCAATTTAGAAAAATTGTCCACTCCATAATATATTTAAAAAAAATTAAAATAAATCTGTAATTAAATAAACAATTATAGATATATTTTTACTAATACTTTTAAAATTAATGTCTCAAACAAAACAAAATAAATATTATCTGTAACTTATAAAATTAATATACTATCAAATAAAATAAATAAATTTCTCCGCCTTATAACCACCGCCCTATCCCACGTATCATCCTCCTCAACCCCCACTACACACCATAATAACCAGTTCTGCATAAAAAAAATAAAAAATTCCTCGGTAAAGATTGATTGGAAGCAGAAATTTAAATAATATTGAAATGGCGCAGGGTTGAACGGTTATTAAAACTTGTGCCAATACAAAAAGTTAAACCTAGGTTTGCTCCATACACAGTAAAATTGAAGGTCTGCCCCCACACACAGCAATATTGAAGGTCTGCCCACACAGTCATCAAATCCGATAAAAATATAATTCTTAAGGTTTTAGAGGTGTTACCACTTTTACTCAAATTGTTTTCTTCCTATATCCCTATTAATTAAGTCATACGTACATGTAATCAACACATTTATTTATATTACATATAAAAAATTATAAAATTATTTTTAAAAATTTTACTTATTATTACATTTTTATATTCACTTATTTGTAAATGATATTGCAAAACGACGAAGAGGAGCATTTTTTTGTGTAATAGGGTGACAATTTGAAAGAGTCAGCCTTGATATGCAAACATATAATTTGATGGGTCTAATAATAATATAGTCCATTATAGAGGCCCATGACATGATACCATACACTTTTTATTTTTCACTGTTTAATTTTTTTTCTTCTTACAAAACGAAACCAATTTATTACTCAAAACATGGACAAACGTCATCAGTAAGCTTTGTGAAAGTTCAACTTATATGAGGACTGATGAAATAACAACACCTAGAAATGTAAAATAAGTTCGTGGAAGTTGGAAATATCAAATTGGTGTCGCCTAGTAAGTTGTCTAAAATTATTTTTTTATTTTATTATAATTTTCAAACAATAGATACTAAACACTAATTTAACAAAACATAAAAATTGTAAAGAGGTATCTTAAAAAATTAAAACTTACAAAAATAATGTCAAATTTTTTATAAATGTCCTTTTCATCCAATTTTCACCCCTTAAATGATAAACTTTTATTAAAAAAAAGTTATATATCATGGCAAAGTCACGTATTTTGATCAGAACAATATTAATTCCACTTTAAAAAATGTGTTTGTTTGCTCGAATCGAACTTTGACGCTCGAAAATCACTAGACGGACAGTAGTCGACAACTAGCGCCTAAGCACCGACTTTTGCAACATAGAGATTAAAATACCAATACGACGTATCCCAATAGTTAAAAAATGAGGATTTAAACATAAAATTTTATAACTTAAGTATATATAATTTAATTTCGACATGATTTATAGTAAAAGCTTCATAGTACTACAGTTACAAAATTCTTCTTGTAGATATTTTTAGAATTTGAACACTTACGCATATGCTATCCTATAGGAATAGAGTTTAATTCATTTTATGAATGGAGTAAAACAATAAAAGAGATTTTATTAAATAAGTGATGATAATAATAATAATAACAAATTATATTAAATTCAAAATTCGAGTATTTTTTTAATTAAATGAAACCAGAAAAAAAAAAAAAAAAAAAGACAGAAGCTTCTTATTTATAAGGAGAGAGGAATGTGAGTCACTTCTCATTTACTTCACACATCATCCACCTCTAAATTCTCTCATACTCCGCCATTGCTGAACGATTGAGAGAGTGAAAATCTCTTCTATTTTCACTGAGCCAGGTATTCTGACTTTTTGTTATTTTCTTATGATTCTGTGATTACTGAATCGTTTTTAATTGAAGCATTAAAATGTGTGTTGTGGTTGAGATTTGTATTGTTTTCTGTTAATTTTGTGGGATTTGGGCTTATATATATTTGGATTACATATATGGTATTGGTCATTGCATGTGTCATTTGAGTCTATCCCTTCTCTTAGGATTATGGATGTTTAAAATAGGTTGATCTCTTATAGTACTAGTTATTTCCTTGTGGGCTATGGATGTTTAAAATAGGTTGGAAGGTCTTTTGAGGCTAATATATATATACTGTGTGGTAGTTTAAAATTCATTTTTGTCATTGCATGTTATTTTCGAAATTAGTTTAGATTTTTTTAAGCTTTTCCAGATCGAGTTTTTTATCCTGTTTTTATGTGATTTTTGTGAGTCGAAGTATAAATTTTCTCTCACACAGCTCGCTTGTTTTTTTGTTCTCCCTTCTCATTTACTTCACACATCATCCCTAAGTCTCTCAAACTCATTTTATCACAGAATTCGTTTTCTCTCCCTCATCTTCATCTCTTACCATTTCTCCAAAAAAAATTAAATAAAAAAAAAAATCTTCTCAACCAATATCCATTCTTTTGAGAACCTTCAATTTTCACGTCTGAATTACTTTCTTCTTAAATGAGGTTTTAAAAAATAAATCTATTTTCTTTTTAACGATTTATTTTGGATTTTGTTTTTGTTCTTTTTTAATTCTTGTTTTGTGGTTACTAAATTATTTTTAATTGAAGCATTAAAATGTCTTAGGTTGGGATGGATTGCATGTGGTATTGATAATTGCATGTGTAATTTGAGTCATTTTTTCTACTGGTTATTTCTTATGGTGGGCTATGAATGTTTAAAATAGATTGGGAGGTCTTTTGAAGCTAATATATGTGTATTGTGATAGCTTAAAATCAATTTTTGTCATTACATGTTATTCTCGAAATTAGTTTAGACCTTTTTCAATATTTTTAACTCAAACCCTTTTACTCATTGAGTTTTTTGAACCCTAAAATACAAATTTTTTTTAGAGGTGTTTCTGATTTTATGTGATTTTTGCTTTGAGGCACTATACAGAAGTGAAAAACGCCCTGTTTTTGTTTTTGGATCGAAGTATAAAATTTCTCTCACACAGAGCTTCATTTTTTTGGACTGATTTTCGGTGTTCACTTACTATGTCTTAGCTTTCATGAGAATTTTATCTAGATATGTTTAGATTTATATTATATTTTTAATGAATTTTCTAAGAAAACAGTGTTTTCCTAAAGGAAGTAGAATGTTTTGATGCTCAAAGGAAATGCATGCTTAAATTGAAATGTGTAAGATTAAAATATGATGTTTTTATGAATATTACTACTGGTCCTTATTATTTTGTAGGATTTGGTCTTACATTTTTATAAGAAACAAATTTTTTTTACTAAATTCTAGAAGCTTACTTGACACAATCCGTTTTCGGGTGCTGTTTTCAACGGTTTTACAAAATTAATAAGTACTATTTTACAAGATATTTTCAAATGACAAATTTATGGTATATACCTATATTTGTTATGAGTATACTGTATAAAATTTATAATTTTCTAACATGTCAATAATTTATGATAAATAAATTACTACATGATGTCATTTTGGATGGTTTAACGTAGGTAATGAGTTTAATGAATTGCTTTGTGAATCATTGTTAAATGAAAATTTAATTTTTTTTTCAAGAATAAATAAATTGGACTTATAGGTGTGTTTGAAACATTTTTTTACCCATTTTAAAGGTGCATAGAATTAACTTAATTATTTTTCTTCAATGTGCATTTTCATGTGATTTCGACTAGTTTCATAACTAGAATTGCCCATTAGATGTGTGACGAAAATGAATAGGAATGTTCTAAACTTATTTTTATTTGGAAGTGTCACCTATATAGATACGTATAAAAATACACCGGGTTTTGGTGGCGCTACACAACATTCCTATCATGCACATTTATATTTTAGAATTTTCTAAAGTAGTACTGGGATATTTTTAATAACTTCCAATCCTATACTCTATAAAATCTACTCGTGAGCCTGTGTTTAATTCATCAGTGTAAGTCGAATTTTGTGTGTTCAATTTTTTCCAGAAATTCATATTGCAATTGCTTATTTCGATTTTTGTCTCCACTTTCTTGTGCTCTAATTATTGTGTTGAAGGGATTTAAATTACAGAGAAGGGAAACTCCTCACCTTCTTCATTTGACGCTGAAAACACTCCCTCTCCATCATCATCTTCGAACCCACTGCACTTACTCGCATCAATGGCGTCCAACCAAAGCTCCGATCAAACCGACAACAATGCTGCACTGGTTACTGCATCAATCACGACCGCACCACCACCACGACTAGTTGCTCCGATTACTGCAATAATTCCTCAAAACGCTACAATAGAAGAATCCACACAGGTAATTGAAAACATCTCCTCAAATCTCCAAAATTCGATGCCCATGTCTCAGATTTTTGTTGAAGATGTTCCTCTGAATTATCCTACTCAAAATCCATCCACTGCCTATACACCACAAAATACCCAAATCCAAAACCCTATTGAACCCGAAATCATACCTAATACTACCACTTCCACAGAAATAACATTGATTGCTACTTCTCTTGCTATAACAACTGAAGCAACTATGGAAGATGATACCTCCATGGCCGCACCACCACCACCACTAGTTGCTCCAACTACTGTAGTGATTCCTCAAAACGCTACAATAGAGGAATTCACACAGGTAATTCAAAACATCTTCTCCAATCTCCTAAATTCGATGCCCATGCCTCAGATTTTAGTTGGAGATGTTCCTCTAAATCCCCAAATCCAAAACCCTATTGAACCCGAAATGGCTCTGATTGCTACTCATGTTGCTGTAACAATTGAAGCAACTAATGAAGATGATACCACCATGGCCGCACCACCACCACCACCACCACCACTGGTTGCTCCGATTACTGTAGTGATTCCTCAAAACACTACAATAGAGGAATGCACACGGGTAATTCAAAACATCTCCTCCAATCTCCTAAATTCGATGCAGATGCCTCAGATTTTTTTTGGAGATGTTCCTCTGAATTTTGCTACTTAAAATCCATCCACTGCATATACACCACGAAATCCCTAAATCCAAAACCCCCGAAATCATACCTAAAACTACCACTCCCACTAAAATCGTTTTGATTGCTACTCATGTTGCTGTAAAAACTGAAGCAACTAAGGAAGATGATACCTCCATGGCTGATGCTACACCTGATTATAACTTGTTTCATTATTCCTTTTAACTTTGATTGTTTTTACTTTGAAACATGTTGTGTTAAATGAGTATATCACTTACTCACTTTATTTTTTAGAAGATATTACAAGGACAAGGGTTCTATTTAGTATTCAGAGTACTAATGTCACTTAGTCTTGGATATTTTCTTATTTCTGTCTCTATTTGATCATATGCTACAACAGGTGTTGACTTGATTAGTACATAGATATGATGGTAATTGTGAGAATTATATTTAATCGTCGTTAATGAGATAATAAGAGTGGTCCACTAGGGATTACAAGCGAGATACACAAGGAAATAGATAAACAAGAACATAAATATAAACCATAAATAAAAGATTACCACCTATAATATATTATACTATTCATATAATATTCTCTAATACTACCTATAATATAGGCCAAATTATCAATTTTAGCCCATACTTTTCACTTTTTATAAAATTTAGCACATATTTTTCATTTTAAACAAATTATACCTATACTTTTCATTTTTCCTCCAATCTAGCACATACTTTTTTCTTAACCAAATTACACTCATACTTTTTATTTTTTATCAAATTTAACACATACGTTTTTACTCTTATCTAAATTATACCCATAATTTTTATAAATATAATTAATTAATAAATATACCTTACTTTATAAAAAAATTCTAAAATTATAGTATAGTAATTAATAGTATTTTTTAATCTAGAAAATATAAAAAAATAAAAATTATTTAAAGAATATCAAAGCATTATTTAAAAAAAAATTATACTCCCTCCATTCACCAAAAGTATGTTCGGTGGAGGGAGTACAATTTATTACAATTACTATATTTTTTATATATATTTTGTAAATCTATTTTTAATTCAATAGTTTTAGATAATTTCAATTCTGAATTATTTTTAAAATTTAAAATTTGTAAATTTTTAATTAATTTTTTTGATTTAAACATATTTAAGATATTTTTTTTATTTTTAATTATTAGATATTTTTTATATTTTTTTTTGGTATTTTAAATTAATTGATAAAAATATGTGCTAAAATTTGTAAAACATAAAAAGTATGTACTACATTTTATTAAAAATGAAAAGTATGGGTATGAAAGAAAAAGTTTGTGCTAAATTTAATAACAAAATGTAAAGTATGGGTATAATTTATTTAAAAAGAAAAGTATGTGCTAGATTTAGTAAAAAGTGAAAAGTATGGGCTAAAATTGATTATTTAGTCATTATATTATACTTTTCCTATAATATATTATTCTATTATATTCTCTAACACCCCTGGTCAAGCGAAGCTGGAAATGTAAATGAACACGAGCTTGGTACGCAACAATCTGAAGCGAGTTTGAGATAGAAGCTTTGTTGTGAATACATCCGTAAAATAATGCACTTTTGTTGTCATAGAGTAGGAGAAATAACGGAAATTCAGAATCATAAAATAGGACATGTCAAGGCGCATAAAAGCGGGAAGCAAATGGATCGAAACACCGAAATCCTTTGAAGGACGAACGATGATAAAAAATTAGGAAAAAATTGAGGTGGTGACGAGGGATGCCTGCTCGTCGAGGACGCCAAAAAAAATTGAGAAGAAAGGGGAAGGGGCAAGGCTTCGAAGGGGGATACCAGCCCGTCGGAGACGCCGAAAAAATAGGAAGGGGAAGAGAAGGGTTTCAGTGTATTAGGCTGATACCTATGTGAAAATTATATTCAATCACCGTTAATGAGATGATAAGAGTGGTCCACTATATATAGGGATTACAAGTGAGATACACAAAGAAATAGATAAATAAGAAAATAAATATAAAATATAAATAAAAGATTACTACCTATAATATATTATACTATTCCTATAATATATTGTTTTATAATATTCTCTAATACTACCTATAATATATTATACTTTTTCTATAATATATTATTCTATTATATTCTCTAATAGCAATGCTCTAGCATGTACATAAAACTGGTATATATATGTTTACATATGTACATTAGGTGTGCTGTAGTAGAAAAGTCAAATTGGGGCAGATTGTTGATGTTAAAGACTTGGTGATGTTATCAAAGATGTTATCACACAAGGTTGCAACATCTTAATTAGACCTTTCTTATTTTTTTTAAGTCTAAATTTATATGTTTTAGATGATGCTGCTTTGGATGTTGTAACATCGCAGGTTGAAGATTTTAGACTGGAAGTTTCTAAAAGGTTGCAGAATGATGTAGATCATGCGGTTGCATGGAGAAACTTCCAGAATTGGCTGGAAGAACCTAAAAGACGAGTGGGAGAAAAAGAAGGAACGAGATCCTACTTTTTAGGAGATCATGGATGAAGGTTCTAGGCTCCATTTCCATGCCTATAAATAGGCCAGAACCGTGCTCTTCAAATCATCCAACGAAGTGCCATTCTTTAATTACTAAACTAGTGTTGATCCTGTTAAGAATTAATTGTCATTGACATGTTTTTGTCGTTGTACCGAAGAGTCCAAACTTTATGTACAACATAAACTTTTCTACACTTCTACAGATAGAGAGATCATATAGTTATATTAGTTTTTGGGAATATTTTACACTTAAGCCATTTTAGACTAGATAGATTATCGAAGTCTTATTTCCGTTGTGAATATTTATTCACATACCATTTGTATTCTCTCATCGTTTAGTGAAAGTTTAGTCATGACTCATGAGACTCACACATAGCTTTTAAATTAAAATCTATGTAAAAGTTATTTCGTGTGTCTTTGTGTTTTCATTCTTTAAAGTCTTCCGTTGTTCGTATTCTGATATTCTGTAATTGAGTCAGTGCTGCATTGAGTGTTATAACATTTAGTGTAAACTACTAGGATGATTTGTCTACTCTTTTAATGTAAATTTGCATGTGTGACAACTTTATTTCCAATTATCATTTCTTCTTATGTTAAAGTGTTTAAGACGTCACATTACATACACAATAAATTACTTTTGTAATACTTTTGTCAATTTATGTTTGGCTTAGAAATGTGGGCGACACACGAGTTATGCACAAGCATGGTTAGCCACTTAAAAAGAAAAAATCTAGCGTTTCTTATATTGTAAACTCTTCCGCTTGAATTTATTAAGTGTAAGGATGTTATTTCAAACAGCAAATGCCTTTTCAAAATCTGTGGCGTCCGCTAGATTTTGGTGGCGCTACACAACATTCATATCATGCACATTTTTATTCTAGAATTTTCTAAAGTAGTGGGATATTTTTAATAACATCCAATCCTATACTCTATAAAATCTACTCGTGAGCTTGTGTTTAATTCATCAGTGTAAGTCGAATTTTGTGTGTTGAAATTTTTCCAGAAATTCATATTGCAATTGCTTATTTCGATTTTTGCGTCCACTTTCTTGTGCTCTAATTATTGTGTTGAAGGGATATAAATTACAAAGAAGGGAAACTCCTCATCTCCTTCATCTCGCGCTGAAAACACTCCCTCTCCATCATCATCTTCGAACCCACTGTACTTACTCGCATCAATGTCGTCCAACCAATGCTCCGATCAAACTGCTAACAATGCTGCACCAGTTACTGCATCAATCACGACCGCACCACCACCACCACTAGTAGTTGCTCCGATTATTGTAGTGATTTCTCAAAACGCTACAATAGAGGAATTCACACAGGTAATTCAAAACCTCTCCTCTAATCTCCTAAATTCGATGCCCATGCCTCAGATTTTTGTTGGAGATGTTCCTCTGAATTTTCCTACTCAAAATCCATCCACTACCTATACACCACAAAATTCCCAAATCCAAAACCCTACTTAACCATAAATCATACCTAAAATCGGACCTCCCACTTAAACTGCTCTGATTCCTACTCGTGTTGATGTAACAACTGAAACAACTAGGGAATATTATACCTCCATGGCCGATGTTGCACCTGATTATAACTTGTTTCATTATTCCTTTTAGCTTTGATTGTTTTTACCTTGAAACAGGGTTCTATTTAGTATTCAGAGTACTAATGTCACTTAGTCTTGGATATTTTCTTATTTCTGTCTCTATTTTGATCATATGCTACAACAACAACAGGTGTGTTGTAATAGAAATGTCAAATTGGAGGAGATTGTTGATGTTAAAGACTTGGTGATGTTATCAAAGATGTTATCACACAAAGCTGAAACATCTTAATTTGACCTTTCTTATTTTTCCTGGAGTATAAATTTCTATGTTCTAGCTGATGCTGCTTTGGATGCTGTAACATCGCAAGTTGAAGATCTAGAAGATTCTACACGGTTCCAGACTGTAGGGTTCTGGAAGGTTGTAGAATGATGTAGATCATGTGGTTGCATGGAGAAATGTCCAGAATTGGCTGGAAGAACCTAGAAGACGGGTGGGAGAAAAAGAAAATGATATCCTACTTTTTAGGAGATCATGGATGAAGGTTCTAGGCTCCATTTCCACGCATATAAATAGGCAAGAATCGTGCTCATCAAATCATCCAACGAAGTGTCATTCTTTAATTACTAAACTAATGTTGATCTTGTTAAGAATTAATTGCCATTGGCATGTTCTTGTCTGTACAACATATACTTTTTTACACTTCTATAGATTGAGAGATCATAGAGTTATATTAGTTTTTGGTAGTGTTTTACACTTAAGCCATATTTAGACTAGATAGATTATTGAAGTCTTATTTCCGTTGTGAATATTTGCTCACACACCATTTGTATTCACTCATCGTTTAGTGAAAGTTTAGCCACGAGGTTCACACATAGATTTTAAATTAAATCTATGTAAAAGTTATTTTGTGTGTCGTTGTGTTTTCATTTTTTAAAGTCTTCCGTTGTTCGTATTCTGATATTCTGTAATTGAGTCAGTGTTGCAATGAGTGTTATAAGAGTGTTATAACATTTAGTGTAGCATCAGTCTTGTTTTACTTAACACACACGCTTTCATCTATTCAATTTAATAATTAATTAAAGAAATTTATAATAATCATTACAATAATAAGGAAAAGAAAACACAGAATGAATATTCCAGATTGGCAACTAATTTTAAAGTAAATTTATAATACATCTTATGCTCTTAAAATGGAATGAGATAATATCTTTATATCATATATCTCAACCCTACATTCTTATTTTTATTCTATATAAATCTCAATATCTTTCATTTCAACAATTCTAATTTAGTTTATTTTTAATTGTAATTTTGTAATCAATTATTTATATTTATTTAAATTATGAAAATTTATTTCTTAATTATACAATCATATCAATAAGCTAATTTTTAAACGTCCATATATATATATATATATATATATATATATATATATATATATTGATGCGTAAAAAAAGAACTCACAACGATTAGTAATCTCACACCTGGGATTCGACGATCACATGCTGGATTATAGTTGAGCTCTTCGTGTCCAAAAGGTCGAAAAAAACCCGCCGGAGAGATCTCCTGCGCGGGTCCTCCGACACTCAAGTCAGAACCGGCGATCTCAAGGAAAAAGTAAAGGGCAATCTATATCGGAGAAAGTCCCTCAATAATATCAGTGGAATGTTCCTGTTTCTCAGGAGTAATTCAAGTGTGTTTTAGTTTATATCAGTGCGCCGGAAAGTATGTCAGGGAACTTTCCGGTGGATAAGTGTATCAGAATAGTAAGTTTCTGGTTATGTAGCTAGATATAGAGCTGTTATTCGAGCCGAGTCGAGCCGAGTATTTGAGGTTTGAGCTCGACTCGAGCTCTTATCGAGCCGAGCCGAGCTCGACTCGATAACATTACCGAGTTAAAAATTGAGCTCGGCTCGACTCGTTAACGAGTCTAACGAGCTTAACGAGCCTAATGAATTTTTTTACAAAGAATTAGTTATCGAGTCTAATAAGTCGAGCTCGAGCCAGCTCGTTAGTAAATCGAGTATTTAACGAGCTGAAGCTCAGCTCATTAAGCTAAACGAGTCGAGCCTTATCGACCCTTAACGAGTCGAGCCGAGTCTCGTTAAGACTCAATTCGAATAACATCACTAGTTAGATATTATAAATATCCTGCGAAATGGCGTATAAATAGTACCTTTGGGGAAGGATTGTCTGAAAGTGTGTATGGATGGTATTACTAGTGTTTAAGTGAAAAACAAAACAATGTTACACTGAATGTTAGAACACTCAATGTAACACTGACTCGATTACAGAATATCAGAATAAGAATAGCGGAAGACTTTAAAGAATGAAAACACAAAGACACAAAATTAACTTTTTAACATAGATTTTAATTTAAAATCTATGCGAGCCTCATGGCGAAACTTTCACTAATAATTATGTGAATACAAATGGTGTGTGAACAAATATTCACAACGGAAATAAGACTTGATAACCTATCGAGTCTAAAGACGGCTTAAGTGTAAAAATTACACTACCAAAAACTAATCTAACTCTATGATCTCTCTATCAAAGAAGTATAGAAAAGTCTATGTTGTACAGGAAGTTTGGACTCTTCGGCACAACGACATGAACATGCTAATGACAATTAATTCCTAACAGGATGAACACTAGTTTAAGACTTAAAGAATAGCACTTCGTGAAATATGTGACTCTCGGATCTGATGTGTATTTCTTCATATTGTACGAGAATCTGATGAAGAAGAAATAATAATCACGATAATGTCTAAGTAGGACGAACACTTCACATAGACATTATGTGATTACTCTTAATTCTCCATGCTGAATAATGAAGACTTCCTTGTGTATTTATAGTGAAAAAAATGAATTCTAGAAGCTTCATAATCCATATCCTATTTTTTAGGATCTCATCCCTTCTTTTTAGCCCACTCTTCATTCCAATGAATTCTAGCACCTTCCAGCCTATTATGGACGTTTTCAAAGGCAACCGCATGATCTACATACTTCTGCAAGCTTCCAGATCCTTCCAGTCTGGAACTGTGTAGAATGTTCTAGATCTTCAACCTGCGATGTTACAACATCCAAAACAGCATTAGCTAGAAAACAGAATTTAGACTTAGACAAAATAAGAAAGGGCGAATTAAGATGTTGCTGTGAATGTTAAGACATTTAAGAGTAACAACATCTACAATCTCCCCCAATTTGACCTTTCGACTACAACACACCTGATGCACATATATTTCTATATATACTCAGTATTATGTACATGCTAGAGTATTACCATCATATCCATGTACTAGTCAAGTCAACACCTATTGTAGCTTCCGGATCAAAGTAAGAAAGACCAAGAATGATTTCACATAGTTCGTGCCATAAGAGCAATGTGATCTCACTCAAAACAACAATAAGTATAAACAATATACTTATCTGAACAACATATAAACTTACAAAAATCATAAGTTAAATCAGAGCATATATGAATATGTACTAGATCAACCTAAGACTTATGTATGACTTAATAAAATAAAATCAGAGCAATAATGAAGAAAAGAAAAATAAACAGAGCAAAGACTAAAAATAAAAAACAGAGCAAAACATGTGAAAAACAACAATATCTAACAAAGACTTAAACAATAAGCAGTAAGCAACTGAGAATTAAAAAGAAGTGTACTTCTAAATTATATTATTATCAAAGCAAACAATTTAAGCAGTAAGCAGTAAGCTCATGATAATTAAAGAGAGGTGTACTTCTATATTATCCTCAAAGCAAACAATTTAAGCAAATTGAATAATAAGGCAAGTTAGAAAAACAAAACAGACAACTACTAACATAAATATAAACATAAACATATACATATACATATACAACATGCAGTAAGCAAATGATAATAAGTATGAAAACAATTTAAGCATAAAGCAGTAAATTATTATCATCAATGCAAACAATTTAAGCACATTGAATAAAGAACAACCTATCAACTAGGAAGGAAAAACAGAATCTGTAAATCAACTTAAACATAATAACAACAATGAATAAGATCAAGGGAAGTATAAAAGGCACAAATACTTAAGAAACTAAACATGTGACATATATTGCTGTAACAACAGCTGCAGCATCATGTTCCTGCACATTATCACTTATAATGTTCAGCCCTCCCCCTGTCTTGTATCAACCTATTCAGATGTTATGTACCATAACCTGTTTAGATGTCATAAAGAACATCCATACGTTCATCTGTCTCAACAAATTAATCCCCTCCTCTTCAACAACATTGATTGGTGTAGCAATAAATGAACTACATCTTTCGGTTCAACAATCTCTTTATTAACAGCATCAGGTACACAATCAAGTTCTGGTACATCTTCATGGAGCTCTTCACTTCGAACCTCAGAAGTTGATGGTGTTTCTCCCCCTGTGGTAGTAGAAAACGTCTATAACCACTGGACTTTAAGGAACTGAAGGCCATCAATAGAGTCATGTAAACGTTTTAGTTGAAGTAAAATAAAAGATTTAGAAACAGAAAATATTTGACCAATGTGACCACCAATGTGTTTCACATTCGGTGTAGCATTTCTCTGTTCAGGTCTTGCTGGAGCTGGTCGAACTGGAATAAGAGCATCTCTGTGATCAGAACCATCTGAATTTTGTAACAGAGCAAATCAACAATCCTTTCACCAAGTAACAGAGTGGGTGAGATAGTCATCAAGGGTACCTTGCCTCTAATAACCTCAGTTTCCTTAGGTTTAAAAATTCATGCCGCTTGAGGTATGAACATATCAGCAAATGATAAGGTAAAATCCCTTTATAATAAATATCACTATAAACTGCATGTGGTGAAAATAGTTAAATTCAGATTGAAATTCTTCAACACAATCATCTTATATAACAATATAGCTTGATCCTAATTCACCTTAGTGGAATTTGTATAGGGTAACCAATTGTAGACAATCAATTTATGAAGTACAAAGTATAGAGATGTGAGATCTTTAACAAGCATAACATTTTTCCACCTAGTTAATCTACCCCAAGTTATAGAAGTAGCAACCAAGTTTCAAATCAAATGCATATTAATCAATCACAGGCTCTATCTTTAAGAAGTCATCAATCAATTTCGGAGTAAATAAAACTGATCTCCCCCTAAATTGTACATTCCCATATCATTTAGAGCTACGTCTACCCGTACTCTTCCTAAGACAAGCATAAAGTACATATACCCAATCACACACAAAAGTATCACTCAAAGTTACAGTTTTCAACAATTTCCTTTTAATCAGAAATTGTATCAAACCTTTACTCTCAAAATCAGCAATGTTAATTCTCTTTTCTATTAACAACTTTCATCTAGACAGTTTAGTTATTTTAGCAACTAACCTATCAGTCTAAAAATTATTATCAAGATCAGAATTACCTCATTCAGAATTTATTTTCTCAACTGATTCAGAGTCTTTACTACTGCTCTTCTCAGAATCATCACTTCTACTGTCATCAGGGTCTGGTGTTGCAGCACTTGCTTCAGCATTTGATGCAGCATTCTTCCTCAGAGTCTTCTTAATCTCATACAAAGTGGGATTATCCTCTGGATCAGATTCAATTCTCTTGGGCAAGTCTCGTTCAGAAGCAACCTTCTTTCCCTTTGGATCATACTTCATTTTGACTTGTTTCTCAGTAACCATTTGTTCCTCTTCCGATTAAGAAACAACTTAAATCGGTTCATCGACAACACCACTTCCTTTCTTCTCTTTCCTCAGTAAGTTAGAGTAACCAACTCATAAACACATAGCAGAATCTCCTTCGTTGAACATGGCTCCTCTTTCTCTTTTCTTTTCCAACATTCTTCCCAAATGCAATCTATTAAGATTCATCAGTATTAGAAAGATAAGAGTTAGTTTAACCTGAGTTAGCATTAGCGTCGGCCTCCTTCATTTGAGCGTCCTCAAAATCAGATGTCTCAGCATTTGCTGACTCATTCTGCTCAGCAACAGGAAAATCTTCAATTTCCTTTTCAATCTCCCCCAGAGAGGATGCACTCGAGGCAATTGCCTCTGTTTCAATATTAGGACTTGGAAATTGAGGCTTTTATGAGGTGAACGAACCAAGTGTAGTGGTGAGGTTTTCGGTTTTCAGTAGTGAGAAATGTCAATGGACGTATTTCCAACAATAAGAATGTAAGATTCTAAAAATTGACATTCGATTGAGATATATTCTCAACAACTTGGTTCAGCTCGTTAAGGGTGGAATCGAGTTGAATGTGAATAGTTGTAGGAATGGGTGTAACTGGAGTTGTGTGGGTAAGTGTTTCAGCTTTTCTTGTAGCAGTTGGTGAGTTTTGGTGTAAAGCGACCATGAAAGCGAAACTATTAAGATTGGAGAGAGATGGAGATGACGGTTTCGTGGGAGTTTGAGTGTGGTGAGGTAGTTTCCTGTCATTTAAGCACTAAGAAATCGAAAAGATAATTACAATAACCGAGACAAACAAGGCTTTAGCAAATCATAAAACGCAATACTCAAATCACTCGAAAAAATGCAATGCTTAGTATATCATGTTATGAGAAGTATATAGGAGAGAATGCATAGTTGGAAGTAATACGTATAAAAATAAGAACTAACTAAGGAAGATTAATTCTAGACGAAATTCGATAATACTCCATAAACTTAGCCACAAAAATAAATCATGGGTAAGTAGTGGGTAAAATCATAACTAAAAAATTAATTAAATAAAGAACAATCTAGAATATTTAACATTTAAATGTGTATAACCTGAAAATAAACCAAAGACGTGGGTTAGTATAGTCAGAATAAATGAAATAAATTTCCACAAATAATCAAATAATTACTACTTATAAAAATATAATCGAATCATCTAATGCTATGCTCAAAACTGTTACATACACCTCAACACGGTTTTTACATGAATTTACTTCATTTGTGTTGCACCATTTTTTCTTTTCTTTTCGTGTTGTAGCACCTAGTTCATATTGATCCATTTTTCTAGAAGAGTGCATCGTAGTAGCGAACTCCGTGCCCCATAATTACTCAATGGATTATGAACATGTTGATGTATTTTATTAATCACCTTTTGAAAAGAAGGCATCGTAGTAGTCAACTCCGTGCTCCATAGTTACTCAGTGATTAACTACATCTTTTAGTATGCTAACAACATTCTATTTATATGCATTTGAGAGGTGTAAGACATGTTTATTTTTACACAACAAATTTTAGATTCAAGAATATTTTACAAAGGAATTATTCAACGAAAATAGGAAATAAATCAAATCTATAACAACTATACAACCTTATGATGTTGTCCCAAATGCTACAACATTTGTAACACCATCCATCTAGGATTATTCAGATACTACACATACCAAGAGATTTTCTCAAAGATAAGAATGTCTCAAGGTCAAAATCTTAGTAAATATATCATCATTATGATTTTCAGTAGGTACGTATTCCAACTTCACTATGTTCTTCTCCACTAAATCTCTCATAAAATAATTCCTAATGCAAATGTGTTTAGTGAGTGAGTGTTGTACTGAATTTTTAGAAATGTTTATGCACTCGTATTATCATAGAAAATTGTAAGGATATCAATTCAATTCCATGTATCTTGTTTAACAACAAGATTGTTTCCCATGTAGAAACATCCTCTACTCTTACTCATTTTGTCATCTATATCTCATGCTCAATCTGCATCACTGTATCCAATCAAAGTGTTGTTGGTGTCCTTAGTGTACCATATCCCAAGTTCACTTGTACCTGCATCAAACTTGATAATTCTTTTCAAAACATTCAGGTGAGATTCCTTTGGATAATATTGGTAACTAGCACAAACAAAAACACTGTATATTATATCTGGTCTAATAGAGGTTAGATAAAGTAAAACTTCTTATCATAGATCTATACAATGTTGGATCAACATCCTTTCCAGCATTGTCTTTGCAAAGTTTCAAAGTAGATCTCATAGAAGTTTTCATTACTTTTTAACTTTCAAAATCAAACTTTTTAACCAAGTTCTTAGCATACTTACCTTGAGAGAAGAATATATCATCCTTACATTGCTTGATTTGAAGACCTAAAAAATAATTCAAGTCTCCAACCATACTCATCTCAAATGTTGCAGTCATTGCTTTAACAAATTGGTTAACATTTTATCATAAGTTAAACCAAACACAATGTCATCAACAAATATTTGAGCAATACGTAAATCTTCTCCAGTGTGCTTAATGAACAAAGTTATAACGATTTCTCCTCTAACAAAACGATCAGGGTATTGTGGATCTTCAAATCCTTTTAAGTTGTTCAACATATGCTTCTTCATTCAAAATGCAATTTAGAAATGCAGCATATACATCCATTTGATGAAGTTTAATGTCAATAAAACATGCAATTGCTAGCAATAATCTAATAGATTCTATCCTAGCAACAAGTGCAAAAGTTTCATCAAAATCAATAACTTCAACTTGAGTGTATGTTTGTGCAACTAACCTAACTGTGTTCCTATCAATGTTACCAAACTCATAAGAAAATGTTTCATTAACATTTTTAGGTTTAATTTCAGAATAGTAACACTCTGCATTCACAACATTGCAAATAGAAGACATGCATATTGTTCTTATCACATCTACCTTATTGATCTTACTTTTCCTCTTGTTTGCACACTGTAGCATCACCTATGATCTGGTCAGAATGATGACTTTTATCAATCCTTGAAGAAATATTCCTTTTGGGAACATACTGATTATTCTGTGTAGATTCTGTTGAACTTTTTGTCGATGTTGTTCCAGATGTTGTAACATTCGGAGCAACATTTTCAGTTCTCAGAGAATCTCCAGATTTTTCAGTAACCTCTGAAACATCTTCTTCTTCATTTCCATCTGTAAGACCTTTATCATCATCAAACACAATATTAATAGATTCTTGAACAGTGTTAGTCCTAAGGTTATAAACTCTATAAGCTTTACTATTTCTAGAATAGCCTAAAAAGAAACCTTACACTTTTAGAATCAAACTTATGAAGTTGATCCATATCATTCAAAATATAACACACACAACCAAATACATGAAAATACTTCACATTCGGTTTTCTAATGTTCAAAATCTCATAAGGTGTTTGAATAGAACTAGATCGAATATAAACTCTATTAATGATATGACATGCTGAATTCAATGCTTTAGCCCAAAATCTTTTATCAAGACTTTTAGATGTAAGCATGATTCTTGTCATTTCTTGTAGAGTTATATTCTTTCTTACAGCAAAGACATAAGACCAGTTAAATCCATGTGCAACAATTCTAAACATTGATGTGTAGAAAAATGTGACAACATTTTATGCAACACTCTTACCTGCTTACCTTTCTGGCATGGTCCACATACAATAGTACTCTAAAACTTCAGTTTTGGTAATCCTTTTCACTACATCGACTTTGATTAGTCTCTTCACTGATGTATAATATATGCATGTCCCAATTTTTTATGCAATAAGATATTTTCATCATTCTTTGACAAATTACACACACTTGTTCCAATAAGAAAATAATTATCTACTGCCCTAGACAATTTTCATCTTCATTCAAAACATAACATGAATCTTTGCCAAATTTTACATGCAAATTATCATCACAAAGTTGACTAATACTAATCAAATCAGCAAGCAAACCATCAAAATGTAAAACATTTTTAAGCTCAGGAAAACCATCAACATTCAAAGTTCCTTTTCCTATAATCTGTCCTTTCGAACAATCACCATATGTAACATTACCATCATTCAAGGTCACATAATCAGATAAGTAGTCAATTTATCCTGTCATATGTCTAGAACAACCACTATTAAAATACCATTGACCAAGTAAACATGCTTTCAAGGAAGTGTGAACAGCAATACAAGTAACATCAGATTTCCATGCAGATTTTAGAAAATGTTTCATAGGATGTAACATCATTTTAGGTAACATTTTCTCATATCTCAGATCATCAACCAATTTCATGCAGTAAGGACAAATATGATCAATTTTCGAAAAATAATGACATACAAACTTCTTTTCAGTATTTTTGACTTTATGAGAATCTGTTTGTGCAGATGTTACAACAGATGTTTTAACATTTGCCTTCACAAATTTCACAGTATTTTCAAAATTCTTAGAAATAGAAGCAATTTAACCATCATAACGTATACCACAATTATCAGATTTACCAATAGCTATAACATTAATCATATCAGAAGCACTCATAGAAAATTTTATAAAACTTAAAGTAGAGGTGATCAATTTCTCCTTTAGTTTACAAACTTAAAAAATCTCTTCTGGTATGTATGACCTCTAGCTTGGTAATTGTCTCTTTCAGATTCTCATTCTCTTTGTTCAAAGAATTAAGAGTGAGTTTCTGTGAGTTACAATCATCTAACAACTTTTGGTATTTAGAATCATCCATCCTTATGCCTGCATCATCAACAAACCCATTAAAACAATTCAAATTTGGGTGACTTTGTTTTGATGTTACCATAAATGTTATGACATTAGGTGCAACATCAGAATCTGTATCATCCAGATCATCATCTAAAGAATCATCATAATCAATCTTGGTATGAAAAGCGAATTCAACATCTTTTGATTCATCAAATTCATCATCTGATTCATCATTTAAGGTAGTACTAAAATTCAGTTTTTGCTTAAGTCTAATATTGGCACATTAATTTTCATAATGACCATATTCAAAACATGCATTGAACTGATTTTCAATATTAAAGATCATACCTTGGTTTACCTTCACTTTTTGATAACCTTGGTTGAAATGGACTTTTCCTTCTTTCTGGTGGATGTGTTGATGTGTTGATTTGGATCTTTGGTACATCATAACCTGTAATTACAGTCCTCCAAGCACGTTCAACAATTGACTCAATATACATGCACAACTTAGGCTTAAAATATGGATAATATGTTCGGGTGCCTAAGTGCAGTGGATATGTGATGTGTTTCCATTGCTATCATAAACTAAAACACACTTAAAACAAGGATCTAGACCTAGTGTCGTCAGGTATTGGCTCTGATACCAACTGAAAGTGTGTATGGATGGTATTACTAGTGTTTAAGTGAAAAACAAAACAATGTTACACTGAATGTTAGAACACTCAATGTAACACTGACTCGATTACAGAATATCAGAATACGAATAGCGGAAGACTTTAAAGAATGAAAACACAAAGACACAAAATTAACTTTTTAACATAGATTTTAATTTAAAATCTATGCGAGCCTCATGGCGAAACTTTCACTAATAATTATGTGAATACAAATGGTGTGTGAACAAATATTCACAACGGAAATAAGACTTGATAACCTATCGAGTCTAAAGACGGCTTAAGTGTAAAAATTACACTACCAAAAACTAATCTAACTCTATGATCTCTCTATCAAAGAAGTATAGAAAAGTCTATGTTGTACAGGAAGTTTGGACTCTTCGGCACAACGACATGAACATGCTAATGACAATTAATTCCTAACAGGATGAACACTAGTTTAAGACTTAAAGAATAGCACTTCGTGAAATATGTGACTCTCGAATCTGATGTGTATTTCTTCATGTTGTACGAGAATCTGATGAAGAAGAAATAATAATCACGATAATGTCTAAGTAGGACGAACACTTCACATAGACATTATGTGATTACTCTTAATTCTCCATGCTGAATAATGAAGACTTCCTTGTGTATTTATAGTGGAAAAAATGAATTCTAGAAGCTTCATAATCCATATCCTATTTTTTAGGATCTCATCCCTTCTTTTTAGCCCACTCTTCATTCCAATGAATTCTAGCACCTTCCAGCCTATTCTGGACGTTTTCAAAGGCAACCGCATGATCTACATACTTCTGCAAGCTTCCAGATCCTTCCGGTCTGGAACTGTGTAGAATGTTCTAGATCTTCAACCTGCGATGTTACAACATCCAAAACAGCATTAGCTAGAAAACATAATTTAGACTTAGACAAAATAAGAAAGGTCGAATTAAGATGATGCTGTGAATGTTAAGACATTTAAGAGTAACAACATCTACATTGTCCACTTTCCCTCTTTCTCTCAACTGTCAAAGTAGTGGGCTTAAGCCCAAGGCCAAATCTGCCTCCACTAGCTCGTTCGAGCTCCGAGAAAAGCGGGATACATGTGATGCCTCCACGCATCCCTTACCCACGAAGTGGGGTCCATGCTTGATGCGCACGTTCTGCGATTTGAATCTCCAAGATCTGGAGGTCCTCGAGAACCTCCAGGTTTGAATTTCAGAAATATGGGTCCAAACCCAACAATTCCCCTAAAAAGGTGGAAAGCTTATGACTTGTTCATATCAGGGCCGATTCTCATCTTCATTTGGCCCATTGGTCTCAATATTTGTGGGTTTGGGCCTGAACTAGGCACAATCCATCATCTCAAATGTCCATTATCAGTATATCAATAATTGACATCATAATAATCGATATAAGTAGAGGAATAATTACGTAATATTATCCAAACCTCATCAGATATAACTCATTCAGACGCCACATGTCATTTTCTCATAGGACGACACATTTTGTCCACATCAACCACTCCACCCTACTCTCGTAAAGTGGGTCACACTTAGGAGAGTAGGTCAGACGTCTAATCAATCTTCATATCTCCAATACCTGTAGGCCGCGAGGTCCTAGGCATGGCTTCAAATTCAAATCCAAGCAAATCCTGCTTCAAATATAAAAAAAAACATATTCTGTGAGTGTAACATTTAAAATTAAACCCTTATCAAGGGCGTCATACCAGACCCTCATCAAGGGTGTCATTCAACATTTCTGCATTTTCAGGACCTCGAGGTCCTCAAGAATACCCAGGCTCGAGCCTGTATCATGTAATTCTCGAATATCATATCAAGTCTTTTCATAGGCGTCACGTTCTTAAACATACTCTGTATGAGTGTCAATTTCCGATATTATCACTTCGAAATCTCATGCACCTCGAGGTACTCGAGGTTATTCGGACTCGAATCCGGATTTAATTCCGCCTAAATCTCGAACTGTGTCCCACTTAGAGGTCTCTTCTTATTTCGCGTGATTCTCTGTAACCGCCCAATCAAATCGGGCGTCTCGATACACACTACCATCATTAAGGCTCTTCTCTTTCTTTAGCCTTTGCACTGCCTCGATCTTCTGAAACTTTTCAGAAATTGAATAGGGCTTTGATCTGGGCCGTCCATCTGGCCCATCTAAATCTTCTTCTGAACGATCTGAATCGTCCAATTTCTTCATCTTATTTCTTGAATATATGACTCCTTCTTCAAGTCATCTCACTCATTTAACATTTTCTTTCTTGCTTGAACCCGTCCAGGCACTTCCAATTTGTCGGAAGTTTGTTTCGCAGCCTCTCCTCTGGCCACTCAACTCAGGTATTTTCTTTATACCTTCTTCTCGCCTTTTAGACTCTAGGGCTCTCAAACTCCCCATGTTTAGCCTCTCTAGTAGCAAACCCATAGAGGACCCGTCCACTAGCAACCCTGAATTTGTGCTCATTCTGCATTTCCCGGTCACCAATCTTCATTTGGTGGCCCATGCATCAGGCCCTTCTCACATAACCCATGCCACATTAAGATCTGTTGGTCCTTGATGGAGTATGACACAAGTGTATGGAGGGGGGGAATGCACTTGTGTATGCAATTTCTTTCTTTTTCAAAACAGTTTGATCTTATCAAGGAGGTTGTCTGACAACTAGCATGAGTGTGAACTTCAATAGATACTTGTCCTACTGAAAACTGTTAAGTGATCAGTTGGATAAATATCTAAAAGAGTTGCTAAGTGCGGAATGTGGTTGGCCTTTTTCTTGAAATAATACTCCAAGTTAATTTCTGAAAATACAGTTGATCAGGGACTTTGTCCAAAACAGTTTTTCTTAACTTACTGAAATTAACTCTTTGAGAATGATTAATAGCAAGTAATGTGAGTAATGAAAAGTGCAGTAAGTAAATGACACATCAATTTATAGTGGTTCAGAGTCTCAAGCTCCTACATCCACTTTCCCTGATTGAACAGGATAATTCCTTAACACCTGGAATTAGCTTATTTTATAGTGCCAAGGTGCACTGATCAACAAAACTATCTTAGTGATTTGATCCCTAGGAGAATCTGAGTCCTAGTGCTCAATCTCTCTGAGTTAAGACTGTATTTTCACTTAACAGTCCTTAACTCCTCACTTCTACAACAAACTCTACTTCACTCAGTGAGGTAAGGGTTTGAGGTTTTGGTTCCAACTAATAGAGATACCCTTTACAATAAGAACAGTATAAGGGCTTAGGATATCTCAATGCTAAGCTTTGGATATTACAAGAAAGGCTTAGCTTTAGAAGTGATCAGGAAACTTGAGATTGTGAAGAACATCTTTTGTTTCCTTTGATTGCTTGATAGTAGTTTGATAGCAGATAGTTGGATACTTGAATCCTTGGATCACTTCTGAATTTATAGAGCAATTTGATCAACTATTCGTTGGAGAGATAGCAATTCAAATTGTCTATTTGCAACTCCATTGAAACGGCTATGTAGTTTGTCCTTCTATTATCCACTGTGTAATAGACTCTTCAATGGTTGCTTGAATGAATGTGTTGACTTCTGAAAAATGCGGCTGAGATGACTTGTGATAGCTTCCAAATTTTGCACATTTCCCAAGGTTGATTGTGGCAGACTTACACTCAACCAACGGTCAGATGGGACAAGTCTCCTGAACATTTCTGCTGCAAATAGAATGTTCCAACATTCATTCAATTCTTCAGTCTTTAATGCTTCTAAGTCTTCAATGCATGTTCAGGCTTGATGGAAATAAATGCTTCATTTAATTTGTCTTCTGTGTGCATCATTCAATGCTCTTGATCTTCAAGCCTTGAAACTGATCTGATATTGCACTTATCAGTACTTACATTTTCCCTTTGCATTCTTGATTATCAACTAAGTTGTCCTCTTTGGTAGGCTTATCTCTGTGGCATCAGCAGACTTGTCCTGAACCACTTAAGACACTTAAAGCTGCCTAACATTCCAGCTTTTGGACAACTATCCTGATCTATAAACCTCAAAACATTTCTGAGATTTAGACTTAGGCAATTTTACTGTCTCAACTATCCTGAGACAACTAGACTGATGCATACTTGAATGTATCTCAACTAATCTGATCATCATCAATCTTGGGTTTTGGTATCTTAACCAAAATCAATTTATTTCCCAACAATTTCCCCCTTTTTGATGATGCCAAAACCTATTACAAAGGGAACTTGACTTATACTAAACTTTTGTCTTCAGGTTGTAAGATCTTGTCAATTCTCCTGAAACAAACTGTTATCACAATAATAAATCAAGTATATAGGTTATGTCAGGTTAGTTGAGATAATGAGTTGTTATCTCTGATGAAAATAGTGATCCTTTAACATAAATCATGGGCATTACAATGCTAACACAAGACAAACAAAATAAGGATAACAACACATTAGAGACATAGATAGAAGGTAAAGGGGACTTATGCTTCAGAAAGAGCCATCATCTTGGGGAGCAATCCCATACTGAGCCCATACTCTCTTC
Organism: Galeopsis tetrahit; assembly: GCA_963675135.1. Taxonomy (NCBI): domain Eukaryota; kingdom Viridiplantae; phylum Streptophyta; class Magnoliopsida; order Lamiales; family Lamiaceae; genus Galeopsis; species Galeopsis tetrahit. The sequence continues at coordinate 35,964,136 of OY776133.1, read as the reverse complement.
TTCAGTTCCCAAATCTTTGGGACCCAGCTTCATCTTTTCCATCTTCATGATGGAGATGAACTCCTCCAAGATCTTCCCTTCATCAATCAAATTCCCACTGAACTTGGGAGGCATGTACAATATGGGACCAGGGGCTTTGAATTCAATCCTTGCAATGTCAGCTGCTGCAAACAGCTTCTGGTACAACTCCCTGTGATTCTCAAACATGAACTGGACAAATACTTCATCAACATTTTCACCTAGCCACTTGCCTATGACATAGAAGTCATAAACAAAACTCCTTTTGGCCTCCTCCCATGCATCATTCAGTTGGATTGGCACCCACTTGTCATGGTGAGGGTATTGAGTGTCCCATCTTTGAAGCATTTGAGGCTTCAACCTTCTGTAAGAAGCTCTTCTCCTTTGAGCTTTGAAATTGGCCCTTCTCTCATCTCTTGCTTTGTTGGCCTCAACCAACTGATCCATTCTTTCCTTGGCTCTCTGAAGAGCCAGCTTTTCTTGAGTTTCTGGATCTTTTCCAAATCCCTCCTCAAACAGCTTTGAGGGATCATCAACAAGCTTGGGCATTCTCACATCAGGCTCCTTGACCAGTTCAGCTTCTTCAGTTTCTTCTTCCATAATTTCAGAAAACTCGGTTGGTTTTCTCAGCCTCTTTGACTTTCTCAGTTGAGTTGCCTCTTCAGCTTGAAATTCAGATGGTAAGGTCAGGCTGGTTGGAAAGTCAGTGAAGGTCTGTTCCTTTCTTTTTCTTTAAGAGGCTTTAGTAACCTTCCCCCTTACTTCAATAACCTTCTCTTTGGGGTCAAGGCCTGCAGATTCACCTCCAGGTCTCTGTTGCCATCTAGCCCGATCTTCAATTACAGTGGCCATGGACTTCTTCATTGCAATTTAAATCTGCTCCTCTTCAGTTAAGTCCTCAACATTCATAGGCCCCTTGCCTTTTCCAATGTCTTCCTCCTCCTCCTCTTCAATCTCAGGCTCCTTGTCCTTTCCCTTAGGCTCTCCAATCTTCAAGGTTCCCTTTGCCCTAGCTCTCTCTCTTTCCCCCTTTTTGGCATTATCAAAACACTGGGGCTTCAAATCACTCATTGTGACCGAGAGATGGGAGTGAGCATGAGTAAGAGACTTCAATTCTTGTAGCAGATAGACATTTTCATCATGGATATTCTGCATCCTATCATCTACCATGCTGAGAAAGACATGAACTGGCTTCATCTTCTAGGCAACAATTTCATCAAGGGTGGCTTTCAAGGATTGATCAAGCTTGGCTTGCAACTGGTCAGTGAGATTGGCCACAACTTGATCAGAAACCTTGGCCATAAGTTCCACAGTGAACTTCTCAGCAGCCTCCTTCACCATTGCAGCTTGAAGCTCCTCAGCTTTCTTTCTCTGAGCTGCTGTCCTTTGCCTCAAAGCATCCTTGATTATTCTTTTTAGAGCTAAGACATTGTTCTTGTAGCTGTCTCTGAGACCTTTTTGCTCCCTCTTCACATTTCTTGTAAACTTGGTCATTACATCTTTGGCTTTTGTGACTTCAGTTGAGACTGTTTGCAGACCAGTCTCAACACCACTTATTCTTGCATCCAAGGTTGGCAATACCACTTCTTCAGAACCTGTGAGCCTCATCTCAACAGAGGCTAGAGTCTTTCCTTGGCCATCAAGAGTGTCTGTTGTTTCTGCATGAGCCTTCCCTGACCAAGATGTCCAACTTCTCTGACTGCTCCTCAATGGAAGTTGCAGTTTGGGAAGCAATTTGCAAACCAGCCTCTGTTGCATTTGCTTGTTCAAAGTATATCTTGTTCAGAGTGGACATGTTAGCTGAGATTGCTTCAAGGTCAACATCAGTGTCAACTGGAATATCAGTAAGGGAAGCATCTGCAAAAATTTGTTCAATAGTGACAGCTACAGAATCTGCAAAACTCAAAGGGTTAGATAAATCACCCTCATCACCCTCTTTCTTTTCTGCTCCCAAAAGGTCTGATACATCAGCACCTTTGTTCTCATTTTCAACTAATTTCTTTTCTTCATTTTCAACAGATGGAGTCACAATCATTGGAGAATCAGGCCTCCTTTCACCAAGGGATTCATCAAGTTCAGATTTGACTTGAAGAATAACCTGACTCTCATGTTGGGCTTCACCCAACATTTAACTCTCCTCTCCCTTTTTTGGTGGTGCACTCTTACTACCAGTGATCACACAATCACCTTCGTCACCCTCTGATTTTTCATCACTACTCTCCTTTTCAACTCCTTCATTTCCTAAACCTGACACCTCCATATCCTCAACAGGATCCACAGAGGGCAGTTGATGGGAGATCACAGTGCTTGGGCATCCCAAGTCCACTGAGTCATCCTGAATGACTAAAGGCTGGTCAGTGTCCAACTTCTCTGACACTGATGAGGCTTTAGTCAAACCAGCTTCTCCTATGTAAGTCTCAACATTGTCAAGCTGTGCCTCAGGTTCAGAAGAACCATCCTTGGCCAGTGCATCTTGGACTGAGTCACCACTCTTGGTCAACTTCTCTGATTTCTCAAAGTCCTGAATTGAAGGATAGGTCAAGTAATGTACCTTAGCAGGATTAGGTCCAGGAGGGTTGGGATTGGTGTTGTCATCATCATCATCATTTGCATCATCTGAGGTGCAATCAGGATGTTTGATTCCTTGAGCAATTCTTTCTCTTTCAGCTAGCACCTTCTCTTGGACAATTGTGCAGAACAAGGCCTCAGTGGTCAGCACACTGGATTTCTTAACATTGGCAAAATGCAATAGCCTGTTCTCCTCTACTTGCCACCAGCTTGCACCTTTATCCTTGATAGCCTGAGCTATCTCCACCATGGTTCTATATTTGATCTCAACAAGAGCTCTGAGATCATAGAACTGTTGTTGTAGCCTTGGATACTCCTTCAACCCTGGATAGAGCTGATCAACATTAGCCTTGGCAATCTGCCTTAGCATCCCCTCATAAGTATACTCTTCTCTACTTTCATCTTCATCATAAGAGTTGGCTTGTGATTCAGGAGGGTTGGTTTGGGGTTTAGATGGGTTGGGTTCAGAAAATTTGGGAATGATTTGGGTCTCAGGTGCTGTAGAGAGCAATGTTCCTGAGGAGGTTATTGGGATGGCTTGAATGGGTGGTAAAGTAAATTGATCACCTTCTTGAAGAGCAGTTTCAAGAAGTTTGGTGTAAGAAAGAAGTCTGGGATCAAGGGGGGAGAATGGCCTATCTTCTATATCAGCTAGATCAGCCAAAACATCAATTCCTGTCCTGTCAGGAGCACCTTCAGGAGAATAAGTCTTCTTGGCCACAATTGGAGCATCTTCAGGAGTCTTGCACTCCTCTTCTCTAGGCTTTTGTTCATCATGAGATGGTGATATTCTTTGAGATTGAATATCAGGAGAGTTGGCTCTAGGGCTCTTGGATTTTGACCTTGTTTTGGAGCTAGACCTACTTGCCTGTCTAATTTCCTTGAAAAACTCATTTTTCTGTTTTTCCTCCTCAATTAACCTCTGCTTCTCAGAAGTCTTGATTATCCTTCTTCTCCTTTCAGCCCTTGTATGCTTCTCAAGATCCCTGTACTCAGTGAACACATCAGGCTGCAAGGGGACAATTTCCCTGAACACCTCTCCTTCTTCAGGGGGGTTGACCCCTTCTTGTTCAACCTTGTCAATCTCCTCAGAAGTGGCACCTCCACTCTTGGACTGGCGTTCTGGTGAAGATTCACTAAGAATCTGCTTCATTTTCTTCATCTTCGGCTGAGTTTTCTCTGTCTGAGCCTTTCTTTTCCTTGGAGAAGATCTGGTAACACGTGCAACTGTTAGGGCTTGCTTTGCTGCTGCCCCTTGCTTCCTCTTTTCTGTATTAGAAGACAGCTTCCTGTACATCACTTTCTGGGCTAGAAATGGCTTGGGTTTGGCTTGAAGGTGAGTGTAGTGAGGAAATCTTTCCAAGAGCAGGCTTGCTCTTGTGCAAAACAACAGTTTCCCATCCACCACAACCTTGTGGTGCTTCACCTCCTTGAACTTGTACTTCTCATTCATCATCTTTCCAAGAATGAAAGTTTTCCAATCAAACTTGATTCCTTTTTCAGCAGAGTCAATCACAGCAGCCATTACTCTCAATTTTGGCAAACTTATTTGCTCAACACTCCCAGAATGGCTTAACAGACTTTTCACAACAATATCAAATAAGTGCTCAAATTTTGGTTTCAAGGTTTTCTTATTTTGAGCACCTACCAGTTTCTTAGGGACCTTCATCCATGGAACAGAGAACTCCTGTTCCTCTCCTTCTCTATAGCTTTCAGTATTCAGGCCTTCTGATGGTAGCCCAAAGCTTGCATCCAAGTCTTCTGAGGAGAAGATGATGGTGTGTTGGGATTCCTCCTCTTCCCCTACTTCTGCATAGGTAAGTTTGGTGCAGACATCACCTTTCTTACCCTTCCACCTTAGATATGCAAAGAATTCAGCCATGAAGGGGTTGAGGCATGATTCAGGCTTGGTGCCTAAGAATTGTTCGAGCCCTGCATCCTTTAGCCATTGAAGGACTGGATGTACTTCCTCATCTGGGCTGTCAAAAGCCACAAGCTTTTCGAACCATAAGGAGTTTGTGTTACTCAGATAAGTTAAATCAATATCCAAGGATGGATCATTGAAGTCTACAAGTTCCTCTCTTTTGATTTTGGGGGCCATGGATGTTTGAGAGAAGGAAGGTTTTGAATGGTTTGAGAGAAATTCAAAAATAGCTTAAGGGTTTGAAAGTATGGGTGCGTGAGAAATGAAGTTAAAAACTGAGGGTTTTTATATCCAGTGGTTATATTACCTGTTGGATAATAGCAAATATGGGTGGACAAATCCTAAGACAGAGTGGATATAGTGGGGTAGTGGCTTAGGAACGGTTAGATGTAGGTTAAAGAGTAATCAATGGCTTTGATTAATAGCACAGTAATTAATGCAATCTTAAAAGAGATTTTGCATTAAATGCAGATTTGCCATTTGGGGGCTAAAACCTTAATAGCACACGCCATCCTAAAAATAGATTACTCTTAGCCCAAGAATTCTTTTAAATGTCCAATCAATGCTAAAAATAGCACTTATCACCTTATCAACTTGGACAAACGTCCTGATAAGTGTTTTGACCTCCATTTTGGTCAAAATAACTGACCAACATGCCTGAGTGGGTCCAAATGTTGCTGACTGGGTCCTACAAGGTCAATCTTCCTGACCAACATTGCTGAAAGCTATTTGGACAACTCCACTGAGTTTTCCTTCTAGACAGACAGTTTCAGTGAGGTTGGTCAACCTTGCTGAAGTTCAACTTAATGAACTTCCCCCTTCATTTGAGCTTCCTTTTTCATTTCTCCATCTTCCCTGGATCAAGTAAGCTCAACTCAGCTGAAAGCTCCAGAAATCTTGCTTCAGCTAATGGCTTTGTCAAGATATCAGCCTTTTGCTTATCAGTGTGAATTTTGACAAACTTGATATCTTTCTTCTCCACATGATCCCTTATGAAATGATGTTTGATATCAACATGTTTGCATCTGGTGTGGAGCACTAGATTCTGTGAGATAGCAATTGCACTGTTATTGTCAAAGAATATGGGAACCTCATTGGTGATGACTTTGTAATCTCTGAGTTGCTGTCTGAGCCAAAGTATCTGAGCACAGCAACTTCCAGCTGCTACATATTCTGCTTCAGTTGTTGATGTTGCAACTGTATTTTGCTTCTTTGAGAACCATGAGATTAGCTTGCTGCCCAAGAATTGACTTGTTCCAGAGGTGGATTTTCTGTCAATTCTACATCCTCCATAATCTGCATCTGAGTATCCAGTGAGCTCAATGTTGTCATCAGCTGGATACCATAGTCCAAGATTCTCAGTTCCCTTGAGATATCTTAGTATTCTCTTGGCAGCTTCAAGGTGACTCTTCTTTGGATTTGCTTGAAATTTGGCACACACTCCAACTGCAAATGTGATATCAGGCCTACTTGCAGTGAGATACAGCAGGGATCCTATGATGCCTCTGTAATTAGTGGAATTGGTTGATTCTCCACTTTCATCAATCCTATCATGGACATCTCAAATTTGCTTTGCATGAGTTTAGAGAATTTCTCACACAGTTTCTCATTTGGAGATTCAAATATAATGTCATCCACATAGATTTGGACTAACAAAATATCATCTCCTTCACAGATTCTGAACAAGGTTCTGTCAACAGTGCCTTTGACAAAACCATGATCTAGAAGGAACTGTGATAAGGTGTCATACCAAGCTCTTGGAGCTTGCTTCAATCCATACAAAGCCTTCTTTAATCTGTACACCTTGTCTCCTTCTTCAAAGCCTGGGGGCTGTTCAACATACACCTCTTCTTTCAGTACACCATTGAGAAATGAACTCTTCACATCCATTTGGTACACTTTGAATCTTTTATGAGCTGCATATGCTAAGAAGAGTCTGATTGCCTCAAGTCTGGCCACTGGAGCAAAGGTCTCATCATAATCAATCCCTTCAGATTGACAATATCCTTTGGCTACCAGCCTTGCTTTGTTTCTCACTATGATGTCATTCTCATTCCTTTTATTTTTGAATACCCACTTTGTTCCAATGACATCTTGATGAGTTGGCCTGTCCACCAGCTCCCATACTTCATTTCTGTTGAACTGGTTCAGCTCTTCTTGCATGGCTATGATTCAATTGGTGTCTTGAAGTGCTTCCTATATGTCCTTTGGTTCCTGTTCTGAAAGAAAACAACAAAACAAAGCACTTTCTCCATGAAATCTTCTAGTTTTGATCCCCTCACTTGGATTACCAAGTATCAGGCTAGTTGGGTGGTCTTGCAACCAAGTCCTTCTAGACCTGATTCCTTCAGGAGGATTGTCCTCTTCTGAAGTTGGATCACTAGACTCATTAAATTCAGGAAAGTTAATTGAAGGATCAAGTTCAGGATCATATTCAGGGGTGTTTTCCTCATTGTCAGATGTGTTGACATTTTCATTGGTTCCCCCTTGAATATTGGATTCATTTACTACCTCAGCATTGCCTGCTTCTTCATTGGTAGTTGTTACCTGGTTTTGAACTGGGATGGGGTCAGTCAGTTCAATTTCTCCTTCAGGTTGGTTGGCTTCTAGTTGATTGCCATCAGGTAGGTTGTCCAGCTTTTGATAGTCATCAAGTTCAGGCTGGGCAACATCTACAAACACTGTTTCCTTGCTTTGAAGCCTTAGTCTGGTTGTTCTTTGTGTTATCTCATCAATGTTCAGGTTTCTATCCCTGAACTCATTAATAGATTCATCAAACACAACATGAGGTGTTTCTTCCACAATAAGAGTTTTGCAATTGTAGACTCTGTAAGCTTTGCTGATTTGAGAATATCCAACAAATATACCCTCATCAGCTTTGCTGTCAAAAGCTTTCAATTGCTCTTTCCCATTATTGTGAATGAAACACTTGCAACCAAATATATGGAGATAGGCAACAGTGGGAAATCTACCTTTCCATAATTCATATGGAGTTTTACCTTGACCCTTAGTGATTAAGGATCTGTTCTGTGTGTGGCATGCATTACTAATGGCTTCAGCCCAGAACCTCTTTGGCAATTTGGATTCAGCAATTAGTGTTCTTGCTGCTTCTTTCAAAGTTCTGTTCCTCCTTTCAGCAACACCATTTTGTTGAGGTGTTCTTGCTGCTGAAGTCTCATGAGTGCTGCCATTCTTGCTGCAGTACTCATTGATGTATGAGTTTATGAATTATGTGCCTTTGTCTGATCTGATCTTGACAATACTTAGGCCCTTTTCATTACTCAATCTCATCATCAACTCAGGTAGTTTGACTTGGGTCTCCTTTTTGTTTAGTAGAAATACTACCCAAGTGTACCTGGAAAAATCATCAACAACTACTAAGGCATATTTTCTTCCATTTAAGCTTACAGGGATAATTGGGCCAAATAAGTCCATATGTAGTAGTTGGAGAACTCTCTCAGTAGAAATGACATGTTTTCCTTTGAATGAAGCTTTGATTTGCTTTCCTTCCTGACATGGCTGCCATACATGTTCCTTGGTGAACACTTGGTTTGGCAGCCCTTTCACTAGAGAGTTCCTTGCAAGCTTGTTGATGGTTTTGAAGTTCAGGTGGTTCAGTCTTTTGTGCCATAGCCAGCTTTGCTCACTTGTGTTTTTGGCAACAAGACAAACTGCTTCAGGGGTTTTGCTCCAATATGCAAAATAAACATTTCCCTTTCTCACCCCTGTTAGTAGCACCTGTTGTGTTGATTTGTTTTTGATAAGGCATTCATTTGGTGCAAATTCAACATTGTATCCTTTGTCACATATTTGACTTATAGATAGCAGATTATATTTTAGGCCTAGAACATATGAAACATCAGTAATTTTGACACTACCAATGTTTAATGTACCATAACCTCTTGTGATCCCTTGAGAGCTATCTCCAAAGGTTACTAAAGGACCATCTTTTTCAATGAATTCTGAGAGAAGCTCCTTGTTTCCAGTAATATGTCTTGAACATCCACTGTCCAAGTACCATGCTGTTTTCTTGTTTATGCTTCTCTTCTTCTTGTGGTCCTTGCAGTCATGCAAAGTCAAACTTTAGGTCCTAGAGGGTTAGCTGTACCTTTTGGAACCCAAATCTGCCTTAATACTCTGATTGACTCAAAGTGACTGACTTGGTTTCCATTTGCATCTACATACACAGTCCTACCCTTAAATGCCTTGGGTGGTTTCTGTGCATAAGTGTTAGTCTTGTAAGGTTCAGGAGGGTTAGTGAATTTCTTTGTGACAAGTCTCCTGAAGTTACTAGACTTAGGTGCAGCTTGGTAAGACCTTTGAGGATAGGGGCTTGGATGGCCTTTTCCCTTTGGCATGAAAGGTCCAGGCTTCCTGAAGCTGTTATATCTGTCAGTGGGGTTGGGCCTTAATCTGTCCAGTTGAGGTTGCCTCATTTGAGTTGGCCTTTTCTGAGCAGACTTTGGACAACTCCACTGATGAGTGTTTAGATGGTTTGGCCTTCCATTGGTTCTCCCCTTCTGAACCTCATTCCTCTTGTATACAATGTTCTTAACCTTTTCCTTAGGTTTGGGTTTAGAAGCATTGTTCACTTGAGTAGGTATAAGAGTTTCTTTACCCTTTCCCTTTATCAGTAGCTGTTTTACTTCCATTTCATTTTGTTTTTGTTGAGCCACTGACCTTACAAAGATCATCTTAGAATTGCTTGTTGAAGCAATGCTAAGACCAGGTGAGGGTTCAAATGAATTATAGCCTAATCCACTTCTTTGAGCCATTGGTCTTTGAAACCCTTGAATTTCCTCTATTGCTTTAGAGGATTTGTTCAAGGCAGACATCTTCATTTTTAGTCTCCCCTCACTTAATTTAAGAGTATCAAATTCATGTGAGAGATTATCAAATTTAGCTTGAAGGATTCTAAGATCAAAATCTTTTTTCTTCAGAGCCAGATTTTGTTCATCAATCAACTTTTGTTGTTCAGTGACTTTGAGAGACATTTCATCATGTTCTCTCACAGTCTGTTGATACAACTCAGTTGAGTTAAAATCAAACTCTGGTTCAGAAAGGTTGGGAGTTTGGACTTTAGAATTCAACAGTTCATTTTCTCTCAATGCCATATTGCATACTTCCTGTAGTCTGGTGAAATCCTCAAGTAACTTCCCAAAGTTAAGTTTCAAGTGGATTTCACTGGACTCATGTGTGTTATTTGAAGAATTGGAAGATGAACATACCTCTTCATTCTCAAAAGTCATTTGACAGTCATCATCACTGTCACTGTTGGAGAATAGCCCATCATCAGATGAGTACACACTTTCTTCACTAGCTGATTCCCCAGCTACCATGGCCTTCCTGTTGTTCAACCTCTTATCTCTTTTGTTCTGCCTTTCTTTTCTCTCCTTTGAACTTAGGTCAGGACAATCATACTGAAAATGACCCTTTTTCTGGCAGTTATAACACACATCTTCATCATCATTCTTCTTGCTTGAGGACTCCTTCCTCCTTGATGATGATGGTTCAGCTTTGCTGTACTTCTTTCTGTCAGCATATTTGTCTTCTTTCTTCTCATCAGAGAGTTTATCCTTTGATTTGTTGTCAGGAGAACTAAATCTTCTCCTGGTCCTGTTGTCTTGGTAGAACTTTTTGTATCTACCAAATCTGGAGTTGAGCTTCTCAAATCTCCTGGCCATGAGTGCCAGCTCCTCCTTCATCTCAGTCTTGGAGACAGTTTGAGATGATCTTTGTGCACTCTTCTTTTCTGTCTCAGCAGCTTTGAATGCAACACCTTTGCTTGAGGAGGATGGCTCTTCATGCACCTTCTTTCTGTTCAAATCAAACTCATATGCTTTGACTTCAGAGAATACTTGCTACATGGGCATGTTGTCAAGATTGCTGGTGTTTTGCATCATGACAGAGTATATGTCCCACTTGGATGTGAGACTTCTCAGAATTTTCAGTGCAACTTCTCTTTTGGCATAGAACTTGCCAAGAGAGTTTATCTCATTCGTGATGTTAGTGAATCTGCCATCAAGATGATCAATAGTTTCATTTGGCTCCATGGTAAATTGTTCATATTTTTGGATAGCCACTTGAAGCTTATTTTCTTTGATCTTTTGGGTACCTTCACACATAAGTGCTAAGGTGTCTCAAATCTCTTTTGTTGTGGTGCAGTGGTACACTCTTCCCATCACTGCATCTGGAATTGTCTGGTACAAAGTGTTCGTGGCAATGTAGTTCAGGTTGTGCCTTTTTCTTTCTTCAGCTGTAAATTCATCCTCATCCTTTGGCAGCAACTCCCTTGGGTCTGCTTTCTGGGCATCAGTGACTTTGGAATTTACTTTGGTGAATGTGAAAGGCCCTCTTGTGATGACCTTGAGCATTTCATCATGCTGGCAGGCAAGATGTGCTCTCATTTTGATGTTCCTAAAGTCATAGTTCTCTATTGAGAACATTGGCAGTTTGTGATGAGAAATGTGATTCACTTGGTTTGGACCCATGTTGTTAAGGGTGTTGACAACATCTCCTGGAACTGCATTGTTAGCCATTTCTATTGAATTTGATTAGATAAGCACAAATAAGTTTTTCAGATAATTGGATCAGTTCAGTGACCACAGAAATATTATGATTTGAAAACCAGTTGGATTTTCAGAGGCAGTGGTCTTTGAACCCCTGCTCTGATACCACTTGTTGTTCCTTGATGGAGTATGACACAAGTGTATGGGGGAGGGGTATGCACTTGTGTATGCAATTTCTTTCTTTTTTCAAAACAGTTTGATCTTATCAGGGAGGTTGTCTGACAACTAGCCTGAGTGTGAACTTCAATAGATACTTGTCCTACTGAAAACTATTAAGTGACCAGTTGGATAAATATGTAAAAGAGTTGCTAAGTGCAGAATGTGGTTGGCCTTTTTCTTGAAATAATACTCCAAGTTAATTTCTGAAAACACAGTTGATCAGAGACTTTGTCCAAAACAGTTTTTCTTAACTTACTGAAATTAACTCTTTGAGAATGATTAATTGCAAGTAATGTGAGTAATGAAAAGTGCAGTAAGTAAATGACAAAACAATTTATAGTGGTTCAGAGTCTCAAGCTCCTACATCCACTTTCCCTGATTGAACATGATAATTCCTTAACACCTGGAATTAGCTTGTTTTATAATGCCAAGGTGCACTGATCAACAACACTATCTTAGTGCATTGATCCCTAGGAGAATCTGAGTCCTAGTGCTCAATCTCTCTGAGTTAAGACTGTACTTTCACTTAACAGTCCTTAACTCCTCACTTCTACAACAAACTCTACTTCACTCAGTGAGGTAAGGGTTTGAGGTTTTGGTTCCAACTAATAGAGATACCCTTTACAATAAGAACAGTGTAAGGGCTTGGGATATCTCAATGCTAAGCTTTGGATATTACAAGAAAGGCTTAGCTTTAGAAGTGATCAGGAAACTTGAGATTGTGAAGAACAGCTTTGGTTTCCTTTGATTTCTTGATAGTAGTTTGATAGCAGATAGTTGGATACTTGAATCATTGGATCACTTCTGAATTTATAGAGCAATTTGATCAACTATCCGTTGGAGAGATAGCAATTCAAATTGTCTATTTGCAACTCCATTGAAACGACTATGTAGCTTGTCCTTCTATTATCCACTGTATAATAGACTCTTCAATGGTTGCTTGAATGAATGTGTTGACTTCTGAAAAATGCGGCTGAGATGACTTGTGACAGCTTCCAAATTTTGCACATTTCCCAAGGTTGATTGTGGCAGACTTACACTCAACCAACGGTCAGATGAGACAAGTCTCCTGAACATTTCTGCTGCAAATAGAATGTTCCAACATTCATTCAATTCTTCAGTCTTTAATGCTTCTAAATCTTTAATGCATGTTCAGGCTTGATGGCAATAAATGCTTCATTTAATTTGTCTTCTGTGTGCATCATTCAATGCTCTTGATCTTTAAGTTGTCCTCTTTGGTAGGCTTATCTCTGTGGCATCAGCAGACTTGTCCCGAACCACTTAAGACACTTAAAGCTGCCTAACATTCCAGCTTTTGGACAACTATCCTGATCTATAAACCTCACAACATTTCTGAGATTTAGACTTAGGCAATTTTACTGTCTCAACTATCCTGAGACAACTAGACTGATGCATACTTGAATGTATCTCAACTAATCTGATTATCATCAATCAGGGGTTTTGGTATCTTAATCAAAATCAATTTATTTCCCAACAAGATCATATCGTCATCTTGAGGTTTTTCCCTCTTCTTTCTCGGTGAGGATCCCTCATAGAGATGAAAGACCAAATTTCGCTCTTACTCCCACTTTAGCTTTTTGGGATGCTCAAATACAAGAAGGTCTTAGGCTTCACGTGCTTGATTTTCTGTGTCGAGTTTCCACTATGTTTCGTATTCCTCTGAATCAATTCACCCCCAATGCCCTTAGGATGATGATTGGGTTCTACGCCTTAATCAAGGGAAATGGGGGAGAACCTACTGCCGAACTCAGTTCAGTTTAGTTCAGTTGCAAGCTCTTAGACGATTTCTTCTACATCTGTGCTCGTGTCAAACGCGTCTGTGTTTTCATGGAAAAACCTCCGGATAGAAATCTGGAGTGGAGAAATAACTGGTTTTTCGTAAATCCCCCTTCTCCATGGAATTTTCCGCATGCTAGGTGGGCCTATGAGAACCCTAGGGTTCGAGTCCCTCATCCCACTTCTGGTTCATCTCTTAACATGTCTGTCATGCTTAATCTCAATGATCATGCCAAAGCCCACAAGCTTTTCGATGTTTCTCCTATTTGTAACAATCCAAGAGCATTATCCGTCTTTGGTTTCAGCACCCAGGAATTCTCCGTTGGACCCACTGATGGTAACTCGTGCTCTTTTGGCTTTCTCTTCATGTTAACTCATAACCTTTTTAAGCTAACAAGTGTTCGTGTTTCTTTTCCAGATATGGATTGGTTATCTCATGTCACTCGTGACCCTGCTCCTGCAAGTTCAACTCAAACATGCCCTGTTCTCGAATGTTCTTCAAAGGCTATAGCACCAGAAGCATCAACACCTCCAGCTCCCAGTTCAATTTCTAAGAGGACTCGATCCTCCTCTGGCAGAATGGTGAGTACGCGAGCTCCTACTCCCTCTGACTCCGGTGTCTCCAGGACGAAGACTAAAGGAAAGAAAGTCACCTTTCCACCATCACCCATCGACCTCGATACTGAGGTAGATGTCAACTCAGAGGTTGTCTCCCGGTTTGTATATCGGTATCTTCCTTCAAATACTATCAGTTTTCTGGTGAGCCTCCCTACTCAAGATAGGATGATTCAGGCGGCCCATTCCTTCTCTCAGGTATGTTTCATACCGTAGTCGTTTACACAGTTTTTGAACTTTATCATTTCTTAACTTTTCTTCAATGTTCTCAATTCGACCTCCTTTTCTCTGGCCTTTTTTAGCACACCCTTAGCTCCATTCAACAGAACGACGTGTTTCAAGCTCGAATAACTCAAGAATGCTCCCGGAATGAGGACCTCAAGGCCCAGCTCACAACTATGAGGCAAGAGATATGAGATAAAGGATCACGCTCGTGCCCTTACCCAAGAAGTCCACCTATTCCGCTCGAAAATTCAAAAGCAAGAGAAAGAACTCCCCTTCCCTGGGGTAAAATTCTGCATCAACTCCCTCTTTTAATTTCTTGCAGGGCAGCAGTTCCTGAAGACTCTTCATAAGGGCTGGTTGGAAGCGTATCTCCGAAGCTCCAACTTTTTGGGCGCCATGGGACGTTACATCCCTCATTTTGTGGATCATGGCTTTGACAAAGCCATTGCTCAGCATCAGGCGGAGGGTTTCGATGGAGTGTATAACAGGGACACCCACTTAGATGGCCTAACTCCTCCTCCAACCTTCCTAGGCGATCCTAAGGCGTTGATTACCATTCCCTGGTGGCTGCCTATCATGAGAAAGGTTGTTCAGGACCTGCAGAATTCAGGTGTGAAGCTCGAGGACCTGAAAGCCTTCGAGTCTCCAGACTATCCGTTGGATGTGCCTTCTTCCAGCCCCTTATCCGTAGCTTCCCCAGTTCATGGGGAGAACGAGGAGGAAGGAGGTGGATCAAGTGATCAAGCTGAGGTAAACGAGGTTGCTGCTAAACACTCCCCCGAGTCCTTAAGACTTTCTTTATCGTGCATTTTATTTCCTGCTGAATTACAAACAATTTATTTTTGCTGTAATATTTAAACAATTTCCAAGGTTTCTCATAACCTTGTGGTGCTTTTGGAGCTATTTGTGCTCCCGTTTTGGTGAGGCTTTCATGCCTATTTGGATGGTGGGGGGATTTTCACATCCCCGTTTTGACTATGGATGTTTGAGGTCTTCGAGCCTCATAATCTCTGTTGGTCCATGAACGAGTAGTGAATGGGATTAAAGTCTAGAGGGGAGGGGTGAATAGACTTTAAAACTTTTTCAATTAAAGAGTTGGGAACCTCTTCTGATCTCTATGTCAGCTGGACTACAAGTCTGCTGGTCCAGATGACTATAGTGATCTGATGAAGAGGTTATATGCGGAAGTGAGTAGGCCTGTTTGTTTAGACTCGTTCTTAAGTTCTTTTGAAATAACAAATTAGTTTATTTATTGAAATACTCAGTTGATGCTGGTTTGAAAGGTATGGCCTTGTTTGAAGATATTTGAAAACACAATATGCACTATATAAAGATATAAACAAGAAATAAAGTTAAGTGCAGAATGTAAAAGACACCGGATTTATAGTGGTTCGGATATACGTTCCTACGTCCACTCTCACGTCCTAACGTGATGTTTAATCCCTTAAATTTACCAAAAATTACAAGGGCTTGTCCTTTATAGTCCCAAGGGTAGGACTTTGAGATCTGAACAGTTCCCAAACTGCTGCGGTCTCCACAAGTGATTGGAAGCACTTGCACTTTACAGGGGTTCAAAAACTTAACCTTGTGGTGGGGGTTTTGGGGTTTTTGAATGTATCCAACTAATGGTTCAAGCTTATAAATCGCTTAACCACTATGCCTAAATCAATGAATATACAGTATGAGTAGGATTCAGGTTCTTTGGTTGGATGGGAAATGACTTAAGAGCTAGAATGGTCTTCTAATGATTTCTGGGCTCTTGGAGAACTCTCAACAAATGGTTGCTTTCTGCTTGCTTGCTTGTTTAGCTTTTGTGAATTCTCTCGTTGTATTTCCGTATCTTGTTATTTCTCACCCGCTTGTATTTATAGGGGAGGATTGGTGCAACTAGCCGTTGGGCAATCTTTCCATGTTTGGTTGATTCCTTGATTCCAGCCACTTAATTGCTTCAATTCTGGGATTGTGTCAATCTTGTAAGTATGGTAAGTCTTCGTTTGAATTGCAAGATGACTTTGGAATCAGCCGAGTCCTGGACGAGCTCCTAGTCTTCTGATCTTTACTTATAGTCTTCTGGCTGACTTGTCTGGCCTTATGTCTTCTGTCTTCTGATATCAGAAGAGTATCACTCTTCTGATCTGGCAATTCTTTGTCCTGTCTTAGGCCATCTTCAACTTGGACTCCATCAGATAAGTAGGTATACAAGAACCTTACTTATCTGGTATTAAAGGATCTCCTAGTCTTCATGCCTTCTACTATTCTCTTCTTGAGGCTATGCATGTAAGCAAATACTGTGCTGATCAACTGAGATCAATACAGCTGATCACACAAGACTAGTCTAAGCTGTTCTATACAAAGTCAGCTGATCCTATTACATTTATAAACTCTAAGTTTTTTGTCCATCAAAACTATTCTAACATCAAGTGGGGCTTAGGGTGAATTTATATCCCAACAATTTCCCCCTTTTTGATGAAGCCAAAACTCTACTTGATAAATGCTCTTAGTGAATAAGATAAGAGTTTGTAAATCCTTAGAAATGAAGTTTCTGATGAAGACAATGAGAGTTTGTCTTGTAAGCAAAAAGAACTAATACTTGAATAGCATATATGAATTTTTACAAATTACAAGTGTTAGTTTCTTTGAACTTCTAAAATAGTCTTCATCAGGTCTTCACTTGTTTAGATGCGGAAGGCAAGGTACAGACGAACGCGAACATCTTCCATATGTTGCAGGTCTGTAACATTCTCTTCAAGATAGATCTTCTCTAGAATCCGTTTGACTTCTATCATGTTTGTTCTTCCGGAGTTCAAAGTAGGTGCATCCCATTTAGGCTCTTCCCGAGTTAGAATTCTGCAGTCGAGTTCTTTGGCTGTCTTGACTATTTCTGTCCAGAACACTTGATCTTCAAAGTTCATGAACTGAGAAAATTGAAGAAATTCATCTTCATATGTAGGGAGAGGGCCAAATTTTCTCACTATGTGGTGTTGGATTTGCCATTTCTTCTTCAGAGGATACCACCTTGGTAGCTCATCTTGAAGAGCCAACATATCCACATATGTACTGTTAGTTACCAGGGCACTTTCTTCCTTCTCTTTGTCTTTCAGTGCTTTCCTGAGTTTGGCCACTTTCCTATCAAACTTGTCCTTGACTGCCTTCGCATCATTTAGCTTCTTTTTCTTAAGCTCTTGAGCTTCAAGCATCTTTCTCTTCTTCAGTTCTAGAGCCTCTTTCTCTTCTGCAGTAGGCTCTGCTGGAACTGATGCTTTCTCATCTGCCTTTGCTTGCTCATCTGCCTTTCTTTTCCTTGTCATCCTCTTTTTAGAAATTTGTTCTACAGGGGCAGTGAGCTGCAGATTCTTGGCAGGAACTTGGGTTTCTTCTTGAACAACTCCTTTGCCTTGTCTGTTCTTGATTTTGCTTTTCAAACCTCCCAAGGTTTCATTCAGCTCATCTTGTGATACTACCATTACAGCTTGTTGAGCAGTAGACTTCTTCAGAGCTTTTATCAATACATCTTTCCCCTTTTTGGCTTCAGCAAGAGCAGCCGCAAAAGGCTTCATGGCATTCAGAATTTCCACATGTAGTGTCTTCTTGAGGGCCATGGCATTTACTTTGCTGACATGAGTCAGGTGGGAGATGCTGTGCTCTAGAACTTGAGCATGAGAGTTGGAAGAAGAGGCAGTTTCCAGCTGAGCTGTGAGTTTCTCCAGTTTGTCTACTGTCTCCTTCAGTTGAGCCCTTAAAATCTCATTCTCCTCAGCTGCCGTTTTAAGGAGAGCTTGTCCTTGAGTGGCTCTGGCTTCAGCATCTTCAAGCCTGGTGTTGTAGGTGGTCTCCATGCGTTTTACCTCATTGGCATAGAGATCAGCAAATATTGTGGTTCTGTCAGCTGATTTCTTCATTTCAGAGTAAAGATACTCTTCTAGCTGGTTATGGAGTGCCTCTCCAAACTTGTCATCTATGTCATGGATCTGATCGGTGAGGCGGGTCCTCTGCTCATGTATAGCCCTTTCAACATATCTAGCCAGCTGCATGCCTAGCCCCTTATCGAAGTGTGTGTCTATTGCTTCCTTGACTTGAGCACACACATCTGCTCTAATATCAATAGACGAGGTAGAGGGGGAGGTAGTACCTTGAGATTCCCGTTGAGGCATTGTGGTGATAGTTGGATTGTATACAACTAGAGCTAGACCCTTTTCTTTTGCAGTCAGATGACCTTCTTCCAGAAAGTTTGCTGTTATATCAACTAGACGAGCAAACAATCGTCCTTCCTTCAGCTTATGTTGGTAGATGAAGTGATCGAGCTCATTTTTAGGAAAGAAATGAGTTGGAACGTTCAGCACTTCTCTTTCCTTTTCTTCTGACTCAGCTGGTGCATCTGATTCATCTGCCAAGGCTTCGTCGACTACCGGATGATCTGCAGTGATTTCTGGTACAGAGGGTTCCTCAGAGGGGACTCCTAGAATTCCCTTGCACACCCTAGTTAGGGCCTCTGTTGGTAGTAGCTCAATGAATGACTGGACTTGAGCAATCTCTTTCTGCTCCATCTCCCAGTCGAGGAAGTTAGCTTTTCCTCCCATTCCTTCCATGACTTCAAGTAAGTCATCAACTTCATCCCTTCTGAGTTCAATACAAGTACATATCCTTAGTACTTGCTCAAATTGGATTGACTCCTCATCAACTTCAGGTATAGTAGACCTGAGCAGGTTGGTTATCTTAATTCTCTTGATCTTCTCCATTGTGCACATTGGATAGTGCACCATGCTGTACTGTGACCGAGGCAGAGAAGATTCAGCTGGTGCCAGGTCTTCTGGTGCAGAAGAGATATTGAGGATAGGGGATTGGATGGATGGGACAGATTCCTCTGCTGTGTGAGTATCAACAGGGATTTGGGAAGTGATATCTGTGGGTTGAGTAGGTGAGTGAAGTTGTTCTGCTGTGGGTTCTGCATCAGCAGGGGTTTGAGTATGCTGGGCTGGTTCATCTGCTGTTTGAAGATCAGTAGATGGTTGAGCTTGGTCCTCTGCTGGTTGTGTATCAGCAGGGGATGGAGAAGTAGGGATGATTGGATCAGATGATGTTTGGAGGCTTGGAGTTTGGGTTGGCTTGGCTAGATCCTCTGTTGTGTGAGTATCAGCAGGGGTTTGGGTATCAGTGTTTGAAGGTTCAGATGGGTTGGCAGTTTCAGTAGGGTCAAAGGATGAAATTGGGGCTATGCTCATAGGAGTAGGGAGCCTGGATTTCTTGGACTTCTTGGTGAAAGAAGAAGTGTTCTTCTTTCTCTTCTGACCCTTAGACAATTTGGAAGGAGTAATTGTAAGGGAGGGATTAGAGGTACCTTCCTTCTTCAAAGGAGAGGCTGATGGAGTGGCATCTGAATCAGATGGGGAGATGAGCCTAGATCTGATCAGATATCTTCTTTGTGCTAGAGTCTGATTGTCATCATCATCATCCTCAGCAGCCTTCTAATGATCCTCTTTCTTGGAGTGCTCCTCCTCCTCTTCAGCAGAGTCATGCACAGACTCTTCTACCTCTTCAACTGCATCTTTAGAGGATGTTTCAGCTAGTTGTTTCTTCTCCTCCTTCAACCTTGCTGCCTCAATAAGAGCTTCCTTCTTCAAATAGAACTTAGAAGTGTGAAACTTCTTTGTAGGACCCATCTTATACTTATTTGGGAGTACCTCTGGAAGAATGATACTCAGCTTGTTGACAAAGCTGACTGTGGATGTCACCTTCCACTCTTTAGATTGCAAGTCCAGGGTTACTTTCTTAGCCTCAAGAGCAATTCTATCCAAGAAGAGCCCTTGCCAATCTCCATAGATTTAATCCCAAATTGCAGCCATAACTCTAACCTTTAGAGTGGTAACTGCATCATGGCTAAATGTATTACCTAGCAGCATCTTGCCTGCTGTGTCCATCAAAGTCTGAAACTTGAGATCAAGTTGCGACTTCTTAACTCCAGAAGCATCAATATCCTTGATTCTTCCACTAGTGAACATCTCCATATACTCTTTTTATCTCCCCATGATGTAAGTAGAGATGTTTACCTTCCCCCTTGGTAAGTCAAATAGTTCCTTGAGGATATCCCTAGTGACTTTGACCTTGTGTCCACCCATGACACTTTCAACATACGGGCCTGAAAGTGTGGTGTGTATGAAGTGTTTAAGTTTAAGTAGAATAATGTTGTACTAAATGTCGTGACAAATTGTACAACACTGACTCTAACAGAATATTAGATATTAAGATTCACAGCGGAAGACTTGAAACACTAAAAACAAACGTGACACAATGGAAATAATTTTTCACATATATTTTATAAATAAAAATCTATGCGAGCCTTACGGCGAAATTCAATACTTATCTTCAAGTACAAATGTTGTGTGAAATGTTACAGCAATAACCTTCACAACTGAAACTACAAACGAGGCAGGTGCCTTGTTCTAAAAACGAAGTAAGTGTATAAACTATACACTGTCGAAATGCCTAGTTTATCTATGATTACACTCTCAATAGATAAGAAGACACACAGTCATACGGGTGGGATACTTCGTATGATCTAAAAGGTAAAACTACTGGCCACAATGCCTAACAGGGATCAACGCTCGGTCTAGGAAATTGATCGAATATAATACACTGATTTGAGAAGCCTTCAATCGGTATTTATAGAAGTGGGGTGCTGATTCTAGAGGCTTCCACATTGAGATCCTATTTTTTAGGAACTCAACTTTCATGATCTTTCTAGATCCTTCTTGAATGCTCCAGGTCGTTCTAAATGGTTCCAGGCTGTTCTAGCATGTTCTCCAATGTTCTGGAATCTTCCAGGTTCCAGATCCTTGTAGAAGCTTCTAGATCCTGCCAGAAATTCGACAACATTTAGATCAACATTTAATGTAGCATTACAGAAAAGACTTAGACAAAATCTCGGAAGGTCAAATTAAGATGTTGTTGATAATGTCTGTCTTTGCACAGTTTCAAAGAAGATCCCATAGGAGTTTTCATTGGTTTTGAATTTTCAAGACCAAATCTTTTAACCAAGTTCTTAGCATACTTACTCTGGGAGAAGAAAATACCATCACTGCATTGTTTGATTTGAAGACCTAGAAAATAGTTCAAGTCTCCAACCATACTCATTTCAAATGTTGCAGTCATTGCCTCAACAAAGTTACTCAACATTTTATCACAAGTAGAACCAAACACAATGTCATCAACATATATTTGAGCAATAAGTAAATCTCCTTCAGTGTGCTTAATGAACAAAGTTCTATCAGCTTCTCCTCTAATATATCCATATTCCAAAAGAAAGTCAGTAAGCCTATCATACCATGCTCTAGGAGCTTGTTTAAGACCATACAATGCTTTCTTAAGTTTATATACATGATAAGGGTATTGTGGATCTTCAAATCCTATAGGTTGTTCAAAATATGCTTCTTCATTCAATATGTCATTTAGAAATGCAGCCTTTACATCCATTTGATGAAGTTTAATATCAATAAAACATGCAATAGCTAGTAGTAATCTTATAGATTCTATTCTAGCAACAGGTGCAAAAGTCTCTTCAAAATCAACTCCCTCAACTTGGGTGTAACCTTGTGCTACTAACCTAGCCTTGTTTCTAACAATGTTACCAGATTCATCAGTTTTATTCTTGAATATCCACTTTGTTCCAATGACATTAGTATGACTAGGTCTTGGAACAAGTGTCCACACTTCATTTCTTTCAAACTGACCAAGTTCTTCATGCATAGCATTAATCCAGTTTTCATCAGTTAAGCCTTCTTTAGCACTTTTAGGTTCAATTTCAGATAAATAGCATTCAGCATTTACAACATTACACATAGAAGACATGCATATTGTTCTTACCATATCTAGCTTGTTTGATCTTACTCTTCCTCTGGTTTGCACTCCAACTGTAGCATCGCCTATGATCTGGTCAGAAGGATGACTTTTACCTATTCTTGAAGAAGGATTCGTTTTGGGAACGTACTGGTCATTCTGTGAAGTTACAACTGCTTGTTCTGTAGATGTTGACCCAGATGTGTTAACATTTGGTGCAACATTTTTAGACTTCAGTGTATTCTTACAAGTGTCAGTAACCTGTGATACATCTTCTTCATCTTTGTCATCTGTAAAACCTTTATCATCATCAAACACAACATTAACAGATTCTTGAATAGTGTTAGTTCTAAGGTTATATACTCTATAAGCTTTACTATTTCTAGAATAGCCTAAAAAGAAACCTTTATCACTTTTAGAATCAAACTTATGAAGTTGATCCCTATCATTCAGAATATAACACACACAACCAAATACATGAAAATATTTCACACTTGGTTTTCTGTTGTTCAAAATCTCATAAGGTGTTTGACTTTTATGCCAGAACGAATAAAAACCCTATTAATAATATGACATGCAGTATTCAATGCTTCTCCCCAAAATTTCTTAGCAAGACATTTGGATGTAAGCATGACTCTAGCCATTTCTTGTAAAGTTCTATTCTTTCTTTCAACAATTCCATTTTGTTGTGGAGTTTTAGGAGATGAATATTCTTGCAAGATACCCTTTTTATCACAAAAATCATTAAACATGTTGTTTTCAAATTCCCTACCATGATCAGTTCTAATTCGGCCAACTTTCAAGTTAAACACATTTTTGAACCTCTTATAAAGAATTTTAAATGCAGCAAATGCTTCAGATTTGTCTCTCAAAGACTCTACCCAGGTATATCTAGAAAAATCATCTACCACAACTAAGGAATACCTCCTTCCTCCAATGCTTTCAGTTTCCATACGACCCATCAAGTCCATGTGCAGTAATTCAAAACATCGATATGTAGTACAATGTGATAGCATTTTGTGCGACATTCTTACCTGCTTACCTTTTTGGCATGGTCCACATACAGTGATATTGTGAAACCTCAGTTTTGGAATTCCTTTTACTGCATCTGCTTTGATTAGTTTTTGCATTGCTCTGTAATTTGCATGACCCAATCTTTGATGCCATAAAACATTTTCATCATACTTTGACAAGTTACACATATTTGTTCCAATAAGATAGCAATTATCAGCTGACCTAGTACCAGTCATTACACAAACTTCATCTTTATTAAGAACATAACATGAGTCTTTATCAAATTTCACATGCAAATTATCATCACAAAGTTGACTAATGCTAATCAGATTTGCAAGTAAGCCATCAACATGTAAGACATTTTTAAGCTTAGGAAAACCTTCAACATTCAAAGTTCCTTTACCAACAATCTTTCCTTTAGAACCTCCACCATATGTAACACTACCACTATTCAAGGTCACATAATCAGATAAGAAATCAATACGACCTGTCATATGTCTAGAACAACCACTATCAAAATACCATAAATCAGGTAGACATGCTTTTAAGTAGGTGTGAACAACATTACAGGTAGTTTTTGGTTTCCATGCAGATTTCATAAACTGTTTACCAGGATGTGACAGTTTTTTATGCAGCATTTTCAAAGTTTTCTGTTCTTCAAACAATTTTATACAGTAAGGACGAATATGACCAACTTTGAAGCAGTAATGACAGATATACTTCCTTTTAACCTTGTGAGGATCTGATTGTGCAGATGTTACACCAGATGTGTCAACATTTGCCTTCACAAATTTCACAGGTTTTCTAAATTTATCAGAAATAGAAGCAGTAGTACCATCATAACCTAAACCATGATTATTAGACTTCCCAGTAGCTATAGCATTATTTACCTCAGAAGCACTCTTGGAATATTTCTTGAAACATAAGGTGGAATTTATCAATTTCTCCTTTTAGTTACAAATTTCCAGATCTCTTTTGGTAAGAATAACCTCTAGCTTGGTGATTGTGTCTTTCAGATCCTCATTCTCTTTATTCAAGGAATCAAGAGTGAGTTTCTGATTGTTCCAATCATCTAACAGTTTTTGGTGTTCATTGTCATCAGTCATTTTTCCTGCATCATCAACCAAACCATTAAAACAGTTCAAATCTGGGTGACTCTTTTCTGATGTTGCTGTAGATGTTAAAGCATCAGGTACAACATCAGAATCTGTTTCATCCAGATCATCATCTTAGGAATCATTATAATCAATTCTGGTAAAATTAGAATATTCATTCTGATTTAAATCATCATCATCAGATTCATCACTCAAGGTAGCACTAAAATTCAGTTTTTGCTTAAGTCTAGTATTGGCACATTCATTTGCATAATGGCCATAACCAGAACAAGTATTGCATTGAACTGATTTTCGAAATTCAGGATCATACCTTGGTTTACCTTCACTCTTTGATGGTCTTGGTGTGAATTGACCTTTCCTCCTTTCTGGTTGAGGTGTTGATGTGTTGATTTGAATCTTAGGTTGAATGTTTCTAGATTTGTTCACAGATTTCTTAAGAAACTTATTAAAATGCTTAGTGAGCAAGGCAATGTTGTTAGGATTGTTGAGGCATTCATCAAGCAATTCTTCATCAGAATCAACTTCAGTAATGATAGGTTGAACTTCAGAAGTGTTTGATGTTTCCCCTTTAAAAACCACAACTTTCTTATCAGCATTAGTTTCATCAACTTGATTAGTGTTTATTTCATATGTTCTAAGAATACTCACTAACTCATTTTGACTTAACTTATCAGTATCTTTTGCCTCTTCAATAGCACAAATTTTAGCATCAAGTCTTTTAGGAACAGATCTTAATATCTTATGAACTACTCTAACATTAGAAATAGGGTCACCAAGAGAATGTGATTCATTTATAATCTCACTTAACCTTTCATTGTAGGCTGTAATTGTTTCATCTTCCCTCATTCGAAGATTCTCAAATTTTGTCCCCAACATTCGAAGCTTAGTCCTTCGAACACTGTCTGAACCCTCACAATGCTCTTGCAACCTGTCCCATGCATCTTTAGAAGTAGAACAGTTAGATATAATTTTAAACATTGAAACATCAACAGAAGTAAATATAGCATTTAAAGCTTTAGAATTGTAGCTTGCTGTTGTTATTACATCAGCCGTCCAGTCAACTTCTTTCTTGAGTTGTATTTCACCATCTGCATCTGCTGGTTTCTTTGGAGCTTCCCAACCTGTAAGTACGGTCCTCCAAGCACGTTCATCAACTGACTTGATGTACATACGCAGGCGTTTTCCCTTAGGGGATTAGCGTTTTTTTCTGAATATATTTACCCCCATTCGGGGGGATGATTATGTTGAAATGGAAGTTGAAAATTCACGAGGGGTGTACTCATCTTGATTTTTTGTTTAATTTTGCAAGAGGGGTAAAAGGGACATTTTACATTCCACTTATCATTAAAAAAAGTTTTGGTGGGTGTACTCAATAGGTTGGTGTGTGTCTTTAACCGCGCCCTAATTTTAATTGTGGTTGATTCCTTTTGAAAATTGGACCATAGTTATTAACTTGATACTATTGATGAATGGGCCCAAAAATTGGAAGTGGTTATGACTTTTAAATTGATGCTATTCTTATAATTCCTCAATGCAGTATAAATACCCCAAGTAATGGGCTGATTCTTGAGCCCAAGTTCTCCTCATACTTGACTCCTTCTCGTTCAACTAACTTCACAATATAATCGAGGCGTGTTTTACTTCAAAAATACTCATTTTTCCTATAAAAATAGCAAAACACATATCTTTCTCATTTCAAGTGTAATTAGTCAAATTAGTGTAAATAATGCATGAAATCTTATAAAAATATGCAAAATAAACACATGAATTTCAAGCAATTATCACACTAATCACCCCCCCCCCAAACATAAAGTGTTGCTCATCCCCGAGCAACGAAAGAAAATAATACAAGTGGGAGGAATGTGAAGAAATTCATCCAAGACAAAATAGAATGAGTGATTGTCAAGTTCCATCAATTCAATCAAACTTTGAGATAGAAAAATCAACAAGCAAGTTCACAAACTATGTTCAAATCCATGCAAGATTAAGTGCTCAATTCACAATACCCTCACGAGTAAGTGTATCACTCATCACTTAAAGTGTATATCAAGGAAGTGTATGCTCTCAACATCAAATCACACAAGTGCACTACCATATGCTTGTCAAATATCTAAGTTCTCCACCACATGAAAGTGTTCAATCAATGAATCAATAAGGACTTCACATTTGTTTATAATATAGGCTCTTTGGTTATGTTAGAAAAAGTTTGGATAAATTAACTCATAAACTAGTGGAGCAAGAAGGAAAGTTGCAATTGATCAAGTTGCAACTCAAAGTTCTCTATCTCACACAATATACTTGCTTCTTTTCTTTTTAAACACACTAGTTTTTTGCCCGTGCAATGCACGGGTCAATTGTAAATCTCAAATGAAAAAAAAAAGACGACCAATCGTGGAAGTCTTTAGAAAAAGGATTTGCCAAAAGAATCATTGTTAACATCACTATAATTCAAAAACTCAAATAAAAATAAGGATAGTGTGGAAATTTAAAAAAAAAATCTAAAACAATAGTACGTGTTTTGAGGTCACACTAAAAATATAGAGATTTGGGACTTGAAACAATAAAACTCTCATACATTTTCAATGGTTTTAAGCTTAATTTAGGCTTAGAGAAGTTACGACCGATAAGTTTCTACTTTTCCTACTTAAGAGCTTCAACTATTTGAAAATATAATAAAAGTGTTTACAAAATTTTCATTTCTTTACTTTAGTAAAAGAATCACCGGATAAACAAATTTTTTTTTAAAGCAAAAGGATTTAACTTTTATTATTGCAAGAATATGATGAGGAGGTTAGTCCAACCACAAACGACAGAGGGTTTAACCAACAATAGAAATTCCCATAGAATCGAGAGGTCCTAGCAAATTCGTGAGTCCAAAAATTGGCACTACAAAGTAGCTAGATAATCGAATCAAATTATTGCACAATTTAACATAATCTCCAAAAACAGATGCATTAAAGTTGGAGGAATTAATAGTTGCTACCACCTTGAGAGAGTCATTCACCACCTTATCAAGTCCTAACCCTCTGGCCCAGGAGAGAGCTTCTGTTAATGCCATAACTTCCCCCACTTCGACAGGCATAATGTCGTCAATCACGATTGAGCGTGCCACCATAAATTCTCCACAATCATCCCGGATCACCACATTAATCTTCCATCATCCCTCTGGGGGTTTGTTCCATTCCCCACACCCAAACGACCCCATTCTATTCGAGGGAACCCTTTCCACTTGCGCTTGCTGCCATTCCCTCAAAAGTAGAGTCGTTGCAAAGCAAGCCTCAACATGGGACGACCTGCACCTTCCTTCCCAAACTTTTGAATTTCTTTCCTTCCAGATTTGCCATGACGTCATAGCAAGTCTTTCCGGGCCATTGCTGTCCGCACTACCTAGAGCAAAAAATATAAGCTCGTTGAAACTGTCGACCCATTGCCAGGCATCCTCAATCATCTCCTACAAGCCCACTTCACGCCAACAATCTTCTGCATATCCACAAGCCACAAACAAATGTCAATTACTTTCCAAGTCTTGATTACATTATGCGCACCATTTATCATCGGTTACCCGCTTCGTAAACAATTTTATTTTATTTGGTAAACAGTCTCGACATGCATGCCACTGAAAATTCCTCACCCGTGGAGGGACCTTGAGACCCCAGATAAGCCCCCAATCGCCCTCCACCTCCATAGCTGAATCCACCAATACTTGCAAATTGTGTATTTAAAATAGGGGCTCTTAATACATCACACTCATAAACTTTGCCACATTAGTGGATCAAATTTAAATCACATTATATGTTGTTCACAATCTAAATTCATTGATAATCGAAGAAACAAAAAATAGGTAACATAATAACCTTTCTCAAGATCCACAAAACATAAAGTATTTTATAATTCAATTGAAGGATGAAACATTTGCTACTGTTTAAATATAAACATTTTCTACTTCAATCCCACATCTTCCCCAAATACGTAAGCATTGAACAACAGGATGCTAAAACATATAGCAAAGGCGCGCTATGTTCAAAAGGGTTGTAATTATACAGGTAACCTAGCCTAAATCACAAGAATTTTAGCGTTGCAATGGATGATCAACACCGAATCACAAGCCAATTCGAAGATCTTTTAGTTCACACACAAACACATGGCTGAACAAAATTAAGCTTCAAATTAAATTGCAGATTTCTGAAGAAATACGCTTTAATCGAAATACACCATGAATATAAGTAGATGAAATGAGAAGAGAGGAGAGGAGAGGGAGGAGAAAAGATACCGAGTGTCGGTTTCCAATTCAATGTGAAGAGCTCCTTCCTCCTCCATGAATCAAGCTAACTAATGAAATTGACAAACAAATTAAATGTATACAACGTACAACCCAAAAGTAATGCCCTTGACAAACTTTTAAAGATAATAGAACTTTTAAGCAAACAACCATAGTCCAAATCATAGAACACAATCACCATTCAATAGTCCTTTTAATTTTAGCAAAAATAATCACCAACCTACATCCCTCCAAGATGTTAAAGGAAAATAAACTAAAGTATAAAACAACAAAATCAAGTACATAATGACTGCATACACAATTATTAACCACTCAATCTCATCAATCACAAAATTTTAATTTTCTATATTTTCTCTAAACATAATTCAATTATATATTTACAAAATCTCAAAGTTATTCTTGCATTTATATACTCCCTCCGTCCCACTATAAGTTTCCCACTTTCCTTATTTGGATGTCCCACTATAAGTTTCTCATTCCATTTTTGGCAAATTATTTTCTCTTTCTCAATCACATCACATATACTTTATCTATTGTTTTATCATACTTCATCTCATACTAATCTATTATTTTCTCTCTCACCATCACATCACTTGTACTACATCTATTATTTTATCATATTCCTTAATCAAAACACCAAAAGAAGTGGGAAACTTATACCGGGACGGAGGGAGTATAATATAAATGAAAACCAAATCCTTTTTTATGTCTCAAGATTCAACTATAGTTGTAAATCATTCAGTCTTTTGTTGAAATTAGTTACAACATCAATCATGGGTGGCTCACTCTTCAAATATTTTGAAAAACTTACAACTAACTCCTATGTGGCAATCAAACAAATATCAATAATTTTTCATCAATGAATGCCAATAAGAATTAATTGAAATTCAAGAAAAATAACTCCCCATTCACATAATGGAATCCACCATCTTATGTCCATACTCTCTCAATTGATATAAGTCCATACAGTAACTCTCCAAAGACTGAATATGAATACATGTACAGTCAAAGATAATTTGAATTTCATTTATGATAAAAAATAATAATAAATATAATGTGTTTTTAACTATCAATTTCATTATTTCAATGAAAACTTAAATGAAGTGCGAGATTTCAGCGAGCAACTGAACAAAGGTGCATAAATCGAGCGTTTCTCATCATCTGATAAAACTTGTTGCAACAGTTTTTGAATAATTTATATGTTTATACACATTCAATAAATAATAATAAACCATATAGATCTTATAGTTGCATGGATAAGATCATTCTACCTCATAAGCATTGCTAATCTCTTTGAATCTATCTTCTGCTCCAGCTTCTCTGCAGTTGAGGAAAAATATTGGTTCAGACAAGATTCAACAATATAAATTCCATGGTAGCAATATAAGTTTTACCTTATTCATTTTTTTGCATAATATAAAATTCCATGAAAATAATTTGATAAATGATGTCGAATTTCTCTCACCAGAATGATGGTGTCATTTGGAAAGATGAGCCACTGTTTACTTTCTCAGTCACATAAGTTCGAAGCAGCACATAAGTCCGAAGCATCACCAACTTATAATTTGTACCGTGTTTCTCTTTAAATAGTTCAACTTATATAAGTTATTCGATGCCAATTCTTCTTTATAAAAGGTTAAATGAAATGACAACTATACAACACAGAGAATAAAGACAAGTATGGTAGTTGAAATGCAATTAAATGAAGGTGATACAATGGCTTACTTATACACATCTGGAGGGTAGCTCCTAGCAAGCTTTCGATATACTGAAAATAAAAGGATAACTCCATTCATCACGAAATCCAATTATTATGTAAAGGGAGCAAAGAAGAAAATTTTGAAACCCCATACACAGAATGAAATCCACCATCTCTCGCAATTGATCAAAATTCATTGACTTCAAATCACCTATTTGATATTTCCAAATACATTTAAAATTACAAAAAAAAGCAATGAAAAAGGGGTTAAAAGAAGTAAAGACATACATTGTTGGAATTTTGGAGAAACTGCAACAGAGATGTATGGACGACGTAAAATCATAGCAACTCTCCAAAGTCTGAAAATGAATAAATGTAGAGTCAATGAGAATCCAGATTAATTTCTGATAAAAAAACGAAATATTTTTTTAGCTATCAATTTCAATGAAAACAACTCCAATGATGCGCGAGATTTCAGCAAGGCGATTGAACAAAGGTTTAACATAACAAAGGTTTTAGCAGCTATATATATTTTTTGATTTTTTAATTGATCTATTCATATCTATTCCATTAAGTTCCAAATTTCAACTAATATATAGACATAAATAAAAGGCTTTGTATATAGAGAGTACAAGTCTTGTATCAGCCATCTCTATTGTGTCTCCATCAAACTGAAGCATGGTCCCAAAAATACAGATATAAATTATATGGATTCTTTTTTAACGTCACATAGTATTTAATCACGAAATTCTCTGCATCTTGGAAGAAATAAAAATATCAAGAAGAAATAGTCATCAAATATATTCATCATACGAAAATATCAACACTTGTGCTAATAACTTCTTTATTTTCTTTCTGGTCATAACATATACATGTAAATTAAGCCAAAATAACATTCAAATGCACTAAAATTAGTAAAGTAAAGAAAATAAAAAAACAATAAAAAAAACTTGTTGTATTATCTTACCCCAAGGTTTTGAACCGTTCAACAATCTGTGGGTGACAGAATGTAGGCCGCAAAAAAACGTCTGAAAACTTTGAAGAAGTAGTTGTGGCTCTTCTCATTCTGCAGGCAATAAAACGGTGTGGTGAACATTGGAGGAGTTATTGTGGCCCTTCTGATTCTTCATTAAACGGTTGACTCTTAAAATTTTGCATTCAGTTGTGTCCTAATTCAATACAATCCACATGGCAAGAAGGAGAGAGAATCTACATGCCACGTGGCGGAAGCAGAAGAGCCACATGGCAAGAGCAGGAGAAGTCTTTCTTACTTTTATATATATAGATAGATTCGTCACCACCAACCAAACAACACTTTTGAATTGAAGCTCTACCAAATGCTTGTACATAAGAGGGTTTTTTTTTTCCAATTTTTTTTCTTTTCACATCAACTCAATCTTTTTTATGCACAACTCACAATTCATCTTTTTTTTTTTTCTTTTCAATCTATTCACTTTCCAACCAAACAAATCCACCAAATTCATATTTCACCTCAATTCAACCACATTTGTCAACATTCAAGCTCCACTAGTTCATAGGAAAATTAGGCTCATAAAAGATGGACAATGGGCTAAATTTGTAGGTTGCCAAAGAATATAAGTCAATAGTCTCAAAGTGGCTAACTACGGAAACATTTCATTTGGTATGGAAAATTTGGCCAAGTGACTATTCAAAACAAAGATGGTTTTATATCACTTCCAAAGATTTCACACAAATAGTAGCCTCAAACAAGACAATTGGCAAGTTCTAGAGCACACAAACATGAATGTTACTCACATGAAAGAAAATAGATCATAATATATGAAAGTCTAAAGGCTCTAAAGCTTACAAGCTTGTCTAATCATGAATTAAGAGCACCAACTCAAGCACAAATCTTCCCATAATCAAGTGAACATGCAAGCATCAATCAATACCAACGAGTTCAACCAAACTTCAAAACCAACAATCATCATCAATTAAGACTCAAACACCAACAATCCACAAGATATCTCAATCACCACAACTAGGAACAACGGTGCAATATAAATGAAGGTAAACACACAAAATCTCCCCCAAACTTAAATGAAACTATCTAGTTGAATGCAAAGTTTGAGAATGAGTGTGTTACCTTAGAATTTTGCCACCAACGAATAATATGGTAAATTAATCAATTGAATCATGCAAAACACAACATTAAAAACAATTTAATTAAGACATAAGTTAATCACACAATTGATCCATAAACTCACTAATTATCCACATAATTTCAACACCCAAAGCAATTAAAGTCTAGCTCATAACTAAATTAACAAAATAAAATAAACACATAGAATATAAACAACAAAACATGAATTAAAATCAAATTAATATTGAAATAGATTTGCCTACTTGACTTATGAAAGAGTTTGAAAATGACGTTTGTCCTTGTTTTGAGTAATAAATTGGTTTCCTTTTGAAAGAAAAATAAAAAGGTATGTAATATAAATAAATGAGTTGATTGTGTATACATGTGACTTAATGTGATTTGAGTAAAAGTTATAACACCCCTAAAATCTCAAATTAGTTATTTTAAATATACAACATCTTTTTTTATATAATAATGAATTTAATGTAATTTTGAAATTTGTAAAATAATTAGATCTATATATATAATAAGGTTAATTCTATATAAATACATCACATTTAGTCTCAGTCAATTTAATTACCACCTTTATAATTATTGTAAAAACCCCCCAACCTTTCACCGTGTTGCAATTAGATACACATTTTTTTTCTCCGGACAACAATTGATGATGTGGTTTGTCGGAGCTTGCCACGTCAGAATTACACATATTCTTTTTTATTTTTTTTTATTTTCCAGATTAAATTTTATATAAATAAAAAAAATCTTATAAAAATAAAAATAAAACTTCCGCTTCTTCTACGTCTTTCTCAACTTCTCAAACTCAATACAGTTCTTCTTCTACAAATCTTCTTCTTCTACAACTTTCTCACCACTCAAACTCCAAGTTCTTCTCTTCTAACCTTAAAATTCAAAATCATAAGGATGGAATCAATGAAGTGATCACAACCCAACCTCTTTGTTTGAAGCTTTGCCAGGAAGCTTCTACTTCTTGAAGCTTTCTTTCCCCTAAGAATTCCGAAAGATAAGACCTGCCACTATAGTAAAAAGCTTCTCGACACTACAAAATAATGGGGAAATGGGGACGGGGAAGGCATCGGATCTGCCGTTGCCAATGATAAAGGCAACGGCAAAGGGGACGGCAGTGTGCCGATGCCCTTTTTGTCGTTGCCTTTTTATTAACATTTAAAAAAGACGAATCTGGGTTTCGAACCCAGGTATCGAGGCCACCAACACACCCACCCCCCACCGCTGGGCCACCCCATTTTTCGGAAATCTGGAATTTTTCGCGAATTGTGGGGTTCGAACTCGGGACCTCGCGGTCTCGAAGGCTTTTGAGCGCCCCTGTGTGCCGTTTAGGCTAGGAGCTTTTAGTCGACATGTTGTGAATGCAATTAATATATATTCAATTTAATTTGAGTTTTTAATTCTTTAATTAATTCAATCCATTCTAACTTTAATTGTTGCTTATTAAATTATTTATCAAAGCATATCATAATTATTTATAAATTATGTTTTTCAAATTAACTAAATTATATTTTTCAAATTAAATAATTTAATTACGGTATCAATTCACACTATTTAAATTTATTCTAATCCTCAATTTACAACATTTAAATTCATTCTAATTTTTAATTTCACAACATTATAATTACATACAACATTGAATATAATTATTTTCACTTATACATTTAAATTTATTCTAATCACATCATTTAAATTCATTCTAATTTTCAATTCACAACATTAAATATATATAATTATTTTCACTTATCCATTTAAAAATATGAATTCACTTATCCATTTAATTAAAAATATTTCCATCTATTATAAAATTATTCTCTAGTTCATTTTCAATTAAAATAACATCATATCACAAACAACATTAATTATAATCATAATTAGCATGTTCACGTCAATTAAAATAACATCACACACAACATTAAAATTAAAATTAATCATCAACGTCAATGTAATATAATAACATCACACGTAACAAAATAATATAAAAATGTATCACTCCTCATCATCACCACCATCATCCTCAGTATCATCCCGATCCTCAACCTTGCTACTATCATGAACGTTGTGCGACGCCCCCGACGGCCTCGGCTCCCCACCCATCCCACCCATCTGAACCATCCCACCCATCTGTCCCATCATCGTTGCCATCTGCTCCTGAAAATGCTTGAGTAAGCGCTCCTCCTGCTGCTGCATTTGTAGGAGTAAGCGCTGCTCTCTCTCTTCATTGACTCTCCGTTCTTCAGCAATAGCATGGTTAATGTCGGCCTGGGTGAATCGTCCATAAGCCGTACCACTTGACGTCTCGCCAGGACCGGAGGAGACCCGTCTGTTCTTGCCTACTTGTCCAAGGCCCCTAACACGTCCATGAGACCTGCCGACCTTCTTCACGTACAGTTCAGACATGTCGGGTATAGGTGGGCCCTGGGAACCATCCTCTGATCTAGGTTCATCTAACGGATCTCTTATAGTATTATTGGTCAACTCCTCCTGTATCTGGTCCTATACGTGCACATTTAAAAGTGGGTTAATACATTTTCAAGTACAATTAAATATATATTTGTTATATAATGTAATGTATATATATATATATATATGTACACACTTACAAGTATATCACCCATATAGCCATAAGTGTATGTCCCGTTTTCGTAACGGTGGTAATATTCAACTATCTCACAGTCGTATGCAGGGCATCCCTGCCTCTCCTCCTGTATTTTGAATCGAAGACATATACGAATAAATAAACTAAATAATTAACTAAAATTAATTATATATAATTGACCACAAATACTTACAATGCGCCGTGCGACCTCTGCTGCTCCACGAGCTCCGCCTTTATGAGTACCATGGCCAGTACCCGGACCTCCAGGCTCGGATAAGCGGTTCTTACGAGCCTGCTCACTCTTCTTAATTGTTTCAGGATTGTTCCAGTGACGAACTAAGTC
Source organism: Galeopsis tetrahit (assembly GCA_963675135.1). Lineage (NCBI taxonomy): Eukaryota > Viridiplantae > Streptophyta > Magnoliopsida > Lamiales > Lamiaceae > Galeopsis > Galeopsis tetrahit. The sequence continues at coordinate 35,929,254 of OY776133.1, read as the reverse complement.
GTTCCAAACATTCACATCCCACCTCGGCCTCTTCTTATCCTTCACCCACGCTTTCTTGACTTTTGATAACATGTTAGTGTACCGATTTGCTGCTCTTTGAAGAAAGAGTCTGTACACCTCTGCAGAAGATGTGACTTCAGGATCCCACCTGACCTCGATCTGCAAAAAAAAATTAATTAATTAATTAATATAACAAAATAACAAAATGTTAATGTAAAGTTATTTTATACCTGGAATGTATCCCACCACCGTTGTATCGTGTCGGGTGATACCATGGCCCAGGCGTGTGCACCAAGCTCCATATTCCTGTACATAATCGATCTGATCGTCCTCGAAATCAAATTTGAAGACATCAACCTGTTACACGTATTTTATAATAATAAAAAAATTATTAATAAACATGTTATACATACGTCTAATGAAATTTAAATATAATATACTTACGTATCAAGGTAGATAAACAGGAGGATGCGACTGTCGGGTGCATCAGTCGACATGCTGGCCTGTGTCCCGACAGACGGAGGTCTAACTGGCGAATGTATCGGTGGAGGGGGTTGTTCCTGTGTATGTGGAACCATATGAGGCAACTGAGGCACCTGAGTGTAATAGGAATTAGGGTTCATTCCGGGCATCTGGGGCAACTGTAGTATCCCAGTCATATCGGGCATATAAAAACCCTGTGGTATCTGCACAGTCGGTGTCTCATCCACCGGCTCTCCTCTACCTCTACCTCTACCTCGCCCATGTCCAGAAGAACCCTGTTCAGAAGAACCCTGACCAGAGCCATGTCCAGAAGAACCATGTCTACGACCACTCATCTGTCAAAATGAACATTAAAAGATTATTAACGTTGAACATTGTAACAATTAAAAAACATTATATATGAACATCACTGTAACGATTAACACTAAAATATAAATAAGGAATATAACTATGGAATTAATATTTAGATAACATTGTCTAACAATTAACCAACGTCTCATTCCTCCAACTCTATTAAAATTAATTAATATAATTCTAAATATATTCTAATAATTATTCTAACACCCTAATTAACAAATAAATTCATATATATATAGACATAACACAAATATAATTCTAACACTCTAATTAACAAATAAATTCATATAACTTAATTATTAAAACATACATATAAATACATGCCTAACACAACATAATTAACAATTTATAAATTCTAACAATTAACACATGCATGCATAAAAATTAATAATTCTAACAATTTTATATATACATACAACATATATGCATATATATACTAAAACTATATATACACATATAACTTCAAATTTAACCAATGAAAATGAAAAAAATTACCGTAGAAATGCTCCCGTCGAAGTGTAGAACACAAATGGCCAAAAACCGAGTTCGATCCGCAAACGAAGGTGATTTTTGAGTGTGGAGGTGTAAAACTCGAAGCTTCAATGGAGGTGTGGGGGGTGCGCGGCTGTTACATTCTGGAAAAGAGGGGTTTGGCCAATTTATATGCAATTAGGGCGACGGGGAAGGCAACGGGCCCACTGTCGATGCCATTTCGCATCGGGGGGGCCGTTACCAAATGGCATCGGGGCCCACTGCCGATGCCATTTCGCATCGGCCATTAAATGCCGTTACTAAATGGCATCGGGGCCCACTGCCGTCCCCTTTTCGCATCGGCCATTAAATGCCGTTACCAAATTGCATCGGCCTGCCTGCCGTTGCCAATTGCCGTTGCCTTTTGGCCAATATTTTGTAGTGCGCTCTTTGATAGCAGTCATAGGAGAGTTCAGAAAGGATCTGATCGTAGATGGAGACTTAAACCTGTGTGGGGTAGGACCTAACACTAAAAAAAATGGCAAAAAAAAAAAAGAAAAAAATTTGTAAAAAATCCTTTAAAAAAAATCTAGGTACAGTCAAGCATTCAACAATTGAATGGTAGAAGAATGTGGAAGATGAGGAAGAGAGGTCTTGAGAAAATCCTATAAATTCTACAAAATTGACAAGACTACTGATTTTTTTTGCACAGATATAGTGATTTAAAATGTATGTTATTCCTTCCAAAAAAAATGTCATGTCATGTTTGAAGAAAAATGACAAACCAAAACATGAGTGTATTGATTTGCGGGGGAGTTACACATAGAGACACTCCACTAGGTGTTTAGGCTAATTAATCCAATTGACTTATGGTAAAGTAATTAGATCCAAATTCGAAATTTGGTGGACACAAATACCCTTGCATTCATTATATTTGATAATCATGATTGTATGGTCATGTAGAATTAGTCAACCATTTTTAAATTTAAAATTCGTAATCAATTTTAATTCCCACATTTTAAAACTTTCCATAAACACAAACCTTTCCAAAATATTATACTTAAAATACGTTAATTAACACACTTTAAAAAATTCAAAACATTCCTAAAAAACCGAATTCAAGCTGCATATTCATTCTGTTTTTTTAGTCACGGTAATTAATCAACTGCATATTCGTACTTTATTTTATTTTTTTAATCACGGTAATTAATCAAGTGCATAGTCTGCATTCATACTTCTTTTAAGTGCATATTCATATTGTTAATAATATATTTTTTTCTTTTTAATAAAATATTTATTAGTAAATATTAATAAATGATTTGTTTGCATATCATTTACACATAACCAAATTCTTGTATACACCCGTGGGCACGGTACCCCCTTCTATTTCAAGTGATTTTTAAATTTTAATCCTAACCTGATTATTCGACCCGCTTTTATTTGGGTCATTTGCAAAAGAAAGGTTTCTCTCACAAAAAAATAGCTCCCACTCGTGCGATTTCAACGGCGACCCGATTTCAAGAGCTTTCTTCTACGGCGACGGCGTTGAGGCGGCCGATGACGACGCGATTTGGGTATTTTTTTCGATTTAAAATTAAAGTCGAATTTTAGGGCTGCGATTTTAGGGCTTCCACGGGCGGAGGCGATTTCATCTTCTACGGCGGGCGGGAGGCAGCGACTTCATCTTCTACAGCTGCGATTGACGGATTTCTAGGGCTTGGGCTGTGATTTTAGGGCGGCGGCGATAAGCAACACAGGTTTTGTCTACTCTCTACGTTTTCTCTGACTATAATCACTCAATCATTTTCTGGACACCTCGCCCAACACCAGCTCGTCGCCATCTCCATCGTCACCACCGTCATTATCGGCATCACCTTCGGATTTTTGGTAACCCTCTTTAATTTGAACTTTACTGCATAGGATACAATTGATTATTGTGTCGTAGTAATTTATATTGTGGTGAAGAAAAATGGCATGGGCTTGGTGAATTGTATTTCAATTATATTGGTTCTTCCTTATATGTTTGTGCATTTGTATTCATCATAAATTGTGGGGTTATGGCTTCTTGATCTCGGTGGTCAATCTTATAATTTGGCTTGGTGTTGGAGGGGTCTGGTGGTAGGCCATTGGGTTGTGGTAAAAGAGCACAACTAAGATTTTGATAAATGATTTATATAGCCTAGTACAATGTCAATGTACTTTTTGTTACTTCAATCAAGGTTTGTTAATATATACAAGTGTTGTATATCATTTGATTGAATGCCTTTGTATGTTGAATAGACGTTGTAATCAGGATTTTGCACAGGCAAGTCAATTTAATGTTGGTAAATGTATATAGGTCTTGTAATATACATAATATGCGTCCAGTCCATGTGCATGCATGAGACCTGTTGACATTAGGAATACAATAACATCACAAACCGTATAGATCTTGCCTCTAATAATTATACCAAATATGTCATGTGTTATATAGATTTACACATATATACATGTGAGTAAAATAGGTTCATAGATTCTGCTAATATACTGGTATGTTCTTTATGCAATGTTCATTTCATATGATATATTTATTTTTTATAAATTGTTAGCTGGAACATGTTATATTTTTCTAACTTGCTTCCTTGTTTAGCGCCAAGCGATGATAAAGTTTCTCGATTCTAAGGATCATCCAAAGGCCAAGGATGTTATGGCTTATGAATTCGAAATCATTAAATTGAAATGGCAGTCAAATAAGCCCGATAAAGACTGTGTTGTGTATATGATGCTGAATTTTAAACATTTCAATGGAAAGCCTTACACATCACCATATATGACAAATATATTCTTTTTTTTTTTTTTGTTGATTTCAAATTGTAATCATTTTTTAATTATTATTTTAATGTGGATTGTATTTTTGTAGGCTGATATTCGAAAGGTTTTGAGGGCTGAAATATGTGCCTTCTAATTCTTTCGAATATGAATGAACGAAGGGGTTATATAATCGAAGAGATTTATAAATTTTATATGAGTAAGTCTGCCATAGTTCAAAGAATTTCCGAAGAGAAGAAACAAAATGCTTTGAAAGCTCAAGAGAAGAAGTAGAAAGATGTAGATGAGAATTTGAAGAAAATGGGTGGTGATTTGAGAAGAAGTAAAAGCAAACTTTGATCATGTTATTTGGTTGTAAAAAATTGATGTTTTTTTTTTCATAACATTGCTTTTGTTTAGGGATTAATGCTACCAAATTGATATCAAGTAATGTCATATGCCTAATGCAGTTTTTAATGTCAAATTATAGTGTTAATTACAATATTTAATATTTGTGTTAATAAAGAAACAAGTAATATATATATCAATATTCAGTAATACCACACAGTGTATTCATTAATACCACGTGTAATAACTAGTAATACCATGTGTCTAATATAATTTTAAAACTTTAAATAACAGTGTTTAATGTTTTCGCTACCAAAATCAATATTCAGTAATACCACATAGTGTATTCACTAATACCACATGTAATAACCAGTAATACCAGGTGTCTATATGATGTTTCAAACTTTAAATTATGGTAGTTAATGTTTTCGCTACCAAATCAATATCCAGTAAAATCAAAATTTCGGTGTGAATAAATAAACAAGTAATTTAAATATCGATGTCCAGTAATACCACAAAGTGTATTCAGTAATGCCACATGTAATAACCAGTAATACCAGATATCTGATATGATGTTTTCATGTTTTTGCTACAAAAAAACAATATCCAATAATACCATATGCGATACGCAAAACAATCATCAACTAAATTAAATGTCCAATAATACCATATGGAGACTACTCTTGATCCTTTTACTTCTTCCTTTTGTTACTGAGCGCATTGGAACCAAAACCGTGTTGAATGATTCTGGATGAGGCACTTCCCGTTCCATTGTATCCACCGGAGTAATAACTTTCAAATCTCTTTCATTTCCTTCTTCAATAATCTTCCTCTTAGTCTCATTTCTTCTCACTTCTTGACAAGAACACACAAAACATTTGGACAGCACAACCTTATTATCGCTTGCAGAATATCTTGTTGTTGATTTACGTATGCTAAACCCCAATGAACAAGCATGGCAACGATACTGTTGGGAATAAAATGAGATATGTTTTGATTCAATACCAAAACCCCCTGAGACATGCCTAAGTCAACATGATTATGTTCTAAGAATGTTAGAACATATAGAATAAGGCTAGATGAGAAGCTGATATGTTAGGCAGCTCTTAGTTGAATAGATGCACAATTTGAGGGGGAACATATGCTTTGATGAGTATCAAGAACAAGTCCCCTCAAGGCTCAAATTCTGGAACAATCACTAAGTCTATTGAAGGCCAAGTATGCTAATCAGGAGAGTTGTCCAGAAGAGTTGTCTCAGCACAATTAAACAAGAACAAGTGTTCTGAAGCTTAAAGGTCAACTGTGCTGAAGAGATCAAGACAACTATACCCTAAAATATCTTCAAAGAAACATGTTAAGATCACTTCCATGTGAAGCAAAGGGAAAGAGCCAAGTCATCTGAAGAGAGCAAGACAATCATGCTGATAAGCAAGTCTGCTGATAGTGATAAGCAGAGTTGTCCATTTGATAAGGAATGTTGTCCTATCATTGGAACAACCTTCAGAAGCCATGTCCAAGTCCTAACAAGAGAATCTTAAAGTCAGACATTGGGAAGAGTGCTGCAGAATGAAGACAAAGTCTATACAACCGTTTATTTCCCAAATGAGGACATGTCACTATCAAGAATCTGTCTTCTAAGTTGAAGAACCAAAAGAAGACATTTATGGACATTTGAGGCTGCCTCTCCAACGGGCAAATCCTTCATATGTCTATAAATACAAAAGTGTGAAGACCATTTGAAAGCACCTCAACAGAATCCAACTACACAAGTATTCTGAAGCTCATAGAACTTTCAAGCTTTCAAAAGACTATTGAAAGTGTGCGGTGTGTATGAAGTGTTTAAGTTTAATAGAATAATGTTGTACTAAATGTTGTGACAATTGGTACAACACTGACTCTAACAGAATATCAGAAATTATGATTCACACAGCGGAAGACTTGAAACACTAAAAATAAACGTGACACAATGGAAATAATTTTTAACATAGATTTTATAAATAAAAATCTATGCTAGCCTTACGGCGAAATTCAATACTTATCTTCAAGTACAAATGTTGTGTGAAATGTTACAGCATTAACATTCACAACAGAAACTACAAACGAGGCAAGTGCCTTGTTCTAAAAACGAACTAAGTGTATAAGGTATACACTGTCGAAATGCCTAGTCTATCTAATGATTACACTCTCAATAGATAAGAAGACACACAGCCATACGGGTGGGATACGAACGTATGAACTAAAAGGTAAAACTACTGGCCACAATTCCTAACAGGGATCAACGCTCGGTCTAGGAAATTGATCGAATAGAATACACTGATTTGAGAAGCCTTCAATCGGTATTTATAGAAGTGGGGTGCTGATTCTAGAGGCTTCCATAATGAGATCCTATTTTTTAGGAACTCAACTTCCATGATCTTTCTAGATCCTTCTTGAATGCTCCAGGTCGTTCTAAATGGTTCCAGGCCGCTCTAGTATGTTCTCCAATGTTCTGGAATCTTCCAGGTTCCAGATCCTTGTAGAAGCTTCTAGATCGTGCCAGAAATGCGACAACATTTAGATCAACATTTAATGTAGCATTTCAGAAAAGACTTAGAAAAAATCTCGGAAGGTCAAATTAAGATGTTGTTGATAATGTTAAGACATTTAAGGATTAACAACATCTACAATCTCCCCCAATTTGACCTTTCGACTACAACACACCTGATGCACATATATTTCTATACATACTCAATATTATGTACTTAGTTGAGGTCAACATCATTGCTAAGCACTAGTCAAGACAATACCTGTTGTAATCGTTGGATCAAATCGAATGAAGATCAAGGATAATTTTACAATGATCCGTGCCATAAGATCAAGATAAATTTTATCCAAAATAGAACAAGTATAAACACTACACTTATTCACAACATAAGTAACTTTACTAAGATCACAAGTTACACTGGAAGAATTAACATAGGATCTAAGTAAGAACAAAACAAAAAACAAAAATCAGAGCAACAAACTAAGAAATAAACAAAACAGAAACTAACACTACTAACACTATGCACAACCTGCAATAGTAGAACACATGATATCCTGTAAACAAATTAAGCAAGGGCAGTAAACAAATATCAAGTGGAATCATAATTAAGCAGGTTGCAATAAACATCCTATCATCTAGAAAAATAAATAACAAGTGTATCATAATTTCAGAATTCAAACTTAAACATTAATACAAAGGTTGAACTGAATAAATGGCTTATATTGCTGTGGTAACAGCTGCAGCATCATCTTCCTGCACCATAGCCATTATGGAATTCAGATCTCCCCCTGTCTAGCAACTTCCTCCATGTAGATCACCATACAAGGTGTCCATCTCAGCAGCATCATCATCATCTCCTTCATCAACAAAGTAAGTAGATGCAAGGTGTGCAACTACATCAGTAACAGCAGCATCAGGTCCATCATCAGCATCTCCAGCAGCTGGAACTCCTTCATCATTTATCTCTTCAATGACCACATTGGAGTTGGATGGTGGTGGTACTCCCCCTGTTGTAGGTGAAAGTAGGTTGGTCCACCTGTCCTTCAGGAACTGAAGTTCATCTATTGTTTCCTGCAAGTGTTGGAGTTGGAGTTTGATGAATTCCTGTGAAAGATATACATTACCAGAAATGTTGATACGGATGTTCTCAACATTTGGGGTTGCATTTCTCTGTCTTGATCTGGATGATTCAGGATGATCAGTAGTAGAGGGTCTGGAATGTTCTGGTTGAGCAGAAGTAGAGGGACTTTGCTGATGTTCAGTACCAGGAGCAATCAGAGGTAAATCAATAACTCTATCTCCAGTGAGTAAGGCAGGAGCTATGGCCAATAGTGGAACTCTCCCCCTCAACACATCAGTGTTCTTGGCAATAAATCCATGATGTCTCAAATAATTGGAAATCAGAACAGGATAGGGTAAATTACCTTTCTTAGAAACTCTCCTAGTAAATCTCATCATGTGTTGGAAAATTGTAAGACCCAAATTGAATCTCTGAAGCACAAAAATCCTATACATCAAAACAGCTTGATCCTTTGTGATCTTGGTAGTATTTGTGGTGGGAATCCAATTGTAGATAATGAGTTTGTATAACACAGAGTGTAGGGAAGCGAGGTCTTTGGCTAGCATCTGTCTAGTCCACTTAACTACCCTACCACCAGTTATAGCAGAAATGACCACATCTATGTCAGGTTCTTCATCAACCTCAACATTGGGAATTTCCAAAAACTCATTTATCAATTCAGGAGTAAAAGGTACATCCCTCCCCCTAAAATTAACAGTCCCATACCACTTAGAAGATCTCCTACCAGTGCTCTTTTTCATACATGCATAAAATTCATATGCCCAATTTGTCAAGAAAGATTCACCAAAATTCACAGCATGCATCAAATTCCTTTCTTCTAAGAACCTAATCATGCCTTTACTATCAAAATCAGGTATATTAATCCTCTTCTCTATCAGCAGTTTTCTCTTAGAATAAATGGCCAATCTATTCTCTAGAGTTTCAAGAGAATCAGAAATACCTTCCTCTTCAGAAGCAAGGTCATCTGAGCTTGGTGTAGAGCTTTTAGCAGAGCTCTGTTCAGGGCTGCTTGCTGCACTGGAAGAGCTATCCCCACTGCCACCATATTCAGGTTCTGGTGCAGCTTCCTTTGCAGCAGCATAGTGCTCAGCATTTTTCTTTAGAGACTTCAGAATGTCTCTCAAGCATCTTTCAGAATCAGAATTGGATTCTGACTCAGCTGGTTCATCTTCAGTGATCATCTTCTCTTTCCCTTTTGGTTCAGCAACTGATTTTCCTTTCCCTTTTTCTACAGCAACAACCTTCTTTTTGGATTTCTCAGCAACAACAGTCTTTGTTTTCTTTGCAGCAACAGTGGCAACTTCAGTTTCTTCATCAGAATCAGTGAACACCTGGATGGGTTCACCAGCATCAGCTCCAGCTTTCTTCTTCTTCCTCATGGATTCAGAATAATCCACACGAGTGAAAATGCGGTTTGATCTCCTCCTTCTTTGTACATGGCTTCTCTGTCTTTTCCCTTTCTGTGCATTCTTCTTGAGAGGAATGGGGGCAGACTCATCTGAAACAGAGAGTGAAGAGTTTGTACCTTCAGAGATATTTGCTTCCTCCATTTCAACGTCTTCAGGGTCAGACGTGGCAGTAGCTTCTTCTTCAACAGAAGCTTCAACATTCTCAGTTTGCGGTTCGTGAACAGAGGGTGATTTGGGGCTTTTTGAAGCAAAAGCCATTTGGGCAGTTTGCTCAGCCAAATAGCTCGAGATATCCACCGTGATACCTCCAAAAGTCATCACGGGCAGATGGCCTGTAGTTCGAAGAGTATCAGACACCTCTTCGATCGCCCTAGTGACCTGTTCGACAGTTGCATCTTGAGGAAAGTTTGTTTGAGGAGCAGTTTGAGGAGTGGGAGCAGTTGTTGATGGTGTTGCAGAGACATTCGAGTCAGCATTTGATGCGGTAGAGTTTTTTGAAGCCATGGAAGCAAGAATTTCGAGAGGATTTGTGCGAGAGTGGGATGAGGTTTTCGAATCAGAAAGAGATTGTGAGGAATTCGAGTTTGTTCCAGCCATTTAAGTTAGGCGGTTGGAATTTCAAGGTATAGGATGGGAATTTGCACACACTTCTTTGAGATATACACAACCAAATAACAATTCTGCAATCTTAGTACTCAACAAATTCAGAAATCACAATTAGCAAATAAATGGCATCTTATGTTCGATATTTATAGAGAGAGTAATGTAGTTGGAGGTTAAGAAAATAAAACAGAAGAATTAATCTAGAATTTTCGATAGTGCTCCACATTGTGTTATAGCATCTAATTTGTATTGATCCATTGTTCCTGTAGAGTACATCGTAGTAGCGAACTCCGTGCCCCATACTTACTTAATGGATTACAAATATGTTGATGTTTTTACCAAATATCACCTTTTGAAAAGAAGGCATCGTAGTAGCGAACTCCGTGCTCCATAATTACTCAGTGATTTGGTACATCTTTTAGTATGCTAATAACATTCTCATTTGTATGCATTTGAGAGGTGTAAGATATGTTTATTTTTGCACTCCAAGGTTCTTAGATTCGTAGATGTTTTACAAAGGAATTATTTAACTAAGTAAGAAATAAATTCAACTTATAAAATTTATACAACCCATGATGTTGTCTCAAATGCTGACGCATTTGTGACAACATCCATCCGAATTCTTTTCAGATAGTGCTCATGCCAAGAGATTTCCTCAAGATAGAGAATCTCTCATGGTCTAAGGCTTTAGTAAAAATATCAGCATTCTGTTTTTCAGTAGGTACATACTCCAACTTAACAATATTCTTCTCTACTATATCTCATAAAATGGTGTCTAATGCTAATGTGCTTTGTGAGTGAGTGTTGTACAGGATTTTTAGAAATGTTAATGGCACTAGTATTATCACAAAAGATAGTAAGTATACCATTCTCAATACCATAGTCATGGAACATCTTGCTCAGCCACAAGAGTTGTGTGCAGCAGCTTCCAGCAGTAATATACTCAGATTCTGCAGTGGATTGTGAAACACAATTCTGTTTCTTGCTGTGCCATGATACAAGATTGTTTCCCATGTAGAAACATCCTCCACTCGTACTCTTTCTATCATCTATGTCTCCAGCCCAATCAGCATCACTATAACCAATCAAAATGTTGTTGGTGTCCTTAGTATACCAGATTCCAAGGTCACTTGTTCCTGAAACATACTTGATGATTCTCTTCACAGCATTCAGGTGTGATTCCTTTGGATTTGCTTGGTACCTAGCACAAACACACACACTGTACATAATATCTGGTCTACTAGAGGTTAAGTATAATAAACTACCTATCATGGATCTGTAAAGTGTTGGATCAACATCTATTCCAGCACTGTCTTTGCAAAGTTTCAAAGTAGATCCCATAGGAGTTTTCATTGGTTTTGAATTCTCAAGACCAAATCTCTTAACCAAGTTCTTAGCATACTTACTCTGGGAGAAGAAAATACCATCACTGCACTGTTTGATTTGAAGACCTAAAAAATAGTTCAAGTCTCCAACCATACTCATTTCAAATGTTGCAGTCATTGCCTCAACAAAGTTAGTCAACATTTTATCACAAGTAGAACCAAACACAATGTCATCAACATATATTTGTGCAATAAGTAAATCTCCTTCAGTGTGCTTAATGAACAAAGTTCTATCAGCTTCTCCTCTAATAAATCCATATTCCAAAAGAAAATCAGTAAGACTACCATACCATGCTCTAGGAGCTTGTTTAAGACCATACAATGCTTTCTTAAGTTTATATACATGATCAGGATATTTTGGATCTTCAAATCCTATAGGTTGTTCAACATATGCTTCTTCATTCAATATGCCATTTAGAAATGCAGCCTTTACATCCATTTGATGAAGTTTAATATCAATAAAACATGCAATAGCTAGCAGTAATCTAATAGATTCTATCCTAGCAACAGGTGCAAAAGTCTCATCAAAATCAACTCCTTCAACTTGGGTGTAACCTTGTGCTACTAACCTAGCCTTGTTTCTAACAATATTACCAGATTCATCAGTTTTATTCTTGAATATCCACTTTGTTCCAATGACATTAGTATGACTAGGTCTTGGAACAAGTGTCCACACTTCATTTCTTTCAAACTGACCAAGTTCTTCATGCATAGCATTAATCCAGTTTTCATCAGTTAAGGCTTCTTTAGCACTCTTAGGTTCAATTTCAGATAAATAGCATTCAGCATTTACCACATTACACATAGAAGACATGCATATTGTTCTTACCACATCTACCTTGTTTGATCTTACTCTTCCTCTTGTTTGCACTCCAACTGTAGCATCACCTATGATCTGGTCAGAAGGATGACTTTTACCTATTCTTGAAGAAGGATTCGTTTTGGGAACGTACTGGTCATTCTGTGAAGTTACAACTGTCTGTTCTGTAGATGTTGACCCAGATGTGTTAACATTTGGTGCAACATTTTTAGACTTCAGTGTATTCTCAGAACTATCAGTAACCTGTAATACATCTTCTTCATCTTTGTCATCTGTAAGACCTTTATCATCATCAAACACAACATTAACAGATTCTTGAACAGTGTTAGTTCTAAGGTTATAAACTCTATAAGCTTTACTATTTCTAGAATAGCCTAAAAAGAAACCTTTATCACTTTTAGAATCGAACTTATGAAGTTGATCCCTATCATTCAAAATATAACACACACAACCAAATACATGAAAATATTTCACACTTGGTTTTCTGTTGTTCAAAATCTCATAAGGTGTTTGACTTGTGCCAGAACGAATAAAAACTCTATTAATAATATGACATGCAGTATTCAATGCTTCTCCCCAAAATTTCTTAGCAAGACATTTGGATGTAAGCATAACTCTAGCCATTTCTTGTAAAGTTATATTCTTTCTTTCAACAATTCCATTTTGTTGTGGAGTTTTAGGAGATGAATATTCTTGCAGGATACCCTTTTTATCACAAAAATCATTAAACATTTTTGAACCTCTTATAAAGAATTTTAAATGCAGCAAATGCTTCAGATTTGTCTCTCAAAGACTCTACCCAGGTATATCTAGAAAAATCATCTACCACAACTAAGGAATACCTCTTTCCTCCAATGCTTTCAGTTTCCGTAGGACCCATCAAGTCCATGTGCAGTAATTCAAAACATCGATGTGTATTACAATGTGACAGCATTTTGTGCGACATTCTTACCTGCTTACCTTCTTGGCATGGTCCACATACAGTGATATTGTGAAACCTCAGTTTTGGAATTCCTTTTACTGCATCTGCTTTGATTAGTTTTTGCATTGCTCTGTAATTTGCATGACCCAATCTTTGTTGCCATAAAACATTTTCATCATACTTTGACAAATTACACATATTTGTTCCAATAAGATAGCAATTATCAGCTAACCTTGTACCAGTCATGACACAAACTTCATCTTTATTAAGAACATAACATGAGTCTTTATCAAATTTCACATGCAAATTATCATCACAAAGTTGACTAATGCTAATCAGATTTGCAAGTAAGCCATCAACATGTAAGACATTTTTAAGCTTAGGAAAACCTTTAACATTCAAAGTTCCTTTACCAAGGATCTTTCCTTTAGAACCTCCACCATATGTAACACTACCACTATTCAAGGTCACATAATCAGATAAGAAATCAGTACGGCCTGTCATATGTCTAGAACAACCACTATCAAAATACCATGAATCAGGTAGACATGCTTTTAAGGAGGTATGAGCAACATTACAGGTAGTTTTTGGTTTCCATGCAGATTTCATAAACTGTTTACCAGGATGTGACAGTTTTTTATGCAGCATTTTCAAAGTTTTCTGTTCTTCAAACAATTTTATACAGTAAGGACGAATATGACCAACTTTGAAACAGTAATGACAGATATACTTTCTTTTAACCTTGTGAGTATCTGATTGTGCAGATGTTACACCAGATGTGTCAACATTTGCCTTCACAAATTTCACAGGTTTTCTAAATTTATCAGAAATAGAAGCAGTAGTACCATCATAACCTAAACCATGATTATTAGACTTACCAGTAGCTATAGCATTATTTACCTCAGAAGCACTCTTGGAATATTTCTTGAAACATAAGGTGGAATTTATCAATTTCTCCTTTAAGTTACAGATTTCCAGATCTCTTTTGGTAAGTATAACTTCTAGCTTGGTGATTGTGTCTTTCAGATCCTCATTCTCTTTATTCAGGGAATTAAGAGTGAGTTTCTGATTGTTCCAATCATCTAACAACTTTTGGTGTTCATCGTCATCAGTCCTTTTTCCTGCATCATCAACCAAACCATTAAAACAGTTCAAATCTGGGTGACTCTGTCCTGATGTTGCTGTAGATGTTGAAGCATCAGTTATAGCATCAGAATCTGTTTCATCCAGATCATCATCTGACGAATCATTATAATCAATTCTGGTAAAATTAGAATATTCATTCTGATTTAATTCATCAAGATCATCATCATCAGATTCATCACTCAAGGTAGCACTAAAATTCAGTTTTTGCTTAAGTCTAGTGTTGGCACATTCATTTGCATAATGGCCATAACCAGAACAAGCATTGCATTGAACTGATTTTCGAAATTCAGGATCATACCTTGGTTTACCTTCACTCTTTGATGGTCTTGGTGTGAATTGACCTTTCCTCCTTTCTGGTTGAGGTGTTGATGTATTGATTTGAATCTTAGGCTGAATGTTTCTAGATTTGTTCACAGATTTCTTAAGAAACTTATTAAAGTGCTTAGTGAGCAAGGCAACGTTGTTCGGATTTTTGAGGCATACATCAAGCAATTCTTCATCAGAGTCAACTTCAGTAATGATGGGTTGAGCTTCAGAAGTGTTTGATGTTTCCCCTTTAAAAACTACAACTTTCTTATCAGCATTAGCTTCATCATTTTGATTAGTGTTTATTTCATATGTTCTAAGAATACTCACTAACTCATTTTGACTTAACTTATCTGTATCTTTTGCCTCTTCAATAGCACAAATTTTAGCATCAAATCTTTTAGGAACAGATCTTAATATCTTATGAACTACTCTAACATTAGAAATATGGTCACCAAGAGAATGTGATTCATTGATAATCTCACTTAACCTTTCATTGTAGGCTGTAATTGTTTCATCTTCCCTCATTCGGAGATTCTCAAATTTTGTCCCCAACATTCGTAGCTTAGTCCTTCGAACACTTTCTGAACCCTCACAATGCTCTTGCAACCTGTCCCATGCATCTTTAGAAGTAGAACAGTTAGATATAATTTTAAACATTGAAACATCAACAGAAGTAAAAATAGCATTTAAAGCTTTAGAATTGTAGCTTGCTGTTGTTATTTCATCAGCCGTCCAGTCAACTTCTCTCTTGAGTTGTATTTCACCATCTGAGTCTGCTGGTCTTTTTGGTGCTTCCAAACCTGTAAGTACAGTCCTCCAAGCACGTTCATCAACTGACTTGATGTACATACGCATCTTAGGCTTCCAATAAACATAATTAGTTCCATCTAAAACGGGTGGCCTAAGTGCCGTGGATATGTGATGTGTTTCCATTGCTAACCTACACTAAAAACACACTTGACTAAAGATCTAACATAGTGTCGTCAGGTATCAGCTCTGATACCAACTGAAAGTGTGCGGTGTGTATGAAGTGTTTAAGTTTAATAGAATAATGTTGTACTAAATGTTGTGATAATTGGTACAACACTGACTCTAACAGAATATCAGAAATTATGATTCACACAGCGGAAGACTTGAAACACTAAAAACAAACGTGACACAATGGAAATAATTTTTAAGATAGATTTTATAAATAAACTTGCTAGACTCATGAAGGCACTTGTAACCTTTGTGATTGGAGTTGTAGCCCAGAAAAATGCACTTTGAGCTCCTGAACGGCAACTTAGATGTATTGTAAGGCCTAAGAAAATGGAAACAAGCACACCCAAAAACCCTAAGTGATAGATAATCAGGTTATCTGTTATGGAGGAGCTGAAATGGAGATGTGTGATTTGTGACAGGAGATGGAAGCATGTTGATAACATGCACTGCAGTGGAAAAAGCATGCCACCAAAAGGCCATATTCAGTTTAGAACGAGCAAGCATAGCCAAGTCAAATTTTGTGATGTGTTGATGCTTTCTTTCAACCAAACCATTTTGAGGATGAGTGTAAGCACATGATAGTCTTACTTGGATCCCAAGTGGTTTAACCAATTTTGCCACAGGTAGAAACTCAGACCCCATATCATGTTGAATTGCCTTAATGAGCTTACCAAAAAACCTCTCAATGGTTTTCATAAACTGAGTGAAAACTGAAACCACTTCAGATTTTGCCATTAAAGGAAAGATCCACACACATCTTGTATAATCATCAACTATAGACAAGTAGTATTTGTAGCCTTCTATATATAGAAACACAAGATGCAGGTCCCCAAACATCCGTATGAATCAATTCAAAAGGAGACATAGTATGATGCCCAACAGAAGAGAAGTGTTTTAAGTGCATCTTTCTAATCTTACATTCATCACAGAAACTAGATTGAGATTTTATACAAGGAATATTCAAACTTCTCAAAACAGTAGAGAGAGCTGAATCACCGGGGGATATTTTTATCGAATTTTTTTTTTTTTTTACGGATATTTTTATCGAATTTGCAGTCTTTATTTTTTATGACTGTGTGGGCAGAGCCGCATACCTGTGGAGCAAACCTAGGTAGCTAGATTTTAACTTTTTGTATTGATACAAGTTTTAATAATAGTTCAAGTTTCAACCCTGAACAAATAAAGAAAACTTCAAAATTCAAACAAATCAAATCAAATCTTCAAAATTATTTGATGAAGCAAGTGGGGTGAGTAATGATTTTTAAGAAAAAAAAATTTAGGATTGGTTTTTAGTAAAAAACGTTTTAAAAATTTTTAAATATACTTTTTTCTATCCGTCAGTTACTTGGCACCTCACATTAGCTTTGTGAACTACATCATTTAATTGTTGTAAGATAACAGATACATTAAATTTCAAAACTTATAAAGATGATGCATAAAATTATAACGAAAATAAAAATATTTGTTTTAATTGATAAATACTCTAAAAATAATATTTTTTTTAATTAACCCTTTTATTTAATTTTGTATACATTTTTCATATAGACTATATAAGCTAAATATTTCTTTAATAATTGTTTTTTTATACTGAACCTCAGTTTTACCCATTAAATTTTACAATAATCAATATTTTTTCAATACAATATTATTAAATTTAAAATTAATTTTTACAATAAATAGGTTGAACTATGCATGTTTCTTAATTTTTTTCTTCCATTTTTTTAATTCCATGTTATTTAAATTTTACTCCCTCCGTCCAATTTTATTATGTCCACTTCTTCGGGCACGGATTTTAATGAATATTGATTAGTTTATTCATAAAGTAGATAAATTGAGGGTATGATGGGGGTATTGTAGGGTCCATTTGTAATTAAATGATTGTTTATGAATAAAATTAATGGCAAAGTGGGTAAATAAGTGATGATAGGAGGGTGAAGATAAAGTAGTATGAATAGTATTTTTTCCAAAAAGGGTATGAGCATAATAAAATTGGACAACCAAAAAAGGAAAGTGGAAATAATGAAATTGGACGGAGGGAGTATTTTTTCCAATTTACCTATTTCATTATCACTTCTCTTATTTATACAATTATACTAACTCACCCAGTCACCCATGCTGTAGATTATGTTTAATCAATTCTGAAATCTCTAAAATTTTCAACAATTCTCTATATTATCAACAGATGATGAAAATTATTTTCAATAATTCTCTTAATATTATAAATTTTCTAAAATTATTTTAAAATATTCTAATTCTCTTAATAGCTAAAAAAAACTCACATTTTCTCTCTCGAAGAAAAGGCTAAATACGGTTTATAGTGATTTTTTTAATTTAGAGAATTTTGAAACTCTTAGTTAAAGGTATATTGAGATTTAATTTTATGTTAAATTAATGTGTAAAAAAATAAATGAAGTTATAATTTTATATTGTTGTTAAGTATAATTGTAAAAATTGAATGAAATGAATTATGATTTACATATATAAAAGGATAATAAAATGAGTGACAGTATTAGAAAGGGTGATATTATATATATATATATATATATATATATATGGGAAAATCTTAAATGCACCGTGTGCACCAAATAAGAAACGGTGCACATGCTTTTTATAATTGGAAAATATAAACAAGGAAGCCTAAAAGTGGATACCCTTCCACCTCTTCACTCCCGCCCACCCTCTCTCTTCACGTACCCTTATCGGAATCCGCCGGAAAAGACGCTGAAGCTCTCGGCTTCCCTGGGTGCGAAAGTCGTCATCAATTACGCCTCTAATTCAACCGAAGTCGATTCAGCTGTCGCTCAAATTAACACCGACTCCAGCCTCCGCTCCGTCGCCTTCAAAGCCGACATATCCAATCTGGAACAGGTGAAATCGTTCTTCGACGCGGCGGAGACGGTCTTCAAATTGGAGGTTTGCATCCTTGTTAACTCCGCCGGTGTACTCAATTCGAAATACCCTCATTTGCTAATACCGCCGTCGAAGATTTCGATCGAACTTTCAGTATCAAGACCAGAGGCACATTTTTATGCTGTAGAGAGGCCGCCAATAGAAATTTCAATTCCCGGTATGGATCGTTGATACTTTGTTTTTCAAAATTGTTTGTTATGCCAAGGCATCAACCCAGTCTCTTTTTGTTGTTAAAATCTGAAAATTGATCATTTCTTGCTGAATGAATTAGGAAGAACATGTTGAATACAAATTCTGCAACATTGAACAAATGAGATGCACCGTGCTATATTTAAATGGCATAGTTGCAGATTTTGTAAATGCAGGTAATTTTGTTATTGAAAATTGTAGTTCTTTCTTATTGAAAATGGGTAATTTTGTTACTGAAAAGTGTAGTTCTTTCTGAATGAAAATTTGTAATTTTGTTACTAAAATGTGTGGTTCCTTCTTATTGATCAAAAGTGATAATTTTGTTCCTGAAAAGTGTTTTTTTTTTTTTCTTATTGAAAAGTGGATATTTTTATTACTAAAAGTATAGTTCTTCTTATTGAAAAGTGTATTAGTGAAAAGTGTAATCATTGTTATTAAAAAGTTGTAGTCTTTAATATTGAAAAGTGGTAATTTTTGTTATTGAAAAGTGGTAATTATTATTATTCAAAAGTGGTAATTTTGTTATTAAAAAGTGTAGTTATTTTTTACTGAAAAGTGGTAATTTTGTTACTGAAAAGTGGTAACTATGTTAATTTTGTTATTGAAAAGTGGTAATTTTGTTAGTGAGAGGTAACTATTATTATTGACAAGTGGTAATTTTGTTATTAAAAAGTGGTAACTATTATTATTGAAAAGTGGTAATTTTGTATTTTAATTAAAAAATTAAAAGTGTTAACTAAGTATAATTAATTAAAAAATGATAATTATTGTAATGTTAAAATTATTTTAATTAAAAAATTGTATTGAAAAGTGATAATTATTTTAATTAAAAAATTGAGGTCACAAAGTTTAGAACATGTGACCTTACACCTGTTTTGGATTCAGGAAACCACAGTACCAACGACTACTTTGCTATTAATTTTTGCATTTTCTGACTGATAAGGGTTAACATGTGCATTAGTGTTGCATTAGTGTGCACGTGCACACTATGCACAGGAGACCAACTATATATATATATATTATACTCCCTCCATTCCACTATAAGTTTCTCATTCCATTTTTGGTATATTATTTTCTCTCTTCCAATCAAATCACTTCTACTTTATCTATTATTTTATCATATTTCATCCAATACCCCTCTATTATTTTCTCTCTCACTATCATATCACTTATACTTTATCTATTATTTTATCATATTTTTTAATCAAAACACTCCAAAAGAAAGGGAAGTTTATAGCGGGACGGAGGAAGTACAACATTTCTTTTTTTATTTTTTAATAAAATAACAAATTTATAAATTTTTTCAAAGATTTTTTTTTGTTAATTAATTAAATATATCATATAAATTTTTTTCAACCCGCGTAATACGCGGGTCTTACACTAGTAGACTATATAAGCTAAATATTTCTTCATATCAATAATAGTATTAATATATTAATAAAAAAATTAAACACACGAGTGAAATACTAGTTGTTAACTAGTGTAAGATTCGCGGTTGAAATAAATTTATAATATATTTTAATCGAATTTATTAATTAAAAAAAGTCTTTTTAATAGGTATTGATTTATAAATTTATTATTTTATTAAAAAATAAAAAAAATGTTATAGTAATATAGATTACGTCATGTTTACTTGGCAAAATTACAGTTTAATAACAAAAATTTTTTTCAAAATAATTTTAAAATTAAAGAAAAGTCAATAATAATTTATGCACATATTTCTTTAATTATGGTATATCCAAATAATAATAGAATAAAACTATATATGGAGGTAAGCTAACCCTTAAATATATTTGTTAAATAAATTGAATAATCCCCAAATTGAAGGAAAGTCCAAAAATGATTTATGCACATGTTATATTTTTATTCTTATTTGAATATACAATAATTAAGGAAAATATATATAAAGGTAAGCTCTTCATATTTGTTTGTTAAAAAATTGAATAATTTTGAATTTAAAGGAAAATTAAAAAAATAATTTATGCACATGTTTTATTTTTATTCTTATTTTGAATATATGATAATTAAGGAAACTATATATATAGAGAGAGAAAGGGGGTAAGCTAATCTTAAATATTTATTAAAAAATTGAATAATCGAAAAATTAGAGAGAAATCAAAAAAATGATTTATACACATGTCTTATTATTATTATTATTATATGAATATACAATAAATAAGGGGAAAAACTCAAAGTTTGGTATTATTGATTTTGAATAAAAAATTCAAATAATAAAAATAATGAAAAATATTAGTATCATTCGAAACCTTATTTAATATTAATAAAATTGCGAAAAATTAGGAAAAAATTATGTAATTAACTAAAAAAAGAAAAAAACGATAGTAATTTATTTTAAGTTAGTTATAAAAATTGATAAGTAAGGAAACAAAAACAAAAAAGTCTGTTTTGACTTTTGAATTTATATAAAGATTTAATTTAAGTTAAATATAAAAATCGATAATTAAGAAAACACCTAAATACTATACTCATAAATTTAGAATAAGATATAAGTTAATATAATTCGGCCCGACCAAAATATATATATATATATATAATACGACAAAATTCACGCATAGTGTATTTAAATTGAAATATCATGCATATGCATGTATGCGTCCCCCTTTCTTTTTCTTTTTTTTTCCAAATGCATACATGGTTATGTTTTTTATAATCTTTATTTGCTCGTAATTACGTAAATAAGAAATTAATATTAATTAATTATATCTTACCATTTACAACTATACACTAAAAGGAATAAATAGTATAGATAAAGTCAAATTAAAGATATGAAATTAAATAAATATGTATCAAGATTTAAGATTTGCTATAATGGTATATTCACCAAATCTAACCTTGTTCCAAGTAGGGGTGGGCAAAAACCGAGAAAATCGAAAAACTGAACCAAACCGACGATTTTCAGTTGTTCGGTTCGGTTGAAATTTTTTAAAATTTCAGTTTTTCGGTTCGATTTATATTTTCCTAAAACCGAATAAACCAAACCGATCGAATTATAAATAAAAATAAATATAATTAATTAATTAATAAGTAAATATATATATAAATAAAACCCTAGATCTAATCTTACAGTAAACAATTAAACATTCATTTCCATTTATGCCGTTTCATCTCCATTTCTGACCATTTCCTACTTCCACCACCGTCGTTCGCGTTCGGCCACCACCGTCGTTCGGCCCACCAGTGCCACCAGCGCCGTCTTCGACGTTTGCCTCTCTTCGTCGTCTTTGACTCTTCCACCATCATCTCAGTATGTTCTGCTTTGCTTGAATGTCCTTTTATTTAATTTATTAAGTGTGCCACCATTATTTAAGTCAATTTTGCAGGAATGATGTATAATATAATTTTGCGCAGATTGTAAATTTTTGAATGCCTATGTATTAGAGAATATTATAGAATAATCTTATATAATAAAAGGAGGAAAGTTTCTCCAACCTTTTAACATGTGTGATTTTAGAGTGTTTATTATTTCGCCACGTGTCGTTTAGAGTATCCAACATGTCGCCCACGTGTCAAATTTGAGATACATGTCATTTTTTTTTTTTTTTTGTGGAAAATGAAGAGTTCTTAGGGTTTTTACCGTTTCTAATCATCTCCTTCCCTGTCTAAATTCTGTCTCTTCCTTTTTCGTCTCCCCAGTTTCACCACTGAAAAACCCGTTGTTATGCAGACCCCTCCTGCCAATTGAAGTTTCTACTGATTTATGGCTTTTCTGTTGTGACACTGCCACCGGGCCGCCATGATCAATTGTAGTATTAGAAGACTCTTCTTTTATGTGTTAGGTCTGATTTAAGTGTCAGAATTGTATATATATGCGTGTTCAATTGTTTCTATATAATATGATTTTTTATGTTTTGGGTTTAAGTATAATCTTTATTTTCTTGATTTCATTTTAATCCGATAATTTGGGTTTTGTATCAAGAGGTTTGAATTGCTTATTGCTTATCGAATCGTTGATCTATAGCTTCGTGGCGCATGGGACCGTGATCCTTGCCGAGTACACTAAGTTCACCAGCAAGTTGAGGATTATTTAGTAAGCGTGCCGACACCATCTGTTTGTTCCTTTATCTGTTCGTATTTCGTCATTCAGATTGTTTTGTTATGTGTTCGATTTTACCTTTTTTTTGTATTGCTGATTTTCTGTTTTTCGAGTTTCTAGAGAAATTTTTGTTTAGTATATGTGGTTTTCTTTCGTTTCTAGGAGCACAAGGTGTTTGAATAGAAAATTGACATTCTTCCATTCCCCTTTCCTATATTACCAATATTTCTCTTCTTTTCATGATAATTTTGCTTCAGTTAGAATCTTGGGAAGTAATTTTATTTACTTAGCTTTGTAAGGAATTGTTATATATTTATTTTTATTAGTTTTTCAGTATCACATATGTTATATTAGTAGAGCCACTAAGCCAAGATCAAAGGATTTTTTATATCCATTGATGTATAGTTAGACTCTGATTATTGATTGAGTTAATGTTTGACATGTAGTACTAGGAAAAAGAAACCTTTTGCTATAAGTTGAGAAATGGCATCAAACACAAGACAATTATAATTGTAGATAAATTGACAGTTACGACATTGAATTTTTTGTCATCTCTGTAAAAAGTTTTTCATATATTGTGATTTTAACTTAGTTATGCCATTTAGAAATTCCATCAACAAACTGTCTTGGTCGTTTGTCTCTGATGTTTCCTGGCTTAACTTAGGTGTTTGCCCCTGTGCAATGTCATCATGCATATGATTCATATCCATTGAAGAGCTCCCTCGATTTTGTGCATAATTGTATTATTCACCCTTATGTGTATCATAGAAAGTTACATATTTTGAAACCATTATCCATATCTGAATGCTTCATTATCAAAAAATGGATTCAACTGTACAATATTTTGTGTGTTCATTTCCTCTTGATCCTATGTTTATATGCAATCTTCAATATTGAAGTGTTGCTTTGTTTTACATTGCTTTTGACAACAAAACCACTACAATGTTTTTTTCCTTTCTCTTGGCAATTCCTCCAGTCACTAGAATAACACTTGGGCATGCTACATGGATTACTGTTTTATGTAGAAAAATAAGAGATTGGTGGTACTGGGTAATGTCATTATTGACCCTTGAACAACTCTAACCAATCTTTCTAATAATAATGTTGAAATTACTTTACTCTGCTTCTTTATTGTAGGTTGTGGAAGGTGATCTACCTATAGTTTCATCACATGGGTAAGTGGAAATATACCTTTAAAAATTTCAAATTTGTTCTCTTTTACTTGAGTGCAAGAGATATTTTTACATGCTTACAAGAGTTTCCCCTGTGTTGTTTTAGTACTAAAGATAAGACATACAATGCTCTTGATCTTAGGATGCGAATGATTATTCTTAAGGCATTATATGATATTCGGGTTGAGGTATTCTTTTCGGAACTTAAGACTTTATTTATGGAGAAGAAGAGACGCCCAAAAAGTTGAAGAGACGTAAAGTTCAGTACAAGAGAATGGATTTGGAATTTTGTTAGTAAATCTTCATTTCCTTATACTACTAGCAAATCTCATCGATTAGATTTTTCTCTCAAGGTTGTCATCTATAGTCCTCATAGGCATGAATTATAAAGTTGTTGTTGTTGTTTTTTTTTTTTTTTTTTTTTTTTTTTTTGCAGATATGTCATCAATAGGTTTTTACTTTGTGCACTCGGAATGAAGGGCGGAAGATGATCGGGATCATTATGAAAATGAGTGGATCGACCTGATTTCTGGTTCCTTATAACAAAGTTTATGTCAAATGGTCTTTTTTTTTCTAATATTTCCAATATTGTTGGATAGCTTGACCCAAATTCATTTTGTAAACTGCATTTATTTTGGTGCAGTATTTATGGGGCCAGAGAAACGCCTAAAAAGTAAACGTGTACAATGGAAGGTTGTTTGTAGATCTTCGCCTTCTCTTTGTATTTACAGGTATATCTAATCATTGTTGATTTCTATTGTTGGTTTCGTAAATTTCTTCGTCTCAAATTTGTTCTTGGTTCGTGCATTAATGATAATGGGTTTAGGTTATTTACACTTCTTTTCTGATAAGAGTTGAGGAAATTAGGTTCGATAATGGATGTCAGTTTGAATGACGAGCCTAAAGTTATTTTCCATTATCCCAGAATAAAGTATTAGTGAAATTCGGTATTCTCTCCATGCCCCATTTTTTGTATGACTGAATTTGTTGTGGAAAAATTTAGCAGAGAGAGACCCAGGAGGAGTAAGGAGAAAAAAATGAGCCTATCGTTCCTAGCTCGGCGAGCAGTGCAGAAGGAGAGGGTTCGGATCATCTACAGACGAGTTCTCAAGGATACACTCAATTGGGCGGTTCATTGCCACCTCTTTTACCCCGATGCAATTTCCATTTATTTCTCTACATTGTTTCGATCCAACTTTTGATTGGGAAATGCATGTTTATATAGTATATGTTAAATATGTAGACAAGCGTAAATTTTTATTATATTGGCTCTAATTAGTGATTTTGTTTTGTCAGGCTGATGCCCTGAGGGAGAATTTCGACGCGAATCGAATTAACCAAGAATGTGAGATCCTGTGTTCAGAAGATATCTCAAGTCAAATTTTGTTTCAGGAACTGATATTCTTACTTATTGTCTATAATTATTGTCAATCATATATTTTAAGTAACCTGCAAGTGCTTAAAGGTGAATTTTTGTATTAGCCGTATAGTTTACAATCAGTTGTTTGTGGTTGGCTGATAGCACGTTAAAAATAAGGATTCATTTTTTATTGTCAATAAAAATTTGTCATTTGCTGTGCAAGCTTCGATTTTTGTTTTAGAGTGAATGTGAGACATTATGATTTATCATGTAGCATTCATCTTTAAAAAATGAGATTAGGTGTTTTGTATTTAATTTGCACTAACATATTTAGTGTTTTGTATTTATTGTCTTAGATTGATTCATGTTTCAAAATTTCATGGTGAGTGGATATAGAATAGAAGTCTTCATTATTTAAATTTATTATATGGTTGCTGTAGTATGAGAGGGTTTAGAGAGAAAGCATTTGGGTACGGTTAATACTTCTCAATTGTACTCAATTTAGTATTTGGGACTTTACCAATGAATCTTTCAAAAACAATACTAAAATTGTTTTCTTTCTACCAGTAAATGACAGTTTTAAGTATCCAAAGTCAAGAACTCAAGATATATAGTTGATAATTATAGTATAAGCCCATATCACTGACTTTAAACGAGTGTCCGCAAGTGGACATTGAGATTGATCCACCGAATTAATCAATTTAAGGACTAGATACCAAGACTTCAAAAAAAGATTATAAGCCGACTGCAAGGGGTTTCTTAATTGATATCATTTGTCACCTCTCTGTTACAAAAATGGCTTACCCTGACTCCCTGATTTATTAGACATATTAACAGAATTACATATGATATTTCTAAATACCATAAAAAAAAAACAGAATTATAACAGGCCCGTGCGATGCACGGGCAATAAACTAGTATATTATAGGAATAGTATAATATATTATATGTAGCAATCTTGTATTTATGTTAATCATTATCTTTGAATATATTCTCAAAGATATAGTTTATATTTATTTCCTTGTTTATATCACTTGTAATCCCTATATATAGTGGACCACTCTTATCATTTCATTAACGGTGATTGAATATAATTCTCACATGTTATCAGCCTAATACACTGAAACCCTTCTCTTCCCCTCCCTATTTTTTCGGCGTCTCCGACGGGCTGGTATCCCTCGTAGCCGCCTTGCCCCTTCCCCCTTTTTCTCAATTTTTCGGCGTCCTCGACGAGCAGGTATCCCTTGTCGTCGCCGCCTTTTTTTTTTATCTCGAACGAGCTGGTCTCCCTCGTTCCCTCTCTCGGCCGCTTTTAGCCGCCACCGA
Organism: Galeopsis tetrahit; assembly: GCA_963675135.1. NCBI lineage: Eukaryota > Viridiplantae > Streptophyta > Magnoliopsida > Lamiales > Lamiaceae > Galeopsis > Galeopsis tetrahit. The sequence goes on along the minus strand of OY776133.1, from coordinate 35,902,617 downwards.
CGAGATTGTATTCCTCGTCCCCCTTCTTCTTCTCGAGAGAGCAAGTCTCCTCGTCCCCCTTTCTTCTTCTTCTCGGACGAGCTGGTCTCCCTCGTTCCCTCTCTTGGCTGCCATCGACGAGCTTGTCTTCCTCGTCCCTCTTCTTCTTCTCGAGCGAGCAAGTCTCCTCGTCCCCCCTAATTTTTTTTTCTTCGAGCGAGCACGTCTCCTCGTTCCCTCTCATGGTCGATCAAGTTATCTCCATGACTGTTTTCACTCATATGGTGTTAGTCACACTCACCTACACTCTAATTTTCTCTATAGCCTCACACTACATCTTCTTTCTTCTACTTTCCTCTCTCGGTAGAGAGTTCATGGCCGACTTCATTAGCTTCTCGCCCCTCCGATATATCTTGTTTGTGCTCGATTCAATTGCTTCAATTAAACTTGCAAGTGTTTCTTGCCTAATTTTTTGTCATCGTTCGTCCTTCAAATGATTTCGGTGTTTCGATCCATTTGCTTCCCACTTTTATGGTGATTTTGAATTTCCGTTATTTCTCCTTTTGTATGATAACAAAAGTGCATTTTTTTGCGGATGTCTTCACAAAGTTTCTATCTCAAACTAGCTTCAGATTGTTGCGTACCAAGCTCGTGTTCATTTACATTCCCAGCTTCGTTTGACCGGGGGTATTAGAGAATATTATAGAATAATATATTATAGGAATAGTATAATATATTATAGGTAGCAATCTTGTATTTATGTTAATCATTATCTTTGAATATATTCTCAAAGATATAGTTTATATTTATTTCCTTATTTATATCACTTGTAATCCCTATATATAGTGGACCACTCTTATCATCTTATTAACAGTGATTGAATATAATTCTCACACTATGCAATTCCATATTCTAGATTTTTAGAGATTTTAGATTTTTGAATGCCTTCTCTCAGAAATTGCTCGGATATTTTTGTTGTTTTCATTTCAACGGTAGCTTCAGAATTTAGCATGAAGATTTGTACTGTTTTTTTATAACTATTTATGTAATATTTAAGGATTTGTGATGAGGTTCTATTATGTGGGATTTTTGATGAGGTTGTATTTGTGAGATTTGTTTGATTATGAACTTGAATTTATGTGGGATTTGTAATGACTCAATGAGATTATATTATGTGTGTAATTTGAATTTATTATGTAGAATTTGTTATGTAGAATTCTGTGAGTGAACTTCTGATATGTACAATTTAATTTCTTAAAATGTTTATTTGTTTAAATAATTTTTTTTTTAATTTTAGGTAGGAAAAATTCGGTTCGAACCGAACCAACCGAATTGTAATTCGGTTCGATTCGGTTCATTTTTTTAAAACTTCGGTTATTTCGGTTCGGTTGAAAGAAGGTTAGAACCGAACCGACCGAATGCCCACCCCTAGTTCCAAGGGTGGATGGATCAATTCCTTTTCAGCACAAGAAAATCTCATGAATATATATATAAGCAAGAGAGAAAACTGTAAAAAAAAAAATTAGGATTGTTGAATGAAAGAAAGATGTTGAAATTTATATAGAGTAAAAATAAGATTGTAGCTGGTGTTGAAATATATGATATAAATATATTATTAAATTACATTATTCTCATTCCGTTTTAGGAGCACAAGATGTATCATAAATTTACTTTAAAATTAGCTGCCAATCTGATCTGAAATATTCATTCTGCGTTTTCTTTTCCTTATTATTGTAATGATTATTATAAATTTATTTAATTAATTATTCAATGGGAAAGATTAAAGTGTGCGTGTTAACTAAAATAACAATCAATTAGAATATCATAATACGAACAACGGAAGACTTTAAAGAATGAAAACACAAAGACACACGAAATAACTTTTACATAGATTTTAATTTAAAATCTAAGTGTGAGCCTAATGGCTAAACTTTCACTAAACGATGAGTGAATACAAATGGTGTGTGAACAAATATCTAGTCTAAAGATGGCTTAAGTGTAAAAGTGTAAAACACTACAAAAAACTAATCTAACTCTATGATTTCTCTATCTATAGAAGTGTAGAAAAGTCTATGTTGTACAGAAAGTTTGGACTCTTCGGTACAACGACTAGAACATGTCAATGGCAATTAATTCTTAACAGAATCAACACTAGTTTAGTAATTAAATAATGGCACTTCGCTGATTTGATGAGCACGGTTCTGGCCTATTTATAGGCGTGAAAATGGAGCCTAGAACCTTCATCCATGATCTCCTAAAAAGTAGGATCTCATTTTCTTTTTCTCCCACTCGTCTTCTAGGTTCTTCCAGCCAATTTTGGACGTTTCTCCATGCAACCGCATGATCTACATCATTCTGCAACCTTCAAGAACCTTCCTATCTAGAACCGTGTAGAATCTTTTAGATCTTCAACATGCGATGTTACAGCATCCAAAGCAGCATCAACTAGAACAATTTAGACTTAGGAAAAATAAGAAAGGTCGAATTAAGATGTTGTAGCCTTGTGTGATAACATCTTTGATAACATCACCAAGTCTTTAATATCAACAATCTCCTCCAATTTGACCTTTCTACTACAGCACATGTGATGTACATATGTGAACATATATATACCAGTTTTATGTACATGCTAGAGCATTATAACCATCATATCCATGTACTAATCAAGTCAACACCTGTTGTAGCATATGATCAAATAGAGATAGAAACACGAAAATATCCAAGACTAAGTGACATTAGTACTCTGAATACTAAATAGAACCCTTGTCCTTGTAATATCTTCTAAAAAATAAAGTGAGTAAGTAATATACTCATTTAACACAACCAGTTTCAAAGTAAAAACAATCAAAGCTAAAAGGAATAATGAATCAAGTTATAATCAGGTGCAATATCGGCCATGAAGGTATCATATTCCTTAGTTGCTTCAGTTGTTACAGCAACATGAGTAGCAATCAGAGCGATTTCAATGGGAGTGGCAGTTTTAGGAATGATTTCGGGGGTTTTGGATTTGGGGATTTTGTGGTGTATAGGCAGTGTATGGATTTGAGTAGGAAAATTCAAAGGAACATCTCCAATAAAAATCTGAGGCATGTGCATCGAATTTAGGAGATTGGAGGAGATGTTTTGAATTACCCGTGTGCATTCCTCTATTGTAGTGTTTTGAGGAATCACTACAGTAGTCGGAGAAACTAGTGGTGGTGGTGGTGCGGCCATGGTGGTATCATCTTCCTTAGTTGCTTCAGTTGTTACAGCAACAGGAGTAGCAATCAGAGCGATTTCAGTGGGAGTGTTAGTTTTAGGTATGATTTCGGGTTCAGTAGGATTTTGGATTTGGGGATTTTGTGTAGGAAAATTCAGAGGCACATCTCCAACAAAAATCTGAGGCATGGGCATCGAATTTAGGAGATTGGAGGAGATGTTTTGAATTATCCGTGTGAATTCCTCTATTGTAGCGTTTTGAGGAATCACCAAGAATAGGCGTGGGCAGTCTGTTGATAATGTAGACAGTCGTGGAAAAGGCATCAACCCAGAAGTGGGCAGGCATGCTCGCCTGAAATAATAGAGATAGCCCAGTTTCAGTGACATGGCGATGTTTGCGTTCAGCGCGACCATTCTGCTGAGGAGTGTAAGGACATGAGATGCGATGGTGGATGCCATGGTCGGCAAGAAATCCGCGAACACGACCATTAACAAACTCAGTGCCACCATCACTCTGGAAAGCCTTAAGAGAAGTGGAAAATTGATTGCAAACAAAGGTGTGAAACCGAACAAACACATCGTAAAAATCAGACTTGGCGTGCAGAGGATAAAGCCAAGTGAATCTAGAGAAATCATCCACAAATATGACATAGTATTTAAAACCATCATTCGAAGCAACAGGGGCAGGTCCCCAAAGATCAAAATGAACTAAATCCAACACACGAGATGCTCGTTTCTCATTTATTGCAAACGATAAGTGTTTACTCTTAGCCAACTGACATGGAGTGCATAAGCCCGGTTTGGGCAAAACAGAAGTAAGAGACAGCAAACCCATTTTATTTAACAAATTAATTAGAGAAATAGGAACATGGCCTAATCTACGATGCCAACACTCAAAAGAAGCCTTCAGCGACGAGCTCCGTAAAGCAGCGACCAAGGCTGGAGTACCCTGCTCCAGGGCATAGAGTCCTCGACTATGCCGACCCATCGCCAAGGGTTGCTTGGTCGCCCGATTCCGAACGACAAACGAGTCATTAGTAAACAAAACATCAACAGGAAAATCTGAAGTAAGTTTACTGATGGATAACAGTTTCTTAGTAAGATGTGGAACGACGAGCACATCTAACAAACGAACATCCTTATTAACCGAACATGACCCAACATGAGTGATTGGAATAGTAGAACCATTAGCAACAATAACATTGTCGTTACCAGAATACGGGTGAGGATTATCCAGATCAGCAGAGTGAGGAGTCATGTGAGCAGACGCACCGCTATCAAGGAACCAATCAGAGGCCGGAGGCTGCGAGATGTGACATTGAGAGTCAAGAGCATGGGTAAGGTTGGCCGCTGAGGGGGCAGGGCGAGCATAGCGGTCTGGGCAGTGGTTGGCATAATGGCCTTGTTGTCGGCATATCTGGCAGGTAGGAGGACGGCGAACAGAAGCCGAGCCACCAGCCGAGGATCTAGTGGTCGCCTGGCCACCAGAATTCCGAGGGGAGAAGTTACGGGATTTGGGGCCAATGCGAGAAGGTTTACCCGAGCGAGCAGAAACAGAGAATGCTGGAACGGGCGAGGACGAGGAGTCCATCGAACGAGTAAACTGGTCATAGTTTAAGGCTTGATGGATCAGATCCCGAAAAGCAGGCATGGGCGACATAGCCATTCGCGTGTCAGAGAAGCCAGCGAACTGGGGGCCAAGACCGATAAGAAACCAATGACACCTGTCGTCATCATCAACAGGCCTACCAATGGAGGCGAGTTGATCGCAAAGAGCACAAAACTTCTTGTTGAAGTCGTCGACGGAAGTGGATCCACGACGAAGGGAGAGGAGCTGATTCCGCAGTTGAGTAATACGGGAGACCGAGGTGTGACTGTAGGCAGCCTCGAGGGCGGCCCAGACGGAGCGCGAGGTGGCACAGCCGATGACCTCGGCCATGGCTTCTTCAGAAAGGGAGGAAAGAAGAAGACTAAGGATCTTCTGATCCTTCTCAAACCAAGCGATGTAGGCTGGGTTTGGAGCCGATTCATCAGATGTGGTGATCGATTTCGCCGGAGCGGGTGTCGTGCCATGAACGTGAGAGATAAGATCATGACTTGACAGGACCGGGACCACCTGATTACGCCAGAGCAGGTAGTTGGAGGATGACAACTTTGATTGTCAAGAGATGAACCAAAACATTGAGAGGAATGGTGGGGGGAGTAGGAGCCGCCGCCGCCATGAGGAGGGAAGGGAATAAATTTAGCGTGAGGCTTTAGAGAGAAAATTAGGGTTTCGATGAGTCAGACTGATATCATGTGAGAATAGGTATGTGATCACCGTTAATGAGGTGATATGAATGATTCACTATTTATAAGAGTATTTACAAAGAGATAATTAAGGTAAATACAATAACCATATATACAAAGATATGGACTAAATTAAAATATATTATTCCTATATTATTATTTCCTATTATATATTATTCCTATATTATTATTCCCCTATTGTAGTTGAGCAACTAGTCGTGGCGGTGGTGCGGCCATGGAGGTATCATCTTTATTTGCTTCAGTTGTTACAGCAACATAAGTAGCAATCAAAGCTATTTGATACTCCAATTCTAAATAATGGACACATGCAATTAGTAGCAAATTTCTTGATATCGAATAAAGTATAAATAAACCAATATAATTGTCCTATAAAAGAATCGTTACATGCAACATTGCACTCAAAGGGTTTGCCCCCATTGGCAATCTTGTATTCCTACTTCTAGGAGAAAAAAAAATGTTTTGTTGTGTATTTTACTACTTTATAAACTGTACTAAGATCTTCTTTTACCTGTACAAATCTCATTAAGAGATGTAATTGATAGCAGTAGTGATTAAATAATTTTTATATTATAAATGATAGTGATTTTAGTGATGAAATAGTTTTTTTCAATGTTTAATTCTTAATTATGAATTAAAAATGGTTGTCGTTTAAACATAATAAAGGAAAAAATTGTGAGTGCATGCATAGTGTGAAATAATAGAGAAATAGGATCAATATAATTTCATTTACTTTTACTCATTGATTTGACATATTAAGTTTTTTATTTGATTTCTTTGGGGTATAATTTCATAATTTCATTCTGTATAATTTGTTTTATGTTTTCTTGATTTCATTAATTATTTATTGTTATTCTCACTCATAATTAGGGAAAAGTACTACTTCAACTATGCATATTAAATCTAAAAAATCGGTTTATATAATTAAATGTTTAATAATTCTCTAAATATTGTGTCTTATAAATGAGTTTGAATGTTTATAAAATATTTATAAATATAATTATGCAAATGAAGATGGACATAAAGATGAGAGAATGAAGATTGGATGTATAGTAATATTTATTTATGTTTTTAAAATTGTTAAAGTAACATTGATTTTTTACCATTGGAATTGTTTTAAAAATTGCAAAATATATATATATATATATATAGATAATTGTTATAAGTTAAAAATTAATCAATTAATATATGTAAAATAAATTAATTAAATGAGTAAAATTAACTAAATTAATAACAATTGAATACATATATAATTAATATTAAAAACTAAACTAAAGACTTGTCTGCCCAGCTATGGGCGCCCATCCACCCGGGATCAATTCCCACGAAGACTAAAGATAATGGGTAGTTTTCGTCGAGACGAAGGGAGTAGTATTTTGATTAATATCTTCCGCACCCCCAAATTTTAAATCCTGGATCCACCATTGGGTGTGGGTGTGGAAGTGGGTTTAGAGAACGATTCGTAAATCGGATATCCATAGCCAAATATTAGCGACAACACCCGTCGCTAACGTGTTTGCGACAAATGTTTTATTTCCCTCGCAAACATTTTGCGATGAAACTCATATTTTCCGATGAAACTCATATTTTCGTCGCTAATATTTTGCGATGAAACTCAATTTTTCATCGCTAATATTTGCGACAAAATTAATTTTTTGTCACAAACACGTTAGCGACGGGTGTATAGCAACAAATTTCGCGATAAAATTATTTCATCGTTAACTCACGTTAGCGACGAAAATATTAGAATTAGCGATAAATTTTTTCGCAACTAAATTGCAGTTTTCTTGTAGTGGATGGTACGACTGACGGTGTTGCAATGACGCGACGAGCGGTGCGGATACCCCTCTTTTTTTTTTTAAATTCAGATCTATAAAATAAAGCTTATTATGCTATTTTATAACAAAAGCTTATTATTTCAGCAAATGGGGCATAAGAAAGGAGGAGAATTATGGTGATAAAATACTACAAGTGAGTTGGTCAAAAAAATACGTGCAAATTAAAAAAGGAAGCTCAGAGGGCTGATTTTCAACGTAAATTCAGTTTAAGCGATTGACCCAACAACTGCATAGAGGCCAGGAATCTTCACAGCTATCAATGCCAGGAATCGAACCCGGGTCTGTACCGTGGCAAAAAATCAAAAACTTTACCAGCCGCTGTAAGAATAAACTTCTTATATACATCCATATTTCAAAGGACCCTCGAGTTAATAGCAATATTAATAAATTGTTAACTATTCATTCATGCAAATTTGAAATCATGAGTTGCACAAACCACATCTAAATATTAATAACATTGACATAAATAGTATTAAACGGGACAACTAAGATTATTCGGGAAATTCCATCAATTATTGTTTCGAGTGAGCTTATGAAATAAAAATTCTCTTGAAGGACTCTAAAAAAAAAAATTAAGATGGAACAAAATTATTAATTTTGGAATCTGTTGCCTATGAAAAAATTACAATCCTATATACAGAAGCCATTTATTTTACAATTCACCAAAATAAAAATGAAAATGATTACAATCTTTTTATAACAAAGCAAAATGCTTATTAACTGTGGGTGCAAATTAAAAAGGAAAGCTCATTCAGTTAAGCAAATTAAAAAAGAAAGAAAACAATTCACCAAAATAAAAATGATTACACTCTTTTTATAAAGAAGGAAAAATGCCTTATTAAATAAGGAAAAATGAAAATGATTACACTTTTTTTAGTTTTTATAAAAAAGCAAATTTCTTCATAGCAATTGGGATGCATCGCCCGGGGATCGAACCCGGTTCGGGAATCGAACCCAGTTCTGTACCGTGGCAGGGTAATATACTAATATTTTACCACTGGTGCTTTTTGTTTCTTATCATTCACTTATTTATTTGTATATTAGAATATTTTTAGAGTACTAATTTTCAATTGAGGAATGCCTAATTTTATTTTATCTTCCATTAATCTTAAAAGTTACGGGTAGATATTACTCCCTCCGTCCAATTTTATTATGCCCACTTCTCCGGACACGGGTTTTAATGAATATTGATTAGTTTATGAGTCCAATTTTATTATGCTCACTTCTCCGAGCACGGGTTTTAATGAATATTGATTAGTTTATTCATAAAGTAGATAAATAGAGGGTATGATAGGGTATTGTGGGTCCATTTGTAAATAAATGATTATTTATGAATAAAGTGAATGACAAAGTGGGTAAATAAGTTGTTGATGTTGAAGACTTGGTGATGTTATCGAAGATGTTATCACACAAGGCTGCAACATCATAATTCGACCTTTCTTATTTTTCCTAAGTCCAAATTCTGTTTTCTAGCTAATGCTGCTTTGGATGTTGTAACATCGCAGGTTGAAGATCTAGAACATTCTACAACGTTCCAGACTGGAAGGATCTGGAAGCTTGCAGAAGTGTGTAGATCATGCGGTTGCCCTTGAGAAACGTCCAGAACTGGCTGGAAGATCCTAGAAGGCAGTTGGGAGAGAAGAAAGGATAAGATCCTACAATTTAGGAGATCATGGATGAAGGTTCTAGAATGCATATTCACGCCTATAAATACAGCAGAGCCGTGGTCATCATCCATCAATCGAAGTGCCATTCTTTAATTACTAAACTAGTGTTCATCCTGTTAGGAATTAATTGTCATTGGCATGTTCTTGTCGTTGTGCCGAAGAGTCCAAACTTCCTGTACAACATAAACTTCTCTACACATCTTTGATAGATAGATCATAGAGTTAGATTAGTTTTTGGTAGTGTAATTTTTACACTTAAGCCGTCTTTAGATTTGATAGGTTATCAAGTCTTATTTCCGTTGTGAATCTTTGTTCACACACCATTTGTATTCACATAGTTATTAGTGAAAGTTTCGCCATAAGGCTCGCATAGATTTTAAATTAAAATCTATGTTAAAAAGTTAATTTTGTGTCTTTGTGTTTTCATACTTTCAAGTCTTCCGCTATTCGTATTCTGATATTCTGTAATCGAGTCAGTGTTACATTGAGTGTTCTAACATTGAGTGTAGCATCAGTCTTGTTTTACTTAACACGCACACTTTCAGTTGGTATCAGAGCTGATACCTGACGACACTAGGTTTAGATCCTTGTTTTTAATTAGTGTGTTTTAGTATTTATTGTGTCTTTGCAAAAATGGAAACACATCACATCTCTACAGCACTTAGGCCACCAATTTTAGATGGTACAAACTATGCATATTGGAAACCTAAGATGCGCATGTATATCAAGTCTATTGATGAACGTGCATGGAGGACAATACTTACAGGTTGGGATGCACCAAAAACTCCAGTAGATGAAGACAATGAAGTTCAACTCAAGAAGGAAGTTGATTGGACGGCTGACGAGATAACAACAGCAGGGTTTAATTCTAAAGCTTTAAATGCTATTTTTACTTCTGTTGATGTTTCTATGTTTAAAATTATTTCTAATTGTTTAACTTCTAAAGAAGCTTGGGATAGATTACAAGAGCATTGTGAAGGTTCGGGTAGTGTTCGAAGAACAAAACTTCGAATGCTAGGGACTAAATTTGAAAATCTCCGAATGAGGGAAGATGAGACCATATCATCTTATAATGAACGTTTAAGTGAGATTGTCAATGAATCACATTCTCTTGGTGATCCTATTTCAAATGTGAGAGTAGTTCATAAAATTTTGCGTCCAGTTCCTAAAAAATTTGATGCAAAAATATGTGTTATAGAAGAGGCTAATGATACTGATAAATTGAGTCAAAATGAGCTAGTAAGTATTCTTAAAACTTATGAGATGAACACTACTCAATTTGATGAAAATAAAAATGATAAAAAGGTGGTTGTTTTTAAAGGAGAGACATCACAAGGTGCTGAAATACAGCCTATTATCACTGAAGTCGATTCAGATGATGATGTGATGGACCTATGTTATGACAATCCAGACTACATGGCCTTTCTCACTAAGCATTTTAACAAGTTTTTGAAGAAAACAATGAACAGGTCCAAAGGGAATATTCAGCCAAAGATCCAGATCAATACATCAACACCACAACCAGAGAAGAGAAGGAGTCAATTTCCACCAAGATTATCACAAAGTGAAGGTAAACCAAGGTATGATCCTGAATATAGAAAATCAGTCCAATGCAATGCATGTTCTGGTTATGGCCATTATGCAAATGAATGTGCCAATACCAGACTCAAGCAAAAACTGAATTTTAGTGCTACCTTAAGTGATGATTCAGATGATGAAAAAGTTAAATCAAAAGAAATTGAATTTGCTTTTCATACTCAGGTTGATTATGATGACTCTTTAGATGATGATCTAGATGAAACAGATTCTGATGTTGAATTGGATGTTACAACATCAGAAACAACATCAAGTCAAAATCATCCAGATTTGAACTGTTTTAATGGTTTTGTTGATGATACAGGAATAAGGACAGAAGATTCGAAATACCAGAAGTTATTGGAGGATTTGAACTCTCAGAAACTCACTCTTGATTCTTTGAATAAAGAGAATGAGGATCTGAAAGGAACAATCACCAAACTAGAAGTTATCCTTACCAGAAGAGATTTAGAACTCTGCAAATTAAAGGAAGAATTGAAAAGTTCTACCTTAAGTTTCAGAAAATATGAAAAGAGTGCTTCTAATATGAATGATGTTTTGGTATTTGGTAAATCTAACAATCATGGTTTAGGTTATGATGGTGAAACTGCATCTATTTCTAAAAGTTTTGCAAATCCAGTGAAATTTGTGAAGGCTAATGCTAAAACATATGTTGAAGCATCAGCACAAACAAAACCTCACAAGGCTAAAACTTTTAAAAAGTTATTTGTTTGCCATTATTGTTCTAAATTAGGTCATATTCGTCCTTACTGTTTGAAAATGAAGAAAGATTTTGCTGATGAGAAATTGTTACCTAAAAAGTTGTCACATTCGAAGAAACATTTCTCAAAATCTATTTGGAAAAAGAAATCTAATGTTACCTGTAATGCAGTCCACACTTCTTTGAAAGCATGTTTACCTGGTCTATGGTATTTTGATAGTGGTTGTTCTAGACATATGACATGACAAATTGACTACTTATCTGATTATGCTACTGTAAATGGTGGATATGTTACATATGGTGGAGGTTCAAAAGGAAAAATCATTGGAAAAGGAACTTTAAATGTTAAAGGTTTTCCTAAGCTTAAGAATGTCTTGCATGTTGATGGCTTGCTTGCTAATTTGATTAGTATAAGTCAATTGTGTGATGATAATTTGCATGTGAAATTTGACAAAGATTCATGTTATGTTCTTGATAGAGATGATGAATGTTTAATGACTGGAACTAGGTCAGCTGATAATTGTTATCTTATTGGAACAAACAATGTGTGTAATTTGTCAAAACATAATGAAAATGTCTTATGGCATCAAAGATTGGGTCATGCAAATTATAGATCATTGAAGAAGCTAGTCAATGCTGAAGCTGTGAATGGATTACCAAACTTGAAGTTTAACGAAATCACTATATGTGAACCATGCCAGAAAGGTAAGCAGGTAAGAGTGTCGCACAAAATGCTGTCACATTGTTTGACACATCATTGTTTTGAGTTGCTGCACATGGATTTAATGGGTCCTATGGAAACTGAAAGCATTGGAGGAAAAAGGTATTCACTTGTTGTGGTAGATGATTACTCTAGGTTTACTTGGATAGAATTCTTAAGAGACAAATCTGAAACATTTAATGCTTTTAAAGTTCTTTACAAAAGGTTCAAAAATGTGTTTAACTTGAAAGTTAGCAAAATTAGAACTGATCATGGTAGAGAATTTGAAAATAGCATGTTTACAGGTTTTTGTGAAAAGAAAGGTATAATGCAAGAATTTTCATCTCCTAAAACTCCACAACAAAATGGAATTGCTGAAAGAAAGAATAGAACTCTACAGGAAATGGCAAGAGTCATGCTTACTTCCAAAAGTCTTGCTAAAAGATTTTGGGCTGAAGCATTGAATACATGAAGTACTTTCATGTATTTGGTTGTGTGTGTTATATTCTGAATGATAGGGATCAACTCCATAAGTTTGATTCTAAAAGTGATAAAGGTTTCTTCTTAGGCTATTCTAGAAATAGTAAAGCGTATAGAATTTATAACCTTAGGACTAACACTGTTCAAGAATCTGTTAATGTTGTGTTTGATGATGATAAAGGTCTTACAGATGGAAATGAAGAAGAAGATGTTTCAGAGGTTACTGAAAAATCTGGAGATTCACTGAAAACTGAAAATGTTGCTCCGAATGTTACAACATCTGGAACAACATCGACAGAAAGTTCAACAGAACCTACACAGAATAATCAGTATGTTCCCAAAAGAAATATTTCTTCAAGGATTGATAAAAGTCATCCATCGAACCAGATCATAGGTGATGCTACAGTTGGAGTGCAGACAAGAGGCAAAGTAAGAGCCAATAAGGTAGATGTGGTAAGAACATTATGCATGTCTTCTATATGTAATGTAGTGAATGCAGAGTGCTATTATTCTGAAATTGAACCTAAAAATGTTAATGAAGCTTTAATTGATGAAAATTGGATTAATGCTATGCATGAAGAACTTAATCAGTTTGAAAGAAATAAAGTCTGGACACTAGTTCCAAGGCCTGACAACACTAATGTCATTGGAACTAAGTGGATTTATAAGAATAAAACTGATGAGTCTGGAAACATTGTTAGGAACAAAGCAAGATTAGTTGCACAAGGTTACACACAAGTTGAAGGTATTGATTTTGATGAAACTTTTGCACCAGTTGCTAGGATTGAGTCTATTAGATTATTGCTAGCAATTGCAAGTTTTATTGATATTAAACTTCATCAAATGGATGTTAAAGCTGCATTTCTTAATGGAATATTGAATGAAGAAGCATATGTTGAACAACCTAAAGGATTTGAAAATCCACAATACCCTGATCATGTATATAAACTTAAGAAAGCATTGTATGGTCTTAAACAAGCTCCTAGAGCATGGTATGGTAGGCTTACTGACTTTCTTTTGGAATTTGGTTTTATTAGAGGAGAAGCCGATAGAACTTTGTTCATTAAGCAATCTGGAGAAGATATGTTAATTGCACAAATTTATGTTGATGACATTGTTTTTGGTTCAACTTGTGATAATTAATATGTTAAACCAATTTGTTAAAGCAATGACTGCAACATTTGAAATGAGTATGGTTGGAGACTTGAATTATTTTCTAGGTCTACAAATCAAGCAGTGCAAGGATGGAATATTCTTCTCACAAGGTAAGTACGCTAAGAACTTGGTTAAAAGGTTTGGTCTTGAAAATTCAAAAAGCATGATATTGCTCCGATTGCTGCTCCTGTTGTTGAAACAACCGAAGCAACCGAGGGAAATGACACTCCCATGGCTGAAGCCGAGCTTGAAAGAGCAGAGGACTCTGCCCACACCAGTTCCTCTCTTTCGGAATCGACTGAGTCAGAGCCTATGCCTCTGAAATCATCCTTGATCAAAGGAAAACGAAAGAGGAGCCCGAAGAAACCAAAGAGGAGGTCCAACAGAGTGTTTTCGAGGGTGAACTATGCTGAGAGTTCACGAAAGAAGAAGCCCATGGCAGGTGATGTAGCTACTGCTCCAATTCAGGTCTTTACAGATTCTGAAAAGGATAGCTCAGATGGTGGAATTGCTCATACTAAAGCTGCTGAGAAAGAAAACTCTGACGAAGAGAATGTTCCTCTCATAGTACTGTGCAAGAAGATAGGAAAGAAATCAAAGCAAAGGAAGGATGCTACTCCCGTTGCTCCAGCACAAGTTGCAACCTCTGTTCCTGATGAAAGCCCTGATGATAACAGCTCTACTGAATCCGATCAACCTAATTCCGAAACTGAAAACACCGCTAATGGTGATGAAGGTACACCCACTTCCGAAACTGGTGTTGAAATGGAAAACTCTGAGGATAGGTTAGCCAATCTGTCAAGGAGAAAACTGTTAATTGAACGTAGGATATGTGTACCTGACTTTAATTCTAAGGGTTTGATTAGATTTCTTGAGGATAGAAATTTGTTGCATGCTGTTACGTTTGGTGAATCATTCGTTGCAACATGGGTCTATGAATTTTACTCCTGTTTAAGAAAGAGCATTGGTAGAAGAACTTCTCAATGGTATGGAATTGTAAGATTTAGAGATAGAGATCTTCCCTTTACACCCGGATTGATTAACAATTTTTTACACCTTGAATCTGTTGAGGAAGTTGAAGAACCTTCAATGGATATAATTGCTCAGGCTATTACAGGTGGTAGGGTGATGAGGTGGAAGAAAGTTATGCTTGCATGTAATCTTACCTCTCTATATTCAATTTTGCATAAGTTGATTGTGTATAATTGGATTCCATCCACGAACTCCACAAAGGTCACTGTGAGTCAAGGAGTACTTCTTTACAGAATTGTGGTAATGAGAAATTTCAATCTTGGGTTGACTATTTTCAATCATATGATGAAATTTTCTGGGACAGTAACTGATAAAGGCAATCTGCCTTATCCGGTTCTCATCTATGGTTATTTGAGACATAACAACTACCAACGGGATAGACATAATATGTTGAGGGGGAGAGTTCCTCAAATTACAGTGTCTCGTAAGCTGATGATTGGAGATAAAGTTGTTGATCTCCCTATCCAAGCTGCTGAAAGAGCTGAACCAGAAGTTCCAAATGCTGCTCCCAATGTCCCAAACACCACAAGCCACATTCCAATCTCCAGAAACTTCATACTTGTTCAGTTAACTCACTTGCAGGATACCATCAATGAACTACAGTTCATGAAGGATTATTGGATGAAGAAACTTTCTGCTACACCAGGGGGAGTACCTGCTGCTGCTGCACCAGTCCCTGATGTTAGAGGAGTCACTGAGTATGGGGGAGTTCGAATTGAAGAACTTGATGCTGATGCTGATCCAAATGTTGTTGCACACCTTGCAACAATGGTGATTGAACAACCTGATGAAGATGAACAGGTTTTTGCTGATCTTCCAGACCTTGCTGCTGGAAATGCTTGAAGACAGGGGGAGACTGAATCTTAAAGGATGCAATGTGCAGATTTCTGTTGCTGCAGCTGTTGTTACAGCAAATGATGCATCTTATTCAGTTTCTATCTTACTGTTTTATTTTAACTTATGATCCTACAGGCTGATACACTGATTTAACTGTTTTGTGTTAAGTTTTACAAACTTAGTAGTTTATAGTTTAGTTTGAACTTAAAACTCTATTGAAGCTCTGATATGTTTTGTTTTGAGCTCTGATATTATATTAGTTGATAGGACTTTGTTTTATTTTGTTCACACTACTTATGACTTGTTTCAGTTTTTCCCATTTAGTTCTGATTATTTCACTTTGAAACAGGTTGTGTTAAATGAGTATATTACTTACTCATTTTATTGTTGGAAGATATTACTAAGACAAGTGTTCTACTTAGTATTCAGAGTACTAACACCACTTAGTCTTGTATATTTTCTTGTTTCTTTCACTATTTGATCATACGCTACAACAGGTGTTGACTTGACGAGTACATGGATATGATGGTAATACTCTAGCATGTACATAAAACTGGTTTATATATGTTTACATATGTACATCAGGTGTGCTGTAGCAGAAAGGTCAAATTGGGGGAGATTGTTGATGTTGAAGACTTGGTGATGTTATCGAAGATGTTATCACACAAGGCTGCAACATCATAATTCGACCTTTCTTATTTTTCCTAAGTCCAAATTCTGTTTTCTAGCTAATGCTGTTTTGGATGTTGTAACATCGCAGGTTGAAGATCTAGAACATTCTATAACGTTCCAGACTGGAAGGATCTGGAAGCTTGCAGAAGTGTGTAGATCATGCGGTTGCCCTTGAGAAACGTCCAGAACTGGCTGGAAGATCCTAGAAGGCAGTTGGGAGAGAAGAAAGGATAAGATCCTACAATTTAGGAGATCATGGATGAAGGTTCTAGAATGCATATTCACGCCTATAAATACAGCAGAGCCGTGGTCATCATCCATCAATCGAAGTGCCATTCTTTAATTACTAAACTAGTGTTCATCCTGTTAGGAATTAATTGTCATTGGCATGTTCTTGTCGTTGTGCCGAAGAGTCCAAACTTCCTGTACAACATAAACTTCTCTACACATCTTTGATAGATAGATCATAGAGTTAGATTAGTTTTTGGTAGTGTAATTTTTACACTTAAGCCGTCTTTAGATTTGATAGGTTATCAAGTCTTATTTCCGTTGTGAATCTTTGTTCACACACCATTTGTATTCACATAATTATTAGTGAAAGTTTCTCCATAAGGCTCGCATAGATTTTAAATTAAAATCTATGTTAAAAAGTTAATTCTGTGTCTTTGTGTTTTCATACTTTCAAGTCTTCCGCTATTCGTATTCTGATATTCTGTAATCGAGTCAGTGTTACATTGAGTGTTCTAACATTGAGTGTAGCATCAATCTTGTTTTACTTAACACGCACACTTTCATAAGTGATGGTAGGAGGGTGGAGATAAAGTAGTATGAATAGTATTGTTTCCAAAAATGGTACGAGTATAATAAAATTGGACAGCCAAAAAAGAAAAGTAGGAATAATGAAATTGGACGGAGGGAGTATTTGTTTTTTTTTTTTTTTTTGCACTAATCTAAATAATTGCCATTTATTAACGAAAGACAATAATTTTTTAACAATTGATTGTAATTAGATTTGGTGCACACCTTTTTTTTTTTAACCGTTTTTTTTTTAACTCTCTCTCTCTCTTAACCCTTTTTTTTTACCTTTCTTTCCCTCTCTCTCTTTTTTCTTCTTCTCCTTTCTTTCTCTCTACCTCTCTCTCTTTTATTCTTCTCCTTTCTTTATTTCTTTCTTCCACCTCTGTAAAAATAAAATTGCTTTCTTTTTTCTCTTCTTTCTTCTCCTCCATAATCGTATCTTCTTTTCTTGAATTAATTTCTATCCATATGTAATTTTTGTTATTGAAAAATGATAAATATTTTAATTGAAAAATATAGTTTTTGTAGGTCCCCAAAGTTGAGTTAATATCGAGGGAAGCTAAAGAAAATGTCTAGAGGGGGGTGAATAGACTTTTCTAAAATCTTTCGATATATCAGAATTACAATATGCGGAATACAGAAATTAAACAATGAGCCCAATACAAGTTTATACTCAACTTCTTAATTCGAGAACTCTGTTCTAATAATACTCAACTAGTCTTGTTTAGTTATGTACGTAAACAGTTAAGCAATTAAACAAAACAGTAAAGTAAACAACACAAACAATTTATAGTGGTTCGACAACTTGTCTACGTCCACTCTCACAACCCAGTTGTGATGTTTCCACTAACTCTTCCAATCGAGTACAGAGTGTGAGTTCTTGTTCTTTTGAGTCCCAAGAAAAAGACTTAGATCTTCTAAGACTATACCACCAGATACGTCTACGATCTTACTAGAAATTTAACAAGTATCTAGCACCTTGAAAAATAACAAACAAAAACTAAAAACTTATTCAGTAGCAGTCTTCTGATTTCTTCACTTGACTTCTGACTTGCTTTCTGAACTTCAATAAACTCTGAGAGTAAACTTCTTCGAATGCTTCAGTATCGCTTTAGTATGTGGATTTGCAGTAGTTTAGTAGTCTTGAATCGATGAACACTATGAAGTATTTATAGACTTCTGAAATCAAGAACTTTGTCAGTTGTAACCAACCTTTCTTGAAAACTAACTTGTAACTGCATCTTCTTATCCATCCACGCGTTTCTGTTAGTAATTAGTTATTTCTAACTAACTCCTTTAATCTTTATCTTCACACGCGCTTCAATAACTATCTTCAAGTTTACTTGTCTTGTTGAGTCTTGTACGCACTGTCTTGAGTAGTAGACTTCATTCTTCTTGTCTGGTCTGGTCTTCTTGTGCGAACTTCAACAGTAGACTATTCTAATCCTAACAAGACTATTACATTACTTTAAGCTCTTCTTACAAAGCTTAGTCAACTTATAAAACTATACATTCAATCTATCTATTACATACGAAAATCATGAGCTCTATACAATGATTATTAGCTCAATAACAACCTAAACAATTAATATAGAAAAATATGAAGTACTTATAAATCGTACTTATCTTTTAAACTTTGAACAATACTTGTCTTTCAAATGTGAACTCTACTCGTCTGTTCAAAATGACTCCTCTTAACTAGACTAGATCAGTCAACACTTAGAAAATATTCAAACTACTTTTGGCTTATCAAAACTTCATCATTTATCTTTTAATCATCAATTAGGACTTGTTATAGGATTCATATCCCAACAATTTCCCCCTTTTTTATGAAGCCAAAACTACTTGAATCTTTTCTCAATAGTAGACTAGTTAAGTAGTTATCTTGTCTTATCATCAAATAGTACTTATATTTTCATTCATTCAAAATAATACCCGTAGATATTACACATACAAAAAAATAATAATCAGAACAAAAAAAAACAAAGTATCAGAGCAATCATTCTAATCTGAAAGAGTACCTCCTTCTAGGTTAGGAACACAGAACGCATCTAGGAGCCTCTTGTGAATAATACCGATATGGTCTTCATCTTCAATTTTCTCTTTATCCAACAGCTCTTCTTCATATTTCTTGATCTGATTTAGATCAACTCTCTTACCTGAGCTGGTCATAGGACACTTCCATTTCGGAAATACAGGAACAAGAATGTTGAAATTTGCTCCAGCAGATATCCTTAAGATCAGGTTCCATAGCAGCTTGTTCTGACCTTCCATGAATTTGTCGAACATAGAATACAACTCATCTGGACTTTCAGAGTCACCAAACTTCCTTATAATCCAATGATCAAGTTCCCATTGTCTCTTCACTTTCATCCATTCAGTTCGATGCTCTTTATCTATGAAGTACTCAATGAACCGATCTTCCATCTGATCTTCATCTGCCTTCAGCTTCTGCAAACTTTCAATGTGATTTCTAATTTTCTTCTTGCTTGCATAATGAGTTTCATCATTAGGATCAACAACCTTCTGCTTCTTCTCAACAATCGCAGTAGGTTCTTCAGCTTCTTCAGTAGCTAACTTCCTTTTGACACGTCTGGTCTGAACCTCAGCTTCTGGAGATGCAACACCTTTGCCCTTCTCCAATCTCTTCTGCTCATCAGCTTTAGCTTGCTCAAGCTCTGCAGTTTTAACTAACTTGCCTCTCTTAGGCCTTCTTAGCTCTTGTATCACAGTAGCAGCAGCCTTCTCTTCCGGTTCAGCACTAGACTTAGCTAATTCAACTTTCTCAACTCTACTTGCCTCTTCCCCCTTTTTGGCTTCATCATCTGCCTTAAGAGTGAAAAGACTTGTAAAGCGAGTCATCTCTTCCTTCACAGCTTCCTTCATAGCTTCAGCAGCAAACTCGATCTGTTTCTGATGCGTCTTGTCATGACTCATCTTGTCAAGACGATCAGTAGCCAATTCCAGCTTCCTTGAACTTGAAACTAGTTCATCCTTGAAATACGTAGCTGTCTGGCGAAGGAGTGTGTTCTGCTCTATTAGCTCAGTGAGAACTGCTCGAGAACGCACCAACTGATCTTGTGTTTCCCGTCTTTGTTCATCAGCAATCTCAATCTTAACCCTGTAGAGTCTTTCCATTTTACTTGACTCTTCAGCTAACGAACGAGCAAATGAGATAGATCTCTTTTCAGAAAAATCAACTTGCTTCTTAAGAAAACTTTCAACTTCAGCATACATCTCTGCTCGGAAAGTTAAGTCCATCTTGTTGACCTCTCCAACAATTAGCTCTCTTGAGCTGTCAACAAGTGATTGGTTCTGCTCAACTAGCATATCCTTCACTTTCGAATGCAAGAACTCATCAATAGCAGAGTGGACAACTTCTTTCAAGTCCGACTTCAACTCTTCAAGATAGCCTTCAGGAAAAGCTTGAGTAGACGACTGAGTTTCAACCACCACTTCTTCTTGGACTTTCTCCATAAGATCATCTTCATTAAACATGACAGCGTCCATGAACTCATCGTCTTCTTCTCCAAGCTCGAAAGAGTCAGCTTCTTCAGAACTTCCAGCCTCTTCTTCAGCTTGCTCAGGAGCATTTTCTAATTCCAATAAGGGTTCCGAAGTTTGCACAGCAATATCAACAAGTTCTGCCTTTGGCTCTTCTTCCACCAGATCAGTCTGAGTTCCAATATCGAATGAGAACTCTTCACACAGAACTCCATCAGGGATGCTCAACATACGCTTCACAAGATCAGTTAAGGCCTTGCGAGGGAATAATTCTGAGTGGTCTTGAACACCACTGTTTTCTTTCTCCTCCATCTCCCAATCCATAAAATTGGAGATCCCTCCCATGCCTAAGATGACTTCGAAGAGGTCATCTGTTGGGGACTTCTTCAATGCAACCCATGTGCATATCCTTAGAAGTTTCTCAAACTGTTCTGAGGAGGTGTCGACTTCGATAGTCGAGAGCTGCTTCTTCAGATTCTTGGACACTCGAGCACGAACTCTCTTCTCCCTTAGACACATCGGATAGTATACTAGGGAATCAAATCTAACATCAGACGGGGTCTGAGCAGGTGGGGTCCCTGTCTCAGCTGTTGCAGTGGCAACTGGCGTCTTGTCTGAAGTAGATGGGTTTGAGGGTTCAACATTTTCTGTTGAGGGTAAGGAGAGAGTTTGGACTGTGGTTTCTAGGGGCTGCGATGTGGCAAGGTTTGGTGTGACAATTGTCGGAGTATCAGTTGTATCCTTTATGGGAGTGTTTTCAGGATGACTGGCTCTTAGCGGTAATGCTGCCAGTACTTGAGAGGTTGAGGGTACAGGTCTAGGCCTAGGTCGATGTGACCTTGCCTTGGTTCGAACAGAGGAGAGAGAGAGAGGAATTGAAACAGATTGAGTAGAGGTACCAACCTGAGAACTCGACTCGTCTGGTGGAGTGGGCGACCCAACTCTTACGAGTGTATATAATTCAGGGACTTGAGCGCTTGGCTCCTTCTCTTGTTCGGACTCCTCTTCCGACTGAGTCTTCTCTGAGTCATCTGCATCAGTTCCAGTTTGAGCCACATCCTCAGATTCTTCATCATCTGACTCGTCTTCTGAAGAGCTAGACGAGGCAGCATATGGCATTGCCTCCGAATCATCAGTCTGGACTTGCCTTGGGGCAGATGGCCTTGCAGCAACTTGTTTCTTCAGCGCCTCCTTCTTCAAGTAAAACTTCAAAGGATGAAAGGGCTTGCCTTTGCTCCAATCAGATTTGTTTGGCAACAACAAGGGTAGTAGAATACTGAGCTTGTTGCCAAAACCAACAACATTTGACACCACCCAACTGCAAGAGTCGGTGTCAACCCTAACACTTCTTTCGAAGTACATAATTCGATCAACCATCAACTTGAACCAATTACCCTCTGTAATTCCATCATATATCGCCGCCATCACTCTTGCCTTAGCTAGAGTGACTGAATCTTGCGAGCCAGTGGCACATAGCAACATCTTGTTTGCTATGTCCAGTAGAGTGCGATATTTCTCAAGGAGTTCCATCTTCTTGACGGCTGGGAGTTTGCCATCTGGTTTGAGCCTCAATTTCCTTCCACAAAAGATGCTCAAATACATCATCTCCTGGCCAACAACATAGTTTTCTACATCAATCATTCCGATGGGCAATTTCAAATGACTGAACACAACTTCGCGAGTGAGTTCAACTCGACTCGTTCCAATAAACGATTCGATCACATCTCCTCGTCTGGTGGCGTTGGCATAGAACTGCAACACCTCTGCTTCCAACACGACCTGAGGGAATGCCTCCAGATACGGTTTCAATCCACATCGAATGCACTTATTGATAATTTCTTGATTTCCTTCAGTGTGAAGTCCTTTGAAAAATATTGAAGGCTCCACATGCACTTTACCTTCAGAGATGAACTGGCCAAGGTCGAATTTGGCCTGCATGTTCGTCCTTACATCAAATAGAGAGACAATCGACATTTTAGTAGATAAGGTAAGAACAAGGTAGTGAGATTTGTAAAGGATTGAAAGCTTGAGTAGAAAGGTTATGAAATCGTAGGGCAAGTTGTGTGTAGAAGATGGGATTTGTTAGAACTGAAATTCTAATCCAATGGCCAAGATTGAAGGATAAGATCCAACGGTTGGGGCTTTTGAAATTCAGTTACGGAATCGAGAATATTATGTGATTTGATATTGTAAAATTTGGAATCCGCCACTTCTATAGGTTAGGACAGGGGAGTGTACTCATCCTACCTAGTGTAGTAGAGTGGGGTGTGAACTGGGTGTATACACCTCATTAAAATGGGGTGTATAAATCCAATTCTAGGGTTTTCCAATTTTAGCATTATCGAATTACTATAATACCCTTAATTCGATTTGATTAAACACTTAAGCGTTTTTTTTTGGATCAAAGGAACACTTATCTTGTCTGTTCGAGTCCATCCAGAACAAACGGGTAGACTTAAGCTTCACAAGACGAGTAGGCTTAAGTGCACAAGATGAGTTCCCCCTTCGACTGTGCTTGTTTATTATGTACATCGAACGACTTCATGTACCTATCTTATCATATACAGCGTGTAATCGTAGGTATAAGTAGAGTAAAATAATTAAGATGAATATCAATCTAAAGCAATGATCAAGGTTTCGAACAAGATGACTTATAACAAACATACGAGTCAACATAAGGATATTTAAGGAATCAAAGATTCCCCCTCAAATGTTTATTCCCTTAGTATTACCCTCAGCTTTACCAGCTTCCTCATCGGGTAGTTTGGTCATTTATTCTAGCCTTGTATACCTGTCTATTGAGTGAGTAGTCGAGTGCTCTGTTCTAGTGATCTTGTCTTCTTGTTTCTTTGATGTACCTGTCTGGTTAGTACATAGCTATAGGCAAGTAGGGTCTAGATCAATTAGCCCTAAACTAATGCATAACTCACGAAATCGTGCCTTAGCTAATGGTTTTGTGAAAATATCAGCTCTTTGAAAATCAGTATGAATCTTTTCCATGCGAATGTCCTTCTTTTCTACATGATCACGTATGAAATGATGCTTCACATCAACATGCTTACAACGTGTGTGCAAAACAGGATTTTGTGTAATGGCAATGGCACTATTACTATCACAGAAAATAGGAACATTTGATTCATGTATGTTGTAATCTCTAAGCTGTTGCATGAGCCAGAGTAGTTGACTACAACAACTACCAACAGCCATGTACTCGGCTTCGGTAGTAAAGGTAGCTACACTAGTCTGCTTTTTCGAAAACCATGAAATGAGTTTTGTGCCTAAGAATTGACAAGAACCAGATGTAGATTTCCTATCTATTCTACAGCCTCCAAAGTCAGAGTCTGAGTAGCCACTTAAGGATAGATCATCATTTGAGGGATACCATATACCACGATTGATGGTCCCTTTCAAATATTTCAGAATCCTTTTGGTGGTTTCCATGTGACTTTCCTTTGGATTGGCTTGGAAACGAGCACAAACACCAACAGAGAATGCAATGTCTGGTCTACTAGCAGTTAGATACAGTAAGGAACCAATTAAACCACGATAGTAAGATTGGTCAGCACATTTACCGCGTTCATTTGGATCCATTCTGTAAGTTGGTTGCATCGGTACGCCAGTAGACTTACAAGTCTTAATCCCGTACTTGTCTAGAAGATTTCTAGTGTACTTCGCCTGATTTATGAAAATCCCTTCTGGGGTCTGTTTTACTTGAAGACCAAGAAAGTAATTCATTTCACCCATCATGGACATCTCAAATTTACTTTGCATGAGTGTCGAAAAACTTTCACTCAGCTTTTTGTTAGGTGACCCAAAAATGATGTCATCTACGTAAATTTGGACAAGTAAAATGTCTTTCCCTTCTTGTCTTCTGAACAAGGTTCTATCGACCTTGCCCTTAATTAGTAAAACCATTTTCCAATAGAAAGAGAGAGAGAGTATCATACCATGCTCTTGGAGCTTACTTTAGTCCGTATAAGGCTTTCTTCAATCTGTACACCTGGTCGCCTTTGACTTCGAAACCTGGAGGTTGTTCAACTTACACTTCTTCCGCAAGAATACCGTTAAGAAATGCACTTTTAACATCCATTTGATATACAGTAAACTTCATGTGAGCAGCATATGCAAGGAACAATCGAATGGCTTCTAGTCTAGCAACAGGAGCATATGTTTCATCATAGTCTATGCCTTCAGCTTGTGAATAGCCTTGGGCTACTAGTCTAGCCTTATTCCTAACGACTAAATCATTCTAATCTTTCATATTTTTGAAAATCCATCGAGTGCCAACTACATTATGATGCTTAGGCCTATCGACAAGTTCCCAGACGTCGTTTCGAACAAACTAGTTCAACTCGTCTTGCATAGCGATGAATCAAGGGGTGATTGAAGCCTTGTCTCATCTACTGCTAAATAAGCTAGCACATCTATCCCACTTCTTTGCACACTCCATTCAGGAGAGTATCTCTTTGTAAGATTGATGGGGGTGATTGGTTGGTTGGTTGGGGTTATGTGGGTTTCAGGGGAGTTGGGCTCAGGGTTCTGAATTTCAGGGATGTTGGCCTCTATTGGTTGACCTTCAGGGACCCTGGATTCTGGAGTTCCAGAACCAGATGAGTTGGTCCTTGACTTGGACTTGGTCCTGCTTTCAGCCCTGCTCTCTCTTAGAGCAAGTTGGAGAGATCTTTCCTCCTGAAGCTCCAATACTTTATCAGTAGGCTTAGCCCTTCTTTTGCTAGCCCTACTGCTCCCACTACCTTCACCATCCTTCTCAGGGACAACTTCCCTGATCCTCTTATCACCTCTAGACTTCTGTCTAGTCTCATTATACTTCTGTCTCAACTCTTCTGAATGATCAGAAGGCACACTTACTCCCTCTTCAGCAATTTCTTCAATCTATGCTGAAGCTCCTGAAGTCTCTTCTGAGGGGATCTGAGACATTTTCCTTGTCTTCAACACTCTGGCCTTTGTCCTCTTTTTCAACTTTGGCTTCTCCTCCACCTTTTCTTCAGCAGGCTTGGCCAGTAGCATCCTCCTTTGCTCAGTTTTCTTGCTGAGCTTTCTAAACATGATCTTCTGGGAAGAGAGAGGCTTTGCAAAGGTTTGCATCTCAGAATAGTGAGCAAACTTTTCAATCAGGAGACTTGCCCTTGTGCAATATCTCAGTTTGCCCTCCATCACAACCTTGTTGTGAGCTTTGACTTTGAACTTGGCCTTTTCCTTCATCATCTCAGACAGGATGAAGGTCCTCCAATTGAATTTGATGCCTTTGTCACTAGCATCAATCACAGCAGCCATGATTCTAATTCTGGGGTGGCTGACCTGCTCCAAGCTCTCAGTGTTGCTAAGCAAAATTTTAGCAACAACCTCAAACAGATTAAGGAATTATGGCTTGAGAGTTATCTTGTGCTGTGTAGAGGATAGTGGCCCTGGAGTAATAAGCCATTCTTGAGCAATTTCTGCTCAAGTCCATTTCCATAGAATTCTGGATTCCTTCCCTCTGAAGGCAATCCAAAAGCAGCATCAACTTCTTCCACTGAGAATTTCACTCTATGAAATCTTTCCTCCTCTTCTCCCTCTGCAACAAAAGATAGTCTTGTTGAAACTTCACCATCTTCAGGTTTGCCTCTCCATTTCAGAAAGGCAAAGAACTCAGCCATGTAGGATTCAAGGCAAGAATCTGGCTTCTCTTGCATGAACTTTTGGAGTCCTGCTCTCCTCAGCCATCTTAGAGTTGGAGTAACTGCAGGTTCTTCACTCTCAAAAGAGAGGATTGGCTCAAATGTAAGGTTGTTTTTGTGACTTAGATACCCAAAGTCAAGGTCTAAGTCTCTATTGGTGAAATCAACAACCATTTCAGACTTAGCTTAGGGAGCCATTGAAGGTTACAGAGATGAATTTGAGAGAGTTTTGAGAGAGTTTGAAGAAGATGAGAGTTAGGGTTTCGAATACTTGGGGAAGAAGAGTTTGTGGGGGGTCTTAAGGCTTGAGAATATTCTAAAAAGAATGTTTGTCAATGAGTTGGTGAGTTTTGTGTGTTTTCAACGGTTGTCAAAAATGGAAAACACATTTTGGACGACCAGGATTAACTTCAGGGGAGTTGGCCAGTTTTGATCCAATGGTCAAAAACCAATGTAACAGTGAGTTATTGGTTTTATTCAAAACGTGGAAGTTTTTTAATATTAGTTAATGGTTGGGGAGTTTTCAAGGTAGATCATGGCTTGAAAAGTGTAATGCAAACAAGAGTTAAATCTTGGCATTTAATGCATGGAAAGTGACCTTTTGGGTGGGGGACAAATTAAATCCTATAAGGATGATATTTGTAATTGGGATAGATATCGAAGTAGGCAATGATTACTCAATTTACGTGCTTATCAAACCAAGAAAATGGTTTGATAGCTAAGACAACTTATCTGACCCCACTTGGACAAGTGTACTGAAAAGATGTGGACAAGTGTCCTGAATAGATGTGGACAAGTGTCCTGAATGATTTAGGTCATCTCTTCTGAATTTCAGTAGACTTGACCAAGTCTGCTAAAAAACCTTTCCATTAGCCATTTCTCCATTAACTTCAGTGGATTTTACTTGTCCAACTTCCCTGGATCAAGTAATCCCAACTCTGCTGATAGCTCCAGAAACCTTGCCTCTGCAAGTGGCTTTGTTGGAATATCAGCTTTTTGATGATCTGTGTGGATCTTGACTAACTTTATATCTTTCTTCTCCACATGATCTCTAATGAAGTGATGCTTGATGTCCACATGTTTGCATCTTGTGTGCAATACATGATTTTGTGATATTGCAATTGCACTATTGTTGTCACAAAATATTGGCACTTCAGTGGAGTTGACTTTGTAGTCTCCGAGTTGTTGTCTCAACCAAAGGATTTGAGCACAACAACTTCCAGCTGCAACATACTCAACTTCAGTGATGGAAGTAGCCACTGTGTTCTGCTTCTTGGAAAACCAAGATATAAGCTTGTTGC
The DNA here is from genome assembly GCA_963675135.1 of Galeopsis tetrahit. Taxonomy (NCBI): domain Eukaryota; kingdom Viridiplantae; phylum Streptophyta; class Magnoliopsida; order Lamiales; family Lamiaceae; genus Galeopsis; species Galeopsis tetrahit. The sequence continues at coordinate 35,875,175 of OY776133.1, read as the reverse complement.
CTAAGAATTGACAAGTCCCTGAAGTGGACTTTCTATCAATTCTGCAACCTCCATAATCACCATCTGAGTAGCCAGTTAACTCAATGTTGTCATCAGCAGGGTACTAAAGGCCTAGATTCTCAGTGCCTTTGAGATACCTCAAGATCCTTTTTGCAGCCTCAAGATGGCTTTTCTTAGGATTTGCTTGAAACCTTGCACAAACACCTACTGCAAAGGTGAAGTCAGGTCTGCTGGCAGTGAGATAGAGGAGTGAACCAATGATTTTTCTATACTCAGTAGAGTTGGTTGAAATACCATTCTCATCAGGATCCATCTTCCAATTGGTGCTCATTGGGATCCTCACTGGCTTGCTAGTTGCACACCCAAACTTCTTGATCATTTCTCTGGTGTACTTAGCCTGGTTGATGAAGATACCTTCCTTTGATTGCTTGACTTGAAGACCCAAAAAGAAGTTCATCAACCTCATCATGGACATCTCAAACTTGCTTTGCATAAGCTTTGAGAACTTCTCACACAGCTTTTCATTGGGGGATCCAAATATTATGTCATCCACATAAATTTGGACAAGCAAGATGTCCTCTCCTTCAGAGATTCTGAAGAGTGTTCTGTCCACAATTCCCTTGGTGAATCCATGATCCAAGAGAAATTGTGACAGAGTGTCATACCAAGCCCTAGGGGCATGCTTGAGTCCATATAGAGCTTTCTTCAGTCTGTACACTTGGTTTCCAACTTCAAAACCAGGTGGTTGCTCCACATAGACTTCTTCTTTCAAGACTCCATTCAAAAAGGCACTCTTGACATCCATTTGGTACACTTTGAACCTCTTGTGGGCTGCATAAGCTAGAAAGAGCCTTATTGCTTCTAGCCTTGCCACAGGTGCAAAGGTCTCATCATAGTCAATGCCTTCATGTTGGCAATACCCCTTTGCCACAAGTCTTGCTTTATTTCTGACAATCACATCATTCTCATTCTTCTTGTTCTTGAACACCCACTTTGTTCCAATAACATCTTGATGTGAAGGTCTATCCACCAGCTCCCATACTTCATTTCTGGTGAATTGATTCAGTTCTTCCTGCATGGCTGTGATCCAATTGGCATCTTGAAGTGCTTCCTCAATGTCACTTGGTTCTTGTTCTGACAAGAAACAACAGAAAAGAGCACTTTCACCATGAAATCTCCTTGTTTGACTCCTATACTTGGATCACCAAGTATTAAATCAGTAGGATGGTCAGACAACCAAGTCCTTCTTTTTCTGATCTCTTCAGTAGAGTTGTCCTCTACTGAAGTTGAGTCATTTTGATCATAAAATTCAGGGTAATTGAATGCAGGATCTAATTCAGGATCATAATCAGGGGTGTTGTCCTCAATGTCAGGGACATTGGCATTTTCAACATTTTGAGTTCCCCCTAGATTATATGACCCATTAACTACCTCAGCAGGAACTGCTTCTTCATTGGTAGTTGTTACCTGGATGTGAACTGGGATTGGATCATTCAGTTCACCATTTCCTTCAGTGGGATTTGCCTCAGGAGGATTGCCTTCAGGATTGTTGTCCAAAGTGAAGTTTTCAGGAAGGTTGGCTTGGACAACATTTATGAATTCAGTGTCTTTGTCCTTTAGGCTCAGTCTGGTTGTCCTCTGTGTGATTTCCTCTGGTTCTAAGTTCTCATTTCTGAACTCATGAATAGATTCATCAAACACAACATGAGGTGTTTCCTCCACAATAAGGGTTTTCTTGTTGTAGACCCTGAAGGCTCTACTGATTTGAGAGTATCCAAGGAATACTCCCTCATCAGCTTTGCTATCAAAGGCTTTCAACTGTTCTTTCCCATTATTGTGAATAAAACACTTGCAACCAAAAATGTGAAAGTATGACACTTTAGGCAATCTTCCTTTCCAGAGTTCATAGGGGGTTTTGCCTTGCCCCTTAGTGATCAAGCATCTATTTTGAGTATGGCATGCAGTGTTTATAGCTTCAGCCCAAAACCTCTTAGGTAAATTTGAATCAGCAATTAAGGTTCTAGCAGCTTCTTTTAAAGTTCTATTTCTTCTTTCTGCAACTCCATTTTGTTGGGGAGTTCTAGCTGCTGAGGTTTCATGAGCTATTCCATTAGATGTGCAATACTCATTGATGTATGAATTTATGAACTCAGCGCCTTTATCAGATCTTATCTTGATAATGCTAAGGCTTTTCTCATTTGACAATCTCTTTAGAAGTTCAGGCAGTTTGACTTGAGTTTCCTTCTTATTAAGGAAAAATACTACCCATGTGAACCTAGAGAAGTCATCTACTACAACCAATGTGTATTTTCTACCATTTATGCTTGCAGGGGTAATTGGTCCAAATAAGTCCATATGTAGAAGTTCAAGTACCCTTTCAGTAGAGATGACTGGTTTTCCTTTAAATGAGGCTTTAATTTGTTTTCCTTCTTGGCATGGTTTGCAAACATGCTCTTTAATGAAAACCTCATTTGGTAGTCCTTTAACTAATGCATTCCTAGCAATCTTGTTCATTGTTTTGAAGTTCAAGTGGTTTAATCTTTTATGCCATAACCAACTTTGTTCACTAGAACTCTTAGCAATGAAGCATGCAGCATCAGTAGACTTGTCCCAGTCTGCAAAATACACATTTCCTTTCCTAGTTCTTTATCACAGAATTGACTGATACTTAGGAGATTATACTTGAGACCAGCCACATAAGACACATTGGATACTTTGATGTTACCAATCATCAAAGTACCATAACCTTTTGTAGTTGCTTGTGAGCTGTCTCCAAATGTGACATTTGGGCCTTCTTTTTCAATAAAATCAGTGAGAAGTTCCTTGTTTCCAGTCATGTGCCTTGAACATCCACTGTCAAGGTACCATGCTGACTTTTTGCTCATGCTCCTCTTCTAGTGGCCCATTGGTACCTGCAATTAGATAGGTTTAGGTACCCTTTGAGTTTTGGGTCCTGAGAGGTTAGCTGTACCTTTAGGAGCCCAAACTTGCCTAATAACCCTGATTGATTCAAGGTGGCTAAGTTGTCTCCCTCTAGCATCTACATACACTGTCTTTCCCTTAAATGCCTTGGGGAAAGTATGTGTGAATGTGTTAACTCTGTAAGTTTCAGGAGAGTTGTCAAATCTCCTGAACTTATGAGTTCTTTGTGCTACTTGAGGGAATCTTTGAGGAAAGGCTTTCTTATGACCATTACCCTTTGGCATGAAGGGTTTTGGTTGTCTCATTTTATTTTGCCTTTGAGGATAGTTGTCCTTAGGTCTAGTCAGCTGAGGCTTTCTCAGAAGAGTTGGCCTAGGCTGATTATACCTTGGATAACTCCTCTGAATATTGTTCAGGAGAGTTGCCCTTCCATTGGGTCTACTCTGCTGACCTTCCTCTTATGTTCAGGAGCTTTGGCCATTTCCTTAGGTTTTGGCCTAGTCTCCTGAAGCACTTGAGTAGGCAGATCATCCATTTTGCCCTTTCCTTTGTTCAGTGGCTGAATTACTTCATTTTCAGTTTGTGCCACTGACTTAACAAAGATTCTCTTAGTGTTACTTGTAGAAGCAACACTAAGACAAGGTGAAGATTCAAATGGATCAAAACCTAATCCACTTCTTTGAGCCATAGGTCTTTGATAACTCTGAATTTCCTCTATTGCTCTAGAGGATTTCTTCAGAGCAGACATCTTTAGTTTCAGGCTCTCTTCACTTGATTTAAGAATATCATATTCATGTGAGAGGTTTTCAAACTTAGCATTTAGAATTTTCAGTTCAAAATCTTTTCTCTTCTGAGAGAGAAGTTGATCATCAATCTCTTTTTGTTGGTCAACTATCCTGAGATTTGCTTCCTCAAGCTCTCTCAAGACTTGTTGATACAACTCAGTAGATTTGACATCAACAACTACCTCAGAAGTTTTGGCAAGTTCAATGGCCAATCTTTCATTTTCTCTCACACAGTTATCATGAAATTCTTGTAGCATAGTGAAATCTTCCATCAACTTTCCAAGGGAAAGCTTCAGGTTGACCTCACTATTGTTTTGTGAGATGAATGATGGTGAACTAGAAGTAGAGGATACCTCATCATCCTCAAGAGCCATGTTGCAGACATCATCATCATCATCACTGTTGGAGAACAGTCCATCAGAAGAGTTGAGGCTTTCAGCACTATCATATTCTTCACCAGCCATCATGGCCTTTCTATTGGTGAACTTTCTGTCTCTTTTGGCTTGTCTCTCTCTTCTTTCTTTAGAGCTCAGTTCAGGGCAGTCATACTGGAAGTGCCCTTTCTTTTTGCAGTTATAGCACAGGTCTTCATCATCATCCTTCTTTGGTTCTTCTCTTCTTCTTGATGATGAAGGTTCAGCTCTATTGGACCTTCTCCTATCAGAGTACTTGTCCTCTGATCTTTTCTCATCAGGCTTTTTGACCTCAGCCTGAGCTTCAGGAGAGTTGTACCTTCTCCTGAATTTGTTGTCCTGGTAGAATTTCTTGTATCTACCAAACCTTGAATTTAACTTTTCAAACCTCCTAGCCATCAAGGCTAGTTCCTCCTTCATTTCAGTCTTGGAGACTGACTTTGATGATCTTGGAGTGGACTGCATTTCTGGTTCAGCAGTTTTGGCTTTGAATGCCACTCCCTTAGTAGGATTTGAAGGTTCCTCAACAGGCTTTCTTCTATTGAGGTTGAACTCATAAGCTTTGAGTTCAGAGAAGATTTGTTGCATGGGCATGGTGGAAAGATCTTTGGTATTTTGCATCATTACAGCATAGACATCCCACTTTTGAGTGAGACTTCTCAAGATCTTCAAACCAACTTCTCTCTTGGTGTAGACCTTGCCCAAGGAGTTGATTTCATTCATCACATCAGTGAATCTACCAGCAAATTTATCAATGGACTCCTCAGACTCCATTGTGAATTGTTCAAACTTCTGCACTGCCACTTGGAGCTTATTCTCCTTGATGTTCTCAGTTCCCTCACACATTTCTGCAAGAGTATCCCATATCTCCTTGGCAGTTGTGCAGTGGTAGACCCTTCCCATGATTGCATCTGGAATTGTTTGATAGAGGGTATTCATTGCAAGATAATTTAAATTATCCTTCCTATTTTCATCAGCAGTGAATTCATCTTCATCTTTGGGTAGCACATCTCTTGTGTCTGCCCTTTGAGCCTCTATGACTCTGGGATTGACAAAGGTGAACACAAAAGGACCTTTTGTGATCACTCTTAACATATCAGTATGAAGAGATGCAAGATGAGCCCTCATTCTGATTTTCCAGAAATCATAATTATCAATTGAGAACATGGGCAATTTGTGATGAGATATATGATTGACTGGATTTGTTGCCATGTTGTCCAATCCTTGAACAGCAGGAGGTGGAACTGCAGCATTTATGTTTTGATCAGGATTTTGCTGCTGGTTCTGGTTGTTGTTGTTTCCTCTTGCCATTTCTTCAATAAAAGGTTAGACAATAGATACAAAGGATTTCAGACAGATCAGTTCAGTGACCACACTAAATATATGATTTTGAAAACCAAGATGGTTTTTCAGAAGCAGTGGTCTTTGAACCCCTGCTCTGATACCACTTGTTGGTCCTGAAAGGAGTATATAACAAGTGTATGGGGGGGGAATACACTTGTATGCAATTCTTCTCAACTTTTGATCAAACCAGAGCTCAGCAAGGTTGTCTTGGACAACTCTGCTGAAGAAGATTAACTATTCTAAGATAATCAGACTACTAAGTACTATTGAGTACTTAGTTGAATAACTATCTAGGGGAGTTATATGTGCGGAATAGTGGTTGGCCCTTTTAGTTTAGACTCCTTTAGTTCTGAAAATCACTTAATCAATCAAACAGTCCAGTTTCAGGGAACTTGTCCAAATAGGTTTTGCACAGTCTTTGAGTATGTATCTTTTGGAAGATCAGTTTTGTGTGCAGTGTTGAATGTATGAAAGTACTTGAAAAGAAAATCAACACAAGAGTTTATAGTGGTTCAGAGACTCAAGCTCCTACATCCACTTTCCCTGATTGAACAGGATAATTCCTTCACTCTTGGAATTAACTTGTTTTATAGTGCCAAGGTGCACTTGATCAATAACACCACTTCTTGGTGAATTGATCCCTAGGATGTCTAGAGTCCTAGTACCCTCTTCTCAACTCAGAACTGAAGTGTTCTTCTCTCAACAGTCAGCTCCTACCACTTCTACTACTACTACAACAACCTTCTCACTTTCTCACTTGAAAGGGGTAAGGATTGATGTAAGGTTCCAACTGGTGAGATATCCTTTACAATGAAGATCAATGTATAAGGATTAGGATATCTCTCTAAGCTTTGTAAGGATATACAATTGAGTTCAGCTTAGAAGAAGTGTATGAAGACTAAGATAGTCTTTGAAAGTTAGAAAGCACTCTTGCTTGTAGGATAGTTGGATGTTCTTGTCAATTGTTGAGGTGCTTTCAAATGGTCTTCACACTTCTGTATTTATAGACAAATGAAGGATTTGCCCGTTGGAGAGGCAGCCTCAAATGTCCATAAATGTCTTCTTTTAGTTCTTCAACTTTGAAGACAGATTCTTGATAGTGACATGTCCTCATTTGGGAAATAAACGGTTGTATAAGCTTTGTCTTCATTCTGCAGCACTCTTCCCAATATCTGACTTTGAGATTCTCTTGATAAGACTTGGACATGTCTTCTAAAGGTTGTTCCAATGATAGGATAACATTCCTTATCAAATTGGACAACTCTCCTTATCACTATCAGCAGTCTTGCTTATCAGCAAGGTTGGCTTGCTCTTCTTCAGATGACTTGGCTCTTATCCTTTGCTTCACTTGAAAGTGATCTTAGCATGATTCATTAAGGATCTTTAGGGTATAGTTGTCTCAAACTCTTCAGCATGGTTGACCTCAATGCTTTCAGAACACTTGATCTGGTTTAATTGTGCTTAGACAACTCCTCTGGACAACTCTCCTGATCAGCATAGTTGGTCTTCAAAAGACTTAGTGTTGTTTCCAGAATTTGAGCCTTGAGGGGACTTGTTCTTGATGGGCTTCAAAGCATATGTTCCCCCTCAAATTGTGCATCTAATCAACTAAGAGCTGCCTAACATATTAGCTCCTCATCTAGCCTTATTCTATATGTTCTAACATTCTTAGAACATAATCGTCTTTGACTTAGGCATGTCTCAGGGGGTTTTGGTATTGAATCAAAACATATCTCATTTTATTCCCAACAGGGTCTATATCAATTAGCCCTAGACTAATGCATAACTCACGAAAACGAGCATGAGTCTGAGTCTGAGTAGCCACTTAAGGATAGATCATCATTTGAAGGATACCATATACCACAATTGATGGTTCCTTTCAAATATTTCAGTATCCGTTTCGTGGTTTCCATGTGACTTTCCTTTGGATTGGCTTGGAAACGAGCATAAACACCAACAGAGAATGCAATGTCTGGTCTACTAGCAGTTAGATACAGTAAAGAACCAATTAGTCCACGATAATAAGATTGATCAGCACATTTACCGTGTTCATCTGGATCCATTCTGTAAGTTGGTTGCATCGGTACGCCAGTAGACTTACATGTTTTAATCCCGTACTTGTCCAGAAGATTTCTAGTGTACTTCGCTTGATTTATGAAAATCCCTTCAGGGGTCTGTTTTACTTGAAGACCAAGAAAATAATTCATTTCACCCATCATAGACATCTCAAATTTACTTTGCATAAGTGTTGAGAAACTTTCACTCAGCTTTTTGTTAGGTGACCCAAAAATGATGTCATCTACGTAAATTTGGACGAGTAAAATATCTTTCCCTTCTTGTCTTCTGAACAAGGTTCTATCGACCTTGCCCTTAGTAAAACCATTTCTAATAGAAAGAGAGAGAGAGTATCATACCATGCTCTTGGAGCTTGCTTTAGTCCATATAAGGCTTTCTTTAATCTGTACACCTGGTTGCCTTTGACTTCGAAACCTGGAGGTTGTTCAACATACACTTCTTCCGCAAGAATACCGTTAAGAAATGCACTTTTGACATCCATTTGATATACAGTAAACTTCATGTGAGCAGCATATGCAAGAAACAAACGAATGGCTTCTAGTCTAGCAACAGGAGCATATGTTTCATCATAGTCTATGCCTTCAGCTTGTGAATAGCCTTGGGCTACTAGTCTAGCCTTATTCCTAACGACTACATCATTCTCATCTTTCTTGTTTTTGAAGATCCATCGAGTGCCAACTACATTATGATGTTTCGGCCTATCGACAAGTTCCCAGACGTCGTTTCGAACAAACTGGTTCAACTCGTCTTGCATAGCAATGATCCAATTACTATCAGCCAATGCCTCTTTGATAGTGGTAGGCTCGATAGATGAAAGGAAACAACACCAGCAAAACATAGTTGGACTAGGCTGTTCTTGCGACTCAAAGAGTTGTCGTCTAGTCTTTACACCAATAGTAAAGTCACCAATGATATTTTCAGTGTCATGCGCGGATTTCCATGTTTTTCTATTCTTAACAGGAATACTATCATCATCTATATCATGTACAGCATCATGCATGTCAACATCATTTGTATCATCAACAGATTTACCAGGAGTAGACGAGTCAACTAGAGCAGGCATGTCAGCTGGTCTAGAAGACTTACCTTGAGCACTTACCTTCTCTTTGTCATCAAACTCGAGAGCTTTCATGAATGGATTGTAGGCTTGAACGGATTCATATACCTCTGATTCTTTGTCAGATTCGATCGTTAGCTCAGTAACTTTCTCACTGATCTTGTTGGCAGACGAGTCCTGTCGAGATTCATCGAAAACCACATGTGGTGTTTCTTCCAAACAAAGAGTTGAGTAGTTGAATACCCTAAATGCCTTGCTAGTCAAGGAGTATCCTAAGAATATCCCCTCGTCTGCTTTGGCATCGAAAGCATTCAACTTGCTCTTTCCATTGTTATGGATGAAACACTTACAACCAAATATATGGAAATATGAAATGCGAGGTTTTCTACCTTTCCAAACCTCATAAGGTGTCTTGCCTAGAGCTTTATTGATCGCACTTCTGTTCTGTGAGTGGCATGCAGTATTGATAGCTTCAGCCCAAAACTTTTGAGGCGTGTTATACTCGGCTATCATGGTTCTACAGGCTTCTTTGAAAGTTCGATTCCTTCTTTCTGCTACACCGTTTTATTGTGGTGTCCTAGCTGCACTAGTAAGATGCTGGATACCACGTTTAGCACGGAAATATTTGATATAGCAATTAATGAACTCAGTTCCCTTGTCACTACGAATCTTGACAATAGACTGGTTCTTCTCAACTTGTAACTTCTTCAACAAATCAGGCAGAAATGTTTGTGTATCACTCTTCTTGTGCAGGAAGACTACCCAAGTAAACTTAGAATAGTCGTCTACAACAACAAGTGTGTACCTTCTACCATTCAAGGTTGGAGGAGTTATCGAACCATGAAGATCCATATGTACGAGTTCTAGGACTCTACTAGTTGAGAGAGTAGAAATTGACTTAAAAGAACCTTTCACCTGTTTACCCTGTTGACAAGTAGAGCATACATGTGACTTGTAATAGACTTCGTTGGGAATACCTTCCACTAGGTAATCTCTTGTTATCTTATTAAGAACCTTAAAGTTTAGGTGGCAGAGGCGTCTATGCCAGAGCCAGCCAATTTCTTTAGGATTCTTAGTAAGTAGACAAGTGTCCCTCGGACAGCTATTCCAGTTCACTATGTACACACTACCTTGTCTTACGCCGACTAGTAGGACTGTGTGCGTCCTTTTGTCAATGATCTGACATTTGCGGCTTTTGAACTGCACCTTGTATCCACGATCACAAAACTGTGAAACAGAGAGTAAATTATATTTCAAACCTTCAACATATGAGACATCTTGAATCTCTACGTCTCCATTCCGGATGTAACTAAATCCTTTAGTGACAGCAGTGGAGCTATCACCAAATATCACTTTTGGTCCTTCTTGCTCATGGTAGCTTGATAAGAGAGCCTTGGTACCAGTCATGTGGTGCGAACAACCACTGTCTATGTACCAGGTTTCTCCTACTGAGCCACCCTTCTTATACAAGTCAAGTCGACCCTGCAATGAAGATATTCAATAATTTAGGTACCCATTTGTTTATTGGGGTCCTTGGGGGTTAGTCGAGTTCAGAGGAATCCAAATATACATTGGAGTCTTGAACAAGTTTGATCTCTTAAGCTTTCGCCCATACTTGTTACAAAATAGGACCTTGTTGTCCTTATCTGTCCTATCATTCGAGTTCGGTTCTACTCGTTTGAGATAGCCTTTCGACTTGATCTCTACTTGAGCAGGCACTGGTCTATGATAGTTAGAGTAGGGCTTGTATGCATTAGGTCCATACGGTTTATAGACGCGTTTGGGTCTTTCCTCACTAATAATATCATATGACAAAGGTGGAGGATATAGGACAGCTTGTGTACGATATTTTGGAGCAACCTGTCTAGGCTTAGACGAGTAGAGCTAAGACTGCCTTATGAAAGGAGGTCTAGGCTCTTGTCGTCTAGTCTGTACATGTCTAGTACTCGTCTCCTCAGGATACCAATCCTCGTATCTGACCTGGTTGGGTCGTCCACGATTAGTGGTCCTTTGAAGATTAGTTCTAGCTGGAACAGGCTTGTTGTTACCATTCTTTTTACCTCCCTTGGTAATCGGAATGTTAACCCGAGTCTGTTTAGGTACAGTACCTTTAGATGGAGTACCAATATCGTATATCATTGGTCCTTTTCCTTTATCATTTGGTAAAAGTCTTGCGTTAGTAGTAGTAGGGTTCTTAATGACTCGAGTAGACGAGCTAGATGACTCAGCACCTATACCAGTCTTGTTAGCTGGATCTCTATACCTATCTGACAGTTCAAGGTTAATCTTTGAAGAGTTAACCAGGTCAGTAAGTTTGAGATCAAGTGTGACAACCTCGGTCTCTAAGAACTTATTACGTTCTTCAAGTCTATTGCACTTGCTCTTTAAAACATTGAACTCATTTCTCTTAGTTGCATGTGTCTTAAGTAGGTCTTGATATAACCTGTCTGTCAATGCACACTTTTCTTTAAGTTGTCTCAACTCTTCAGTCAAGCGTTCATTTAGGACTGTTACATTAGGATCTACTTTTGACTGAGCTTCCTTAAGATCAATGATTTCTTGTTTTAATGCAATGTTCTCATCACTGACTTCGATGAATGCTTGGTTAGCAAGTAGAAGGTCGTCTTCAACAGCACTAGTAGAGTGATGAAGACTACTTCCTACTTCACTACTAGCAGTGTCACTTTCATCAGTATCAGAATCATCACAAGATTGAAAAGAAGTAGCAGATGATACCTCTTGGTCGATTTTAGCCATGCAGCATAGGCCATCATCTACTATGAATGCTTCGTCGTGGTCTTGATCAGATGGGTAGCTAGATAAGGACGATGGCAACTCGTCTGAATCCGAGTCAGAGTCATCATTGGCCATCATTGCCTTCTTGCCACGGTTGTATCTTCTTTCCCTTCGAGCTTTACGTTCTTCTCGATCGTCAGTGCTCAGGTCTGGACATTCATAAATGTAGTGACCTGGCTTTTCACAGTTATAGCACAAGAGATCATTAGTAGCCTTTTTAATAGGAGATTTATCCCTACGCTTATCACGTCTATCAGAACGCTGAATCTTCCTATCATCAGACTCTCTATCTCGTCTATTACCTTTCGAGACTTCGTCTCTCCTTTTGGACGAGTTTCGGTCTCGTCTGGTCTCAAACGAGTTCTTAGAAGTAGACGCTCTATGATCCCTATAGAACTTCTTGTATCTTCTGAAACGTTTATTCAGCCTATCAAATTTTCTAACCATGAGGCTCACCTGATCCTTCAGACTAAGATCAGTATCTAACTCGTCTTTTACAGAGGCAGACTTAGTCTTAGACTTAGACCTGTCTACCTTAGAAGACTCAGACGAACTAGACTTAAAGGCAACGTTCTTAGACACAGCATGTTCTCTGTCACTACTGACTACGGGTTCATCTTCGTCTAAATCAAACTCATGAGCCTTAAGAGTTTGAAACATGGTCTCTGCACTCCACTTATCTATGTCTTGGGTATTCTTAACCAGCATATTTACCATTTTCCATCGAGGATCTAAGCTCTTAAGAATCCTAAGATTGATTTCACGAGGAGTATAAGTTTTACCAAGGACTTCAAGATCATTCATAATCTTAGTAAAACGAGTATCCAGATGGTCGATAGTTTCGCCAGCTTTCATCCGAAATGATTCAAATCTTTGGACAGCAGTGGATAATTTGCTCTCTTTGATCAGGGATGTCCCTTCACAAATGATAGCTAATCTGTCCCACATCTCTTTGGCAGTTTTACATTTTAACACTTTCCCTAGATACTCGTTAGGAAGAGTGTGTAAGATGTAATTCTTTGCCAAACTATCCAAATTATTTTGACGCATTTCTTCTGAGGTTAGATCAGACCTTGGTTTCTTGACGAGCGTGCCAATTGGTTGATCTTTGTCAAGAGTAGCAGTATTTGGGACCATTGTCACGATCGACCCCTCGGTCACAACAGAGATCATTAGATCGTGCGTGGAGCTGAAAATTGCTTCCATTCGTTGCTTCCAGTAGTCGTAATCCTGAACCTGGAACTTGGGTAACTTGTTAGCACTTATTTCAAGAGACATATTGAGCAAGTAGATTAGTGCTAATCAGTTTTATGATCAAGAAGAAGATAAGTCAAGAACAGGGAACAAGAAACAGATATAACAAGAATGTTGATCAAGAACACGTAAGCAAATACAATCACGGACCAAGACTTCACCCTAAGTCTTAAGTCGGTTATCAAGAAACAGCAGTTCGTAAACTACTGCTCTGATACCACTTGTAGGTCCCCAAAGTTGAGTTAATATCGAGGGAAGCTAAAGAAAATGTCTAGAGGGGGGTGAATAGACTTTTCTAAAATCTTTCGATATATCAGAATTACAATATGCGGAATACAGAAATTAAACAATGAGCCCAATACAAGTTTATACTCAACTTCTTAATTCGAGAACTCTGTTCTAATAATACTCAACTAGTCTTGTTTAGTTATGTACGTAAACAGTTAAGCAATTAAACAAAACAGTAAAGTAAACAACACAAACAATTTATAGTGGTTCGACAACTTGTCTACGTCCACTCTCACAATCCAGTTGTGATGTTTCCACTAACTCTTCCAATCGAGTACAAAGTGTGAGTTCTTGTTCTTTTGAGTCCCAAGAAAAAGACTTAGATCTTCTAAGACTATACCACCAGATACGTCTACGATCTTACTAGAAATTTAACAAGTATCTAGCACCTTGAAAAATAACAAACAAAAACTAAAAACTTATTCAGTAGCAGTCTTCTGGTTTCTTCACTTGACTTCTGACTTGCTTTCTGAACTTCAATAAACTCTGAGAGTAAACTTCTTCGAATGCTTCAGTATCGCTTTAGTATGTGGATTTGCAGTAGTTTAGTAGTCTTGAATCGATGAACACTATGAAGTATTTATAGACTTCTGAAATCAAGAACTTTGTCAGTTGTAACCAACCTTTCTTGAAAACTAATTTGTAACTGCATCTTCTTATCCATCCACGCGTTTCTGTTAGTAATTAGTTATTTCTAACTAACTCCTTTAATCTTTATCTTCACACGCGCTTGAATAACTATCTTCAAGTTTACTTGTCTTGTTGAGTCTTGTACGCACTGTCTTGAGTAGTAGACTTCATTCTTCTTGTCTGGTCTGGTCTTCTTGTGCGAACTTCAACAGTAGACTATTCTAATCCTAACAAGACTATTACATTACTTTAAGCTCTTCTTATAAAGCTTAGTCAACTTATAAAACTATACATTCAATCTATCTATTACATACGAAAATTATGAGCTCTATACAATGATTATTAGCTCAATAACAACCTAAACAATTAATATAGACAAATATGAAGTACTTATAAATCGTACTTATCTTTTAAACTTTGAACAATACTTGTCTTTCAAATGTGAACTCTACTGGTCTGTTCAAGATGACTCCTCTTAACTAGACTAGATCAGTCAACACTTAGAAAATATTCAAACTACTTTTGGCTTATCAAAACTTCATCATTTATCTTTTAATCATCAATTAGGACTTGTTATAGGATTCATATCCCAACAGTTTTTATTATTGAAAATTAGTAGATATTTTAATGAAAATTGTAATTCTTATTATTAAAAAGTGGTAGATTTTGTTATTGAAAAGTGTAATTATTATTATTGAAAAATGATAGATATTTTAATTGAAAAATGTAATTCTTATTATTGAAAAGTGGTAATTATTTTAACTAAAAAGTGTAATTTTTATTATTGAAAAGTGGTAGATTTTGTTATTGAAAAGTGTAATTCTTATTATTGAAAAGTGGTAGATATTTTAATTGAAAAATGTAATTTTTATTATTGAAAAGTGGTAAATATTTTAAGTGAAAAGTGTAATTCTTATTATTGAAAAGTGGTAGATTTCTACTTAAAATGTAATGAAAAGTGGTAGATGTTTTAACTGAAAAATGTAATTTTTATTATTGAAAAGTGGTAGATATTTTGTAGTGTTAAAATACAATTATTATTGAAAGATGGTCAAAGGTTTTTTAGAATTAAATATAATTATTAAAAAAATAATTTAGTTACAAATTTTAGTTATTAAAAAAATATATTTAATTACAAATTTTAGTGTTAAAATATAATTATTAAATATTTTTAAAAGAACCATTTGGACAGCAATTACTTTAATTCAAATTTTCGATTTAAGCAATATATATTGGTTTGATATGTGCATTAGTGTGCACGTACACACTATGTACAGGAGACTAACTCTATTTATTCAGCCACAGTTACGGGTGGGAATAAGTGGGCCAGACCTTAAGAAAAAAAGTTTGGGCCTGATATATAATATTTGGGTCAAGCCTGGCCTATGGCCTATTATAAGCTTTTTCAAGAGGCTAGGCCTGACCTTTTTAGTAAATAGGTCGGGCCCGAAAGCCTTTTAAAGGCATTTTTAGTGGGTGTTTGCAAACAAAACTATGTGCTTAAAAGCAATTCTTTTTTAAATAGAATCACTTTTGAAGTGTTTGTAAACACAAGTAAGTGATTAAATTAATTACTTAAAAGCAATTTTGTTCAAGCACCCCTCCCCATGCTTCTAACAACTTCTAAGTGCTTCTGATCATTACACTCCTTAATTTTACAGTTTTGCCCTCACAATTTAAACAATATTTTATTTTTACCCATTATTTATTCAAATGTAATAAGGGTGTTTTTTGTAAAATTATAAAAAAGTGATTAGAAGTGTTTATTTTTAAAACACTATCTACTTTCAATTTTACTACAAAAATCAACTTTAATCACTTTGAATCAACCACTATTGTTTGCAAACACACCCTTAGTGTTATTCAAAATTATTTTTACTACATTACCATTAAATAAAAAAACTAACTTTTTAAATCTCAAAATGAAGAAATAAGAAAAATAAAAAATTAATCAAAAGGTCCATAAAATTATAGTCAAATGCAAATGTTCATATCAATTATTTTTAACTATTACAAATAAAAATAAAACAAAAAAGTATATAATTTCTTCAAGATAATCTCATTATATATTGAATATTATTTATTATGTGTCGATATGTATTATATTATATATTTATTGTATTTTTATATATTATATATTTATACATATAGAAATAGAGTTAAATAGGCCGGCCTGTTGGGCTTAAAAGGCTTACGAAAAAGCTCAAGCCCGGTCTATTTAATTAAAAAGGCTTTTAAAAAAGCTTAAGTCTGGCTTTTTTATTAGATAAGTCGAGCCGAACTTTAGAAGACCGAATCGTAGGCCCCTGTCGGGTAGCCTGACCCATTCCCACCCCTATGCCAAAGTGAATGTTTCTCTTTTTTTTTAAATATCACCATCACACTTACTTATCAATTATAATCTCTCTTGCTTTATCTACTTTATATATAATCCAAACAATATTCTATAAAACTTATGCAAACCGAGGAGGCCGTAGCCTGTAAGGAGACTGCAAAATTGAAGGCTCCAAGGTGTGAAGTTGGTTGAAGTGAATTTGTGGGGAATTGGGAGGAGACGTTGAAGGCAATGAGCAGAGAGGAGGCGGTGTTGTCCGCGATGACAACCGCAGGTGGGGTGGGTGTGCCGGTCATGATTCTGTAGATCCACAAATTACGGAAGAAATTTTGGTGGAGAGGGGAAAGTTTGACCGGTAAATGGAAAGAGGATAATTGAAGAGATGATTTATTGATTCTATAACATACTCCGTAGTATATAAAGAATTACATATGGACTTATGTGTGTACAAAAATACTAATGAGCCTAAATACGTACATTTATACAAATATATACATAATACTCCAATTCTAAATAATGGACACATGCAATTAGTAGCAAATTTCTTGATTAAACTGTTGATAATAATCGAAAAAAGTATAAATAAACCAATTGGCCTATAAAAGAATCGTTACATGCCACATTGCACTCAAAGGGTTTGTCCCCATTGGCAATCTTGTATTCCTACTTGTAGGAGAAAAAAAAATGTTTTGTTGTGTATTTTACTACTTACTTTATAAACTATACTAGGATCTTCTTTTACCTGTACAAATCTCATTAAGAGATGTAATTGGCTTCATCTATAATTAGCAATGTTTCTTGTATTCACACATCTACAATGTGTTTTGAGTCATTGTCAGCTGTCCCAGATTCTAACATGTCTGTTGTGGGAGAATGTGGTTTCACTGAACCGCCAAAAGAGTGATGGTTTAGGTCGTGGTGCGACCCGATTGTCCAAACGAGAACCAACGCGACCATCACGACAGACAGAAAGACGAGCGATGCCCACACCATTCGGGCGTATCTCTTCAAAGGGGAGCAGTGTTTGTCAAGGATTTCAGAGAAAGCATCCTTCACTGTCTGGCACTCGACTAGGCTTTCCATTCCGGGATAAACGTTGAGTAGATTTTGAATCGAAGTGGTGTATGCTTCGATTCTGTTGTAGTAAATGGCAGGAACCAGGATTCCTCCATTGCATGTTTCACCTTCTGAATCAGGACATACTAGCATCCTCATTAGCTTCAGAGAAAAAAAGAAAAAAAAAAGATTAGTTTTTGAAATTCAATATTCCTGATAGTGTGTTTGCAAATTCTATTAACAGCTTCCAGAGTTCGTTTACTCGTGTTATGTATCCTTACCCGAGGGATGTCGCCTATTTGGACTGAAGTAGAGGGACAGTTCAATGGCTGGTATTCATGCAAAGGTGGTGGTGAGAAAGGATTGCATATCTGAAAAATGTTTCCATATTGTGTAGATATGTTGTTGTTCACCTGCAGTTTTATTTTCAAATCAATAATTAGTCACATGATTTCTTTGTTTTCATTTTTTTAATTCGTGATCATATATAATACTATAATCCTTAATCGCGTCAAGACTCTTACGTCGTTCACAATGTTGTAGATTCCTTGACTAACATCAGCTAGAACAGATTTAGCAGAAAGCAATTCATCACAAGGTAGAATGGAGCTCAAGCTGTTGTTATAAGGATCCTGCTGGAAACTTTCTATTGCTGTGCACGTGTCTTCGGAGAAGCTACAAAATTAGACAGTGTCGATTGTTAGCGAAACTAGTCTCATTGGAGAAAACCAATTTGCAAAAGACGACTTTTGTAGGAATGAACGTACTTTTGTAGGAAGAAGTAGATCCCGAAGAAGAGCCAGCAGAGGACGGTAAATGTCCAGCAAAGTGCAATTAGTCTGCAGGTAAAAAATTGTTAGTACTAGCCACCCAAAATAATCTTTCATATGTAATTTATCAAGAAATTGATCAATCTACTTACACTTGAATAGTCCTTTGAAATTTCAAGACTCCCAAAACTGCATATCAAAAATGTATTTATCAGAAAAAGTATAGTAAATTTGCCTAATGGAATGTAAAGTGAAGGGATTGGAGTGTTTGTTACCTAGAAGTGCAATTACAGTGACTAAGGTAAACGAAATCGTGGTGGTTGTTATTACGTAGACTATCTTGAGGCCCTTGTCAATGAGGCGCCTGTTCTTGGAAGCTTGTCTTGCTATGTCATCGGCCTGAGAATCGAGCCTCTGAGACGTTGAAGTTAAGAAACGCGTTTCCTGAGAATCGCTGTCAACTTCCCTCAGTCTCGTGCTCATGTCTTTCATGGCTCCAGTTGTGCTGTATATTGTGTCCGACGCCTCATCTGCTGTGTCGATTATTATGTCTATCACCGTCTTAGCTCTCGAATGGAACTTAGCATTACCTCCAAGAACCAGCCCACTCCCCATTCTGGAATCATCAAATGTATTGCTATTTATTGATAGAGTAAAAAATGGCAATGAATACACAAGTGTATTGTGTTGTGTTTTGTTGCTTACATTGCAAGGAGTGTAAATACAAGGCCTAAAAGAAGAGGGTGCAGGTAGCAATTCTTATGACAAGGGGGTGTTCTTTTCTTGAGCTTTCTGTCCCTCTTACAACATCTTTTCGCGGCAAGAAACGCTCCGTATCCAAGACCACATATCAACCATACGACCGCGATTGCATACCCGTATATGCCCGTAAAAGCAGTCGACTACACGCGAAAGAAAGAACAGACACTATAAGTGATGAGACTAATTGCATTATGTATGTGAGAAAAATGTATTCAAATATATGCATGCTTACACTCCAATAATTCTTGTTTGTTATGTCATATCCCCCTCTGTATTTCTTCAAGTTGTCTAAAGGGTCTACTCTCACAGTATCAGCTAAATATCCCCCTGAAAATATCATATATTTACATAATCTACTTAAAATTCCAAATTCAAAAAATAAGAATTTTACATAAAAGAATAATTCTTAGTCATATAACTCTCAATTATACTTTATAGACATATTGGTCCGGGTGTAGGAGATGAAACATCCTGTTGATCCTGACATCTTCATGTGGTACAGTCTGATTGTTCAACCGAATGTTTCACTTTTTACAGGCGATTACGGGACCAAAACGTCTAAAAATTTAAAGTTATAGGACTATTTTCAATTTGTGAAAATTGACGTGACTGAAATAAAAAATATATAAATACCTGATTGTGCTGCAAGAAGAGTAAAGTTTAAGGCGAGGATGATGCTACAGAGAAGTAGATGCTTGGGCAAAGAGGCCATCATGTCTTCTATAATAACCTGTCGAATTCAGGGTTAAATATATATATTGTGTAATTTTGGTATGGAAATGCAAAAAAATGATGAAGCACCTAATCTTCAACTATCTATAATCACCAGTAATTAAGCCAATCAACTTATTCATACTGACAAATTTGAAATCTAAATATTTATTTGTAATTCTTAATATTCAGTAAAAAGGGAATCATCAATTCGTTTATATGTTAAATTAGAAGTGTGAACAAATAAAGTGTGGAAATTAGGCCAAAAATTAAAGCAGCAAGAAAGTCATCATAGTGGGGCTGCAAGAAAAGAGAAAACAGAGTGCTGTGGCTTTATAGAAAAGAAGTGGAAATTGCGCAATATATTTGAGTCATGTATAAACACAAACAAGATGAAGATTCAAAGAAAAATGGATTAAATTTGGATTTCAGTTTCTGGGTTTGAAGAAAATAATTGAATTTAGTGGCAGAAAACAAAAACAAAGACATGCAAATACAAATAGAGAATTAAAAGGAAAAAAAAAAAAAACTCACTGGAAATAATGTCTGGAAGATGAGATGTTTTATGAATGAAGGAATTAAGGAGATGAAAGAATATGAGTTTAAGCTAATGGGTTTGTTTTCTTGTATAACAAATTTTTGAGAAATATATATTGAAATTTGAAAGTGATTTTGGAATGAAATCTAGAAAGAAGGAAAATTCAATTGACGTCCTGTTTGAGTCGTTACACCTGCGCGGAATTTTTTCAAAGTCAAACGCTTCAACAGAACCCCACCCCAGTTCGCTTTTCTAAATTTTTTTTTTAAGTGGAGTAGCTATATATATATATATATAGTATTCATATCAAAAGTTGTTATGATTAACAAAATAAAAATCTGAAAGATTATGAGAAGTTTGTACTTAAGATACGGTTAATTTCTTACAAGATTGTATTCTTATATGATTTTGATTTGTTATTACGTGTACAAAAAATATCATATATGTATACTCCCTCCGTTTTTAATTAAGTGTCACTTTGACTTTTTTAATATTTTTAAAATAAGTGTCATTCTACACTTTTTTCTTTAATTTACCCTTATACATTATACTCCCTCCATTTTCTTTACCTTGATTTAAGTTTTTTCCCTTTTGAAAATAGTACTATAGCATAAATCATGGATAAACCTTAATTATTGTATACATGAATATCACCTACAATATTGGCCACATTCATTACTAAACATAAGTTTAACATTAAAATTAGTTATCATTAATGAAGGGTAAAATGGTCCATAATTATATATCTTAATTTGTTGAAAATTGTTAAAATGACACTTAATTAAAAGTGGAGGGAGTATTAATTAATGAAATTAGGGTAAGTTTCATTTGGGATTATGAAATTTGAATTCAATTTGATTTTCAAAATCACCCCTATAAATATCTATTAAAAAATCTAATTAAATCATTTTTTTCAATAACTTATTAATATAAATATAATTTTTTTATTACATTAACTATTAAACAATCATTCAATTAATACAATCACATTAGTTAACTAAAAAAATATTTCATACATACATTTCATACTAATTAGATCAACTCAAAACCCAAAGCCCATTTAGCCCAAAAGTTAAATTAAGATAATTATAAAATATTCGCGGATTAAGATAATTATAAAATATTCGCGGGTCATAAGCCCGGATGAGGATTATCCAGAAAATTCGCGGATCGCAAACATGCGGTTTACTATATGACCAAAATATTGATTATACAAGGTTAAAAAAATTCACTACAAGACCAAAAATGTAATACTACATGTCAAAACATTCTGCAAATTCACCCAAAAAATAAACTGTCCAGAATATTTTTGCATATGTAGTAATACACTTTTGACCTTGTAGTGATAAAAAATTTGGTCTTGTAGTAACATTGTTTTAGTTATGTAATAGCCGAATGGTAAAGTCTAGTATGCACTCGAGTGCATGTTGTGCACCCTAGTCTAAAGAAAAGT
Organism: Galeopsis tetrahit; assembly: GCA_963675135.1. Taxonomy (NCBI): domain Eukaryota; kingdom Viridiplantae; phylum Streptophyta; class Magnoliopsida; order Lamiales; family Lamiaceae; genus Galeopsis; species Galeopsis tetrahit. Next base: position 35,853,985 of record OY776133.1, on the reverse strand, counting down.
GTATGTTATTAACCTGAAAAGTACAACACAATATTACTAAAAAGTGTAAATCACTATGACTAAAAATATTATTATACAATTTAATAATTGAAAATTGCAACACCATTTACCAAAAAGTGTAAGTCAGTAAAACTGAAAAGTGCAACATGGACTAGGGTGCACAACATGCACTCGAGTCCATAGCAGACCAACCATAGCCGAATAAGTCAGAATTATTTTAATAATTTTGCTCAAAAAAAAAAGTGTCCAGAATATTTTTGAACTTATAGTAATACACATTTGGTCTTGTAGTGACAAAATTTAGGTCTTATATAGTAACATAGTTATAGTCATATAGTAAGATAATATTTCACGAAAATAAATAGTATAATTAAAGTTGACCCGCTTTAACCCACGAAATTTAACTTAAGAGATTATTTATGAAAAGAGTCATTATTAGAGTCCATTAAACTATCACTTTAAAATGTTTCTAATTGATTCAAATTGAAGCGAAAAAACCAAAACTGTCCTTAGTATACATGTCTCACATAATTTTCGAAATTAAAAAATTAAATCAGATTAAAAATTTCATAAAATTCGCAGATCATCAATTCCTAAATTTTAGGTCAAATTACATAAATTTCGCAGATCACCAATTCCTAAATTTTAGGTCATATATTCGAAAATCTCTGATTTTCCAAATTTCGTTTTTGAAAAATAATTTTACAGAATTTATCATAACCGAATTCAAAATAGCAAAATTAAGCCTTGAAATCCAATCCAATTCCAATTCACAGTACGTATCTACCATTTTATGTTCTCCATTATTGTAAGTTTATTGTTCATATCATCAATTACACCATATATTTCATGTGCATATTTCTTCCTATTTTAATTTATAGATTTCGAGTATGCATTATACTTTTTAATCTGTTATATATCAAGTATTTGTTTTTGAATCTGTATTAATTCCATAGGCATCCTAAATCGTGTAGGTTTCAGATGGAGTATATTGTATTCTGCAAGGTTGATTTCAATGGAAAAAACAAGTTTATTCTAGTAACTCAGCATAGGTACTCAACTTTAATTAGTATAACCATTGCACTTGTGAATGCACTTATCGCGTCATAATGGATAGCATAGGTTCATGCATACTCAAGTGCACGTACTAATTAAATGTCATATAATATGCATATTCATACATTTTTTTACCTAAACCCCAATTGTTTATCATGCACTTATTCATGCATATGTCTATGCATACCCCAATGCACATCCTGATTAAATGTGTTGGAATATTCATATCCAGAACCTTTTCCTTTCAGTATACGATTGTTTACCATGCACTTCGATCTTCATGCATATAATTAATATGTGCATACTGGAAATGCACATTTTGTGCATATGATCGGCGTATCTGTTACAGTAGGTTATCTTCTTCGTCGCCGGTGAATGCAGAGTCGTTTGCCAAAATCGGTAGAATGAAATGCACATAGCTAGAATCCCTCAGCATAACAAAATTAGACGAACTAATTGGAGAGACCTACCTTTTAGGAAATATTTAAAATTTTGAAGGTTGTAAAATTACGGGATTTTCGAGATTCTGCAATTAATTGTTGATTAGATATTTAAGTTGACTTAAATATATTAATGAAATAATTCAAAAAAATTCAAAAGTAAGCAGAAGGGCATAATTGTCTCGAAAAAATCGAAATTGAATCTATTAGATAAAAAAAATTAAGCTACTATCTATTAGAGAAAAGTGGAACTAAAATGACTCTTAGCCATTTACCCTTAACTTAATTTATCTTAATTGGTCAATATTGCATGTAATCCATATAAAAAAAACAACCACATTAGTTACATAATATACTTCATCCGTATCAATAAAATCTAAAGTTCAAAATCTCAAATCAAACCCTTATTTAAGGCTTCAATTGTTGTTTTAATATTTCTAATTAGTCCAATGATTATTAAGTTTTGGGTCCTACTAAACTGAAAATAAAACACAAACACTTGTGCAATTTTCAATTACTATTATGACCTAATTAAAAACCGTGAATTTTTAATAAGTTTAAATTTACGTACGCGAGATTTACTCAAAATAAAATACTAGAATTATACCAATATAATACCAGATCTAATTAGTACTACTACATTTATTGGATTTTATCCATTTTGGAACCCTTCAGTTTAAATTACTTGGATTTTATCCATTTTGGAACCCTTCAGTTTAAATTACTCTCTCCCGGTGATTACTTGCACACTTTTCTTGTTTGAATGCCCCAAAATTATTTGCACACTCTTAATATGGAAATAACTCACAAAATTAATACCCTCCCAACATCATTTTATTTTTAAAATTGCTACCACTTTTTTATATACATTTTACTTTACACCTCATCATATGCACTTTACACCTCACCAAATCACCTAAAATATCACTCTTTTATCTTACATCACCAACCACTAAATTCACTTTTCTTAAATAACGTGCCGGTCAAACCGTGCAAGTAATCTTGGGACGGAGGTAGTACTATTAGTTTTATTTGGAAAAAATAAAAGCAAAATAAAATTGTTTGTTGGGTGGTGTTCGCTATCACTTATAGTTCAATCTTGTCCCCAAAATTCACGCAAATTAAAATTTTAATTTACAGCCACAAAAAAAAAAAAAAAAAAACATTGGTTTTAGAGTAGGTCTTGTGTGGACTCGACTGCACCATGCAGTCGAGTCCAATATATGTATATGTTAAATGAGGCTCTAGCTTAATAGTGGTCACGTACCCTTTTTACTAAAAGGTTGCGGAGTCGAGTCCTACCTTCAAGATTTTTTGAATTTATTTTTAATTTAAATTTTAGTGTTGCACTTTTTAGTTATGTGACCTACACTTTTTAATTTTAATTTTAGTGTTGCACTTTTTAGTTATGTGACTTACACTTTTTTGTAAACGGTATTACACTTTTCTATTGTAGTGTCCTACACTTTACAATAATATTTTTATTTATAGTGACTTACACTTTTTAGTAATATTGTGTTACATTTTTCAGTTGTGTGACTTACACTTTTTGTTAAATGGTGTTGCACCTTTCTATTGTGGTGTCCTACACTTTACAATAATATTTTTATTTATAGCAACTTACACTTTTTAGTAAATATTGTGTTGCACTTTTCAGTTATATGAACTTACACTTTTTAGTAATATTGTGTTGCACTTTTCAATTATATTGGCTTACACTTTTTTTTATAATATTGTATTGCATTTTTCAGTAATATTAACTTATATTTTTTTTAGTAATATTGCGTTGCACTTTTTGGTTATATTGATTTACACTTTTTAGTATTATTGTGTTGCACTTTTTAGTTATATTGACTTATACGTTTTATTAATATTGTGTTACATTTTTCAGTTATATTGACTTGTACGTTTAGAAATATTATGTTTCATTTTTTAATTATACTGACTTAAAAAAAAATACAGCAAAAAAAAACACTCATTTTTTTATTACTGAAAAAAAAATGCAAAAAATAAAGGAAATATTTTTTTTTTTACAAAATAAAAAGGGAGAAAATAAAGTACTAAAAACAAAAAAGCGTAAAAAAAGGATTAAAGAAAAAAAAAGGGAAAAAAATAGCTAAAAATAACACAAAAAAAAAGGACTTGGTCAACTCGAGTGCATGACATGCACTCGAGTGTATTTTAGACCATGCCTTGGTTTTATCATCGTAATAGAGTCAAACTCTCATGTGCACTCAAGTACACTAAATTTTTATTTTTTGATATTTTAATAAAGTCTTACCGTGTATTTGAGTGGATCTTGACCGGTCAACGTTCAAATTTTGAATTTTTTTTTTTTCGAATTTTTGTTTTTCGATTTTTTTTTTTGAAAAAGTGTATGTTTGTATATTGAAAAGTGCATCATCGTTTTTTAGTGAAAAATGTATGTTTCTATATTGAAAAGTGCAATATTATTTTTAATGAAAAGTGTATGTTATTATAACTGAAAAAAGTGAATATTTTATAACTGAAAAGTGTAAGTTATATTAATAAAAAATGTATGTTATTATAACTGAAAAGTGTATTGAAAAATGTTTGTTATTATAACTGAAAAGTGTATGTTATTATAATTGAAAAAGTGTATGCTATATTAATAAAAAGTGTAAGTTATTATAATTGAAAAATGTATATTATTATAACTGAAAAATGTATGTTATTATAACTAAGTGTAAGTTATTATAACTGAAAAATGTATGTTCTATTAATGAAAAGTGTAAGTTATATATTAATGAAAATCTATGTTCTATTAATGAAAAGTGTAAGTTATATATTAATGAAAAGTGTATGTTATTATAACTTAAAAATAAATGTATGATATTTTTTTTTTTTTTTATGGAAGTTAAATACCCCAGGACCTAGGTGTTCTAACCACTTGAGCTATCCCACTTTGTCAAAATGTATGATATTATAATTGAAAAATATATGTTAATATAACTGAAAATATTATTGAGAAGTGTAAATTTTCTGTAAAAAAAAAATTCAAAATTTGAAGGTCCACTCAAATACACGATCAACAGTTGTCTGATCAAGGTGCACAAGACTCACCCCATAATAAATGCTCTAAACCAATTTTTTCTCCCGTGTGAAAACCGGAAAGTTGGATATTTTAACTCAAAATATGGTCATTAATTAATTCTCCATTAAAAATTTAGTTGAATATTGCCCACACTTTTTATTTTTTTATTTTTAATGAAAGTAAGAATAAATTGTTTATACAAATCTAAAGATTTTTTTTTTTTTAAAATCTCACGCTCGTACAAAACCAAATCATGATACCCCACCCATACAGTATTATCTTTCAGACGGTTTCTCAAATCTCGATTAGAGAATCAGGTAACACATTTGAAATTCATAATTAACATATTTATTTGGAGTAAGTCTGTTGTGCACTCGAGTTCAATAATCATTTATTAATTAATAAGAACAACAATATAATAAAACTTGGGCTGTGGTCCAATAGTCATTATATGACTAAATTAGCACAAAATCTCGAGTTCAATTCCCACTCTCAACATTCTCACACTTCTATAATAGTGTTTATTTACACTTTTTAGTAATATTGTGTTGCACTTTTCAGTTATATTGATTTATACTTTTTATTATTTACACTTTTTAGTAATATTGTGTTGCACTTTTCGGTTATATTGACTTATATTTTTTATTAATATTGTGTTATACTTTTCAGTTATATTGACTTGCACGTTTAGAAATATTATGTTTCATTTTTTAATTATACTGACTTAAAAAAAAAACTACATCAAAAAAATACACCCATTTTTTTATTAACTGAAAAATGAAAAAAAAAACGCAAAAAATAAAGGAAAAAATATTTTTTTTACAAAATAAAAAACAAACAAGCTTAAAAAAAGGGGATTAAGAAAAAATAAATAGCGAAAAAAAGGGAAAAATAATAGGAAAAAAAAAAGGCAAAAAAAAAAGAAAAAAAAGACTTGGTCAACTCAAGTGCATAGCACTCGAGTGTATTTTATAGACCATGCCATTTATATGACATGTTAAGATATTTTGTTATAATTTTTTTTTTTTGAAACCAATGATATTTTGTCATGAACTTGAAATTTATCAATCTCACCTTGTCTTAATTTCGATTTTGAAATCATCACATCTGGAATATATTTAAAAACTGAAAGAATTCCGTCAAATTGGTGGAGTTGCTTCCAGCTAGGGCTGTTATACGAACCAAGCTGCTCGTGAGCTCGTTAGATACTCGATTTACTAACGAGCCGACTCGAGCTCGATTTGTTAGGCTCGATATCTAATTTTCTTTCTTTTAATTTCATTAGGCTCCATAGACTCGTTAGGCTCTTTAACGAGTCGAGCCGAACTCGTTTCTTAGCTCGTCAATATTATCGAGCCAAGCTCGCTCGGATAACAGCCCTACTTCCAGCAGGAATCAAACTCAGATTGTTTTTGTCTGGAGGCTCTGATATCATGAAAAAATTTCGTTTTATCTAAAAGTCCGAACTTGTAGACATGTTGAAAATTAATTCTTGTATATTAATTCCTAATAAAATCTTATTTTTTGAAAAACTTATAATCCGTATTTAAAATTTTCAATTCAAACACAATCTTACTTATGTCTCATGTTTTAATCTGCAAGTGTATATAATATACCCACTGTGTTAATAACAATAAATCGATGAACAAAATAATAATAAATAAATAAAAAAGATAATTTAGGTCGTGCATGAATTAAAATTTGCAACGACATTCGGGTACAAATTTTATAATATAAGTTATAATTAGTCAAGCCACCAAAGGACGAAGTATCTAGTCAATTATCACAACAGAGATAATTGGTCAAAAAACGTGTGAAAAGCGCTTTCTTTTCTACTAAAAAAAATGCTTACGAAGCTACATACATCACCAAATAAACTGATATCGCTCTTCCATTTTGTTCATTATCCGCCAGTATTTCAAATAAAAGTCCATTCGTGTTTGGAGTATTATTATAATAAGTCTCTGTTCAAACCCATCATCTTTTTGGGATAAAACTTTCTAAAATTGCTTATAAGAGTTTTCTTCGTTGTTAGGTTATATCTATCTATACACTATAGAATATAACTGTTCAAAGAAATTTTAAAAATAATTACGTATAAAGCATCAAAATGATTATACTCTTTTTATAACAAAGCAAAAGCTTATTAAATGTGGGTGCAAATTAATAAAAAAAGGAAATGCTCAGAGGGCGCAGATTTTGAACTGAAACTCAGTTATAAACAATTGACCCAAGAATTGGATAAGCGCCAAATATCATAACAGCAATAGAAATTGCACCAACCAGGAATCGAACCCGGGTCTGCCCGGGTCTGTACCGTGGCAGGGTACTATTCTACCACTGGTGCTTATTGATGTTTCTTATAATTCATATATTTACAGACCTATTTTATTTTATGTTTAAATATTAGCTCTGCATCGTGCTTCGTCGTAGACACTCTCTCACAACCAATAAAAAAGCATCCAGATTCGTCATCAAACATTCTAAGAGTATCTACAACGGTGGTTAATAGTGAGTTACTCCGTATAACTTTTGGGGGAAGGGTTACCACCATTGTGGGGGAGAGTTATAACTAAAAAAATACTCTCTCTCCTCAAATGGGTTATACTTTCTTAACCGTCCTTTTGTGTTCTTTTGCTGATAAATGTGGGCTTGGCCCACATATTTTTTTTTTTTTTATGTTTATTTTTCATTCAGTTTTTTTATATTTTATACATATTGGATAAATAAATTAGATATAGTACTAATAATTAAAATTATACGTTGGGTTAATTTTTTTTTTTTTCATCTCTAATATGAGTATTTATTACTTTTTCCGTCTCGATAAAAATTACTTAAAAGTTTTAGACACGGAGGTTAACAAATATGATAGGATAAATATATGTATTAGAAGTGATGTAATTAAGAGAAAAAAATATATTAATTGATACCCTAAAATAATTGACTAAATAATTTTAATATATTCATATATTCCGTATTAATTTTTTTTACACAATATTAAAATTTACATATATTCATTAAATGAAAAATAAAGAATTAAAAAGAAATGTAATTGAATAGTGGGTCCCGCAAAAGTGAGTTATAACTTTTGAAATGGTTGTAGGAGTTGGTGGGATTGAGTTATTAATGTAAGAATGATGATGTGGCAGTGAGGTGGAGGAGAGAGGGGGAGTTATAGCCCCTCCACCAATGTGGACACTCTAACAATCTCCCTTATGTTCTCCTCGAACTTTGTGTAGTTTTTAACCATTGCATCACTCCCATTTGTTAAAAGTGTATTGAGGAGGAATCAAAATGGAGTTTTCTTCAACTCCAATAGATATCTTTGCGTAAATAACAGACCCTTTAGTTCTTTTGTCATAATCTTTTTATACCGTACAACTCGTTTCCCTACAATTGACGATTATAAATAGCTCAGTGAAAACATATTGTACGATTTAATTGTTAATGTTTCAAATTAACATGTACTTCATCAATAAGTAAAGCAAACCTTTACGTTTTTCAGATATTTTATCCATATGCCTCTTCTTGTTAGACGACCGTTCACAAAACATAGAATTTTTATCATTCCCAGAAAATGTATGGCTTTCAAATGTATATAATGACATGATTATATGCAAACAATAGATGCATCACAAATGCAAGTATTCAACTTTCATATGAAATTCGATGCTTGAATCGCGTATCTTCTGATTTATTTCCCTTGTAACAATATGCATAGTAGGTACTCGATCTATCCGAATTTGTTAATGTCTAACATTAGCATATGTTTTACATATGCATCTACCTACCCTTTTCATCATTTTTCAAACGAATATGGGTTCAACTCATTTTCTAGAACAAAAAATTAAAATGCACAATAGTCAATATTCTAAATATCATAAAATCAAACATATGTCATATACCTTTGGTTTCCATTCTGTGGACTATGCCATCTCTATGTTTAGCTCTCTTCCTTATATTCCTTCCTTCACCTTCGTCAATGTGAATGAATGTTCTTTTCCCTCTAACCATCTGCATATATAGTAATATAACAATACTACAACATTTAGTTCATTCAAATATACATATCGACATCTAATCAGGCTGACATGCAAAACGAATTAAACAAATACTCCCTCTGTCCAGTAAAATTTTGCTCACTTTTTTTTATACATGTTTTTAAAAAAATCATATTTTAATTATAAAAAATATATGTGAGATAACGAGTAAACAATAATGTTGGTACATACTCAATCTTCTTAACAAAGTAAAAAAAATACTCAAAAGTTAATTATTTAAATAGAATAAACATATATTTTGTGGACCCAAAAATCTGTCTGAGCAAAATTTTACAGGACGGAGGGAGTATAATTTTTATCCGGTAACAAACGCCTAATGTATGATGCAATCCATACATTTCAGTTGAATATTCCCTAACATTAATTGTACTTTTAAATTAATACAACTATTATACAATAAAAAAAATACAAATAATTAAGTACTTCGGACGGATACAAAAACAAGTTAATCATCACGGTATTCCATCATTGGTAACAACAAATATTTCCATTATAGGGTTTCTAAAATAAAATACCTTATGAAGTAAGAAATCTTCAAAAATAATTCAAATTCTTGTTACCTCTACTTATTCTTTAAAAAAAAAAATAGAGTTTTCGATCAACTACCAAATATCCTGAGTTCCTACATGCACTTTGACCTTATTTAGCTCTTCTCAAAGGTGCAGTATTAACACTCGAATCACATAAACTTCTGCAACTCGGTATATGAAATAATAAAGTTGTTTAAACACCAAACGTAGTACAATTAATAACCCTTTACCTGTAAATCCTTCTCGATTTTCAGTTAGAGCTTCATCGTTTGAGAATGAGACATATATGTGAAATGCAAAGAAAAATCTGGATGAAGACAGTGTATGCAAATTATTAATTGAGGATTTTATGGGTTTTGGAAAGATTTAAAAATTTGGAAAGTGCAACTATGTAGTGCATTTTACGAAGTTTGTTCATTTTTGCACATTCTTATTAAAATAGTTGATCAATTCATGTTTTTAGCATTCATTTAATTTGAAGGGTACAATTGTACATTTAGATCCAATTTTGAACTTAATTGTAACTATAAAAAAACATTGAACTTAATTGTAACTAGGGGTCCCAAATGGACCTTAGAATAACCCCCTAGAATATACCCTCTCCTTCCTTCATCTATAAGTTCTTCATTTTCCAATTTATAGTTAGATGAGAGAGGAACGCGCTGCACGCGCGGGAGGATAGCGATTTTAGAATGTGTGTGGGCGATTCTCACCTTGGAAAAGTGCGAATTGGCGTCTGACAGAGGAGAAAGGGATTAACCTAGGGTTTGGCCTAAAAACAACGGTAATCATTCCTTCTGAGAAGCATTTAGTGTATGGGTTTTAATTTGTCGGAATTATGGCCAATGACATTAATGAAAAGGATATTGGCGTGATATGGGAGGCTTCGATTGCCGGATTTTGCCTTCTCCCAAGACGACGCTCCATATGGGGGAAGATTTTCGAGACAAATACTATGATTACCTGGTTTCTTGGGCTTGTTGCTTTCATCGGATTGGGTATCGGAGTGACAGAGGGGTATATAAATAGAGAAGGAGGAAAATTATTTCTCATCAATCACAACTGTGAATCCTTATTCGCTCTTTCTTCCACCTCTCTTCACAAAACATCTCTCACCATGGCTGATAACCTCCATGAACCACTGAGAAACATCCTTATTTCTGATGCGGAGGACTCTAATCTCAATGTTAATGAAAATGAACTTGCCATCCCTTAGTTCGCTCTGCTTGGTCACTTCACTATCCGTAGACAACAGGGGCTAATCGAGATCCTCAACATACTTAGGAGGATCTGGAAACCGGAGGGAGTGGTTCGAATCATTCTGGTGGCCGAGGGTTATTTTATGCTGGACTTCGAAAAGGAGGTGGACTATAATAGGGCCTTCTTTAGGCAACCATGGGTTGTCAATGGCCCTATGCTGATTCTGTCGAAGCTGCAAGGAGACGAACTCCCGAGGGATCTGGTTATCAACAGGATCCCTCTATGGGTGCAGTTCCATGGAATGCCCATTTGTAGCATGACAAAAATCTTGGCACAAAAACTGGGAGAAGCGTTGGGAGACGTCATCGACTGCCCGGAAGATGGGGCAGCTTGGGGACGTTGTCTAAGGGTAAGGGTGCTTATTGATCTCCACCAGCCACTCAATAGAAGCACTAATATCACAGTAAGGGGCGAGAGCATTTTGGTGGCACTGAGGTATGAAAAACTGGGAGAGTTTTGCTACAGATGTGGCCTTCTCACTCACATTGAAAGAGACTGTATGGATCGATATACTGGGGAAAGCAGCCGCAGGGGAGAAATGCAGGAGTACCCCATGTGGCTCCGGGCTGATGGTCAGAAAGGTCTTAAAGAAGCTCAATATGAGCACCTGAGAAGCCTCCTTGAGACCAGGACTCCGGCTCAAACACCACCGCACTATGCTGAGGCGAGGAGAACGGTGAACTCTATTGTCATTAGGCCGAATGCCCGTGTCGGGGGACTTGTGTTGGCGGACGAGGCATGGCACGATCAAAACCAAGACAATTCGATGGAAGCAGATCGTTTTGCGAACTCAGTCCTTATGGAGGAGGCCCAGCGCACACTACAAAGTAATGAAACCAGGTATCTTGCAAATGTTGAACACTCTTTACGTTCTGATTGGGAAGGTATTGCACAAGCAAGTTATTTTGCAGCGCTTATTGACGATGAAAGCAATGGAGAACAAAGTGGACTACAAGGAGTGGGGGCAGGTAAGGATCTATGGAAAGCTAAACAAGAAAAAGAAAAAGAGATCATGATGGGCACTCACATTAAAGGACAACGAAGAGAGGAAGGGCAAGTGCATGGGGAGTCCAGATTATGTTTGATAAGGAGACGGAGATACAGGAGAATGCAGAGAAGAACATGGGAGGGAAGGATGAAGGGGGCTACAAACGACACAAAAGCGAAGAAGAGGTGTCAAGTTCAAGTGCAGCGGAGGAGGGTGAAATCCCACTTCGCTCTTATCCATGATCGTTACATGCTGGAATGCAAGGGGTTTGAGGGGTCCCAATGCATTCCAGAAGCTTAGGCAGGTCGTAGCCTTAAATAAACCCTCACTTTTTTTTGTAATGGAGTCGAAACTCCCCAGTAGAATAGTAAAAGCTTGGATGAACATGCTTAACTTTGCCTTTTGTTTCTCAGTAGAACCAAGCGGTAATAGGGGGTTTACTTTTGTATGCTTTGAATGAAATGAATGTTAACATTGGCTCCTACTCTGCGTGTCATATAGATGCTAAGATCAGTGATGACAAAGTTCAATGGTGGTTTACCGGATATCATGGGCCCTCGGACCAAAAAGATCGACATCTTTTCCTGGATCTTTTTAATCGGATTAAAGCAACTCATCATAATAATCAAGCATGGCTTGTGGGAGGGGATTTTAACGAGATCTTAAATCATAGAGAAAAGAAGGGGGGAAATAATAATGGAAGGACATATAAACTGATGGAAAGATTTCAGAATAGCCTCAACTACCATGAATTGCACGATCTAGGGTTTTCGGGGCCAAGATTCACGTGGGATAATAAAAGAAAGGGCACACACAGAATTCTGGAGCGACTTGATCGATATGTGGCAAACCCAGAATGGATAAATTTGTGGAAAATGCATAGAGTACAACATTCTCACTGGTTCGGATCAGACCACAGAGCTATTTCAATCAAGATACATAGTAAGAGTTGTGGATGGAACAAGAACATGTTTGATTTCTTTAGATTCGAAAACGCGTGGTTAATGGAAACAACCTTGGAAAAAGAGGTCAACATGGGCTGGAACTCAATGAATATTAACAACAATATTCATACAAAGCTCTCTAATTGTGCACAACACTTACAAAAGTGGGCAAAAGAAAATGTGGGAAGCCTGAAAAAAAGAGTAAATGCCTTGTCTACACTAATCTTGCAAAGAAAGGAATCGGATGGTTGGATTGATCAGGGAGAGGACCCCATGGAGACCAAATTGGAACTACTATTAGCCCAACAAGAAGAATTTTGGAAGCAAAGGGCGAGGACAAACTGGATGGTCAGTGGAGATAGAAACACTAATTATTTCCATAAAAGAGCAACGGAAAGAAGAAATCGCAACTTTATTGATAGCATTCGTAAAGAGGATGGATCGTGGGCACACTCCAAAGAAGATATTACTAGTACCATAGTGGATTACTATCAAGCTCTCTTTACTTCAAACGTCCCGGATCAAAGACAACTGGAGACAATCTTGAATCATTCGGAGACCATGATCACGGAGGAGATGACGGAGTTCTTAAACAGGAATTATACAAAAGACGAGGTCAAAGCGGCAGTGTTCGAAAAAAACCCGGATAAAGCCCCTGGCCCGGACGAATTCAATGCTAGATTTTTTCAGGAGATGTGGCATATTGTGGGGGAGGATCTTACAAAAGGGGTTCTGGACATCTTAAACAATAAAGGGGATACAAGAGAATGGAATGAGACGTGGATAACTCTCATCCCAAAAACAAAAAACCCGATGACATTAAAGGATTTTCGACCAATTAGCTTATGCAATGTGAGTTTCAGGATTGTTGCAAAAGTGGTAGCTAATAGACTGAAGAAAATATTACCAGAGGTCATAGATGATCATCAGAGCGCTTTTGTGAAGGATAGACAAATATCCGACAATATCCTTATCGGATATGAGTGTATGCATTGGCTCAAGAATAATAAAAGCAAAACAGGCTACGCTGCGATGAAACTGGATATGAGTAAAGCTTATGACCGGATTGAATGGAGTTTTTTGGAGGGGCAGTTAGTTAAAATGGGCTTCCCGAGTTCCCTAATCGATATTATTCTCAGGTGTGTGAAAACAGTTACATACTCTTTTAAGATTAATAACACAGTTTTGGGCAAGGTAAATCCATCTAGGGGTATCAGACAAGGGGATCCTTTATCTCCCTTCCTGTTTGTGATTTGTGCACAAGGACTATCCTCGTATTTGAGACACAATGTGAGCATTAGGAACATTGAAGGCATCAAAGTGGCCAGAGAGGCACCAAAAGTCTCTCATCTGTTATTTGCTGATGATAACATTTTATTTTTCAAAGCAAAGGAGAACAGTGCGGAGGTCATTAAGAGAGTCCTGACGGATTATGAAAAAGCTTCGGGGCAGATGATTAACTTTGAAAAAACTACCATCCTTTTTATTCCAAACACAGCTGAGAGACTGAGAAATGATATTAAGCAGAAATTGAATATTCGTGTCACGCAAGGGCACCAGATGTACTTGGGACTCCCGACTTTCTCGATGAGATCCAAACGAATGCAATTTTCGTACTTGGTGGATAGGATTAAAAATCGCATTGACAACTGGAAAAACAAGACATTCTCGGAGGGGGGGGGGGAGGGAAGTACTCATCAAATCGGTGTTACAAGCAATTCCTACTTATGCCATGTCATGTTTTAAGATTCCACTGCAAATTTGTAAACAAATGGAGTCTCTCATGACTGACTTTTGGTGGGGGAAAAATGAGGAAAGAAAGAAGATCCATTGGCAAAAATGGGAAGATTTGTGCAAGCCAAAAAACGAGGGAGGAATGGGCTTCAGGAGAATGCACATCTTCAATGATGCACTACTCGCAAAACAAGTATGGAAATGTATTCAAGATCCTGAGTCACTTGTTAATAGAGTTCTTAAAGCAAGGTACTATAAGAAGATGGACATTATGGAAGCAGAAGCAGGTAATAATCCCTCGTTCACATGGAGATCACTTTGCCGAAGCAAATATATTTTAGAGGACGACATTAGATGGATAGTGGGAAATGGGGAGCAAGTCAAGCTTTATAAGCACGCGTGGGTCCAGGGGCTGGAGGAAGGAAGAATAAAGTCGAATATTGCAGCTATTCAAAACATTAATATTCTCCTGGAGGAGGACCGATGTTGGAATGAAGAATTAGTAAGGAATTCCTTCTTACACTTTGAAGCAGAAGGGGTGCTAAGAACCCAAGTAGGGGAAAAGGATGAGGCAGATAATAGATACTGGAAAGATGAGGAAATGGGCAATTATACTGTGAAATCAGGATACAGGAAGGGAATACAAATAGAGGGAAGAGAAAAGAATAAACCATCCTCCTCGTCAACACAAGAGAATGCAAAATGGTGGAAACGAATATGGGAATTGCGAGTCCCTCCGAAAGTCCGCATTTTTAGGTGGAAGATGTGTCACGATTTTGTGCAAACCGAAGGTAACCTTGCCCGAAGACATATTCCTATAGCGCCGGTATGTGGATTGTGTGGTGGCAGTAATCCGGATACATGTCATGTTTTATTCCATTGCCACAATGTTAAAACCGTTTGGAAACAAGCGGGGCTAAAGATGCATATTCAAGAAGGAAAATGTATGAATACTATTGATTTCATTAACCATATGAGCCATAGAACTTCGAAAGAAGACTTTGAGAAGTTTATTATGATTGCATGGGCAATATGGAGGGAGAGATGCTCGATTACTCATGCCACCGGCCCTAAAAATAGGTACATAGATAAAAAGACGGGAGAAAGAGTTCTGGCATACCTTGACGTCTACAATAATCAAATTAAGGAAAGGCAAAGGGTACCCACAAGTTGCAATAGTAATTTCAAACGTACGACAAGAGAGAACCCGCAAATAGTCAATGTAGAAGTGGATGGAGCCTTCAATAGTGAACGTCGACGATACGGAGCGGGGGATATTCTCCGTAGACAAGATGGATGCATCATTGATAAGATCTGCAAAAGATTAAGGCCCCAACGGAATCCACTTGGAACTGAACTTATAGCTATATGGCATGGCATTAGTAAAGCTAAATCGAGAGGTCTGACACATGTGATGATCAAGTCAGACTCTCAAACAGGAATTGCCCTATGCCTCAGAAATAAGAGAACCGTGGGACCAGAATCCAGGATCATAAGGGACATTCTTGAATTGACTAAGCAATTTGTAGTGTGCAAATTCGAATACAGCCCTAGATCCAAATTACGCGAGGCACATAATCTTGCAGAAACAAGTGCTGACTCTACCACGTCACTTGAATGAAGTGGAGTAGTCGTTGGTAATCCAGGAGCACAGATTTTATCGTACAAACTTTATCCTGGTAGTGTTGACCAAACCCCCCCCCCCCCCCAAAAAAAAAAAAAAAAGTTCTTCATTTTCCATTTTTATTCATACGTCTATAAGCTTCTTATACCAAATTTATATTCTTACCTTTCACTTTATTTTGCATATAACACCAGTAAATTTACCTTTATGAATTAATTTTCCTCCATTTCAATCACATCGATCATTTGTACTATATTTATTATTTAATTATTTATCTTAACTTTGTGCCAAAAAATAATGGAAAACTTATAGATGAACGAAATGAGTAATTGTTTGAAAAAATTAAAAAATCATGTATAAAACATTAACACGTTCATAAATTATCAACATTTTTATAAATCATCAAAACGTTCATAAATTATCAACTTTTATTTTGATGTGAAAAATTAATATGAATGAATTAGTTTTACACATATTTAAAAGTCCATACTCTTAAATGAAAGGTAATTCTTTCATGAAAGGTAGGGTCGATCCACAAGAGAACGTAGAAATTATATTGTATTTCTCGTATCAACTGATTCGGGTGGAATTTACACGTTTTTTATGCACATGTGAAACTCATTTTAATTGTGATTTAATTTATTTATGGGTTGATTATCATTGTTTTGGTCGAAATAAGAGAAACGTAGTATTTTGTCGATTTTGTAGGTAAAACAAAGGAATTTGGGAGCAAAACACCTAACACAATTCATTGGAAGAAAAATAAGAGTACACCATTGGATCCGACTCGAAAAATGGAGTGGAATAGCAAAAAGAATCGAGTCAATTGGAGGCCGGAAGCTCAAGATACGGAGGGACGAAGTTGGAGGCCGAAATCAATACAGAACTTCCGCCGGCCGGGCCGATCTGCACCCACCTTTTTTATAAATGCACCCTGCCCTTATTTTGGTCCAAATTCAATATACGAAGTTATCGCCCGGCCGGGCCACTTTCCCGCCCGGCCGGGCCACTTTCAATCTCGAGATTTTTTGTGATTTTTAGCCATTTTCAAAGGACTTAAGTGCAAAACTTACCCCCAAACCCTACTCCAACACTATAAATGCCCCCATTCTTGAATTTAAAATAGATTACCCCCTTCCTCAAGAACTCTTACACACATTTACACACACTTGGAGGTAATCATCATCCATTTCTTCAAATTTTCATCAAATCAAGCAAGGAGGGCATCAATAGCTTGGGAATTTCATTCCCCATCATCCATTAGACTAAAATTTCTCTTTCTCTTACTTTTTATTTACTTATTTCATTAGTTTGTGTTAATTTGATTGTGTTTGTGTTTGGCTAGAACACTTTTGGTTTAAGGGCCTTGAAAATACTCTTGATAAAGTTTATGAATTAGTATTTTGCTTAATTGGTGTTTGTGTGGCTTAATTCTATTTGAAATTTGATTTTCATTGCAAAACATGTCATTAGTGTGCAATAGTGATGTGTTAATCTTAGTTAATTGAAATTGGATTGAGAAATCTCTTTTGATTAATTGATTGCAAGTATTTGACCTAATTTTATTGAGAGATCGAGAGATGATCAATGATTAGGAGGATTTGTGATGATCTTAGGGGCTTAATTGTGTTTTATGATGCAATTTAGGTAGAAATACTAAGTTGGATTGTATTTCTCTTGGGTAATTTGGATCGAGAAAACTCTTAACTCATTATTTTGTGATCAATCTTATAGAAAAAACACAACACCACTTGAGTAGATTGTTAATCATATATGGATTCATTAGTATTGCATGTGTCTTAGAATCTACCTTCTCTTATTTGAGTTTTACTCGTATTTCTATCGTTTCCGTGATTTCCATAAGCACACTTGATCGATTCTCTTTATTACTCTTTAATTGTTTACTCGTGACACTTAGGTAGATAATTAGGGGTGATTACAATCTTCAAACTTATCGATCACCGTCTATTTAAAATTCAATTGGCAAAATACGCTTTTACACTACTCCTACTTGTGGGATCGACCTTGTACTTATTACACTATGATATACACCATACACTTGCGGTCGTGTATTTTAATGTTAGATAATACATGAATCAAGTTTATGGCGCCGCTGCCGGGGAGGTTTTGTAGTTCTAGAGTGTAGGTTGATAGTGTTTTAGTCTAGATATTTTATTTGCTTTCTTTATTCGATCTCAAAAATTCCAAAAATTGTTGTGTTTGCTATTTCTTATATTACTTGTGATTCTCACTCTCTTTTGAACATTTGATAGACATGGCTTATGATCACGCGATCTAGGAGGAACCATCAAGAGTTGTTACCTCTAGACCCGGAGATTGAAGCTAATTGTTGAAGAAGGAACGCCGAGAGAAGAAGAGTAGAGTTAGAAGAGATGAATAGAAGAGATAATCCAATTATGGATGAGGTTGAAGAGGAGATAGGGAACCATGAGGATGTCGGTGGGATAGTATAGCCGAATGGGAACGGAGAAAACCGACCACAAAGAGCCATGAGAGACAACCTTCACCGGAGGATTGGAGAAAATGCTAACGTGGGAGGAGATGAAAGGCCAATTGGGAATGAGAAGAACGGTCAACAAAGAGTGTTGAGAGACCATTTTCGTCCGAGGTCGTACGGAGGAGCGGGTTGGGAACCCGTAGACGCTCACAATTTCGAGCTCAAGTCGGCCTTGATTGTAATGCTCCAAAACAACCAATTTAGTGGACTATCCAAGGAGAATTCTAACCTCCACTTATCTCAATTCCTCGAGATAAGTGGGACGGTTAAGATCAACTGAGTTTCTCAAGATTACATCCGATTGCAACTATTCTCCTTCTCTCTCCGAGACCGAGCTAAGCAATGGTAGCTCTCCCTTGATTTGAGGACCATCGAAAATTGGAACGACTTGGTTGATGCGTTCTTAATGAAGTATTTCCCTCCGAGGAAGACAATCCAAATCCGAGGGGAAATATCTTCATTTCGACAAGATGATGATGAGTCTTTAGCCGAAGCATGTGAGTGCTTCAAAGATTTGATTAGAAGTTGCCCACAACATGGTTTCTCACGAGATCAACTTATTTGCTACTTTTACAACGAAATGGACCACCGAACGAGAGGAATGGTGGATGCTTCGGCGGGAGGAGGATCGTTATTGGGGAAGACGACGGAGGAAGGGTATGTTCTCTTGGAAGAGATGGCGAAAAATGGAAATCAATGGCCATTCGAGAGAAGACAAAACCGAAGGGTTGCTTCAACTCAAGAGTCGGAAGAAAATGTCAATTTGTCCAACAAAGTAGATAAGTTGATCTCCTTAATGACGCCCAAAGCTTTGGTAGGGCCAAGTGATGATCAATTCGAAGAGACCCATTATATGAACAACCAAAGAGGCCGAAATTTGAGAGAGAGAGAGAGGTTGGAATGAAAGGCAAAATCGTGAGAATCTGCCTAATACGAATCAATATCACCCCGGGTTGAGGCATCATAAGAACTTTTCCTATGCCAACCTAAGGAATGCCATTCAACCCCCACTAAATTTCAACGTGAGAGATGGAAGATATGTTCAGGTCGTTCATGGGTGAGACCAAGAATTACATGGCAAAGACTTGGCAAAGACTTAACGAAGAAGGGGAAATGATCAAGAACGTGGCTAATAATGTGAAAGCCATTGAAAAACAAGTGGGCCAACTCGCCAATATCGTTGGAAGTCAACACACTCCGGGGCAATTCCCCTCTAACACGGAGCTCAACCCCAAGGAGCAATGCAAAACCATAAATCTAAGGAGTGGGATAAGCTACGAAGGGCCCAAGATGCTACAAGAGGAGGAAGTGGTAATGGCACCCGAGAGTGTTGACAAAAGAGATGACCAAGAGAAAGAAAAGCAAGAAGAGTAAGTGAGGGAATAAAAAGAATCAAGAGAGGAAGAAGAGAAAGAAGGGGAGAAGAAAAATGAAGAAATCACTCCTCCACAAGACAAAAGCAAGAATGTAGTGCCTCTTCCTTATCCTCAAAGGTTGAAGAAGAAGGCCTTGGACAACAAATTCGCCAAGTTTGTGGAGATGTTCAAGAAAATACATATCAATATTCCCTTACCGAAGCTCTTGAACAAATGCCCCATTAATCTAAGTTCTTGAAAGAAATTATGTCAAACAAGAGGAAAATGGTAGAGTATGAGACGGTGCATTTAACCGAAGAATGTAGCTCCATAATCCAAGCTAAGCTACCTCCAAAGCTTAGGGACCCCGTGTTGGGATATGAATCCTAAGAACAAGTTCTATTTGATGATGAGATGAGTTTTGATAAGCCAAAAAAGAGGACTTGAATATATTTCTAAGTGTTGACTGATCTAGTTATGGAAGTCGTCTTATGACAAGATCAGATGAGTATAAGTATACTAAAAATAAACTAAGTGTTGAAATAAAGTTTAAATAGGATTTTATAATAAGCTTATAAATGATGTATAGAAGTTTATAGTTTATGATTATATTGATGTAATAGTTTTAAGGTGACTAAGTTGTTTTATAAAGCTTAAAGTAATGTAATAGTCTTTGATAGATTAGTTGATAGGACTAGATTAGTTCTACAGTGAAGAGAAGACTACAAAGAAGAGAAGAGAAGACTTGTGCAAGACAAGACAAGTTCTGAGAAACTGTGAAATATTCTAAGTATCAAAGTAAGACAAGTCAAGACCTCGTGAAGTGAAGATAAAGATAAGATCGTATCAAGCTGAAGATATGAAAAGTTAGTTATGGAATAACTGAAAACGCGTGAAGAGATAAGAAGAAACGGTTATGAAGTTTGTTGAAGGAAGTTATCAAGAAAAGGTTGTTGGATAACAAACTTATCTTGAGAAGTGAAGTCTATAAATACATGAAGACATTCAACGTTTGAAGACTACTGATAATCAAACTACTGAAGCATACTGAAGAATTTCAAAGCAAGGAAACTCGCAGAGTTCAAGCAAGAAGCAAAGTTTGAAGAAGCCCAGAAAAGGCAAGTGTTATTCAAGAAGAAGGCTACTGAAAATAGAGAAGTTTTTCTTTATAGTTTTTGTTTGTAAATCAAGGTGCTAGTTACTTGTTAAAAAGCTAGTTGTTAGATCGAAGATATATCTGGTGATATATTCGAAAAGATCGAAGTCTTAGTTTTGGGACTCTAAGCCACAAGACAAGTTAATAAATTTCACGATTGGAGTTGTGAGAGTGGATGTTGACAAGTTGTCGAACCACACTATAATTCTTGTGTGTTGATTTACTTACTGTTTTATTTGTGTTTGATTGATTGAATTGTTTAATTGATTAATCTGCATACTAGACAAGTAAAGTGTTCATTGAATAGTTGAGTATAAATCTAAAGGGCTCATAATTCTGATATTCCGCATTGTTTACTCTGATATTTTGAAAGATTTTTAAAAGTCTATTCACCCCTCCCCTCTAGACTTTTACTAGCTTACTCAATCTTACACTCAACTAGGGACCAACACCCCGGATCCTTCACTTTGCCATGCATTATTGGAAAAGGAGGGACGTTTAGAGCTTTGTGAGATTTGGGAGCTAGTATAAACCTCATGCCTTTATCCATCTTCAAGACTCTTGGATTGGGAGAGCTCACACCAACTACAATGAGCCACCAATTGGCTGATCGATCTATAACTTACCCCTTGGGTATAGTAGAGGATGTATTGGTCAAAGTCTATAAGTTTATCTTTCCGGTAGCACTACAAAAAAAGTGGATTTTAGTATCGGAAAATTGATATCTGATACATTTTCTGATACTAAATCTTATTCTTTGGTATCAACTAAAAAATTTATGATACTACCTTTATTCTTAGTATCAAAAAAATATTTTTTGATACTATTACATTTATAGCATCCGTTAATTAGTGATACTAATATTGTTTTTGCATCATAAATTTATTTATTGATACTACTTCATTTTAGAATCAAATACTTTTTCGATACTATTTATCATTGGTATCGAAAATTAAATTTTTGATACCATTAACTTTATATCATCCATCACTTATTTGATACTATTATTACTTTAGTATTAGTAATTTATTTATTGATACAACTTAATTTTTGTATCAAATAATTTTTTTGATACTACTTATTATTGGTATCATAAATTAAATTTTTGATACCATTAATTTTATAGCATCCCACATATTTTTGATACTATTATTATTTTAGCATTAATAATTTATTTATTGATACTACTTATTTTTTGCTTCAATTTTTTTTTTTATACTACTTATCATCATTGGTATCGAAAATTTAATTTCCGATACCATTAATTTTCTAGCATCCATCACTTTATGGATACTATCATTATTTTTGCATTAGTAATTTATTTATTGATACTACTTATTTTTTTGTATCAAATAATATTTTTGATACTACTTATCATTGGTATCAAAAATTTTATTTCTGATACCATTAATTTAATTGTATCCAAACTTTTTTTTGATACTACTATTATTTTAGTATTAGTAATTTATTTATTGATACAACTTATTTTTTTGTATCAAATAGTTTTTTGGATACTACTTATCATTGGTTTAAAAATTATAATTTTCGATACCATTAATTTTATAGCATTCACCACATTATCGATACTATTACTATTTTAGTATTAGTAATTTATTTATTGATACGACTTATTTTTTTGCCTCAAATAATTTTTTAATACTATTTATGTATCAATAATTAATTTCCGATACTATTAGTTTTATTTTTAGTATTAATATTTTTTTTATATTATTTATTACATTATTATTTTTATTTGATACTACAACTTATCATTATCAATAATTAAATAGCTTTTGTTTAATGGTTTTACTTGATTTTGAATGATTATATTGACAATAATTTATTTGTAATGGTGTCATGAAATGTATTTCATAGGCTGAAATTGAGGATGAGTTATTGAACCTTCCATTAGATTGTGATGTTTCTATTGAACGGGAAAGGATCTCTCATCAATCAATTGGAGATGATAAGCGGGAAACTTATGGAATCAGAGTAAAGAATGAGATTGCTTAAGCATTATTGATGGTTGAAGCTGAAAGACAAAAAAGAAAAGATCTAGAAGAAGAGATTGCAATAGATACTATATATTTAGAACTTTATTGAATATTAGCATTTTATGCCTGTAATAAAGCTAGCGTGATTTTTGCTATTCGGAAATTAATATTTGAACTTTTTTATAATATCATTAATTTTAGAATCAGTCGGTTCTATTTTAAATACAATAAATATAATATTGTATCAAAAAATTAATATAATTATCCGATGTTAAATGAATGTTTTGATACTAAAGAATTCAATCTTTTAGTATCAAATTTTTTTTATTGATAGTATATATCTATATTAAAAATACAATGTAGTATCAAAAAATTGATACCATTATTCGATACTGAATATTTTTCTGACACTAAAGGTTATATCCTTTAGTATCAAAAAATATTTTTTGATACTATATATTTAGTGTCGCAAAAAATAATTGATACTAAAATACAATGTGGTATCAAAAAAAATTGACACTAAAAATGTAATGTAGTATCAAAAAAAAATTGATACCATTATTCGATACTAAATATTATTTTGATACTAAAGGGTTCAATCATTTTGTATCAAAAAATATTTATTGATACTATATGTTTAGTATCGGTAAAAGTTTATGATACTATAAATGCATTGTTGTATCAAAACATATTGATACAATAATCCGATACTAAATACAATTCTGATACTAAAGAGTTCAATCCTTTAGTATCAGAAAATATTTATTGATACTATACATTTCTGATACTAAAGGGTGACTCTTTAGTATCAAACTTTTTTTTTCTGATACGCGGTCTTTAGGATCGGGAGTATAGGTATCGGAAGTGGTATCGAAAATACATTTGATACCAATACCCTTTGGTATCAAATATTTCATTTTTAGTATCAAAAAAATTTCGATACTAAAAACCTCTTTTCTTGTAGTGTAGACTTTGTGGTTTTAGATATGGAGGAGGACAAGTACATCCTGTTGATATTGGGAAGGCAATTTTTGGCAACCGGAGGGACTATAATTGATGTGAGGAAATGAGAGTTGGAGCTTCAAGTGAACAATGAGAAAGTCTTGTTCAACATTTATAGAGCCATCAAATTCCATGATGGCGAGGATGAAGAATATGGGAACCCCAAGAGAGATTACTATCCAATGACCATGAAAGAGAAGGTGGAAGAAGATCCCAAGATCACTTTTGTGAAAGAGAACCCTAAGGTGGAAGACAAAGATTTGAAGATAGATAAGAAGGCCAAGTTTAGGGGAGTTTTCTTCAAAAACTCCCACAATTTAAGAAAGGTCACTTGTGCAAGCTTGGGGTTGAATGAGGCATCAACTTCCTATGATATGATTGAAGAGCCGGATGGGCTAGCTAGTAGGTGCTTAAATGGATTTAAGAAAGTTGGATGGGGAAAGAAGTTCAAAAGCAAGGATGATGATGGGGTGACTTGACAAATCATCTCAAGAAATCGGTCCGGCATAGGATGTAAAAATAGCGCTACTTGAAAGGCAGCCCAAGGTTTTATTGCTTTCAATTTTTTCTTGTTTTATTAGTTTTGATAACTTAGTCTCTTTGTAGATATGGATGAGGAACATTGTGGATATCATTTCTTGGAGAATGAAGAAGAAATAAAACTAACTTTGGGAAGAGGGAGCAACTGGTACAATGGTGATCATTGAGAGAAGCTTTGGATGTGCAAGGAGGGAGGTAACAACTTGTAGCCTAGTAAAATTCTAAGTTTGGGGGAGATATTTTTCTTTTCATTGTTTCATTATTTGTGTTACCTCTTGCACCGTTTTGTCATTTCGTTTGTGTATATTTTTCACCGGCGCACACTTAGCTTTTACATGCTTATATTGTTTAAGTTGGTTTTGATCATGTGTTGGGTAGTGGACTTATGGTGAAATGTGAGTATGGGTAATCATTGAAATTCATAGTTGAGTAGTGTGTTGATTTCTATTTGCTTTGAATGTATGCATGATTGGTGATGGATAGTAGTGTTCATGTTGTGTTCATAATTGTTGATCTTTGATGCATTGAGTGCATTGAATAAACCGGTGAGAATTGAGCCCTAAATCGAACTTTAATCCGGTTTAGTTCATTTGAGAGTGAATTAGGTTATTGCTAGTGATCCTAGAACTTGCCCAAGTTCTTGTTTGAAAGCATGATTGTGTGAGACTTTGTGACAAGATATAAGTCATCTTTCGTTTTGAAGAGTCATTTTGCTAAAATTTCCGAAAACCGAAGTAATGTTCCGTAGTTAGCCACTTTGAGCCCAATTTCTCATTTTCTTGGCAAACTACAATGTTAACCACTTAACTTTTTAGAGCCTTTGATACATATATCTAGTGGGGGATAAAAGACAAAGTGGAAAAACATGTGCTTAAATATTCTTGGTTTACGGAAAAGTTGGAATGAGTTGAAAAAGAGAAAAGATGAAAAGAGATGAAAAGAAAAATCATGAAAAAAAAAAAGGACAAGGGATCCCCAAGAGCTTGAAAAGAAAGAAAACTTGAAAAAGAAAGAAAATGAAAAGTGAGGATAAAAGTTGTAAGTTTTGAAAGTGAAAGCACAAATTGTAAAACAACAAACTTTATCCTCCACTAGAAGAGCCACAATTCCAAATTCATCCTACCTTGTCCAAAGAGCGAATGTTACATCATTGAGTAAGCCCTATTGATCACATTTTTTAACACTTGAATGGTGTACAAAGTAGAATGCGGGCAAACTTATGGTGATTGCATAGCATAACTTGATTGTTGAGTGCATTTATATCCTCAATTTGTTTGTGTGTTTGAGAGAAACACTCTATCATGTGAGTAGAGAGCTTGAGCATTTGAATTTTGTTTCCCTTCACAATGTGTTGTGTACTTGAGTTATCTTTGATCTATGAGTGTGGATTGCAATAATGAGCCTATAACTATCATTGAGAAAGCACTTTGAGAAAGAGACCTCACCACACTTTACTTTGCATGTGTGATTTGCATTGAATATTCAATTGTGATAATTCCACCCTCATTGTTTTAAGTGCTTAGTTATTTGAGTACAAACAACATTTTAAGTTTGGGGGAGTTTGATTCGGGTGGAATTTACAAGTTTTTGATGCACATGTGAAGCTCATTTTTAGTGTGATTTCATTGATTTATGGGTTGATTATCATTGTTTTGGTTGAAATAAGAGAAAGATAGTGTTTTGTCGATTTTGTAGGTAAAACGAAGGAATTTGAGAGCAAAACACCTACCACAAGTCATTGGACTAAAACGAGGAGTGCACCATTAGATCCAACTCGAAAAATGGAGTGGAATAGCAAAAAGAATTGAGTCAATCGGAAGCCGGAAGCTCAAGATACGGAGGGACGAAGTTGGAGGCCGAAAAACAATATGAAACTTCCGCCCGGCCGGGCCGATCTGCACCCACCATTTTGATAAATGCACCCCTGCGCGTATTTTGGTCCAAATTCAATATACGAAGTTATCGCCCCGCCGGACCACTTTCAATCTCGGGGTTTTTAGTGATTTTTAGTCATTTTCAAGGGACTTAAGTGCAAAACTTACCCTCAAACCCTACCCCAACACTATAAATACCCCCATTCTTGAATTCAAAAGAGATTACCCCATTCCTCAAGAACTCTTACACACATTTACACACACTTGGAGGTAATCATCATCCATTTCTTCAATTCTTCATCAAATCAAGTAAGGAGGGCATCAATAGCTTGGGAATTTCATCATCCATTAGACTAAAATTTTTATTTTTCTTTCTCTTTCTCTTACTTTTTATTTACTTATTTCATTAGTTTGTGTTAATTTAATTATGTTTGTTCTTGACTAGAACACTTTTGGTTCTATGGTCTTGCAAATACTCTTGATGAAGTTTATGAATTAGTATTTTGCTTAATTGGTGTTTGTGTGGCTTAATTCTATTTGAATACTCGATTTTCATTACAAAACATATCATTAGTGTACAATAGTGATGTGTTAATCTTAGTTAATTGAAATTGGATTGAGAAGTCTCTTTTGATTAATTGATTGCAAGTATTTGACCTAATTTTATTGAGAGATCGAGAGATGATCAATGATTAGGAGAATGTGTGATGATTTTAGGGGATTAATTGAGTTTTATGATGCAATTTAGGTAGAGATACTAAGTTGGATTGTATTTCTCTTGAGTTATTTGGATCGAGAGAACTCTTAACTCATTATTTTGTGATCAATCTAATAGAAAAAACACAACACTTGAGTAGATTGTTAATCATAGATAGATTCATTAGTATTGCATGTGCCTTAGAATATACCCTCTCTTATTTGAGTTTTACTCGTATTTCTCTCGTTTCCGTGATTTGCATGAGCACAGTTGATCGATTCTCTTTATTACTCTTGAATTGTTTACTCGTGACACTTAGGTAGATAATTAGGGGTAATTACAACCTTCAAACTTATCGATCACCGTCTATTTAGAATTCAATCGACAAAATACGCTTTTACACTACACCTCCTTGTGGGATCGACCTTGTACTTATCACGTTACGATATACACAGTACACTTGCGGTCGTGTATTTTAGTGTTAGATAATACATGAATCATCAACTTACGAGAGACTAAACGAATAAAAGACTATTGTACATGCAATATTGAAAGAATTATGTTTAATCTAAAATTTTGAACTTGTAGAGAGGTGGAAAAATAATTCTTGTATATTAATTCCTATTTAATATTAACACATATTAAAGAGGCAAAAAATCTCGTGAATCTTATGTCGGTCGAACGGGTTAAATGAATATTTTCACAAAAATTACGCAAAGACAAACAAAATAATCTGATACTAGGTTTGTATTACAATAAAGGAAAATATATGTTACCACAAGAGATAACATATGTACGGTAATAAAAAGTATCACACACTTATTTTTATAGTTACATATGTTTTACTTTATAATAACATATGTACGGTAATAGACTCTATCACGGGAGGTTCTCTCTAAAAACCCTAAAACCACAATTTCCGCCGCCCACCACATCCTTTCTTCTCATCCCACAATGTAAATCGGTTTCTTTCACCGCCTCTCTCACTACTGCCGCTCCTGCCATCCAACGTCATCATTGATAATCGCTCACCTCCATTACGTAGATCCGTATAAGAAACCAATATTAACATAAATATATATATACTCCCTCCGTCCATGAAATGTAGTCCCATTTGCCTTTCGGTAATTCAGTTTAGACAATTGACCCAACAATCGTATATTAGCGCCAGAATTCTTCACAGCATACGGATGCACGAGCCGGGGAGTTGAACCCGGGTCAGTAGCGTGGCAGGATATTGTTACACCAAACGACCACTTGTGCTTCTTGCTTATCATTCATATATTTATGTATCTATTCTATATATGTTTATTACTCCATAACTTTTACTAATCTTCAATTGTGGAATGCCTAATACTATCAATTTCATCACGTGAGATATTATAATATAGTTCTCCACGCTACAACCGGACACCCGGGAAAGGAAGGCTACTAAAAGTCCCTTGGCCTAGCTTTTCAGTCTCGTTCCAATAGACTCTCTCACACTCCTCGACTTCAGCTACACCCCGGAGTTCCGGGGTTCGGGACGCAGGAGAGGGGGAATTGGTCTATTGGCCTTGGCACGTATGGGTGCCTCCCATGTCTCCCAGGCTGATAAAAAAGAAAGATAAGTGCTTTGTTGAATGCTTTCCGAATCTATGTATATAAAGATAGAGTCTTCTGACTAACTAATATCAAGCGGCCATTTGACTCTACTTGAATTGGACTTGCATTTTGTGTCCGTAGCGCTTCTTTGATCGATCACGAAATATCGATCGTATGAGAAGATAAATTCGAAGTAGATTTTTTCGTTTGTGTGGAGAAGACTTATTAGTCAAATTTTAGAGGGTTTGACATTTTAATAAATTCAATGATAAATTAAATTATTTATAATTTCATTAAAAAATTATATATATATCTACAATCTAATTATGTAGTTTTTACATTTGTTATAAATATTAAATGTAATAATTATAAATATAATATATATAAGTTTGCTCATAGTTTAAAGAACGGAATATCATTCCGCTTGAATTTGGTTCGGTTATCTTAACCTGGGGGTCAAAAGTCAAAACCAACTTTTATCTAATCATGCTCCCATATAATTTGTGAACTGTTTAACTCATTTATAACCTCATTCAAGTCGGACGAGATCTTCTATTATATAATTGTATAACATCTTTTGTTATACAATTAGATGAATGACGGGCCCATGAATTTTGCGCAGGGAGATCGAATTAATAAATACTTCCTTTGTCTTATACTTGTTTACTTATTTGTTACAAATCAATTTTACTACGCATAATACTAATAAAGTAAACAAGTATGACACAAATAAAAAGTGGAATGCCTAGAAAGTAAAAACTCATGTGAAGGAACACAAACTCCTAAGAAAGTAAAACTGCATTTAGCTTAAGGTAGAATAGTGAGTAACAAAATGAAAAACAAAGCTCAGAGGGCCAGCCGGGAATCGAACCCGGGTCTGTACCGTGGCAGGGTACTATTCTACCACTAGACCACTGGTGCTTCTTGATGTTTCTAATTTACACTTATGTATTAATTCAATTATTGAATCACTAAATTTATTTTATCTTCCATAAATTGTGAAAAGTCGAGGGTGTATTAAATTCAGCATGTGAGATCTCCCTGTGTAATAATGGGGAGTTTTGTGTGGTCAGTCAGTCTTACCTCTAATAAGTTTAGGTGATGTTATCTAAACTTTATAGATTTTAAAGTATAATCTACCCTTAATCTAAATTATTAAATTTTGAGTCTAATTTGACAATGCATTATTTGAAAAATTTGGAGGAATCGTAATAATGCGATTTTCAACGAGAAAACATCGACAGTAGATGAGATCGCGGATAACATTAAATTCAGTACCTGAAAGTGGTTAAAGGCGCACAAAATTGTTGAGACATCTCTTCACGATTGGGAAAGAGATCCGTGGATGTGTATTATCGACTAAGCGTTTGTCATCACCATGTATTGTAAAATATTTATTGATAGATTCCGTCATTGTTGTAACGGGTTAGTGAGTACCTCACGTACTCATTAAATGAAATAAAAGCACCATTTTTACTTCTAAAAAAAATCAAACAATATATAAGAGATGATATAAAGTTAATCTAAATTTAATCTAAGCTATCAAATATAGTCTTAAATGATTCATAGGGTTAATAAAAAAATAAAAAATGATGTGTCACGATATTAAAGAGTAAAAATATAATAACACGTGATAATTATATTGATTACAGAGCTAGTATTTATTAAGAGTTGTTTTAATACTTTACTTAAAATTGCTCATTTCCAAAAATGTATCATTATTTTTACTTAAGACTGTTTTTATAATTTAATAAGGCTGCATTAAGAGAATTCTCTGTTTCATTCCATTCTACATTTCGAAAATTTTAATTTTGTTTTTAAATATACAATATATTATTAATATTAATTTTTATTGACAATGCACGTAATACGAAAGTGTTCATCTAATAATACATAATAATACAGTTGATTAAGTGACATTGATTGACAATTTAAAATTCAGATTGATGAAATTAAAATTTTAAATATAAAAATATGGTAATCACATCTAGGTTAGAAAAGATTTACCAATAAATATAAAGAGAGATTATCTACTAAAACCTATGATTTTATATAATTAATTACATATTTTTATATTTATCATACATATTAAATGTATGTAGTTTGATAACGATTTGAGAGTGTTCCGCCGGTGCTGGAATGGATTTGGGGACTTGGATATTAATCGAAGGTCATCTGCTACAAGCGATACACTGGCTATGTGGGGTAGGGGAGCAGATTCACATTTCAGGGCTTCAAAAAAAAAGAAGCTTGAAAGTAAGGTTATGTCACTACAGGGGAACAATAGCATAGAGGGAATGAAAGCCTACCGTGAGGCTAGGAGAAGGATGGTGATCTAAACACGGTGTATTCAATTGAGATTCTGTTGGATTTTTTTGGACTTTTAAAATCTGGGGGTATTCAATCTGGATTTTTAAAAGTCTTTCAAAATTTTGAAGTATTCAATACGGATTTTAAAAAAGTCTTTACAAATCTTTAGGTATTCAACAATCTATGGATTTTAATACTCTATGGATTTCGTTGGATTCTCCTTAAAAAATACAAATAAATTTCACTATTCAAAATCTCTTCTAAAAACCAGAGATTTCAACGGATTCTCTCAAAATAGAAAAAGACATTCTTGTTCTTCGATAAGCATCACAAATTCTTCACCACCATTATTATCGTGAAAAAGATTACATCTCTGTATTTTAAAATTATGTTCTCTCTTTAAAAATTATAATATATCGGCACAGTTGACACCGTTAGGTTAGCAATAATATATTCTCGATCGCCACCTAATTTATAATTTATAGCATTAATGCCAACTTTAAGATCTCAAGAACATTTATTCACAATGTTCTTAGATGTTAAAGTTAACACGTGGTGTTCGATATCATCTAAAAGATTTTGGTGGTCAAGGTCGTCACCCTTCGCCATGCATCATTAAGAAATGTGATTGAGAGAATTTTTGGTATTTTCAAATCGCAATTCACAATTTTCAAAACTCACCTCCATTCCCATTTCAAACACAAGCAGACAAAATCACCACATCTCGACATGGAGAAAATTTGGAATTGCTTTCTCAAAGTCAACTACAACAAAGAACTGATTAAGTTAATGCATGGAGAACTAGTATTGCTAATGATGAATAATATTAGTTTTTTGAACTAATATATTTTTTCTAAATAATTTAGATATTTTTTTTAAATACAAGTGTGTTCGATATACGTTTGCATCAATAGTTTTAGGAACGTAGTTTATGAAAATCCATGTAAATCAATAAAAAAATGTGTATTTCAGAATCTTGTCAAATCTATAAAAATCCATATAAATCAATAAAAAAATCCGTTAAACTCTGCCTAGAGTCTATGGATTTTCTAAATCCACTAACTTTTTAAAGTAAAAAAAAATCCAACAAAATTTCAATTGAATACACCCTCCTAAGGCTCAATTTGGATGGAGGGATTTGATCTATGGATTTTAAATCCACTCCACTTGTTTGGATTAAAAGGTAACGGTGTTTGGTTTGGGATTGGCCAATCCGGATTTGGATTGGCCCAATCCAATTTCTCTCAATCCATCTCAATCCAAATACAAATCCAAATACCAATCCACCCCTATAATACACCTATACACTTATTTTTATACAATCAAATCACTCTTTTCAACCACTCATTCTCTCTCATACTTTCTTCTCTCTCATACTTTGATGTGACATAAAGTTATATCTACCCCTACTTCTCAATCCTTAACCAAACACAAGTTATACACACAATTACTATTCATGGATTATCCAAATCCCAATCCAATCCACCACAATCCAAATCCAATCCAAATCAATCCCAAACCAAACACCACCTTAG
Organism: Galeopsis tetrahit; assembly: GCA_963675135.1. Classification (NCBI taxonomy): domain Eukaryota; kingdom Viridiplantae; phylum Streptophyta; class Magnoliopsida; order Lamiales; family Lamiaceae; genus Galeopsis; species Galeopsis tetrahit. The sequence continues at coordinate 35,821,728 of OY776133.1, read as the reverse complement.
GATTTAGAATCCTTAAGCATATTTTTTTAGTTAAAATTGAGAGGATTTTAAATCCTCCCTAAAACCATGTCATTTAAAATCCATCCTTTCATTTGAAATACCTCCTCAAATCAAATCCCTCTATCCAAACACAACCTAAGTTTTTTCACCAATCGGCTACCACCCGAAAGAAGAGGAATCGCTTTACTAGGCTGTTGTCCGATGATGGTATGTGGGTGGATCAACAAGACGGACTCTGTGTGTTACTACAGTTAAATACTCAGTGCAGGTGAATGAGGATTTTTGTTGGACCAGTGGGTCAGGTGGATCCTTCGTCAGGGCGGCCCCTTATCGCCCTATTTGTGTATTTTATGTTCTGAAGGGTTGTCGACTGCCCTTAACTTTACTAGCGAGAGTGGGGTGCTTCATGGAAATAGAGTCTGTCGTCGAGCTCCGAAGATCACACATTTGCTAATCGCTGATGACAGTCTACTCTTCTATCCAGCTACAAAGGAGGAATGTGAGAGACTAATGGGCATCCTTGATGAGTATGAACAGGTGTCTGGTCAAGCTGTGAATTATGCAAAGTCGGAAGTTTTCTTTAGTAAGAATGTACAAGAGGTTAAACGGGTCGACTGCTATTAAGCTGATATTCGGGGTGCATAATCCGATTAATACATGGAGATACTTGGGGTTGCCGCACTAATACATATTTGGCCGCCGTCTCTAGTGGGGCGCAAAAAGATAGAGATATTTAGTATATAAAGGAAAGATTATGACAGAAGCTGTAGGATTGGTGCAAGAAAAAAAACTCCAAAGCCGAAAAAAGGGCCTTATAAAGGTTGTAATGCAAGCGATATCGAATTACTGCGTGATGACATTTCTGCTCCCATAAACTCTTCTGGATGAACTCCATGTGATGATTAATAAATTTTGGTTGGGAAACTCGACAGATGCTTCGAGAGGCATCAATTGGATGCGTTGGGAGAAACTTTGTGTCGACCAAGAAGCTGGGGACAGAGGCTTTAGAGACTTTCATAAATTTAATCTTGCACTCTTAGGGAAAATGGAATGGTGTCTTGTTACGGACCCGAAAGATTTGGTTTGTAGATTACCTAAAGCACGATACTTCCCGAGGGAGATTTCACTAATGCCAACTTGGGTTGGAATTCAAGTTACACCTAGTCGAGTTTGCACACGTGTAGAGATTTGATCCGAGCGGGCATGCGCTGGAAAATTGGGTCGGGGGATATGATTCAAATTTGGGATGAACCTTGGGTGCCGGATCCTAGTAATCCCTTTGGTGGTGTTTGGTTTGAGATTGTGGTGGATTAGATTGAGATTTGGGTAATCCATGAATAGTAATTGTATGTAAGTTGTGTTTGGTTAAGAATTGAGAAGTAGGGGTAGATGTAACTCTATATCACATCAAAACTGATGTTATAATATTTTATTAATTTTAGTAGTGAAAGAAATGTAAGAGAGAGAAGAAAGTAGGAGAGAAAATGAGTGTGCGAAAGAAAAGTAAGAGGAAAAAGAAAAGTAGGAGAGAGAATGAGTGATTGAAAAGAAAAATAATGATTTGATTGTATAAAAATAGATGTATATGTGTATTATAGGGGTGAATTGATATTTGTATTTGGATTGAAATGGATTGAGAGAGATTGAATTGGGATTGGGCCAATCCAAATCCAGATGGACCAATCCCAAAACAAACACCGCCGAGTGGGTTTGGGATGAGAACCTTATTCAACATCTAATTCCCCAGGATGTGGCAAGGATTTTCAACTTGGCCTTACCGCCTAGTGGATTGAGTGATAAAACTTTATGATTAGACTAACCGAATCACCTTACGTTTGCAATAATGAAAGCTAATCTCCCCATGCTTAAAAAAAATTTACTAGAACCTAAATTGTAGTCTCATTGAAAACAAGACACTCCCACAACATATTTCTGAAATAGCCTTTGCAATAACAAACAACTTGAGTGTATTATTTGATCATTAAAAAAACAATATTGCTTGATAGCCTTAATTTGCAATAACAAACAACTTGAGTGTATTATTCGATCATTAAAAAAAACAATGTTTCTTGATAAAAGAATGTATCATATTCCAGCTTCAGCCTCTGAACTCTGCACAAATTAAAGAAAGATTTTTGTGAGCATTGTTAAAAAAATTTTGCAGTAATGGGAAGATGATAATTGAAAACGATAAAAGATATTTGAAAAATATTAAACCTAGTTTGCTAGGGCAAATTAGTCCAAAATAAAATGTTTTTTTTTTTTTTGGAAAACAAAATAAAATTTTAATCAAACACTAGATAAATATCTCTAATCAGATCTAAACACACTTAATTTATGATTCAATTTAGGTCAGTTGAAATATTTGGACGGATGTCTCAATACATCTAAAACAATTAATTATGATTTCAAATCTAAGATATGATCCAACTCTTGTTTCATATTTATTCAAATAAAAAAGACAAATCAGATGTTAACCTTTGTTTGTTTATGTATGTTTCCTCCCAATATTGATGTGTTGTTTCCTTCTCTTGCTACTTTCTTTCTTCTGTAAGATCATTGTAAAGACGTTAAAAAAATTGCAAATTAAGCAAAGTATATTGGTAAATCCGTCAGTAAACAGTGCCTTTTTTGTGGTGAAACTAGTTTACAAGTGGAACTTCAACTTACAGTCATCCATATGCAGCGTAGTGCCACGTCCCGGACAGTTTTGCCTCGTAGGCGTGCAGCAATCTTAACATAACGAAAAACCTTCGACTCACATGCATATCTGCACCATTTTTTTCTTAACTTAATTAATGTAACACTACTTTTGACATATATAAGAATGTATGCAGGATTTCGTTCAAAAGTGGACTATCATATAATGTTATTAAAAAATATCTTTAGGGGACGAGGGCAAAATAACAAAATTTTATAAAATTGAAGACATAAAAATAATTCAAGATATGTATATTAGAAAAAAAAGTTAGTCTCGGGTGAGATCGTCTCACACATTTTATTCAGTGAGACAGGTCTCCCTTGACTTGATGTAAAAAGTGATAATTATTTTTGTTAAGAACATTATCAATTTTTTAAGTGCAGTGTAGGCTCGGGACTTAGGAATGTGCTCCTCTCTAATTCTCAGATTCGAAACCCTTGAGATGCAAACAATTCCTATGAGGCCATGTCCATACAAAACACAAAACTCTGACTTTAAATGGACCCCCGCAAGTGGACGGTGAGATTGATCCCCTCAGATTAGTCGATCTAGGATCGGATACCGTGACATAACAAAAAAAAATTAAGTGCGATTTAAAAATACATCAATTTGACCACATTTTAACAAATATAAAATTTAAAAAAAAAAAAATTAAATTCAAATGAAAAAAGATTTGTGATATACTGATATGGTCCCACACAATTTTTTTCTTTCAAGTATGTCATATATATGCCTAGGATCACAAAACTCAAACAAAAGATATATAGGAATCTCTTGATCTTGAATATGCCATAAATGATAAATGCATCATGTATTAAGTAGTTGAAATTAAGAATCATGAAGGTATGAGAAGAAAAAGGTTAATGATATGAAATAAAATCTCACTTCTTCATTAGGCCTTCCTGCAAAATGGCTTTCTCTTTGGAATCCCAATGGGTAGAAATGCTTTCCTCATTGCTAAGTATTCCGTTATAGATTGCCATGAAATAATATTGCACTATTTGCAAGTGATAAGGATTCCTTTATAAATTGTTTGGTAAAGAAAATGGTAAAATGTGATTATTAATTTGACCCATAAAATGAAGACCCTTTTCTGGATAAGGCAAGAATTAAGGATTAGAATGAAAAAATAATTGAAAGACTATTGACTGGCTGGAATTAATAGGGAGACTCCAGGCTGTTCTAAAGTGAGGGGAAATTTCAAGTAAAACACATGAATTGCCCATTTAGTTTTTTTTGGTTGTGTGGACACATAGTAAGAAAGTGCGATAATGAATAAAGTTTTGAGAATTAATTTTGTAAATTTTTATGTATAAAGTAGGGGTTGGTCTGCTATGGACTCGAGTGCATGTTGTGTACCCTAGTCCATGTTGCACTTTTCAGTTTACTGACTTACACTTTTTGGTAAATGGTGTTGCACTTTTCAATTATTAAACTGTATAATAATATTTTTAGTCATAGTGACTTACACTTTTTAGTAATATTGTGTTGTACTTTTCAGTTTAATAACATACACTTTTCTTTAGATTAGGGTGCACAACATGCACTCGAGTGCATACTAGACTCTGTCATAAAGTAAATAAATGAGTTGATTTGTGTGTATGTGTGAGATAAAAAATAATGACATTTTGTGTAAAATTATGGATATTGTGAGGGTGTAGTTTATAAATATTCCATTTTAAGTGTGTGAAAATTATTGTGAGACATTTTGAAAAAAAATGTAAAAGTTATTGTGGAACATTTTGAAAAGAAAAGCATGAAAGTTATTTTGGGACGAAGGAAGTAGTATTTACTTAAGTTGTACGTACCGTTTTTGGTCTGTTTAATTATTACTCTCTTCGTCCCTAAGGGAATGTTTGTTTTGAAATTTTGAGAATTTTGAAATTCAAATTTCAAAATTTAGTGGATTTTGAAATTCTAATGACTTGTATGTTTGTATTTGTTTTGGGATTTAAATGGCGTATGATTTAACTTTATAATATATGGTTTATAGGTGTTTATATAAGTTTGTAGGTATTTATAGGATTGACTTTGGTATGATTTATAGATATTTTATTGGGTGAGGTTTTGAAATCCTATTTCTAAATCCCAAAATAGAACATGAGTTAGATTTCAAAATCTCAAATTCGAATTTTACATCCCAAAACAAACATTTCCTAAGACCATGATAGCAGAAAGACTAATTAGACTAGATTAGAATGATATCTAAACTTTTTAGATTTTAAAGCATAATCTACTTTATATCTAAATTATCAAACAAATTATAAAGTTGAGATAAATTAAAGTTAATCTAAGGGAGTGTATTGGTTGTAGATTCTTTAGGATTTTTTTGGACTTTCAAAGTTTGGAGGTATTCAATTCACATTTTCAAAAGTTTTTAAAATTTTTGAGGTATTTTAAAAAGTTTTTAAAAATCTTTAGGTATTCAACAGTTTATGCATTTTAATACTCAATGGATTTTGTTGGATTCTCCTCCAAAAATATAAATAAATTTCATTATCCAAAATATCTTCTAAAAATAAGAGATTTCAACGGATTCTCTCAGAGAACTCTGAAGACGAAAGATCAAAAGTATGGATGGCAATATTGACCCGACCCGCGGGTACCCACCCACCCCGCGAGCTTTGGGTCAGGTCGGATCCGTCCCTTATTGAGCATAGGTCGGGTCTGAGTCTTATGTCCGACCCGCGGATATCCGACCCGACTCGAATTAATATATAAACTTTTTATATATATATATATATAATATTAATTTAAAAAAATAATTCACATTAAAAAAATCTCTTCGCATCAATACCGGAGATTATGAAAATCTATGTAAATCAATAAAAAAAGTATATTCCACAATCCTGTCAAGTCTATCAAAATTCATATAAATCAATAAAAAAAAGTCAGTCAAACTTTGTATGGACTCTATGAATTTTATAAATCCACGTACTTTTTAAAGTCTAAAAAAATGCAATAGAATCTCAATTGAATACACCTCTCCTAAATTTAATATAAACTATCAAACTTGGCCTAAAAGATTTCATACTTTCTTTTTTAGTTTGTCACACAAAAGTTTGCAAACCCCTAAATATAAATAATTTTCACAATCCCCACTCTTACAATATACACATATTCATATCTTATAAGTTTCAAAAAAAATACCAACATTTCAACTTATTTTTCAAAAATATTACTCGATATCTCAGTTTTATATTTATTTCAACATTTACTGTTTGCACAAAATTTAATGTAGAAATTATTTATTGATATTAAAGGTGATAAATTTACTTTTTTTTAAAGGATATTATGAGAATTTCTACTTTATTGTAAATAAAAGCTTTTGTTAGTGTGGAAAAAAGTAAGGACATGTGGTGAAAATAAAAGGAAAAAAATATCACTTTTGGTCACCGAAATTTACCTCTTTTCAAAGTTGGTCACCCACATTTAGTCACTATCAAATTTGGTCACTCACTTATTCTTTTTTTATCAAAAGTGAGATTTTCTCTTAGAAGCTGAAAGAGGTAAATATTAGACTCGTGAGTTGAATGAAAACCGTTTAATAAAGAATGGCTTTATCAAACAATGTATGATATCAGTTGATAGGATATCTACTGATAGTAAAATCTATACTTAGTGAATTTCGACTCTTTTTGAAAACTTATGCTTTGTAAAGTATGAATAAATGAATAATCAATAAACAGTAAATAACATAAATATTTATAGTGGTTCGAACAACTTGTTCTACGTCCACTCTCACGACTCAATCGTAATGTTAATTTCTTTAAACAAAGGTCTTTGCTACTTTATAGTCCCAAGAGAAGACTTTGATAGAGATACACTTCTTTAGTGTATACATATGTACTTGTTATGAAGAGAACAAATACTCTTTACAAGTTAACTACGAATAAAGTAAAGTATGAGTTTATAACCAACTAAGTGTGTAAGAATCACATTGTCTAAGCTCTTAGGATATGAATCTTGAATCTGGCTTAGAATCTGGAAACTTAGAACTAAGGATAGAAAATAACTTCAGGCTCTATGGAACTCGATATAAGATTTCAGAATGCCTAAGTGTTCTTGAGGTCAGCTGATGAGTTCTCTCGCGTATAGTTTCCGTAGCTGTTCAAGTGAACAACATCTTTATTTATAGAGAGAAATGTGCTTCAAACTAGCCGTTCCAACATATCTTCTATTTTTGGGACGAGGTCTTCATGGATTGGATGTCTCCTTGATTTTTTGTACGACATATCCTTAAAAAGGAATGTGCATTAAATGCTTTGTACGACTGTGATGAAGATCACTGAAACCCTAGTCCAAGTCAACTTCATAGCTGTGTTGTCATCTTCTAATTGGTCCACATCAGCCGAGTTGTTAGACTTGCAGTCTTGTCTTCTGTTTGAGTCAGTCATATGATATTCGACTTGCTTGACAAGATTTGGTGAAGTTCATATCAACTGGCATCTTCTGTTCTGCTGATCTCGAGTAGCTACTATCATCTGATAAGGTATACAAGAAACTTTCAGTCTGATTTCACTAATGAACTTCGAGTGTCTCCAGTCTTCTACTCTTTAAATCTTGAGCAAACATGTGTTGATCCAGTTTTGGTATCAGTTGATATATACAATTGATTCCACTTACTAAGACTTAGACTTTTATTCTAATCTACTAAACTTTATAAGACAACTTAAGTAACCTATCACTAGATTACAAATTGAAACTCTAACACTTGAGTTATGATCTGGTTTTGGCCATCAAAACTAAATACATAAACTCTAATCAAATTAGGGGTAGGATGAATATCCCAACATGTAGCTCATGAGAGCATTGAGCAAAAAACTCACCTTCTTCTTCATTTGTGTTGTTCATGTTTAAACTGCATTCAAAAATATTAATTAAAACATAATTAAAGAAAATGGAAAAGTCATTGTTTACCATTGATCGGTAAATGAACGACACAAGCTAGTATTGTATTCCATATATTTTAGTGAATAGAATAAAAAATGATTACCTTAAATGAGAAGTTCTATATGTGTTTGAAGAGATACAGAAGCCATACCTAACAAGATTCCATTCCAAATAACACAATTGATTCACTTTAAGAAAAAAAAATAAAAACGGTATAATTCAAGTTGTTCAAATCTGATCAGTTCTAGTAAAGGCGCGAATATAAATTTCTATTTGAAGATAATTTTAATATTGTGGAGGGAATTTAATAGGTATTATGGAGGGAAATGAAAATTTCACTAAAATGCAAGGTACTTGACATGAGGGCAAGAGAATTTGAGGTTCAGTTGCAGACATGGGGAGGGGGTTTAAGGTGGGACATGCAGAACCATTGATGCGAATGTGGATGGGTTTGAGGTGGAGGTGGAGGGGGAGGGGTGTTTCTTGATTTTTTATTTAATTTAAATAATAAAAATTTGAAAAATTATATAAAATATTAATAAATTTATAATTTATTTATTTAATATTTTAAAATTTTATAAAGGCTTAATCGATTTTATAGTTTGTTATTTTTTAATTAAAGGCTTAATCGATTTTCGGTGATTTTGTTAATATTTTATCGGTTTTATTTAGGTTTCTTTAGATTTTTATTATTAATTTAATTTTTTATACTAATTCTCCTTAAATTTAATTTATTTTTTAATATTTTATTTAGTTTTTTACTTTTTAAAATTTTTTGTGTTCTTAATTAATTTTTTTATTTATATATTTTTTAAGATTCAATGATATTTGTTTTTAATATGTTCAGCTTTTATTCAGCTAGATTTTTTTTATTTTTTTATGATTTTTCTTTTTTAGGTTAGGGACATTAATAAGAATAGAAAAAAGTAGGAAATTATTATTTTTTGTTTTGAGGAAAGTAAGGTTATTATATATATATATATATATATATGTGTGTGTGTGAGAGAAATGGGGGTGTAGTAATGTAAATTAATTTTTTAGGGGTATACTTAATAAATGGGGGTGCTTATATAATTTTGGAGATGAGAGTAGGGGGTGTAAGTGAGTCGGGTCAACTCGCGAGTTACTCGTGTTCAATTCAGAAAAATATTGAAATCAATTCAAAGTTAATCGAGTCGAGTTTCGAGCTACTCGAGTAGCTATCGAGTTCGAGCTCATAAATACTCGGCTCGAAAAGCTCGTGAGTCTAATCGAGATTGGACAATATTTACTATTTTGCCATTAATATAGTATAATTTATATTTATATATAAGTAATCAAGTCGAGCTCGAGTTTATTTTTATTTTAGAAAAAATATATTTTATTATTAATTTTAAAAATGATATAGGTAATTGAGTCGAGTCGAGTCGAGCCGAGTTCGAGTTTTTATCTAGTTGAGCTTGATATTTAAAAATCGGCTCGACTTGACTCATTTAGATGTGAGTAGTGGTGATCTTAAATATAATAGAAATATCAACAAAAATACTTCATTATGAATGATTAAATATTACAACAAGTGTTCAAAATTATATAAAATATGTTATTAGGGTCGAAAATCAAATCAAGCTACTTGATACTTAATGCGAGATTGTTCAGTAAAAGTTCGTTTGAGCTCGGTTCAATTTAGATATCAAATAAGTTTAAAAGTACATTTATGTTTGGTATAGACTAAGCTCAGCTCGAGCTTCATAAGTAAATATGTCAAACTACTCAAACTCGATCCCGACCCTTCATTCTATACAAGATACCAATAAAATTCCAGTGGCATTTTTTCGTTGGAATCAGTGATTCTAACAAAAATACAACTTCTGAAAAAATGGGCGTTGTAATTTTATCAATAGCAAATTTCAACGCTAATTCGAACTACATTATTCAATTGAAATTTTTGTTTCCAAATAATATGTGCCAATAGACTATTCAACCATGTAAATTATTGAATATGAATTCCAAAATTATTTTTCCATCAAATTTTCTTAGAGAAAAAAATAAAATATTTTTGTATAGGTATATTACTATTAGAGAATATTATAAAATAATATATAATAGGAATAGAATAATATATTATACGTAACAGTCTTTTATTTATGTTAGTCATTATCTTTGATTTATTCTCAAAGATATGATTTATATTTATTTCTTTGTTTATCTCACTTGTAAGTCGCTATTTATAGTGGACCACTCTTATCATCTCATTAACGGTCATTGAATATAATTCTCACATGGTATCAACCTAATACACTGAAACCTTTTTCTTTCCCTTCCTATTTTTTCGGCGTCTTCGACGGGCTGGTATCCCCCGTCGCCGCCTTGCCCCTTTCCCTTTCTTCTCAATTTTTCGGTGTCTTCGATGAGCAGGTATCCCTTGTCTCCGCCTTGTTTATTTATCTCGAACGAGCTGATCTCCCTCGTTATCTCTCCCGATCGCTTTTAGCTGCCACTGACGAGCTAGTATTCCTCGTCACCCTTCTTCTTCTTCTCGAGCGAGCAAGTCTCCTCGCCCCCCCTTCTTCTTCTTCTCGAGCGAGCAAGTCTCCTCGTCCCCCCTAATTTATTTTTTCTTCGAGCGAGCATGTCTCCTCATTCGATCTCATGGCCAATCAAGTTATCTCCATGACTGTTTTCACTCATATGGTGTTAGTCACACTCACCTACACTTTAATTTTCTCTATAACCTCACACTACATCTTTTTTCTTCTGCTTTCCTCTCTATGCGAAGAGCCTTTGATCAATATCATTGGTTGCTCGCTCCTCCGATCTATTTGGTTTGTGCTCGAATCAACTGCTTTCGACACATTTGCAAGTGTTTCTTGCCTGATTTTTTGTCATTGTTCGTCATTCAAAGGATTTCAGTGTTTCGATGCATTTGCTTCCCACTTTTATGCGTTTTGGCAAGTCCTATTTGGTGATTCTGAATTTCCGTTATTTTTATCCTGTTGTATGACAATAAAAGTGCATTATTTTGTGGATGTCTTCACAAAGTTTCTATCTCAAACTCACTTCACATTGTTGCGTACCAAGCTCGTGTTCATTTACATTTCCAGCTTCACTTGACCGGAGGTATTAGAGAATATTATAGAATAATATACAATAGGAATAATATAATATATTTTAGGCAGCAATCTTTTATTTATGTTATGTTGGGAATAAAATGATTTTGATCTAGATACCAAAACCCCTGAATGATGATGTACAAATTAGTTGAGATATGCTCAAGTTATTGTTCAAGCAAGTTGTCCCAGAACACTTGAGTATGTAGAATGCTTAAGTTAAAAATCTCAGAAATGTTGTGAGATTTTAGAGTTCAGGATAGTTGTCCAAAGCTACATGTTAGAAAGATTGATAGGTATTAAGTCTTGAGGCCAAAGTTGCTGAAGCATCAGGACAACTGAACAAGTGGACAATCAGGCTGAGGAGATCAAGAACACTGAAGCTGTGCTCTTAAATGCAAAAGATCAAGACAATTGAAGTGCAAATGATCAAGAGAATTAAATGTCAAAAGCTTACAGAAGACACATTCAATGAAGCATTTATTGCCAATCATGCCTGAACCAAGCATTGAAGACTTAGAGCATTAAAGAGTGAAGCATTGAATGAATGTTGGAACATTCTAAAACTGCAGCAAGAATGTTCAGGGAGCTTGTCCCATCTGACCGTTGGTTGAGTGTAGATTCTGCCACAAATCAACCTTGGAAAGTGTGCTTATTTGGAAACTGTCACAAGTCATCTCAGCCGCATTTTTCAGAAATCAACACATTCATTCAAGCAACCATTGAAGAGCCCTTTTACACAGTGGATAAAAGAAAGTCAAGCTTCTTAGCCGTTTCAATGGTGCTGCAAATAGACATGTTTGAAATGCTATCTCTCCAACGGATAGTTGTTCAAATATGCCTATATAAACAGAAGTGATCAAAGGGATTCTGCATCCAACTAGAAGCTATAAAACTTACATTAAGCTATCAAAGGAAACCAAGCTATTCTCAAGTATTCCAAGTTTCCTGAATCACTTCAAGTCAGCTAAGCCAATCTTTGTAAACATCCTAGCTTAGCATTGAGATATCCTAAGCCTTTACATCTGTTCTCATTGTAAAGGATATCTCTATTAGTTGGAACCAAACCTCAAACCCTATCTCATTTAGTGAAGAGAGTGTTTGTTGTAGAAGTGAGGAGTTAAGGACTGTTAGAGTGAAACACAGTCTTAACTCAGAGAGATTGAGCACTAGGACTCAGATTATCCTAGGGATCAAAACACTAAGAGAGTGTTGTTGATCAGTGCACCTTGGCACTATAAAACAAGCTAATTCCATTGTGAAGGAATTATCATGTTCAATCAGGGAAAGTGGATGTAGGAGCTTGAGTCTCTGAACCACTATAAACTTGTGTGTCTTTTACTTACTGCACTCTTTATTGCATTTATATTCAATCATATTTCAAAGAGTAAAACTTGTAAGTTTAAGGAAAACTGTTTTGGACAAAGTCCCTGATAACTGTATCTTTTCAGAAATTAACTTGGAGTATTGCTTTAAGTCAAAGGCCAACCACATTCCGCACTTAGCAACTCTTTTAGATATTTAGACAACTGATTACTCTATAATAATCAGTAGGACAAGTATCTATCAAAGTTCACACTCAGGCCAGTTGTGAGACAACCTGCCTGATAAGACTGTTTTGTCAAAAAGAAAAGAATTTGCATACACAAGTGCATTCCCCCCCCCCCCCATACACTTGTGTTATACTCCACCAAGGACCAACAAGTGGTATCAGAGCAGGGGTTCAAAGACCACTGCTTCTGAAAATCCATCTGATTTTAAAAAAAAAAATCACATTTTCTGTGGTCACTGAACTGATCCAAATTTCTGAAAAACCTCTTTGTGTTCATCTTATATTACATCTGTTGAAATGGCTAACAATGCAGTTCCAGGAGATGCTGTAAACAACATCAACAATATGGGTCCAAACCAAGTCAACCATATTTCTCATCACAAACTGCCAATGTTCTCAATTGAGAACTATGATTTCTGGAAGATCAGGATGAGAGCACATCTTGCTTGCCAGCATGATGAAATGCTTAAAGTCATCACTAGAGGGCCATTCACATTCACTAAAGCAAATCCCAAGCTCACTGATGCTCAAAAAGCTGATCCAAGGGAGTTGCTGCCAAAGGATGAAGATGACTTTACAGCTGAAGAAAGAAAAAGGCACAACCTGAACTACATTGCAATGAACACATTGTACCAGACAATTCCAGATGCAGTGATGGGAAGAGTGTACCACTGCACATCAGCTAAAGAGATTTGGGACACCCTAGCACTTATGTGTGAAGGTACCCAAAAGATCAAGGAGAACAAGCTTCAAGTGGCTATCCAAAAATATGAACAATTCTCTATGGAAGCCAATGAAACTATTGATCATCTTGATGGCAGGTTCACTGACATCATGAATGAAATAAACTCTCTTGGCAAGTTCTATGCCAAAAGAGAAGTTGCCTTGAAGATCTTGAGAAGTCTCACATCCAAGTGGGATATATATTCTGTCATGATGCAAAATACTAGCAATCTTGACAATATGCCAATGCAGCAAGTATTTTCTGAACTCAAGGCATATGAGTTTGATCTCAACAGGAAGAAGGTGCATGAAGAGCCATCCTCCTCAAACAAAGGTGTTGCCTTCAAAGCTGCTGAAACAGAAAAGAAGAATACTCAAAGGTCCTCTCAATCTGTTTCAAAATCTGAAATAAAGGAGGAGCTGGCACTCATGGCTAGAAGATTTGAGAAGCTCAACTCCAGATTTGGTAGATACAAGAAGTTCTACCAAGACAACAGAACCAGAAGAAGATTCAACTCTCCTGACACCAAATCAGAGGACAAAGTCTCTGATGAAAAGAAAGAGGACAAGTATGCTGATAGAAAGAGATACAGCAAAGGTGAACCATCATCATCAAGAAGGAAGGAGTCCTCAAACAAGAAGAATGATGATGAAGATGTGTGTTACAACTGCCAGAAAAAGGGTCACTTTCAGTATGACTGTCCTGACCTCAGTGCAAAAGAAAGGAAGGAAAGGCAGACCAAAAGAGACAAGAGGCTGAACAGCAGGAAGGCTATGGTGGCTGGAGATTCAGCTAGTGAAGAGAGTGTCTACTCTTCTGATGATGGACTATTCTCCAACAGTGACAGTGATGATGACTGTCAAATGGCATTTGAAAATGATGAGGTATGTTCATCTTCTAGTTCTTCCAGTTCTTCAAATAACACACATGAGTCCAGTGAAATCCCCTTAAAACTCAACTTTGTAAAGTTATTTGAGGATTTCACCAGATTAAGAGAAGTATGCAATATAGCACTTAGAGAAAATGAGCTACTGAATTCAAAAGCTCAAACTCCCAACCTTCCTGAACCTGAGCTTGACATTAAATCAACTGAGTTGTATCAGCAGATTGTGAAAGAGCTTGAGGAAGTGTCTCTCAAAGTCTCTGAACAACAAGAGTTGATTGATGATCAAGAATTGGCCTTGAGGAAAAAGGATTTTGATCTTAGAATTCTACAAGCAAAATTTAACAATCTCTCAAGTGAATTTGATACTCTAAAATTGAGTGAGGGGAGCTTAAAAATAAAAATGTCTGCCTTGAACAAATCTGCCAAGGCAATAGAGGAGATTCAAGGGTTTCAAAGACCATTTGCTCAAAAGGGTGGATTAGGCTATAATCCATGTGAACCCTCACCTGGTCTTAGCATTGCTTCATCAAGCAATTCTAAGATGACTTTTGTAAGATCAGTGGCACAACAAAATGAAATAGAAGTAAATCAACCACTGATCAAGGATAAGGGTAAAGGAATTTTTATACCAACTCAGGTAAAGAATGTACCTAAACCCACACCTATGGAAAGGGTTAAAGGCATTGCTTACAGGAGGAATGAGGTTCATAAAGGGAGAACCAATGGAAGGCCAACCTATCTGAATCATCATCAGAGGAGTTGTCCAAAACCTGTTCAGAAAAGGCCAACTCAAATGAGGCAACCTCAACTGAATGGATTAAGGCCAATCCCCTCTGATAGGTATAAAACATTCAGGAAGCCTGGACCTTACTTGCCAAATGGAAAAGGCCATCCAAAAACCTATCCTCAAAAGTCTTATCCAGCTGCACCTAAGCTTAGTAACTTCAGGAGAAATGTCCCAAAGAAATTTATCAACTCTCCTGAACCCTACAAAGCTAACACTTATACACAGAGATCACCCAAGGCATTTAAGGGTCAAACTGTGTATGTAGATGTAAATGGAAACCAAGTCAGTCACTTTGAATCAATCAGAGTAATCAGGCAGATTTGGGTTCTAAAAGGTACAGCTAACCCTCTAGGACCCAACACTCAAAGGGTACCTAAATTTTGACTTTGCAGGGCTGCAAGGACCACAAGATGAAGAGAAGCATCAACAAGAAAACAGCATGGTACTTGGACAGTGGATGTTCAAGACACATGACTGGGAATAAAGAGCTTCTCTCAGAATTCATTGAAAAGGATGGTCCTTCAGTAACCTTTGGAGACAGCTCACAAGGGATCACAAGAGGTTATGGTACATTAAACATTGGTAGTGTTAAAATTACTGATGTCTCATATGTCCTAGGCCTAAAATATAACTTGCTGTCTATAAGTCAAATCTGTGATAAAGGTTTTTGTGTTGAATTTGCCCCTAATGAATGTACTATCAAGAACAAATCAACACAACAGGTGCTACTAACAGGGGTGAGAAAGGGAAATGTCTATTTTACAGATTGGAGCAAAACCCCTGAACCAGTTTGTCTTGTTGCCAAAAGCACAAGTGAGCAAAGCTGGCTGTGGCACAAGAGACTGAATCACCTGAACTTCAAAACCATCAACAAGATTGCAAGAAACTCTCTAGTTAAAGGGCTGCCAAATCAAGTGTTCACCAAAAAACACATATGCCAGCCATGTCAAGAAGGAAAGCAGATCAAAGCTTCATTCAAAGGGAAGCCTGTCATCTCAACTGAGAGAGTTCTTCAACTACTGCATATGGATTTGTTTGGGCCAATAATCCCAGTGAGTATAAATGGAAGAAAATATGCTTTAGTTGTTGTTGATGATTTTTCCAGGTACACTTGGGTAGTATTCTTGCTAAACAAAAAGGAGACTCAAGTCAAGTTACCTGAATTGATGATGAGATTGAGCAATGAAAAGGGCCTAAGTATTGTCAAGATCAGATCAGACAAAGGTACTGAGTTCATAAACTCATACATCAATGAGTACTGCAGCAAGAATGGCATCACACATGAAACTTCAGCAGCAAGAACACCTCAACAAAATGGGGTTGCTGAAAGAAGGAACATAACCTTGAAAGAGGCAGCAAGAACTTTGATTGCTGAATCCAAACTGCCTAAAAGGTTCTGGGCTGAAGCCATTAGCACTGCATGCCACACCCAAAACAGGTCCTTAATCACCAAAGGACAAGGTAAAACCCCATATCAAATATGGAAAGGTAGATTGCCCACTGTTGCTTATTTTCACATATTTGGTTGTAAGTGTTTCATTCATAATAATGGGAAAGAACAATTGAAAGCTTTTGACAGCAAAGCTGATGAAGGAATATTTGTTGGATATTCACAAATCAGCAAAGCTTACAGAGTTTACAATTGCAAAACCTTTATTGTGGAAGAAACACCTCATGTTGTGTTTGATGAATCTATTAATGAGTTCAGGGATAGAAACCTGAATATTGATGAGATAACACAAAGAACAGCCAGATTAAGGCTTCAAAGCAAGGAGACAGTGTTTGTAGATGTTGCCCAGCCTGAACTTCATGATTGTCAAAAACTGGACAACCTACCTGATGGCAATCAACCAGGAGCCAACCAACCTGAAGGTGATATTGAACTGATTGACCCAATCCCAGTTCAAAACCAGGTAACAACTACCAATGAAGAAGCAGGCAATGCTGAGGTAGTTAATGGATCCAATATTCAAGAGGGAACCAATGAAAATGTCAACTCATCTGACAATGAGGACAATACCCCTGAATATGATCCTGAGCTTGATCCTTCAATTAATTTTCCTGAATTTAATGAGTCTAGTGATCCAACCTCAGATGAGGACAATCCTCCTGAAGGGATCAGGTCTAGAAGGACTTGGTTACAAGACCACCCAACTAGCCTGATACTTGGCAATCCAAGTGAAGGGATCAAAACTAGAAGGTTTCATGGAGAAAGTGCTTTGTTTTGTTGTTTTCTTTCAGAAATAGAACCAGGAGATATTGAAGAAGCATTACAAGACAACAACTGGATCATAGCCATGCAAGAAGAGTTGAACCAGTTCACCAGAAATGAAGTATGGGAGCTGGTGGATAGGCCAACTCATCAAGATGTCATTGGAACCAAATGGGTGTTCAAAAATAAGAAAAATGAAAATGACATCATTGTGAGGAACAAAGCAAGACTGGTGGCAAAGGGATACTGTCAATCTGAAGGGATTGATTATGATGAGACATTTGCTCCAGTGGCCAGACTTGAGGCAATCAGACTCTTCTTAGCATATGCAGCTCACATGAGATTCAAGGTGTATCAAATGGATGTGAAGAGTGCATTTCTAAATGGGGTGCTCAAGGAAGAAGTGTATGTTGAACAGCCCCCAGGCTTTGAGGAAGGAGACAAGGTGTACAGATTGAAGAAAGCCCTCTATGGCTTAAAACAAGCTCCAAGAGCTTGGTATGACACCTTATCACAGTTTCTTCTAGATCATGGTTTTGTCAAAGGCACTGTTGACAGAACTCTGTTCAGAATCTGTGAAGGAGATGATATTCTGTTAGTCCAAATCTATGTGGATGACATTATATTTGGATCTCCAAATGAGAAGATGTGTGAAAAGTTCTCCAAACTCATGCAGAGCAAATTTGAAATGTCCATGATGGGATTGATGAATTTCTTCTTAGGACTTCAGGTCACTCAATCAAAGAAGGGGATATTCATCAATCAAGCCAAGTACACAAGGGACATGATCAAAAAGTTTGGATGTGCAACAAGCAAGCCAGTCAGAATTCCTATGAATACTAACTGGAAGATGGATCCTGATGAAGGTGGAGAGTCAACAAACTCCACAAATTACAGAGGAATCATAGGATCATTGCTATATCTCACTGCAAGTAGGCCTGACATCACATTTGCAGTTGGAGTATGTGCAAGATTTCAGGCAAATCCAAAGAAGAGCCATCTTGATGCTGCCAAAAGAATTCTAAGATATCTCAAGGGATCTGAGAATCTTGGATTGTGGTATCCAGCTGATGACAACATTGAGCTCACTGGATATTCAAATGCTGATTATGGAGGATGCAGAATTGACAGAAAATCCACCTCTGGAACATGTCAATTCTTGGGCAGCAAGCTTATCTCATGGTTCTCCAAGAAGCGGAATACAGTTGCAACTTCAACAACTGAAGCAGAATATGTTGCAGCTGGAAGTTGTTGTGCTCAGATACTTTGGCTCAGGCAACAACTAAGAGACTATAAAGTCATCACAAATGAAGTGCCAATATTCTGTGACAATAATAGTGCAATTGCCATCTCACAGAATCCAGTGCTCCACACCAGATGCAAGCATGTGGACATCAAGCATCATTTCATAAGGGATCATGTGGAGAAGAAAGATATCAAGCTTATCAAAATCCACACTGATAAGTAAAAAGCTGATATTTTGACAAAGCCTCTAGCTGAAGCAAGGTTCTTAGAGTTGTCAGCTGAATTGGGGTTACTTGATCCAGGCAAGATGGAAAAATGAGGAAAGAAAGCTCATATGAAGGGGGAAGTTCATCAAAGTTGAACTTCAGCAAAGTTGACCAACCTCACTGAAGTTGTAAGCCAAAAGGGGAAACTCAGCAAGGTTGTCCCTATGATACTCAGCAATGTTGGTCAGGGGATTTGTCCAAGTGGGACCCAGTCAGCAACTTTGGGACCCACTCAGGCAAGTTCATCAGGCAGTTTGACCTTCACAGAAACCAAAGCACATCTCAGGATGTTTGTCCGAGTTAATTAGATAATCATTGCTATTTTTAGCATTGATTAGACATTTAAGAGGTTTCTTGGTCTAAGAGTAGGCCATTTTAGGATGGAGTGTGCTATAAAGATTTTTACCACCAAAAAGGCAAATCAGCATTTAATGCAGAAATCTTAATTGGGATTTCATGAATTCTTGAGCCTTCATCAAGACCATTAATTTGCATTAAACCTCCATCAAACCGCCTCAATCCCACTACCACATATTATCCAATTGGTCAGACTTATTACCCACGGTTAGATTCTATTAACCAACGGTTAATAAACTCCCCACATATTTAAACTCCTCAATTTTCACTACCATCTTTACGCACTCAAAATTTCAAAAAACCCTTAAGTCTTTCTTCATACTCTCAAACCTGCAATTCTTCTCCAAACACCTACCAATTTCTCATATTATCCATGGCACCTAAGATTAAGAGAGAAGAGCTTGTAGACTTCAATGATTCCTCTTTGGACATTGATTTCTCCTATCTTAGCAACCCAAACTCCTTATGGTTTGAAAAACTGGTTGCCTTTGACAGTCCAGACAAGGAGGTTGAACCAGTACTCCATTGGCTTAAGGAAGCAGGCTTGGAAAAGTTTCTTGGGACCAAGCCTGATTCATGCCTATATCCATTTATGGCAGAATTCTTTGCCCATCTAAGATGGAAAGGCAAGAAAGGAGATGTGTGCACCAAGCTCACATATGCTGAGGAAGATGAAGATGCAGAAAGCCAACACTCCATCATGTTCACTGCAGAGGATATAGATGCTAGCTTTGGGCTACCATCAGAAGGCCTGAATCCAGAAACTTACAAGGAAGGAGAAGATCAGGAGTTCTACTTTCCATGGCTGCTTACACCTAAAAAGCTTGTAAGTGCTCAAAACAAGAATTCTCTAAAACCATTGTTTAGACACTTGTTTGACTGTGTGGTGAAGAGCTTATTAAGCCACTCTGGGAGTGTTGAACAACTTAGTATGCCTAAGTTGAGAGTAATGGCTGCTGTGATTGACTCTGCTGAGAAGAGAGTCAAATTTGATTGGAAAAGCTTTATTTTGGACAAAATGATGAATGAGAAATTCAAGTTTAAGGAGGTGAAACACCACAAGGTGGTGGTTGATGGAAGACTCCAGTTCTGCACAAGAGCCAGCCTGCTCTTGGAAAGATTTGCTCATTATACTCACCTTCAAGCCAAGCCAAAGCCTTTTCCAGCACAGAAGGTGCTGTTCAGAAAGCTGTCTTCAAGGACAGAAAAGAGAAAGCAGGAGGCTGCCTCCAAGAAAGCTGTTGCAACTGTTCCAACAACAAGAGCCTCTCCAAGGAAAAGGAAAGCACAACCACCCAAAAGCCAGCCAAAGATGAAGAAGATGAAGGAGATTCTAAGTGAATCCTCCCCTGAAAGCCAGTCAAGAAGTGGAGGAGCCACTTCTGAAGAAATTGAGAAGGTAGCTGAGGAAGGAGTCAACCCTCCTGAAGAGGGTGAAGTAGTCAGAGAGATTGTCCCACTGCAACCTGAGACAATCACAGAATTCAGAGACCTTGACCAGCCAACAAGGTATGAAAGGAGAAGAAGAATCATCAAGACTTCTGAGAAGCAGAGATTGATGGAAGAAGAAAAGAAGAAGGAAGAGTTCTTCAAGGAGATTAGACAGGCAAGCAAGTCTAACTCCAAGTCAAAGTCAAGAACCAACAGCCCTGAAGCCAACTCCCCTGATATTCAATGTAGAAGAATATCTCCAAGGTAAGAAGAAGAGGAGTGCAAGACTCCTGAAGATGCCCCAATCATTGCCAAGAAAGTTTACTCCCCTGAAGGTGCACCTGATAGAACAGGTATTGATGTGCTGGCAGATTTGGTCAATCTTGAAGATAGACCCTTTTCCCCCCTTGATCCAAGACTTCTCTCTTATACCAAACTTCTTGAAAATGCCATTCAAGAAGGTGATCAAGTTGTTTTCCCACCCATTCCAGCCATCCCAATTACCTATTCAGGCACAATGCTCTCAAAAGCACCTGAATCCCAACTTGTTTTGACCTTCCCTGAACCCATTCCTTCTGAATCCAACCTACCTGAATCCCAGCCAAGCCTACTTGAATCTCATTCCAATCCTCCTGAATCCCAAGCTAACTCATCTGAAGATGATAGTGGTGAAGAGTTCACCTATGAGGGAATGTTGAGGCAGATTGCTAGAGCCAATATGGATGAATTATATCCAGGTTTGAAAGCTTATCCCAGGCTACAACAACAGTTCTATGATCTCAGAGCACTTGTTGAGATCAAAGATAGAACTATTGTGGAAATAGCTCAGGCTATTCAGGATAAGGGTGCCAACTGGTGGCAAGTTGAGGAAAATAGGCTGCTGCATTTTGCAAATGTAAAGAAGACCAGTGTTTTAACCACTGAGGCCCTATTTTGCACCATTGTTCATGAGAAGGTGCTTGCTGAAAGAGAGAGGATAGCACAAGGAATCAAGCATCCTGACAGCCCATCTGATAATGATGATGATGATGATGATCACACCAATCCCAACCCCCCTGGTACCAACTCAGCTCAGGTACATTACTTGACTTTTCATTCTGAGAAGGACTCTGATCATTCAGAGGAGTTGACCAAAGATGGTAACTCAGTCCAAGATGCATTGACCAAGGATGGTTCTTCTGAGCCTGAGGCACAGCTTGACAATGCTGAGACTTCCATAGGAGAAGTTGGTTTGGCTAAAGCCTCATCAATGTCAGGCAAGTTGGACATTGACCAGCCTTTAGTCATTCAGGATGACTCAGTGGCCTTGGGATGCCCAAGCACTGTGATCTCCCAACAACTGCCCTCTATGGATCCTGTTGAGGATATAGAGGTGTCAGGTTTAGAAATTGAAGGAGTTGAAAAGGCTATTAGTGCTGAAAAATCAGAGGGAGATGATGGTGAGGATTGTGTGATCACTGGTTCCTTGAGTGCACCACAAATAGAGGGTGAGGAAGTAGAAATATTGGGTGCAGCCCAATATGAGAGTCAGGCTATTCTTCAAGTCAAATCTGAACTTGATGAATCCCTTGGTGAAAGGAGGCCTGATTCTCCAGTAAATGTGAGTACATCTTTTGAAAATGAAGAAGAAAAGAATAGAGTTGAAAATGAGAGAGAAGGTGCTGATGTATCAGACCTTATGGGAGAAAAAGAAATTGAGGGTGATGAGGGAGTTTTTACTAACACTGCTAGTTTTGCAGATTCAGTTGCTGTCACACTTGAACAAATTTTTGCAGATGCTTCCTTGACAGATATACCAATTGATGCTGACACTGATCTTGAAGCAGTATCAGCAAATGTGTCCACACTCAACCAGATCTACTTTGAACAAGCCAACACTTCTGAGGCTCACTTTCAGATTGCTACTCAGACTGCATCCATCATTGAAGAGCAGTCAGAGAAGTTGGACACACTGGTCAGGGAAGTTGAGAAGGCCCATGCAACAACTACTGATACCTTAGATGGACAAGGCAAGACTCTAGCCTCTGTGGAAATGAGGCTCACAGGGTCAGAAGAAGTGATCTTGCCTACTCTTGATGCAAGAATATGTGGTGTTGAAACTGGACTGCAAACAGTTTCAACTGAAGTGACAAAGGCCAAAGATGCTATGGGTAAATTCACAAGATCTGTGAAGAAAGAGCAGCAGGGTCTCAAATCTTTGTACAAGCATAATGTGAAAGCATTGAGAAAGACAATCAAGGATGCTTTAAGGCAGAGAACAGCAGCCCAGAGAAAGAAGGCAGAAGAGTTGAAAGCTGCAATGGTGAAGGAAGCAGCTGAGAAGTTCACTATTGAACTTATGGCCAAAGTGTCTGATCAAGTTGTGGCCAACCTCACTGACCAACTTCAAGCCAAACTTGATCAATCACTGAAAGCCACATTGGATGCCATAGTTTCCCAAAAGATGAAGCCTGTTCACACCTTCTTGAGCATGGCAGATGATAAAATGCAAAACATTCATGATGAGAATGTTTATCTACTGCAAGAATTGAAGTCCCTCACTCAGGCCCACTCACATCTCTCAGTCTCAATGAGTGAACTGAAGCCCCAGTGTTTTGATAATGCCAAAAAGGGGGAAAGAGAGAGAGCAAGGGCAAAGGGAACCTTGGTGATTGGTGAATCCAAGGGAAAGGAGAAAGTCCCTGAGATTGAGAAGGAAGCAGTAGAAGACATTGGGAAAGGCAAAGGCCCAATGAATATTGAAAATTTGACTGAGGAAGAGCAGATTCAAATAGCTGTCAAGGAGTCCATGGTGTCAGCTATGGAAAGTCAGGCAAGAATGCTTCAAAGGCCAGGTGGTGAGTCTACAGGACTTGAACCTAAGGAGAAGGTTGCTGAAGTAAGGGGGAAGGTGACAAGGTCATCTGAAAGAAAGAGGAAGGAGCTGCAAGCCTTCAATGATTTCCCAACCAGCCTGACTTTGCCTTCAAAATTTCAGTCTGATGAATCTACTCCAGCAAGGCAATCAAAGAGATTAAAGAAAGCAGCCACGCTGCCTGCAATTGAAGAAGAAGAAGTTGAAGAAGAAGTCCAGGACAAAATGCCTGAAGTTGGTGTGCCCAAACTTGCTGATGATCCCTCTAAATTATTTGAAGAAGGTTTTGGAAAAGATCCTAAAACCCAAGAGAAGCTAGCTCTTCAGAGAGCTAAAGAGAGGATGGAGCAATTGGTTGAGGCCAACAAGGCAAGGGATGAAAGAAGGGCAAATTTCAGAGCCCCAAGAAGGAGAGCTTCATACAGAAGACTCAAACCTCAAATGCTGCAAAGATGGGACACTCAGTACCCTCACCATGATAAGTGGGTTCCAATCTCACTGAATGATGCATGGGAGGAGGCCAAGAGAGGTTTTGTATATGACTTCTATGTCATTGGGAAGTGGCTTGGAGAGAGTGTAGATGAAGTCTTTGTTCAATTCATGTTTGAGAACCACAGGGACCTTTACCAAAAGCTGTTTGCAGCAGCTGATATGGCAAGAGTTGAATTCAAGGCCCCTGGTCCAATTCTGTACATGCCTCCTAAGTTCAATGGGAACTTGATTGATGAGGGAAAGATTCTGGAGGAGTTCATCAACATCATGAAGATGGAGAAGATGAAGATAGGCCCTAGAGGCTCCAACAAGGATGTTTGGAAGCTGAAGAAAAGGGTCTGGGCTCAATATGGCATTGCTCCCCAAGATGATGGAACTCTCTGATGGATAAGTTTATCTCTTCCCTATCCTTGTTTTTTTTTTATTTTAATTGTTGTTATTCTGTTTACTTGTATCAGTTTAGTGTGTCCTTTTGAATTTTTCTGATCTGTAATGCTCAATGATATATAAAAGGACCACTGATTTTCTATCAAGAGATAACAACTCATTATCTCAACTAACTTGATATTACACATACTTGATTTATTGTGCTAACAGTTTCTTTCAGGAGAGTTGACCAGTTCATTCATCCTGAAGGTAAAGTATAGTATATGTCAAGGTCCCTTTGTAATAGGTTTTGGCATCATCAAAAAGGGGGAAATTGTTGGGAATAAAATGATTTTGATCTAGATACCAAAACCCCTGAATGATGATGTACAAATTAGTTGAGATATGCTCAAGTTATTGTTCAGGCAAGTTGTCCCAGAACACTTGAGTATGTAGAATGCTTAAGTTAAAAATCTCAGAAATGTTGTGAGATTTTAGAGTTCAGGATAGTTGTCCAAAGCTACATGTTAGAAAGATTGATAGGTATTAAGTCTTGAGGCCAAAGTTGCTGAAGCATCAGGACAACTGAACAAGTGGACAATCAGGCTGAGGAGATCAAGAACACTGAAGCTGTGCTCTTAAATGCAAAAGATCAAGACAGTTGAAGTGCAAATGATCAAGAGAATTAAATGTCAAAAGCTTACAGAAGACACATTCAATGAAGCATTTATTGCCAATCATGCCTGAACCAAGCATTGAAGACTTAGAGCATTAAAGAGTGAAGCATTGAATGAATGTTGGAACATTCTAAAACTGCAGCAAGAATGTTCAGGGAGCTTGTCCCATCTGACCGTTGGTTGAGTGTAGATTCTGCCACAAATCAACCTTGGAAAGTGTGCTTATTTGGAAACTGTCACAAGTCATCTCAGCCGCATTTTTCAGAAATCAACACATTCATTCAAGCAACCATTGAAGAGCCCTTTTACACAGTGGATAAAAGAAAGTCAAGCTTCTTAGCCGTTTCAATGGTGCTGCAAATAGACATGTTTGAAATGCTATCTCTCCAACGGATAGTTGTTCAAATATGCCTATATAAACAGAAGTGATCAAAGGGATTCTGCATCCAACTAGAAGCTATAAAACTTACATTAAGCTATCAAAGGAAACCAAGCTATTCTCAAGTATTCCAAGTTTCCTGAATCACTTCAAGTCAGCTAAGCCAATCTTTGTAAACATCCTAGCTTAGCATTGAGATATCCTAAGCCTTTACATCTGTTCTCATTGTAAAGGATATCTCTATTAGTTGGAACCAAACCTCAAACCCTATCTCATTTAGTGAAGAGAGTGTTTGTTGTAGAAGTGAGGAGTTAAGGACTGTTAGAGTGAAACACAGTCTTAACTCAGAGAGATTGAGCACTAGGACTCAGATTATCCTAGGGATCAAAACACTAAGAGAGTGTTGTTGATCAGTGCACCTTGGCACTATAAAACAAGCTAATTCCATTGTGAAGGAATTATCATGTTCAATCAGGGAAAGTGGATGTAGGAGCTTGAGTCTCTGAACCACTATAAACTTGTGTGTCTTTTACTTACTGCACTCTTTATTGCATTTATATTCAATCATATTTCAAAGAGTAAAACTTGTAAGTTTAAGGAAAACTGTTTTGGACAAAGTCCCTGATAACTGTATCTTTTCAGAAATTAACTTGGAGTATTGCTTTAAGTCAAAGGCCAACCATATTCCGCACTTAGCAACTCTTTTAGATATTTAGCCAACTGATTACTCTATAATAATCAGTAGGACAAGTATCTATCAAAGTTCACACTCAGGCTAGTTGTGAGACAACCTGCCTGATAAGACTGTTTTGTCAAAAAGAAAAGAATTTGCATACACAAGTGCATTCCCCCCCCCCCCATACACTTGTGTTATACTTCACCAAGGACCAACATGTTAGTCATTATCTTTGAATATATTCTCAAAGATATGGTTTATATTTATTTCCTTCTTTATCTCACTTGTAATTCCCTATATATAGTAGACCACTCTTATCATTTCATTAACGGTGATTGAATATAATTCTCACAATTACAAATACCTATCAAAATTAATTATAAAAAAAAAAAAAAATCTATATAACTATATTACATTCGATATATGATAATAACATACTATAACATTGGAGTAACATATAATCATTCACGGTCATAAAAAGTGTTCAATTGTGGAATTTAGTAAAGGTGCATACTCTTGACTATAATTGATTTAAGCAAGTTGAATGAAATGAGAATATACTAATGCAAATCCAAGAGAATATTTTAGCAAAAAAATTCAATGTATTCTTACATAAAAGAGTGATTATGATGATGCACATACTAGAGAGAAATAGTAGAATCTCAAGGAATAACAAAGAGGATAAATTGAATCCTAAAAACATTATTGAGTGTTACAGCTTCCAAGAAAATCCCCTTTTGTGCAATGCTATCTTTCAACCATGAACCATTTCAAACTTTTAACAAATAGGGGAGGTGAATCATGTATCTACAAACAAATGATCTTAGAACACAAGAAAACTGGATGTAACATTTGGAACCCTGTAAAAAAAAAAAGCAAAGAAAACTAAAAAAGAAAAGAAAACCACTACAATCTTTACTGAAACAAAATCATTTGTCTACAAAATCATTTGTCATTAATATTTATATATTCAATCATCCTAACATTAAGGGAAAAAAAAAAAAAAACTACAAACTAATTACATGAGAATTTATAATAGCTAGTCTCCCTACTCATCCTTGTTTTCATCCGCAATGTCTTCTTTTTCTTATTCGTCTTCCTCTTTATCATCATCATCGTTATCTAGAGATGTCTATAGGGCCGGTCCTACAGGACCACAGGTTAAATGGGCTAGGGCCTTATCCGGTTCATACTTAACGCTCCTACAATTGTTGGGACCTAACCGTAACTCTAGCGAGCCATGGGCTAAACGGGCCACTAACGGGCTACGACAATTTTTTTAATTTTTTTCTTTTAAAATTAGAGGTCACAATTGACACGTCCAATAAGCAAATAAAATAGAAAAATAAATAATTAGTTAATGATCCGTAAATAAGAAAACAAAAGTACGATTTAAACACAATTCTAGAACTCATTGGTCCTTGATATGGCCAAATAAAGCTAAACAAATATCATAATCTAATAAAAAAAAATCACTTCTTGAGTCTCAACATCATTCGATCCTTCTTTGGACAAAGACGAAGCATCATCTTCAAGCACATCATCGTCATCTAAAAAAAAGTAAAATTAGTTATTTATTAAAGTTTATATAATTATAATAAACAAATTATATATGAAATAATTATAATATTACCAACAACATAGCCTTGTAGCCAACTGCGAGTGCATATAAGAGCTTCCACATGACGCCCAAGAAGTCGACTCCTATATTTGTTGAGAACACGAGCCCCAATGCTGAAAGCAGATTCGGAAGCGACTGTGGTGATTGTATTTTATTATTCACAAGCCATAATCGATAATGTTGGACATCAAATTTTATTATTTTTTCAAAACTCCAACACATTCAAGTTTGGATTGTATTTAAATTCAAGAGGTGGATCATCCAAATACTGCTCCAATTCAAACTTTTCAGTTTGAATATCACTTGATTTACTCTGCCAATCTTCCAAAACCTATATAAAATAAGATGAATTACATCAAAATAAATAATAAAAATTTAAAGCAAAAAATAAATTAAAACATAATGACTTACATCAAACCTGGATTCTTCTTTTTCTTTTCCCTTTCCACTAAGTGTTGATGTAATACGTGATGATAAATTTGAAGATATTTGATGAGAACTTCGACTTGGTTCATTCAAGGATGTCAATCTCACATAGTCACTAAAAAGTGCTTGCAATTTACGTCTTACATGATCAACCTTCGCTTGAGCTGAATTAGGATCAAGTTGGGAGTAATAATACTTGATCATTCCTAATTTTCCTCAAGGGTCAAGCACAGCCCCAAATGCAAGCACAATACTATAATCACTCCAATACTTGTCAAATTTTACTTGCATTTTCATAGCCATACTCCTAATGACTTCATCTTCACTCACCACATTTGATTTTAAGAAACACTTTATCTTCCATACTTGCATAAAATACAAATTGAATGTGGGATAAGATGAACCAGAAATTCTATTTGTGATCACGAAAAATGGACCCAAGAACTCACACATATCTAATTAGAAAATGTAATTAGAAACACTCTATCATTTTTAGAGCAAACGTAAACCCTTGATCATTCAACTGAAGCAAACTAAAAGCACGTTTGTATCTAATTACACTTTCAAGTATAGTGTAAGTAGAATTCCAGCTAGTGCATACATCCTAGCTCAGACCAATTTTAGTATCAATGCTACCAACTTGAGTCACACATTCAAGAAAACTTTTCATCCTCCTGTCTGAATCCTTGACATATTTGATACTTTGTCTAATCTTTTTAAAAGCTTCATTAGTCGCTTTCAAACCCTCTTGAACTATGAGATTTAAAATATGAGTGCAACATCTCACATTAAAAAACTCACCATTGCATAAAAGACTATTTTGTAAAGAAAAGAAAGTATTTTTTTGAAGTTATCTTGCATATTATCATTGGCAGAAGCATTATCCAATTAAAGTAAGAGAGAACACCTTTTTTTCAATTCCCCAATTTTTTAAGAAACCAAACACTTTTATTTGCCAATTCAAACCCAATATGTGGAAGATCCATTTTACAAAAAATGATTATTTTGCTATTCAACTTCCAATCACAATCAACAAAGTGTGCTGTCAAACTAATGTAACCTTTTCCAGTACAAGCAGTCCAACCATCAGAAGTTAAACAAATTCTACAACGACAATCAATCATCTTACGCCTCAATTTAACCTTCTCAATATCATACAACTTCAAGACATCAACAGTAGTTGTTAATCTACCAAAACTTTTGACATCAGGATTCAAATATGTGTGCAACTCTCTAACCTATATATGTGTGCAACTCTCTAACTCATTTGTGTTGGTCCTAAAAGGAGTATGACACAAGTGTATTGGGGGGGGGGGGGGAATGCACTTGTGTATGCAAATCTTTTTAATTTAAACAAATCAAGCTATCAGCAGAGTTGTCCTGGACAACTTTTCTGAGTATGATAACTTTTGTTCAGATAATCAATCTACTAAGTACTATGAAGCACTTAGTTGAATAACTATCTAATTAAGTTATATGTGCGGAATTATGGTTGGTCCTATATATTTAAACTCCTTTTTAATTCTGAAACTCTTTCTTAATAGTTTTCAGGGGACTTGTCCCAAAACAGTTTTGCACAACTTGTGATGTATAACTTTTGAAGATCAGTTTATGTGCAGTGTATGGATGTGTTACTTGTATGAAATGACTTGAAAGTAAATAACACAAGAAGTTTATAGTGGTTCAGAGACTCAAGCTCCTACATCCACTTTCCCTCATTTAACAGGATAATTCCTTCACTTGGAATTAACTTGTTTTATAGTGTCAAGGTGCACTGATCAACCACACTACTCCTTAGTGCCTTGATCCCTAGGAATTCAGAGTCCTAGTAGTACTCTCTCAACTCTTTAACTAAAATGTTCTACACTTGACAGTTCTAGTTCACACTTCTACAACAACTCTTCTAACTTTTCTTGAAAGGTTTAAGGGTTGAGGTTGGTTCCAACTAGGGTGAGATATCCTTTACAATTAAGCTATGTGTAAGGATAGGATATCTCTCTAAGCTTTGTATGATTTACAATAAGTTCAGCTTAGTTGGTAACTAGAAGTGTATGGAAACTCTTAGAATGAAATATTCTTTGAGAGTGCTTAAGACTTGTAAGGCTTGAATGCTTGTAGTTTCCACCCTTGAATGGTCTCCATACTCCAGTATTTATAGAGCAATATGAGGTTATGTCCGTTGGAGAGACAGCCTCAAAATGTCTATATTTGTCTTCTTTGAACTCTGCAACTTGAAGACAGATTCTTAAAAATGACATGTCCTTAATTTGGGAAGTAAACGGCTGGAAGTTTCTTGTCTTGACTTGAAGATTCAGTTGGTCAAACATGGACATTGCTTCTGATCATTGGTTCCTTGATAAAGGTCAACTTTCCTTATCATCAGGACTGATCTGCTTATCATTTTCAGCTGATTTATCCTATCAGCAGTGTTGGCTAGCTTATTCAGTTGAGTTGGCTCTTTAACTTCACTGATCATTGTTTGATAGCTTCTAAGCATCCATGCTTCTATATCAGTGGACTTGACCCCATCAGCACAGTTGTCTTTTGCCTTAAACTGAATTTGTAACACTTTAGGTTTAGTGTGCTTAGTCAATTCTACTTGACCTCTCCTCTGAACTTGATTGCATGTACATCATCAAACTTGGTCTACTTGATGAGTTCTTTTGAATTGATCATCAGGGAGATTGTTTCTTTACTGAGCTGAACTGTTTATCAGCATAGTTGGTCATTTAACATTTCAGCAGTGTAGGGATCAACTTGATTCTGAGCCTTGAGGAACTTGATTCTTGTAATCTTCTTAGCTTGTGTTTCCCTCCGATCTCAACTTATGCTTCTAAAACATCTATAAGCTGTCTAACATGTCAGCTTCTCAACTAACCTGATTTATATGTTCCAACTTTCCTGAAACATATTCATTCAACTTGACTTATCTTACTTGGCATGTCTTAAGGGGTTTTGGTATCTTAATCAAAATCTCATTTTATTCCCAACAATTTGTATTCAACGTAGTTAAGTGGTAGATCATGTGAAATAATTATTATACTAATCAAATGACGCGCAATATTTGGATCAATTTTCCTAGACCTTAATTTTCCTTCACCATCTAACATTAAACTATCTTTAAATTTCGGATTATTCTTCCAGACCTTTAGATGACGACTAAGTGTTGAAGTCCTATAATTAGAACTATTCCAAACGTATTGTTTCTCACATTGTTTAGATATTACCTTCCCATTCATAGGTTTAGAAAAAATGTTCCATACTTCAGAGTTAATTCCTCTATTTCTTTTGTTACCTTTCTCAGAATCAACATTTTCAGATCCATCACCATCTATATTTTCACTTAGAGGTACATCACTAGATCCTAAAATTTCCAAATCATCCAAATCCATGTTGTAATCTGGGGAAGAGTTACGAAAAAACAAAAAAATAAAGGAATCTTAAAAATTAAAATAATTACTGCAAACACGCATTACGAATACTAACCGAACATATCAAATTATCAATATCGCATACATATTTCAAAAACATAGGAAAACATGCATATTAAAATAATTACAGTCGACATACATGAAGGTCGCAAAGTCACCGCTACTTTACTGCTTATTAAATTATTGCAGCTAGCAATTGTATTTCTTCTTCATATTATATTAACTAGTTTTTTACCCGTGCGATGCACGGACTTGTTGTAAATTTTTTTGTTTGTTGTCTGTAAATTATTGTCAATTATCTTTTTTGTTTAATAAATATTTTCGTTGCTTTGTAAAATTTGAATGTTGCTTTTAAATGAATAAACCAAATTTTTCTTTAAAACTAATCAACAAAAATACATTAAATTTGAATGACACAATTTGTACAATTCATGTGATTAGTTTTACTTGTTTTCCTTCTAATTAAAATAACAATTAAATTATTTAAAAAAAAAACACTTTGCCCTTGTGTTCTTAATCTTTTGTTCAAATCAATAATATGTGCATGAATTCTATTTCTATAAATAAATATTCGTTTCATCAAAGTATTACACATTTAAACGGATCAATTATATACTTCACTCGCTCCATTATTATTTAAACATTTGTTCAAAATCATTGTTCAATTATTTTTTAAACATTTGTCATCCACTCCCATCCACTCCTTACTCTTTTAAAATTCTCCCTTAAATATCTACCGTGTCACTACTTTTTACTCATAAATAAAATATTTTCTCTTCAATAAAGTTGAAATACTCATAATATCTCTCATAAAAGTTTATTTTATCATCTTTAATATTAATAAACAATTCTACATTAAAACTCGTGCAAACAGTAAATGTTCAATTACTAATAAGACGGAGGGAGTACAATTTAAAGTATAATGACATCATATAAGTATATAACTATGAAATCATGTTTAGAATGTACTTCCTCCGTCTCATAATTGTTTATACATTTTCCTTATTCGTTCGTTCCACAATTATTTGAACAACTAAAAAAAAAAAAACTTTTTTCATAAATCATACACTCACAATATTCACATATTTACACAAAATGTTATTACTCTTACACTCAATCCAATTATTATACTTTATTTATAAAAGTTTACAAAATTATCTCACACTACTCTAATTGTACTTTTTTTTTCCAGATAGAGTGTCCACTTTTTATTGTAAATATTTTTGGAACGGAGGGAGAGAGTACATAACTAAAAAATTAAAGTATACAAAACTATTACTCCGTAATATAATTTCCAAAATATGATATTGAGTTCCATTTTATAATTGTGTTGTGTGACTTGAAAAACCTGGAAAGAAATGTACGTTTAGTTATCACATTTATTATTATATCTTATGGTTTAAATATTTATTGGAAAGTTATCTAAGTTGAGTGTGTCTCTTTGTATGCTTCTAAATCAATTCCCTTTGTTAGAAGAGATTAAACGGATAGCTGGTCATCAATGGAAAATTGGTTTAAGGAGCCAATTTACCTCTTAAGTTACCTTTTGGTATCTGAGTTGTTTAAATTTCAGCTTTCTGGTTTTTCATTTTGGAAGTGGCTTTGTCTAATTGAGCTTATACTTGATATTTCTGAGTTACATTTATTAATAAGCCTTAGTATGATTTAAATACTTAGTTAAAAATTAGTTTGTCCACTGTGTCTCTTTGTATGCTACTATTGTAATCTTTTTTGTTAATCATCCCACGACAAATATTAATTGAGAACCATCCCAAATAAAAAAAATCAAATAAAAATTCTCAAACATTAACATCAAGCACAAAGGACAGCTGCTGAATATAAGTCAGTTGAGAATGACCTACATTTAATGGGAAACAATATTAAAAATACACAAAAAAATCTTTTTATAGAATAATTTCAAATAATCATAACAAAAGCAAGTAAAATCAATAAATCATCAATAATTTAATTTTTGGGATAGAATCTGTAGGATAGTCAATAACAGTTTCACATGAGCTTTTTCAATCATGATTCCCTAATTGAATCAATTTCATACCGGTTTCAAATTAGAGGAATGTTATTGTACGACAAATTATGTCTTACTATTGTATAGACACGACTAAACGTACAATGATTCTTGTGCTAACCAAGAGGTTGATAGTTATACTAAATTAATCATGAACAATAATCACTTCAATAGATAAATCAATTTGTCTATTTTATTAAGTAGTTAAGCTTGAACCATCCCATATGTACTAAAATTGAGAACACTCCACATATGCATTAACCAAGGTAGCTTGATGGAGTAGTATTTAAAAGAACCTGATCAATTTTCAAGGGCTCTCCTTGCATCAATCTTGCATCAGCAGGAATTATGTCTCCAAGTTTTATGCTAAAAATATCTCTCAGAATCAAAACCGCTGCATCTTACTCATTCCATTTCTCATACATCACACCTGATCATACGGATATATATTATAAAAGCTGAAGTTGAGCAAAGTAAGTCTTAAAAAATTGGAAAATATTGCAATTTTTGGTTCGACAGCCTTAGATTTCAGAGCCATGAGACCCACAACTGCATTTTCAGCATTGTTTTCCTCAAGAAAACTAATAGTTGAATTCACAATAAGAAGAGATATAAGTCATTGTAATCGACACTATGTTTCTGCAAATAAAACGGAGAAAAAGAGTAAAATATCTACTCATTAATTGGCACATATATGTTTCTACCAAAAAAAAAATTAAAATCAATCTACCTTTCCATGTTGTGTATCTATATCTATGATAGATGCTGCTTCCATCACCCATGAGAGAGGATTCCACATGAATCCAAGAAACTTGAGTATTTTGCTATCCTACAAAATAGTAGGAGAATCAAACATATTAGAGAGGGCAGTGATCATTCATAACTTCTCTTGTTCAAATGACGGACGCGTAAATTGCAAAATTGGTCTCATATCAAGGAATCAATTTTCTCAATTAAGTCCTATGTGGATTTTTTTTTTTTTAAATTTAGAATGTTGGAGTAATTAGCTTTTCTCATTATGTCACGAAAGCGACGTTAGGTGATTAGTTTGATTGCTACATGAAACTCAGGTATTTCACATGAGTGGCACTTCTGCAATGTTGTCAGTATAGAATTAAAAATTAATTCACATAGACTAAAATAGTTGACAACAAATAAATATTGGATCAATTTTACACTTCACCTTGAGACGGAATGTACTCTTAGAGTTCAAGCTGCAGGTGGGGAAATTAAGGCCTTGCCAAGAGCAAGAATTGTAACTTTATCACTCTTCAAGAATTTCTCACTTCTCATTGATTTATTCCTGCAGATCACATCTACCAACATGATCTATATATACTAACCCCCATCTAACAACATTATTTCCACAACACTTTAATTTCATCACTTTTAAATTGCAACATTCAAATTCTGAAGCTCATCCAATATATACAAAATTATCCATTATGTTCCTCTTGCTTTTATTTTTATTTTTATTTTCTCCTCATTGCCAAAGTATACATTTGGTGAAAGATCACATGTACATACGTACATGACTCAAATGAAATAAAAAAACAAAGAAACTATCCATAAGACTTAAATGGATATCAATGTTCAATCTTTTTAAACACATTCAAATTAAAATTTAGAGACGTCGTTTAGTTAAATACCTCGTAATAGGTTGAGAAGCCTAAGGTAGGGGGTTTTCCGTCGATTGACACTGAGACTTGCGACCATATTCCCTATGTCACTGATCAAGTGCATGACAAGTCTTTCTTTTTGCTCCCAAGTTCTTCTGCATGTTAGCTGCTTCACTCTTCTAAAATCAAATCAAATTGAACAGGAATTTTAACATAGTCGACAATCAAATTCACGAAATTCGTAACCTTCCCTTGGTGTAGGACAAAAAATTGATAGAAACGAAAAAGTCGTATATATGAAGCATAGAAAGTGTGTGCATTAATCTGAAGTAACTATACATCAAGTGTCAATATATATATATACATATCAACTAATTAAGCCCAAACTTGTAAGAAAATCTTGGACTAAAATATATATGCACGGCGATTTTCTTGCATGAATATTCATGGCAGCAAGCCGTCAGCGTTGATGCCGGACTCATTAAAGAACTCAAGGGCAGCAGTTACAGGCCCCAAAATATGAGCGACGTAGGTGACGGCCGAAGCGAAAATGCTGATTTAGTAGGAGAAACTTGAGAGGCACGACGAACAAAACGGTGAAATAAACACAGAATAAAAACAGCAAGTGATTGAAGAGTCGTAGGAAAACCAACTTAATTTTCTTGGCTCTTAATATTCTGCATTCATTTGTGGTTTAATGTACTCTTAATCCACTAAGATTAGGTGGCAAAAGATGGCAACGTGGCAACAACATGGAATCCACATGTCAAGAGCTGGAGAGCCACATGTCAAGCTATGGAGAGAACTTTCCTCCTTTTATATATATAGATTAGCCTAATTGAGTAATTGGGTAGTATTATATACTATACTCATATTCATATATGGTAAAGTCGTAAAGGGTTGCACTGCTTAATGGCATACATAGTGCATAATCATGATTATGGGCCAATGGCCCAAAGCCTTAAAATTGTTCGCAAGTAAAAAAAAGAAGGAAATAACAGCCCGTGCTAGCGGGTTGGCCCGGTTTAGCCCGCGGG
The DNA here is from genome assembly GCA_963675135.1 of Galeopsis tetrahit. Lineage (NCBI taxonomy): Eukaryota > Viridiplantae > Streptophyta > Magnoliopsida > Lamiales > Lamiaceae > Galeopsis > Galeopsis tetrahit. The sequence goes on along the minus strand of OY776133.1, from coordinate 35,785,984 downwards.
CTAACCAGTCTGGGTAAAAAAAGCCCGGATTTTAACGGGCCTACGATTCATGAACTCTAACCCTGTATTTTTTAGGGTTAAACGGGCCGACCCAGTTAGCCCGATCCGGATAAACATCTCTATCATCATCATCAACATCACCATCATTATCTTCTTCTTCTTTTTTTCTTCATTATTTTGACGCTCCACATGTGTCACTTCATTTGCATCAAATACAATTGATGGTATGTCATTCTTATACAACTCGTCTATGATATCACTTGAACATTCAGTCATGTTAAATGTATTGCATGATTGATCTTCTTGATATGGTGCATCAATTCATATGTCTTCGATGTCTTTGTTCTCAAGAACATTCCACAAACTTCGAGTTTGAACCTCAATCACAATTTTTCAATCATTATCTAGTTTCATATCATTTACATAAAAGACTTGTTGGGCTTGAGATGATAATACATATGGTTCATTCGTCTTCCATGATCGTGCCACATTAATACTTGTGAAGTTGTGTTTACCAGTTTGAATTGACCTACCTTCATACCAATCACACTTAAACAACACAACTTCATGACTTCCCAAATAATCCAACTTAAAAATATACCATAATTATTTTGAAAGCCCAACGAATCATCAACCTTTACAACTACGCCAGGATTTTGATTTCTTTTATGTATCTCACGTTGTTTAGTATGGAAACGAAACTCATTCACAATACAAACCTCATAATGAGTCACCCGTTTATCATGAGCACATGACAAATGCAAAAGATCTTCACTAGCAGGACGATTTTCTCTTATATCCAATTTTACCGGTTAATAGTTTTTAATTTAAGAAATATTGTATGTCAATATATAAACATTACTAACTAATTAATTACTCATAGGTTTAAGTAATTACTCGCTCTTCAAACCAATTTGCAAAAGACTCCTTATGCTTCTTTTCCACGTCCACAGTAAGTTCTTCTTTGTGTTCAGTGAATATCAAAACAATAACTTATCTTAAAATTTAAACCACGTGAATTTAAGAAAAAAAAATAACAAAAGATATATAATTATTGAAATACCTTATGAATGACACCACTTCATCACAATTGTTCAAAACATATGCATGGACCTGTTTAAATGATTTCTCATCTAGGAAACTATATGTACCTTTTTCTGAAACGCGTGAGGTTCCAGAAAACACTGACAAATTATTTTCTGAAATTTCTTGGCATACTTCAAATTTTCGTTTTATTTTGTCGAATTGTGTCTCGATATCATTCATGTACATTGAACAAAAAGTTAAGCATTCTTCAACAAGATAGCCCTCCACTATTGATCCTTCTAGAGAAGCTCTATTTTTTACATATTGCTTTAATTTGTACAAGTATCTAGAATAAACACTTAACTGATTAGAAAAATAATTAACAATTTAAATTAGATGTTGTAAAAAAAATACATTGTAATGTAAAATAAATATTACCTTTCAATGAGATACATCCATCTATATTGTACTGGTCCACCTAAAATCGCCTCTCATGCAAGATGAATAGGCAAGTGTACCATTATGTCGAAAAATGTTGGAGGGGAGATTATTTCCAATTTGCACAAGGTTAAAGCAATTTGACATTCAAAATATTCCAAATTCGCCTTTTATATTCCAAATCCGCTCTTTTCAAAGATTTTTAGCATAATTGTTTGAAGAAATGGTTGAATTCATGTAATGCTTCATTCACATTATTATTCAAAATGTCGCGCACTAAAAGTGACAACAAATGTTGCAAGATAATGTGACAATTGTGAGTCTTTAGACCTGTAATTCGACAATCATTAATGTTACACGTTTAGGCAAACTTGCAGCAAAAGCATTTGGATACTTCACTGAGGCCAAGAATGCACACAACTTTCTCTTAGACAAAGTATAACACGCTGGAGGAACCAAATAAGTATTCCCTACTTTATTTGGATGTAATTGATGTCTTATTTGTAAATGTTACAAATCCAATCTAGCCTTAATGTTATCCTTACTTTTATCGTCAATATCTAATAACGTCCCCAAGATATTATCACAAACATTCTTCTCTATATGCATAACATATAAGTTATGTCTCAATTTTAGAGTCCTCCAATACGACGAACGAAAGAAAATGTTGATTTTGTTCCATGTCAATTCTTCATCACGTTTTTATTTTTGCTTCTTTGGTTGGGACTTTCCAAATATTACAGGACGCAAAGAGCTTAATTGTTCAACCACGTCATCCACTGTTATAAGAATTGGTTTATCTCGATTTTTTTTTTTTTTTTTGCCGTCAAAGCACTTCTTATATCACGACATTTATGATCACATGGTAAGAAACGACGATGATTCATATAACATATTTTTTATCCATTTGGTAACCAAAGGCTAGTTGTTTCTTTATTGCATAAAAGACGAGCAAAATATCATTTTGTGCTCCAACCTGATACTAATCCATAAGCTGGGAAGTCATTTATCGTCCACAATATTGTTGCACATAAGTTAAAACTAGTACTGGTTGAAGTTAAAATAGTACTAGTTGAGGCATCATAAGTTTTTATTCAATTATCTCATAACTCCTTCATTTCATCAACTAATGGTTCAAGGAAGACATCTATGTCATTTCCAGGAGATTTTGGACATGGAATAAGCATTGATAAAATGGAAAAAGAAGCTTTCAAGCATTTTCATGGTGGTAGGTTATACGGTAAATGATTGGGTGTGAGATTGCTCGTATTTGTGCTCATTATTGCTATATTATCGTAACATTTTGATGTGATTTTGGTCGTAATTGATAGAAATTGTGCTACTAACCTTGTTGTCAAGAAATGTGTTCAAAGTATAGGAAACAAGGTGAAATAGTCCATTTTAGAGGAAAATCGAGCATTGGCGCATAGGAAGTGAAGTTCGGTTGAAGGACGAGCAAGGAAAGCAAAGAAAAATAGAAGAAAAAGTTCAAGGAGCAGAAACCACACTGGCGGCCGAGTGAGCCCACACTGGCGGTCGAGTGAATTGATTTCACACTAGCGGTCGAGTGAGCCCACACTGGCGGTCGAGTGAATTGATTTCACACTGGCGGTCGAGTGAGCCCACACTGGCACCCGTTTGGAATCTGGAACCCAGTTTGGTTCTAATTTTCAAATTCACTCGACCGGCCGTTTGGAGTCACTCGGTTGACCCTTTGAACTTACGATTTGTGGGGAATTTCGCGAATTTTGAAGAACTTCAAGGACCCAATTGTTAATTTCGTCTCACACACTCTTTCAAGCTATAAATAGCTCCCCAATCAGATTGTTGAGGAGGTTTTGCCTCATTTTCTACACACTCAAACCCTAGGTCATTTTCCTACAACATGTGATAAATAGAGGAACAATTAGCATAGGTTTGAGGAGCTTATATCCTCAAAGACACTCTTCATTTTTATGCTTTCTTAGTTTAGAATCATTTGAGTAGTTTATTTTCATGTAAGAATGGAGGAATTTCAAGACTCTTAAGGTGCTATTTTTCTTTTATTTAAGCTTTGTTTGGTAAATTTCATTTTCATGTTTTATTTTGTTGTTTTAGCGATGGGTGTTTTCTCAAACACCATGGGCTAAGCTTTTTATGCTTTGGGTGTTTGAAACCATGTGAATACTGAATGTGTGAATTGTTTAAGCTTTGATTATTGTTGATATTTGGATTATTGCTTCTCTTATTGGGTTTTATTGGTGCTTTGTGTATTAGCTTCTATTAATCCGTATTTTGAGGCATGTTTAGCGTAGACGAGAGTTACATGAACATGTTTAAATTTATGGTGTGAGTTGTTGATATACAAATGCGTTTATTATACTTTTAATTCGTCGAGAGAGAGTTAATTGTATTAGAACCCCATTAGGAGACATTAATTACTTGAATGGTTATTTGGGTAGTTGGTGAGGATTGGGAAGAGGTCTTATTACCGGGTTTGGGAACACCTTAGACGTAAGGCTATAGTACCCGAAGGGAAACGATTTTCATCCTAGCATCTTGATGCTCTTAGCAAATATTGATTGAAGCATTAACAAAGTAAAAACAATTCCTCTCTATTTCACTAGGTGGAGAACACCCGAAGCATTCTATCACCCTTGCACTTCTTCGAATCATATTCGTAGTTGTTCTTTGTTTTAATTGTTAAATTCTTGCTTAGTAGTAATTTTCTTTGTTAAGTTGTGGTAATTGTTCTTATTGATTATTTGCTTATTTTTAGTAGTTCAATTTACTTGTTAGTTTCTAGGTTGGTGTTTCATTTAATTTCTTGAAATTTAGTAGTAACTTAGCTTTATTTTAGAAATCCAAAAATCGAGCCCGTAGCTACATTAGTTATGATGACACAAAACTCTAGGGATCCATTGCACTAGCCCACCTCCCGTGGTTCGATACTACTTGGTCGAAATACTTACGTGCATACTACTACGATCCCTTATGCTTGAGGGGAAGTAGTTAGTCAAGACATATAGACTAAAATTCGTTCAAGTCAGTAAAATAATTACTGGCCATGTACTATGAGACAAACTCATATTTGAGAATGAGTTAATTCAATTCACTAGTTGCTAATCCAAGCCTAATATTGCGAGGATCTTGAGCAAATGATTCATGTAACTTGTCGAATATTTTCCACTCTTGAGCATCTGCATGATGTATTAATATCCCATCATTTGTGCGTTTTTCTTTGTGCCATCTCATTTCTTAGATATAAATAACCTTTGTAATCTTAGCTTTAATGGAAAATAGCGTATATTTTTTTTGTAGAATCTTCTTTTTCTTTTTTTCACCATTTCCATCATTACCAATCTCCTTGAATTTATATCGAGGGGTTGAACATTTTGGACACTCTTCGTCTCTTGCATACTCCTTTCTATATAACACACAATCATTTACACGAGCATCAATCTTCTCATAATCTAAATCAAGGTCTTGAATCATTTTGTTTGCCTCATAAAATGAGTCAGGGATGATTGTGCCGTCCAGAAATGCCTTTTGCAACACCTTAAACATCATTGAAAAAGATGTATTGCTCCATTTGTTGACAACTTTTACATGCATTAGGTGTAACAACAAATGATTGTTTGCTAAAAATTTTACAACCTGGATATAATTCTTTGTCCACATCTTTCAATAGTCTCATAAATCAATTGGATTCCACTCAAGTACTTCATTATCATTTCTCTCGTTTCTCATAGAATCGACTTCTCCCCAAGCATTTATTTATGTTGCGGCAAAAGAATCTTCAAGCATGTTTTGCATGTTGACATAATCATTTTGGTTCCCATCAATATCACTTCCAGTAGATTCGTTTAAGTAAACATAATCACTTTTGTCTTGTTTATCTAAATTAGACTCTTCAATAATAGAGTCATCAAATTCCTCCCCATGAAATATTCAAGCAGTATAATTCTTAAGTATTTCATTCTCGTACAAATTACCTTCAACATCACCTCGAGTGTTAAAATAAACATTGTTGCATTTTCTACAAGGACATCTAATCTATTGGATGATTCAATTGATGAATATGCAAAATCTAAGAATTTATTAACTTCATTCTCATATTCAGGTAATCTTCTATCCTCAAGCAAAATCCAGCTTTTGTCCATTCTAAATCATACAAATTTGTGCTTAGATCGATCTTTTTTATACATTAATAAGCATTAAAAGAAGTATCTTGTTATCAATCCAAAATGGTAGGGAGTTGTATGTGGTTATACACCATGTGTAAATTTACATAGAAGTGATATACTCCGTATATATATATATATATATAAACAGAATGATTGGTTAAACTGAAATAATTTAAGAACACACTTAGACATGTCCCCCTATTTATTAATTTTGATTTTATATGAGTTTATGAATAATTTTTCATGTGATCTCATCTCAAATGTTATTTCATTATTGTCATAATTTCTATTTAGGTCTCATAAGAATTGTTTGCTAATTAATCCTAATTCAGCTCTATGTACTATCTAAATCAAAAGATGACATGTTCCCTACTTATTACTTTTGATTTTATACGAGTCTATGAATGATTTTTCATGTGATCTCACCTCAATTAATATTTCATTACTGTCATAGTGTCTATTTAGAATTGTTTTCTAATTAATCATATCTCAGCTCTCCATGCACTATATATATAAATAAAAGAAAACATAGTTACTGTAGTTTCTAGTTCTTTCATAATCCTCTCATATATACTGAATATTTAAGTCTTTATTAATCATATATCAATATTTGATTAGATATTTATTCTTATGTTTAGAAGATTTATTTTAATATTATTATATTTAGTATTTATATGTTTCTTATTCTTCAAGTATTTAATATTATAAATATATAAGTTTTAGATTGTTATAAATTATAATTAAGAGTTGAATTTATTAATAAAAATTGAGAGTTTATCTCTATCTGTAATACCATAATTTCAATCACCATAAGTTATTAAAAGTGTATAAGATATCATTTATTTATTTAAATAAATACATTATGATAAATATATGATTAGAAATTATTCAAGATAAATTATTCAAAATATATGATAAATATAAGATATATATATATTATTATGATACAACGTTTAATATCTATATATATCAGTATAATATATTATATTTATATATATATAATGTGTATATCTATCCTAGATAAATTATTAAAAGTATACATATTATATTTTAAGATTTTAATTATATAAGTATAAGTTTCACACGTTTAATTTCAGCAAACTCTTTTTCCCAAGTTTCAAATCTATGAGATAATTTTCACGTGGAATCAGATTTTCCCCATATTCTTTTAAAATAACTCTATCTTAATTCTCCTCTCCTCCCTACTTTACACTCGATAATTCATCAATCAACCACACAGAAATAAATTATATTCTCCGACATTTAAGGAGAGATGGAAAATATAATTTTCTTGATTACTCTACAAATGAATGTATAAGGGGTATTTATACAAGACATGATTTTGACCTAGTCTTAGTGGACTTATAGTTAAGGCTCATAAGTAACATGAGATGGGCCTATATATGAATATGTATACAATACTTTAAATATATATTCCTAATATGCCCCCTCAAGATGGAGTGCCATAGTATAATCCAATCTTGGACATAAGAAGTTGGAGGCGAGCACCCGAGAGGGGTTTGGTGAGTGCATCAGCAAGCTGGTCGACAGATAAGACATGTGAGACGCGAACTTGAGCAGTTTTGATGAGATCACGAACAAAGTGGAAGTCAATCGCGATGTGCTTCATACGTGAGTGAAACACTGGGTTGGAGCATAGGTAGGTGGCCCTGATGTTGTCACAGTAGATGGCGGACACTTGCGAAATGGGGAAGTGTAATTCTTTGAGTAGCGACTTCAACCATTGAACATCAGAGGTCGCTGAGGCAATTGCTCGATATTCGGCTTTAGTGGAAGAGCGAGCATCAGATTTCTGTTTCTTGGAGGCCCAAGAGATAGGATTCGCCCCTAGAAAGACGACATAGGCACTGGTGGAAGTGCGATCATCGCGGTCGCCTGCCCAGTCGGCATCAGTAAAACAGTGAAGCGAGGACGAGGTGGGAGTTAGGTTGATCCCGGCGTCTCTGGTGCCATTGAGATAGCGAAGAAGACGTTTAGCAGCATTCCAGTGAGTGACAATGGGGGCATGCATGAATTGAGATAGTTTGTGAACAGCAAAGGCAATGTCAGGCCGAGTAAGTTGAAAGTACTGTAGGCTGCCGAGCACTTGGCGATATTGGGTGGAATCTGTGGGAGATGTGCCATCTGAAAGGGATAGGCGAGCAGAGGCAGATAGCGGGGTCTGAACAAGTTTGGATGTGATCATGTTGTATCGTGTAAGTAGGTCGACAACATACTTTCGTTGTGAGAGAAAGCATGACTTCTTGGAGCGAAGGATTTTGTGCCGAGCTCGGCAGCCACGCGGGAAAGAGGGCCCAGGTCTTTCACAGAGAATTTTGTGCCGAGCTCGGCAGCCACGCGAGAAAGAAGGGACGAGCTGTTTCCTGTGAGGATAAGGTCATCAACATAGACGAGGAAATAGGCGAGCACACCGGATTTGTTGTAGACAAATAAGGATTCATCAGAGTGTGTTGGAGTGAATCCAATGTCTTTCAGGAATGTGCGAAGGGCATAGTACCAGGTGCGAGGAGCCTGTTTTAAGCCATATATGGATTTGCGTAATTTGCAGACATAAGTGGGAAATGTTTTATCTTTGAATCCCGGAGGTTGGGCCATGAAGAATGTGTTAGAGAGAGTGCCATGTAGGAAGGCATTGTTAACGTCAAACTGTTGAAGAGGCCAATTTTTGGTAACAGCAATACTAAGTACTCCTCGCACGGTGGCTGGCTTGACAACAGGACTGAAGGTTTCAGTGAAGTCCACACCCGGACGTTGGTGGAAGCCTTTGGCGACCAGGCGAGCTTTGTATTTATCCAAGGTGACATCCGACTTCCGCTTGATGCGAAACACCCATTTTGAGCCAACAATGTTTTGAGAGGTCGCAGGGGGAACTAAGTCCCATGTTCCATTACGGAGGAGGGCATCAAATTCTGCAGACATTGCATCTCGCCAATGCTTGTCTTTTAGAGCCTGAGAAACACAACTCGGTTCGATGTCAGAGGATAGGATGGATGTAAGACCATACCTTGGATTGGGTTTGAACACTTGATTCTGGGAGAGAGTAACCATGCGAGGTGCAGGAGGTCGCAGAGGAGCATTGGTCGGCACGAGGGCGTTGGTAGTGACCGCGGGTATAGGTGGTTGTGTGGTCGGCTGGGTGATAGGGGTTTGGTCAGTCAGAGGTTGGTCGGTTAGAGTAGTGATGGTCGGCATTGGGTTGGGAGCGAGGACTGGAGGGGTAGGATTAAGAGGTGCAGGGGTTACAGGGATGGTCGAGGTGTAGATATTGGAAGTAGGGAAGTTGTTGGTCACAGGATCAGGTGTTTGTGGGATAGGAGGATTGGTGGAGAGGGGAAAGGTGTGTTCGACGAAATGGACATGGCGCAAGCTGTAGACGCGGTTAGAGGAAGGGTCAAGGCAGAGATAGGCACTCTGAGTGAGGGAGTACCCGACGAACACACACGGTTTGGACCGAGGATCAAGTTTGTGAATGGTGTAAGGACGAAGCCAAGCGTAACAGAGACAACCAAATACACGGAGTTTGGATAGGTTAGGAGGACGACTAAGAAGTTTTTTGTAGGAGGATGTCATGTTTAGGTTGACTTTAGGAAGGCGATTTATGATGTAGGTGGCCGAGCAAATAGCATAGGGCCAATATGTGAGAGGCATGGAAGCATGATGGAGAAAAGCTAAGGCTGTGTCGATCACATGGCGATGGCGACGGCGACGTTCGGACATACCGTTGTGTTCTGGGGTGAGGAGAGGGGTGGTGAGATGAGAGATGCCATGGGTTTGGGGAAAGGAGCGAAGAGCAACAAATTCCCCACCATTGTCAGAGTAAAGGGTTTTGATTGTGTTTTGATGGTAGTTTTCAACGAGATTTTTGAATGTGATAAATGTTGTTAAGACATCTGATTTTCGTTTTAGAGGATAGACCCATATATATTTGCTAAAGCGATCAACAAATATGACATAGTATTTGAAGGATTCAGTAGAGGAGACAGGAGACGACCACACATCAGAGAAAATGACATCAAGAGGTTTAGTTGAAATAACGCTAGAATCATAAAAGGGAAGCTTGTAACTTTTGATACAAGAGCAAGAGTTACAATTGAAATGTTTGGAGGGTGCATTAGATAAACTAAACTTGGATAGAGTGTGTGAGAGGATCTTTGTTGATGGATGACCAAGGCGAGCATGCCAGGTGGCAGTGGTGAGATGTTGAGTGATAAGAGCTGTTGGGGAGTGTTTGGATATTTGTGTCGGCCATACGTATAAATTATTTATACGACTCCCGACGAGGAGAATGCTCCCCGAGTGACCATCCCGCACCTGAAAAGAAGATTGACCAAAAGTGATGTTAACATCATTATCACGACAAAGGCAAGCAACAGATAAAAGGTTTTTCGAGATGTTCGGGACGACCAAAACATTCGAAAAATGTAGAGAGTTAAGTTGATCGAAATGCATGGAGCCAGTGTGTGAGATATGTAATCCTTTACCGTCACCGATCTCCACAGTGTCAGATCCATCAAAGTGATTGGGAGTGAATCATATTTATGTTGTGTGATAATTACTTTAGATGGCTAGTATGTTTTGCCTTTTTACACATCCGATTGTACTTAAGTTTGTGATATTACTAAAACTCTTTAGAAACTAATTTTATAATATTACTAGAATTCTTTAGTAACTAATTTTGTACACCAAATCTGTGATATCAAGTACTTTCTCATCAAATATAAGAGTTCTCTTTTTTACTTTAAAAGAAAAGGACAAAAACTCATTCTTTTGTCATCAACAACTATGGGCACAAACTAATGCAATAATTCAACAATTAACCTATTCAAAAATTAGTAGAAAAAATAAAATTAATAAGATTTCAAGAATTAGCAGATTCCGCTAAACTTTATTTTTTTAGAAACTAACGATTCAGAACTTACCGTGGAGGTGGGCGTTTCCGGGGCCCGTGCGCCTGTGGCTGGTGGTGGGAAGTGAACGATGGTCGGCGCTAGATCGAGAGGGGAGATGGTGGCAACGACGGATAGGTTGTGGCTGTGTAGGGTTCTTCTCTTTTAGTAGATTAGATTTAGGATTTTAGAAAAATAAGAAACAATTTCTCTCCTTCTTCTCTCTAAAAAAGAGTATTGTAGTTTTCTTCTTCTTATTTTCCGGCGATTCCTCACCCTACCTCTACCATCTGAGTCCATCTCCCCTGCCATGTAGATTAGACACAAGGTTTCGCTTCCGGTGCGCTCGTCCGGTCAGAGCCGCGCCGGTCTCTCTTCTCCAACCATCTCCAATCAAGTTTCTTACAAAATAAATAAACAGATCTAAAAAGATCCAGTCAGATCTGTCCAGAAAACCAACTATCTGTGTCGCCGCCTCCACCGCCGTCTACACCACCGTCGCCGCCGCTCCTGACCAGATTTTCTCATCATCGGTCTCGCAGTGTATGTAGTGTCTCTTAATGTGTAGTTGGGGATCGATGGGTAGATTTTCCCTAACGGAGCTACGGTCACCGTTCGTTAAACTATTCGTTGATCCCTGTTTACAGCTTTTTTAGATAGTTTTATTTCTTACTTTTGTTATTTCTTGCTCTACTGCTTTTCTTGTTTTTAGTTTTATCTTTCTGTTGTTGACATGTTGGTATGTCCCCGACGCCTATGTGCGTCCTTTTTCCCTTGTTGGGACTCCTCGCCCTTAATGGGTTTTCCACCTCGCCCTTGATGGGTTTTCTTTTGAGATGGACTTGATAGTCCTAGGATCGGATACTTGGTGGAACTTTGTATAATTTTTTGTCTTTCTTTTTTGGACATGAGATCACCTTAGTGTAGGGTTGTCTCGGTTTTGAGAATGAAGATCAGAGCGTCATTGTGGACAAAGGGAACACACGTTTTTCCTCTTCTCACGATTGGAGGGGACAACGATACCTTCTTGATGATCCACGGGGGTTTGAAGATCTTGTACTTTAAGGTGGTGTTTGGTTTGGGATTGATTTGGATTGGATTTGGATTGTGGTGGATTGGATTGGGATTTGGGTAATCCATGAATAGTAAATTGTGTGTAAGTTGTGTTTGGTTAAAAATTGAGAAGTATGGGTAGATTTAATTTTATGTCACATCAAGAGTGATATTATAATATTTTATTATTGTTAGTAGTGAAAGAAAAGTAAGAGAGGGAATAAAGTAGGAGAGAGAATGAGTGTGTGAAAGAAAAGTAAGAGAGATAGTGATTTGATGGTATAAAAATAGGTGTGTAGGTGTATTATAGGGGTGGATTTGTATTTGGATTGAGATGGATTGAAAGAGATTGGATTGGGATTGAGCCAATCCAAATCCAGATTGGCCAATCTCAAAACAAACACCGCCAAGTGTTTTGTTGATCTGTAGTGATCTTTATAAACCTCTCAAAAAAAAAAAGGATTTTAGAAAAATAAAAAGGTAATGAATATTAATTACATATATTAACTTTTATATGATTTGAAAATTTCTGAAAATTTAAAAAAATTATTTATCGTGTTTAATTAATTATTTTATAAATAACTCATTTTTTTTTTCTAATTTTTCCAAAAAAAAAAAATTCATATTTTTTTTATCATTTTCTATATTATTTAAGAATTTAGGTAATTTACAAATCACTTTCAAGAAAAAAAAATTTAACACCGCAAAATACTCTAAATATATTTTAATTTATTTTAAAGACAATAAATTATTTGTCACGATATGTGTGGTTTTAGTAACAAATATTCAATAAAATGTTGACAACATAAAAAGTTGTCACTGTTTATCACACCGTATGCTATTTTGTAACATAATGAATTATTTGTCGCTATATGTGTGATTTTAGTGATGAATTTTAAATGAAACATTGACAACATACATAGTTGTCACTAATGATCACAACTTACAGTATTTTATAATATAATGAAAATTTTGTCACTATATGTGTGTAATTTTAGTGATAAATATTAAATGAAGCATTGACAACATAAAATGTTGTCACTGTTTATCACACTGTATGTTATTTTGTAACATAATGAATTATTTGTCACTTTATGTGTGGTTTAAGTGATGAATTTTAAATAAAACATTAACAACATACAGAGTTGTCACTAATGATCACACCTTACAGTATTTTGTAATATAATGAAAAATTTGTCACTATATGTGTGTGGTTTTAATGACAAATATTAAATGAAACATTGACAACAGAAAAAGTTGTCACTGATTATCACACAATATCCCAATTGGACTGTGAGAGAGGACGTAGGAGGGCCAACGCATACGCAGCGGGAGGGTTGGCCATTTGGTTTACAAAGCTTTGAGCACAATGAAATCATAAAAATATGCAACAAAAACAGTAAATGACAAGCGAAAAAGGTACACACAAGTCACCAAGATCAAGACTACAAAATAGGGATAGTAAGAATATAAATCAGTTAAATAGACCTAAATCTACAACACATAATCCCTATCACTAATCCCCGGCCGGGAGCTACGCTACAAAAGTAGTAAATGAGAGGTTTCAACCAATTTACTAGTGCGAGACCCTAGGTAAGAGTGTCAAATCGCCAAGCGAAACTTCAAGCAATCTTAGGATTGAGCAAACGTGCTACCTAATTCCCGTAAATGACGGCGACAGATCACACGAGTACCACAAAAATCAATATTTCACCGAGACGCCACAAATTATTCTGAAAAAATATTCTTAACCATAATAATCTGTCTAAAAAAGCTTGAAATTATAGGTAAAATAAATATAAAATATTTTAAAACCTGTTGGACCCAACAATAACTAAATAGCTAATCTGTTGAGACTAGGGGTGTGCATCGGTCGGTTCGGTGACCGAACCGAACTAAAATTGGACCGAATTGAACCAAAACCGCATACACATTCGATTCGAGTTCGATTAAAAACCGAATAATCGAACAAAACCTAAATTCTAAAAAATTCAGAAAAAATATATAAATATCCAAAAATCACAAACTAACCACAAACATCCCAAAAAAAATAAAATAACCAATAACTCCATTAGCATCCAAAAATCGAAACATATAAATGTCTATTGTCCAGAAACTAAATAGTACATAGTATATTGTATATTGTATATTTGTATGTATATAATTAATATAAACTTCCTAAAACCTAATATTATACACCAATCACCTTTACACCAAATCACCAATCACCATTAATTAATTACCCCAACTAACCGTGAAAAATTGAAGTCAACGTCCCGTGAATTGTGAACAATGAAGATGTGGTGGGAGGTTTTGAGCCGTGGAGGTGGGTCACGGTCGAGGTCGACAGGGTGGGAACGGTCGAGGTTGACGGGTGGAGTTGTGGACTGTTTAATTAACCATCTCCCATATAATTTGTGAACTGCTTGGCTCATTTATAATCTAACATTAGTCAAACGAGATCTTCTATATATTATATAATTGCCTAACATTTTTTGTTACACCTTAAATGAATGACGGGTCCATAAATTTTGCACAGGATATCAAATTAATACTCACTATGTCTCATACTTGTTTACTTATTTTTCAAAATGATTTGTCTCATATTAGCTTATCTATATCTTAAATAACCATTAAACTATCACATGCTTATAACTCACACCATTTTAAACATCTTTTATTTACTATTCATAAAATACACTTATACTATTCATATTTGACACAAATATACTTATTATGATAAAATCAATTTTACTACGCATAACACTAGTAAACCATTTTAACATTAAAATTTATATCGAAAATAGATGAGTAAACAAGTACGAGACAAATAAAAAAATGAATGGCTAGAAAGTAAAAACTCATGTCAAGGAACACAAACTCAAAAGAAAGTACAATTGCATTTAGCTCGTAAAAATTCTCTTGCTTATTAAATATTTAAATGTGGGTGCAAATAAAAAAAAAAGAGAGAGAGAGAGCTCAGACGGCGCAGATTTTGAACTGAAATTCAGTTAAAGCAATTGACCCAACAATTGCATAAGCGCCAAATATCATCACAGCAATAGAAACTGCACCAGCCGGGAATCGAACCCGGGTCTGTACCGTGGCAGGGTACTATTCTACCACTAGACCACTGGTGCTTTGATATTTCAAATTTACACTTATTTATTAATTCATAGGGTTACTGAAATATAATGTGTCATGGTTTTAATGAGTAAAAATAAAGTGACATATAATGAATCTATTGATTAAAAAATATATGTGATGTAAAATTTAATTTAAAAGGAATAATCGAATAATATTTATTTAGAGTTATTTTAATACTATTACTTAAAATTGTTTATTTCTAAAATTTTATCATTATTTTTACTTAAGATTGCTTTCAAAAATTCTTTGTTTCATTCCATTCTACACTTCAAAAAATTTAATTTTTTTAAAAAAAAAATATGGAGTAATATATTATTAATATTTATTTTTATTTACATTCCACATCATAGGTACTCATATATAATATAGTTATTGAGGGACTGATTGACAATTTAAAATTCAGATTAATTAAATTAAAATTTTAAGTAGAAAAATATGGTGATGAAATTTAAGTCAGATAAGATTTACAAATAAATATAAAGAGAGATATCTTACTAAAATATACTCCCTCCATCCATGAAAAGTAGGGACATGGGGATGGGGCACAAGTTTTAAGAAAATTGTAGATAAAGTAGATAAAGTAAGGGTATTATAGGGTATTGTGCGGTCCATTGTGAATAAAGTGATTGTTTAGGAATAAAGTTGATGGCAAATTGAGTAATTAAGTGATAGTTGAAGGGTGATAGTTTCCATAAAGTGTATGTGACTACATTTGGTGGACAAAAAATATGTGTCAAATGGGACTACTTTTCGTGGACGGAGGGGAGTATGATTTTATATAATTAATTATATATTTTTATATTTATCATAAATATTAAATGTATATAGTTTGATAACGATTTGACTCATTTACATTCATATTTGACCGGTATCATTACTAGAACATAAAGAAAATTGTAGTCTCATTAAAAACAAGACACTACCGCAACATATTTTTGACAAAGTGGGATAGCTTAAGTAGTTAGAGCACCACTACCTAGGCCTTAGGTCCTGGGTTCGAGTGAGCGGAAAAAAAAAGGATGGGTATTTAACTTGTAATCAAAAAAACCACAAACATATTTTTGAAATAGCCTTTGCAACAACAACAAACTACTTGAGTGTATTATTTGATCATTAAAAAAAACAATATTTCTTGATAGCCTTAATTTGCAATAACAAACAACTTGAGTGTATTATTTGATAATTAAAAAACAAAACAAAAAAAACCAATGTTTCTTGATAAAAGAATGTATCGGTCACATTCCAGCTTGAGCCTCTGAACTCTGCACAAAAGAAAGATTTGTGTGAGCATTGTTAACAAAAATTGCAGTAAAAGGGAAGATGATAATTGAAAACGAAAAAATATATTCTTCCTTCTTATTCGTCCATTTTATAATTGTTTGTACATTTTTAAAATGAATTTTTTCATAAACCACACCCTTACAATATTCAAATATTTATCAAAAATATCATTACTTTTACACTCAACATTCTACTTATTACATAATTTTCTTATTTTCTGTGCCATAAAGTAGTGCAAACATTTATAAGACAGAGCAAGTATTAGAAAAATATTAAAACCCAATTTGGTAGAGCAAATTAGCCTAAAATAAAAAGTTAACAAAGAGTCAAAGGCCTAAGACTCAGTTTGGTAGAACTTAATCAGATACGAGATAAATATCTAATCATATCTAAACACACTCGATCTGCGCTGCGATTTAATTTAGGTCAATTAAGATATTCGGGTCTAACCACAATATCTCAATATATCTAAAATCAATTAATTATGATTTCAAATCTAAGATATGATCCAACTCTTGTTTCATATTTATTCAAATAAAAAATAGACAAATCAGATGTGAACCTTTGTTTGTTTATTATGTCTCCTCCCAATATTGATGCCTCGTTTCCTTCTCCTGCTACTTTCATTCTTCTGTAAGACACGTTAACAAAGAATCAAAGGTCTAATTAGGATCCAGTTTGGTAGAACTGATTAGTTCAAAATAAAATGTTTATCAAACACGAGATAAATATCTAACTAATCAGATCTAAACACAATCGATCTACAATTCAATCTAAGTCAGTTGAGATATTTGGGTCTAACCACAACGACGAATATCTCAATATAATTATGATTTCAAATCTAAGATATGAACTCTTGTTTCATATTTAATTATTCAAATACAAAATAGACAAATCAGATATTAACCTTTATTTGTTTATGTCTCCTTTGTTTCCTTCTCTTGCTACTTTCTTTCTTATGTAAAGACGTTAAGAAAAATTGCAAAATTAAGCAAAGTATAATGGTAAATTCGTCGGAAAACAGTTTTTTGTTTTTGTTGTGGTGAAACTAGTTTACAAGTGGAACAAACTTACAGCCATCCATCTACAGCGCAATGCCACGTCACGGATAGTTTTGCCTGGTATGAGTGCAGCAATCTTAGCATAACGAAGAATCTTCAACTCCAACTCACATGCATATCTGCATATAGAGAAAATTGCAGATGTAGTCCCATTAACCATGTGTGTATTGGTTTTTGGTCCCAAGGTATTTGAGTTTGGTCCCGCACGATATTATTGTTGCAAGTTTGGTCCCACACGATACTTTTATTGCAAGTTTGGTCCCACACGATACATTTATTGCAAGTGTGGTCCCACACGATACTTTTATTGCAAGTTTGGTCCCACCATTACTTTTATTATAAATTCGATCCCAAATTTAATATATCTTGCAATCTAACCCCAAAACTATCAACACTTAACTGATGCAATTTTCAAAAGGCAATTTTCAATTTTCAAATGCCTTACAGTGACTTAAGTATCCAAAAGGACATATTCAATTCTTATGAAACAATTCTCCTCTCTAGAAGAAAAACACTCACGCACACGCAAGAAATCTCAACTCCACCAAATATTCTCAAATCGTCCCAATAATCCATGAACCCTAGTTTTCTGAAACGATTTTTGCACATATCTATTTGATTCGAAGAGAAAAATGCTGCGTAGGAAGAACTCGGTGGAATACGGCGACATCGATTATGGTATGTATGCTCACTGTGTTGCGCTTACATATGCTCTATTTTCTGCTCTGAACTGACGATTTTTTGCTCTATTTTAAGCGATTATTTGCGTTTTCAGGAATTTAGGTTTAGGGCTTAGGCAATTTTTTGGATTTTCAAGGATTTTAGTTTGGATTTTCAAAGATTTTTTATAGGGTTTTTTTAGGTGGTACAATGACTCTGTTTTTCTTGCGAGAGGTTTATTTGGATTTTCAGGGATTTTTTTAGGGGTTTGTTTTGTGACCTGTCAAAACAATGTCAAGCAGATTGAATCTTTTGGGTAAGAAGAAAGCTTGACCTCAGTAATTTTCAAATTTGGGTCAGGAGATATAACAGTCCTGCTAGTAAATTCTACACGCTTCCCTGATAAATTTTGACGGAACCTTCCCTGCTTTCCTTTGAGGCGCTGAACTAAACCAGACATTGGCTTGGATGGAAGAAAGTTCTGTGGCACTCCAGGGGCATCACTGTTGATTCTTATAATGAAATTTTTTTTACACCATTAAAATGATGATTTTTTTTCAAATGTGAGTTTGTTTTGTGGCTTCAGTTCATACTGTGGGTTTGTTTTGTGGGACTATGTTCACATAGTTTCTTATTCTTGGAAATTGATCACATTTGAAAAAATAAACCCACATTTTTATTATGGTGTTAGTTTCTTATTCTGGAAATAGAATCAAGCCCACTATATGAATGGAGTTAGTTTCTTATTCTGAAAATTGATCACATATTGTGCTTACGTTATCTACTCTCCAGTGTTTAATTAACTTAATATCTTCAATTTTAATTGTTTAACATTGTCTACATATTAATGAAATTTGATGATTTTTTTCTTTTTGCAGGACAAAAGCCATTCCTCAAGAGTTTTTACACCATTAAAATACGACATGGTGGAATGTTGATTGAATCTGGTGAAAAGTATGATTACATTGGAGGTATTGTTAGTGTGTTTGATTTTGTAGAATATAAAAGGTGTTCATTTGAGTATTTGGATAAGTTATGTGAGCAGTTAGGGTATTTAGGCAAGAAGGTGTATTATGGGTTGTGGAGAGATGGTACAATGAATTTAGTTGAGGGTTTTTTTGATTTGGAACAATGTTTTAATGGTGCTATCAACAAAGAAATAACGATGTGGTTGGATGCAGTCAAACCAGTTAAATTAGAAAATACACACACTAGGGATGTTTCAATATATGTCTGATTTCCCTCTAAAATAGTGTTTGGAGGGAAAAAAATGTAATTTTTATTTTTCCCTCCAATGTAATTTTTTCCCTCCAAAATTGCAAAAAAAAAAAAAGTGTAAAATGTATAATTTGTATCCTATGGGACCAAAATTGCAAAAGAAGGTAATTTTTTCCCTCCAACCTTGCTAACAGCCGGGAAAAATCTCATTTATATCCAATGGGACCAAATCTGTAAGTGCTTTAAATGGAAAATGTAATGGTGGGACCAAACTTGCAATAAAAGTATCGTGTGGGACCAAACTTGCAATAAAAGTATCGTGTGGGACCACACTTGCAATAAATGTATCGTGTGGGACCAAACTTGCAATAAAAGTATCGTGTGGGACCAAACTTGCAACAATAGTATCGTGTGGGACCAAACTTGCAACAATAGTATCGTGCGGGACCAAACTCAAATACCTTGGGACCAAAAACCAACACACACATGGTTAACGGGACTACATCTGCAATTTTCTCATATCTGCACCAAACTAATTAATTGTAACACTAATTTTCACATATATAAGATGTATGCAGGATTTCGTTCAAAAGTTTTCATTATAATGTTATTAAAAAATATCTTTAGGCTATGAGGGAAATTTTTTATAAAATTGAAGACATAAATAAAAATAATCAAGATATATATAAAAAGTGATAATATTTAAATAAAAACTCTAAATCCAACTGGCACAAATGACGAGTATGTCTATATACCTAGGATCACAAAACTGTAATGATATGAAATAAAAATCATGAAGCTATGAGAAGAAAAAAGGGTTACTGCAGATATTATATGAAATAAAATCTTACTTCTCGGAATCCAAGTGGGTTGAAATGTTTTTCTTCTGGTGCTCGAAAGTTGGCACACAAATCTCATTGCTATAGTTTGCCATTGAAATATTTGTAAGTGATAGGGATTAATTGCTTTATAAATTGTTTGTCAAAGAAGAAAGATGGGAAAATGTGATTATATATTAATTTCACCCATAAAGTGAAGACCCCTTTCCGGATAAGGCAATGATAGGCGCATAAATCAATTTGTCCTAATCTTTGATTAATTTAGATTTGATTTATTGTCTTTCCTAAAATTGTGGGGTCACGTTTTATTATTATCTAACTTATTCCTTAATTACATTTAGGAAAATCTTTGTGTTCATATGCAGGGATGGTAATTGATCAGGCTATTCGACAAGGGTCTACGACTCGATCTATTAAAGCTCGACTCGACTTGTTTAATAAATAAACTGGACTCAAGCTTTTTTAAAAGTCTATTTAACTAAATAGGCCGGACTCAAACTTTTTTATAAGTCTTTTAAGCCCAACAAATCGAACAAATTAACTTTTATATATATATATACTCATAATATTAAGTGATAAGGATTCCTTTATAAATTGTTTGTTAAAAAAGAAGATGGGGGAAGTGAGATTATTAATTTGACCCATATAATGAAGACCTTTTCCGGATAAGGCAATGATAGCATAAATCAATTTGTCCTAATCTTTGATTAATTGATTGCTTTTCCAATATTATGTGATTTGATTTATTGTCTTCCCTAAAATTGTGGGATCACATTTTATTATTATTTGACTTATTCCTTAATTATATTAGGAAAACCTTTGTGCACATATATGTAGGGGTGAGAATGGGTCAGGCTAATAAGGGTCTACGACTCGATTTATTAATGTTCGGTTCGATTCGTTTAATAAATAAGTCGAACTCAAACTCTTTTAGAAGCCTATTTAACTAAATAGGTCGGGCTTAAGCTTTTTTGTAAGTCTTTTAAGCCCAACAAGTTGGCCTATTTAACTTCATATATATATATATATATATATAAATATAATATGTTACTTTTTTCAAATAAATAAATAGAGTAAGAAAGTTTAGTAACATTCTTCATTTTGAGATTTAAATAGTTGATTTAATTTGATGATAATACTAGTATTGTAGATTTTTTTTTTTTTTTAAATGCACTAATATGATTAAAAGGTCTTTAAAAGACTTTCGGGTTAGACCTATTTATTAAAAATGTCAGGCTTGAACCTTTAAAAAAAAAGCCTATTTATAGAACCACGGGCAGACTTGAGCCTAAAAAATATATACCAGGTCTGACTTTTTTTCTTAAAGCCTAACTAGGTTGACCCATTCCAACCCCTACTCACATGTATATATTCATACGGCACTCTTTCAAACAAAATACGGCACTAAAACTTAAAAAAAATCAATTTTTATTCAAACGGCACTAAAATTTAAAAATCAATTTTTATTACTAAACACACTCCAATTCTTTTTTATTTACACTTTTAACACTTAAAATAAAATACAAATTAAATAACATTATTAAATATAAATTTAAAAAATATTATCATCCGTTAATTTTTTTTTTATCAAAAAATATACTTCATCTGTCCCACAATTGTTTCCACTCTTTCCTTATTCGTCCGTCCACAATTGTTTGCACTTCCTAAAAAAAGAAATTTTTTCATAAACTCCACCCTCACAAAATTCACATATTTACACAAAATGTCATTACTTTTACACTTATTCCAACCACTCTTTTTACTTTATTCATATAAGTTTACAAAATTACCCCTCAACACTCCACCCATTACACCTTTTCCTTAATAAGTGTGCCCACAAAGTGGTGCAAACACTTTCGGGACGGAGGGAGTATTCAATAATATGAAAAAAAAATTAAATAAAAGTTAAATTTCTGTTTAAAAATCAAATAAATATTAAAAAAAATAGAAAGATAAAATCAATTAAAAAATCTAAAACAGGCCTAAGGTTATAATTTTTTTTTTTAATAATAAATCTATGCAGTGTAAAATAAAAAAAATTAATTTCACGCCTCTTTAAAAGTGGAGACTTTTAGATGAGACATGTCTTTTTTTACGCCTCTTTTCCTATCTTCTCCTTCTCTCTTCTGTCATAGCGCCTTCAATCATGGCCTCTGCTTCTGATAAACCAGAAAAATCAAACACCCTCCCCTATGCTACTCCCATCCACATGCTCACAATTAAATTATCCTCTTCAAATTTTCTTTTTTAGCGTAGTCAGTTATACCCTCTCCTTATTGGTCAGGGACTCATCGGACTTATTGACGGAACGCGGCCGACTCCTCCTTCTGAAATTCAGGTCGATGGCAAATCCACCCATAATCCCGATTTCAAATCCTGGATCGTGGATGACCAACGCCTTGTAAGTTTAATCTTCTATTCCCTCACCGAAAAAGTCATATCTGTGGTGGTTGGGTGTAAATCGGACCGCGCTGTTTGGCTCGCCCTCGAGAGCCAATTCAGCGACCAGTCTAAGGCTAGAGAGTTTCGATTGAAGGCTAACTTCAGTCGCTCAGAAAGGGCGACCATTCTGTTGCAGAGTTTGGGCATGAATTTAAACTGATTTGTGACCAACTCTCTTCCATAGGTTCCGATGTTGACAACACAAACAAAATTCATCTATTTTTGAAGGGTCTTGGCTCCTCCTTTTCCAGTTTCTCGGAGACCCAGATGATTGTTACTCATTTGCCATCATTCTTTGTTCTTCTTAGCGGCACGTGTTGAGGCATGGTATCAGTTTCAATAGGGATTGGATCCTTCGCCCGCATCTCAGGCTGCTTTCATGGCTTCGACTAGTTTCCGACCGTCGGCTACACACACTCGTGGTTCTGGGCAAGCCCATGGCGGTCGTGGATTTGGGCAGCGACGACCTCCCCATTGCCAAATCTGTCGTCCAAATGGGCATTATGCCAATGTATGTCCGGAGCGTTTCGTCACACCTGTTGCTTCTCCTTCACCCAAGCCTTCTGTTCCTCAACCTCCTTCTCCTTCCGCCAATCTCTCTGAAGCCTTTTCTACATCATGTTCTATTTCTGAGCTCCCAAATTCAGATTGGTACTTGGACATTGGAGTCTCGTCCTACATGACGCCTTCGACGAGTCGGTTAGACGTTTCTTTGCACTATACAGGTTCGGATAAGGTTATAATTGGTAACAATGATTTTTTACCTATATCTCATATTGGTCCTTGTTCCAATACAAAAAAACTTAGATTTAGAGTTCCTAATCACATGGTATCTAATGTCAAGAACGGTTATCTAAATTTCGTTTTAATAAGGGACATGTTTAAGACCGCATATTCTCGTATCTAAATGATGAACGACCCGTTTTACATCCGGGTCAAGAATCCGTCTATATTTTCGTTCCTAATTAGAAACGATGTTTTGTCATCTCTAAATCCGACCCAACCCGAAGCCAAACCCAAACCCACCGCAACCTGAAGCCCGAACCCAATCCAACACATAACTCGAACGCAGCCCGCAACCCACAACCCGAATCCTGCCCAAAGCATCCACCACCCGAAGCCCACCCCGCAACCATCACCTCCCCAACTATTTAAATGACCATTTATTTTGTCTATGTGGGAATTGAACCTTGGTATGGGCACCCGCCACTTGAACATATAACTCTTTTGTTTTCTCTTCTAAATTCTAATATTAATTGTATATGTATATTCTTTTGACAATTTTTTAAATTCATTTAATTTATTTCTTTAACATATATTCAAATTGTAACTTTTAAATTTGTAAATGAAATTTTTTTGTTATTAATTTCTAAATTGTATATGTATTCAATTTTGGCTCATTTAATAAATTAATTTCACATATATAATTTTGACCAAGTTGTAGTGGTTCCTTCATTTTGATTCCAATTTGTATTTTTATTTTGATATCAATTTTTATTTCAATTGATACATTTTGTTTCCCTTTCCTAAATCACATATTTTATTATCATGTTATGTTATTGTACTATTTTGTTCCACTCCATAATTTCTATTTCAATGGATACATTTGATTTCCTCTTCCTATACTACGTATTTTATTATCTTGTTATCATACTATTTTTAGAGTTATTAGGTTTATCCTGATATATAAAAGATATATTTGATTTTTTTTATTTTTACTATTTATTAATTAAATAAAAGAGTAAATAAATTAATATAGCTCAATTCTCCTTACAAGCTACAACCTGTCAGTCTCACATTTCCCGTTTCTTTAATAGTTGTATTGTTCATAGAATAATTATTGATTCCTACCTATATTAAATTAAACATTTTAATGTATGTTTACGAGGAAGGCCACGTCTTTGTTCGGCCGGACGCACATGTTAGTTGAGGAGGGTCTTGGCCCCCAACTTTTATCCAACAGGTAGGTAGTTAATTTGCATTCGATTATTAGAATCTAAATTTTAACGTAGTGTTAGTTTAATGTTATATTTTAATAAAAAAGTATGATAATTAGTATATTATATATAAGCTTATTAGTGTATAATTTAAATTGACTACTTTAAAATTTTATTTTTGACCCCCTCTAAGTACACGGTCGGGGTCCGCACTTGTTCCTCTATACCTCCGATTGAGGATCTTGAGTACACAAGATACCTCCTCCTGTCGTGCCGCCGTCCCCGTTGCCCTCTCTTTTGTCTTCAGTTTTTATTGCCTATAATAAATTATTTTTTCTAAACGTCTTTATAGTTGGAAGTGAACAGGAATAACTATGACAATTTGAGAATTGCATGAATACTTTATTTATTTTTAATTTTATTTTAGTTTGCATGAACACTTTATTTTATTTTTAGTTTGTTTTAGTTTGAACAATTTAATGATTTTTTATGTTTATTTTACTTTGAACAATTTAATTTGTACAATTTAATATTAATGTGGTTATATTCATTTTAATGGTTAATTATTAGAATGTAAAACTTTGAGTACAATATATAATTAATATATATATTATTCCATCCGTCCCATAATTATTGAAACATTTGTCAAAAACCTTTGTCCCATTATTATTAGAACATTTGCCACCTACTCCAATCTCTTTTTAAAATCTCCCTTAACATCTACTTATTTACACTCCATATCATTACTTTTTACACACAAACAAAAGATTTTCTCTTCAATAAAGTTGAAATACCCATTATATCCCTCCTAAAAGTCAACTTTATCACGTTTAATACTAATAAACAATTCTACATTAAAACTCGTGCAAACAGTAAATGTTCCATTAATAATGGGACGGAGGGAGTATTAAATAGTAAATAATAATTAAATTAAAAAATCAATGAAAAATATTTTGATCTTATTTTTTATTAAATTTTACTATTTGACTAATTAGAGAAAGTCAAATTCCGTATCAGATCCCAAATTCAAATTTCGTGTACCACATTGTCTTGTTTTATATTGGGGAGAAAATTTTGACTGATTAGAGACGGTGGTATCCGTATCTAATCCTTATCTAAAACTCTTGAAACTAAAACTCTAAAAAATTTTGAGCTTTGCTGTGAATCTTGTTAGTCAGCACCTACAAAGCACGATTGTTGAGCATTTCCAGGCCGTTAAGCGAATCATGTGTTACATAAAACATACCCACTTCCTCCGGTCTTTCCTTCACTCGTAGCTCTTCACCAAATGTGGTTGCTTATTCTAATGCTGACTAGGCCCGTTGCATTGAGACCCAATGTTCCACTTATGGTTACTCAATTTTTCTCGATGGAAACCTTGTTTCTTGGAGTGCAAAGAAACAACCCATCATCTCTCGTTCAAGTTGTGAGTCCGAATATCGTGCTCTCGCGAATGCGGCCTCCGAATTAGTTTGTGTCCTCCAAATTCTTCGGGAGCTCTAGGTCCGCATTCCCTCTTGTCACACTCTCCTTTTGGACAACAATAGTCAGAATCCTAGTTCTCATAAGCGCGCCGAGCATATTGACATTGTTTATCACTATTCGGGAGATTGTTTCATCGGGTCAATTGGACACAACTTTTATCTCTTCTGATCTATAGATTACAGATATCTTCACTAAGGCTCTTCCTCACCCTCTCTTTGAATTCTTTTGAGACAAGCTGCGAGTCAGTCATCATCCCGCGTCTTGCTTGAGGGAGGATGACAGCATAAATCAATTGTGATAATCTTTGATTTATTGTTTTTCCAATATTATGTGATTTGATTTATTGTCTTCCCTAAAATTGTGGGATCACATTTTATTATTATTTGACTTATTCCTTAATTAGATTAAGAAAACCTTTGTGCTCATATGTATATATTCATACGGTACTCTTTCAGAAAATTCAATGAAACACAATTATATTTACTTTAATAGGCAAGAATTAAGGATTAGAATGAGAAAAAAATTGGAAGACTATTGACTGATGGGAATGGGGAGACTTCAGGCTGCTCAAAAGTAAGGGGAAATTTCAAGTACAATAAAGCATGAATTGTCTATTTAGTACTACCTGCGTTCTACAAAATTTTTATAGGTAGGTGGACACACATATTTAAAAAGTGTAATAATGAGTATAATTTTGAGGGTTAATTTTATAAATTTTTATGTATAAAATAAATAAATGAATTAACTTGTGTGTATGTATGAGGTCAAAAGTACATTTTGAATATGTAAAATTGTGAATATTGTGAGGGTGTGGTTTATAAAGGGTTTTCCATTTTAAATGAAAGTGTGAAATTTATTGTGGGACATTTAAAAAAAAAAGTGTGAAAGTTATTATAGGACGAATGGAGTAGTTTTTTTTTTTTTTTTTGAAGTCTCGGGTATCCGATTCTATGACCGACTAATCCCGAGGGACCAATCCCACCGCCCACTTGCGGGGGTCCCGTTTAAAGCGACTAATCCCGAGGGACCAATCCCACCGCCCACTTGCGGGGGTCCCGTTTAAAGCCAGAGCTTTGCGCTCTGTATGGACATGGCCCCATAGAAATTGTTTGCACCTTAGAGGGTTCGAACCTGAGACCTAGAGAGGAGCATACTCCTAAGTCACAAGCCTATACCACTAGGCCAACTCCTTGGGGTTAGGACGAATGGAGTAGTATTTACGTAGGTTGTACAATTTTTGGTTCTGCTTAATTATTACTCTATTCATCCCTAAAAGTTTTCATACTTTTCTTTTTAGTTTGTCCCACAAAAGTTTGCAAACCCCTAATTAATATAAATAATCTTCACAATCCGCACTCTCACAAGAATAAGTTTTTTTTTTTTTTTTCAAATAAGAAAATGTTCACTGAAGTAGTATAAGATAAATGTTGTTTTGACAGCCTCAGGCAAACCATTTGACAACAGCACATCGCGTTCTTTGCAATCTGAAGAATGCCTCGGGCCAAGGCGTATTCCTTTCGGCCAATGGTGGCTTCGAATTGAGTAGTCATTGTGACGTCGATTGGGTGGCCGGGGTGTCCATTTACTCGACGTTTGTCCACGGGGTATTTCATTTCTCTTTGTGGTTCATCTGTTTCTTGGCGCACCAAGAAACAATATGTTGTTTCTCGATCATCGGTTGAGGCTGAATATAGGATTATGGCGACAACATTTTGTGAGATTGTATGACTCTTGAAGGATTTCGACATATTCCTGACTGATCCCACGCCTCTCTTTTGCGATAATCAAGCAACTTGTCATATTGCTGTTAACCCCATCTTTCATGAGAGAACCAAACATGTTGAGATGGATTGCTATTTCGTTCGTGAAAAGGTTGTGAATTGAGTTATTCGACTTTGCATGATTTCCACCGAAAATCAAGTTGCTGACATATTCACAAAAGCCCTTGGTGTCGACCGTTTTCAATATCCTCGTAGCAAGTTGAGCGTTCAAGATCTTCACCTTCCAACTTGAGGAGGGTATTGGAGAGGGAACAGATTATTTACACCTCCATTTACGTTGGATGCACTCCTCATTCAATTTAATAATATAATTATCATGCAAAAAATCCAAAATACCCTTTAAGTAATATTACACTACTAAATGCACCCCCACTACTAACTACACCCCTTGTTCAACCTTTAAACCCTAAACCTAATTGCTGCAGCCGCAGGCGTCGCCGCTGCCACCACCATTTCCGGTGGCCACCAAACAAAAAAAAAAAAAAACAGAGAAAACTTCAATTTTTTTTATAAATTTCGACCAACCAGTGTCGACCATATACACTTTCGTCGACAAATCGTTGTCGATGAGAGTGTATTTGGTCAACCTAAAATGGTCGCAAATTAAAAAAAAAAAAAAAAAATTAACGTTTTCTGCACAATTTCTACAGAAAACCCTATTCTAAAAACACTACAAGAAAATTGGCTTTTAGTGACATAATCCTCTCATTATTGCTCTTCTAGTTAAAAGTGTTTAGTCTCAAGAAATTGAGAATTAATGACAGGACCTGTCATTAAAAGTTGGTTTTTGTCATTAATGACTTTTAGCTATATAAGCTATAATGACATGATTTATGTCATTAAAAGT
Source organism: Galeopsis tetrahit (assembly GCA_963675135.1). Taxonomy (NCBI): domain Eukaryota; kingdom Viridiplantae; phylum Streptophyta; class Magnoliopsida; order Lamiales; family Lamiaceae; genus Galeopsis; species Galeopsis tetrahit. The sequence continues at coordinate 35,757,696 of OY776133.1, read as the reverse complement.
CAATTTTCATATATTGAAACCAACTACGCGCGGCGGCGGCCAGAATGCACAAACCTGGGGGCGGCGGCGCCGACATCTTGGACCAGGTGGCAGGGTCGATTAGGAGCGGCGGCAGGTTGAACAAAAAAAATTGGAGAAAAATGGAGAAGGACAAGCAACGATCGATTTTTGGCATCGGGCGACCCGGTGTGTGGGAGGCGACGCCGATGGATGTGGAAGGGAAGAGAGAATACGAGGTAAACGAAAAAAAAACACAGAAAAACAAAAAAGGGATGTCGGATGGGGCCTTGATGGCGGGGGGCGGCGGCTGGGGTCGCGACAGGTGAAGGGGGTAGGAAATGAAATGAGATGAATGAATTCTATGGTTTTAAATTAGGTTTTGGGGAGGAGGGTGTGGTTAGTAAAGAGAATTTTATAGAAAAAATGGTATTTAAGACAATTCCAGGGGTATATCTATTCTACATAAATTTTTGGGGTGCATCAATCGGGATGTGTTCTCAACGCAAATGGAGGTGTTAATAATCAAACCCATTGCAGAGTGAATTATATTGGGCTATTTAATAGTTTCGGCCCATACATATGTATTTAATTAGCTTCTTTAGCTTAAAGATCAAGGCCCAATTATCTTAGGGCTCGTTTGGTTTGCTAGACAGGATAGATATAATAGGATAGGATTGAGTGAGATTGCACTGTTTACAATTTGAAAAATTGATTTAAAATTTATGTTTGGATTGATGGATTAAATTTTTAAATTTACATGATTATTTATACTTAAGTTGTTTGGATTGTTGGATAAAATTGAATTGTAGGTCAAAAGTCAAATATACCCTTTAACATTAGATTTTATATATTTTTTATTATACTTTTTGTGATTGTTTTTTTCATTTATTCCCTCATAGATGAATTAGAATTGAAAAAAAAAGAAGGTCAAGATTCTAGAACCTTCTTCGCCTTCTTCAACAATCCAGCCCCTTCAATTCCCAACTACAACTATTCAATTCCTTCAATTCTCTCTCTTTTCATCATTTGTTTTTGGATTTTCAAACCTAGCCCAACCTTTGTCAATTACACACTAGTCATGAATTCGATCTCCATCTCAAACTCCAAATTACCAATTTCTGAAAGGGTTTACTCGAGGAAGCAGGACATAAAATTATTGCTAATAATATTCATATCTTTGAGCAATCAAAACTCAGCAGCGGCAACAGAGATGGAAAGCTCTGCAGCGGCAACAGAGATGGAAAGCTCTGCAGACGAAGGAAGTTTACAACAGAGACGACACAGAATCAGCGACGAAAGCTCTACTACGACAAAACCTCTATTGCGGTGGCGACAGAACCTCTTCCGCGGTGGCGCCGGAAGCTCTGCGGCGATGGCTACGGCGACGGAAGAGAGTTTGGAGGTTGAAGAAAGAAGATACGACAAGTAGGTTTTTTTTTTAAGTATTTGACGGTGTATATTCTTTAAATGGGGCTGATTTTAGGTTTTTTCTAGCATTATGTAATTAACTTGATGAGGGAGGGTATTTTCGGAATAATCTTATTAAGTTGAAGGACAAAATCGACTTTTCACATTACTATTTAAATGGGGCTGAAGTTGGACTAAATAATCTCGCCTCTCCCCCATAGACCAATAATCACGCTATGGCAGGTTTATGTTGGAAAATTGACTCGGGCCAACAATTTTCTCGGGCCATAAACCAATAAACCAAACGTGGGAAAAGCTGGGAAAATTCAATATTTCCAGCCTTTTCCCAAAAACCAAACCAGCCCTTGATGTATATATTTGGGGCATTGTGCCCTATTCTCAATTCAATTCGATATATTAACTTTTGGGATTAAAGTTTTTAAGTTTTAACGTCCTTTAAGTTGGATTAATTTTAAATTTGGTAGTGATGGAATATACATTTTGATTTTGATCTCATAAATTGACCCAAATTTTAAATTCAGTACAATTACTATCATTGCAGGTAAATAAACCGGTCAAAATTTTAGTTCGTGTGCAATTCAAATCAACCGTGAATTTAATCATGTGTAAAAAAAAATGGATTTGACCAATTTATTTATCTGCAATACATGGTAGGTAATTGAACTGAATTCAAAATTTGAATCTACTCATGAAACCAAAATCAAAATTTATATTCCATCATAACCAAATTCAAAATTAATTCAAATTAAAGAACTGCAAAAACTTTAATACCTTTTAACTTTTCATTTTTGCGAAAGATATTTGGTTTCTTTGTTTCTATCAAATACAAGTTGCATTAGTATTACTTTGAATTTTTTTTTCATGTTGTATGCCACACATGCCCAACTTTTGCAAAAAAAAAAAAAATCAACTATGGTTGCTTGGCTAATATTTAAAAAATGTGGTCGAAAAGTTGGAAATCAAACAAATTATAGGATCTTAATAGCTAAATTATGCAGTCCCAGACCTGCAAATTAAGAATAAAACTGTACACCGATTCTTAATAGTGCATAGTTATATTTTGAGCAGATATATGGAGTAAAATATATTTGAAATTAACTATAAATATAAACACCTGGAAATTAAAATTTTAATTTAATTTTGTGACAATCGTAAGTGGAAATTAAATCCGTGGTCGGCTAGCCCACTTGATCAACTATTTGAGGCACACAGTATTTTATACTTCAAGATACATTAAACATCATTTTAAGCAAATTAATCCCTTATTTCTGTATATCATAATAATTAAAAACTGCAACATGCTCAACTTGGTTAGAGGATTTTGGCAGGGATTTAGGTAATAAAGTCAACCTATAAATTAATTAATTTAATTAACCTAAAAATAGATTGTATTTGATATGAATATTTGAAAGGCTGGTAATATAATTTGATGAATTGATCGAATTCTAAATAAGCCTGATAATTATGTAGATTTTATTAATTTCAAAAATTAAGAGTTTGAAATTGCCAATGCCAACACCCAAGGGGAACAATTAATTGAAATTTTATCTTCATGATTAACGAAATATTCATCAATAAATAAATATCGATTTTTTTTTAGTTTTTTGGAAAGTTGTACATATCGAATTGACTACGTCAAACGATTTTCTTAACTAGCCAATTATATTAAAGAGTTGATTTTCAGTGGTCAAAGATTTAAAGAGTTGACAATACATAAGATGTCTTAGGAGTATTATTGTAGTTTAAAAAATGACAGTAATCCAACTCGCTTCCGTATTACAAACGCATAATAATAGGTTACATCTATAATTATACACACTTAATTACGTGCATGTTGATAGATTGAGTGACTGTTACTTTAGTAGAATGATAAGAAACGTGGATCAATGTGAACACCCTTTCTGAAATTCCTAATTATAAAATTAATTTTTTCTCTACACTTATATATTATTTTCTTAATTATATTAAAGACAGATTTAATTGTGTGAAACAAATGCAATGTAAAATGAGTTGGAAGACGGACCCAAATATATTGCATGCAACATAAAGAAGTAGAAAAACTCACCTGAAATTGATCGAGCCAAACAATTTTTCCCATAAAAATCGGTAAAAAATAAACAGAAAAACTTATTTTATCTGTGTTACTAAGGAAAATTGTGTGTTACTACATGAACAACTATTTGTTACTCCTCGTTCTTAATTACAGCAACCCGAGGGCTAAATTTTTTGTTTGTCTTGCACATTTTTTTTGAAAAATATGTTTGATTCACTTTCAACCCGCAAGTATTTTCGTATTTTTTCTAATTTTTGCTAATATTATATGTGCAATATTGCATATAAAATTTTATCTATTTATAATCACTTTTCTCATTAATTAGGGTGTTAAAAAGAACTTTCATACAGTCATACCCATATTTATTCATATGCATCATCATTCGTTGATTTTAGAAAAATGATTAGAATTTATTAGGGATATTGTTGAATTAAAGAAAAATGATAAATTTGTATTGATATTCGAAAAATGACAACATGAGATCGTTAATAAAGAAGTGTATATAATATTAATAATATTAAACAATTAAGGGTACGTAAAATTAGTGCAAAGGCATTGAAGGAAGCAAAGTAATTAATGAAGGAAACATCTGAAATATATATTTTTAATGATATTGTTAACAGCTTGGCATTCCAAGTCATATAGTATATCCCCATGTTATGTTTCACTATATATATTGGTTTGCATAAGGCATCATCATATCATTATATATTTATACTTGTCAACGTAATATAGGAAAATGAAGAGTAGTAATTTGATGATAGCGATATGTTTGGTGGCGGCGATGGGGCTGAGCTTGGCGGCGGTGACTTTGCCGCCGGATGCGAAGAATTTGAAGAGACAATATTACAAGAAGCTGAAAACTTGCGAAAACGTGGAGGCTTTTGTAACGCATCAAGTAGAGTTGTGGTGGAAGGAAGATAAGAGCATCACCGCTAAGCTATTTAAATTGCTCTATGCTGACTGCATGGTTAATGTAAGTTTATTTATTAATCTCACCTTCCATTCATATACATTTTAATTATCATCATATTTTGTTAGATTAATTTATCGATCTGTTCTATTTTTTTGTGTTCCTCCACTAAGTATTTCATTATAAATATTTAATATGTCACACCCTATTATTATGAGGGATAAAAATTTGTGCAAGATGTCATTTTCACTTTTCAACATAAATTTATCACTTTTTAATGTAAAATATATCACTTTTCAAATGTGTGTCTTAAAATAATGATACTGCATTTTAGCATACAATTATAAAGTTATACCACTTTTCTGAAAATTAATAACATATCATTATAAAATGATATCGGTCTCACACAAATTTTAATTTTTCGACCAAAATGATGTAAATTGGACAAAAAAAATATAAATTAAAAAATTTGTGACGTATTTTAAAAAAGTGAAAATTTAAAAGATTTAAAATGGAATCGAACAAAGTTACTTATTTTGAAATTTTCCCACTAAAATGATTAACTACTCTACTATACTGTAATGAAAGATGTGGGGCGCTGTTAATTTTCTATAGTGAAAAATAGTAAGTTTATTCATAGGCCGGTGAGTTTGTGTATAGGGTGTGAATTTTGATTGATAAAAAAAGGGTATACATTGAATAAGAGTAGTTTACAGACATTTTTTTTAGTTAAAAATTGCACAAAAAATTAAGTGGGTGGTCAGTTTATAAGAGACGTACGTGGGTCAAAAAATGAAGTGGGCAGGCGAATATCCATCGTCAAAACAATATGCATTGTGTCACTTTTATCCTTTTATTTACTTACATGATTATTTATTTTAAATTAGTGTAAAATGACAAACATTTTAAAATAAAAATTCTTCCTCCAAATTAGGAGGGAGTATATTCGAATTTTGTATGTTCTAGCTAGAACATATTTAGCTGAATTATTTGTACTTGCATTCACGAGCTAGCTAGCTATCACATGATCAGTTAGATGCATTAAATTAATTAAGCCTGTGTAGATCAATATGCATTCCTTAGAAAATAAAGTAAAATAAAAATCCCACATAACAAGGCTAGATCCTACCTCTACTATAGCATAATCTTAATCTCATTAATTGATCTCGTCCATTAAAGGTTTTATTAAACATGCATAATTAATAAATACTTCACAATCTCCGATAATTGCAACCTCGAGATCTATTCTTTATAAACTTTTTTTTTTTTGCATAAAAGTTTACACAATTAACGTGACATTTAAAATCCTACTCATTATTTCATTATTACGCTTTCTTAATATTACAGAAAACAAAAGTATATATACTCCAATTAATTAGCTAATGATGATTGATAATGCATTAATTCTGCAGGGGTGTGATGCATCAATTCTTCTAGATGGGGCGCACACTGAGAAACACGCTCCACAGAATTCAGGGTTGGGTGGGTTCAAACTGATTGACAAGATTAAGACAGTGGTTGAACAACGTTGCCCTGGAATTGTGTCTTGTTCTGACATTCTTAACCTTGCTGCTCGAGATGCTGCTCATTTGTCCGGGGCACCATCGTATCCAGTGCTATTGGGCAGAAGAGATGGGTTTGACTCAAATGAAGCATGGGTTGACCTTCCACCCCCCTCCATTTCTTGGCAACAAGGCATTGCCTACTTCAATTCCAAGGGCTTAGATCAACAAGACTATGCTACCCTCCTAGGTAAATATCGTAGAATTTTATAAATGTACGTAGAATATTTTAGAAGAAAAAGGAGTTTGATTACAAAAGAAAATAAAAATTTTTAAAGCAAAAAAAAATCATTTAAGAAGTATACGTACTTAATATGACTTATTTTTTAAATATGCCAATCGAGAGTAACACTTTTGTACATTAGCTATGCAACTTAATGAAAATAACTAGTAGTAGTAAAACCACTAGGTCTCGTTTGCTTAAATGGATATAACAAATAAGTAATTATTAATTCCTCATTGATCATAAAAAGTCGACAACACAATTCAATAATGCAGGAGCGCACACGATGGGGAAAACGCATTGCGAATACATCCGCGACCGTCTCTACAACTTCAACAAAACCGGGAAGCCCGACCCGAGCATGAGCCGCTCGACGCTCGACAAACTCAAAAACCAATGCCCAAAAGACCTGAAAAGAGGGGAGAAGGACCCGTCAGTATTCTTAACGGACAAGAACGGCGACAAATACCGCTTCACCCCGACATACTACTCCAACGTACTGTCGTACGATTCAGTTCTGAGAGCCGACCAAGAGCTTCTCTTTAATTACAATACAACACAATTGACCTTAGAATTCGCAGCGAGCCGAGAGCAGTTCAGGAAAGCGTTTGCACTGTCCATAAGTAGAATGGGGAGTCTCAAAGTGCTCACTGGGAAACAAGGAGAAATTCGACAGAATTGCAGTTCCAGGAACAAGATAATTAATTACCTACTTTAAAACTAATTAAATACTTATATGTTTATTTGTTTTGTGGTATAATATTTTTTAACAAAAAAATAAAACTGTGTTAATTTGAAAATATGAGATTGCATTCAATGTATTTTTTGCGCTACATTATAACTAGTGCTATACTGATGTGATGAAAGATATTGCAGAAATAAACAAGTATTTTGGTGGCGTTACACTAACACTTAGTACATTTTTAGACTTTTTATCAAATTATTTTTTTAACTTTAGTCCCGTAAATATTTATTTTTTTAAACTTGGTGGATTACAATAATAGTTACTACTCAAAGTGATTGGATGTTGCTTAGTAATTGGCCCATATATATCCAACTTTTATGGGTTAAGTATTTCTTTTTTTTCCATCATGGAGTCTATTTGAAATTCTGATGAGGAAAAAAATGCATAATTGAAACTATATATTAAATCTTTGTAAAAATTTATATAAATTATTTCATATACAAAATATAGTTAATTAAAGTAATTTTTGGGTAAAAATTTATGGATCAATTAAACTCGAGTTAAACTTAATTAAAATATATTTTTTCGCTCTCAAGTATTTTTTACTATAGGACCAAAAGTGTACTACTATAAGTCCAAAAAAATTATGGACATTTAGCTTTTTGGGATACTTCTAGTCTTGTAGTGACAATATTTTGACCTTGTAATAACATAATATTTTTAATCTTGTAGTAGCATATTTTGGCCTTTCTAATAACATGTGCAAACCGAAACAGTAACCAGACGAACTAAATGAACCAGACGGTTTGTAACCGTCAGTTTGGCCGAACCGCCGGTTACGGTTACGAATTTTTAAAACGCCGATTTGACAGTTTTTTTTTTTTATTATTATATACTACAATTTTGTTTTTAATTTTTTTATACACAATTATTCTATTTTCTATGTATAAATTTAAGTTGTATAATTTATGTTAAATTCTAGTAATATTTTTTTAAAAAAAGAGTTAAAACTAATAAAAAAAATGAGCTGAAAAAAAAAGTCCAAACGACGGGTGGCTTGTAACCGTTGAGCATGGCTAGTCTTATAGTAACATATTTTTAGCCTTGTAGTAGTAGAATATTTTATGCTACTATAAAAGCCAAAATATGTTACGTCAAAGCCAAAAGCGTTCTAATACTACAAGACCAAAGTATTGTTACTACAAAGCTAAATGTGTTTACTACAATTCCAAAAATATTATGAACACTTAGTTATTTGGGCGAATTCGCTAGAATATTTTTGGACTTGTAGCAACAACATTTTGAACTTCTAGTAAACCACTTGTTTGTGACCCACAAATTTTTTGGGTGATCCTATACTGAGCTTATGACCTGACCTACGAGTTTTTAGAAACTGCCTTGATTTTACATATTTCATGTACACACAAATGTTACTCTTAAATGTTTTTACTTCCACTTTTGATTTATAAAACATATTTTTAAATAAGAGTCATTCTATGATAAAACAGGCTTCGACCTGCCTTCAACAAGCAATACTTTAAATATCATTGGATTGTTAAATTCAACGTATACATTTTTTTTATATGATTGCACTTTGCATTTAAGTGTTTGCTCTATGCAACATATAATCGCACTGTATTATCCTACTAATAAATTAAATTAATAAATAAAAAATGACGAATATATTCTTTTAATTTTAAATAAATAAAAAATTTGTAAGGTCGAGTTGCATATTCCTATCGGTTCGGGCTTCTTGTTTCTCTAGGGCCTTGCCCGATTGCTATCGGGCCTAGAAATCTACGGCCCAACCTAGTTCGGGAAAGAACTTTAGAGATATTTTTTAATTTTTTTTAAATTATAAGTACACTTTGGTAAAAAAATAATTTTAAAAAATAAATAAATATTTTATCTAATGACGAAGTGTGATCGTCCATGACAAAACTAAATGACGTGTTAACTTTTTATTAGAAGTTTGTTATAAGTTAGGGTGGATCCTTTGTCTCAAAACCCCTTCAAATAATTGCCACCACTTTTAACTTCTAAATGATGAGAATTATATCTCTTTTTTTTTTTAACAAATACTCATAGATGCAATATATAGTTCACCACCTGACCCACTAGCTACTTCTATCATTTATATTAAAGGGTAGTACTAAATGTACAAAACTGACATCAGAAAATGGTATTTTAGTCAAGAAACTCACAGTGATACAAATCTTCAAGGTTATCAGCTGGCAAGGGATAGAAAAAGGAGACAAATTAATCTATATGAGAGGTATGTGCATACTGACATAATTTTATTTTCTTTATGGGCAACTTTGAGGTGGAGTCTCTTGAGCCAAAGACTTACACATATATAGGCACTCATCAGTTGCAATGAGGAAGATAAGTGGATAGATGCAATGGATGAAGAATTGTTCTCTCTCAACAAGAACCAAACATGGAAGATTGTTGAAAAGCCAAAGAACAAGAAGTTTGTTGGATGTAAGTGGATCTTCGAGAAGAAGATTGAGGCTCAGAAAAGTGAAAGTTTAAGATATAAATTTAGGCTAGTAGCAAAGGGTTTCACCGAAAGGAAGGTGTTGACTTCAATGGAATATTCTCACCAGTTGTCAAGCATTATAGTATCACGATTATGTTAGCTTTGGTTGCTAAATTTAACTTGTAGCTACATTAGATGGATGTAATTACTATAACTTTTTCTTCATGGGAAATTGAAATAAAACATTTACATGAAGATACCAGAGGGGTTGAACATAGAAGATGAGAAAAAGGTGTATTTACTTAAAAGATCTCTCTATGGTCTTAAGAAAAGTCTCAAACAATGGTACTTGAGATTTGATGACTACATTTACTTAGGTTTCAATAGAAGTTCATATAACAACGGTGTGTACTTCAAAAGAGATGAAAGCTCAATCACCTATATTCTACTTTATATAGATGATATGCTAACAACTAGTGAGTTAATGAAAGGTATGGATAGTGTTAAGAAGATTCTCAAAGCAGAATTTGAGATGAAAGATTTTGATGAAGCAAAAAATATTCATGGGATGGAGGTTAGAAAGGATGGAGGCACAATTCAACTAAGTCAGCCAATTCATTTGAAAAAGGTGTTAGAGAGTTTCAGGATGAATCAAGCAAAGTTTATTGCTACACCCATTGGCCAACATCAACAACTATCAATACAGTAGTGTCCCAAGAACAGCCAAGAAAGAAAGCAGGTGACTAAGATACCTTATGTCAATGATGTGGGTAGTCTATTGTATGTTATGATTTGTTTTAGGCCATATTTAACTCAGGATATGAGTGTAATCAGTAGACATTTGAGTGATCCAGGGCCAGTTTATTGGGAGATAGTGAAATGGGTTATGAGATACATTTTGGGATCAACAAGGGAGGGTCTGATGTTTCAGAAAATCATAGATGGAAGAGATGCACTTGTAGGATATGTTGATTATGCGACAAATGTTGATACAATGAAGTCTTTAACAGGTTATGTATTTACCCTTTTTTGTACATTTATCTCTTAGAGGTCAATACATCAATCAATAGTTGCATTATCAACCATAGAATCTGTTGAGGTTGATGCAATATTGGTATGTCATCTGATTCTAACTATCAGAAGGGTAGGTACTCTGCTGATCTTGGAGTTCAGTAAAAGTTGAGTAAGGTGTACTCAACTGATAAGGTTTAGTGGTCTGATCTAGGAATCAACTAATCTGAGATGAGTTAGGACAACTCTGTTGATGCAAGTCGTCTGATCTGATCAAATCAGTTGGGTCCAAGTCTGCTGAAGCCAACTCAGCTGATAAGCAGATCAGCTGAGTCAAGTCTGCTGATTTCCAATTTTCAGAGTTAGTTTATTTCAGTTATTCTGTTAGTTAGTTAGTTAGTTGGTTAGTGGCAGTTATCAAGTGCATTGTACATCTATAAATACACCATCAAGTGCATAGATTGTGGGTAATGAGAGTATTGAGTTTCGTAGGACTTAGTGAATATTCTACGATTAGAGATCAAACTTTGTGAATACTTGTAATCTATAACATTCATTCGTGTTTAGTGAAGAGAGTCTTCTATCCTTCGTGGACGTAGATCATTTGATCGAACTACGTAAATCTCGTCTTCTTTCTTTGAGTTCTTTATTCGTTTCAATTCTTTGCGTTTCTAGTTGTCTTGTTTTATCATTTGTGAGGAATTGCTTTGTGGATACAATTCCATAACAATTTGCGTCGTCTGTGGGAAGTCGAAAGATAAAGGCAAGAATCAAGAAATGGGTTCTGTGAAATTGGAGATAGAGAAATTCAATGGTAAGACAGATTTGGCTTATGAAAAGCCAAGATGAAGGCTCTGTTGTCACACCATGGGCTAAAGGATGCTCTTAGTCCACTTGACCCTGCTGCATCTTACGCAGACAAGGCCAAGAAAGAGGAGCTTATGGAAAAAGCTTACAATATTGTTGTTCTAAGTTTGAGAGATAATGTTTTTAGAGAGGTTATGAAGGAAAAGGATGTTACTGGAGTATTTGAGACCCTAGATGCTCTGTATTTGACACAATCTTTGTCAAATCAGATGTTTATGGAAAGAAAGCTCAACAATTTTAAGATGTTAGATGATAAAACTCTTGATGAGCAGTTAATAGAGTTCATGCAAGCAGTTGATGATCTTGAAAATGTTGGAATTACCCTGGAAGATCACAAGAAGTCTTGTCTAAAGAGGGTAAGGTAAAATGTTGGAATTACCCTGGAGGCATTACCATCTTCATATGACAACTTCAAGGATGCTTTGCTGATTACTAAAGAGGGTAAGGTAAAATTCAAAGAAGTCTTGTCTATTCTAACAACTAAGAGTTTACATGTAGCAAACTCAACCAAGAAGACCAAGAACCATGTTGAGGGTCTTAATATCAAACTCAAGAATGACAAGAAAGGAGGGCAAAGCAAGAAGCACCATGCCAAGCCAGCTCAGAAGAAAAATGGATATGTAGTCAAGATCAAAGTTTGCTAAAAATGCCATAAAGAAGGGTATTACATAAAAGATTGTCATGAGCACAAGAAGTCTACTGATGCTGCTAAAGCTGGTGTAGCAGAGGCAAAGTGATATGATAATGCAGAAGTGATGAGCATAACAAATAGGAATCTTGTTAATGAATGGGTGTTGAATTCTGGATGTTCATTTCACATGTGTCCCACCAAATCTTGGTTTCAAAACCTTGAGATGATGGATGGAGGATCGGATCTGTTGGGAAATGATGAAAGTTGTACTGTGAGAGAGATTGACACTGTAAGGGTGAAGATGTTTAATGATAAACATGTGATCCTGACCAATGTTAGATTTGTTCCAGAGTTAAAGAGAAACCTTATATCTCTTGGCACACTTAATGCTTTGGGTTATGAATTCAAGACAGAAAGAGGATGTCTGCTGGTTACCAAAGCTGATAGAATAGTGATGCAAGGGAAAAAGTCAAATGGGTTATATTCTTTGATTGGTGAGACAATCACAGGGGTTGCTGATGTTACCATGAGTTCTGATGATTCTATGCTTTGGCATAAGAGGCTAGCACATGCGGGAGAGAAAGGTCTGGTGGAGTTATCCAAGAAGAGAGTTTTCCACCGGAGAAGACATTCAAGGACCTGGAGTTCAGTGAGCAGTGCATTCTTGGCAAGGCCAAGAAGAAGTCCTTCCAGAAGAGTCAACACACTACCAAGGAGATGCGGGTTTATGTTCACTCGGATGTGTGGGGACCATCAAGAACCGAAACCATTGGTGGAGGTAAGTATTTCATGTCCATAATAGATGACTATTCTAGAAAAGTTTGGGTGTTCATTCTAAAAGAGAAGAGTAAGGCCTTTACAAAATTCAAGCAATGACTAGTTGAGATAGAGAACAAGGGAGGCAAGTCCATAAAACATTTAAGGACAGATAATGGCCTTGAGTATCTATCAGCTGAATTCAATGAATTTTGTAAAGAGAAGGGCATTTCTAGACATAGAACTATCCCTCTTAATCCACAACAGAATGGATTAGCAGAGAGAATGAACAGAACTGTTTTAGAACGGGTCGAATGCATGTTAGCTGATGCTAAGTTACCTAAAAGCTTTCGGGAAGAAGCAGTGTGCACTGCATGTTACTTGATAAACAAAACCCCCTCATTTGCTTTAGAAGTGAAAACCCCAGATGAGATCTAGTATGGCAAGATGAGTGATTATTCAAAAATTGAAGTGTTTGGATGTCAAGATTATGCCCATATTATATGGGATAAGCTTGAGCCTAGGGCTCTGAAATGTATATTTATTGGCTATCCTAAAGGTGTCAAGGACTATAGACTATGGTGCCTTGAACCAGGTCATGAGAAACTGATCATCAGCAGAGATGTTGATTTTAATGAGAAGGTAATGGGATATCCTCACAATGAAAATTCTCATAACCTAGATGGAAGAATTGTAAATGAGTTAGAAGAGAGTTCCTCAGTTGAGGTGGAGCTTCTTGGACCAGATGAGTTAGCACCAGAGAAGGTGGCTAACCCAGCTAGTACAGAAGACAACACCCCAGATGAGGTTGTCCCAGAATAGGTACAAGGAGATGATCCAGAAGATGATACCATGGAGGACAACCCTGCTGATTTGAGGAATTATAGTCTTGCAGGATATAGGCTCAGAAGGCAGATTCATACCCCATATAGGTTTGGCCAGGCAGATCTTGTGTCATATGCTCTGATCACAGCAGAAGATGTGGAGCATTATGAGCCAAGAAACTATAGGAAAGCTATCACCAGTCCTGGAAGAGAACAGTGGATAGCAGCCATGTCAGAAGAGTTTCAGTCCTTGGAGAAGAATGAGACCTGGATCCTTGTTGAGAAGCCAAACAACCAGAAGTTGGTTAGCTGCAGGTGGCTCTTCAAGAAGAAGCTTGAAGTTGGATCTGGTGGTGCTAAAGAGCACATCAGATTCAAGGCTAGGTTGGTGGCAAAAGGGTTCACATAGAGAGAAGGCATACACTTCAATGAGGTATTTTCTCCAGTTGTTAAACACTGTTCCATAAGATTACTTTTATCTAAGGTGACTCAAGATGATCTTTAGTTACATCAACTAGATGTTAAAACTGCATTCCTACATGGAGAACTAGCTGAAACAATATATATGCACCAACCAGAAGGGTTGATCATGCCTGAAAGTGCAAGTAAGGTATGCTTGCTTAAGAAATCATTGTATGGGCCCAAACAGAGTCCTAGACAATGGTACAGGAAGTTTGATAATTTCATATTTTCTATCGGTTTCTTAAGATCGTATATATTGGTAAACAAGATTATCCAGAGAGCACCTATCTACTAATCTATGTAGATGACATGCTGATAGCTAGCAAGAGTATGAGGAAGATTACTCAGCTGAAGGAGCAGCTGAGTAACAAGTTCGAGATGAAGGACTTAGGTGAAGCCAAGAGAATATTAGGGATGGATATTCTCAAAAACAAGAAAGCAGGAAAGTTGTTCCTATCCTAGAGAGGTTATATTCAGAAGGTCTTGAAGAGGTTTCTTATGCCCCAGTCCAGACCAGTTAGTACTTCATTTGGGCAGCAATACAAGTTATTAGTCAAGCAATCTCCTCAAACAGATGAAGAGAAGAAGCAAATGCTTACTGTTCCTTATGCCAATGAAGTGGGTAGTCTCATGTATGCCATGGTTTGCAGCAGGTCAGACCTTGCCTATGTTGTTAGTATGGTGAGTAGATTCATGGGAAATCCAAGAAATCTACATTGGGAAGCATTGAAGTGGATTCTAAGATATCTGAATGGATCAGAAGACTTAGGATTAATGTTCGAGAAGTCAACTGTTACCAAGAGTCCTCTGATTGGATTTGTGGATTCTGATTTTGCTGGAAACATATATACAAAGAAGTCATTGTCTGGTTATGTGTTTACATTGTATGGCACTGCTATCACCTGGAGAGCAGCTTTACAATCTATGGTGACTTTATCCACAACTGAAGCTGAATACATAGCCTTAACAGAAGCTGTGAAGGAAGCAATGTGGTTGAAGGGCATTTTGAGAGATTTTGGCATAAATCAGAAGAGTATTTCAATGCTGTGTGATAATCAGAGTACAATCCATCTAGCTAAACATCAAGTGTTTCATGAGAGGTCAAAGCAAATTGATGTGAAGTTGCATTTCGTAAGAGACATCTTGGAGAAGAACATTGTTGAAGTTTAGAAGGTTGCTTTAGAAGAGAATGCAGTTGATATGTTGACTAAGGCATTACCAAGAAATAAGTTCAAGCATTGCAAGGAATTGGTAAACCTTAGAACCTGGGATGTTCATTAAGAATAGAATGAACAACCAGCCTTGGGGAGGGCTGGGAAGAAGACAATCTTGCATTAAGGTGGAGAATTGTTGAGATTAAAGCAATATTGGTATGTCATCTGATTCTAACCATTAGAAGGGTAACTAGTTTGCTAATCTTGGAGTTCAGTACAAGTTGAATAACGTGTACTCAACTGATAATGTTTAGTGGTCTGATCTAGGAATCAACTAATCTGAGAAAAGGTAGGACAACTCTTCAGATGCAAGTCGTCTGATCTGATCAAATCAGTTGGGTCCAAGTCTGCTGAAGCCAACTTAGCTGATAAGCAGATCAGCTGAGTCAAGTCTGCTGATTTCCAATTTTCAGAGTTAGTTTATTTTGGTTATTCTGTTATTCTGTTAGTTGGTTGGTTAGTGGCAGTTATCAAGTGCATTGTACATCTATAAATACACCATCAAGTGCATAGATTGTGGGTAAGGAGAGTATTGAGTTTCGTAGGATTTAGTGAATATTCTACGATTAGAGATCAAACTTTGTGAATACTTGTAATCTGTAACTTTCATTCGTGTTTAGTGAAGAAAGTCTTCTATCCTCCGTGGACGTAGATCATTTGATCGAACCACGTAAATCTCATTTTCTTTCTTTAAGTTCTTTATTCGTTTCAATTCTTTGCGTTTATAGTTATCTTGTTTTATCATTTGTGAGGAATTGCTTTGTGGATACAATTCCATAACATAATCTAATTATGTGTCACTCACAAAATCAATGAAAGAAGGCATATGGTCCGAAGGTATCTTAGAGGAGTTTGGTGTATCTCAAAACAATGTGGTTGTTTATTGTTATAATCAAAGTGCAATGCATCTTACAAAGCATCAAGGTTCTCATGAAAGAGCCAAGTATATTGATGTGAAGCTAATTTGTAAGAGATATTGTGGAAAAGAGGGTTGGGAGGGTGGAAACAGAGGAAAATCTAGCTGATACATTCACTAAGGCATTACCAACTTTAAAGTTTGGGTTATGTCTTAGATTTATTGGTTTGCATTGATTTCTAGAGGAGAAGAACTGCACTTAGAGAGAGAAGTGACAAACATCCTTGGTCCAATCAAGTTTGATTTTGAGTTAAAGTGAAAGATTTGTAAGAGTTATCTCAAAATCAGCTGAGGTCAATCAACTAAATTGATCGGTTGAGGTAAATAATTTGTGAATATATTTAGAAGACAAAGTCTTAATGAATTCAACTAAAGTGAATCAGTTGAACTGGGATCAGATGAGATGAACTTAAGGTCAATCAGATGAGTTGGATCATTGTTGATCAACCGAGTTGTGCAGCTAAGATCAGGTGAGTCGTTCAGGCAAAAAAGGTTTAGTGGACATGGTTAGATGGGATTTCAGGAAGGTTGTCTCAGAGTTGATTTCAGAAGGGTTATCTCAACTAAGTGGTTTTATCTACTGAAGGAGCGGTTAAGAGTTTGTTAATTGTTTTACGGGTGGAACTTCAAGAGGGTATAACTTTCAAACGGTTGGGTCATTTCACAGGTAGTTTGCTGCAACGTGTAGCTGGCGTGGAAAACTAACTAACTATGCAAATAACTTTTAATATCAAGGAGGAGAAGACTAGTATAACTCTTGAATCTCAACATATTAAGGGTTTACAAATTCAGAATACTTTTAAGTGAGATCACGAGTATTAGGGAATTAATATAAATGAATTAATTCCCCAACTTTTTAAAAGTTTAAATTTTTAGATAAGATAAAATTATTTCAAAAAAGTAAAGATGCTAGGCAAAGAAAAGATTTACCCGCGTGGAAAGGATGATTCATTTGGATCGACATGAGAGTCCAACTGCATTGCCAGAATCCATGTTGTCTATTGGAAAGAGGTTGACCTCCTTGCTTCTCTCATGTACACGCCGAGCCCCTTTTCTCCTCGGCCCACAGAGACAAAATGTAGGACTGTTCATTCCAAGTGTTGTGTGATTAGATAGAAGGTTGATTTTATTCTTAAGGCAAGAGGTTTATCTTGTAACACATTTTAATTGATCTTGTGGCTTGTAGTGGATGTACGTAGATCAAATTGATCGAACCACTTTAAATCTATTGTGTGTTGTTTATATTTCTTGGTATTATCATTTTGTTGTTGAAGTATCTCTTGATTAATTCTAGCTCGACTTTGACACAATCCGTTGAATGCATATGAGACAAGATACTAAAATTGAATAGGAGAGGAGAGGGGAGGGGGTGGAGAGAAACATATAAAACTGAAAAGCAAATCATTTCATAATGAAATACATCAGATGGAAATTACATAGATACATGAAACATTTAATAATAAGGTAGCCATGCCATGCCATGCAATGCAAGCTTTATTTATAAGAGTAGGTAGGTTACACAGGAAGTAGGTGTGGCAGCGGTTGAAAGAAAGATGTAATCCAATTGTAAAGTCGGCAAAAGTAGCAATCATGGTGCAGTCGTCTATGAAGTTTATTGATAAAGGAATAGATGATCGGAGAAGCAGAAATGGAAATGAAGAGGAAACAGAGTAGAGGCCTAAGGCGGCAGGGGATTAAAAGGGACGCTAATGATGCAACCAGCGCGTTTCCAGCCAAGATTACAACGCGATTGAACGAGGGAATGTGCAGAAAAAAGTAGGAGAGCTGGCCGCTGTAGGCAAGGTATAAGAGGAGTGAGCTCCAAACTGAAACTCCCATGATTATGGGACCTAGGGGGGTTTTGGTATTATTAATGTTGTCTTGATTGGAGCAAGGTGATGAGGGTGGGAACTATTACAAATATGCTTTTGTACAAGGACGAAGAACTCATACTGCACCCTAATTAAGGTTTTGAGGCAATGTCAATCGATATATATATATATATAATACTTCATTCGTCTCATAATAAGTTTTATGTATAAAGTAAAAAAATACTAATTCTAGAGGAATACTTTCCTTCGTCTTGTTACGATACCCAAGTAATTAATTAAGTCAGTCTTCTATTTAATATATTTTATTCTCTAATTAACCTAATTAATACATAAAGACAGATATTACCTCATCATATTATCTTTCATCAAAATGCTTTTGGAAGAACATATAAAAGTTGATGAGATCATAGCTTTATTGGAAAAGTAATTAATTTGTGAATACCCCATCGCTCCTACGAGAGAATAGGAAAAATAAATATGGATTTTACTTAAGCATTATCACTTTTTTTACAAACTAAAATCTGAAAAAATAAATATGGATTATCCTACCTAAAATTTTGAAATATGGGTTAAAAGGATCCGTGAGACGGTCTCACACAAGATTTTGCCTAAAAATGGCTAATCTTGGGTGAGACAGTCTCACAAAATGAGATCCGTGAGACGGCTTTTATATATAAAAAGTGATAGTGTTTGAGTAAATAGTGATAGTGTTTAAGTAAAAAGTGATAGTCACTTTTGTTAAAAATATTATCACTTTTTACTTAAACATTATCACATTTTTTACAAACCAGCAAAATCTGGAAAAATAAATATGAATTATTCTATCCAAAATTTTGAAATATGGGTTAAAAGGATCCGTCTCACAGAAAAAGATCCATGAGATGGTCTCAAGTTTTTACCTATTAAAAAAAAAGAGAGGGATTTTGTCGGAATTGAATTCATGAAAAGGTAATTTCCCATTATTTTATGCTAATTAAGAACATGGTTACAGGGGCTGCCACAAACAAAAAAAAAAGTAAAAAATCAAAATGTGACGTCCACGCACATGGAGGGTGTTGACAACACTTTTCCACAATTTGACACTTGTCACTCTACAATTGGACATTCAATTTTTTTAATAAATTTTATAATATATATATATTATATCAAAATTTTAATCTTAATTTTATATCAAAATTTATATAAAAAAATTGTCTATTTATACAGCCTAATAGTGGTATGTTTTGTATCAGAATCTCATATCATATTCTAATTTATTTCTCTCCAAATTTTTACTAGCTCTATCATTTTTTATTATTGATCTAAGACATTCAAATTATTTTACAAACTCCTCAAAATTTATATTATTCAAACTTCTAAAATTATACATCTATTTGTATCTTAGTTTATTTATTTACAATATTGTATTCTAAATTTCAAACTCTTAAAATTTAATTTTATTATTGAGATTGTAGTTTATTTTATTTGTATGAAAAAATGCATTTTTATTATAATTTAAAATTTAGAAATGATTAATTATGAATCTCAAATAATTTAATAAATTTCTTACATCACTTAAACATAATAAAAATTGATTATAAATAATATATAATTGAAAAATAATATACTCTCCATCTCATGATTTCTTTCTTATATGAAGTAGCACACAAAATAAAAAAAGTGAATTCAATGAGAATTTTGAGGGATAATTTTGTAAATATTTATATATAAAGTAAAAAAATGAGTTGACTTTTGTGTATGTGTGGTGAAAAAATAATGACATTTGTGTAAAATTGAGCATATTGTGAGGGTGGAGTTTATAAAGGGTTTTTCATTTCAAGGGTGTGAAATTTATTGTGGAACGTCTCGAAAAGAAAAATGTGAAAGTAATTGTGGAACGGATGGAGTATTTATAGGTTGTGTTGAGTTGTTGATAAAATATAAATAAATGAGAAGTAGGTTAGGGTGTGGGCTGGGCATGGATAAACATGGTCTAAAAATAGAGGGAAGTGAGGATTTTATCAAAAAAAATTGATGAAGTTTTATATTTTATTATATTTTGGTTTTTGATCGTGGATTCCAATTTAGATCAAGCATTTTTTTATTTGACAATATAATATTTTTTCACTTTAAATTTCATTCTTCAAATATCTCAAAATTATATTATATGTCATTACTTTATTAATCTATACTTTATTACTCATAATATTTTATTACTCAAAAGACTTTCATACCATTTTATCCTCTTTAATTAATACTAATAAATAACTCTCATGCGTAAACTGTAATTGTACCATCTAAATAAAAACATATGGAGGGAGTATATAATTTCACATTTTTTATATTTTAGTCTTACTAGACCTGCAATATATATCAGGTAACCTATTCGATAAAAAAAAACGTGGCACCTCAAATTTCTTCATGTGCAAAGTGGAATTGATTAACTATATGTGCAGGGCGGACCCAGGATCCGAGCTAAGGGGGGTCAAAATTTAATATGATCAAAATATTTGTTATACACTACAAAAAAGAGGTGTTTTACCGACGGTTATGCCGACGGATATTCAGTCGGTATTGGCTCTTACCGACGGATTTTATCCGTCGTCAATGAATTGGTCGGTAGTGGTTACCGACGGAAAATATGCGTCCGTCGGTATATGCCGACGGATTCAAACCAACCCGTTTTCAAACCGGGTCGCCTATACCGACGGATTCAATTCCGTCGACAGTCAAGCCAACCCGTTTTCAAACCAAGTTTTCAAACCGGGTCGCCTGTACCGACGGATCCCAAATCAATTTTTCGTCGGTAGATCCGTCGGTATATTTTGGACTTAAATTTTATTATTTTAATTTACCGACGGAATTTTCCGTCGGTAAGTATTAAATTTTTTTAAAAAAAACGATATTCCGTCGGCTCGCCCGTCGGTATTACCGACGCTAAACCGACGG
Organism: Galeopsis tetrahit; assembly: GCA_963675135.1. NCBI lineage: Eukaryota > Viridiplantae > Streptophyta > Magnoliopsida > Lamiales > Lamiaceae > Galeopsis > Galeopsis tetrahit. Next base: position 35,736,909 of record OY776133.1, on the reverse strand, counting down.
AATAGTCCGTCGGTAAGTACCAAAAATTTAAAAAAAAAATTTATTTGCGATCGGGATCCGACCCGATCAAAATTGCTTAAATAATTCAATACACGATCAAAATTGCTTAAATAATTCAATACACAAATCTACATTACATCCAACAGAATAAACAAAATCGTCGTCCTTTACTTGAGCAAACAACAAAAACTTGATGATGTAGACCAGAGTGCTAAGGCATCGAATGGTGTTCCGGAATTGGCAGAGGATCGATCAAGTAAGAAGCAAATAGAATTTTGCTGCTAATTATGACAACTATACCCCTCACTAGAATGCTTGAAAAAGCTCTGTGAAATATTAAAACAACGTAGTAAACATTAACAAAAACTTATATGAGAAATAATTTAACAAGAATGTGAGTATATTAATACGTACCGTGGAGTATATTAAATTGTCCTTCGCTGACTCGACTGCATCCCTGCCATTTCAAAATCAATTCCAAAGAATCAAGATTCAATTGTCATTTTATATATTTAAACATAAATTAAATTATCATAAAAATTGAACATACCTCAACAGAGATCAAGTAACTTCATTAGGCTCGCATAGTTTCGGTCATGCTGGTAGTTCAAAGATAAGAGATTTAGAGTACAATAAATAAATCAATAATTCAAATTTGTTAAGGCTTTTCTTTTTTTCTTTTTAATTTGTGTTTGCAAGGGATAGAATAATTTTTTTTTTTTAAGTCGTTCCCTCAAAGCTTTTTTAAAAACATATTAAATGTTAGAAAAGAAATCGGACACAATAAAATTTTCGAACAAATACAAAAAAAATTCAAAACTCTATTTTTTTTTTACTTTACCCCAAAAAATTTCAAAAAAAAAAAAAATCACACATAAAAACTGGAAAAGAATCGAAAATTATTCCAGAAAAGAATCAAATATTTGGAAAATATCTTCAAAAAAATACTAAAAAATGGATAAATAATTGGGTAGAAAATAGGAAAGAAGAAAAAATCTCAAATCAAAACAAAAAGAACATGTTCATCTTCTACCATACATCCAAATATAAAACAAAAAAAACAAAAAAGGGATGTGCTCACCTGACTTGGACGGCGGCGTGTCGGGGAGGGACGGTAGGGTGTCGCGGACGGTGGGGATGGGCGAACGGTCGCAGCGAGGACGGCCGGAGAAGGGGGTGGCGCCGCTGCGAACGTGGGCAAGGGGCAGCATGTGGCGGAGGAGACGGTCGGAGTGGGGGAGAGGGAGAGGGAGAGACATAGAGAGAGACGGCCGGAGTGGCGGAGGAGACTGTCGGAGTGGGGGAGAGGGAGAGACATAGAGAGAGACGGTCGGAGTGGCGGAGGAGACGGTCGGAGTGGGGGAGAGGGAGAGGGAGAGACATAGAGAGAGTGATGGAAAATACGCGTGAAATGAGAGAAAGTTACATTTATATTCGGAAATGGCGACTGATATTTCGGTCGGCTTTGGCTCGTTGCCGTTAGCGACGGAAATGGCGACGGATATTTCGGTCGGCTTTAGCTCGTTGCCGTTAGCGACTGAAATGGCGACGGATATTTCGGTCGGCTTTGGCTCGTTGCCGTTAGCGACGGAAATGGCGACGGATATTTCGGTCGGCTTTGGCTCGTTGCCGTTAGCGACGGAAATGGCGACGGATATGTTCCGTCGCCATTGGATTTTTATAACCAAATGATAAATAATTAAATTATAAGTTAATTAATAAAATAACCAAATGATAAATAATTAAATTATAAGTTATAACCAAATGATAAATAATGAAATCTTATAAATTGTACAAAATAAAGTAGTTAGGTTACATTAATTTAATATTCATCTTCATCTTCGTCTTCATTTTCATTATTTGCCACATCTTCCTCTTCCTCCTCATCTTCTTCATGCTCATCTTCTTCATCCTCCCCCTCGTCATGTTCATCCTCCTCCTCATGTCCACTATCGTTTTCAATAACAATCAATTGTGGATTTGCAGCCGTCAAGTCTACCGAAAGATTAAAATCTCCCGCAAACACTTCAGTTTGATTCTCTATTTGTTCCATTTGAAACGGAGGTTCATCTTCATCGTTGTTTTCCTTTTGGGGGACCTCCAGCATTGACCTTGCCTTCACTTTGCAAACAGCGTGCCATTCTGATCTATTACGTTTTCCAGCTCCTGGATACGTGCAGTAGTAGACTTGAGATACCTGAGAGGCAAATACAAACGGATCATCCCCGCTATACTTCCTTTTCGAATTAACATCCACAAGCTTGTACTCCGGATGAATTTTAGTTCCTAAAGGGGATGTGTCAAACCAATGGCACTTGAACAACATTACAGTTTTCACTGGATATCCCGGATATTCAATTTCAACGACTTCGTGCAACACCCCAAAGTAATCACTTGCATCTGCATTGTAATTCGCACCCCTAAGACAAACACCACTGTTGTTAGTCGTTCTTGTTGATGCATACTCTGATGTATGAAACCTGTAGCCTTTCACAATATAGCCGTTGTAAGTCCTCACACGCCGTAGTGGTCCTTGGCTGAGATCCTGTAAGAACCGGCTCTGAAAATCGTGCGATTGTCCCTATACGTACAATTAAAATTAACATTAATCAAAATAATTATTTGTTCACGTAAAATTCAATTAATGATACTCACATAACGTTGGAACCATCGGGCAAATTGACGTTGAAGACTAGTATCTATGTCTCTATCTGAGATGTTTTGATCTGCATGTCGTAGTTCTTGTGTATACATCCTAATAATTCACAACACAATTAGATGATAAATGACGCACGTTTAGTGCTATTTAATTAGATGATAAATATATGAAATATATACTTACTCAATGTAAGGCTGAACTTCATCACAATTCAATAACACGTACGTTTGTGCTATTTCAGCCTCTGTGTGTGTTGACCAATATCGTTCAGTGGCTTTTCCTATAGGTCGCCCCTTAGACTTGAATATAGAGAGCATGCCATCGACTTCTTGTTGCGTACCTCTACCATCGAAGTTACGTGGTTCATTCCTGATCCTCGTGTTGACATGGTCTTCAAAATAATATGAACAAAACATGCCAACCTCTTCATTCAAATACCCATTAACAATCGATGCTTCGACGTTTGCCTTCTGTTTAGCATTCCGCTTCAAGTTGTGGAGATACCTAAAATTATAATAGTTAACAAATTAAAATAAGGCTCCTTATACTAAAAACTAATTAAATGAGAGAAATAGAATTGTTCACCTCTCAAATGGGTACATCCACCTGTACTACACTGGACCACAAATCCTAGCTTCATACGCTAAGTGAACAGGTAAGTGTTCCATCGAGTCAAAGAAGCTAGGTGGGAAAAAACGTTCCAACTTACACAAAATAACTGGAATGTCTCGTTCCAAACGATTCATATCATCAACCTTGATTGTTGTAGACGTTAAATCTCTAAAAAAGAGACTTAATTCAGTGACAGCCCTCCACACATTCAGAGGAAGAAATTCTCGAAACGCAATAGGTATCAAGCGCTGCATAAAAACATGACAACCATGACTCTTCATCCCTGCAACTTTGCCTTTTGTTGTGTCTACGCATCGACTCATGTTTTACACGTAGCCGTCTGGAAATCTTAACTCTTTAATCCACCTACACAATTCCTGTTTTTGTGCCTTATCTAGTGTGTAGCAAGCCTTTGGATATTTACCTGTACGGGTATCCTGTTCCAACTCATCACGGCGACAGATAGTGTTCAACTCTTCCCTGGACTTTGGAGTATCTTTCGTCTTGCCTTCTGTGTTCATGATTGTGTGAAACACATTGTCAAACACATTCTTCTCAATGTGCATGACATCCAAATTGTGTCGGAGCAATAGTGAACTCCAATATGGCAAGTCCCAAAAAATACCCTTTTTCTTCCAGTTACCAGGGATTCCTTTGTTGTGTTCTTGTGCATTTTCCTCCGTAGTTTTTTTCAAACCCGCCCACTCAATCTCATGTAACAGACTTTGTCCTGTACGATTAATAAATGTTAGAATAAATGTAACCCAAAAAAACATGTTAAAATAAATGTATAAAATACCATTTCGAAGGGGCGGTCGATTGTTTGTGACTGTTGTATTCTTCGTGAAGTCCACCTTATTCCTTCGAAATGGATGATCTCGAGGTAAAAACCTTCGGTGATTATCGAACCATGAAACTTTTCTACTCTTCGGGAGACTGAAAGCTTCAGAATATTCCATATAATACGGACAAGCTTGCTTTCCGGCTGTACTCCACCCGGACAACATAGCATATGCAGGAAAGTCGCTAATGGTCCACAATAAAGCAGCACGCATCGTGAAGTTCTGTTTCCTAGAAACATCATACGTTTGGACTCCGTTATCCCATAGGAAGATCAAATCTTTAATAAGAGGCTGGAGATAAACATCAAGTTTATGCTTTGGATTCGACGGACCATGCACCAATACAGTCAGAAACATTTTTTGAGGTTTCATGCACATCCATGGAGGTAGATTATACGGAGTCAGTATCACCGGCCACAAAGAATACTTCTTTCCATAACTCCCAAACGGTGCAAAACCATCAGTACTCAAGCCTAATCTCACATTCCTCGGTTCACAAGCAAATCCTGGAAACACGTTATCAAGGTGTTTCCAGGCTTCAGAGTCGGACAGATGTCTCATATCCCCAGCCTCAGTATCTTCAGAATTTCTTGCATGCCACGTCATGTGTTGAGCTGTAGCACTAGATTGAAACAATCTCATTAAACGAGGAATGATAGGAAGATAATACATCCTCTTATGTGGTACTTTCTTTTTTGTCTTGCTCGATTGACCACCTGGTCCCTTCCGTCGTGGCTCTTTATACCGGGGATGGCCACACATTCTACACATAAGAAGATCGCTATCGTCATCACCCCAGTATAACATGCAACCATTCACACAACAATCAATCTTCTCAACCGGCAAACCCATATTCTTCATCAGTTGTTTGCTCTGATGAAACGTCGTAGGTACTTTATTATCGACAGGACAAATCTCACTGCATATTTGTGTCATTTGCTCATATGCTCTGTTAGATAGCTTGTTCTCCGTCTTGATAGCCATAAGTCGAGCATTAAATGACAACTGAGAATGAGAATCACACCCTGGGTACAAATCTTGATCGACTAATTTGAGCATCTCATAAAACTGAAATGCTTCATCCGTTGGTTCCTCCTCTATATTTGACATACCGGCTTCCATCACCATTGTTTGATACATATCGGGTTCTTCCACCCAAACTCTTGATCGTTACTGGTGCCGACATGCTCAACGTGTACTGGTTGTTCATAAATTGCAGTAGTGTAATAGTACAAGACTTGATCAAAATTATAAGGCCACCGTTGTTCGCCATGACTTGTCCAATTATAGTAATTATCAACGAACCCATTCATAACAACGTGGCATAAGACTTCATCAATGCTTTTAAATGATCTATTCTTACATTTCTTAGCATTACACGGACACCTAATACAATCCTCAGACATGTAATGTGGGTGTAGCTTTGCAAATTCAACAAATGACACGAGTTTATCATAAAATTCAACATTCACATTTCCTAAAACGAGCCTAGGAGTACAATACATCCACCGACGATCCGGCAATTCCATCTGTTAAACAATTTGAGCAAATTAAAATTACACACTAAAAATTAAACACTAAAAGTAAAAACTATGTAGTAAAATTACACACTAAAAAATCAAACACCAAATTAAAATTACACACTGAAAATTAAACTATGTACACTTAATTAATAGAAAAACATACCTTAAATTTTCGCTCCAATCCAAATTTTTAGCTCCAATCCAAATTTTTTCCTTAACTTTTTGCTCCACTCCAAAATTTTCGCGTGTTTTGAGGTTCTGGACTGTTTTTCAATACTACATGCCGACGGAAATGTCAGTCCGTCGGTATATTGCGCGCCTAAATTCCGTCGGTATTGACAATACCGACGGATAATTTCAGTCGGTACCAACGATTTCAAATGCATGTCAAATCAGTCAGATTCCGTTGAACAAATTTCAGTCGGTATTTACATTGCCGACGGAAATTATCTGTCGGCATTGAACATGTGTCTATACCGACGGAATACCTTTCCGTCGGTAAAAGACGCGTATAAAAAAAATTAAAATGCGCATTCTTAACACTCCAACCACACTCAAAACAACCTACTTCTTCACAAACATCAAAAAATAAAAAAATACAGAAACTCATGTCTTCATCTTCGGCATCCATGAAAATTGTGGTATGCCATTGTGGAAAAGAAGCTCGTGTGTGCATGTCGAAGCAAGAAAAAAGCAGAGGTAGACTATTTTATACTTGCCCAGATTCACTAAATGGTTCTGAATGCTCCTTTTTTGTTTGGGCCGATGAACACGAAATTCACGGACAAGGAACGAGTTCACACGGAATGTTTCCGGGCATGGTGAGGAGAATTGACTCACTTTTGCTTGAAAATCAAGAGCTCAACAACAAGTTGAATCATGCGCAACTAGTTGGGGATATGTATAAGGATACATCTGACCAACTAACCTCAAAATTAGGATTTGAAGCTGGAAAAGTTGAAGAGCTAAAGAAGCAGAGGAACTTTCTTATTGTGGCCATAGTATTCTGTGTTCTACCCTATGTGTTCAAGTTTATAGGTTGGATGTAATCCTAAGTTTATGTCTCTAATATGTATTGCTAAGTTTATGTAATGCTAAGTGTATGCATGTAATGTAACCACAACAACAACCTTTCTTCAAGGCAATTTTCAATGAAAATGTTGTTTATCTATCACATAGAGTCTCCCATCACATTCACATTCACATTCACATAAACACAAACATGAAAAAACAGAGTACATTCAAACATAAATGAAGATCCAATACAGATCACATCCAAAATCACACATAAAACATAACTAAAATTAATATACACATTCTTAACACATAAAACACACATAACTAAAATTAAACAACTAATACTTAAACATAAAAGTAAATAGTTCAACAATAATGCAGATAAAAATAAATAGTTCTACAAGACATAAAAGTAAATAGTTCTACGAGATATAAAAATAAAATTGTTCAACAGAAATAAAAAATAAAATTGTTCAAAGACTCATGGACCAAAGATAAACATATCAAGGCCATCATGGTCGCCAACGAACTGCTGACCCAGATCGATGTCATCATCCTGCTGCATGGTCGGGACATAGTCTGAGGAGGCTGGGGGGGCTGAGGAGGCTGGGGGGGCGCCTGGGGGAACAGACACCGTCGGTAGAGGAGCTTGCATGGTTCTCTGATAAACCTCCTCGATCCTCTCGTCCGACCACCCCATCTCTCGACCCATATTCACATGCATCACATGCATGAAATGGTTGAATTGTGCCATCGTCACATCAGGAGTTGGGGTGGAAGATACGGAACCCTGCGATGCCGTCTGGGACGGACCAGCGCCGGACCTGACATCAGCGCTCATACGACCAAGGCCCAGAACTCGTCTGCGGGTGGTGGGGGCAACTTCCAAATAAGCCCGGTCCACCTCCTCGACTGTAGGGGCACTGCTGGTTCCGGCTTGAGTAGGGTCGACTTGAGTTCCGATCTCGGCCATCCTCCGGTTCATCTCCAACTACATAATTAATAATTTTAAATTAATAGAATAAATTATAAAAAATGTATTTAATTAAACAATTTTATTACTTACGTGGAGGTTAGTTGTGCGCCCGTATGTGGATTGCTGTGTATCAGCATTAAACGGATGAGCAATGCTCATCCGGTCCAAGTGAGTGGGTACACGCCCCGTATCCCGTTCCTAATAATTAAATTTATGTATTATATATATTAAATATATAATTAAATTTATTGAAATTAATTAAAAAATTAATAAACACTTACAATGACCATCGACTGCTCAAGGATGGACCGGGCTCCAGTCCGATGCCTGGACATCCCACCCCCAACGTCGGATCTCCGGTTAGCCTTAGCAATCTCACACTTCCTGATGTACGCAGGATCCAGCCAATCCCTCGTCAATGAATCCCACAACACAACATCATTATCATCCTTACCCAAGCTCTGCGTCGTCCCATCGCTCCGCCATGCCATTCTCCATTCGTACATTAAATCTTTATACCGCTCTTGCGCCGATTTACAGAATACTTGAACATAGCCTGGTCTGAGTACATATTCCGATCCCAAGTGGTTTGTTTCTGCACATATAATAAATTGTTTATTATTGAACAAATTAAAAAACATTAATTAAATAATTAAGTAATTAATTACTACCTGAAATTCCTCGAAGTACGCCAACTTTTTTTGTTTTGGGACCTTCGACCAGGTAATTGCACCCGCAGAGATCGGTAAAGAGCCAAAAGCAATCGTGCATGCCCTGGAGACCTCGTTACCAGGTAACAATCTGTGACATTAATTAACAAACAAAACACATTATAAATTAAAACGAGTGCGAAATTAATTAATTATTAAACAATAAAAGTATTTAATTACTTACACTCCTCCATCTGTAGCCCAAATGCGTTCCCGGCCATCCCGAGCAGGAACAACAGGATGGTCCCGGACAGACGAATGAGACGACGGCTGATCAGGCGACGGGTGTGGAATGGGTGGCGGAGGCGACGATAATGGTGTTTGTGGCAGTGTAGGCGCCGACGCCTCGGGTCTAAGTTTCGATCGACTCTTCCTCGATCGGCTACGTAACCCGGAGGCCCCGTGAGATCCCGAGCCACCAGAGGCACCAGCACCATTTCCAGTCATCTATTTAATTTAAACATTTAAATTAATAAATTATATATATAATACTAATTAATTAATAATAAATTTCTTAATTTAATAAAAAACAATAATCTAATAAATTAAAATTTAATCCCTAAATAATAACCTATTTTAATCAATAATAACCTATTTTAATAAATAATTTTTTATTCAATCAACAATAACTTATTTTAATAAATAATTTTCTATTTTATTCAACAATAACTAATTTCCTATTTTATTCAACAATAACTAATTTCCTATTTTATTCAACAATAACTAATTTATTCAATAATTTCCAATTTTAATTAACAATTTTCTATTTTAATTAACAATCTATAACCTAATAAATTTAGTAACAATTTTTTCTAACTTTAAAATAACAATTTCCTAATATAATTAACAAAGCCCCTAATTTAATCAATAATTTCATAATTAGTAAATCAACAATATTAATCAATAATTTTTTATTCAATAACCTATTTTAATAAATAATTTTTTACTCAATCAACAATACCTAATTTAATCAATAATAACCTATTTTAATAAATAATTTCCTATTTTATTCAACAATAACTAATTTCCTATTTTATTCAACAATAACTAATTTATTCAATAATTTCCAATTTTAATTAACAATCTATAACCTAATAAATTTAGTAACAATTTTTTCTAACTTTAAAATAACAATTTCCTAATATAATTAACAAAGCCCCTAATTTAATCAATAATTTCATAATTAGTAAATCAACAATATTAATCGAGCTAATTATAACTTACAATATCATAATTTAATTATGTAATTAACTCCACTCCAACGTATATGCAAATTAAACAACAATATCAACTATATATATAACATCAATTATGCAAAACATGCAATATCGATCTTAACAAATCACATTAATTTATTATAAATAACTATATACATCAACTAGCTATATATAGGCAATTATCCACTTACAATATCAACTAATTAATTAGATATATCAACTACATACATTCAAAATAATTAACTATATACATCAACTACAAACAATTTCATATGAATCTATATAACAATTTAAATTAACACATGCAATTTAATTTATAATTATAGGCAATACAAATACAATATAACTTAAAAATTAATTACTAACAAATTAAAAAAGCGTACCGTATAGATTTTCTAATCGAGTTGAGAGAACACCTCGACAGAGCCTCTTCTTCGCGCAATAGAGGAGATAGAAATAGGGAGGAGGGATCGAGGAGGGAGTAGGGAGGAGGCAGGGGGCTTTCTTTCTCTCGAAAGAGAAAGAAAGTAATCTGTTCTTCAGTTTATATACAAAAAAAATTGCCTTTACCGACGGAAATTTCCGTCGGTAATGACCAGATTTAATTTTGGGAGTCGATAAAGAGGCGGTTAGTTAATGCGGGTCGGTTACCGACGAAAATTTCCGTCGGTAATGACCACATTTAATTTTGGGAGTCGATCAAGAGGCGGTTAGTTAATGCGGGTCGGTTACCGACGGAAATTTACAATACCGACTGAAAAATCCGTCGGCCGGTGACCCAAAAACGACACCGTGTAGAGAGTTCTGAGTGTCCGTTGGCATATCCGTCGGCATTCCGTCAGGAAAGTCGACGGAAATTGAATTTCGTCGGCAGAGTCTTCTGACTTTGAATTCCGTCGGTAATCCGTCGGTACAGCCGTCGGAAAGGTAATCTGTCGGTATACGTCCGTCGGCAAAAACGAGCGTTTTTGTAGTGATATGTATTGTAAAATTTATGCATCTTATATTTTATTACATATATATTAACGTTAATTATTAAGTATCCTCTTAAAAGTATTACTATTAATTAAATACTTAAAAACATTTTGCAAGATGTTTCGCAAAAATCTTATCACAAAAATTTATATACAATATTGTATACATGCAATATTGATCAATTGTTGGAGAAATTGGTTAGAAATTGATTAATTTTAATTAATTAATTGATTTTAAAATGAGAGTGGAGAACACTCGTCTTTGACCAATTTATTGAGGGCTATAAATGTAATTTCAAGGAAATTAAATGACACAAAAACGTTCTACTATCGAAGTAGATGTTCGTAGTGTATTTAAAATCTCAAAATCGAATTTCGGTGAGTGAAAAATTAATTCACGAAGTTGAAACGTCAAATAATACACTTTATGGGATAAAGTGTTACAACATGATAATTGTCCTACATTGAGACTTTGAAAGTTTAATGGGGGGCTAATTACTCCTTATAAATAAGAGGATGTTACAATGGTTCAAATAATAATGACTAAGGAGTAATCCAATAGTCTATATGGATGCACATGTGTGCTCGTCCGGTTGAGCTTGGGCATAGTCTTGGGCTCGTGACTCGTGGGTTTTAAATTTGGGCTTTCAGACCCATCGAAATTGGGTTAACCTAAATAAATTTAAAAGTTGAATTTGAACTATGACGAATTTGGACGTTGAGGATGTCTAGGTACATTGATGTTACAAATTGTGATGAACTTGGACGTTCGGGTGTCCAGGTTCATAGACATTTCAGTAATGAATTTGTAACCGCAAATGAGTTATAAAACCATGAATGTCATAATTAAATCTTGTAACTGTAAGGCGTTACAAATAGCATGAATGCCATAATAAATGTGGAGACCTCTCACATGTTGGAACATGCCTATAAACAGGATGCATGTTTCATGTTGCAAAAAACACTTGCATACTCAGACAAAGAGACACAACACTTGATTTTCTAGAAAAAATCATAACATCATACATATTTACATTGAACATTTGAACATATAGAGTGCAGTCCAGTTTTCGTGTCAATTCAGTTCGTTGGAACTCTATACGTTGTGGTGCTGCTCGTATAGAGGCGAAAGTCGTTTTACCTTTTAAAATGTTACGTCAAACCGTGAGCACTAGCTGGGACGTATTCGTTTTGCGGGAAAAGGGTTTCCTTGACTCGACTTTAACTTTGTTCCTATTGTTCGTGAGATGGGGTCGTTGCTGCTGATTTCGAGAACCTGCCTGTTTTGGAAAGCTGCTAAAAGAGGAAAATCGAAGATTGTGTGTAAATATTATTTTAATTGTATTTACTATTTTGTTATTTATTTCTGTCAATTTTGTAAAGCCATTGTTGGGTGCTCAAAAATTCCAACACCAATTAAGTCAATTGAGCTGAAAATATTGACTTATTAAGTCAATGGGCTGAAAATATATATTATTGGGCCACCATTAATTCATTTGAGTTAATTCTTAATTTATTTGTCAACTGGCCCGCTTGTGTTCTAATTTTGACAAAAAAATTTAACCGTTTATTTTATCAGTTTCTGTGATTTTTTTATCTTTTATTTTATTTGCGAACGCGAGATATTAAATATATTAATTCAAATTGTAATATGTAGTAACACATTATTTTATGTAGTAATAACTGTTGGGATATGAATCCTATAAACAATGTTCTAATTGATGATTATATGTTTTGATGGCCAAAAGTAACTTTAGAGTTAATGATATATGTGATTATATGTTGTTTTATGTGAATTATATGATATAAGATTACTGATCTTAATGTGTTATGTTGATTAAGTTTACTGATCTTAGTATATTACTAATCTGATATATGAACTGTTTAAGAACTAAGCTGATGGAAATATTGTATAGACACCTTATAGTATAGGACTTAGTTATACTCATCTGTATGTAGTTTAGTTGATGTATAGATAGGTTTTATATTTGTAAAGTTGTATTCTATTGTATTCAGCATTGTAATAGTTAGAACAGTAGATTAGATTGAAGTCAGAAGACTAAAGAAGACTAAAAGAAGACTAAGAAGATTATTTCAGAAGATGAAGAAATCAAGTGAAGTTTTTGAAGGAAGCTGAACAGTTTAGAAGAACTGTGCTGACTGACCAAGAGCAGTAAAACTAAGAAGAGTAGTTTACTGTGCTGAGTTGGTTTGTTTGAAGAATAAGTTTGGATAACTTATTTAAGGCGTAACTGAAGATTTATATGAAGATATGCTGACTTGGAAAGATAAGATAAGTTGGTTACAAAACAGAAGGAAGTTACAACAAGAAACGGTTATGAGTTAGTTGAGAGTTAGTTCACAAACTGCTAACTGTTATACTAGATCTTATAAATACCGTGTGATCTTCTACTTGAAAAGACTACTGACACTACTGATACAATTACTACCAAGAGCAAATCAAGAAGCATTCAAGTATTCAAGCACTCACAGAGTTGAAGATTGAAGAACTGAAGAGAAGCCACAGATCTGATTTGAAGAAATCAAAGGCTATTACAAAGAGAAGTTTTACTTTTCGTTTTAAGTTTGTATTGTGTAAACAAGTGTGCTAGTTACTTGTGAAATTACTAGTAGATCGAAGATATACCTGGAGGTGTAATCGACAAGATCAAAGTCTTAATCTTGGGACTCTAAGATACAAGTACTCAAGTGAAGAAGAGTAATAAAACATCGCAACTGGAGTTGTGAGAGTGGATGTAGACATTTGTCAAACCACTATAAAATCCTGTGTTCTTTACTGTTTATGTTTTGATTAATTGTTGATATATTTGTTGAACAAGAACAGTAAGTTTTCTAAAGAAAAGATTTAAAAAAAAGTTGAGTATAAAAGCTAACTGTGAAGTACTGAGCTGATTTTAAGAACAGTACTGTACAGAACACATTTCCGCACTAAAAACTCTGATATTTTGATAGAATTTGAAAAGTCTATTCACCCCTCCCCTCTAGACTTTTTCTTAGCTTACTCAATCTTAACTCAACTTTTGGGACCAACAAGTGGTATCAGAGCAGTAGTTCTTTGGACTGCTGTTTCTTGATAACCTTGTAGACTTTGGGGAAAGTCTAATTGTCTCTCATTACTGATACTTGTTTCTTGATCTTACTTGTCTATCTGAATCTGTGAATTCTACTTACTACTCAGATTTGGTGCTATTACTGATCTCATTACTGTAGCTGATATTTTCTGTCTTCAAACATGGATACTAATGCTACAAAACTACCTAAGTTGTTTGTTACAGACTATGATTACTCTACAGCAGAAAGGAAAGCAAGGAGAGATCGCAAATATGCAAAGGGTAAGAGGGCAATGGTGGCTAACAATGAATCTGATACGGATTCAGATGAGTTACCATCCTCCTCTTCTGATTACCCTTCCAGCAGTGAGAAAGAAGTCTTCATTGCAGATGATGGACTAGTCATGATGGCAAAAATAGATCAAGAGGTATCATCTGTCACATCCTTTCAATCTTGTGAAGAATCAGACTCTGATTCTGATTTATGTGACACTGCTGATAGTAGTGTAGGGAGTAGTCTTCACCATTCCAATGGAATGAATGAAGAAGACCTCCTACCAGCTAACAAAGCATTCATAGAAATCAGTGATGAGAACATATCTTTAAGACAAGAAATCATGAGTCTTAGAGAAGCTCAAATGAAAGTGGATCCTAATATAACTATTCTAAATGCACGGCTATCAGAAGAGTTGTCACAACTCAAAGATAAGTATGCATCTATGGACAAGTTATATCAGGGTATGCTTCATACACAAGCTAAAGAGACAAATGAGTTCAATGACTTAAAGATTAAATGTGAAAAACTTGAAAAGCGCAATAGATTCTTAGAATCTGAAGTACTGAGCTTGGATCTGAAGCTATCTGATATGATTAACTCTTCTAAGATTAATCAAACATTATCAGAAAGATACAGAGCTCCTTATGATAAGAGTGGAATAGGTACTGATCTGCCTAGTCCCTCTACTTCAGGCATTAAGAACACTACTGGAGCAAGTTCAAGTTCTTTGCAATTAGATAAAGGAAAAGAACCTATGATTTATGATAATGATCCAAAACCTAAAGTACAGTCTAAATACATTCCTCCTACTACCAAGAATGGTAAACAGAAGAATGGATCTAGACCAGTACAGTCTAGACCATACCAGAAGAGTACTACTCCTCTGACCAGAGCAGAAATGTCCTGGAATCAGAAGAGGCAGACTCAGAACAGTAGGTCAAGACTAACTCAGGCAAGTTGGAAACAGCCTAGACCTCCTTTCATAAGGCAGTCTCAGCTGTACTCAACTAAACCTAGGAAATTTGTGCCTCATTATCATAACAAACCTGTTCTTTATCCTCCACCTTTATCTTATGATATCATTGGAGAGGAAAGACCAAAACGCATCTATAAGCCGTATGGTCCACAGGCTTTTAGGCCATATGCAAACTATTACATACATACTGATCTTCCTGAAAAAGGGATAGGACCAAGGAAAGGCTATCTCAGAAAAATAGATCCTAAGTCTGCTGATAATTTGGATAAGGTCAACAAAGTACTGTTCTGTGATAAGCATGGTAGAAAACTTAAGAGGTCTCAATTATTCAAAACTTCAATGTTTATTTGGATACCTCTTACTACTAACCCCCAAGGACCCCAATAAAGAAAGGGTACCTAAATTATTAAGATCATTACTTGCAGGGTCGATTGGATTGATAGACATGGATCCTACATGTATATAGAGCTGTATACTAACATTTCAGGTACTGAGCTGACATCAAGATCAGTTCACCTAGAAGGGTAATTCTGAAGAACAGACCATGTCAAGACCTCTACATTCATCACAATCAGGTAAAAAGGTTACTAAGGTGCCTAAATCCCGATGAGGAAGCTGGTAAAGCTGAGGGAATTGAGAATATACATTTAAAGGGGAATCTATGATTTCTGAAAAATCCTGTATGTTGACTCAGAACACAAGACACCTTAGAACAAGCCTTTTATATAGACCTATTTTAATTATTCTTTACTATTCTGTACTGTATTTCACCATCTATGCATGAACTGACACTTCTACCAAGGTGAAACAGGCACAGAAGAGGAGTTCTCCACTGGAGGGGGAACTGAACTGATCTGATTGCAGATTTGATCTGTCTACAAATCTGATCTGATTACAGTATAAATCTGTCTACATATATGTTCTGATTATTGTATTGAGTTGTCTACAGACTATTCTGATTACAAAGATAATTTGTCTACAGAACTATTCTGACTACAATATCATTCAATCTACAGAGCTGATCTGATTACTGATTAAACTGTCTACAGAGCTTATTTGATTACAGGAAAATTTGTCTACAGAATGTTTTCAGTACTGATCTGAGAAAGTACTGTGCTGGTATCAAAAAGGTGAAAATCAGAAGAGTTGGGGAACTGATCTGATGACTACTGAGCTGACCCAACTACTGAGTTGATCTTCAAAAGAGTACTCAGCTGATCACAGTACTCAGCTGAACCCAGATAAGTAAAATTCCATATAGTAGTAATAAGAAATTGAAGTATAGTGTGTATGGAAAACAACTGTGCTGATACACATCAGAACAGTATCCTGTCTTAGAATTCTTCTAAGTCAAGGATTGTTCAAAGTTAGATTACTTATAGAGAATATTAATACACTCCTCTATTTTTAACCTAATTTAAAAGGTGTATTTATCAACACAAGTTGGCTCCAAATTGGAATTGAGCTGTTATGAATCTGGAACGTTTCTCCCAATGTACAACTCAATCCAAACCACACAACGTGGAAATCAAAATCAATCCAAGCCCTATATTTGCCTTGATTTTTTATTTACGCGATCACATTAACTTCTTCTTCTCCATTACTCTAAATCTTTCTGCTAAATTCTCTAAGCTCAAGCATTTTCGATTCTTCCTACTCTTGCAACTACACTTCTCTATTTCTCTCCTATGGCGATTATCGATATTCTTAACGAAGAAAATGAAGTCGCAGGAACTTTTGATTCTACCAGATGGATGCGAGAGAAAGGAATCTTCGTCGAAAACTCTGTTTACTTCACCGGACGTCAGAAAGCTGAGAATCAAGCCATTCTCACCATGTGTGAAGAATGTGGGCTACGGAAATACCTAGAAGCATTTCCTGAAAAGGTTTACGAACCTGAGGCGATGGAATTCTTTCTTCAGGTGCAGGGTGACTCAAACAGCATTCATTCGATCATTTCTGGCCACAGGGTTGTCATTTCCAGAGAAACCCTTGAAATCGCGTTCAATCTACCAGACGGGCCAATAGACATTCTGAGCTATATGGCAGGGCAAGAGAAGGTTCGCGTGGGCAGGTGGTTGAATGTTGACCCAGCGACGTTATCAAATTTGAAGAAGGACATTCTTCCAGAAGGTTTGCAATTATTGATGGATATTGCTGGAAAATGCTTGTTAGGGCAACATTTCAGTCAAGACGCTCTCACCAATCTTAAGATTCGCATTATGGCTGCAATCACTGATCGTGTCAATGGTGATTGGCAAGGTTTTCTTCTTGGCAGATTATTGGCTGAAAGAGAGAAAGTGGTTTTTGATGAGGTCACTAGAGAATTTTCCATAAAATCCTTGTTAGGTTTTGGAAGTAAGTTGAGCATACTATTGCCTCAAATTGCTGAAAGAAAGATGGATTGGAGCCTTCCAAAAAGATTTCATCAGGGCAAATTCTTGTTCAAGAAGGAGTCTACTTTGTTTGAACAAAGCCAGAGGAATCAACCACAAGAATCTGGAGGTTCTATGTTTCGTTCTGACAACGATGAGCCGGAGTTGAGAACGAAGGCTAGGCATGATCCTCACCGATCTGGATTACGAAGAGGTCGATCAGCTAGGGCCGTTTCTGAAAAGTCAGAAGAGTCTGTGGCCGCTGTGAAGGAGTCTTCTGTGGAAGAGGTAAGTTCTTCAAACCTTATCATTTCACACAAGAGAACTAAAGTTTCTGGTGTTCTTAGACCCAGAAGAGTCCTCGAGAACACTACCCCTTCTCCCTCAACCTCTCATTCTATTCAAGCCCAACCCCTTGAAACTGAGCCTTCCTGTTCTGAGGAGTCAGTTCACTACTCTCCTATCCGACAGAACACTCCTCACTCAACCCCTCAGAACACTTCTTTTCATTCCACTCCCAAATCAAGTTCTCATCAAGATCCCACTCCTCATTTATCTCCTGAATTTGAAACCGAACCAGTTCATGATCACTCTACTGAGCATGAACATATACCTTCGTCTGAACCAATTGAAATTACCTCTTCTCCCGAAACTGAATTCATTCAGCCAGAATCAGTATTCTTGATGGATTATCCTGTTTGTGACAAGGAAGAGAGGATTCGATTTAAGTTGAGAAATGCTCTTCTCAAAAGTTTTTATGGATTAGATGACAGCTCTAGACCTTTTGAGCAACTTCTAAGGATAGGTACTTGGGTATATCTTAGAAGTATAGGTCTAGATCAGCTGATGGTTGTTGCTGAAGGTATGGGTGGTCTTTCTGTGTTTCATGATTGGGAACAAGAACAGAAAGAGGCTGTAGGTGTTAATTCTTATAATGAGTTATCAACCTTGGAATCTGTTATTCAGTTGATTGAAAGAATAACTGGTTGCAAATATTCCATGGTTAAGTCTGCTGATGTGGATGTTGATACTAATGTCAACAAAGATGCTGATGATGCTGAAGTTAAACTTTCTGATGTTGAAGCTGATTATGAAGCTGATATGGAAGCTGATTATGAGGCTGATACTAATGCAACTGAGATGTTTGAAAACACAGTTGTGGCTGAAGACACTGAGGTCTTAGAGGAACAATCTTTGGGTGCTAATGAGTTGGAGAGCACACCAATTGATGTTGTTAAGGATATTGTGCTTGATGATGTTCAAGAGACAGTAAGAACAGTTCCTTCTGAGACAGCTCAAGACAACTCTAGCTTTGAATTGTTGAAAAAACATAATGAAGAGTTACAAAGTAAGTTGGATGATACTTTGAAGAGGTTTCAACAAGCCACTGAAAAGTTGGAAAGTTTGACTGCTGCGAATTCTTATGACAAGATAATGGAATTCACAATGTCAAAAATCTATGATCTGCATAGATTACAAGAAAAGACACTTTCTACTGAACTGCAAAAGAAAGTAGAGATACTTTTAACACCCTTGAAGGAATGGCAGGATGAAGCCAAAAAGGGGGAAGAAAAAGTGATGAAAGTGATGGAACAAACTCAATCACAATAAGCTCAATTGGTTGTGAGTCAAGATGAGTTGAAAGCCAGCATTGATGATTTGAAAGAAGAAATCATCAGTCTGAAGTTAAAGTTACAAAATCCTGATTCTGTTACTCAAGAAACTGCTACTCAGAAACATGTTGCTGAATCTTCTTCTGGAAAAAGAAAAAGAAAATTGAAATGACTGAGAAAAGATCTGCTGAACAGATTAGAAAACAAAAGATGAAAGATGCAGAAGCTACAAGAAAGAAGTTTGATAATAGAGTTGCTGCATTGAAAAAGAAAATGAAGTCTAAATCTGTTGGAACTATTCTGGATGAACAATTCATGGAATTTGTTGTGGATCCAGAAGATATGGAGTTCTGGAATAACTTGAAAAAGAAATGGCAGATTGCAAATTTTATTGTGAAGAAATTTGGTAACCATTCAAGCAAGGAAGATGAATATTCTGACTTTGATGCATTCATGATGAATATCTCAAGAGATTTTTTGGAACATATTTTGTTGTTAGCTGCTGGTGCAGGTATTCAGATTATTTGTCCAGAAGAACCTGTTTGGGATCCTCCAAGACTTGAAAATGGTGAACCAGATTACTCAGAGATCAGAAACATAATTTCACAGATCATTAAAGATGAAGGCATAACTGATCATAAGCACATGATGGATATCAAGAACAGATTGTACTTGGCATTCAGAATACCTGATGGAGACTGAAGATGAAGGACTATGCTGAAGAAGATAGCATTTCTTATCCTTATCTTTATTTCTTTATTTCTGTGACTATGTGAATTAGTTGTAATATGTGATATATTTGATCTTATTTTGAATATGAATCTAATCTGATTTTTGAATTGATGAACTGATATGATTAACTATATATCTTAACTACTGATCTTAGAATGTTTAAGTAGTTTTGGCTTCATCAAAAAGGGGGAAATTGTTGGGATATGAATCCTATAAACAATGTTCTAATTGATGATTATATGTTTTGATGGCCAAAAGTAACTTTAGAGTTAATGATATATGTGATTATATGTTGTTTTATGTGAATTATATGATATAAGATTACTGATCTTAATGTGTTATGTTGATTAAGTTTACTGATCTTAGTATATTACTAATCTGATATATGAACTGTTTAAGAACTAAGCTGATGGAAATATTGTATAGACAGCTTGTAGTATAGGACTTAGTTATACTCATCTGTATGTAGTTCAGTTGATGTATAGATCGGTTTTATATTTGTAAAGTTGTATTCTATTGTATTCAGCATTGTAATAGTTAGAACAGTAGATTAGATTGAAGTCAGAAGACTAAAGAAGACTAAAAGAAGACTAAGAAGATTATTTCAGAAGATGAAGAAATCAAGTGAAGTTTTTGAAGGAAGCTGAACAGTTTGGAAGAACTGTGCTGACTGACCAAGAGCAGTAAAACTAAGAAGAGTAGTTTACTGTGCTGGGTTGGTTTGTTTGAAGAATAAGTTTGGATAACTTATTTAAGGCGTAACTGAAAATTTATATGAAGATATGCTGACTTGCAAAGATAAGATAAGTTGGTTACAAAACAGAAGGAAGTTACAACAAGAAACGGTTATGAGTTAGTTGAGAGTTAGTTCACAAACTGCTAACTGTTATACTAGATCTTATAAATACCGTGTGATCTTCTACTTGAAAAGACTACTGACACTACTGATACAATTACTACCAAGAGCAAATCAAGAAGCATTCAAGTATTCAAGCACTCACAGAGTTGAAGATTGAAGAACTGAAGAGAAGCCACAAATCTGATTTGAAGAAATCAAAGGCTATTACAAAGAGAAGTTTTACTTTTCGTTTTAAGTTTGTATTGTGTAAACAAGTGTGCTAGTTACTTGTGAAATTACTAGTAGATCGAAGATATACCTAGAGGTGTAATCGACAAGATCAAAGTCTTAATCTTGGGACTCTAAGCTACAAGTACTCAAGTGAAGAAGAGTAATAAAACATCGCAACTGGAGTTGTGAGAGTGGATGTAGACATTTGTCGAACCACTATAAAATCCTGTGTTCTTTACTGTTTATGTTTTGATTAATTGTTGATATATTTGTTGAACAAGAACAGTAAGTTTTCTAAAGAAAAGATTTAAAGAAAAGTTGAGTATAAAAGTTAACTGTGAAGTACTGGGCTGATTTTAAGAACAGTACTGTACAGAACACATTTCCGCACTAAAAACTCTAATATTTTGATAGAATTTGAAAAGTCTATTCACCCCTCCCCTCTAGACTTTTTCTTAGCTTACTCAATCTTAACTCAACTTTTGGGACCAACAATAACACAAAATATTTTATATAAAATGCAAATTCTTTTATTTAGTAACACGTTTTTTTTAGTGTTTTTGTTAATGTAGTAGCTCACATTATAATACGTAGTAACATATATTATCGAATGTAGTAAATACAATAACTATGTTGTAATGCAAATCATTTGATAAAATTACATATAGTAACAAACGCATATTTAATGTAGTAATTCAAACTGTAGTATGTAGTAACATATAATTTTTTATATAGTAATACCGATTCTTTTATGTATTATTATTTTCTAGAATTTTTATTGATTAAGTAACTCATTTTATAACATATAGTAACATATATTATTGCATGTAGTAATATAAAATAACCTTGATCCATAATAACTATTAAAGAATATTTAAAAAAAATAGAAAATATTTAAAGATTAAGGCCGTCGTAAATTTCAGCGTTCGGCCGAGGCCTGGGGTGGCCGAAAACTGCTTGGAGAAGATGACTAAATACAATTTCTGCTAGTGGGTGTATTTAAAAAAAATATGAGTGTGAATTAAACTGTCAGTGGGTGTATTTATAAAAAATATGGGTTGAACTGTCAATGAGTGTATTTATAAAGAATTTGAGTATGAATGACTGAAATGCATATATGCAATATTTCACGTAAGACTAGCCCAAATCTTATTTTAATGTGCTCAATGATAACCTTTTTTTTTTTTTTTTTTTGATGGGGTTTACAAGATCATACAATAATAAGATTACAAATCCCTAACTCAACCTCTTGATCTTCAAATCTTAGTATCGCCGTCCACTCTTATCATGAGAAGAGGAAAGACGAGTTTCCCTTTGCCTTCTAAAATGGTGCCCAGGTCTTCAATCTTTCAACGAGACAACCCCACACTAAGGTGTTCTCATATCAAGAATAGAAAACAGAAGAAACAAGCAAAGTTCCACCAAGTACTGTATCCCTAAAATCCGAATCAGAATACCAGGGCTCTCGAAACCATCTCGAAGAGCCCAACCATAAAAAAGGTAGTCCCACAACTACAACAAAGACCCATAACGAAAACTGAAAAACGAGACGCACAAGGCGCAGCAGAAAGAACAAGCAACAACTAAAACACTATACTAATCAAGCACAAAAAAACCTATAAAACAGTAAACGAGATCAACACAAAAATACCCAAACGGTCACCGTGGCTCCGTTAGAATATTTTCTGTGTTGATCCCTCACAAGAAACGAAGCAAATATCTACATAAAAGAAAGAAAAAAAAAACTGGAACAACCAGATCGCCGGTGGCGACGGCGGTGGAGCGGCGACGACGGCGTCCGGCCAAGAAAAGCGTAGATCTGAAGATCTGCTCTTAGATCTTGCAAGAAAAACAAAAAAAAAAGATGAAATCGGAGACTAGGCTGACGGCGGCGGCGAATCGGCTACCGGTCAACGGCGGAATAGATACAATGACGGAGACAGGGACGGAGATATGGACGGCAACAGGGACGATGACGGAGACAGGGACGGAGACGACGGACCGGAGACGGATCGGCGGCGGAAAAGGGGAGGAGCAACTCTCTAGAGAGAGAAGCTCTCCCTTCTCACTACCGTCCTGGCCCTCGCGTAGTACATCCAATGCTCAATGATAACCTATTAAAACAATATAAAAACAACTTCTTCGTAACTTTAGTTTAAAAAAATAAAAATAACATATTATTGTACTAATTTACACTATAAATTAAGTATTCAACAATATTAATTTGAATAAAAAAAAAGACTTATAATCAAAGAAATTATACTTAGAAATATAAATATTTGAAAATGTATAGAACAAACAAAATATTGTTAGTGAAATAATTAATCCACTAAATGAAAATAAATGAGATTAATTATAAAAAAGTTGAATAGAGATCCTTAAGTTTTATGGAGGGGAGGAAAAAAAAAAGATTTTAAGAATAAAAATTTGACTAACAAATTGAGTAGCATAATAAAAAATAGATAGAATATTTAGAAGAAGGAAAAGAAGTGGTCATTGAGTAAGATATGGGGAAAGGAAACGTGGGATATATATACATAGGTTGTGGGGGTTGGGTTGAGGGGGGCCAAGGCCACTCTAAGCTAATACCTAGTTCCGCCCCTGTTAATATGTGTGACCTCCAATTAGGGGTGGGCATTCGGTCGGTTCAGTTTTGACATTTTTTCAATCGAATCGAAATAATCGAAGTTTTAAAAAAATGAACCGAATCGAATCAAAATTATATAAAAACCGAACCGAATTACAATTCGGTTGGTTCGGTTCAGTTCGAACCGAATTTCTTCAACCTCAACTGGAAAAGACTTTTTTTGCGAAGCCAATCTTGAGCACAAATAAGACATTGCACTATTTAGGAGTTAATGAACTCGTAAATGCATCACGCACTCATCCTGCCGTATTAAAAGCAGATTCTGAGGCTACCGTTGAGATGTGAACAACAAAAATATCCCGAGCAATTTCTGAGAGAACAGAAAGTGTGAACAGCAAACAGCAAAAATATCCCGAGCAATTTCTGAGAGAACATAAAGCTACCGTTGAGATGGAACAACAAAAATATCCCAGCAAATTTCTGAGAGAATAGAAAGCTACCGTTGAGATGGGAACAACAAAAATATCCCAAGCAATTTCTGAGAGAACAAGAAATCTTACCTCCATTATCTTCTTCGACTTCTTCATTCAGTTTCTTTAGTTTCGGCAGAAATGGGGAAGAAACAGCAGAAATGAAAATGAATGTTTAATTGTTTACTTTTAGATTAGATCTATGGTTTTATTTATATTATATATATGTATATATATATATATATATGTTTATTTACTATATTTATTTTTATTTATAATTCGGTCGGTTCGGTTTATTCGGTTTTTGAAAAATATAAACCGAACTAAACCGAAAAAACCGAAATTTTAAAAAATTTCAACCAAATCGAACAATCGAATAAATCGAACTAAATAAATCGAAAATTGTCGGTTCGATTTTTCGATTTTTTTCCCACCCCTACCTCCAACTACCCTCCAACTACTTACTATATGTAATAGAACTAAAAAGTCGAAACATTAAATATTGTTATATGACAATTAAAAAAAATCAATCGGACCAAAATCAATTCAGATTTAGTAAAGTTACATGATAAAAAAATAATTTTTTTCTAAATCAAATATAAGCAAAGATTGTAATCTAGCTAATTGATTAATTCTATGGGTAAAATAATTTTCTTAGTGGCTTGATTTATCCTAACTTTTGATATTAGTCACTTAACCTTTTTCATTTGAAATTAGTTTCCTAACTATATATTATTTGTTTTGGTACGGTGTACAATGTTTTTTATCACTGGTATTCCATTCAACTAGATTTTTAACACGTGTCATTTAAATCAAATAAAAATATGTGTTATAGCTACAAAGTATCATTAAAAGCAAACAACTTAAGTATGAGTATCTATAGGCTTTGAGGGTGGGTCAATTGCTTTAAGGAGTGGAGAGGAAGACATGCGTTTTTTTTTTTTTTAGGGTGGAGTATATGAGTATCTAGTAATCTGAATTTTTTTAAGAGTGGTCTAAACAAGAGTGTGTATCAAACAATGACATAAGTTCAAATAACCGTACCCATGAGCCAAACTCCAGGTAGAAAAGGTCCCAAAAGCCCAAAAAGAAGGGTATGGCTATCTGCACCTCCAGCTTTGTTAACCGTACTCCCTCGATTAATGCACATCCCCCATAAGAGAATGTTAAATGCACTCTCCGTAAATTGTCTAAATTACTCTTTTCTCTCAAAAAAATACCTTACTAACTACATCCCACTCGAAAAAAACCTTTATTTCACCTTCTTCCTTTAATTTCTCCATCTTCAACTTTCACTCCTAAAAAAATATGTATATATCTTCTCCACCATTTCTCCCCATCTTCTGCTGCCGCCTTCCCTTCCCTTCCCTCCTCCCCCCCCCCCCTAAACATCTCTACGTACGGTCATGCACGCACAACACATACATATATATTTTTTTATTTTAATTTTTGATAAATTAGTATTGAACATGTACACTTTTGTCGACAAATTATTATCGACGAGAGTGTATATTTTTCCGTCTTGTCAAATCCGACCAATTGATGCATTCACTAAGGCATTACCAACTTCAAAGTTTGAGTTATGTCTTACATTTATTGGTTTGCATTGATTCCCATAGGAGAAGGGTTTCTCTTGAAAAGAGTAGTGACAAGCATTCTTGGTGGAATCAGGTTTGATTTTGAGTTAAAGTGAAGATTTGTGAGAGTTATCTCAAAATCATTTGAGGTCAATCAGCTAAATTGATCAGTTGAGGTAAATAACCCGTGAAGATAGTCAGAAGACGGTCTTAAGGAATTCAACTGAGGTGAATTAGCTGAATTGGGATCAGATGGGATGAACTTAAGGTCAGTCGGATGAGTTGAGAATTTAGTTCAAGTCAAATGAGTTGGGTCGTTGTTGGTCAGTTGAGTTGTCTAGTTAAGATTAGCTGAGTCGTTCAGGCGAGAAGGGTTTAGTGGACTTGGTTAGATGGGATTTCAGCAAGGTTGTCCATATCCAACAGACTTGTCTCAAAGTTGATTTCAAAAGGGTTATCTCAGTTGAGTGATTTTGTCTACTGAAGGAGCGATTAAAGGTTTGTTAACTGTTTTACGGGTGGAACTTCAATAGGGCATAATTTTCAAACGGTTGAGTCATTTCACACGTAGTTTGCTGCAACGAGTAACTGACGTGGCAAACTAACTAACTGTGCAAATAACTGGGAGAATTTTATCTCATCTAAAGTCCGAACTTGTAGAGAGGTGGGGAATTAATTCTTGTATATTAATTCATAATACTCCCCCTCACTCGTGGGCCGAATAATCACCTTTTATCCTTTTTGGGTAGGAGGCCCATCTAGTGGACAATTTAAATGGGTGGAGTTTCTTTCAGCAAGAATCAAACCCAGGACGTGTGGGCGTGAGCCTTATAGCTCTGATACCATAAAAGAATTTTGTCTCATCTAAAAGTCTAAACTTGTAGAAAGGTGGGGAATTAATTCTTGTATATTAATTCCTAATAATAACTTCTACTATCAAGGAGAAGAAGACCAGTATAAATACTTTTGAATGTCAACATTGTAAAGGTATACAAATTCAGAATACTTTTGAGTGAGATCACGAGTATTATGGAATTAATATACTAGAATTAATTTTCCACCTCTCTAAAAGTTTGGACTTTCAAAAGAGACGAAAATTTTCCATGGTATCAGAGCTTCAAGTGTCCTAGATTCAATTCTCATTTAAATTGTCCACTCAATACACCTCTTCCCCAAAGGGTATACGTGAAAATTCGGCCCACGGGTGGAGGGGGGTTGAATTAGAGAATTAATATAAATGAATTAATTCCCACATCTCTACAAGCTCGAAGTTTTTTTTTAGATTAGATGAAATTATTTTAGTCATGAAGTAAGGATGTTTGTTCATTGTGTGATTAGATATAAGGTTGATTATATTCTATGGGCTAGAGGTCTATCTTGTAACACATATATATTGATCTTAATTAAAGTTGATTATCTTATAACACATATATATTCATCTTAATTAAAGTTGATTCATGGGTGCTTGAACGGACCACTTTAATATAAATTCAGTTCTTTTATTACTGAAAAACCTATAATCAATAGAACACATGTCGTTCTGATGACCGGAGTCCCGTTAAAACCTTGCCAAGTAAACCCTCCTTATGGAAAAACTTAGTCAAGGAAAAAGGTAGACTCCTCTAAAAGGTGAATCTGTAAAATTATGCATTTATATCTTTAAAAGAAAGGCTTCTAATCTGGTCTGGGGGCTCATGAAACCAGCGGAATCCACGTTCGTGCATTGCTACAAGTCCATCCGCTACTGCATTGCCTTCCCTGTATATATGTGAAACTTGTATCCGCATTCGTTGTAGAGCCTGCTTCGTCTGCTACCATAATGCTTTCAATCTCCACGGAATTTCCGGCTTCGTCCCCGTTAAAATATTTACCACATATGTCCAACGGAATCAACCTCCATGCCACCATCGAGCGTCTCAGCGGGATGAAAGGCGCCCAGACCTAATCTAGAAAACCCCCATCCATGTTGATTCGCACTTGAAAAATGTTTGTGATCCTTTCCATCACGTGTTTGAAGTGAGTACAACTTCCAAAAAGGTGATCTATATTCTCCTCCCCTGCTTTGCATAAAGGGCAGATTCCCGGGCCCATGATTCCCAATTTACGCACATGCTCCCACGTTGGCAGCTTCCCATGAATCAACCTCCATGCCACCATCGAGCTTTCAATCTCCACGGAATTTCCGGCTTCGTCCCCGTTAAAATATTTACCACATATGTCCAATTTGATTCCAACCATATATTATTCCATCCGTTATTGGCTTCTTGCTGGATTGCATGTAAGACGGTGAATGCTTCAACTTTGTACGCCATTCCCCGTCCGTGACTCATGGAGAAGGCGCCTAGGAAGGCTCCTAAGTGGTTTCGATATACAACAGCTCCCTTTATCACTCCGGGCGCGCCCGATGCTGCCCCATCTACATTCACCTTAATGGTGCTTGTTTGCGGCGGCCTCCACCGAACCATCAAGACTGTGGGCGCCTTTCTCAGATTCCTTTTAATTCGAAATGCTTTGAGCACCCCGAGGTCGTGCACCGTGTTGTGCATTGTACCCATTTTTTTCAAAACTTTTCTCACCAATTAAAGCCCAGACTGCCACTCTTGTTGCTTCAGGTATTGTGCCAATATTGTTGAAGATTGCTTCATTTCTAAAATGTCATATTTGCCATATTAGCGACATCAGCGCTAGCTTCCATAGGTCTGTGAGTTGTGGGCTGCGTTTGACCCTCATTGCCTGCAAAAACCAATCTAGAAAACCCCCATCCATGTTGATTCGCACTTGAAAAATGTTTGTGATCCTTTCCATCACGTGTTTGAAGTGAGTACAACTTCCAAAAAGGTGATCTATATTCTCCTCCCCTGCTTTGCATAAAGGGCAGATTCCCGGGCCCATGATTCCCAATTTACGCACATGCTCCCACGTTGGCAGCTTCCCATGAATCAACCTCCATGCCACCATCGAGCGTCTCAGCGGGATGAAAGGCGCCCAGACCCAAACACCCCAACTTACAATTGGGAATTTCAGGCGAAGCTGTTCATAAGCTAATTTTGCTGTTAGATTTCTGTGCTTTGAGGCTGGTCAGATTTGCACATCCCCATCCGTGGTGCATAAATAATTTTCAATGTCCGCAACAATTTTAGTGGAAAAATTTGGTGTTTCGGTCTCCATCACTTAGCCAAGTGATTCAATTTTTCTGCGCAAATAGGTGTTTGTTGTTGTCTCAAAAATATGTTTAGAGTTATTGTTGCCTCAATCTCCTCTTTAGCCATTTCCTCTGAGTAGCCCTCCATACCAATTTTACATTGAAGCAATAGAAGCCGCTGCTTAGTTTCCTCAACCCGTGCGTGAATGTTGCGGAATACATCCCTATTCCACTGTCTTGGGCCATTCTTCACCTTCTTCAACTTTAGTTTAACCAATGAAATTGGATCTGGTGTTGGCAAGAACCCCTGCCATGAGTCGCGGATCACTTCCAAACATCTAGAGTCGCTCAGCCACATTTTCTGAAATCGGAAAGGGGACGCCTGGTGTCGATATCCCATAGCACATTCTAACAAGATTGGGTGATGATCCGAGGAGGCTCTTGTTAGTGTCGAAACCAAGACTGCTGACCAGATTTCCATGAACTCCGTGGAAGTCAGAACTCTGTCCAGGCGAGAAGCAACTATACACCCATCCTTCCGGAGCACTGGCCACGTATATTTGGGGCCCTCTACGTCCAAGAAGCCTCCTTTCGCTACAAATTCTCGGAACTCTCGGCATGCAGATGACCTAGGATGTGAAAGCCCCATATGTTCATGGGCACCCATTACTGCATTAAAGTCTCTAATCAGACATAATGAGGGTATGTGTAGGTTCAATATGTCATGCCATAGTGCCCGCCGATTGTACGGGTCCGATGCAGCATGGACCATGCCCAGATGGAAAGTGGAGTTACGCATTGTCGTGCGAAGAACGATAATCTGGTCTGATGAGAAACACAGTGTCGTGTATTGCAGAACGTACGCCTTACAGAAAACCCAAATATTCGGTCGCATTTCCACGCGCTCATTCTCACAACAAAAAACAAAGCCCAAAGAATTCCAATATCTCATATCAACACTGGAGAGGCATACTTTTGGCTCAACTACAACTAAAAAGTCAATGTGACGATTGCGACAGTGACTTTGAAGAAGGTTTTGGGAATCAGGATTCCCACACCTTGAATGTTCCAAAAATGAACTAGCATAACCGTGCTTCGACGGTTCATGGTTTGATTCGGATCCTTCAAAGTCCGAAGTTTCAACATCTCCCTAACGTTCATAAGCTGCATTTGCCATACTTCTGAATTTTGGGGACCGTGAGTTCTCCACTGGGACAATCTTTGCCTTAGAGTGTCTAGCTTTCTCCTGCTCCATTGCCGCTCTAAGGGACTCTTCCAACAGGTGTGATAGATCTTTCACCACCTCCGTTTCCTCTGGCACACAAACGACTGATCTGAGTCTCGGTCGCTGTCCCTCCACGTTTGTAGTGGCTGAAGTTTCCATACTTATCCCCTCCTTGTCCGATTCCCTCTCTTCCTCTGGGGTGTGATTCCCATTCTCCAAAGCTCCATCATGAGGGGCGAAGCTGTTTTTTTTACTCGGCTCAGGAGAAAAAGCCTTCTCCACTGGGGGTTGCCGTCGTCTATGTTTTTGTCGACGCCTTTTCATGAATCCGTCCATTTTGTCTTTGTCTTTGTCTGTTGCCGGACAATCAGTCAACGACCGTTTATTGCAATTCTCCCATGAGTGGCCAACTATTGAGCAGTGCCTACAGAAAGAAGGTGGGTTTTCATATTTGAAGTGTGCAAAAGAAGTATGACCATTCCTTTCAATCTGGATTCTCTCAAGTTTTTCCTTTGAAAAATCTATCTCAACCAATACTCTTATGAAATGCCTCATCGAGCCATCAAGCGAGCGAGCATCAATTTTCATAGGTGATCCCAAGGAGTAGGCCATTCCAGTGATTAGCGACTCGGTCCAATACTCAAAAGGCAGTTCATAAATCCGCACCCACATTTGCGCAATGGAGGTGTTAGCCTTGTACGGATTGAAATCTTTGACCAACTTTGACAATCTGAAAACTCCTGGATTAAGTGCCCAACTTGAACGCCTGGTTGCAAGGTTTCGATCATCTTCTCCGTCAAAACTGATGTTATAATACCCAAGGTCGAGAGGTATTAGTCGCCAAAACCCTCTAATCCCCCAGATTTGCGCAAGGGCATCCTTCAGTTCCGCCAACGGCCAAGGTTTGTCCTTCGCATTCGTGAGCCTTCCAATGAAAGTTGAAATGCAAGTTCTAACCCTTTCCGCATACTCGACCTCATCTATTGTTATGCTTATCACATCTCCTTTCCTAATCGGCATGTGGATTGGCCGATTGAGATCCGCCTCCCAATCGAAATTACCAGGGTCGTTCCGCAACGGCACGAGGGCATCTTTGTAGGAGACATTGGGCCTTCGTGAGGATGGTTTTTCTAAGGACCGATCATTCAAGAAATCCCGCAGCTATGGTAGTGCAGAGCATAATCCCTTCAGCGCCGCAATCTTGTCCATGTCACCGTCAGCCGCCATCATTCAAGATTTGCAAGAACCCTATTGTAACCACCTCCACAATCGCCGGAGGTTTTCAATACTTAAAATCTTGAACGGACCACTTTAAATTTATTGGTATTATCATTTTTGTTTTGAAGTTAATCTTTGATTATCTTGTGCGTTTAGCTAAGTGACCAGGTTCTTGTGAGTCTACATAATCCGTTGACTACATATGAGACACACTACAAAAAAAAAAGGATTAATTGCAAATTAAATCACCACCTTTCACTAGATTGCAATTTAATCTAAACTTTTAAATAATTGCAAATAAAATCACCACCTTTAAATATTGTTGTAATTTAAACTTCTTAATAGTCTCATTTTTGCTCAAATCTAACGTGGTTGGCTGATGTGACACCTCCTTAATGAAACAACATTGTTTTTTATTTCGATCTAATCTCGAAACGTCAAATTCGAGCACAAATGAAATTGTCTAGAAGTCTAAATTGCAACAATATTGAAAGGTGATGATTTTATTTGCAATTATTCAAAAGTTTAGATTAAATTGCAATCCAGGGAAAGGTGGTGATTTAATTTGCAATTAACCCAAAAAAAAAAAAAAAAAAAAACTGAGATTTTGAGACGAATTAAATACCATAAAAATGGTATCTAAACATGTTAGAAACGAATTTTGAAACTATTTTTTATCCGTTCCTAATCACATGGTTGTTGGGATATTCATCCAGCCCCTAATCTGATGGCAATTAATAGTTTAGTTTTGATGGCCAAAATCAGATCAGTAGAGTACAGGTTAGATTGATAAGTCGTGATCTAGAACTAAGGTTCCTAAGCTGAATTATAAAGCTTAGAAGTAATGTAATTGTTTCTTATTCTAGTCTGAGAATCAGCTGTGTAAATGTCAGTTGATTACTCATCTGTATACTCCATTGAAGCCTATCAAGAAGAAAGCAGAAGACTAGAAGATTTCAAGAGTTCATTAGTAAATCATGATCTAAAGGTTATTATATACCTTGTAGATTGGATGATCTATATGATAATCTGCAATCGAAATTCAGAAGACAACTCAACAGATATGAAATCATTTGTATCTTGTCTAAGCAAGCCTAAAAGAGCATTCAAGTCGAAGCGCACTTAGCATTTATGAATAAAACACCTTCACAAGTGTTAGTTCATTTATGAGAAACTAAGTCAGATGATAAAGGCATGTAAAACAGAAGACAAAGAGAATGTCGGATTAAGTTCTGAATTGCTCTAACCAGAAGACAAGACAACTCTCAACTACCAAGCTGATATGGACCAATGAGACATCAACACGAAGCTATGAAGTTGACAGCTTAGTAGGTCGTACAAGAGACCTGCAGAAGGAGTACAGAGCATTTAATGCACATTGCTTCTTAAGGCAATATCGTACCAAAAATTCTACAAACACCATTCCTATGAAGATGGCAACCATACTTAGAAAGATTTGTTGCAACGGCTAGTTTTTTAGCACAAATCACTCTATAAATACAACACTTGTTCTTTGGAACAAGGTACCGGAAACCCTACAAGCAAGAACTCCATACACATTCAAGTTGATATCAAGAACAGCCAAGTTTCGAGAAATATTCTAAGTGTTCGAGTTCTTTAGAGCCTACAAAGTTATCTAACCTTTAAGTGCTCTAAGTTTCCGATCCTAAGCCAGTTTAAAGAATCAAATCTTTAGAGCTTAGAACTAGTTGGTTACACACATACTTTCATTTATTGGTATTAACCATTGTAAAGGTTGTTTGTTACCTCACCAACAAACAGATCCGTAGCCTCAGAAAGTACTTGAGGTTCTTGATCGAAAGTCTTCTCTTGGGATTATAAAGTAGCAAGATAGTGAATTTCTCTATCTGATTAGAGAGAGTGGACGTAGGATATTGAGATCCGGACCACTATAAACCTCTGTGTTCTTATTGCTTATTCTTACTTTCAACATTCATTTTATTGGCATTCATACTTGCATTGTTTGTTTCTTCTCAAGAATTTGTTGTTTCAAATTAGTTGACATCAAGTCAGCTGACAAACTTGCAGTGTTTCTAAAGGTTCTTATTTCAAAAGGTTTTCATAAAACTCCCACGAGTCTAAACACTTAGGGCCTACAAATTTCCGCACCCATAGCAATTAAGATAGCTCTCAAACTAACGAGCTGAATTCAGCAATCAGTATCTGCATATAGATGTCTGAGTATATAACTCTCTTCAACGTCTCATCTGATCTAAGGCACCTACTTGTTTTGGGACCAACAATGGTATTTAATGTCATGAACGGTTTTGTAAATTCTGTTTCTAATAAGGGACGAATTTGAAACTATTTTTTTTTCATATCTAAACGATGAACATTCCGTTTTACATCCGGGTCAAGAATTCATTTTTCTGTATCTAAACAATTAATGACCCGTTTTACAAAAAATACATTTTACCGACTGTAAATCTGTAGCTTACACCCACCGACCCACACCCACCAACCCAACCTGAACCCACCGACCGAACCCTCCCCCCATACCCACCCCACCCCACCCCGCAAACACCCTCTCCCCCCAACTATTTAAATGACCATTTAATTGGTCCATGTGGGAATTGAGCCCAGGTGGGCAGGCAACCATTGCTGGACACCCCCACTTTGACAAGTAACTCTTTTATTTTTTCTTTTAATATTTGTAGATGTTGTTAACTCTTAAATGCCTTAACATTATCAACAACATCTTAATTTGACCTTCCGAGATTTTTTCTAAGTCTTTTCTGAAATGCTACATTAAATGTTGATCTAAATGTTGTCGCATTTCTGGCAGGATCTAGAAGCTTCTACAAGGATCTGGAACCTGGAAGATTCCAGAACATTGAAGAACATGCTAGAACAGCCTGGAACCATTTAGAACGACCTGGAGCATTCAAGAAGGATCTAAAAAGATCATGGAAGTTGAGTTCCTAAAAAATAGGATCTCATTGTGGAAGCCTCTAGAATCAGCACCCCACTACTATAAATACCGATGGAAGGCTTCTCAAATCAGTGTACTCTATTCGATCAACTTCCTAGACCGAGCGTATATCCCTGTTAGGAATTGTGGCCAGTAGTTTTACCATTTAGTTCATACGTTCGTATCCCACCCGTATGGCTGTGTGTCTTCTTATCTATTGAGAGTGTAATCATTAGATAGACTAGGCATTTCGACAGTGTATACCTTATACACTTAGTTCGTTTTTAGAACAAGGCACCTGCCTCGTTTGTAGTTTCTGTTGTGAATGTTAATGCTGTAACATTTCACACAACATTTGTACTTGAAGATAAGTATTGAATTTCGCCGTAAGGCTAGCATAGATTTTTATTTATAAAATCTATGTTAAAAATTATTTCCATTGTGTCACGTTTGTTTTTAGTGTTTCAAGTCTTCCGCTGTGTCAATCTTAATTTCTGATATTCTGTTAGAGTCAGTGTTGTACCAATTGTCACAACATTTAGTACAAGATTTTAGTGTTTTTAGTGTTTAAATGATGAATCAGATGATGAATTTGATGAATCTGATGATGTTGAATTCACTTTTCATACTAAGATTGATTATGATAATTCTTTATATGATGATCTGGATGATACAGATTCTGATGTTGCACCTAATGTCATAAACTTTATGGTAACATCAAAACAGAGTCACCTAGATTTGAATTGTTTTAATGGGTTTGTTGATGATGCAGGCATAAGGATTGATGATTCTAAATACCAAAAGTTGTTAGATGATTGTAACTCTCAGAAACTCACTCTTAATTCTTTGAATAAAGAGAATGTGAATCTGAAAGGAACAATTACCAAGCTAGAAGTCATACATTCCAGAAGAGATTTTTGAAGTTTGTAAACTGAAGGAGAAATTGATCACCTCTACTTTAAGTTTCATAAAATTTTCTATGAGTGCTTCTGATATATGTTATAGCTATTGGTAAATCTGATAATTGTGGTATACGTTATGATAGTGAAACTACTTCTATTTTCTAAGAATTTTGAATATACTGTGAAGTTTGTGAAGGCAAATGTTAAAACATATGTTGCAACATCTGCACAAACAGATTTTCACAAAGTCAAAAAACATTGAAAAGAAGTTTGTAAGTCATTATTTTTTCGAAAATTGATCATATTTGTCCTTACTGCATGCAAATGTTTGATGATCTGAGATATGAGAAAATTGCCTAAAAAGATATCACATCCTATGAAACATTTTCTGAAATCTGCATGGAAATCTGATGTTACTTGTAATGCTGTTCACACTTCCTTGAAAGCATGTTTACTTGGTCAATGGTATTTTTTATAGTTGTTGTTCTAGACATATGACAGGACAAATTGACTACTTATCTGATTATGTGACCTTGAATGATGGTAATGTTACATATGGTGGTTGTTCGAAAGGACAATAGGAAAAGGAACTTTGAATGTTGAAGGTTTT
Source organism: Galeopsis tetrahit (assembly GCA_963675135.1). Classification (NCBI taxonomy): domain Eukaryota; kingdom Viridiplantae; phylum Streptophyta; class Magnoliopsida; order Lamiales; family Lamiaceae; genus Galeopsis; species Galeopsis tetrahit. Next base: position 35,701,603 of record OY776133.1, on the reverse strand, counting down.
CCTGAGCTTAAAAAATGTTTTACATTTTGATGGCTTGCTTGCTGATTTGATTAGTATTAGTCAACTTTGTGATGATAATATGCATGTAAAATTTGACAAATAATCATGTATATGTTCTTAATGAATATGAAAATTGTCTAGGGCAGTAGATAATTATTATCTCATTGGAACAAATGTGTGTAATTTGTCAAAGAATGATGAAAATGTCTTATTGCATCAAAAATTGGGACATGCACATTATATATCAGTGAAGAGACTAATCAAAGTTGATACAGTGAAAAGGATTACCAAAACAGAAGTTTCAGAGTACTACTGTATGTGGATTATGCCAGAAAGGTAAGCAGGTAAGAATGTTGCATAAAATGTTGTCACATTGTTCTACACATCAATGTTTAGAATTGTTGCACATGGATTATAATATGTCCTATGAAAACTGAAAGCATTGGAGGCAAAATATATTCTTTAGTTGTGGTAGATGATTTTTCTAAATTTACCTAGATTGAGTTTTTAAGAGATATATCTGAAACATTAAATTGCTGCATTTAAAGTTCTCTATAAAAGGTTCAAAATTGTGTTTAACTTGAAAGTTGGCCATATTAGAACTGATCATGCATGGTAGGGAATTTGAAAATAGCATGTTTAATGATTTTTGTGATAAAAATGGTATTTTGCAAGAATATTCATCTCCTAAAACTCCACAACGGAATGTCTTTGCTGAAAGAAAGAATATAACTCTACAAGAAATGATAAGAGTCATGCTTACTTCTAAATGTCTTGCTGAGATATTTTAGGTTGTTGCATTGAATACATCATGTCATATTATTAATGGAGTTTATATTCGATCTGGTAGTATTCAAACACCTTATGAGATTTTGAACATTATAAAACCGAATGTGAAGTATTTTCATGTATTTGGTTGTATGTGTTATATTCTGAATGATATGGATCAACTTCATAAGTTTGATTCTAAAAGTATAAGGTTTCTTTTTAGGCTATTCTAGAAATAGTAAAGCTTATAGAGTTTATAACCTTAGGACTAACACTGTTCAAGAATCTGTTACTGTTGTGTTTGATGATGATAAAGGTCTTACAGATGACAAAGATGAAGAAGAGGTATCACAAGTCACTGACAATTCTGAGAATACACTGAAGTCTGAAAATGTTGCACCGAATGTTAACACATTTGGGTCAACATCTACAGAACAGTCAGTTGTACCTTTACAGAATGATCAGTATGTTCCCAAAATGAACCCTTCTTCAAGAAATGGGAAAAGTCATCATTCTGACCAGATCATAGGTAATGCTACAGTTGGAGTGCAAACAAGAGGAAGAGTAAGATCAAATAAGGTAGATGTGGTAAGAACAATATGCATGTCTTCTATTTGCAATGTTGTGAATGCAGAGTGTTACTATTCTGAAATTGAACCTAAAAATGTTAAATGAGGCATTAACTGATGAAAATTGGATAAATGCTATGCATGATGAACTTAATCAGTTTGAAAACTTTGAAGTATGGACATTTGTTCTAAGACTTAGTTATACTAATGTCATGAGAACAAAGTTTATTTTTAAGAACAAAACTGATGAGTTTGATAACATTTTTTTTAGGATTGAGACTAGATTAGTTGCACAAGATTACACCCAAGTTGAGGTTATTGATTTTGATGAAATTTTTGCACATGTTGTTAGGATAGAATCTATTAGATTATTGCTAGCAATTGCATGTTTTATTGACATTAAACTTCATCAAATGGATGTATAAGCTGCATTTCTAAATGACATTTTGAAATGAAGAAGCACATGTTGAACAACTTAAAGGATTTGAAGATCCACAATACCCTGATCGTTTTTGTTAGAGGAGAAACCGATATAACTTTGTTTATTAAGCACACTGGAGAAGATTTACTTATTACTCAAATATATGTTGATGACATTGTATTTGGTTCAACTTGTGTTAAAATGTTAACAAATTTGTTGAGACAATGACTGCAACATTTGAGATGAGTATGGTTGGAGACTTGAATTATTTTTTAGGTCTTCAAATCAAGCAATGTAAGGATGGTATATTCTTCTCTCAAGGTAAGTATGCTAAGAACTTGGTTAAAAGGTTTGGTTTTGAAAGTTAAAAAGTAATGAAAACTTCTATGAGGTCTACTTTGAAACTTTGCAAAGGCAATGCTGGTAAGAATGTTGATCCAACATTGTATAGATCCATGATAAGAATTTTACTTTATCTAACCTCTAATAGACCAGATATTATGCATAGTGTTTTTTTGTTTGTGCTAGGTACCAATCTAATCCAAAGGACTCTCACCTGAATATTTTGAAAAGAATTATCAAGTTTGATGCAGGTACAAGTGAACTTGGGATATGGTACACTAAGGACACCAACAACACATTGATTGGATACAGTGATGCAGATTGAGCATGAGATATAGATGACAAAAAGAGTAAGAGTAGAGGATGTTTCTACATGGGAAACAATCTTGTGGTTAAGCAAGATGTTTCATGCCTATGAAATTGAAATTGATATCCTTACAATTTTTCTGTGATAATACTTGTGCATAAACATTTCTAAAAGTTCAGTACAACACTCACTCACTAAACACATTTGCATTAGGCATTATTTTATGAGAGATTTAGTGGAGAAGAACATAGTGAAGTTGGAATACGTACCTACTGAAAATTATAATGGTGATATATTTACTAAGGTCCTGACCTTGAGATACTCTCATCTTTGAGGAAATCTCTTGGTATGTGTAGTATCTGAATAATCCTGGATGGATGGTGTCACAAATGTCGTAACATTTAGGACAACATCGTAAGGTTGTATAGTTGTTACAGATTTAATTTATTTCCTATTTTCGTTGAATAATTCCTTTGTAAAATATTCTTGAATCTGAAATTTGTTGTGCAAAAATAAACATGTCTTACACCTCTCAAATGCATAAAAAATAGAATGTTATTAGCATACTAAAAGATGTACCAAATCACTGAGTAACTATGGAGCACGGAGTTCGCTACTACGATGCTTTCTTTTCTAAAGGTGATATTTGGTAAAAATATCAAGAGGTTTGTAATCCATTAAGTAAGTATGGGGCACGGAGTTCGCTACTACGATGTACTCTACAGGAACAATGGATCAATACAAATTAGATGCTATAACACAAAAAGAAAAAATATGGTGCAACACAAATGAAGTAAATTCATGTAAAAACCGTGTTGAGGTGTATGTAACAGTTTTGAGCACAACATTAGATGATTCGATTATATTTTTATTAGTTGTAATTATTTAATTATTTGTGGAAATTTATTTTATTTATTCTGATTATACTAATCCACGTCTTTGTTTTATTCCAGATTATACACATTTAAATACTAAATATTCTAGAATGTTCTTAATTTAATTAATTGTTTAATTATGATTTTACCCACTACTTACTCATGATCTATTTTTGTGGCTAAGTTTATGGAGTATTATCGAATTTCTTCTAGAATCTTCCTTAGTTAGTTCTTATTTTTATACGTATTACTTCCAACTATGCATTCTCTCCTATATTCTTCTCATAACATGATACACTGAGCATTGCATTTTTTCGAGTGATTTGAGTATTGCATTTTAAGATTTGCTAAAGCCTTGTTTGTCTCGATTATTGTGATTATCTTTTCGATTTCTTGGTGCTCTAATGACAGGAAACTACCTCACCACACTCAAACTCCCACGAAACCGTCACCTCCATCTCTCTCAACCTTAATAGTTTCGCTTGCATGGCCGTTTCACACCAAAATTCACCAACTGCTACAAGAAAAGCTGAAACACTTACCCAAACAACTCCAGTTACACCCATTCCTACAATTGTTCACATTCAACTCAATTCGACCCTCAACGAGCTGAACCAAGCTGTTGAGAATATGTCTCAATCGAATGTGAATTCTGAGAATCTATTTCTACTGATTGGAAATATGTCCATTGACATTTCTCACTACTGAAAACCGAAACACTCACCACTACACTTGATTCATTCACCTCATAAAAGCCCCAATTTCCAAGTCCTAATACTGAAACAGAGGCAATTGTCTCGATTGCTTCCTCTCTGGGGGAGATTGAAAAGGAAATTGATGATTTTCCTGTTGCTGAGCAGAATGAGTATGCAAATGCTGAGACATCCGATTCTGAGGACGCTCAAATGAAGGAGGCCGACGCGAATGCTAACTCAGGTTAAACTAATTTTCTCTTTTTACACTGATGAATCTGAATAGATTTCTTTTTGGAGGAATATTGAGAAAGAGAAGAGAAAGATTAGCCCATGTTCAACGAAGGAGATCCGGCTTTGTGTTCACTAGAGTTGATTACTCTAACTCACTGAGGAGAAAGAAGAAAGGAAGTAGTGTTGATGATGAAACGATTCAAGTTCTTTTCTTAATCGGAGAAAGAAAATGTGGTTACTGAGAAATGAGTCAAAAGGAAGTATGATCCAAAGGGAAAGAAGGTTGCTGCTGAACAAGACTTGCTCAAAGGAATTGAAAATTCTAATCCAGAAGATAATCCAATTGTGTATGAGATTAAGAAGATTCTGCATCAAATGCTGAAGCAAGTGCCGCAACACCAGACCCTGATGACAGTGGAAGTGATGATTCTGAGAAGAACAGTAGCAAGGACTCTGAATCAGCTGAGTAAATAAATTCTAAATGAGGTAATTCTGATCCTGATAACAATTCTTAGATTGATAGGTTAGTTGCTAAAATCACTAAGCTATCTTGATGAAAGTTGTTAATGGAAAAGAGAATTAACATTGCTGATTTTCCTGATAATGATTCTGAAACTAATAGGTTAGTTGCTAAAATTAATAAACTATCTAGATGAAAATTGTTAAAGGAAAAGAGAATTAACACTGCTGATTTTGAGAGTAAAGGATTGATACAATTTTTTGGTTGAAAAGAAATTGTTGAAAACTGTAACTTTGAGTGATACTTTTGTGTCTTATTGGGTATATGTATTTTGTGCTTGACTTAGGAAGAGTACTGGTAGACGTAGCTCTAAATGATATGGGAATGTACAATTTAGGGGGAGATTAGTTTCACTTACTTCGGAATTGATTAATGATCTTTTAGAGACAGAGCTTGTGATTGATGAAGATGAACATGATTTGAACTTGGTTGCTACTTCTATAACTGGGGGTAGATTAACTAGGTGATATATTTTTATGCTTGTTAAAGATCACACATCTATATACTCTGTACTCCAAAAATTGATTGTCTACAATTGGATACCCTATACAAATTCCACTAAGGTGATTAAGGATCAAGCTATATTGTTGTATAAGACTTTTGTGTTGAAGAATTTCAATCTGGATTTAACTATTTTCACCACATGCAGCTTATAGTGATATTTATTATTAAGGGATTTTACCTTACCCTGTGCTGATATGTTCATACCTAAAGAGACATGAATTTTTAAAACCTAAGGAAACTGAGGTTATTTGAGGCAATGTACCCTTGATGACTATCTCACCTGCTCTGTTACTTGGTGAAATGACTGTTGATTTGCTTTGTTACAAAATTCAGATGGTTCTGATCACAGAGATGCTCTTATTCCAGTTCGACTAGCTCCAGCAAGACCTGAACAGAAAAAAGTTGCACCGAATGTGAAGCAAATTGGTGGTCACATTGGTCAAAAAAATTATGTTTCTAGATCTTTTATTTTACTTCAACTAAAACGTTTACAGGACTCTATTGATGGCCTTCAGTTCCTTAAAGTCCAGTGGTTAGAGACGCTTTCTACTACCACAGGGGGAGAAACACCATCACCCTCTGGTGTTCGAAGTGAAGAGCTCCATGAAGATGTACCAGAAGCTGATTGTGTACCTGATGCTATTCATGAAGAGACTGCTGAACCAGATGTTGTAGTTCACTTAGTTCACTTTGCTACAACGTGCACATTTGTTGAAGAAGATGAGGATCAATTTGCTAATGCTAATGAACATATGGATGTTCCTTATGACATCTAAACAGGTTATGGTAACAACTGAACAGGTTGATACAAGACAGGGGGAGGGCTGAACATTATATGTGATTATGTGCAGGAACATGATGCTGCAGCTGTTGTTACAGCAATATATGTCACATGTTTAGTTTCTTAAGTATCTGTGCCTTTTATACTTCCCTTGATCTTATGCATTGTTGTTACTGTGTTTAAGTTGATTTACAGATTTTGTTTTTACTTTCTAGTTAATAGGTTGTCTTTTATTCAACTTGCTTAATTTGTTTGCATTTATGATGATAGATTACTGCTTCTATGCTTAAATTGTTTTCTTATTTATCATTATTTGCTTACTGCATGTTGTATATGTTAGTTGTTTATTGTATTTATTTTTTCCTAACTTTGCTCTATTTTCAGTTTGCTTAAATTGTTTGCCTTAAAGAATTATCCTTATTGGCTTACTGCTTGCTGATTTTAGGTCTTTGTTAGTTGTTGTTTGTTTTGTCTTTCTAACTTGCCTTATTATTCAATTGGCTTAAATTTGTTTGCTTTGATGAAAATATTATTTAGAAGTACACTTCTCTTTAATTCTCATATGCTTACTGCCTATTGATAATATAAGTCTTGTTTAGATTGTTAGTATTTCTTTTGTATTTCTTTTGTATTTCTTTTTTGTTTTTTTTGCTCTGATTTCTTTTGTTTGAGTCTTACTTAAATCTTAAGTTATTTCTTCCAAACTTAACTTATGATTTCAGTAAAGTTACTTATGTTGTGAATAAGTGTATTGTTTATACTTGTTCTATTTTTGATAAAATTTATCTTGATCTTATGGCACGGATCATTGTAAAATTATCCTTGATCTTCATTCGATTTGATCCAACGGTTACAACAGGTGTTGACTTGACTAGTATTTAGCAATGATGTTAACCTCAACTAAATACATAAAACTGAGTATGTATAGAAATATATGTGCATCAGGTGTGTTGTAGTTGAAAGGTCAAATTGGGGGAGATTGTAGATGTTGTTAACTCTTAAATGCCTTAACATTATCAACAACATCTTAATTTGACCTTCCGAGATTTTTTCTAAGTCTTTTCTGAAATGCTACATTAAATGTTGATCTAAATGTTGTCGCATTTCTGGCAGGATCTAGAAGCTTCTACAAGGATCTGGAACCTGGAAGATTCCAGAACATTGAAGAACATGCTAGAACAGCCTGGAACCATTTAGAACGACCTGGAGCATTCAAGAAGGATCTAGAAAGATCATGGAAGTTGAGTTCCTAAAAAATAGGATCTCATTGTGGAAGCCTCTAGAATCAGCACCCCACTACTATAAATACCGATGGAAGGCTTCTCAAATCAGTGTACTCTATTCGATCAACTTCCTAAACCGAGCGTATATCCCTGTTTGAAATTGTGGCCAGTAGTTTTACCATTTAGTTCATACGTTCGTATCCCACCCGTATGGCTGTGTGTCTTCTTATCTATTGAGAGTGTAATCATTAGATAGACTAGGCATTTCGACAGTGTATACCTTATACACTTAGTTCGTTTTTAGAACAAGGCACTTGCCTCGTTTGTAGTTTCTGTTGTGAATGTTAATGCTGTAACATTTCACACAACATTTGTACTTGAAGATAAGTATTGAATTTCGCCGTAAGGCTAGCATAGATTTTTATTTATAAAATCTATGTTAAAAATTATTTCCATTGTGTCACGTTTGTTTTTAGTGTTTCAAGTCTTCCGCTGTGTCAATCTTAATTTCTGATATTCTGTTAGAGTCAGTGTTGTACCAATTGTCACAACATTTAGTACAACATTATTCTACTTAAACTTAAACACTTCATATACATACCACACCACACTTTCAATATTTATTGTATATGTATATTCTTTTGACCATTTTTTTAATTCATTTAATTTATTTATTTCACATATATTAAATTGTAACTTTTAAAGGGTTTTCTACCGTGAGATATGATGGGGTTCGCCCTATCTTATAATAGATGTTAAATTAAAAGTTGACACATCATTTTATTTTGTCTTGTGCGATCGAACTTCACCATTAGATAACTATTTATTTTTAAAAAAATATATATATAATTACTAAAATATCCTTATATTATACTTAAAAAAATATTAAAAATATCTTTAAAAAAATTTCTTGAGTTACTTGTAGATCTCGAGAGAAAGCCTGATCCAATTCGAGACCAGTCTAGACCCAACCCGCCCAGCCCCAGCCCAATTTGGGTCCGGTCCGATTCACCCTGGTACATCCCATTTTGGTCCCGGCCTGACTCACCCCGACTCACCCCAACTCGATCCAGTTTGGGCCCGGTCCAATTCGAAGGAAACATACATCCCCAACGGATCATGGGTCGGACCAGCGGGCCCAATCTAGCCCGGTCTGACTTATTTAACAATTCTTGTTATATATATATATATATATATATATATCATTTTATAATTAAATATTTTTATTTATTTTAAATTAAAAGCATATATATTACTCTCTCCGTCCACGAAAACTATGCCTCTTTGTCTGGGCACAAGTTCTAAGAAAAAAAAAAAAAAAGTAAGGGTGTTGTGGAATTGTTGTGAGGTGAGAAAATTTCATTTTACATCCTGTAACTTAGGCCTAATCCAATTTATATCCTTTAAGTATTCACATTTTTTATTTACGTCTTTTTTGGTCCAATTTACGTCATTTCCGCCGAATTTTTTTAAAACTCACCGGAATGTGAGGAATAAATTGGGATTCCAGCCAAATAGTCCAATTTACGTCCTTTAAGTTTGAAAAATAAAATTTAATAATTAAAATTTTCTAAAAATCCCATTAAAGATTTAAAAAAACTAAAAGTATCAATAAAAATCCAAAAATCTCCTTAAAATTTAAAAATATAAAATGTGAAAATAAAATTCAAAATATATCACTAAAAATTTGAAAAATATCATTACAAATTATAAAATGTGTAAAATAAAAATAAAAATTTCTAAAATTTTGAAAATACAAAAAATAAAAAATTATACCATTCAAAGAATGGAAAATGTGTAATTTAAAAATTAAGAAATTCAAAATCTCATTAAAATTTCTAAAAACTCTAAAAATCTCATTAATTTATTAAAAATGTGTAGATTAAAAATTACTAATTCTAAAAATCTAATAAGAATAATAAAAATTATTAACATTTCATTAAAAATCAAACTTGATTCAGGCTCGTCTGCCATTAAAATTTTGCTCGAGCTCCTAAAATTTTTGGGTCCCACGTGATTTTCTAACTCACCGTCGAGGTTGAGTGGAAGTTCCACACCTTGATCGATTTTGGAACCATCCCAAATTCATTTTCACGATATTTTTAAAATTGTGGAATTTTTTATTTTAAACATTTTTAAAATTTTAATTTATAGATTTTTTTATTTTTATGAGTTTTTAGAAAGAAAAAAAAAATAAATTTACACATTTTTAGATTTTTTGAATGGTAGAAATTATAGATTTTTTTTTATTTTTTTGAGTTTTAGAAAGAAAAAAAAATTAAATTTACACATTTTTCAGATTTTTTTGAATTGTAGAGTTTATAAATTTTTTATATTTATTTTACACAATTTATAAGTTTTTAATGAGATTTTTTAATTTTTAATGATATTTTCAGAATTTTTAATTATTAATTTATAATATTCAAACATAAAGGATGTAAATTGGACTATTTGACAGGATTTCCAATTTTTCGGTGGAAAGGACGTAAATTGGACCGAAAAAGATGTAAATTGGACACCCTATAACGTAAATTGAAAATGTGAAAACTTAAAGGATATATTCTGGATTAGGCCTAAGTTACGGGACGTAAAATGAAATTTTCTCTTGTGAGGTAAAAATAAAGTGATTGATTCCATAAAAGGAAAATAATAATTAAAAAATTGAAGGAGTATTTTATTATTAAATACTCTCTCCATGCATCAAATGTAGTCTCATTGAGGTGGAGCACAAGTTTTAAGAAAAATGTAGATAAAGTAAGAGTATTGTGGGGTCCATTGTGAATAAAGTGATTGTTTGTGAATAATGTGATGGCAAATTGAGTAATTAAGTGATGGTTGAAGGGTAGTAGTTTCCATAAAGTGTATGAGACTACATTTGGTGGATAAATAATATAAGGCAAATGAGACTACATTTTGTGGACGGAGGGAGTAGTAAATAATAATTAAAAAAAAATAAAAAAAAAAATCAATTTAAAAGGTTTGGATTTTATTTTTTATTTAATTTTACCATTTGACTAATTAGATACCGATTAGAGACGACAAAATTCGGTATCAAATCAAAAATTCAAATTTCATGCACCACTATGACTCGTTTTATGGTGGGAAGAAAACTTTGACTGATTAGAGACAGTGGTATCGTATCTAAAACTCTCGAAACTAAAAACCGTATCTAATTCGTTTATAATGAGAGACGGTTTTATTTTTAGTTTCAAATCTCGTTTTTTAACAAATTTGTATCTAATTCATACCTGTTAGATCGAGACAGATTGGATATCCGTCTCTAAATTTTGGTATCAAAATCAGACTTTTTTTTTTGTAGTGACAAAATACAAAATTAAATTGAATAGGGCCGGAGGGGGTGGGGAGAAACATATAAAAGTGAAGAGCAAATGATATCATAAAAATATATTCTTATCAGATGGAAATTACACAGATGTTAATATTATACATGCCATGAAACATTTAATATATTAATAAGGTATATAGCCATGCAATGCAATGCAATGCAATGCAAGTTTTATTTATAAGAGGGTTACACAGGAAGTAGGTGTGGTGGCGGTTCAAAGAAAGATGTAATGCAATTATAAATTCGGCAAAAGTAGCAGTGGTAGTGCAGTCTTCTTCTATGAAGTTTGTCGATAAAGGAATAGATGATCGGAGAAGCAGAAATGCAAATGAAGAGGAAATAGAGTAGAGGCCTAAGGTGGCAGGGGATTAAAAGGGACGCTAATGATGCAACCAGCGCGTTCCCTGCACCCAAGATTACGAAGCGTCGACGGAAGAAGAAGGAGAGCTGGCCGGTGGAGGCGAGGTATAAGATGATTGAGCTCCAAACTGAAACTCCCATGATTATGGGACCTAGAGGGCCGGTTTTGGTATTATTATTATTATTAATGTTGTTGTCTTGATTTATTAATTGGGGTAAGGTGATGAAGGTGGGAACTATTAGAAATATACTTTTGTACAAGGAAGAAGAACTCATACTGCCTATTGCAACTAATAATTAAGGCTTTGAGGCAAGGTCTATGAATATATATACTAATATTAATTCTACAGCTAATTAATCACGAATAAACTAAAAAAACAATTTATTTATATTAATTTTCTATTGATATTAATATGTGATCAATTATGGATCGCTGATCTCATGAGCCAAGTAATTAGTCAGTCTACTTAACATATTTTATTCTATCACCTAACTAATACATAAAGACAGATCATACCTCTCGTTAGTCGTTAGGTTTTATATATTATCTTAATCGTCAAAATGCTTTTGGAAGTATAAAAGTTGATCAGATTACACCTCACCGCTTTATTGGACCTAAAAACTTAGGAGAAAAAGTAATTTGTGAATACGACCCATTATTTTTTTTTTTTTTTTTTGAATTACATTAAATACCCATCCCTTTTTTTCCCCTTCCCATGACTCGAACCCAGGATCTAAAGCCTAGGTAGTGGTGCTCTAACCACTTGAGCTATCCAACTTCGTCACGACCCATTATTTTGTGGTTTGTGCTTATGATGGTAAATGAGTTGAATAGTTTTGAGATCGAAATTCGACTCGATTGTTATAGACGAAGTTTGAAATTCGACTCGATCGAGCTTAAAATTTCGAAGTTCAACTCGACACTATAAAAATTACTATAAACTCGAGTTCGACTCGATTATCGATATAATTTTTAAAATTAATTGTTAAACATATTAATTTTTTTAATATAATTAATGGGTTCGACTCGATTCGATTATTTGTATATAAATATAAATTATATATTAATGACAACATAGTAAATATTGTCCAGACTCGATTAAACTCGCGAGCCTTTCGAACTGAATATTTGTGAGCTCAAAACTCAACTCGATTAACTTCGAATCGATTTTAATCTTTTTTGGAGCCGAACACGAGTCATTCACAAATTAGCTCGAGTAACTTACACCCACTGTTTGTGCTAGTAGGGGAGAGGGAGAGGGAGAGGGAGAGGGAGAGGGAGAGGGAGAGAGTGATTTTGTCAAAATTGAATTCATGAAAAAGTAACTTGTGAATACGACAAATCATTTTGTGCTATTAAAAATAGAGGGACAGAGAGGGATTTTGTTTGAATTGAATTCATGAAAAAGTAATTTGTGAATACGACCCATCATTTTGTGCTATTAAAAATAGAGGGAGAGAGAGGGATTTTGTTAGAATTGAATTCATGAAAAAGCAAAGATTTTTGATGAAGTTTTTTTTTTTGTTTTATCAATTTTAGTTTTGGTCTGACTTTTAAATTTCGGAAATAGTTATATAATTTACACACTTTCGATCTTTTGGTCCTACGACGTGCGAAGAAAAGGTAGATAATCTAGCCGATAAAATGACATGGCACCTCGACAATAAAAGGTAGATAATATAAAAGAAAAGAAACCTAGGACTATAAACTCACATGTCGAGCTAGAGGTCGGAGCGTCATTAAAACCTTGCCTGAAAAAACCCTCCTTAGGGACAAAACTTAGGCCAAGGAAAAAGGTACGCTCCTCTAAGGATCAATGTTTTTAAAAAACAGAGTACAAATCATTGTGCAGGAATGAGAGTAAAAAGTCTGGGGGTAACCCCTCCAGACACAGTAAAGACCTGTCTTGGTCATAGCGTCCGCCGCCTGATTGGCCTATCTGAAGACATGTGAGTATCTGATGTGCATGTCTTGCGTAAGAGGGTGGATCTGGCTCCAAAGACCCTACAGACGCCAAGGAATGGAAGGTCTGAAACTCTTAAAAGTGCCAATCGTTAGGACCGAGTCTGATTCAATCCAAAGGAAGTGCCAACCATGATCATGTGCATACTTGATGGCCATAAGAACAACAGTCAACTCAGCTTCAAGGGGAAGGCCCCAACCCACCATAGTGGCAATTGCAGCCACGAAAAATCCCCTTAAAGTTCTAAAGATCACCCCTACATGTAAATTACCTGGGGAAGAAGAAGCAGTGTCGTCCGTGTTAAGCTTATACCAACCCGGATCCGACAGAAACCATATCACATGAGAACCCTGTCTCGTCGGTCTATCTCTGCTCGAGACACCAAGAGCCCATGCAGTCAGCAAATCCTGAATCGTGCCGTTAGAATAGCCCCCAGCTAGGGGTGTGCACCGGTCCAGAACCAGACCGGACTGGGACCAGAATCTTAAAATTTTACGGACCAAGGACCGGACCGGTAAATTCCAGTCCGGGTTTGGACCGTTTCAAACCGGTTTTTTTTATTTTTTATAATTCCTTAGTGTATGAGAAGAAGTGGAAAGTGGATCACATTTTTTTGAAGATCTAGAAATTTCTTCATATTTACCTTTATAATAAATTCATTTTTAATATCCTAAAGAATAAGTTATGCCCTTAGATCAAGTTGATCACAATTGTGCAAGAATATATATATACTTGAAGGGTGAGTCTAGTGTGGACTCGAGTGCATGTTATGCACTCGAGTCCAATAGGTGGTTATATATTAGTCACAGCAAAAGCAATACACAGAATAGCTTGTGGCCCAGTGGCACCTCTTCCCTTAATTTTACATAATGTCGCTGGTTCGATTCCAACTTGCTACAATATTTTTCAAGATTATAAAAGTGCAAGTAGTAACTAATAAAAAAACGATTCCAACTTGCTACAATATTTTTTTTAATACATATTTTCCAAGATTATAAAAGTGCAAGTACTAATTGACAAAGGTGTACGTTGAAAATAATAAAAGTGCAAGTAGTAACTAATAAAAAAACGATTCCAACTTGTTACAATATTTTTTTTAATACATATTTTCCAAGATTATAAAAGTGCAAGTACTAATTGACAAAGGTGTACGTTGAAAATAATAAAAGTGCAAGTAGTAACTAATAAAAAAATTAGCACATATTTTCCTAAATTATAAAAGTGCAAGTACTAATTGACAAAGGTGTATGTTGTAAATAATAAAAGTGCAAGTACTAACTAATAAAAAAGTGCAAGTGACATATTTTCTCATCTACTCACTAATCGCTATATATAAACACCTACTCTGTTTTTGTGTTCACATTCTCCCCTGCGTTCAGACTTCCTTAAACAATCCTATAAACTTATTTCCTCCAAATGGGTATTCATTCTTCCCAATTTCCACAACATTTTCTCACTTCCTTTTTTCAAGATTTGGACTCTGCACCTTCTTTCCCCACCTCCAACAAAAAACGACCCAATGATTTATTAGAAAAACAAATTCAAGAATCTGGAAAAATGGAAGACCCCATTACCGATTTCGATTTTACTGATCCAGCCGACACATCGAATCCTAAACGGGCCCAGTCAGAGCTCACAACTACTTCCGGGCAGCAGCGGCGTTTGTGTGTGAAAAGCCGGTCAAAGGCGTGGTGGGAGCACGTAAGCAGCGCTGATTTTTCCGACGACGAGTTCAAGAAAGCCTTCCGAATGAGCAGAGCGGGTCGAGCGGGTCGGGTCGGGCGGCGAGTCGGACTGGAGTGCATAGCATACACTCAGGTGTATACTAGACTTTGGCATACTTGAAAACTTAATTTATAGCAAAACCATGTTCATAAATTAAAATTCAAGTCCAAAATGAAAAAGTGAAAAAACAGTAGTCCAAAATATTAAAATTCAAGTCCAAAATGAAAAAGCAGTAGTCCAATGAAAAGATGCACAAATTTAAGGGCATCAGCCGATTGATCAGAAAATACCTGTATTCTTTTTCATTGAGATTGTGACTGAGTACTATCCATCTAAAATTTTAAAACAAGAAATTAAAAATAATTATTACGATTATAAGTATAGAGTAAAATAGATTAAACATTGCAAGAAGATTGGGTGGAGTATTCGTTCTCAAAATTGCAAAGAGTTGGGACAAACAAGTGGACGCAGGTCGATGGGGCGGTGGGCACTGGCCGAGCTGAACGCAAAGAACCAAGCTGAACGCAAAGAGTGGGAGTGGAGATTGGAGAAGGGTTGTCGGTTGGGTGAGTGCCGTTTCAGATAAAGGTTGAAGAATTTTGAGAATGGTAAAAAAGGGGAATTAGGTTTAAGAAAGTGGAAGAGCCAGAGGAATGGGATTTGTAATTTCTAAAATTCAAATAAAGAAAAAAAATTGTAAATCCGGGTTTTCCGGTCCGGCACCGGTAAATTTCGGTTTTAGACCGGACAGGAACCCGGAATCTTAAAAAATTTCGGACCGAGGACCGGACCGGAATCTAACCGGTCGGTCCGGAACCGGTCTTTTTTCTGGTCCGGTTTTATTTTGCACACTCCTACCCCCAGCTATGTTGTTGGCCTCATTGATGCCAGAAATGATTTGCGCCATACATCTCCTGACAGATGACGAAAGTCCATCGAAAATCACTTTGTTCTGCAGAGTCCAAATGGCCTAAATAGTAGTGATGAAGCCCATCCGCCAAAGCTCCAAAGATTGCGGACCCAACTGAACACTAGTGACCTGAAGGAATATGTCTAGAAAGCTGATCCTCGTGTGAATCGTGACCCCAAATATGTTAGTCAAGTTGCTTAGAATCTCCAAAGTGAACGGACAATGGGCAAGCAGATGGTCAAGCGACTTAGAATCTCTGTGTCACAGAACACGTACAAATCGACAGATCCTGAACCCCAAAAGATGAAAGTCATTCTGGCGTGGGTAGCTTGCCCCAAACTGCTCTCCAAATCAGAGTGGAATGACACATGGGAATGAAGGAGCCCCAAATCCATGACGCTCAACTGATCTTGTGCAGTGATGATCTGAGCAAATCATATGTCATGCTGGAAGAGAGTTCCCCTAAAAGTAAGCCCTCCCAAATGCGTATGTCAGGTCCCCTAATCACCGTAATCTGTAGGACTGAGTTAATCAGACAGCGACGGCCAGCAAGGGACATCGAACTACCTTTCCATCTGCTAAACTTTGTTATAACAACATCCACCACCATCTGTAAATGCACCTTTCAGGGACTTCCACGGAAGATCAAAACCCCTAAATAAGTGAAGGGGTGTGATCCCTCAACGATGCCAATAATTCTGAATGTCCGACGACGTAGACTCTGAGGGACAACTCTCCCAAAGAACACCCTAGACTTCGGGGGACTGTAGATCTGGCCTGATAAACGTCCATACCCTTGCAAGATGGAGTGCAGATTCCCGACGTTAGCCTCCATGGCCCGCAAGAATATCATGATGTCGTCCGCGTATAAGAGGTAGCGGGGGACATTACGAATGGGCTGAAGTCTACCTCTGTCTGTCTCCCAATCAATTCATCTTTCAAGGGCCTCCTCCGCAATATAGAATAGCAAAGGAGATAAAATATCACCCTGACGAGCTCCCCTAATACAAGAGAGGTAACCCTTCGGCTCCCCATTAATGAGAATCGAGATCCTAGCAGAGTCCAGAATTCCCCGAACCATAGAAACAAAGGTTGCATTGAATCTCATCCTAGCCAAACCCCCCTCCAAAAATTGTCAAGAGATTGTGTCGAAAGCCTTAATCATGTCCACCTTCAGCGCTATGTACCTACGAGTCCTTGGGTAGTCCAGGGTATAAATGGCATCCGAGGCTAGTGCAATGCACGTGTAGATTCTCTTACCCGGAACAAACCCAAATTGATATGTAGAAAGACATCCGCAGATAAACGTACCCAGTCTCGAAGACAAAACCCTGGTCATGACTTTGAATATGAAGTTGCCCATCACAATCGGTTTGAACTCCTCCACCATGTTGTGCCCCTCTGTCTTAGGAATTAAGGTCATAAAGCAAGTTCAGCCCAGGTGGCAGAAATCTGACAGTGAAATAATGAATGACAGCAGCGATCACATCATGTTCCGGAAAACCATCCGGCCCCGGAGCGCTTGAATTATCCATCCCAAAGACTGCACGGTGAATCTCATCAGTAGAGGTAAAACTCAACAGAAGATCGTCCTGGCTAGCGGTCACCACAATGGCCATATAGAGCTATCAAAAGGTACTGACTGGTCTTCTGCGAACAACTGAGAGTATTAACCCACTACATATGCATTAATGGTGTCCAAGTCTGTGGTGAGTGCCCCATTAACCACCAACGACGCAAGACTACCCCTGGAGTTCCTAATACGTTGGGAGATATGGAAGAAGCAAGTGTTCTTATCCCCATCAGTTAACCAATGCAATTGGTTCCTCTATGTGTAGAATTCCTGTCTGGTAGAGAGCAATGATTTGGGTGGTGGAATTTACACATTTTTAATACACATGTGAAGCTCATTTCTAGTGTGATTTCATTGATTTATAGGTTGATTGTGATTGTTTTGGTTGAAATAAGAGAAAGGTAGTGTTTTGTCGATTTTGTAGGAAAAACGAAGGATTTTGGGAGAAAAAGACCTACCACAATTCACTGGATCAAATAGAGGAGTGCACCATTGGATCCGTCTCAAAATATGGAGTGGAATAGCAAAAAGAATCGAGTCGATTGGAGGTCGGAAGCAAAAGTTACACACTAAACAAGTTCGAGGTCCAAACTTAGACATCCCGCAACTCGGCCGAGTGGAAGAAAAAATTCATTTTTCGGCCGAGTTGCACAGATCCGGTCGAGCACAAGTGAAGACTTGAAACTAGGACAACCAGCAACTTGGCCGAGCAGAAGAAAATTTTGTTTTTTGGTCGAGTTGCACAGAATCGGCCGAGTTCAACCATAACACTCTGCCCCGACTCGGCCGAGTCACCCAACTTGGCCGAGCTACCCCTATTTTCGGTGCCAATTGTGTATTTTGACCAATTTTGAGGGAATTAATTGCAATTCTTACCCCCAAACCCTACCCCCAACACTATAAATACCCCAATTCTTGAATTCAAACACAATTACCCCATTCCTCAAGAACTCTTACACACATTTACACATACTTGGAGGTAATCATCATCCATTTATTCAATTCTCCATCAAATTAATCAAGCAAGGAAGACACCAATAGTTTTGGAATTTCATCACCCATCATCCATTAGACTAAGCTTTCTCATTCTCTCTCTTTTTATTTGCTTATTTCATTAGTTTGTGTTAGTTTGATTATGTGTATTGTCGGAGAAAACACTTTTGGTTCTAGGGCTTTGTAAATACTCTTGATGAAGTTTATGAATTAGTACTTTGCTTAATTGGTGTTTGTGTGGCTTAATTCTATTTGAATTCTTGATTTCTGCTTCAAAACATGTCATTAGTGTACAATAGTGATGTGTTAATCTTAGTTAATTGAAATTGGATTGAGAAATCTCTTTTGATTAATTGATTGCAAGTGTTCGACCTAATTTTATTGAGAGATCGATAGATGATCAATGATTAGGAGGATGTGTGATGATCTTAGGGGCTTAATTGGGTTTTATGATGCAATTGAGGTAGAGATACGAGATTGGATTATATTTCTCTTGGGTTATTTGGATCGAGAGAACTTTTAACTCATTATTTTGTGATCAATCTTATAGAAAAAGCACAACACCACTTGAGTAGATTGTTAATCATAGATGGATTCATTAGTATTGCATGTGCCTTGGAACCTATTTTCTCTTATTTGAACTTCACTCGTATTTTCTTCATTTTTGTGATTTGCATGAGCACATTTGATCGATTCTCTTATTACTCTTTTAATTGTTTACTTGTGACAAATTGGTAGATAATTAGGGGTAATTACATCATTCTATCGATCACGTTTATTTAGAATTCAATCAACAAAATACGCTTTTACACTACACCTCCCTGTGGGACCGACCTTATACTTATCACGCTACAATATACGCAGTACACTTGCGGTTGTGTATTTTAGTGTTAGATGTACATTAATCAAGCAACCAATTCAGATCGACCTGAGCCTGAATCTCCTTCACAAAGTAGGCATCTGAGTCACCATCTAGCTCAATAGATGTTGAATATCTGCAAGGTGGCGAGTGGTCGTCTCTATATGAGTGAGCAAACTTGAGTCTATTCAACTTCCACATATTCCGGACTATGGGATTCTGGTGTACTAACGCTGAGCCAAAACAGTTTCCACAACAGCTCTAAAAGAATTATGTTGACACCACATATTCAGAAACTTGAACAGAAGTTTGACCTGAACCCAATCTGATCTGACAGTAAGAAGCAACGGATGATGATTTAACATAGGTCGTGGGAGAGCCATAACTTCTACACCAACCAAAAGATCCAAGAACAATTGTTTGGCTAAAACTCTATCCAAACGAGCAACCGTGCCGTGTAGCTCCGAGGACCACGCCGATTAACCCATGTGAACTGAGCCTCAGGCGTATCCAAATCCCATCCGGTCGCCGCCGCACCAGAAATAATTAAAAAAAACTTTAAAAAATAATTTAAAAAAAAACCATTTTTCGACACTGATTTGTAGACGAAAAACACTCGAAGAAAAACACTTCTGTCGAAAGATAATTTTAAAAAAAAAAAATTGACAACTCCTGGTCGACAATATACACTATCGTCAACAATTATTTGTCGTGAGAGGGAGGAATGAAAAAAAGAAGTACCGTTGCGGCGGGATATCGGGAGAAAATGAAAAAAGAAAAAAGAAAAGAAGGGGCGGCGACACCGTGAGAGGGGGGAATCGGCAACGGAGGGAGGGAGGGGGCGACAATGTTGGAGAAGCTGTCAACAAGGGAGAAAAAAAGAAAACAAAAAGTTACAGATGGTGGGAGTGAAGGAGGAGGGGGCGGCGACTGTGGCAGTGAGAGGGAAGAGGGGCGGCGACGGTGACCGTGGGAGGGAGGAGGGGCAGCGAAAATTTACAGAAGAAGAAGAAAAAAAAAAGAGGGCAGTGGCGGCTGTGCTGTAGCCCAAGACAAAGGCAGCGTTGTGGCCGGTGGCGAAGGCGGCGCTGTAGTCGGCGACTTGGAGTCGTGGTGGATTGGTGGAGGGGGAGTGGGAGAGGAATTAAGGTTTTAGTTTTTTAGGATTTTAATGGAGGAGTGCATTTAACATGTCATTTAAGAGAGAAGAGGTAATTTGGGGAGTACATTTAACATATGTGGAGTATATGAATCGGGGGAGTATACTTAACAAAGCTTGAGGGGTATGTATCCAGGGCCGTCTTAGAATGCCCAAGGCAAAGAGGCCCAAAAGATACGGCCCGGAGAGAACCAATCCAATTGATTAACCGTAATAAACGCCGGAAACTGAAGAGTTCCGGCCAAAATTTAACAACCCACCTCCAAGCACACTGCAACGCAGGCGACGACTCAAAATCTGGCCACAACAACACTTTTTCACTTTCACCCATATCTTTCTTCCACTTAATTCTTACTTTATTTTTTAATTCAAACACAATACAATAATTTTGAATTCCAATGGCAACGGCGACATACCCACCGCCGCCGCCGTATTACAAGCTCTATAAAAACTACTCTGAGGACCCGGCCTCCGCCCCCGCCCCGCCACCTCCTATTGAGGGCCCCTATGCCCTCTATGGTGCCAACTATACGGTATCTGCTCAATCTTTTCCCTTTTATGAGATTTATTAACTGCTGTAGTTCTCTCTTTGGTTGGTAGTCTGATACTTTTACACATGATATATTCCATTTGAAGGGATTTCCTTGAATTTGGCTGTTATTTGGAAATAGGAATCGGAATTAGTGTGTGGGTTGGAGGTGTTCTGGACCATGGGGTTGAATTTTCCCATTTAGGTCTGGAGTAAATTGTGCTTCTGCAACGAGCAAAATTGACCTCATCCTTTCTGTTAAAGGCCTAATTTTAGTCTCTGTTATGGGCTTGAGGCGTGTTCTCTCTTGACTGAATGATTGTATGCTTTGCTGAAGTTCTTTGAGCACAACACTTGAGATCATTGGCCCTTACTCTGTCACTACTTAGTTGTGTCAATAAGCATGGCCTTCTATTGTTGTTCTTTAGCTGAAGATCCCATATCATTGTGTCAACTTTTCATAATAGATTAACTGTTAACCATGTTTCGAAGCAGAGGATTTTATCTTGTTTATAAAAATAACTGACTTTTAACCCTGTTACGGTTCTAATGAAAGTGATATTAATGATCAAAATATTATTTTTTTGTTTCTTATAAAAAAATTGGTAACACAATGAGGTCATTCTTATTTTTGGATCTGCTTATTGTGGAATTCTTTTTACAAACAGAATGTTTGGCTAGAGAACACTTTTTCAACTCGTAGGAACTTGAAAACAAGAAAGTAATTAGAGGAGGGGTGTTTAGTGATTGTGTTTTATGCCATACTAATGTTGATTCCCTGTTTCTATTATTACTCACCTTAAAAGCATGTAATTGCAATATAGCTTATTGGGCAGAGAATGATCAGTTAAGTGTTATGAAGATCACTGCACCTGTTCTCTCCAGTTACCTTGGTGTACTTGTAAAATTAAAGGCGAGCAACATTTCTGAGTTTATCTTTATTGCAGAAAAATCCCACTTCATCTTTTCAAAGGAAACATATCTAATTCACAGTTAGTATGCGTGTGAACGTGACATAGACTCCGAGCCATCTGAAACTTAATGTTGAATGGCACATGCTGACATGAATTATTGTGTTATATAATTGCTATTACCTATACACTATTTTAGGAGGAGGATGGGAGGTTTATTTGTTTTAACTTTGTTACTTATATTCTATCTTGCAGACAGATGATATTCTTCCAGGTCTAGAAGAGCAGGGTGTTCGTCAATTGTACCCAAAAGGGCCAAATATTGGTATAGTTTGGTGCATTTAAATTGTATCTGCTGTCACATGAATACCGGGCTTCATATAAAAACCATTTAAATGTCAATCACCTAGATATCTTGTTTGTTCTTTTAAGCTTTAAACGTCATTCTTTTTCTTTTTTTTTTTTAATGACCTTTATTTAGGTATTAGCTTTCGTTTCTTATACGACTAAAAATATAGCTACATGCATTTTAAGATTTTAGTCCTTTGAGCGGCTCATTCTCTTTTTTGTCTCCTAGTGTTATCTCTAAATTTGGTAAACCAGTGTAATTTCTAGTTGCCACTGAAGTTGACTGTGAAATTAGAGCTGTGAAATTCGGTAGACCGATTTCCATTTTGGAAGTGAGGGGAAAGAACATAGTCAGATTTAATATTTGTTTTAAATGTAAATTAGAGCTGTGAAATTTCACAAGCAAAATATTATTCTACACCTGTAAATTCAAATTTTAGGCTACTAATCAAATCAAGTATATAATACATCAATTTTCTATTATGAAGGTTCAAAAATAAGAATATTCTTTTCCAATTTATTTATCTTTGTTCTGGTTGAGAATTGAAATATCCCAGTTCTCATGTTCATGATGTAATGTAGCACAGAAGCATTTGATATGTATAGGTAAATGCTTGCTTAATTTTATTCCGAAGTTGTGACTTGTGATTATATTATTTTTTATTAGATTTCAAGAAAGAGCTGAGATCACTTAACAGAGAGTTGCAACTACATTTGTTGGAGCTTGCTGATGTTCTTGTAGAGCGTCCATCTCAATATGCACGAAGAGTAGAAGATATTTCTCTTATTTTCAAAAACTTACATCATCTTCTGAATTCTTTGCGTCCACACCAGGTAAAGTATTTGAGTTGAAGAAACTTAGTTGTTAAATGGAAGCAATGTATTCTTTTAGAATCTGCTTTTTCATACCGTATGTTTATCTTTTTAGGGTAGAGCAACATTGATCCACATTCTAGAACTCCAGATACAGCGCCGTAAGCAAGCTGTGGAGGACATTAAAAGGTATTATACCTTATCCATGCTCTGCACAATAGTTAGAATTAGTATGCTCTTTTGTGAATGAGACTTAATACTTTTTCATTTTCATGTTCCTGTGTTTATTAACCAAGTACAGAAACCTGAAAAAAGGGAGCATTTACCTATAGCATGTCAATCATCTAGATGGGAAAGCATTGAGTTTTTGCTAGTTGTAGTTTTTCCTTCATTATTGGGTCTTTTGATTCATTTTGAGTTGGAAATATAATGATTGTATGTTTTTGTTTTCAGTCAGAATTTGATTCCCTACTTTTATATTTAGAATTTGATTTATAATAGTTTTTATGTGTGAACTGAATTATGATTGGATGATTAAATGAAAATGAGACTTGTACAGGTTCGGAAACATGAATGTGTTGGTTAATTACTTGATTGAGAAGTTCTGAGGTTTAAGATCAGAAATAGGTGATAAATCATAAAAGGAAACTTTGAAATTAATAGTAATGGATGGATGAAATTGACAGTGATTGAATCTATTTGAAACACTTGTAAGAAGATATGTAGGGTTTGTGTCCCTTTAAAAATTTAGGTTGAAAATGTTGTATGCCGAGTTGCCTGCAATAAGTTGAAATGGTGGATCCCTTATGTAATTTAAATTGAAATGATGTAGCAATTGACAACTTGCATATCAGGATTAAATTGAAATTATGGGTTTAAAATGTTATTTGTGAGAAATCTGAAGATAAAATGTACTCCTATATTTTTAAAAAAATGGCTAAATTTCAGTTCTTGAAATAATATACAACAAGAAATTGGTTATTGGAAATGCGTATAAGCTTTTCATGATGGATGCTAGACTTTCCCATGCAAAAACGGGTAGAATTTACAACGCATGTACGATATGCATTATTTCCTGAATAATAAATCTGAATTGTCTAGTTGACTCTAAAAAGTAGGAGCTGATCTTGTACAGTACAGCTTAAAGTACGGTTTCCTCCCAGTGGTTGTTGAAGAAATAGATGATTATTACCGTTGTTTCTGGTTCTTACAAACCTGTAGTCATTGTTATAATGAAGCATTTCCTCCTCTGGTTGACTTTGACGTTCGGACTATATTATTTTTAAGCCAAATTTTCTGCACATGTTGTCAAATTTAATCTGCGTGAAATGTTTTCCCAGACACGTCCTTGGTTACTTTGTTCTTTATACTAGTATATGTTTTTACTAAATAGTAGTAGCCCCATCTTGACACTAATAATTGTTTGTGAATATATATTTCGTGCAAGAAGCAAAACTGTAGGTAGCAAAACTTGCATTATTGAACTGCATTTTCAATGCCATCTCTCCCTCTCCCTCTTGTATTTCTGCAACATTCTTGCAATATGCTTTCTATCAAGTGACATTGTTGTTCTGTTACTGGTAATCAGAAGAAGAGAAGAAGCACAGAGGCTTCTAGCGGATGCGCTTGGAACTCTCGATGGACAGTAGCATCTCATACATAACGTCGTTTCATCAAGTAAGTAGTGCTGGTGTAAGAATCACACCATCTGGCCTTGGCAATTTTTCCAATACTGCATTGGTTTTATTCTAACAATTATGCTGCAAATGGAGCGAAAAGAGCTGGTTTAATTGCTTAATTGCTGGTTCAACTGTGTTATGGTATTGTAGAATCCGGTGTGGAATAGTATACCAGAGGAGCAGTTAATTCATAGGTTTTATATGGAGCATTAAGACATGAGATACCTGAATCTGTGTAGGATGTGATGTTTAATGTGGTGCCATATTGAAATTGATTGATTCTCATACCTTATTTTAGAGTTTAAATCCACAAATCTTTCTGAAATTAGAATAGAAAAATACTCCAATAATAACGTTCACAAATCTTTCTGAAATTAGAATAGAAAAATACTCCAATAATAACGTTCAAAACTCCCTGTGTGCTCCTTTTATTTTTCAATTTCACTTTTTGCCTTCGGGTATGTCAATTACACGTTTGCCCCTGAGTTTCATTTTTACACTTTTACAGTTGTACTCTATTTTTTCTTACCTAACAATTTGTAAGTGACAGTCTCATACAAGACTGGTTTTCTTAAATTTCCCCCTTCTCCTCCGTATCCCTCCTTTCAAACTTTTGCCCTTACACTTTCGTTTTTCAAACTTAGACTGATGCAACATGTGTATCTTTTTATAATCATACTTTGTGTACACTTAATTACATGGTACAATTGAACAATAATTTTGATTTGGTTTGATGAGTTAAAAATTCAATTTAACAATTAAGTATATATTCAAATCACTTAAAATGCATTCAATTGTATACAAGAATTTATCATCTATTTGTAAGTACTAATTATTATCAGCAATGTTTTCCGTAAAATCGATGCAATCTTAGAAACTTTTTGGCCTTTTGTTTCAAGAACTAGGGCCTAGACAGAAAGGTGATTGGATTTTTAAAGAGTTATACAAGAAAGTAGGAGATTTTTTCAGTAAAATCGATGCAATCTTAGAAACTTTTTTGGCCTTTTGTTTCAAGAACTGGGGCCTAGACAGAAAGGTGATGGGATTTTTAAAGAGTTATACAAGAAAGTAGGAGATTTAATATATGGGGTTAATTCTAAAAAAAAGGTTGACCAATAATGAATGTCTGTCTCCTGGTGTTGGGGGAGTTGTAGTCAAGTGGGTCCGGCACGAATACAAACACAATATAATAAGAATATGTGTAAATACGATATGATCACAATTAATTGTATATCCACATGACACGATAATTACACGACCTATACTGTGAGGTCTTGAGTTCGATTTAAGAGGAGGGGTTGAGAATATTAGAAAAAATAAAAAATGGCAGATTTATGTTAAGTTTAAAAATAAAAAATAGAATCACTCCTTCTTGTAAGTGCACAAATTCACATACACTTGAGACTCCCTTATAAGTTCTTATGAATGTACATATTTGAACTCCTAATTATAACCGTTGAAGTTTTACAATCAAATATTTACTATTGTAATATTTAATTTAATTTTTTTTTTTTGGAACAAAGCAAAGTGTATTCAATTTTATTTTTATACACAAAAAATATGTTCATTCTATTTAAATAGTTAACTTTTAAGTATATTTTTTATATTTTATTAATAAAATTGATAATCCACCAATAATACCGTTTATTGTTACGTAACCCGCGTATCTTATTTATAAATAAAATATAAATGGTTTCATAAGCTGACAAGAAAAAGAGTGAAACTGCACCAACAGATATTAAGTGAGAGAGAGATAGAAAGTATGCTAATTGAGAAGTTTCAGATACCATATGAAAATAATTGGATTGAATTTCATATATTTTTACAAACTGAAAATCAAGAAAATAAACTCAAAGAAAAAAGACTTATATCAGATTTCAAGGTATAACTGCAACTTATATAAATGCAATCTCTCTTTATTACAGGGAGGGAGAAGAGACAAATGCTACAAATCTTGAACACTTTTTATCTCATCATCTCTAATTTCAAGTTTTTTCAACATTTCTACAGTAAAAAAATTGTAGCTTATTCAATTGAATCAAATCGTCTTTTTGAAAAGTCTTATGTTGTGTTACCAGCTCTTTCATTAGGAGATGAGATTCTATGAATTTGTTCTTTTGGCAAGATTTCAACGCGCTTTTCTCTCTCAGCATTTAGCCTCTCTTCTATATAGTCTCGTTGATCATTTTTTTCTCGTCCCTACCGTTTCGAAAAAGTTGAGAAATTTTTGCATCCTTTCTTCAAATATTTATGGAGACGGCCACAATGCAACATTGTTCTCAGTTGACTTGTGAACTACAATGTCAATATCAACTCCACACAGTACTGACAAATCATTGACTTGTTTCGTCAGACTCTCTAAAATATTTTTATGAAGACAATGTTTTTCCTTCTCTAGTCTATTACTTTTCCACTCCTTGCTCTTTTACTTGTCATGTTACTAAACTAGTAATTTTTTTTTTACAATGTGAATTTTCAGTTTCTCAATAAAATGTATATATACTATTGAAAAACTATTGTTATTCAGTAACTTAATTTTTTCATGATACAGAATATATGTTTTTAAAAAAAACATAGAAGCTCATTCAATACATATATGAGTTGGAATAATAAAAATCTTTTGAGTCAAAAGAAATATTCGATGATGAAATCAGCCAATTTTTGGAAAATTTTGACCGCATATTTTTAGTTAGAAATTAAATACAATTATATTTTGTGATTCATATGGTCGTCGTCATTCTTGGCATTTAACAATATAATATTATGTAGTTACTAAATAACAGTAGTTTTTCTTTAATAAATATACATTTCATAGAAAGAAAAAAACAGTAATTCACATTCATATTTATACAAAACAATAAAACCCTAGGAAGTTTAGTGACAAACATGGCAAAAAAAAAGAGTAAGAAGTGAACAAGACGAGAGAAGGAAAACCAAAGTTGTCAATGATTTCTTAGTGCTTTGTGGAGTAGATATTGATTGACATTGTAGTTCACAATCATAAATAAGAACGTCATTATTAACCGCGCTCCTCCTTCAAAAAGCACGTGCTATCTTTACTTTTACATAGAGAAAGGAAGGGGCGTCGTTTAAAACGACGCTTTCTCCATAAATTTAATTTAATAAATTTTTTATTATATACTTAATTTAATTAATTTTTATTTCTAATAATATTAAAGATATATAAATAAAATTTATTTATATATTTTTAATATTTATAAGGATAAAAATTAAATATATAATAAAAAAATATTAAATTAAATTTATGGTGCTACACTCTGCAAAAGTCAGATTGGGTTCGTTTGAGGAAGAGCGCCGTTAGTAATGACGCTCTTATTTATTTTATTAAAACTCTAACAAACATTAATATTATATTAAATTATTTTTCAAATATTAATATTCTATTGAAAAAGCCGTCTTGTGGCCATCACCACAAATATTCGAAGAAAGAATGCAAAAATTTCTTAAATTTGTTGAAACGGAAAGGACGAGAAAAATGATTATCAACGAAAACCATATAGATGAGAGATTAAATGTTGAGAGAGAAGAAAGGATGAACTCTCACCAAAAAAAATTGATAGAGCCTCATCCCCTAATCATCCCCTCTAATGAATGAGTTGCAAACACAACAAAAAAAGTCTCCAAGAGGTGTATTTCGTTCAACTGAATGACTTACTGATTTTGATTTGTGAAAAGCTGAAAAAATTTATAATTAGCACAAACATAAATATGTATAATAGAAAAAAGAAAATTTTGAAGTCATAAAATTCACGAACCGAACCTTGGCGGTTTATCAATAATTATCAAGATTTGTAATATTTGCCTCTAGCTTCTTAATTCCCCGACCACCATTCTATGCGTGTAAATCAATTCATTAGCTTTTTTCATGATTTACTCTTTTTCTTGTTATGTTTGCTACTCATGACACTATTACAAAGTGAGTCGTTCTAACTACATATTTATACACGTTAAAAATATATATCTTATATTGATTTCATAGAGAGAATTGTAACAAAAAATAATTAATTATGTACAGTCAAATATTAAATGTCAAGATTTCTTCTATTTCGATATTAAATGGTCACAGTATCAACAGAAAATAATTAGCGTGCAATCAAATATTAAATGTCAAGATTTCGTCAATTTTCATATTAAGTGGTCATAAATATTGAATATTTTTTTAATTTTTAATTTTACACATTTTATAATTTTTTTTACTATTTTTTAATGGGAAAATAGTTACGCGACTAATATCGTTAAGGTTGACTAACGGTTGACTAACTTTGAGACCAAATGTGTCAAGTTTTTCTCTTTCGGGACTAAAATTCAGATTGTTGGGACAAAAACATGAGTGCACGTGGCTGATGGGACCAAAAGTGCATTTTTCTCCGTGGATATCGTAGTAAAGGATCAGATCTCACATCAGAAACTCTGTGTTGATAAACAAAATTTTAAACTTTAGCTGTTAAGGACATGGTGTTCGTACTTTAAAAACCAACGAATGGGAGGTTTATTTGTTTTAACTTTGTTACTTATATTCTAGGGATTATATTTTTTTTTAGTCCATTAAGTTACCACAATTTTGAATTTAGTCCATTAAATTTCGATTTATTTTGATTTTGGTCCAGTTACCTGCTACAGTAGGTTTAACAGGTCATTTTTTAAAACACACCCCATAAAATGTTATACACACCCCAAATGTTAAACACACCACACTAAAATTTAAAAATCATTTTTTATTACTATACACACCCCTAACTATTTCCTATTTAATAAATTTTCAAAAATAATTAAATTAAAAAAATAAGAATTTAAATTAATATGTAAAATATAAATAAAATCTATAAAAAATTGCCTAAATCTTCAAAAATTAAACAAAGCTAAAAAAAATTAATTAATTTAATTAACTAGTTTTGAAATTTTAGTTGATTTTAAACTATTTTTATTTAACCTTATTTTCGACGTTTTTTATAGAAGTTAAAACGCAAATAAAACATTAATAAAGCAATGGAGTTTTAAATTTTTTTTATTTTATTTTAAATATTTCTTTTATATTACCTAAACCTACTAACACCCCATAAATTTTATATACACTCCAAACGTTAAACATAAAAATTTAAAAATCAAATATAGTTAAATAAAATCATAAACATATTTAATAAATTATCAAAAATAATTTAATTAAAAAAGTAAGAATTCAAATTAATATGAAAAATATAAATAAAATCTATAAAAAAATACATAAATCTTCAAAATTTTAATAAAGCTAAAAAATTAATTAATTTAATTAGTTTTAAAATTTTAGATGATTTTTTAATACTTTTAAAGAATTTTTTTTATTTAATTTAATAATTTTTTCAAGTCGATTTTTTTTAAATTTATTAAAAATCTTCAAAAATAGTAAAAAAATCAATTAAATCTTCAAAATCAATTAAATTAATTAATTTTTTAGCTTTGTTTAATTTTTGAAGATTTTAGTGATTTTTTTATAGATTTTATTTATATTTTTTATATTAATTTGAATTCTTACTTTTTTTAATTTAATTATTTTTAGCAATTTATTAAATATTTTTATGATTTTATTTAACTATATTTGATTTTTGAATTTTTGTGTTTAACGTTTGGAGTGTATATAAAATTTATGGGGTGTTAGTAGGTTCATGATATATAAAAGAAATATTTAAAAGAAAAATAAAATAAAATAAATTTTAAACTCCATTACTTTATTAATGTTTTATTTGTGTTCTAACTTCTATAAAAAAGTCGAAAATAAGGTTAAATAAAAATTTAAAATAGTAGAAAATCAACTAAATCTTTAAAACTAATTAAATTAATTATTTTAGCTTTGTTTAATTTTTAAATATTTAGACAATTTTTTATATGTTTTATTTATATTTTTCATATTAATTTAAATTCTTATTTTTTTAATTTAATTATTTTTGGCAATTTATTAAATAGGAAATAGTTGGGGCCTTGGGGGTGTGTATAGTAATAAAAAAAGATTTTTAAATTTTAGTGTGGTGTGTTTAACATTTGGGGTGTGTATAACATTTTATGGGGTGTGTTTTAAAAAATACCTGTTAAACCTGTTGTAGCAGGTAACTGGACCAAAATCGAAATAAATCAAAATTTAATGAACTAAATTTAAAAAGTGGTAACTGGACTAGATTCAAATTTGTGGTAATTTAATGGACTAAAAAAAATATAATCCCAAATATTTATATTTATGAGGGTGTGTCTTAACTATTTAAAAAAAAAAACTTATTTATATATATTTGAACGGAAGAAGTGTAAACTAATGATTAATGGAGTATTTTTTAAAACTTTCAGTCAAACAAAGTCTTGACGGGTTGATTGAATATTATTCATTCATAAGTTGAAACAGGACAAATTAAAATTAAAATTAAAATTAGAGTAGATCCCCTTGTTTACCCTTTTTTTTTTGTCACACTTTTATTTATTTTTTTGTTTCTTGAGCAAAAAAAAAATCAAATATTATTTATTGTATCAAATTAATTTCACTTGGTTATCAAGGAATATATGCATAATATAATAGAAGAGCAAGAATAAAATGATACTCCAAAGAAACTAGAACTTTATGCATTTAAAATATTTAAGTTCACATCATATTTTTATGGATATAATCCTTCTGCACCTTTATACATTACTAAAAAAAAAAATCGAGAATATGGTGATAGTGAAATCATGCCTACATAAATATTCTATAGTCTCTTTTCTTTTATAGTAATGTATAAAGTTGTAGAAAAGAGTATATCCATAAAAATATGATGTGAAATTAAATATTCTCAATGTATAAAGTTCTAGTTTCTTTTATTTTTTTATTGTTGATATTCTTTATATTATGCATATGTACCTTGATAATCAAGTGAAATTAATTTGATACAATAAATAACACTAGGAGAAAATACTTCCTCAAAAACTGAAAATGAAAATAATAAAAATGATAAAAAAAAAATCAAAGAAAAGCCTTATATAAATCAATCTTATTTCTATGTATAAATCAGAACTTCATGAGACGGTTTCATATAATTTTTGTTAAGAGTTATAATGGTTGATACTTGATAGTAGAGATAAAATGACGAATTTAATGTTTCTTCTATCCAACAAAAGATAAGAACAACAATAAAATTCCCTATGTGCTCCTTTTTTCTCTTTTTTTCTTTTTTTTTTTTTTCCAAATTTCACTTTTTGCTTTGGGGTGTGTCAATTACACGTTTGCCCCAGAATTTCATTTTTACACTTTTACAGTTTTACTCTATTTTCTCTTACATAACAATTTGTATTGAACCGTCTCACAGTGACGGACCCAGAAATTACAGATTGGAGGTCTAATTTACATTAATACAAAGACAAAATATTTATATATACAAAAAAATTATTATAAATTTTTCAATACATCTCATTTTATTAATTTAAATTTAATGATTTTTATTATGTTTTAAAAGAAAGTAATTTTGATTGTTCTAACTTGTGAAAAAGTATACAACTCCGATCGTTGTTAAAACTTTAGCCACTATTAGTCAAATGTAGAACTTAAAATATACTCCCCCGTCCATAGTGATTTGTATATTTTGATTGACTCACTTTTTAAGAAATGAAAATTTAGTGAAGTGTGAGATCAAATAAGTAAGAATCAGTTTGAGTGATTTAATAAAGTATAAAATAGATTTTGTGAGATCTAAAAAAAATTAGTGAAGTGTATTAATAAGAGAAAATGTGGATATAAAATTAATAATAATTTTAAAAATAAAATAATATAGCAAATGTATCTATTTTGTGAATTATTTTTATATTTAAAATGTATAAATAATCTTAAAACATAAAAATGATATAAATAATTATTTAAAATATATATATATATATATATATATATATATAAAATATTGGTGGGGGGCCCAGTGACCTCCCCGGGCCCTTACTGGGTCCGTCCCTGCCGTCTCATACAAGATTTGTTGTTTTCTTAAATTTCCCCCTCCTCTGTATCTCCCATTTTAAACTTTTGCCCTTACAATTTCGTTTTTCCAAGTTAGAGTGTGTGTATCTATTTATAGTCCTACTTTGTGTACACTTAATTGCATGGTACAATTGTGACAATTGAACTACAATTTTGATTTGGTTCTAATATGGGGAGTTAAAAATTCAATTTGACAATTAAGTATATATTCAAATCAATTAAAATGCATTCAATTGCATACACGAATTTGTCATTTATTTATGGCAACCCACATGCCAAGGCCCACTTTTTGTGTGGCAACCCCCTTGGGCCCAGCCCCTTTCTGCAACCCGCTCGAATTTAGCTGGTCGGACCAATTGTTAGGAATATAAGCTGAGAATTCTAACTTAACTCAAAATCATGGTCAAAGATGAAAGGGTTGTTAGAGAGATTGAGTTTTATTCAATTTCTTATTATATTTAATTGATTATTAATTAATCAATTATTTGAGGATATGAATATTTAATTTCTGAGAAATTAAATGTCATATGCAGGGGCGGACCCAGGATCGGATAGGGAGGGGGCAAAAATCAAATAATGACTACTTTTATATTTAGTACTCCTCTCGTTCCACAATTGTTTATACACTTGTCATAGTCGTCCGTTCCACAATTTGCATATCCAAAAAAATAGAACTTCTCCATAAATATTCACCCTTATAATATTCACATATAAAACTCAATTCAACTAATTTTTTTATTTAATTTATAAAATTATTACTCAGCACTCCACTTATTACATCATTTTTTTTATAGTTTATGTATCTATTTTGATGTATAAATATTTTCGGAACAAAGGAAATATATAATTATAAAAAATAATTATTCCAATTAATAATAGTATTAAAATTTATAATAAGTATCACGTACAATATCAATCATTATAGTTAATTAATCTCGAAAGGGCTCTCTTGCAAACATATATACGCATTCTTTCGATAGATGCTAGCAAAAAATTAATAAAGGATAACATTTAAAAAACATATTATTTATACTGAAAACAATACAATAAGTAAAACTTAAATTTAAAAGATAGCATGGGTCTCAGAACAACTTTAAAGTAACTAAAATTTTGTTAAATGATGTGTATTTAACTACTAATATATTTTGAAATGGTTGGAGGTATGCATACCATAATAGAAAATGGAGAGGGAGTGAGGGGGGCCAAGGTCCCGCCCAAGGTTCACTTGGGTCCGCTCCTGTTCATATGATCGATCTACTCTCGGAGTAGATGGTCGTAGTATATTTAAGATCTCAAAATCGAATTTCGGTGAGTGAGAAATTAATGTACGAAAATTAAAATTTAAAAGTGATGTATTGGGATTAGTGTTAATAACTATCCCACATTGATAAATGTGAGAATTAATCTCCTCCTTATTAATAGGAGTTAGTTAAGAGAGTTCAAATTGTAGTGACTATTGAACCATTCAATAAGCCACACGCACACGCGCGCCGCCCGCCCGCTCGGCCGTGCCGTGCCGAGCCGAGCCGCGTACCTTGGCCTTGGCAATTGAACATTGGGTGGACTTTGGGCTTGGGTTTAGGGGCCCATTTATATTTTTAGAGTTCTAAAGTTTTGGGCTTTGGCCCATACGAAATTAGTAACAGCCCTAGTCATGTGGTGGCAGTTACTACCATAAATGTCCGTCTGCTCTCTACCTGAGTGACACTGCCTATAAATAGGAGTGCATTGTTTTGGAAAAATTCACCCTTGCAAAACCTCATAGCCCTTAAAAAATTTCAACAAAACTGCATTCTGCATTACATTTAGAGTGCAGTCCAGTTTAGGCGTGTATTCAGTTCGTCGGAGCTTTGTACGCTGCGGTGTTGCTCGTGCAAAGACGAAGCTGTTTTACCTTTTGAAGCATCTCGTCACTCCATGAACACTAGCCGGGACGTATTTGTTTTACAGGAAAAGGTATCACCTTGATTCGGTTGTTTTTTCCCTAACTCTTCTGTCTCTACAGTGTTGCTTCTTTAACAATTCCGGACCTACCATTCCAAGAAAGCTGCCTCTTTTGGAAAGTTAGAAGAATCAG
Source organism: Galeopsis tetrahit (assembly GCA_963675135.1). NCBI lineage: Eukaryota > Viridiplantae > Streptophyta > Magnoliopsida > Lamiales > Lamiaceae > Galeopsis > Galeopsis tetrahit. The sequence goes on along the minus strand of OY776133.1, from coordinate 35,667,146 downwards.
AAGACATTGTAATTCTTTATTTCCGTCTTTTTATTTTCCATCTCCTTTGTAAGACATTGTTGATAAAATATAAACCAACAATCGTAAAACAAACATAAAAAAAAATTCACAATGGCATCTGACGGAATTAGTCCCCAGAACACCACTGTTGAGAACACCCCAAACCCAACACCAAACGTGGTCACTGATGACACGTTTGTACCCCCTATGTTTTTTCCACCCTCTCAAACTCGCAGTTTCATAGTGCATGGTGAAAACCCCGAGAAGTTCTCGGGAACTGATTTTAAGAGGTGGCAACAAAAAATGTTGTTTTACCTCACGACACTTCACCTAGCAAGGTTCCTCCGGGAGGATCCACTCATTGTCGCTGAAAGTGAAACGGACAATGCTAGGAGGGTTGCATTTGACCAATGGTCTCATGGTGACTTTCTGAGTCGGAACTACATCATTGGAGGACTAGTTGACGCGTTGTATAACGTGTACCAATCGGTTCGTACTGCCAAAGAACTGTGGGAGTCTTTGGAACGAAAGTACAAAACCGAGGATGCCGGAACTAAAAAGTTCGTGGTGGCGAAATTCTTGGACTTCAAAATGGTAGATGGTAAATCTGTCGTTGAACAAGTTCAAAAATTTCAGTTGATCCTACATGATATCCTCGCGGAGGGTATGGTCCTTCCGGATGCTTTCCAAGTAGGCGCAGTGATTGAGAAACTACCACCTTGTTGGAGGGAGTTTAAAAGTTATCTCAAACACAAGCGAAAGGAAATGAACCTAGAAGATTTGATCGTCAAACTTCGAGTTGAAGAAGATAATAAAAAGATGGACGGTAAATCAACTCAAGTCTCGGATGAGGCAAAGGCAAACTTAATGGAACGTGGTGAATCGTCTAAAAAACGAAAAATGCCTAATGATAAGGGCAAAGCTTCTGTTCCTGCAAAACCAAAGTTTTCTGGTGATTGCTTCAAATGTGGCAAACCAAACCACAAAGCAAGTGATTGTAGAGCTCCCAAGAATCATGATAAAAACAAAGGCAAGGGAGGATAATCAAGTGCTAATGTGGCACAACACAATCTCACTGACATGGCTATGTCCACTGTTGTGTTTGAGACAAACATGGTTGACAATCCAAAGGAGTGGTTCGTGGATACCGGCACCACTTGCCATGTTTGCTCTGAGAAGGGTGCCTTCTCGACTTATGCTCCTGCTGATAGGAGAAAGCTCCATATGGGAAATCATGCATCGTCTGATGTGGTTGGTGTTGGAACTGTTGTGCTTAAGCTGACGTCCGGCAAAGAGCTTAAGTTAAAGGATGTGCTGCATGTCACGGACATCCGCAAGAATCTGATCTCCGGCTCTCTTCTAGTTAGTCATCAATTTAAACTAGTTTTTTAGTCTGACAAAGTTGTACTTAGCAAGTTTGGACAGTTCCTTGGTCGAGGTTATCTCGAGAATGGTATGTTCAAAATGAGTGTAATGGTTGTAAGCCGTAAAGGCAAGAAAGTTATCAATGAAAACGTTTCTACTTCCTCTTACATCGTGGAGTGTTCCTCTTTATGGCATTTAAGATTAGGACATGTAAATCTAAAAGTTATAAAGCGTTTAGTAAATCTTGATTTACTTAAAATCAATAATATTGAAACACCTAAAAAGTGTGAGATATGTGTTGAAGCTAAAATGACAAAGTTGCCATTTACTTTTGTGGAAAGGGACACTGCTCCTCTAGATTTAATTCATACGGATGTGTGTGATTTGAAGTTTGTGCAAACTAGAGGTGGCAAAAAGTATTTCATTACTTTTATTGATGATTGCACAAGATTTTGCTATGTTTATCTCTTGCGAAGTAAAGATGAAGTTATTGAAGCTTTTAAACTTTACAAGAATGAAGTAGAAAATCAACTTAGCACTCGAATTAAAGTAATTTGAAGTGATAGAGGAGGGGAATATGTAGCACCTTTTGAACAGTTATGTGCTGAGTCTGACATCATACATCAAACTACATCCCCTTACTCACCTCAGTCTAATGGTGTTGCGGAGAGGAAGAATCGAACATTAAAGGAGATGATGAACGCAATGTTAATCAGCTCGGGTTTACTGCTGAATCTGTGGGGGGAAGCCATCTTATCGGCGAACCACATTTTGAACAAAATTCCACACAAAACAAAGGATCTGACACCTTATGAAATGTGGAAAAAACGGAAACCATCCTACAAATACCTTAAAGTGTGGGGGTGTCTACCAAAGGTTGAAGTGCCTGCTCCTAAACAAGTTAGAATTGGCCCTAACACAGTCGATTGTATCTTTGTAGGATATGCACTTAACAGTAGTGCTTATAGGTTTCTGATTCATAAATCAGAAATACCTGACATGTTAGAAGGCACTATGATAGAATCAAGGAATACAATATTCTTTGAAAATATCTTTCCTAATAAAGATAAAGAAGATGTGAGACATGAAAATAAGAGATCTCACATAGAAATAGAAGTTGTTGGTTCTTCAACTCAAGAGCATGAAGAACCGAGACGCAACAAAAGAGCAAAGATTGAAAAAACTTATGGTCCTGACTTTATTATTTATGTAATTGAAGATGAACCTAAGTCTATCAAGAAAGCTCTGTCAAGACCAGATGCATCATTCTGGCAAGAAGCTATCAATAACGAAATTAATTCTATTCTGCAGAATAATACGTGGGAGTTGGTTGATCTCCATAGAGGTTGCAAGACCTTAGGATGCAAGTGGATCCTTAGAAGAAAATACAAAGCAGATGGATCAATTGACAAGTATAAAGCTCGTTTGGTAGCAAAGGGCTTTAGACAAAAAGAAGTGTATGATTTCTTTGATACCTATTCCCCAATCACGAGGATTACATCCATTCGTGTGTTAATTGCGATTGCTGCTTTGCACAATCTCGAGATTCATCAAATGGATGTTAAGACTGCGTTCTTAAATGGAGAATTAGTTGAAGAAATATACATGGATCAACCTGAAGGGTTTATAGCACCTGGCAACGAGAAAAAGGTGTGTAGACTTGTTCGATCACTGTATGGACTTAAGCAAGCTCCAAAGAAGTGGCATCTGAAGTTTGATGAAACCATGTTGTCCAATGGTTTCAAGATCAACGAATGTGACAAATGTGTGTATGTGAAAAATACACCAAAAGGATTTGTCATTATGTGTCTTTATGTAGACGACATGTTGATCATGGGTAGTAGCAATGCCATGATCATGGAAACAAAGACCATGTTAAAACGTAGTTTTGATATGAAAGACATGGGATTGGCTGATGTGATTCTAGGAATCAAGATCGAGAGAAAGTCTAATGGAATCTCATTGACACAATCTCACTATGTTGAGAGTGTGTTAAAGAAGTTCAATGCCTTTAATGATCCACCTGCCAAGACGCCCATGGAGCTCAATGTACACTTGAGCAAGAATCGAGGAGATCCGGTTGCATAACTTGAATATGCAAGAATCATAGGAAGTGTGATGTATATTATAAACTGCACACGCCCGGATCTTGCCTGCTCAGTGAATAAGTTGAGTAGATTCACGAGCAACCCTAATAACGAGGACTGGAAGGCTCTTAAAAGGGTTCTTAGGTACTTAAAGTACACTATTGATTATGGGCTTCACTACACAAGGTTTCCAGCGGTACTTGAAGGGTACAATGACGCCAATTGGATTTCTGACACAATTGAGTCATTTTCAACTAGTGGATATGTGTTCACTATTGGAGGTGCAACTGTGTCGTAGAGATCAACAAAACGGACTTGTATTGCCCGTTCCATGATGGAATCAGAATTCATAACTTTGGATAAAGCTGGTGAAGAAGCCGAATGGCTTCGAAATTTCCTCGAGGACATTCCATGTTGGAACAAACTTGTGCCTATTGTGATGGTACACTGTGATTGTCAAACCACCATTGGTAGGGCTTTGAACGACATGTATAACGGAAAGTCGAGCCACATACGTCGTCGACATAATTCTGTTAGACATCTGATCTCGAGTGGTGTGATGTCAATTGATTATGTAAAGTCAAAGGACAATATAGCGGATCCGCTTACGAAAGGAATAAATCGAGATCAGATGAATAAGTTGCTAGAAGGAATGGGTTTAAAATCCACAAAGTAACAGTTGAAACAGTGGTAACCCAACCATGTTGACTGGAGATCCCAAGAACTTGGTTCAATGGGAAAACTAAGCTTTGAGTGTTGAGTTGGAACACTTGGTTATCCAAACCCTTCCTTAGAAAAGCACAACACCAAGTGTTGTCCCGTAAAATTTGTGGTAAGGCTAAGTCTATGACTTTTAATGGTTCCCAAAGACCTCCGGCAGGTAGAGTATAGCGGGATACTCAATATGGGATACCACCTATATAAGTGAGAAGTGGGGCCACTTCACAAATAGCACTTAAGAACTCAAAGGGTGTCCATGGCCGAAATGGATAAAAACGTGAGAACGAAACACGTTTGAGACATTGTTGTGTCAGCACTGTTGTCTAAGTGCACATTGTTGGGATATGAATTGTCACAACCCGATTTTAGGGGCCTAGATGAAAACACCATATATTTACTTTTTGAAGGTCAATTAAATAAAATACTGTCTTATCTTGATTCTCAAAAGGCATATATAGATAAATTTATTAATTAAAAAAAATATTTGCAGCGAAAGTAAATATTAAAATAATGACCATTTTGAAAATCTAAGACCAATCACTCGTAAATAAATTAATTTACTTCAAAAGATGTGACTTTTTATTAAACGAAATACTTTAAATAACATTCGATCGAACTAATTAAATCACAGTTTTAAAATAATAATTACTTTCTTGACACGCATCCACCGTCCCTCCACCGCCACTCCTTTAATCTCCTTTAATCTGTAAAAATGTTAATATGATTGGGGTGAGCAAAACAACTAGCTCAGTGGAATTAACTTTGTCACAGTTAAATATGAATGCAAAAATAACCATCAACTCACAAACATGCGTAAATAAGTCTTCCATAATATAAGTCTTCCATAACATAAGTCTTCCATAACATAAGTCTTCCATATATTGACCAATTAAATTGGCCAATCTGTATACGGTGGAGTTGCCCCCAAGGATCTTACCATCCCGGACCGTCGTCCCCGCTAGCTATAACGACCTTTCCGTCAAAATAATCCATAATATCGTAAACATAGGTTCATGTAGCTAAGCAACAATTAAATTCACAAATAACATTTAAAGGTGACAAAATGAATACGTAAGTAAGAAAATCCCACCTAGATTTTATGTCGTGGATGCAATGAAAATTAACTTTAATCCTTGATGGTGTTGACTTCCATGAATCGAGAGTAAAAGAAATAAAACTGAAATTGTTTTATGAAAACTTTTGTATGCGTGCCGTTTAGTTTTATTTTACAAATAGGGTCTCTATTTATAAGAGAAAAATAAGCTTTCTTGTGAGATAAATGAGGGATTTACATTTATATGAAAATTTGGTTACGCAGTAATATAGATTAATTTCGAAATCTATGGAATTATAAAATAAGTTAGCAGATTTCTCGTTCAAGATTATCTTCAAATTTTATTTCAAACAAATTAATATGAAAATAATTAAATAAGGAAATATATATATATATATATATATAAAATGGTGATGATAATAACTAAGAAAAAAAACAGCGGAACTGATATTTAAGTTTGAATTATGTTTTGAAGATAAATCATGGGTTTTTAAATAACAGTAGAAAGAGAAATAAGGATTTAATAATAATAATACTAAATAAATTAAAACTTCCGATTTAAAATTTAGGATTTCGGCTAAAAAAGGGTAAAAGTTGTTATTTGAGAAAATTACCGAAATTTTGGAGGAATTGGTGAAAATATGGTAAAGGCACGTGAGTATACATATATAATATTAAAAAATATATCTTGAATTCAATATCTAAATATTTTATAATTTTCAAAATCACATGTATATAAAATAACTAACTTGAGATTTTAGGCGTGTTACATGAATCCCGATACAAGTCCTAATTGATGATGAGTTGAGTTTTGATAAGCCAAAAGTAGACTTGAATAATTTCTAAGTGTTGACTGATTTAGTTATGGAAGTCGTCTTGAGAAGATCAGTAGAGTATAAAAAGAAAAGTTAAGTATGATTGAAAGACAAGTACGTTTTTATAAATAATGTATGTGTATATGTGTTAAGATTTATACTGAGCTATTTGAACAATGTATAGAAGCTCATAGTTCTTATTGTATTCGCATATTAATGTATAGATGATAAGTTGACTAAGCTGATTTATAAAGCTTAAAGTAATATAATAGTCTTGATAGGATTAGATGATAGGACTAGTATAAGTGTTAGTTCTATATCTTAGTCTACTACTGAAGACTGGATGCGCAAGACAAGTCAAGTGATGAAGAAGTCAGAATTTGTCTAAGTATAGAAACCAGACAAGACAAGTGCGCAAGCAAGGAAGGAAAAGAATTATTTTAAGTCATAAACGCGTGAAGAAAGAATATATTGAAGAGTTAGTTATGGAATAACTAATTAACTGAAGAAACGCGTGGATGGATAAGAAGAAGTTGTTAGAAGTCAGTTATCAAGAAAAGGTGGTTAAGTAACAGAAAGATCTTGATATTGGAAGTCTATAAATACCCCAAGGTATTGTTTGATTAAAGACTACTGACGCACTGATATTCTACATACTATTGAAGAGATTTACGAAGTATTCATTGAAGCAAAAAAACTCACAGAGTTCAAGTTCAGAAAGTACAAGCCAGAAAACAAGTGAAGAAATTGAAGAAGGCTACTACTGAGCTAGAGTAGTTTTTCTTTTATTGTTCAAGTTCCTAGTTTCTTGTAAAATAGCTAGTTAGATCGAAGAGACACTTGGTAGTGTTTTCGAAAAGATCAAAGTCTTATTTCTTGGGACTTTAAGCCACAAGAACACACTACTAGAAGAGAAGAGTAATAAGAATTTCACGACTGGTGTTGTGAGAGTGGATGTAGACAAGTTGTCGAACCACTATAAAATCTCGTGTTCAAATTTACTTTACTGTTTTATTTGTTGTTTGATTGATTACTTGTTTAATTGATTAATACTGCATATAGAATAGACAAGTTAAGTGTTCATAACAGAAGTTCATATTCGAAATTAGTTGACTATAAAGTTGATTGGGCTCATTGTTAATCTGATTATTCCGCATTGTGTACTTTGATATATTGAAAGATTTTGAAAAGTCTATTCACCCCCCCTTTAGACGTTTTCCTAGCTTACTCTATTATCTAACTCAACTAGGGACCTACACACACTAAGGAGAGTAGTTCAAGGCATCACGTCCACTAAGCCGCCAGTGTACTCGATAGTGTTTGACTACGGAAGGTTCAAGGTCACAAACCACCTTTCCGGATGCAATAGTGTCCCAAAGGAATTGGATTGCGAGTGTGCATGATTATAGGTGGTAATTTACACTCATGTGGGGGATTGTTGGAGAAATTGAGTTTTATTCATTTTCTTAATATATTTAATTGATTATTAATTAATCAATTATTTGAGGGTATGAATATTTAATTTTCGAGAAATTAAATGTCATAGGATCGATCTACTCTCGGAGTAGATGGTCGTAGTATATTTAAGATCTCAAAACCGAATTTCGGTGAGTGAGAAATTAATGTACGAAGATTAAGACTTAAAAGTGATGTATTGTGATTAGTGTTAATAACTATCACACATTGATAAATGTGAGAATTAATCTTCTCATTATTAATAAGAGTTAGTTAAGAGAGTTCAAATTGTAGTGACTATTGAACCATTCAATAAGCCACACGCGCGCGCGCCGCCTGGCCGGCCGAGCCGAGCCGAGCCGAGCCGCGTACCTTGGCCTTAGATCTTGGCAATTGGACTTTGGGTGGAATTTGGCCTTGGGTTTGGGGGCCCATCTATATTTTTAGAGCTCTAAAGTTTTGGGCTTTGGCCCACACGAAATTAGTAACAACCCAATGCGAGTCCAGCCCAAATTCGAATTTGAAACTAACATCCAGTCATATGGTGGCAGTTACTACCATAAATGCCCGTCTCCTCCCTACTTGAGTGACACTGCCTATAAATATGAGTGCTTACATTTAGAGTGCAGTCCAGTTCAGACGTGTATTCAGTTCGTCGGTGCTTTGTACGTTGTGGTGTTGCTCGTGCAAAGACGAAGTCGTTTTACCTTTCGAAGCATCTCGTCACTCTGTGAACACTAGCCGGGACGTGTTTGTTTTACGGGAAAATGTATCACCTTGACTCGACAGTTTTTTTCCTAACTCTTCTGTCTCTACAGTGTTGCTTCTTTAACAATTCCGGACCTGCCATTCCAAGCAGTGATTTTAAAACCGGACCGGACCGGCCGATTCGACCGGTTCAACCGTGAACCGGTCACGGTACCGGTCCGGAAGATGCCCAAAAACCATTTCACTGGTTGGACCGGTCAAAACCGGTTGAACCGGTCAAAACCGCTTAAAACCGGTCTAATCGGTTCAGCTCTTTTTTTTTTTTTTTTTTTTTTTAATTTTTAACTTATTTTTATATTTCAAAATTAGGTGCACATCCAACACCTTTTATAATTTTCCTCTTATGTTTCTTCAACTACTTAATCAATGTGGGACAAAAAACTTTAAGCTTGTGTGTTACTATAACACTACTACTTTTATAATATTTTTTCCACACACTTCTTCTCCTTATTCGATGTGGGACAAAAAAATTTAAGCTTGTGTGTTGTTATAACACTACTACTTTTATAATATTTGTTCCACACACTTCTTCCAATATTTCGATGTGGGACATAAACGTGGGATTAAAAAATCTTATGTTTACTTGCTTCCTTCTATATTTCTTTTACTTTTTATAATGATTTCCTCTCCTATTCTATCTACTCTTTTTTCGATGTGGGATGCAAATTTCTTATTTTTATTTGCTTTCTCCTATATATCTTTTACTTTTTATTAGACGTGGGACATAAATCTCATATATTTATTTTTTTACTAACATTGTTGTTCTTATATTGTTTTCCTCACATATTTTTCTACTCTTTATTGGATGTGGGACATGTTTGTTTTTCATTATTTTTTCTAGCATGTGTATAACTTCTTTCATTTGGATTGAGAATTAATAATGAATTCCATTATTTCAAAGAATACAAAATTATTATTTCAACAATATTTTAAACAAAATATATAATTATAAATGCCTAAAAAAAAATTGTTCATGCTAGAAATATTTTAATTTAATATAATTTTTATAAATGTATGTTTAATGTAATAAAAATATAAAAAAAAATACATATAAAATCAATTTACCGGTTGGACCACCGATCCAACCGGTCCAACCGGTCCAACCGTGAACCGGTGTCCAATCCGGTTTGATCTCCGGTCCGGTTATGAAAACACTGATTCCAAGAAATTGTTCAAAGAAGAAAGTTGCCTCTTTTGGAAAGCTAGAAGAATCAGAAGACATTGTAATTCTTTATTTCTGTCTTTTTGTTTTCCGTCTCCTTTATAAGACATTATTGGTAAAATATAAACCAACAAGGGTTGACTCCCACCTATACTCTTCCACACTCTCGTGTAGAATCGATTTGGGATAACATAACATATTTGGTGTTATGGTCTTTTGTTTCAAGAACTAGGGCCTAGACAGAAAAGTGATGGGTTTTTTAAAGAGTTATCCAAGAAAATAGGAGATTTAATATGTGGTGTTAATTCTAAAAAAAATTAAAAGTGATCAATAATGAATGACTGTCTCTTGGTGTTAAGATCTAGTAGTTGTGAGTTGTAGCCTGGTGGATCTGGTGTGACTAAATTTGGTAAATCGTGTATCGTGGTTCATGTCAATACGATTGTGATACGATACAATAAGATCAAACATGAATACAAGCACAACACGATAAGAATATATGTAAGCATGATACAATCACAATAACTTGTACTCCATCGACATGACACGATCACTTCTTCTTGTAACTGCACAAATTCACATACATATAAGAGTCCCTTATAAGTTCTTATGAATGTTCATATCTTGAACTCCTAATTACTGTATAACTGTTGAAGTTTTACAATCAAAAATATTTACTATTGCAAAATTTAAAAAAGAACAATTTTTTTTTTTTTGAACAAAGCAAAGTATCGTGGAGCATAAAAAAAAAGCCCAAAAGAGTTACATCAGCAAGAGACTGACGACAAAATATACTCCTTCCGTTCAACATAAGTATGATCCGTTCTAAAAAAATATGTTCATTCTATTTAAATAGTTAATTTTTAAGTATATTTTCAACTTTATTAATAAAGTTGATGATCTATCAACAATTTCATTTACTTGTTATCTGACATATCTTCTTTATAATTAAAATATAAATAATTTTTAAAATATGTGTTAAAAAAAAAGTGAGCACACTTTTAATTAACAGAGAAGGTAATTTTCAGTAATACATAAGCCGACGAGAAAAAGAGTGAAATTGCACCAACCTATATTAAGTAGTTTTGGCAAATAAAACCAACATATATTAAGTGAGAGAGATAGAAAGTATGCTAATTTAAAAGTTTCAGATAAATTGGATCGAATTTCATTTATTTACAAACTGAAAATCAAGAACAATAAACTCAAAGAAAGAAACTTCTATCAGATTTCATGGTATAATTGCAACTTATATAAATGCAATCTTTTTTATTACAGGGAGGGAGAAGAGACAAATGCTACAAATCTTGAATATTTTTTATCTCATCATCCCTAATTTTAAGTTTTTTCAACATTTCTACAGTAAAATATTGTAATTAATTCAGTTGAATCAAACCGGCTTCCTGAAAAGTCTTATGTTGTGTTACCAGCTCTTTCATCAGGAGATGGGACTCTACGAATTTGTTCTTTAATTTTGGCAAGATTTCAACGCGCCTTCTCTTTCAGCATTTAGCCTCTCTTCTATACATTCCCGTTGATCATTTTTACTCGTTCTTACCTTTCGAAAAAGTTGAGAAATTTTTGCATCCTTTCTTCAAATATTTGTGGAGACGGCCACAAGGCATCATTGTTCTCCATTGACTTGTGAATTACACTGCCAATATCAACTCTATACAATACTGACAAATCATTGACTTGTTTCGTCGGACTCTCTAAATTTTTTTTATGAAGACCGTGTTTCTCCTTCTCTAGGAGTATTACTTTTCAACTTCTTGCTCTTTTTCTTGTCATGTTACTAAACTAGAATTTTTTTTGTACAATGTGAATTTTCAGTTTCTCAATGAAATGTATATAGAATATTGAAAAAGTATTGTTATTTAGTAACTGCTTAATTTTTCATGATACAAAATATTTGTTTTTTTAATTTAAAAAAAAAAACATAGAAGCTCATTCATTCAATACATATAAGAGTTGGAATAATAAAAATCTTTGAGTCAAAAGAAATATTCGATGATGAAATCAGCCAATTTTTGGAAAATTTTGACCGCATTTTTTTAGTTAGAAATTAAATACAATTATATTTTGTGATTTATATGGTTGTCATTCTTGGCATTTAACAATATAATATTGTGTAGTTACTAAATAACAATAGTTTTACATTTAACAATATAATATTTCGTAGATTTTTTTTTGTAAATTCACATTCATATTATACAAAACAATAAAACCCTAGCTAGTTTAGTGACAAATTAACATGGCAAAAACAAAAAGAGCAAGAAAACCAAAGTTTTCAATAAAAGAATTGAAAGGTTGACAAAACAAGTCAATGATTTCTTAGTGCTTTGTGAAGTAGATATTGATTGACATTGTAGTTCACAATCCAATAATAAATAAGAGCGTCATTACTAACGACGCTCCTCCTTCAAAAAGCGTTTGCTATCTGACTTTTGCATAGAGAAAGAAAGGGGCATCGTTTAAAACGACATTTTCTCCATAAATTTAATTTAATAAATCTTTTATTATATATTTAATTTAATTAATTTTTATTCTTAATAATATTAAAGATGTATAAATAAAATATATTCACCAATAATTTTATTATTATTTTTGTAAAATTTGATGGATATATTTTATTTATATATTTTTAATATTTATAAGGATAAAAATTAAATAAATATATAATAAAAAATATGAAATTAAATTTATGGTGCTTACATTCCGTAAAAGTCAGATTGGCCTGTTCTTTGAGGGAAGAGCGCCATTAGTAATGACGCTCTTATTTATTTTATTAAAACTCTAACAAATATTAATATTATATTAAATTATTTTTTAAATATTAATATTCATCACCACAAATATTTGAAGAAAGAATGCAAAAATTTCTTAACTTTGTTGAAATGGAAAGGATGAGAAAAATGATTATCAACGAAAACCATATAGAAGAGAGATTAAATGTTGATAGAAGAAATGATGAAATCTCACCAAAAAAAAAATTGATAGAGCCTCATCCCCTAATGAATGAATTGCAAACACAACAAAAGAAATCTCAAGATGTGGATTTCGTTCAACTGAATGACTTACTTATTTTGACCTGTGAAAAGTTGAAAAAACTCATAATTAGCACAAATATAAATATGTATAATAGAAAGAAAAAAAAGTCTTAAAGTTATAAAATTCACAAGTCGAACCTTAACGACAATGAGTTGTTCATCAATAATTATCAAGATTTGCCTCTAGCTTCTTAATTCCTCGACCACCATTCTATGCATGTAAATCAATTCATTAGCTTTCTTTATGATTTACTCTTTTTCTTGTCATGTTTGCTACTCATGACACTATTGCAAAGTGAGTCGTTATAACGACATATTTATACACGCTAAAAATATATATCTAATTAGTTATGTACAATCATATATTAAATGTCAAGATTTCTTCAATTTCGATATTAAATGAAAATAATTAGCGTGCAATCAAATATTAAATGTCAAGATTTCTTCAATTTTCATATTAAGTGGTCATAAATATTGAATAACGTAGTATGAAAAAATATACAGCATACATATCATGTGTGCCATATTTTACAAGATTAATTATATAGAATCTACATAAGTACAAAATTACATATTTTGCGTATGTACATAAAAATATTACATACTCTTTGTCCAAAGTTAACATGTATAATTCATTTGACACATATTTTAAGACATGTGATTATTTATGTATAAAGTAGATGGGTAAATAAAAATTAAAGGGTGTATTAGTATATTGAAAAAATAAATATTTATATTTATGAGAATGTGCCTGGACTATTTAATAAAAAAACTAATTAATACTCCCTCCGTTTTTTATTAAATGTCACTTTGCCTTTTTCAATATTTTTTAAATAAGTGTCATTGTACACTTTTTTTCTTCAAGTTTGACAATTTTACCCTTGTACATTGTACTCCCTCCATTTTCTTTACCTTGATTTAAGTTTTTTCCCTTTTGAATATAGTACTATAACATAAATAATGCATAAACCTTAATTATTGTATACATGAATATCATCTACAATATTGACCACATTCATTACTAAACATAAATTTAATATTAAAATTAGTTATCGTTAATGAAGGGTAAAATTGTCCATAATTATATATCTTAATATGTTGAAAATTGTTAAAATGACACTTACTTAAAAGTGGAGGGAGTATATGTTTGGACGGACAAAGTGGGATAGCTCAAGTGGTTAGAGCACCACTACCTAGGCCTTAGGTCCTGGGTTCGAGTCATGGGGAGGGGAAAAGGGATGGGTATTTAACTTGTAATCAAAAAAAAAAAAAAAAAAATATATGTTTGGACGAAAGAAGTATAAGCTAATGAACTGAGTATTTTCTTTAGACTTTCGGTCAAACAAAGTCTTGACGGGTTGATTGAATACTCATAAGTTCAAACTGGACAAATTAAAATTAGATTAGGTCCACTTGTTTACTCTTTTTTTTATCTCATTTTTTTTATCTTGAGCAAAAGAAAATTCAAATATTATTTATTGTATCAAAATTAATTTCACTTGATTATCAAGGAATATCTTCCTTATATACTAATATACTAATTTTAAATCTTCTCCGTGACACCCTAAATTCTTTCCATTTACCTTTTCTCATTTTGTAAAAATTTCACATTATTTTTTTTTTCTCTCTCATCACTCTTTTAACTGCATTATTTTTTATTTTTTTTTCTCTTTCTTATTTTCTTTTTTTTCCATCAAAATTTTTCATATTTACTTTCTCCTCTTATTCTTCATTTCTACTAATTTTAAATTATCTTTAATTTCCACGTAGCGGTTTTGCAGTTTTGCACTGGTATGCATAATATAATAGAAGATCAAGAATAAAATGATAAAAAGAAACTAGAACTTTATGCATTTAAAATATTTAATTTCACATCATATGTTTATGAATATAATCCTTCTACAACTTTATACATTACTAAAAAAAAAACAAGAATATAATGATTGAGGAGAAATATTATGGTGATGGTGAAAAAAATACTTCCTCAAAAACCGAAAATGAAAAATAATAAAAATGATTAAAAAAAAATTGTGTAAAACGGTCTTTATGTATAAAACAGAACTCCGCTACGCATATTTAGAAAAAAGTCAAGTTAGAAAAAAGACATTAATATAAAGTGAAAATCGTACAAGATCATCAGTTACGTTTTAATATTAAAACCAAAATTTAACAGAATAAAGAAAAAAGAGAGAAGAAAGATATTACTGTACATGAAAGTTCTGAAATTTACATTTAACCACCAACTCACATTTTCAATCTGTTAGCCCTTCACCACCTCAAATGCACTTACCTCTCTACAAAATCTGTTTACAACAAAATTTGTGTACTGAAAACAACAACAAAAAGTACGAGTGCGATGGAATTCGTCCCACATCCACGCTGACCTGCATTGCACAACCGATACAATCATCACCTTTCCATAGGTATAGACAATTGAGGGAGTCTTAGTTCGTAATTCTTCAATGAGAATAGTATTGAAAAAGAATATAGAGTAATTGTGGTGGTTAATGATGATCAATTCACCTTCATTATATTTCGTATAAAGTAATGAGACTCAAAATAAATTAATCATTACTCCAATTTTGATTAACTAACTTCCTCCCCCATAATATGTATCCTCAATCATTCCACTATTTCTCAATCAGCAGTCATTTTTTAGTCTCAACTTATTTCAAGATTAGAGCAATACACTGACAATATAATCACATTCTCATTATAATTCCTCAATGATTCCCATTGAGGAATTTGAACCAAGTGTCTCCTGGATTAATTGAATTGCAGTATTCACTAAAATATAGAAGAAATGTTGCATAATGGACAGAAATACCCACCATAATTATGCAAAGTCTGTGATGTTGGTAGTGCGGGCAAGGACATCTCTGAAAATCATTGGAACGAAACTCGTGAGGACATGCTCACTCCGATAAATCCCAGGAGAAATTAAGGGGGTGTTTGCAAATTCAAGTGGAAAGGGCAGAATCATTTTTTTTTTTTAAAGCTGTCCCTCGCAACTTTAGTTGTGAGTAGAGTTTGCAAACACCTCCTAAAAAATGAACCAAAAAAAGGCTTAAGAGTAAAGCTTTACCAGGAGCACAAAGAGAGATTGATGTGATTGACGATGAGGAGGGCCACGGAGCATCAATGTTGTCTCTCAAATCACAAGTAAGGGTGAGTCCCGATGAGTTATCATAATTCATATTTTCAGTAAAGCTTTGAAGTAAACACCCTGCATTCAGATGGAAATATTTATTACATACAAGCACAGCTTCTTCATCTTCTTTAAATATGTTTTTCATTGAACATGGTTTGGACTTCTAATGTAGAAAAAAGGCACAAGACATCAATAGATCCTTAAGCTATCATTTTTTTATAGGTCCTTAAACTATTTTTTATTTTAAAAAGTCCTTCAAGTATTGAAATTTTATTTGACAACCTCCCTCAAGACAAGAACTGGCGGAAATTTTCAATTCATCTTAATTGTCCCGTTAACTAAATATGTGTTAATTTTATGAATATCCATATGTGTTCTGTGCAAGTTATTTTAACCCTAATTCTTCATGTGATGGGTACCTAAAAAAGCTTCCAAAAAATTCTTATGTATATAATTAAAATTAAATAAAGCTGGCATGTATATTGTTTGACAAGGCCATTAAATTTTTGTCTTGAGGGAGCTCGTGAAAAAAAAAATTGATACTTAGAGGACTTTTCAAAAAAAAACTTTAGAGACCTATCGAAACAAAAATTGATAGTTTATGGACTTTTTTTGATGCATTATGCCAAGAAACATACTAAACAATTGCACCCAAAAACAGTAGCCTTTTGAAATACACGGAAGCAAAAGAGATATCGGGAGGAAGAATACAACTCAATCAATTCGGAATATTGTCAAAACACAAAAATCAACATTAGGTAAATTAGAAGATGAATGAGGAAGAAAATTAGTACCTTCGGGTCCCAATGCTGCTCCATGGAAAGAGAAAGAGTGTGTCAGATAGCATCACAAGTGATTGCACAAAAATATAGACTATCAAAAATTACAATTGTAACCTCACCTTGGAGGCTAAAATCTTTCAAGGCCACATCACAAAGCTCGTAAATGTTAGTCATTACTCCACCCTTACGCAACATTGAACCCAATGAGATTGCACACATTATTGCTTGCCTATTTGTTATCAACATTTTCCTTTGAATCCCAGCTATGTAAGTTTGTAACGAGGTACAACAGGAAGGATGCGGGGCTGCAACATTTTGGCAGGATGCAATCACTTCTGATGGCTGTTTCAAAGACAATGGGCAAGCTGCACAGAAAAGTCATAAGTTTACAGCCAATAGAATTACTCTTATCCATCATTATTATATAATGCAGATTTGATGAATTTTAGAAGGTTCGCGACTATAGAATATGACATGTATGATGATAAGACGTTCTAAAGCATCTAATCGATGTAATCTCATTAGAAACATTTTATAGTTTGGACCTTTGATCATTCCTTCTGCAATATAAA
Organism: Galeopsis tetrahit; assembly: GCA_963675135.1. Lineage (NCBI taxonomy): Eukaryota > Viridiplantae > Streptophyta > Magnoliopsida > Lamiales > Lamiaceae > Galeopsis > Galeopsis tetrahit. Next base: position 35,650,165 of record OY776133.1, on the reverse strand, counting down.
ACTGATTAAAGGGATGCAGAAAATCACAATCTGATAGAGGCAAGGTTTCCAAACCACAAAATTAATACTAGATCCGTGTTTTACTAGATTACCTGTTTTCTTTTTTGGTCCGTTTTTTACTAGATTACCCATTTCCTAAAGAGGAAATAACTTTATCACTTTTATCTACTTTATCACTTTAAATACTATTAAACACATTATTTACTTTATCTATTTTATCACTTTAAATACTACTCCCTCCGTCCAAATTCATTATGTTGATTTCTTCGGGCACGGGTTTTCATTAGTTTATGTATAAAGTATATAGTTTGGGAGTATGATGGGATATTGTGGGGTCCACTTATAAATAAAATGATTGTTTATTAATAAAGTGAATGACAATTTGAGTAAATAAGTGATGGTTGGAGGGTGGAGATAAAGTAGTATGAATAGTATTTTTTTTTTCTAAAAAGGGAATGAGCATAATGAAATTGGACAACAAAAAAAGGAAAGTGGGAATAATGAAATTGAACGGAGGGAGTATTAAACAACTCTTACATTAAAACCCGTGCCCGGGTCAAATGGGTAGTCAAGTAAAACACGGAGGGAGTAACAATCCCATAAGAAAGTTTTCTACAGGATGAATCCTGCTCAAGCAAACTACAGATTACAACTTCAATGATCTCTCAAAATGAGTTAACGAATAAAAACAATGGAACATAAATGAGACTCCCAAACCCTAACCCTAATCCATCGACCCGCCAAGTGGAGAAAGCCAAACGTTATCACAATCTACATAATTAGAGCATATAATATGTGATCCCATTAAAGCACAATAGTCATATTGACTGTTTTATTCCATATGTGGCATAAGTAGTCAGAAAACTACACCATATAATTGCAGTTGCTTATAACATACATGGAAAACATGATCTAACAAAGAATTATGTAATTTTGTTGCTGATAGAAACACAAAGAATAAACGTCATCGTAACAGCATGGCCTAAGATAAGATCATTAATAATAGAAAATTAGGAAATGCACACCTTTATTAACTTTGCAAGCAGACAATATTCGGAAAGCATTGTTTGCTGAGTCATGACTCAGTTTCCTTGAGATATATGAATATACCACCCCTTTGCAATCATTAAGCACGTCAACATGATCGGGCATTCCAACTATCTTATTATCATCCATAAACGACTGCATTCCAGAGATCGTAACCACAGCCTCCATAACAGCTGACTGACAAACAGGCCTACAGCATTCTTTAAGTTGATCAACGTTACTGCATGCCTCCAATAACTTACTGGTGTTGACTTTTTTCTCAAACGAGGTTATGTCCTTAACAGGACAAGATCCACCAGTGAGATTAGAAGCTTTCACGGGGCATATGGTCGGTATTGATATGCTTGCTCCTTTGCCAGCTAATATACTGACAATATCCTGAAAGCAGTCATTAGCAACTGCATTTTGTAAGATTAGTTTATCCGAATTAATACTGTGGAATCCTTGAAATATGTGGAGCAAGCTACTAAACTGAGGACAGCATATAACATTTCCAAGTATTGCTGCATATTTCTGATTGCAATCAGATGCTGTTAGTTCAATGATGCTCGAAATGGCAGAAAAGTTTACGGGGCATCTCCCAGTCAAGACTGGTTCATAGGTATGCGGATAAGCAGAATACATAGGTGGCAAAGATCCAACTGGAAAGGAAATGTCAGGAATGACAGCTGGTGGTATTTCAAAGGGCTCAAATGTTCCACTTTTCGGTGGGCTAGCTAGCAAAGATGCTGAAGAAAGAGGACTTCGAATTGATGCTGCCGGCAGCCAGATAGCAAACTGTAATAACAAATGGAGCCAAAACCCTGCAAACCCGTAAGAGACCATCAGCAAGAGAACATAGTTAGTCTTCCATGAATATGTTTTGAAGGTTGTTTTTCATTGCACTAAATGAAAAATGTGACTTATCACTTATGAGGTATCAATGATTAATGTAATGTAATGCAGTGTATCCTTTTCTCAACAGCTGCTTCAAAATGTCGACAAATTAATTTCGCCAAACCAGGTAGTATAATAAAACTTGTAACCCGGTTCTAGAAGGTAATAAAGTAATAAAAAAATTAAATTGGAGAAGAAATACAACACGTTTCTGAACTTGTTTTTGTAAATCCCCAAAACAACCCAGCACATAGTATGGAGAACAAAACATCAACAACCAGAAAATCTTACCCTTGAGTCGGATAATAGTTTTTACATGATCCATAACCCCAACTAACCCTTAGGAAACATCGATTTTTGAGACGATATTCAAAGGGTATCTACCAGTTAACTCTTGAGGTGGTCAAATAACCAAACAGGTACCTACATGGGAAGTATAATCATGGAAACAAATCAGAAGAGAACCATTATCAGTGAAAAACTTTATACACTATAAATAAATATTTATACGAGTTCTCTAAATTAAAGTAAATAGAGACTAAATCAGTTCTGGAAATCAAATATACTCCGGGAACACTATCTTGAGTTCCTTTTCTTGGTACTATTTAGTATTATTCAAGTTACAAGCAGCTTGTTAAGAAGAATGTCAAAATCAAGGTAACTAAATCCACAAAAGGCAGCTTTCATGGTTCAGCAATCCATTCCTTTTACTTCCAGAAACGTTGAATCTTCTGGAAAATTAAGAAATCAGAAACCCTAATCCTACAAGAACCTAAATGTAACTCACACTATAACAAACAGACGAATAAAAGGGAAAGGAAACACACGACACACACAAGTGAAATGCAGCTCCAAAACTCGAAGGATCCACCTCTTACCACAAATCACTATCAAAGCCCAGATAAAAATCAATCTACACTCATACAAAATCTACAAACACATTTCTGTGTGCAATTTTGCAAAAAAACGTACCTGAAGCAAGATCAAGCGAATTCCGAAACCTTGAAGTTAGTGAATGAAGCAGAGTAAGAAAATGTGATCGGAAAAGGGGGATAAAAGCAAAAACCCTAGCAAAGTTGGGAAAAAAGTTTAGCTAAAGTATGGAAATGGAGATGGGATGAAAGGTGTCAAGAACTTGGCAACTTCTATAAAATACTAATCAATTATGTGGCGCTTTGAAACAATTCCTAATTTTTTTTTTTTTTATAATTTTTTTTCTTTTAAATAGGAGTATAAAAATAAAACATGGGTCCATTTTTTCATTAATTAAAAAAACAATTTTTTTTTTTAATATATTTTTCAAACACCCCCTCATGACTCGAGCTCATGATTTAGATAGTGATACTCTAATCAACAAAGTTATACTATATGTTGTAAATTTATCTACTCCTTTCTTTGCATATCTAGTTATTAAACTGATCATAAAGTATATTGTATAAAAAAATTGTAATGACATAAAAGATAAATAAATAAAAAAAGTGGATAACAATTGTAAGAAAAAAAATTAAGGGTAAAAACTAATGTGGAACATTTAAAAGAAAATGTTTGGGCGTTTGAAGTTTGAATCCTTTATAATTTACAGTTATCTTTACAAAAATATTAACTAAAATCTATTGTCATTTTAACTAAAATGATAAATACATATACATATATAGTAGTTCACTACAAATAAATAAACAAACAAATAACCTAAACTTTAATTCCAAATAATTTGGAGTAAACTATATGAACCAATTATAAAATTATGTTGAGTCTCGCGATCTTATTATAAAAAAGATAAAATGTGATCACATGTATTATTGTTACAACACGAGAAAACTCTTGTACCAGAGACGAATTTTTGACAATATTTAAAGTTACTTGAAAAAGATTCTAGTGTAGAATTTTCAACATATTTCAAGATAATTGAACGTGCTAGTCAACTCGTTAGGACAAATGACTTTTAAATTTTCATATTCTCGCGATTGGGTTGGAGGGAATATCAGTCAATACATCTAGCCCGATGACTCGTACTTGTTAGATGATTTTGGGTCTCGTATCCACTCGCACATAGTGCAAGGAAATCATTTCTAATCTCTGAATAATGAATGCTCATAACAAATACTCCCTCCGTCCATGAAAAGTAGTGTCATTTGTCTTATATTTTTTGTCCACAAAATGTAGTCTCAAACCTCGTTTTATTCACATTACTCTTACTTTATCTACTTTTTCTTAAAACAATCGTTTTATTCACAATGAAACTATATTTCATGGACGGGGAATATAAACACCACTATCAAATTGTTCCAATTGAAAGAAAGTATTGGTGTAAAGTGTTGGTGGGGGACCAACCAATGTACTAAACTGCCTTTGTTTCAATGAATTAGGTAGGTACTTTGCATGATGAATTATAATAAATTTGTTGATGATTGAGGCCCAATTCGTAGCATCATTAATCCTTTCTTCATAGTTGTGTATGTTTCTGCAATGATCCGTGGTAGACCCCACTTTTATCCAAATTACTAGTAAATAAATTTTGGATAGAGAATAATACTCAAGTGCATCATTAATACTCTTTAATAAAAATATATATACGTCATATTTGGAGGATTTTTCTATAGTAACGGTAAGGCAGACTTATAACAAACAATACTTTAGATAGTATTGAATAGTTGATTATCATGCAATTCACATTAATGCGTATAGTCTATGTAAAATGCAATTATGAGTAATTTTATTTTTTTGACGTTTTATTTGATAATTTGGACAATTTTCCTCTCGATCTCCGTCACCTTGAAAATTCTTGTAACCCCTGAGATTCCTCATCCTTATTTGTTCAATATTTAATATTTCTTACTCACCCCGTTTTTAAAAAGTTTACGGAAAATCTTGGACAAATTATTTAAGAAAAAAGTGTGATGATAAAAGTATTGAATAGTAATTTTGTAAATTTTTACATATAAAATAAGGGTCACATTTAGGTGCCCTCGGTGTACCATGCATACATCACCAAAATGGAATATGGGTCAAGGCTGGATTAGAACCGGGTCAAAGGCCCAAATAATAAAAAAATAATTTAAAAAAAAAAAAACAGAGCGTGAAATTGAAAATGTGAAGTCCACCATCGTCGCTGCTTTCTGTCGCACATCGCCGCCGATTTCTGGCCCCATCGCCGACGGTTTCTCGCCGCCGCTGTTCCTATTGTTGCGTTGGCGGTTGTGTGTTTAAATCCCTAATTTCGCAATACACAATTAAGAACAAATATACACAATATGTGTTTTAATCCCCAATTTCAATTAGTTTCTTCTTCTTACTCTAATTTTTATGAAATTATTTTATTGGTGTTAGAGAAATATCATTGAAATATGCATAACAATGAAGATTGTGATAATTTCAATAGGCAAAATACTCATAGCCAAGAAGAATGTGATTTTTTCACAATTTGACAGTGTTTAATTGGAGTTATTAGAATTGTTATGTTTTTTGTATTATTAGACATGTGGTATTACTAGATATTATTTGTGGTATTACTGAATTCAGTTTCATTTATAGGTGAGAATATATATGAAATTCAAGATGTTTCTCTTCAAGATGAAGAAGTATATGATCGTAATGAACAATGCAGTGAGATACAAGAACAAAACATGGAAGAGAATGTTGTGATATCAAACACAGGTACAAAAACTCTAAAATGTAAAACATACTTACAATATAATAACGAATTATTATTGTATTGATTTTTTTTTTACATATAAATCAGAAAACGATGATGATGCTAATGGTATTAGTGGTTCTCTACTTGGTGTGGAGAAAGGAACAGTGGAGGAAATGTATGATTTGTATCGTTACCATGCTTGTTCATTGGGGTTTAGCATACGTAAATCAATAACAAGATATTCTGCAAGCAATAATAAGGTTGTGTTGTCCAAATTGTTTGTGTGTTCTTGTCAAGAAGTGAGACGAAAAAATGAAAGAAGTCCTGGAGCCGGTACATCTGTGAAGACGAAGGATGTTGGAATTACAAGAACGTGTTGCAAAGCATCAATGTTGGTCAGAAAAAATAAAAATGAAATATTTGAAGCTGTGAGACATGATTTACAACACAATCATCAACTTACTAGAAGTGAATGGAGCCATCTACATCGTTCAGAAAGACAGATTACGACTAACACAAGAAAGGTAATAGAAGATATGTTGTCTTCAGGGATGAAACCAATAGATTCCTATCGTTACATTGCACAAAATATTGGGGGATAAGGAAGTGTTGGACACACTATCAAGGATCATTACAACTTTGTAAATCGTTGAAAAATGAAATTGGTCGAAATAGGTGATGCAAATGCATTAATTGAATTGATGGATAAGCAAGAAAATGAAGAGGACGACTTCTTTTACAAAGTAAGACTAAATGAGGAGGGGAGATTAGCAAGCATTTTTTGGAGGGACTCGTTAATGAAGGAATATTATGAGGTCTATGGAGATGTTGTCGTGTTTGACACGACTTATAAAACAAACAAGTACGATTTGATATGCGCTCCCTTTGTAGGGGTAAATTATCACTGGAAGAACGTGATGTTTGGTTGTGCTTTCTGTTGGTCCTGAAAGGAGTATATAACAAGTGTATGGGGGGGGGGGGGGAATACACTTGTATGCAATTCTTTTCAAATTTAGATCAAACCAGAGCTCAGCAAGGTTGTCTTGGACAACTCTGCTGAAGATGATTAACTCTTCTAAGATAATCAGACTACTAAGTACTATTGAGTACTTAGTTGAGTAACTGTTGGGAATAAAATGATTTTGATCTAGATACCAAAACCCCTGAATGATGATGTACAAATTAGTTGAGATATGCTCAAGTTATTGTTCAGGCAAGTTGTCCCAGAACACTTGAGTATGTAGAATGCTTAAGTTAAAAATCTCAGAAATGTTGTGAGATTTTAGAGTTCAGGATAGTTGTCCAAAGCTACATGTTAGAAAGCTTGATAGGTATTAAGTCTTAAGGCCAAAGTTGCTGAAGCATCAGGACAACTGAACAAGTGGACAACCAGGCTGAAGAGATCAAGAACACTGAAGCTGTGCTCTTAAATGCAAAAGATCTAGACAGTTGAAGTGCAAATGATCAAGAGAATTAACTGTCAAAAGCTTACAGAAGACACATTCAATGAAGCATTTATTGCCAATCATGCCTGAACCAAGCATTGAAGACTTAGAGCATTAAAGAGTGAAGCATTGAATGAATGTTGGAACATTCTAAAACTGCAGCAAGAATGTTCAGGGAGCTTGTCCCATCTGACCGTTGGTTGAGTGTAGATTCTGCCACAAATCAACCTTGGAAAGTGTGCTTATTTGGAAACTGTCACAAGTCATCTCAGCCGCATTTTTCAGAAGTCAACACATTCATTCAAGCAACCATTGAAGAGCCCTTTTACACAGTGGATAAAAGGAAGTCAAGCTACTTAGCCGTTTCAATGGAGCTGCAAATAGACATGTTTGAAATGCTATCTCTCCAACGGATAGTTGTTCAAACATGACTATATAAACAGAAGTGATCAAAGGGATTCAGCATCCAACAACAAGCTATCAAACTCATATAAAGCTTTCAAAGGAAACCAAGCTATTCTCAAGTATTCCAAGTTTCCTGAATCACTTCAAGTCAGCTAAGCCAATCTTTGTAAACATCCTAGCTTAGCATTGAGATATCCTAAGCCTTTACATCTGTTCTCATTGTAAAGGATATCTCTATTAGTTGGAACCAAACCTCAAACCTTATCTCATTTAGTGAAGAGAGTGTTTGTTGTAGAAGTGAGGAGTTAAGGACTGTTAGAGTGAAACACAGTCTTAACTTAGAGAGATTGAGCACTAGGACTCAGATTATCCTAGGGATCAAAACACTAAGAGAGTGTTGTTGATCAGTGCACCTTGGCACTATAAAACAAGCTAATTCCATTGTGAAGGAATTATCCTGCTCAATCAGGCAAAGTGGATGTAGGAGCTTGAGTCTCTGAACCACTATAAGCTTGTGTGTCTTTTACTTACTGCACTCTTTATTGCATTCATATTCAAACATATTTCAAAGAGTAAAACTTGTAAGTTTAAGGAAAAATTGTTTTGGACAAAGTCCCTGATAACTGTATCTTTTCAGAAATTTACTTGGAGTATTTCTTTAAGTCAAAGGCCAACCACATTCCGCACTTAGCAACTCTTTTAGATATTTAGCCAACTGATCACTCTATAGTAATCAGTAGGACAAGTATCTATCAAAGTTCACTCAGGCCAGTTGTGAGACAACCTGCCTGATAAGACCAGATTTGTCAAAAAGAAAAGAATTTGCATACACAAGTGCATTCCCCCCCCATACACTTGTGTTATACTCCACCTAGGACCAACAAGTGGTATCAGAGCAGGGGTTCAAAGACCACTGCTTCTGAAAATCCAACTGATTTTCAAAAAATCACATTGTCTGTGGTCACTGAACTGATCCAAATTTCTGAAAAACCTTTTTGTGTTCATCCTATATTACATCTGTTGAAATGGCTAACAATGCAGTTCCAGGAGATGCTGTCAACAACATCAACAATATGGGTCCAAACCAAGTCAACCATATTTCTCATCACAAACTGCCAATGTTCTCAATTGAGAACTATGATTTCTGGAAAATCAGGATGAGAGCACATCTTGCATGCCAGCATGATGAGATGCTTAAAGTCATCACTAGAGGGCCATTCACATTTACTAAAGCTAATCCCAAGCTCACTGATGCTCAAAAAGCTGATCCAAGGGAGTTGCTGCCAAAGGATGAAGATGACTTTACAACTGAAGAAAGAAAAAGGCACAACCTGAACTACATTGCAATGAACACATTGTACCAGACAATTCCAGATGCAGTGATGGGAAGAGTGTACCACTGCACATCAGCTAAAGAGATTTGGGACACCCTAGCACTTATGTGTGAAGGTACCCAAAAGATCAAGGAGAACAAGCTTCAAGTGGCTATCCAAAAATATGAACAATTCTCTATGGAAGCCAATGAAACCATTGATCATCTTGATGGCAGGTTCACTGACATCATGAATGAAATAAACTCTCTTGGCAAGTTCTATGCCAAAAGAGAAGTTGCCTTGAAGATCTTGAGAAGTCTCACATCCAAGTGGGATATATATTCTGTCATGATGCAAAACACTAGCAATCTTGACAACATGCCAATGCAGCAAGTATTTTCTGAACTCAAGGCATATGAGTTTGATCTCAACAGAAAGAAGGTGCATGAAGAGCCATCCTCCTCAACCAAAGGTGTTGCCTTCAAAGCTGCTGAAACAGAAAAGAAGAATACTCAAAGGTCCTCTCAATCTGTTTCAAAATCTGAAATAAAGGAGGAGCTGGCACTCATGGCTAGAAGATTTGAGAAGCTCAACTCCAGATTTGGTAGATACAAGAAGTTCTACCAAGACAACAGAACCAGAAGGAGATTCAACTCTCCTGACACCAAATCAGAGGACAAAGTCTCTGATGAAAAGAAAGAGGACAAGTATGCTGATAGAAAGAGATACAACAAAGGTGAACCATCATCATCAAGGAGGAAGGAGTCTTCAAACAAGAAGAATGATGATGAAGATGTGTGTTACAACTGCCAGAAAAAGGGTCACTTTCAGTATGACTGTCCTGACCTCAGTGCAAAAGAAAGGAAAGAAAGGCAGACCAAAAGAGACAAGAGGCTGAACAGCAGGAAGGCTATGGTAGCTGGAGATTCAGCTAGTGAAGAAAGTGTCTACTCTTCTGATGATGGACTATTCTCCAACAGTGACAGTGATGATGACTGTCAAATGGCATTTGAAAATGATGAGGTATGTTCATCTTCTAGCTCTTCCAGTTCTTCAAATAACACACATGAGTCCAGTGAAATCCCCTTAAAACTCAACTTTGTAAAGTTATTTGAGGATTTCACCAGACTAAGAGAAGTATGCAATATAGCACTTAGAGAAAATGAGCTACTGAATTCAAAAGCTCAAACTCCCAACCTTCCTGAACCTGAGCTTGACATTAAATCAACTGAGTTGTATCAGCAGATTGTGAAAGAACTTGAGGAAGTGTCTCTCAAAGTCTCTGAACAACAAGAGTTGATTGATGATCAAGAACTGGCCTTGAGGAAAAAGGATTTTGATCTCAGAATTCTTCAAGCAAAATTTGACAATCTCTCAAGTGAATTTGATACTCTAAAATTGAGTGAGGGGAGCTTAAAAATGAAAATGTCTGCCTTGAACAAATCTGCTAAGGCAATAGAGGAGATTCAAGGGTTTCAAAGACCATTTGCTCAAAAGGGTGGATTAGGTTATAATCCATGTGAACCCTCACCTGGTCTTAGCATTGCTTCATCAAGCAATTCTAAGATGACTTTTGTAAGATCAGTGGCACAGCAAAATGAAATTGAAGTAAATCAACCACTGATCAAGGATAAGGGTAAAGGAATTTTTATACCAACTCAGGTAATCAATGCACCTAAACCCACACCTTTGGAAAAGGTTAAAGGCATTGCTTACAGGAGGAATGAGGTTCAGAAAGGTAGAACCAATGGAAGGCCAGCCTATCTGAATCATCATCAGAGGAGTTGTCTAAAACCTATTCAGAAAAGGCCAACTCAAATGAGGAAACCTCAACTGAATGGATTAAGGCCAATCCCCTCTGATAGGTATAAAACATTCAGGAAGCCTGGACCTTACTTGCCAAATGGAAAAGGCCATCCAAAAACCTATCCTCAAAAGTCTTATCCAGCTGCACCTAAGCTTAGTAACTTCAGGAGAAATGTCCCAAAGAAATTTACCAACTCTCCTGAACCTTACAAAGCTAACACTTATACACAGAGATCACCCAAGGCATTTAAGGGTCAAACTGTGTATGTAGATGTAAATGGAAACCAAGTCAGTCACTTTGAATCAATCAGAGTAATCAGGCAGATTTGGGTTCCAAAAGGTACAGCTAACCCTCTAGGACCCAACACTCAAAGGGTACCTAAATTTTGACTTTGCAGGGCTGCAAGGACCACAAGAAGAAGAGAAGCATCAACAAGAAAACAACATGGTACTTGGATAGTGGATGTTCAAGACACATGACTGGAAATAAAGAGCTTCTCTCAGAGTTCATAGAAAAGGAGGGTCCTTCAGTAACCTTTGGAGACAGCTCACAAGGGATCACAAGAGGTTATGGTACATTAAACATTGGTAGTGTTAAAATTACTGATGTCTCATATGTCCTAGGCCTAAAATATAACTTGCTGTCTATAAGTCAAATCTGTGATAAAGGTTTTTGTGTTGAATTTGCTCCTAATGAATGTACTATCAAGAACAAATCAACACAACAGGTGCTACTAATAGGGGTGAGAAAGGGAAATGTCTATTTTGCAGATTGGAGCAAAACCCCTGAACCAGTTTGTCTTGTTGCCAAAAGCACAAGAGAGCAAAGCTGGCTGTGGCACAAGAGGCTGAATCACCTGAACTTCAAAACCATCAACAAGATTGCAAGAAACTCTCTAGTTAAAGGGCTGCCAAATCAAGTGTTCACCAAAGAACACATATGCCAGCCATGTCAGGAAGGAAAGCAGATCAAAGCTTCATTCAAAGGAAAGCCTGTCATCTCAACTGAGAGAGTTCTGCAACTACTGCATATGGATTTATTTGGGCCAATTATCCCAATAAGTATAAATGGAAGAAAATATGCTTTAGTTGTTGTTGATGATTTTTCCAGGTACACTTGGGTAGTATTCTTACTCAACAAGAAGGAGACTCAAGTCAAGTTACCTGAATTGATGATGAGACTAAGCAATGAAAAAGGCCTTAATATTGTCAAGATCAGATCAGACAAAGGCACTGAATTCATAAACTCATACATCAAAGAGTACTGCAGCAAGAATGGCATCACTCATGAAACCTCAGCAGCAAGAACACCTCAACAAAATGGGGTAGCTGAGAGAAGGAACAGGACCTTGAAAGAGGCAGCAAGAACCTTGATTGCTGAATCCAAACTGCCTAAAAGGTTCTGGGCTGAAGCCATTAGCGCTGCATGCCACACACAAAACAGGTCCTTAATCACCAAAGGACAAGGTAAAACCCCATATCAAATATGGAAAGGTAGATTGCCCACTGTTGCTTATTTTCACATATTTGGTTGTAAGTGTTTCATTCATAATAATGGGAAAGAGCAATTGAAAGCTTTTGACAGCAAAGCTGATGAAGGAATATTTGTTGGATATTCACAAATCAGCAAAGCTTACAGAGTTTACAATTGCAAAACCCTTATTGTGGAAGAAACACCTCATGTTGTGTTTGATGAATCTATTAATGAGTTCAGGGATAGAAACCTGAATATTGATGAGATAACACAAAGAACAACCAGATTAAGGCTTCAAAGCAAGGAGACAGTGTTTGTAGATGTTGCCCAGCCTGAATTTTATGATTGTCAAAAACTGGACAACCTACCTGATGGCAATCAACCAGGAGTCAACCAACCTGAAGGTGATATTGAACTGATTGATCCAATCCCAGTTCAAAACCAGGTAACAACTACCAATGAAGAAGCAGGCAATGCTGAGGTAGTTAATGGATCTAATATTCAAGGGGGAACCAATGAAAATGTCAACTCATCTGACAATGAGGACAACACCCCTGAATATGATCCTGAGCTTGATCCTTCAATTAATTTTCCTGAATTTAATGAGTCTAGTGATCCAACCTCAGATGAGGACAATCCTCCTGAAGGGATCAGGTCTAGAAGGACTTGGTTGCAAGACCACCCAACTAGCCTGATACTTGGTAATCCAAGTGAAGGGATCAAAACTAGAAGGTTTCATGGAGAAAGTGCCTTGTTTTGTTGTTTTCTTTCAGAAATAGAACCAGGAGATATTGAAGAAGCATTACAAGACACCAACTGGATCATAGCCATGCAAGAAGAGCTGAACCAGTTCACCAGAAATGAAGTATGGGAGCTGGTGGATAGGCCAACTCATCAAGATGTCATTGGAACCAAATGGGTGTTCAAAAATAAGAAAAATGAAAATGACATCATTGTGAGGAACAAAGCAAGACTGGTGGCCAAGGGATATTGTCAATCTGAAGGGATTGATTATGATGAGACATTTGCTCCAGTGGCCAGACTTGAGGCAATCAGACTTTTCTTAGCATATGCAGCTCACATGAGATTCAAGGTGTATCAAATGGATGTGAAGAGTGCTTTTCTAAATGGGGTGCTCAAGGAAGAAGTGTATGTTGAACAGCCCCCAGGCTTTGAAGAAGGAGACAAGGTGTACAGATTGAAGAAAGCCCTCTATGGCTTAAAACAAGCTCCAAGAGCTTGGTATGACACCTTATCGCAGTTTCTTCTAGATCATGGTTTTGTCAAAGGCACTGTTGACAGAACTCTGTTCAGAATCTGTGAAGGAGATGATATCTTGTTAGTCCAAATCTATGTGGATGACATTATATTTGGATCTCCAAATGAGAAGATGTGTGAAAAGTTCTCCAAACTCATGCAAAGCAAATTTGAGATGTCCATGATGGGATTGATGAATTTCTTCTTAGGACTTCAGGTCACTCAATCAAAGAAGGGGATATGCATCAATCAGGCCAAGTACACAAGGGACATGATCAAAAAATTCGGATGTGCAACAAGCAAGCCAGTCAGAATTCCTATGAATACTAACTGGAAGATGGATCCTGATGAAGGTGGAGAGTCAACCAACTCCACTAACTACAGAGGAATCATAGGATCATTGCTATATCTCACTGCAAGTAGGCCTGATATCACATTTGCAGTTGGAGTATGTGCAAGATTTCAGGCAAATCCAAAGAAGAGCCATCTTGATGCTGCCAAGAGAATCCTAAGATATCTCAAGGGATCTGAGAATCTTGGATTGTGGTATCCAGCTGATGACAACATTGAGCTCACTGGATATTCAGATGCTGATTATGGAGGATGCAGAATTGACAGAAAGTCCACCTCTGGAACATGTCAATTCTTGGGCAGCAAGCTTATCTCATGGTTCTCCAAGAAACAGAATACAGTTGCAACTTCAACAACTGAAGCAGAATATGTTGCAGCTGGAAGTTGTTGTGCTCAGATACTTTGGCTCAGGCAACAACTCAGAGACTACAAAGTCCTCACAAATGAAGTGCCAATATTCTGTGACAACAATAGTGCAATTGCCATCTCACAGAATCCAGTGCTCCACACCAGATGCAAGCATGTGGACATCAAGCATCATTTCATAAGGGATCATGTGGAGAAGAAAGATATCAAGCTTGTCAAAATCCACACTGATAAGCAAAAAGCTGATATTTTGACAAAGCCTCTAGCTGAAGCAAGGTTCTTAGAGTTGTCAGCTGAATTGGGGTTACTTGATCCAGGCAAGATGGAAAAATGAGGAAAGAAAACTCATATGAAGGGGGAAGTTCATCAAAGTTGAACTTCAGCAAAATTGACCAACCTCACTGAAGTTGTAAGCCAAAGGGGGAAACTCAGCAAGGTTGTCCCTATGATGCTCAGCAATGTTGGTCAGGGGATCTGTCCAAGTGGGACCCAGTCAGCAACCTTGGGACCCACTCAGGCAAGCTCATCAGGCAGTTTGACCTTCACAGAAACCAAAGCACATCTCAGGATGTTTGTCCGAGTTAATTAGATAATCATTGCTATTTTTAGCATTGATTAGACATTTAAGAGGTTTCTTGGTCTAAGAGTAGGCCATTTTAGGATGGAGTGTGCTATAAAGATTTTTACCACCAAAAAGGCAAATCAGCATTTAATGCAGAAATCTTAATTGGGATTTCATGAATTCTTGAGCCTTCATCAAAACCATTAATTTGCATTAAACCTCCATCAAACCGCCTCAATCCCACTACCACATATTATCCAATTGGTCAGACTTATTACCCACGGTTAGATTCTATTAACCAACGGTTAATAAACTCCCCACATATATAAACTCCTCAATTTTCACTACCATCTTTACGCACTCAAAATTTCAAAAACCCTTAAGTCTTTCTTCATACTCTCAAACCTGCAATTCCTCCCCAAACACCTACCAAATCTCTCATATTATCCATGGCACCTAAGATTAAGAGAGAAGAGCTTGTAGACTTCAATGATTCCTCTTTGGACATTGATTTCTCCTATCTTAGCAACCCAAACTCCTTATGGTTTGAAAAACTGGTTGCCTTTGACAGTCCGGACAAGGAGGTTGAACCAGTACTCCATTGGCTTAGGGAAGCAGGCTTGGAAAAGTTTCTTGGGACCAAGCCTGATTCATGCCTAAATCCATTTATGGCAGAATTCTTTGCCCATCTAAGATGGAAGGGCAAGAAAGGAGATGTGTGCACCAAGCTCACATATGCTGAGGAAGATGAAGATGCAGAAAGCCAACTCCATCATCTTCACTGCAGAGGATATAGATGCTAGCTTTGGGCTACCTTCTGAAGGCCAGAATCCAGAGACTTACAAGGAAGGAGAAGATCAGGAGTTCTACTTTCCATGGCTGCTTACACCCAAAAAGCTTGTAAGTGCTCAAAACAAGAATACTCTAAAACCTTTGTTTAGACACTTGTTTGACTGTGTGGTGAAGAGTTTGTTAAGTCACTCTGGGAGTGTTGAACAACTTAGTATGCCTAAGTTGAGAGTAATGGCTGCTGTGATTGACTCTGCTGAGAAGAGAGTCAAATTTGATTGGAAAAGCTTCATTTTGGACAAAATGATGAATGAGAAATTCAAGTTTAAAGAGGTGAAACACCACAAGGTGGTGGTTGATGGAAGACTCCAGTTCTGCACAAGAGCCAACCTGCTCTTGGAAAGATTTGCTCATTATACCCACCTTCAAGCCAAGCCAAAGCCTTTTCCAGCACAGAAGGTGCTGTTCAGAAAACTGTCTTCAAGGACAGAAAAGAGAAAGCAGGAGGCTGCCTCCAAGAAAGCTGTTGCAACTGTTCCAGCAACAAGAGCCTCTCCAAGGAAAAGGAAAGCACAACCACCCAAAATCCAGCCAAAGATGAAGAAGATGAAGGAGATTCTAAGTGAATCTTCCCCTGAAAGCCAGTCAAGAAGTGGAGGAGCCACTTCTGAAGAAATTGAGAAAGTAGCTGAGGAAGGAGTCAACCCTCCTGAAGAGGGTGAAGTAGTCAGAGAGATTGTCCCACTGCACCCTGAGACAATCACAGAATTCAGAGACCTTGACCAGCCTACAAGGTATGAAAGGAGAAGGAGAATCATCAAGACCTCTGAGAAGCAGAGATTGATGGAAGAGGAAAAGAAGAAGAAAGAGTTCTTCAAGGAGATTAGACAGGCAAGCAAGTCTAACTCCAAGTCAAAGTCAAGGACCAACAGCCCTGAAGCCAACTCCCCTGATATTCAGTCTAGAAGAATATCTCCAAGGCAAGAAGAAGAGGAGTGCAAGACTCCTGAAGATGCCCTAATCTTGACCAAGAAAGTTTACTCCCCTGAAGGTGCACCTGATAGAGCAGGTATTGATGTGTTGGCAGATTTGGTCAATCTTGAAGATAGACCCTTTTCCCCCTTGATCCAAGACTTCTCTCTTATACCAAACTTCTTGAAAATGCTATTCAAGAAGGTGATCAAGTTGATTTCCCACCCATTCCAGCCATCCCAATTACCTATTCAGGCACAATGCTCTCAAAAGCACCTGAATCCCAACTTGTTTTGACCTCTCCTGAACCCATTCCTTCTGAATCCAATCCACCTGAATCCCAGCCAAGCCTACTTGAATCCCACTCCAATCCTCCTGAATCCCAAGCTAACTCATCTGGAGATGATAGTGGTGAAGAGTTCACCTATGAGGGAATGTTGAGGCAGATTGCTAGAGCCAATGTGGATGAATTATATCCAGGTTTGAAAGCTTATCCCAGGCTGCAACAACAGTTCTATGATCTCAGAGCACTTGTTGAGATCAAAGATAGAACTATTGTGGAAATAGCTCAGGCTATTCAGGATAAGGGTGCCAACTGGTGGCAGGTTGAGGAAAATAGGCTGCTACATTTTGCAAATGTAAAGAAGACCAGTGTTTTAACCACTGAGGCCCTATTTTGCACCATTGTTCATGAGAAGGTGCTTGCTGAAAGAGAGAGGATAGCACAAGGAATCAAGCATCCTGACAGCCCATCTGATGATGATGATGATGATGATGATCACACCAATCCCAATCCCCCTTGTACCAACTCAGCTCAGGTACATTACTTGACTTTTCATTCTGAGAAGGACTCTGATCTTTCAGAGGAGTTGACCAAAGATGGTAACTCAGTCCAAGATGCATTGGCCAAGGATGGTTCTTCTGAGCCTGAGGCACAGCTTGACAATGCTGAGACTTCCATAGGAGAAGCTGGTTTGGCTAAAGCCTCATCAATGTCAGGCAAGTTGGACATTGACCAGCCTTTAGTCATTCAGGATGACTCAGTGGCCTTGGGATGCCCAAGTACTGTGATCTCCCAACAACTGCCCTCTGTGGATCCTGTTGAGGATATAGAGGTGTCAGGAATTGAAGGAGTTGAAAAGGCTATTAGTGCTGAAAATTCAGAGGGAGATGATGGTGAGGATTGTGTGATCACTGGTTCCTTGAGTGCACCACAAATAGAGGGTGAGGAAGTAGAAATATTGGGTGCAGCCCAATATGAGAGTCAGGCTATTCTTCAAGTCAAATATGAACTTGATGAATCCCTTGGAGGAAGGAGGCCTGATTCTCCAGTAAATGTGAGTACATCTTTTGAAAATGAAGAAGAAAAGAATAGAGTTGAAAATGAGAGAGAAGGTGCTGATGTATCAGACCTTATGGGAGAAAAAGAAATTGAGGGTGATGAGGTAATTTTTACTAACACTACTAGTTTTGCAGATTCAGTTGCTGTCACTCTTGAGCAAATTTTTGCAGATGCTTCCTTGACAGATATACCAATTGATGCTGACACTGATCTTGAGGCAGTTTCAGCAAATGTGTCCACACTTAACCAAATCTTCTTTGAACAAGCCAACACCTCTGAGGCTCACTTTCAGATTGCTACTCAGACTGCATCCATCATTGAAGAGCAGTCAGAGAAGTTGGACACACTGGTCAGGGAAGTTGGGAAGGCCCATGCAACAACTGCTGACACCTTAGATGGCCAAGGCAAGACTCTAGCCTCTGTGGAGATGAGGCTCACAGGGTCAGAAGAAGTGATCTTGCCTACTCTTGATGCAAGGATAAGTGGAGTTTAAACTGGACTGCAAACAGTTTCAACTGAAGTGACAAAGGCCAAAGATGCTATGGGTAAATTCACAAGATCTGTGAAGAAAGAGCAGCAGGGTCTCAAATCCTTGTACAAGCATAATGTGAAAGCATTGAGAAAGACAATCAAGGATGCTTTGAGGCAAAGGACAGCAGCCCAGAGAAAGAAGGCAGAAGAGTTGAAAGCTGCAATGGTGAAGGAAGCAGCTGAGAAGTTCACTGTTGAACTCATGGCCAAGGTGTCTGATCAAGTTGTGGCCAACCTCACTGATCAACTTCAGGCCAAACTTGATCAATCACTGAAAGCCACATTGGATGCCATAGTTTCCCAAAAGATGAAGCCTGTTCACACCTTCTTGAGCATGGCAGATGATAAAATGCAAAACATTCATGATGAGAATGTTTATCTACTGCAAGAATTGAAGTCCCTCACTCAGGCCCACTCACACCTCTCAGTCTCAATGAGTGAACTGAAGCCCCAGTGTTTTGATAATGCCAAAAAGGGGGAAAGAGAGAGAGCAAGGGCAAAGGGAACCTTGGTGATTGGTGAATCCAAGGGAAAGGAGAAAGTCCCTGAGATTGAGGAGGAAGCAGTAGAAGACATTGGGAAAGGCAAAGGCCCAATGAATATTGAAAATTTGACTGAGGAAGAGCAGATTCAAATAGCTGTCAAGGAGTCCATGGTGTCAGCTATGGAAAGTCAGGCAAGGAAGCTTCAAAGGCCAGGTGGTGAGTCTACAGGACTTGAACCTAAGGAGAAGGCTGCTGAAGTAAGGGGGAAGGTGACAAGGTCATCTGAAAGAAAGAGGAAGGAGCTGCAAGCCTTCAATGATTTCCCAACCAGCTTGACCTTGCCTTCAGAATTTCAATCTGATGAATCTACTCCAGCAAGGCAATCAAAGAGATTAAAGAAAACAGCCAGGATGCCTGCAATTGAAGAAGAAGAAGCTGAAGAAGAAGTCCAGGACAGAATGCCTGAAGTTGGTGTGCCCAAACTTGCTGATGATCCCTCTAAATTATTTGAAGAAGGTTTTGGAAAAGATCCAGAAACCCAAGAGAAGCTAGCTCTTCAGAGAGCTAAAGAGAGGATGGAGCAATTGGTTGAGGCCAACAAGGCAAGGGATGAAAGAAGGGCAAATTTCAGAGCCCCAAGAAGGAGAGCTTCATACAGAAGGCTCAAACCTCAAATGCTGCAAAGATGGGACACTCAGTACCCTCACCATGATAAGTGGGTTTCAATCTCACTGAATGATGAATGGGAGGAGGCCAAGAGAAGTTTTGTATATGACTTCTATGTCATTGGGAAGTGGCTTGGAGAGAGTGTAGATGAAGTCTTTGTTCAATTCATGTTTGAGAACCACAGGGACCTCTACCAGAAGCTGTTTGCAGCAGCTGATATGGCAAGAGTTGAGTTCAAGGCCCCTGGTCCAATTCTGTACATGCCTCCTAAGTTCA
The DNA here is from genome assembly GCA_963675135.1 of Galeopsis tetrahit. Taxonomy (NCBI): domain Eukaryota; kingdom Viridiplantae; phylum Streptophyta; class Magnoliopsida; order Lamiales; family Lamiaceae; genus Galeopsis; species Galeopsis tetrahit. The sequence goes on along the minus strand of OY776133.1, from coordinate 35,630,568 downwards.
ATGGGAACTTGATTGATGAGGGAAAGATTCTGGAGGAGTTCATCAACATCATGAAGATGGAGAAGATGAAAATAGGCCCTAGAGGCTCCAACAAGGATGTTTGGGAGCTGAAGAAAAGGGTCTGGGCTCAATATGGCATTGCTCCCCAAGATGATGGAACTCTCTGATGGATAAGTTTATCTCTTCCCTATCCTTGTTTTTGATTGATGTTAATTGTTGTTATTCTGTTTACTTGTATCAGTTAGTGTGTCCTTTTGAATCTTTTGATCTGTAATGCTCCATGATATATAAAAGGACCAATGATTTTCTATCAAGAGATAACAACTCATTATCTCAACTAACTTGATATTACATATACTTGATTTATTGTGCTAACAGTGTCTTTCAGGAAAGTTGACCAGTTCATTGATCCTGAAGGTAAAGTATAGTATAAGTCAAGGTCCCTTTGTAATAGGTTTTGGCATCATCAAAAAGGGGGAAATTGTTGGGAATAAAATGATTTTGATCTAGATACCAAAACCCCTGAATGATGATGTACAAATTAGTTGAGATATGCTCAAGTTATTGTTCAGGCAAGTTGTCCCAGAACACTTGAGTATGTAGAATGCTTAAGTTAAAAATCTCAGAAATGTTGTGAGATTTTAGAGTTCAGGATAGTTGTCCAAAGCTACATGTTAGAAAGCTTGATAGGTATTAAGTCTTAAGGCCAAAGTTGCTGAAGCATCAGGACAACTGAACAAGTGGACAACCAGGCTGAAGAGATCAAGAACACTGAAGCTGTGCTCTTAAATGCAAAAGATCTAGACAGTTGAAGTGCAAATGATCAAGAGAATTAACTGTCAAAATCTTACAGAAGACACATTCAATGAAGCATTTATTGCCAATCATGCCTGAACCAAGCATTGAAGACTTAGAGCATTAAAGAGTGAAGCATTGAATGAATGTTGGAACATTCTAAAACTGCAGCAAGAATGTTCAGGGAGCTTGTCCCATCTGACCGTTGGTTGAGTGTAGATTCTGCCACAAATCAACCTTGGAAAGTGTGCTTATTTGGAAACTGTCACAAGTCATCTCAGCCGCATTTTTCAGAAGTCAACACATTCATTCAAGCAACCATTGAAGAGCCCTTTTACACAGTGGATAAAAGGAAGTCAAGCTACTTAGCCGTTTCAATGGAGCTGCAAATAGACATGTTTGAAATGCTATCTCTCCAACGGATAGTTGTTCAAACATGACTATATAAACAGAAGTGATCAAAGGGATTCAGCATCCAACAACAAGCTATCAAACTCATATAAAGCTTTCAAAGGAAACCAAGCTATTCTCAAGTATTCCAAGTTTCCTGAATCACTTCAAGTCAGCTAAGCCAATCTTTGTAAACATCCTAGCTTAGCATTGAGATATCCTAAGCCTTTACATCTGTTCTCATTGTAAAGGATATCTCTATTAGTTGGAACCAAACCTCAAACCTTATCTCATTTAGTGAAGAGAGTGTTTGTTGTAGAAGTGAGGAGTTAAGGACTGTTAGAGTGAAACACAGTCTTAACTTAGAGAGATTGAGCACTAGGACTCAGATTATCCTAGGGATCAAAACACTAAGAGAGTGTTGTTGATCAGTGCACCTTGGCACTATAAAACAAGCTAATTCCATTGTGAAGGAATTATCCTGCTCAATCAGGCAAAGTGGATGTAGGAGCTTGAGTCTCTGAACCACTATAAGCTTGTGTGTCTTTTACTTACTGCACTCTTTATTGCATTCATATTCAAACATATTTCAAAGAGTAAAACTTGTAAGTTTAAGGAAAAATTGTTTTGGACAAAGTCCCTGATAACTGTATCTTTTCAGAAATTTACTTGGAGTATTTCTTTAAGTCAAAGGCCAACCACATTCCGCACTTAGCAACTCTTTTAGATATTTAGCCAACTGATCACTCTATAGTAATCAGTAGGACAAGTATCTATCAAAGTTCACTCAGGCCAGTTGTGAGACAACCTACCTGATAAGACCAGATTTGTCAAACAGAAAAGAATTTGCATACAGAAGTGCATTCCCCCCCCCCCATACACTTGTGTTATACTCCACCTAGGACCAACAGTAACTATCTAGGGGAGTTATATGTGCGGAATAGTGGTTGGCCCTTTTAGTTTAGACTCCTTTAAAGTTCTGAAATCACTTTGTCAATTCAATACAGTTCAGTTTTCAGGGAACTTGTCCAAATCAGTTTTGCACAGTCTTTGAATGTTTATCCTTTAAAGATCAATTTTGTGTGCAGTGTTGAATGTATGAAAGTACTTGAAGGTAAATCAACACAAGAATTTATAGTGGTTCAGAGACTCAAGCTCCTACATCCACTTTCCCTGATTTAACAGGATAATCCCTTCACTCTTGGAATTAACTTGTTTTATAGTGCCAAGGTGCACTTGATCAATAACACCACTCCTTGGTGAATTGATCCCTAGGATGTCTAGAGTCCTAGTACCCTCTTCTCAACTCAGAACTGAATTGTTCTTCTCTCAACAGTCAGCTCCTACCACTTCTACTACTACTACTACAACAACCTTCTCACTTTCACTCTTGAAAGGGGTAAGGATTGATGTAAGGTTCCAACTAATGAGATATCCTTTACAATGAAGATCAGTGTATAAGGATAGGATATCTCTCTAAGCTTGTGTATGGATGTACAATGTAGTTCAGCTTAGATGAAGTGTTTGAAGACTAAGATAGTCTTTGAAAGCTTTGAAAGTTCTATGAGCTTTGAGCTTCAGAATAGTTGATGTAGTTGGATGCTTTCAAATGGTCTTCACATTTCTGTATTTATAAACAAATGAAGGATTTGCCCGTTGGAGAGGCAACCTCAAAAGTCTATAAATGTCTTCTTTTAGTTCTTCAACTTAGAAGACAGAATCTTGATAGTGACATGTCCTCATTTGGGAAATAAACGGCTGTATGAGCTTTGTCTTCATTCTGCAGCACTCTTCCCAATATCTGACTTTCAGATTCTCTTGTTAGGATATGGACATGGCTTCTGAAGGATGTTCCAATGATAGGACAACATTCCTTATCAATATGGACAACTCTCCTTATCACTATCAGCAGTCTTGCTTATCAGCAAGGTTGGCTAGCTCTTCTTCAGATGACTTGGCTCATACCCTTAGCTTCTCTTCAAGGTGATCTTAGCATGATTCATTAATGATCTTTAGGGTGTAGTTGTCTCTTCAGCATGGTTGACTTCAAGCTTTCAGTACATTTGATCTTGGTTAACTTTGGTGAGACACCTCCTCTGGACAACTCATCTGATCAGCATACTTGTCCTTCAGTGGACTTGGTCATGGTTCCAGAATTTGAGCCTTGAGGGGACTTGTTCTAGATGAACTTCAAAGCATGTGTTCCCCCTCAAATTGTGCATCTAACTAACTAAGAGCTGCCTAACATATCAGCTTCTCATCTAGCCTTATTCTATATGTTCTAACATTCTTAGAACATAATCATCTTGACTTAGGTATGTCTCAGGGGGTTTTGGTATTGAATCAAAACATATCTCATTTTATTCCCAACACTTTCATATCTGATGAGAAAACCGAGACATTCGAATGGCTTTTTCAAACTTTCAAGAAAGGAATGCTAGGAAAAACTCCTACAACCATGTTCACGGACCAGGACTTGGCAATATCAAAAGCAATAGAAAAAGTATTAAAACATTATATGTTGTAATTACACATATGGTATTACTGATTGTTCTTTGTGATATTATTGTATATTACTTATGGTATTACTGAATTACTGATATCTATTATAAAAAATACAGGTATTCCCTGCAACAAGGCATAGATTGTGTCCATGGCATATTCAACAAAATGCAGTTAAAAACCTTGAAGAACTAAAGAAGGAAGGCCCATTTAAAAATGCATTCAACAAATGTCTAATGGGATGTGCTGATGAACAAGAGTTTGAAAGTTGTTAGAGAAATTTGATATCCACATACGGACTTGAAAACAACGACTAGCTTAAAAGATTGTACAGTATAAGGGAAAAATGGTGTACAACATTGAGCAAAAATATATTTTCTGCTGGGATAAGGTCATCTCAAAGGAGTGAGAGTACAAACCATGTCATTGGATTCAAAGCAACCAAACAAACAAATTTGACTGAATTTTATGGGATTTTCAAGGAAGCCATTGACCATTGGAGGACAACAGAACAAATTGATGAGTTCAATTGTTCAAGGATGCAACTCAATTGAAATGAGAGGATTGCTTAAGCACGCTGCAGGAGTATACACACTCACAATGTTTAAACACTTTAAAAATGAGTTCTTCAAGTGTGTATCAGCTACCTCTGTTGTTGGTGAAGTTCGAGGTAGCCAACTGGTTTATACGGTTACTTATGATGGTCTTGGACGTCTCAGACGAGTAGTATATGACATTGCCATGAATCAAATAAGTTGCAGTTGCATGAAATTTGAGAAATTCGGAATGTTATGTTACCAGTGCTTGAGGATCCTGCACATACACAACATAAAGAAGATACTTGATGATTATATTTTGAAAAGATGGTGTGAAATTGCAAAGGAAAATGTGTGGAACAAGATACACATTGACTGTAGCAAAATAAATTGGTATGTTTCTTTATGCAATTTTCCTTTCATTATTCGTATTAATAATATTCGTAATGATAACAAAAACTACTTGTGAAAATGTAGAAAACAACAACAATGAGATCACGTGGAAACATGCTATGAATAGAATACGTCATAACATTGTATTGATGAGTTAAGGAAATGAGACTAAGAGGAAGATTATTGAAGAAGGAAATGAAAGAGATTTGAAAGCTATTACTGTAGTGGATACAATGGAACAGGAAGTGCCCCATCCACAATAATTCAACACGGTTTTGGATCCAATGCGCTCAGTAACAAAAGGAAGAAGTAAAAAGATCAAGAGTAGTCTCCACAAAAATAATAAAAAAAAGAAGGCAAATACATCAAAATCATCACAAATGAACGAGTTTGGTTCTAAAACACCGAATCCCCAGTTAATTTAGTTGATGATTGTTTTGCGTATTGCATATGGTATTATTGGATATTATTTTTTTTATAGCAAAAACATGAAAACATCATATCAGATATCTGGTATTACTGTTATTACACGTGATATTACTGAATACATTTTATGGTATTACTGAATACACTTTATGATATTAATGGACATCGATATTTGAATTACTTGTTTATTTATTCACACCGTAATTTTGATTTTACTGGATATTGATTTGGTAGCGAAAACATTAACTACCGTAATTTAAAGTTTGAAACATCATATAGACACCTAGTATTACTGGTTATTACATGTGGTATTAGTGAATACACTATGAGGTATTACTGAATATTGATATTTGTATTACTTGTTTCTTTATTAACACAAATATTAAATAATGTAATTAAAACCATAATTTGACATTAAAAACTACATTAGACATATGGTGTTATTGAATATTGATTTTGATAGCGAAAACATTAAACACCGTTATTTAAAGTTTTAAAATCATATTAGACACATGGTATTACTAGTTATTACACCTGGTATTAGTGAATACACTGTGTGGTATTACTAAATATTGATATTGTATTACTTGTTTCTTTATTAACACAAATATTAAATATTGTAATTAACACCATAATTTGACATTAAAAACTGCATTAGGCATATGACATTACTTGATATCAATTTTGATAGCATTAATCCCTAAACAAAAGCAATGTTAAAAAAAAAAAAAACATAAATTCTTTACAACCAAATAACATGATCAAAGTTTTCTTTTACTTCTTCTCAAATCACAACCCATTTTCTTCAAATTCTCAGTTGTATCTTTCTTCTTCTTCTTCTTCTTCTTCTCTTTAGCTTTCAAAATATTTTGTTTCTTCTCTTCAACAATTCTTTGAACTATGGTCGGCTTTCTCATATAAAATTTGTAAATCTCTTCGATTATATGGCCCCTTCGTTCATTCAAATTCGAAAGAATTAGAACGTCACATTCCTATATTTAGTTCGTCTTTCCTTATCGATAGAAGTAGTAGCAGCAGCAGGAGCATTAGTTGTAGGCGTCTCTTTTCAAAGATCAAAAGAGACCAAAGACGACTTATGTTTTTTACTTGCAAGGCCTTCAACAGAATCCACAGTAGATGACATATTAACTCTTGATCTTGTTCTAAGAGCAATATTATTCGTCTTCTTGTTCGGACCCATACCTTTTGGTACCATCTGTTTAGTTCTTTTCATGATAAACCTAAATAAACAAAAAAAATGATACAAGTTAATATTGAGCACCCAACACTTCTTTTGACTCGATAAATTACAATTGACTTATTAAGAGTGAATATCATAGTCTCAACAACACTTATACTCACAAAATTAAATACGAAAAAATATTTTGAACTAAAAGAACTAGTAATAGATAAAATATTAAGATAACTTTGTCAAAATATAACATAAAATTTTCTGAACTGAAGGAACTAGTAATAGTGGAACTACTGTATAATACTGAGGTCTGAAGGAACTAGTAATAGTGGAACTACTGTATAAGATTTGGCAAAAGTTACAATTCAAGTCTAAAAAATGTATAATACTCCCAAAGAAAACACTACTGTTTTACTACAACCTCAATTTATTAAAATATTAGTTGTGCTCTTTTACCACAACCCAAATGACCTTCCGCCAAACCCCTCCAACACCAATATAATTGATGAATACAGATGCATAAACATATAAGGAAGAACTAATATAATTGACATACAATTCACCAAATCCAACCCATTTTTCTTCACCACATTATAAATTACTACGACACAATAATCAAATGTATCATATGCAGTAAATTCCGAATTAAAGAGGGTTACCAAAAAATTCGAAGGTGATGCCGATAATGACGGTGGTGATGATGGAGATGGCGGCGAGCTGGTGTTGGCCGAGGTGCCAGAAAATGACTTGTGTTGCTTATCGCCGCCGCCCTAAAATCGCAGCCCTAGCCCTAGAAATCTGTCAATAACAGCCGTAGAAGATGAAGTCGCCGCCTCCCGCCCGCCGTAGAAGATGAAATCGCCGCCGCCCGTGGAAGCCCTAAAATCGCAGCCCTAAAATTCGACTTTTAAATCGAAAAAACGTCCAAATCGCATCGTCCGCCTCAATGTTGTCCGTCGTCCATCTCAGCGTCGTCCGTCTTCCGTCTCAGTGCCGTCGTCGTAGAAGAAAGCTCTTGAAATGGGGTCGCCGTTGAAATCGCAGGAGTGGGATCTATTTTTTGTGAGAGAAACTTTTCTTTTGCAAACGGGTCAGATAACCGGGTTAGAATTGAAATTTAAAAATTACTTGAAATAGAGGGGGTACCGTGCCCGCGGGTGTATACAAGTATTTGACATAAAGTAAATAAAGTAGGTGAATTGAGTGAAGACCCCAAAAGTAATGGCATAAAGGGTAAATATGTGTATATTGTGAGGGTTATTTCAATTTTGGGGGGTATGCAAACTTTTGAGGAACAAACTATTAAAAAGAGTATGAAAAATTTTGGGGGACAAAAGGGAGTATATTTTATGTAATATTTAAAAATACATATTATATAAAATACATTAATCTATAAAAAAAAATTATAGGAGTATTAGGTAAAATGTTAAAGTTAAAATTAATTGTAAATATATATAATATTAAGTAATACTCCCCTGTCCCCCTAATAATCTGCACATTTTTCTTTTGCACACTGCAAAAATAGAAACACTTTCATCAAATTTCACCCACACAATTGTACACAAAATGTCATTATTTTTTTATTCAGATATACACATAATTCAATTATTTTTTATATATAAAAGTTTATAAAATTACGACTTTAAAATCTTACTCATTACTTCACTTTCTTATTTTCCATGCCCAATTTTAAGTGTAAATTAAAAAGAGACGGAAGAAGTATTTTGCAGCTTTACATTTGACGAGGCAAAGAGATTGGCAAATCTCTACAAGAATCTAATGAAGTAGTTGATTAAACTTCTGGAGTTATTCCTAAACATGGCAGAATCTCAGCAAGAAGAAGAAGAACTCAGAGTTTCTGAGGAGTTGTAAGAAGAAGAAAAATGCATCAATTCCGGAAGAATTTGTGATCCTTACAAAAGAAGATTCCTTCATAGATCACTTATTTCCACCAGGCTACAAAGAATAGTGGCTTGAAGTAAAAAAGAATTGGTAGCTAGAGTTCATCATTCTCTAGAAGTACAACTGGATCACACAGAAAAAAAGAAGTATTTGATGTATTTGAAATAAAATAATTTCGGCTTCACAAAAAATGGAAAAATTGTTGGAAAATTTGTAATATTAAATTTTGATGATTTAACCAAAAACACAATGTAATAAGATTAACTAATTGTTGATCAATATGTGTATGCTTAAAACTTGAAGAGTAGAAGTATTAGAGAGTATAATAAAATAATATATTATAGAAATAGTATAATATATTATAGACAAAATCTTTTATTTATATTTATTTCCTTATTTATCTATTTTCTTGTGTATCTCTTGTAATCCCTATATATATATATATAGTGGATCACTCTTATCATCTCATTAACCGTGATTGACTGAAACCATTCTCTCCTTCTCCTTGCTCCTTCCCTTTTTTTTTCAATTTTTCGGCGTCCTCGACGAGCAGGTCTCCCTCGTCGTTGCCTTGTTTATCTCGAACGAGCTGGTCTCCCTCGTTCCCTCTTTTGGCCGCTTTTAGCCGCCTTATTTATTTATCTCGAACGAGCTAGTCTCTCTCGTTCCCTCTCCCGGCCGTTTTTAGCCGCCACCGACGAACTTGTATTCCTCGTCCCCCTTCTTATCGAGCGAGCAAGTCTCCTCGTCCCCCATTTTTCTTCTTCTCGAGCGAGCAAGTCTCCTCGTCCCCCCCTTTTTTTCTTCTCGAGCGAGCAAGTCTCCTCGTTTCCTCTCATGGCCAATCATGTTATCTACATTACCGTTTTCACTCATATGGTGTTAGTCACACTCACCTACACTCTAATTTTCTCTATAACCCCACACTATATCTTTTTTCTTCTACTTTTCTCTCTATTCGGAGAGCCCATGATCAATATCATTGGTTGCTCGCCCCTTCGATCTATCTGGTTTGTGCTCGAATCAACTATTTTCGACACATTTGCAAGTGTTTCTTGCCTAATTTTTTGTCATCGTTCGTCCTTAAAAGGATTTCGGTGTTTCGATCCATTTGCTTCCCTTTTTTATGCGCTTTGGCATGACCTATTTGGTGATTCCGAATTTTCGTTATTTCTCCTGTTGTATGACAACAAAAGTGCATTGTTTTGTGGATGTCTTCACGAAATTTTTATTTCAAACTCGCTTCAGATTGTTGCGTACCAAGCTCGTGTTCATTTACATTCTCAGCTTCGCTTGACCGAGGGTATTAGAGAATATAATAGAATAATATATTATAGGAATAGTATAATATATTATAGGTAGCAATCTTTTATTTATGGTTTATATTTATTTCCTTATTTATCTATTTCCTTGTGTATCTCTTGTAATCCTTATATATAGTGGATCACTCTTATCATCTCATTAACGGTGATTGAAGTAGTAGTTGTCCACAATGTTATTGGTCCAGATATCACACTTTGGAAAAGCATTGAAGTAGTAGCTCCCCACAATGACTTCTTAACTTGCAAGTCCTGAAAACCATCTTTTTTTCATGTTACTGTGAACGTGTTGTACACAAAATCTGTTATCTGCCTCAGAAAATAGACTCTCAAATGTTGGGATTAACCTTTTTTGCTTATCACTCATGAAAGTCCAAGCATACTGATTATCAAATCCAATATCATTATCAGCAATGTTAGAAACCACTCCCAAGTATCTCTGGTTTCACTCTCCATAATAATGGTGTTTCAGAAAACAGTCATCAACCCCAATAACCTTCCTAAGCTTTAAAACCTTGTTTGCAGGCCTCAAAACATATATACAACCTCTGAAATTGAGATGCACTACCTTCACCATCATTCTTAACAACTCTTCACACTATGCCCTAGTGCCTTCTTCCTTCTTTGCTCTATATAAGCTTGTTGCATTCAACTCTAAACTCATTTACTTTTAATTTGAGATTTTTTTTTTAAAGTTTGCGCTCAAAACCTTTTCTCTGGTAGTGAAGGACGGATTTACTAACAACAACATCAAAATTGATAGAAAATAATAATTGAGTGACCAATTTTGATAGTGATTAAATGTGGGTGACCAAATTTAAAAAGTGATAAAGTTCGGTGACCAAAAATGATATTTTTTCGCTAATAAATGATCATTCCTATTTAAGAAAGATTTGTACGAAAAATATATATTCCAAAGAGATTAATGCACCATACTTAGAAGGATTTTGAACTAGCTCTCTCCAACAACTAGTTTTCAAATCCTCATATAAATACAAGGTCAAGCTTCACAAAAAGACTGCAGAAAGTTCTATAAGTCGAAGTATTTAAGTTATCAACATTCTAATCCTCAAGAGTTCAAGAATTGTAAGAGCATATATATATATCCTAATTAGTGTTGTATATTTCAGCCTTAATAAGCTAAACATATTAAGCCAAATTCATAGGTTTAGAAAGAATTCACTGAAACTCAGCTAATAGAATTCAAAAGTTGGAAACCCGACTTCAAACCTATCCTTACCCTTTTGAGTGTTTGTATTTTTTTCGTAAGTCTTTCGTTGTAAAGTGTACAGTTGGTATTTGGTAACGTGAAGAAGATGTGGTTGCCTTGCGTACGTCTAAACCACTATAAATCTCATTGCCTTTACTATTTTGATATCAGTTGATTTATTCATTCTTACTATTATTGTCATTTTATCAAACCAACATAAGCACACAATTAGTCATGGATCAAACCAACTAATAGATTTTCTATTTGCATAAAATTTAATCAATTTTATCTAAGTTAAAAATAAGTATTCTAATTAGGCAAGTATAAGTTAGGCCTACACTCTTTTCACACTCAACTTATTTGATAGCAGTCTAACTGATTAGCTGAAAATCAATCAGTAGGGTCGTCATCAACTTAGTTGTTTCACCTCGCACTCAAACAACAAGTAATGACCGTTGATTTAACTTTAATAAATCATCTACTCAATTGATCACATAAAAGTTTTGGGTTTAAAAAGTCTATTTCGCCCATTCTCTCTAGACATTTTACCCTTCATGATGAGATTCCTACTGAATCAATTAAGCACCCAATAATCAGAGTCTATCAAAAGAAGGTCAACCAAAGGGTAATTGATGAGATAATTATTGATTTCGAGGGATTACAACAAACCCATTTAGTTATTTTCATTTTATTGCTTTGTTTTCTTAATTCCGTTATTTCCTTAGTATATGAGTTGAATGTAATGGGGAGAAATATACATTGAGAGTATTGAGTAGTAATTACAGTATTGAGAGCTGCTAGGTTAATTCAAGGATCTGTTCTTGAGTTTCTAGGAATCATTCATATATCATCCTGCTTATTTTATTGAATAAACACCTTGTGGTTTCATCAATTGGCCTCTGAGCCGTTACAATCCTAAATACCACGATTCCGCTATTACAACCATGGGTTCAAACAGACAAAGACTAGCAAAACTAGAGACTTCATTCGCACAAATCGGTGAAGCTCTGCAAGCAGCGTCGTTGAATAATCCCCGATCAGATGGGGATTCAGAGGATGGACGACGTCGTTTCCAAAGACGGGACGAAATGGCTCACACCACAAGCATCATCGACGCCGACCAGGGAAGACGTCGATTCCAAATGGAGAAACAAAATAATCCATTGTTTACAGACGCCCGGAGATAAAGGTACCGAGGACGTGGTGGACAATGGGGACAAGTTGAGGGAAGTCGAACAAAATTTAATGAGAGGCGAGGACCACGCCAAGGACTGCACTTCGAAGAGGAGCCCCGCGATGAGTCGGGAGAGAGGGTGAACCCATTTGCCAACTAACCTGATCCCTTTCATCGTGACGGATCCAACCCCGAAGATGAAGACGAGGAGGATGGGACCACGGATAGTTCCGACGGAGAATTGAGAAGGTCAGCACGGAGTAGACGAATCGAGAAACCCCGCGACCACAGGCTAAAGGGGGTTCGAATGGATTTTCCAAAATTCACAGGGGAAGATCCGATCAACTTGATCGATAAAGCAGAACAGTACTTCGAAGTCAAAGGGGTACGAGTGAAAGACTGTGTACAGATTACATCCTATTACCTTGATGGAAATGCGAGGCACTGGTGGCGTTGGTTCGAACAAACGACGAGCGAACCATTTATTTCATGGGAACACTTCAAAGTAGGGTTGCTCAACAGATTCGAAAATGATCAGTTTGAAGATGCCAACGAATCAATGAGCAAAATCCGCCAAATAGGGGCCTTTAAGGAGTATCTCACAGAGTTTGAAAAACTCATCCACTGAGTACCCCATTGGCCCGAAAGTGCCCTGTTAGGCACTTTTATGGCTGGCCTTAAAGGTGAGATTGCAAATGAATTAAAGATGTGGCGACCGCGTGACTTGAAAGAGGCGGTCGAATTAGCTACTCGAAAGGAAGAACACCTAAAAGCAACACGATACTTGCCACAAAATGGGGTGTACCCAATCTCTTTCTGCAACCCACAACCCAAAATAGGGGGCCCTGGTCTGAACCGAGAATCAACTCACTCGGTGACTACCAAAACACTCCCGGGCAGTAGTAGCAGCAGCAACTTGGGTACAGGGAAGGGCCGCACCCATCTGTCGAATGAAGAGATAAACCGCCGACGACAAGCAGGGCTCTATTTTACATGTAACGAGTGGTACACGTGGAATCATGTGTGCAACAATGCAAAGATGATGAGCATGATTATCGACGAATGGCACACAATCGTTGAAGGGGAGGAGAAACCTAAGTACGATGAAGCCCCTTACGAGGCCAAAGAAACGGAAGAAACTATCGATTTCCAGTTTGTAGGGGAGAAGGATGACCCAAACCCATCATGGGCTACTCTAAACTATGGGAAACGACCTAACTCTCTACGGTTTGACGGGAGTATTTATAACAAAGGCATCCTAATTCTCGTGGATAGCGGGGCCTCCTAAAATTCTGTCTCTCAAGGGGTCGCCACTCTCTTACGACTACCAGCCACGCGAAACCCTGTTGCGCGCAAAATTCAGATTGGAGGCGGCAGTTTTCTGGAATCTGACACTTGTTATGAGAACATTCTGATTTGCATTCAAGGTATGTGTTTTCATGTTACATTACATGCAATACCATCTATTGATGTCGACGTATACCTGGGCATAACTTGGATAAAATTGGTCAGCCCATTGCTAATGGACTGCAAGGAGTTTTCTATAAATTTTTGGTGTGGCGAACAACTGATTTTATTGAGGGCAATCGGCATGGGGTTGATGAAAGGGGTGATTTTTATTTGATGGCACCACATGGGGTCTCGGGTGATTCAAGTACACTTGCAGCTGATAATAGAGACGAGGTTAATAATTTGTTGGGAAAATTCGAGGTAGTCACAGTTGAGATGACGACATTGCCACCACAACGGGAATTTGATCATCGAATACTAGACCTGTCAAGACGGGCCAGCGGGGCGGGCCAGCCCGTTTGCCAGGCGGATTGCCAAAACCTCAACCCAACCAAAAAATGGGCGGGCCGCGGATTTAAGTGGGCCAACTTTTTTTTTTTACAAAAATATTTATTGAATTCATCAAGAAATATAAAAAATTACAGTATATATATATATATATATATATATATATATATATATATATATATATATCAAGAATAAGAACAAAAAAAACTAAATAGAAATATTGTCATTATTAATTGTATAATATATTATAAACTACAATAATAATATACATATATATTAAAATAATATCATATATTATTATATAAATGGTATACAATAGGGTATTATGAGTACAGAAAAGGAAAAAAAAAGGAAAAAAAATGCAGTTGCTTCTATAATCTGTCATGCGCTAGAGTTTTTGCTTTTAATTAGGTTTATTATATATTGTTTTTAAGACAAAGTTGGATATCTCAAGTGGTTAGAGCACCATTACCTAAACTAAGGTCCTGGTTCAAGTCATGAAAAGAAAAAAAAATTATATGTTGTTTTTTATATTTTTTAATTAAATATAATATTAAAAAAAACCAAAAAATAGCGGGCCAGGCCGCCAAAGCCCGCACCAACCCGCCAAAGACCGCAACCCATACGGGCCGGCCCACCTCCTAGTGGGCTTGGAAAATCCTAGCCCAACCCACTATTTTTAGTGGCGGGGCGGGCTAGCCCAACGGGCCCAGCCGTTTTGACGGCTCTATCGGATACGGTTAATAGATGAGTCTAAACCTGTCAATGTTACACCATATCGCTATGCCCACTACCAAAAAGATGAGATAGAGCGGCAAGTCGATATCATGTTACATAACAAACTCATTCGTTATAGTACCAGCTCGTTCTCGTCGCCAGTGCTGCTTGTCAAGAAAAAAGATGATTCATGGAGTTTTGTACTGATTATCGGGCTCTCAACGCAGCGACAATTAAAGATCGATTTCCCATTCCCATTCCCAAAGTCGTTGACATGCTCGACGAACTCCATGGAGCAAGGTACTTCTCAAAACTAGACTTACGAGATGGTTACCATCAAATCCGTATGCACCCGGATGATATTCATAAAACAACATTCCAGACTCATAGTGGTCATTACGAGTACCTAATCATGCCATTCGGATTAAGTAATGCTCCCTCTACCGTTCAAGCTATTATGAATCATATATTTCGATCACATTTACGGAAGTTTGTACTTGTATTTTTTGATGATATCTTGATTTATAGCTTGACTTAGTTAGATCATATGCGCCATCTCGAATGTGTACTCTGAATACTCCAGAAAAATCAGTTTGTTATCAAACTGTCAAAATGCTTCTTTGGGGTACAAGAAGTGGAGTATCTCGGCCACTTTATCTCACATCAGGGGGTTCGAGTAGATCCTAAAAAAATAACGAGTGTAGTGCAATGGCCAATTCCTTCTTCAGTAATAGAATTGAGAGGATTCCTTGGGTTGGCTGGATACTACCAGAAGTTCTGCAAGAAATTTGGGGAGATTGCACGTCCCCTACACAATCTGACCAAGAAGAACCGCTTCCAATGGTCATCGGAAGCACATGCTGCTTTTGAACAATTAAAGATTGCAATGAGCTCTACACCGGTACTCGCTCTACCAAACTTTAATGAGGAATTTATCATCGAGACAGATGCATCCGGACATGGGGTGGGTGCCGTGCTATCCCAAGGGGGACGTCCCATTGCATATTTAAGCAAAGGAATCGCAACTTCGAAACAATCTTGGTCCGTTTACGAAAAAGAGATGTTGGTTGTTTTAGAGGCTATAAGAAGTCGACGCCCGTACCTTATCGGAAGGCGGTCAAAGTAGCCTAAATTTTCTGCTTGAACAGCGAATTACCAGTCCGGAACAACAAAAATGGATCGCAAAATTGGTCGGGTTCGATTATGAGATCGTTTATAGGCCTAGGAAAGACAATACAACCGTCGATGCCCTCTCTCGACGGGGATCGTTCGATGAATTTGTCTCAGCTCCTTCCTCAGACATTTGGAATCAGATTGCTACGGCTACAGTAAATGAACCATCCTTGGGCCCCATTCTTGATCGCATTCACAAAGGCGAAACCACTGCTGAAGGTTTCCAACTTCGACATGGCTGCCTAGCATTACAGGGTAAGGTTCGTGTACCAAAGAGGCCTATTCGTGAGCAACTGACCTTTCATGCTTCAGCCTTTGGTGGCCATTCGGGGGTGTTACAGACATTCAAGCGATTAAATCAGTTGTTCGAGTGGCCCGGTATGAAGAATGAGTTGCCACCTTTGTCCGCTCATGTGATATTTGCCAACGCATGAAGGCAGATGTTCTAAGCCCAGTCGGGCTACTCGCCCCTCTTCCAATTCCACAACAGGTGTGGACGGATGTTTCAATGGATTTCATTACGGGTTTACCTGTTTCCAAAGGAAAGGATACGATTATGGTCGTGGTGGATAGGATGTCCAAGTATGGGCATTTCATCGCCCTTCGCCATCCATACGGCGCCAAAGACATTGCAGATGTATTTACTCGCAAAATTGTGCATCTTCACAGTATCCCAAAGACGATTATATCGGATCGTGATCGGGTATTTATTAACATTTTTTGGCGTGAACTGTTCAAACTCCAAGGGACCCAATTGAAGATGAGATATTCGTACTACCCACAAACGGATGGCCAAACCGAGGTAGTTAATTGTTGTCTTGAAAAATATCTTTGTTGTTTCACGTATAAAAAACCCAAGGACTAAGAGCGTTAGTTGGCATGGGCTGTGTATTGGTACAATACTACCTACCAACGTTCCATTGGGATGACACCATTTGCAGTAATGTATGGTCGGCCAGTTGTACCTCTTACTGTCTACGAAGCAGGCACTATAGCAGTTCATGAGGTTGATATTCAGCTCCGAGAGAGAGACGCTTTAATTCGTGAGTTGCGTTTGAATTTGGAAGCAGCCCAAAACCGGATGAAACAGTATGCAGACTCTAAGCGCCGACCCGATGAATTTAACATAGGCGATTGGGTTTTCTTGAAATTGCAACCTTACCGTCAACAATCCGTTTTCAAACGTGTTAACCAAAAGCTGGCCAGCAAGTATTATAGTCCATTTCAAGTGCATGACAAAATTGGTCTGGTAGCCTATCGCTTAACACTTCCGCCCGAGTCCAAAATACATCCCGTTTTTCACGTCTCTTTGCTTCGACGTAAAGTGGGAGACCCACACCTGGTGCGACCCACCTTGCCTCCATATTCTGCCGACGGTGATTTGACCATCGCTCCAGAAAGAGTTATCGCTTATCGCACTCGCCCAAACAGTGTATACGAAGCATTAATGCAGTGGAAAGGAATGAACGACGATGACGCTACTTGGGAAGCTGTTGGGGAATTACGACTGCGTTTCCCACATCTTAACCTTGAGGACAAGGTCAATTTTTCAGGGGAAGGTGATGATGTGATTCCTACTGAATCAATTAAGCACCCAATAATCAGAGTCTATCAAAGAAGGTCAACCAACAAGAATAAGGGTAATTGATGAGATAATTACTGATTTCGAGGGATTATAGACCCATTTAGTTATTTTCCTTTTATTGTTTTGTTTCCTTAATTCCGCTATTTCCTTAGTATATGAGTTGAATGTAATGGGGAGAAAGATACATTGAGAGTATTGAGTAGTAATTACAACATTGAGAGCTGCTAGGTTAATTCAAGGATCTGTTCTTGAATTTTTAGGCATATATCACCCTTCTTATTTTATTGAATAAACACCTTGTGGTTTCATCACTTCACTGCTCGTTTAGTGATACATTTAGCTTCTGCGACATCTAATGGATCCCAAATCCAATTTTCGACGCCCTCCTATTGAATTCGGATCGCATTGCCACTACTGACCATATATGGTGGCTCCTTCCACTTGGATTTACTACTACTCGACTCATTTTGCGAGGAAACTGGTTTTTTTCCCTCGGCTACCCCTTGAAACTTCGACGTCCAATCCCTAATCGAAGCATTCCCACCCTTCACCGACATTTTTCAGATCAAATTAGCAAGCCTCAATAAATTTGAGTAAAAAGAAAATGCATAGTTTTCTCTTTCTTTCTAAATTTAGGAATGTGATATTGCATACATGCTCATGATATTATGAATACCTATTAGCACTGTTTTACAAACAACAAAATTATTAAAATGAGATTTCTGTCCAATTTTTTTTATCAGATATTCCTGTATATATTAACCAAAATTAATCTACATAAAGAAAGTGTTCCAAGAACAGCAAGATTATTATTACAACCCGCAAAATATACAAGAGGCCAGATCTAATTAGTTACACACATAATTACTCATAATTTATACAAATTAACATGCAGAAACAAACAATTATCATCCTTAAAAGTCCAGAAAAAAAACACATTGCTCTATCTCATGCTGCAATGGTACTTCATGTGTTGTAGCATTCTTGTTTCCAAACTTCTTTTGTCCTTTTCTCATCCTTCATATCCTACCAAAATTAAAAATAATAGTACTAATTATGAGTAAATAAGAGGAAAAAATAATCAAGAAATGAGCTAAAATTTTCACCTTTGGTTCTCTAGGACATATGACTAGATGCTGCTGAATCTTGTCTGGAAAAACTTCTTCTAATCTTAACTCTGTTCTTGTTTGGCCTTGGAACATTCTTGGGCACGGATAAGTTCCCGATTTCGATCAATGGCGCAACCTCGTTTGATGCACAGCTCTCTTTCTCCTCCATTGCTACATCAAGCATTCTCTTTCTCACTATTTTTTTGTGGCTGTCTTCTTCTGTGAATGTGATTTCAGGTTGTCGGGTTGCCATCCATCGTTCGAGCCAGCTCCAGCCTGTGTTCGTTCCATCGCCATCGAGGCAGCTCACTTTCTTCTTTGAACAAAGCCTCAACTGATGAATCCATAAAAAGTGCACCATTGATTCAATAACTTAAACCAAACTTGATGAAACTTTTATGAGTAAGTGCAAATCATTTTAATACCTGTTGGGAGAAAGCGTAGGCGAGAGCTCTCTCTCGCCTCGTTGCTGCTTCTAGCCGGCTCTGCATCCTCATTTTCGATATCACGCTGCTAACAGTGCTGTCATCCCAATCTTCCTGATCATGTTGCATTCAAACAAAATGTTAGGTACTTTTTAGTGTTTGAGTAATACTTTTAAGTATAACAACTAATACCATTTAATACACTTGGTGCATATACTGCATTTTAGCCTTTCACCTGTATTTTCAGCACCTGAGCTCGGGTTCTACGTCGTATTTTATACGACTCGTTGAAGCTCTCCTCGTTGATTGAGAAAATATCAGATGAATTCCCAGTTTGTGCTTCAACAGATGTGCCTATAGACTCCCTAGTTGGACTACAAACACTTTCTTGCTTCTCATCGTCGTCTGTCTTGCTTTCGTCTCGCCTTCGTCTAGCCTGTAGTACAAATTTGATCAGACTCAGCAAGTTATGCAGAACACACACTTATTCTGTTAACTAATCAAAATCATATGAATTTACCAAGAAGCTTCTGAAAGCTGATTGGATGATCAAAGCAGCATCTTCTTGCTGGAAGAGTTTGAAAGCCGAGTTCTGCTTCTCCTCTCTACTTTCATCGGGCTGCGTGACTGTAGCTTCAGAGCTCCTCGCAGAGGCCGTGTCCTCTGCATAAACAGAACTAACATCGTATCCAATATTGCTCCTAAAAGAAGCTAAATTCGAATTTCGAAGCGATTCGGAGTCCTCAGCTGCAACAACTAAGTTATGTTCATCTCCACATAAGTATGATCTTACTGAGCTACTCCATTTTCTCTTTTCCACTCCATTGCTACTTCCCTGATGAGCCTAAATGAAGCCAAAACATATAGTTTATTGCTATTTAAAAAAAAAAAAACAACATGTATGTGTATGATTACTTACAAGGGTGTCATCTCTGGACCTGCTTTTCAAGAAAACACTTCTAACAATCTCCACAGTTATGCCCATCTCTGCCCAACAATCCCAAGAAAGCTTTTCCAAAAACACTGGATTTTTACTGAATTGGTTTAGGAAAAAGAGAAAAGCAATTTCAACTATATATATAATTGTGATGAAGTCCACTTAAAGATTAGAATTTTGGTTTTAGATATTTATGTTCAACTCTGGCGTGTTTTTCAATCTATGCACACAGTCGAATGTGTTTTTACGTGTAGTAGAAATTTTATTTTAAATATAATTAGACATCTATCTTGGACTAATATATTAAGCTTGGAGTTATTAGTAGTAGTGTAGTACATTAGGTAATGAGTTAATTAAGGTTTATTTTAGTTAAAGAAGTTTTTTAGTTAAATAATTAGTATTTGAGATCATGGATAAGCTGGAATTGGGTTAAAAGGGGAATGTTACATGTGCTTAACTTTGGAGCTGGAATTTGGAAAAGTAAACGTGACATATTAGGAAAGGGGAACCATAATTTGGTTTCTTTATATAACTTTATTCACATGGCTTGCAGTATAATATGTCTCCCAAAGTTTGCTTGCAAGTGGGGCTATTCCAACTTTTCTTGCCTTTAATCTATTCTACCCCAAACCCCTATTAGTACAATACATTAAAGTCATTGCTACAAGACATAAATGTCATTATAGCTTCTTTATTTATGTCATTAAATATCTATTTTTGTCATTAAAAACTTTTAATTAGCTAGAAAAGTTATAATGAAATTTTAAAATTAAAAGTCAATTTTTTTATAGTACATATAGAACATCATAAACAACTTTTTTCTTTGAATTTTTTTTTTTTTTTTTTTTTAAGCAGGAAAGACTTAACTTCTATTATTGTAAAAACAAATAGAGTTTGGTAGCCCAGCCACAAAGTTCGGCGGGTCTAACCAAGTACAAGGGTTACTAAATTGACGTGACTTCTTAGCAAGGGTGTGTGCCAACAAATTGGCATCCCTCTTCACATAATGAATAAACACATTATTAAAATTCAACAACAAGTCTCTGTAGGCCTCAACATAATCACCAAACGTCGATTCCAACGACTCTGAACAATGAATCTCGTCCACTACTATCTTGGCATCGCCCTCAATAATGTAGTTGTCCAATCTCTGTTCCTTGAGTCAAGATAGTGTCTCATAGAATCTCATAATCTCTCCCACCTCGACTGCGTGCAAAACATCCTTAGAGAACTTTCGATCATGCTAAGAATATTGCAAGATCAATTCATGTAAGATCAATTCATGTAAAACATTTAAAATCCATTAGTCAGTAAAAAAATCGAGTAAAAAATCGTACGTGAATAAATTACTAAATGAAAATACACTTTATATATTTAGAATCGTTCACGACAAGAATTTGCCCCGAATGAATTGCATTTGAACCTTGATATCTTTCGATACCTCTTATGCCTCGTTCGGGATTTTCATTACAAATAGTGTTTTATTTTTTATTCCGGTACTTTCAATACATGACACAAGTATAGAGGAAGTTAGTTTAATATTTTCGCTCACCCTTGGATCAAATTATCGTCTCTACCCATAGAAAGGAGATCCTTCAAGTGAACAATTTAATATGAACGAAGTTGTTTTAAGCCAGATTTGAACTCAAGATATTTTTACGTGAGCCTAAGACCGTGATACAATGAAAAAAAACTCAATCTCGAGAGGGCTTTATTAATAAAATATGAATATTTAAAAAATAATTTAATACTCTTTTGCCCTATATTTTTTGTCCACAAAATGTAGTCTCATATCCTTTTTGAAACTATCACCCTTCAACCATCACTTAATTACTCAAATTGCCATCAACTTTATTCACAAACAATAACTTTATTCACAACGAACCCCACAATACCCTTCAATACCCTTACTTTATCTACATTTTTCTTAAAACATGTGCCCCACTCTAATGAGACTACTTTTCATGGATGGAGAGAGTATAATATAAGAGTATATGTTTGAAAAATGTTTAATAAAATAAATAAAAACGCAGTTAGAAACGAAACTCCTTTCTTCAAGGTGAGCCCATGTCTGACTTGTGTAGAGCGCAAGAGAGTTCCCTTCTCTCTCCTGCATGCACAAGTCTGAGCTTTGTTGCACTCTTATTTATTTTATTAAACATTTTCAAACATATTATATTATTTTTTAAATATTAATATTCTATTAAAAAGTTGTCTAAAAGTATCTCAATTTGTAAAAATCAATTCATTTATATTATAATTGGAATCTTGTGGCCCTCCTACTGCCTACCCCACCCCCTACCAAACTTTGAGATTAAATCATCAAATGGAGAAAGCAAATTGGTAAAGCAACTCAATCGTATTCATAGTTGTGATGTCTGTTTCTTGAATAGTGCATGTGCAAACGATATTTATCTTCATTTTCAGACCAAATTGCTTAAGATTTAATTTATATATAAATGGAATGAATATAATGATTTCACAAAGTAAAACTTGTAAATCATCATGAATGTCACGAAATGGATATAGCTTAGAATGAGGATGCACTATACTTTTTCTTCTTTTTTTTTTTTGTCAATATCATTGTCTGTCACATTTTTTACTATATCCATATTAACAAGATTGCATGCTCATTTTCACTAGATGAGAGATAGAATCGAGATTTTGTGTATTACACTCTTCTCTCTATTTTTATTCAATTTTGTGATTTTAAGGCATTAACAAGAACCTACATTATTCTCACAAAAAAAAAATAAAAAAAATGCCTACACTAATGTTTGCACATATCATCTAATGTTTTTTTTTTCTTTCACAAATAGTCTTGTATATTCGGATTGAGATTTTTTTTTAGATGAATCATTATATTGTTCAATTTCAGTGAAAATTCTGGGTATTGGGGTATTAGAATTGAGAAATTAGAGGTAGCAATAGAACGTGTGACAAAAAAGAGAGATAGATATATAGTACGTACATTTGAATCACCAGCCGAAAATCAGCAAAGAAGTACCATTTCACGAATGAACAATTATTCGTCCACCAAAACCAAATTCCCACAATTGTGATAATCAGAGTGAGAAGTAGAAGGAAGGTTAAGAATGGAACAAGATGCATGAGATGAAGAGTTTGATATAGGCCACAATTTCAACTCAGTAGAAAATGGTTGAAAATCAGTTAATTAAGAAGAAATACAAATTCGTGAATGACATAGAAAAAGTACATAAGAATGGCCAAAAAAATTAATTGTCGTGGTTTACAGAATTAATGACATGAAAAATAATTTCCTGCAGTTAGAACTTGGAAGCAATTAACCTCTTTTTTTGCAATCCTCTCTCTTCAAAACTTCTCTCCCGTATTGAAGTTTTGTTTTTCCTAAAAGTTCTTTTGAACTTTTCTTGCCACCGCTTCAAATCCCATTCCTGTCATCATTTGCCTTGTTGTTTGTGTTTGGTTAATCTACTTTTACAATCCATCGAAGTCTTGGGTTTCTCCCCAGAATCGCAATCATTAGCTTGGATAGATTTGTTGCAGGCATGTGTGTAACTCGCGTGCCGACTGGGGGTGACGGTTCGTGTGGTTTTTGCCTTGGAGAGAAATGATGAAGGCCTTCGTTCGGATTGGCCGAATTTTCTACGGGGGTTTTTTGTCTCAGAAGCTTTTTCTTTTAAGTGGTTTTGGGGGATTGGGCGCTGCGGTTTTGAGTGGTTTGAGGAATATTGGGGGCGATTCCTTGGTTATTTATTGGCCTCCACTTCCTTTTTTCCATTCATCTTCTTCCTTTGTTCTGAGTGTTTTCCCCCCAAATATTAGTTTTGTTTCAATGGCGGCCGAACTCAATGCTATGATGGAAGGCTTTCGCATTTCAAGCAAAGAAACGACTCATATTGTTGCTAGCCGTGATGAACTTGCAATCCCCAAAAATACCATTGCCCTGAGATTTGTTGCTAAAAGGCCCATTAGTCCGACTGAACTTCAGGATCTCCTGATCCGGTCTTGGCGTGTGGTGTGAGGTCTTCTCTGAAGGTTGCTGGGGTCGGGGAAGGTCTCTTTTTAGTGACTTTTGGCGCTGTTGCTGAGATGAAAAGGGTGCTTGATGGTCAGCCATGGAATCTTCGTCGTTCCCTACTTGCTATGAAATTATTGCATGGGGGCGAAAAGCTTGCCCAGTTACAGCTTTGTCTTGTTCCCTTTTGGGTACAAGTTCATGGACTCCAGCTTTTTGCAATGAGCAAAATCCTAGGTATGAAGATTGGTAGCATCATTGGGGAGGTGTTGGAGGTGGATGCGAAGGATGGAGATGTCGCTTGGGGAGAATGCTTGCGTATTCGTGTGTTGATGGATGTTTCGAAACCATTGTGTAGATTTTTCTACATTACGGTTGAGGAAGATCCAATCACAGCTGTGTTTCAATATGAGCGTCTTTCAGGTTTTTGCTTATTGTGTGGTCATCTTGATCATTTTGAACAGGATTGTAGCATTGACTTTGGTAAATCGGAGGAATGACTGAAATGTCATCGCTTCTTCCCTGCATGGCTCCAGGCGGAGAAGAAAAAGTGTCCATCGGTGGAGGTACTCCAAGATTTCTTTCAACTGCTACAACTTGGAGCGGGGGAGCAGGCCCAGGTGCAAGCTCAACAGGATGTGAGGACTAGTCGCCCTGATAAAGGTAAGGGTATTATGATTGAAGACTATGAAAATGATGATGGTGGTGATTCAGATCTACAGAGCCGTAGGGTGGTACACCGTTTTGATGAGCTTTTCTCTAGGTGAGGTGATGTTGATATGACTGGAAAGGGTGTTGTTATTAATGAAGGTGGCCGGGTGGATCCGCGGACAGGTAAAACATTGTTCCCTCTTTCTTTTGTTGTTCCCAAGGGGTTTCAGCATTGTTATGTTTGTGAGCCCTTAACTGGAGTGGATAATGGCCGAGACTATCGGGTGGTGCATTATGTGGGGATGGATCTTAGTTCTCAAAACTATACGACCTATGTTGAAATCATTTTGGCAGGAGAGGCTCCATTTGTTCCGATCCATGAGAAGGGGGACTTACCTGTTCCTGGTGAGGGGGTACGGGACGAGGTGGCTAAGGATAAACATATGAATGGAGAGGCTGGATCTATGTTGAGTAGGGCACTACCATGCAAGAAGCGGGCAAGAAAGGAGAACTCAGGGGAGATGATGGAGTTTTGGGGGTGGAGGGAATGGTTGGTCTGAAGGGGACATTGTCAAAAATCCGGACAACTTTTTCAAGAGGGCGCGGAGCATGATTGAGTTGTATGGTACTGAAATCCAGATGGATAATCCGGCGGAGGCTGAAGTTGATCAGCCCCGCCGTGGTGAATGAATATTGTATGTTGGAATGCTCGAGGTGTCAGTAGTAATCGAGCATTCCGTTGTCTTAGTAGGCTAGTTGTTTCTTTCCGTCCGTCTCTTTTATTTGTCTTTGAAGCTAAATGTTCATCAGCTCGGGCTGATGTTTTGAAGTTTAATCTTGGTTTTACCCACTGTTTACTAGTTAATGATAAGAAAGATGTTGGTGGTTTGTTGGTGTTGTGGATGGATATTCATCTTACTCTTCTGTCCTATTCTTCTGCTCACTTTGATTGTATGATTAATTTCCAAGACACTAAGTGGAGATTTACCGGTTTTCATGGGAGTCCTTATTTGAATGGGAAATGTGCATCTTGGGAATTGTTAAAAAGGCTTAAGACTTATATCCCCTTTGATACAAATGCATGGTTGGTTGGGGGTGACTTTAATGAGACTGTCTTTCAGGATGAAAAACGTGGAGGCAATCGTAAACCTTTGTCTCGACTTATGAATTTCCAGGATGTTTTGGACTATAATGATTTGAATCATTTGAGAGCTCAGGGCCCAAGATTCACATGGCATAATAGGCGAAGTGGTAAGGACTTTATTGCTGAAAAATTGGACAGGTTCGTTGCAACACAAGACTGGTTAAATGTATTTCCCTCATATGAATACACTGTCTTGGACTTTATGGGATCCGATCATCGACCCATTTTAATGTCTTGTGGAACATTTCGGCCAAGGAATTTTTGTAAGTGTGATGCTAGATTTCGATTTGAAAACCATTGGATGAAAGAACCTGATTTTCGGGATGTGGTTAAAAGGGTTTGGAGGGTCAATGACAAGGGCTCTAATCTGTCTGGCAAGCTTGCTCATTGTGGTAAGCAACTTCAGGTATGGGTTGTTAAGAAGGGTGGAACTCTGAAAGCTAGAATTGCTAACATTCAGGGGTTGATTAATGATGAATGCCATGATGAGAAGGGAGATCCGAATTTTCGGAAGATTAATGGATATGAGAAGGAACTGAAAAAGTTGTTTTCGCAAGAAGAATGGTATTGGAAGCAACGATCAAGGATTTCTTGGCTCAAAGAAGGTGATAGAAATACGAAATTGTTTCATATGAAAACCAATCAACGAAGAGGGATCAATACGGTTTTAAAAATTCAGAATTCTTCAGGCGGTTGGATCCATAATAGTGAGGAAATCCATGGGGCTTTTATTGATTACTTTCAAGGAATTTTCACTTCTCAAAACCCTAATAATCAGGTGTTGGATAGGGCCACGGTTAATATGTCTCAAATGCTTAATTCAAACCAGATTGGTTTGCTGGATGCTTCTTTTTCAGTCCAAGAGGTGTATCGAGCATTGAAGGACTTGAATCCTTGGAAAGCAGCAGGCCCCGATGGTTTTCCGGCATCCTTCTATCAAGAGCATTGGTCGACTGTTGGCGAAGAACTTGTTCAGCAGATTTTAGGTGTCCTGAATCATGGACATTCTTTGGAATCTTGGAATGCCACCTCTATTATGATGATCCCCAAAGTTAAGCAGCCCACTCAGGTTACTCATTTTCGTCCAATCAGTTTATGTAATGTATGTTACCGAATTCTTGCACGATGTGTTACAAATAGATTAAAATTGGTCATGGGGGACTTAATCGATCCCCATCAAAGTGCTTTTATTCAAGGACGCCTGATTTCAGATAATATATTGATTGCATTTGAAGGTATGCATTGGCTGCGTATGTCTAAAAGTCGGGAAGGCTATGCGGCGATCAAATTGGATATGAGTAAAGCCTATGATAGGGTTGAATGGGCCTTTTTAGAAAATGTTATGCACAAAATGGGGTTTTCATGCAAATGAGTCAATCTTATTCATCAGTGTGTGTCGACTGTCTCATATAATGTGTGTCTCAATGGTCAACTTTCGGATACTTTCAGACCATCTAGGGGACTTCGACAAGGCGACCCGCTTTCTCCTTTCTTGTTTGTCATGTGTGCCCAATCTCTTTCATCATTGATGTTAAAGGCAGTTGAACAAAGGAGATTTTCTGGGATTAAATTTGGTAGAGGTGCCCCGATTATATCTCATCTGTTTTTTGCAGATGATAGTCTGATTTATATGAAGGCCAAACAATCTGAATGCATGGTTTTGAAGGAGTGTTTACGAACTTACGAAGAGGCATCAGGTCAGCTTATTAATTATGATAAGTCGACTATTACATTCAGCCCTATGACTTGCCAAGCCAATAGGGATGTGCTCAAAGAGCTGCTGGGGGTTCGTTCAACGGTGGGTCATGAAGTTTACTTAGGTCTTCCCACGGTGTCCATTAAAGCAAAATGCCTGCAATTTGGTTATTTGGTTGATCGAGTAAGTCAAAAGATTCGGTCTTGGGGTCACAAACAGTTCTCGGAAGGAGGAAAGGAAGTGCTTATTAAATCTGTTCTTCAAGCTATTCCTACATATGCTATGTCTTGTTTTCGGATTCCAACATCCATTTGTGCTGATATTGAAAAACTGATGGCCAGGTTTTGGTGGGGATCATCGGATGGCAAGCATCGATTGCATTGGAAGAAATGGCATGATCTGTGTCACCCTAAAATGGCTGGGGGTCTAAATTTCAGAAGGCTTGTTTTATTTAACAAAGCCCTTGTAGCCAAACAAGATTGGAGAATTCTCCAACAACCGAATTCATTGGTAGGCCAGTTGTTTAAAGCTCGATATTTTCGTAATACGGATGTTTTACATGCGGGCTTGGGATCTAATCCATCATTCGTGTGGAGATCAATGGTGTGGACTAGGGATATACTAGATCATGGGCTGAGATGGAGAATTGGAAATGGACAGTCTGTCCATATCTTCAAAGATCGATGGGTTCAAGGCTTCAATAATGGCAGAATTTTTTCCAGGATTGCTAGTGCTTCAATGGTTAATCGGTTTGTTTCTCCTCAAACCGGGTGGAATGTGGATCTCATAACACAAGCTTTTCTCCCAGTGGAACGTGATGCTATTCTTAAAGTGCCTCGATTAGAGCATCATCGAAATGACCAGAGATATTGGCCAAAAACAAGCTCGGGCTGTTATTCTGTTGCTTCGGGTTATGAGGTTGCGGTTTCCTTGGCTGACGAGAGATGTATGGAATCTGTGACGGGATCATCTCGGAAAAATTGTTTGGAGAAAATTACCAAAGCTATGTGGCGGCTCAAGGTCCCTCCTAAGGTTCGTATTTTTGGGTGGAAACTTTTGAATGCCTCTCTTGCAACTGAAGGAAACTTGGCTCATCACCATGTCCCTATTCCGCCCTTTTGCCGTTGCTGTGGTGGATCGTTGGCAGACACGTTGCATGTTCTCTTCAAATGTGTGTTTGCTAGAGCGGTCTGGAAGGAACAAGGTATGTGGGAATGAGTGAAAAGATGGATACATGGAAATATCATTCAATTACTTTTTGCGGCCTTGCTCAAAAGTAGTGGTTTTTTACAACAAACCATCTTTATTGCTTGGGCAATTTGGAAAGAAAGATGTAAGTGGATGCATACGGATCAAGAGACATGTTCTTCTTCTTCAGGCTTGCCATCTTTTAATATCAAATGGGCGCTTGACTATTGGCATGATTTTCTCAATCTTGGTTTACTTAATTTTAATCAAAAATCAAGTAATCAAGTGTCTAAAGTGCCATTTGGATTAAGAGATTGCTTATGTGTTGACGCTGCATATAATCCAGATAAAGGTTTTTTTGCAGCTGGATATGGTCTTTTTGATGACAAGGGAGTTTTGGTGGTTGCAGGAGGTCAACGTATCGCGAACCCCGGATCTATTGTTGCTGCAGAACTCTTGGCGGCCGAGATTGGAATGAAGATGTGCTTAAAAGCTGGTAAGAAAATATCCAACCTTTGTATGGATTCTGCAATTGCTATTGACGCCATTCAACAATCCATATCTCTTGATGAATTGGAGAATGAGACAGTGCTCAAGATACAACATTACTTTGGTATGCAATCAGAATGGGCATGTAAGCATATTTCAAGACAAGAAAATAAGATTGCCCATCTAAGTGCTAAGTTCGCCTGAAATGTTTCAAGTCCTTACGAATGGATTGAAAATAATATTCCTCAACATATTAGGAGATGTAATACTTAGATCGCTCTTGTAATACTCCTGGTATGATTGCTAAAAAAAAAATGACATGAAAAATATACTGAAATGACGGGTCAACAAGAGGAAGAGAATGATATAGGCATTGACCAATAAATAACTAGAAATACATGATGGAAATGAACTAAATTTGTAATTTATAAAAAAAGATCATTTATTCATTGATGAGTTAGAATTGAAAACTTTAGACTTAGAGTAGAAAGGAACACATTTCTAAAACTCAAGCCTACATCGTTAAGTAAGGGCGGATCTCTTCAATAGTTAAGGTGGGCTGTAGTCCACCCCATTTTTTTTTAAAAATAAATTGTAATTCATTTTATTTATTTTATATTTAATTTTGCGGATTTTTTAATTAAATATTAACCTTTTTAAAATAATTTAATAAAATATTAGTGTTCAGTGGTAGTTTAATAAAATAAATCCGAGCCCCGTTTTAAACGGCGCCCTTTGAATTATTCTGACACTTGCAAGTGGAAAAAACAGATATCAGAGAAAAGCGTCGTTAGAAATGGCGCCCTCTGAATAATCTGACACGGCAGAAACAATTGTTGTAGAGGATGACAAAGATCAGAGAAGGGCGCCATTAAAGATGGCACCGCTAATATTTAATTAAATTATTTTTAAAAAGTTAGTATTTATTTAAAAAAGTCCATGTTTTTGATATAGTCAGAATAAAATTTTATCCAAATTAAAATAATATAGACCGAAAAATTATTAAAATCTAAATTTTATTCAAATTATTAAAAAATATTACTCCCGGTATAAGTTTCCCCTTTCTTTTGGTTGTTTTGATTAAGGAATATGATAAAATAATAGATGTAGTATAAGTGATGTGATGGTGAGAGAGAAAATAATAGAATAGTGTGAGATGAAGTATAATAAAATAATAGATAAAATATAAGTTATGTGATTGAGAAAGAGAAAATAATTTACCAAAATGGAATGAGAAACTTATTGTGGGACATCCGAAAAAGAAAAGTGAGAAACTTATAATGGGACGGATGGAGTAAATAGTTAATTCTTATATACATATATATATATATATATATATATAGGGTACAATTGATATAACTCTATTATCTAAATTCGTACTTATCTATTAAAATAATATAATTGTATTATTATTTAAAAAATATTATTAATATAAAATTAAAAAGCACCATTACTACAATTATATTACTAAAATCCGTACATATCTAAAATAATTTGAACGTCCTAAAAAAGAAAAAAGGTTAACAGAGACCCGTCTAACGGAGTTCATTCTGTGAGACGGTCTCACCCAAAACTAACCCTAATTCAAATTATTATAGATATATATGAATTTTAGTAATATAGTTGTATTAATGATGGTGCTTTTTAATTTTATATTAATAATATTTTTTAAATAATAACAATTATATTATTTTAATAGATAAGTACGAATTTTGATAATAGAGTTATATCAATGGTACCCTACATATATATATATATATATGAATTAACGATTTAATATTTTTTAATAATTTGAATAAAATTTTAATAATTTTTAGGTCTATATTATTTTAATTTGGATCAAATTTTATTTTGACTATATCAAACATATGGACTTTTTTAAATAAATACTAACTTTTTAAAAATAATTTAATTAAATATTAGCGGCGCCATATTTAATGACGCCCTTCTCTGATGCAGCAATTGTTTCTCTGTGTCAGATTATTCATAGGGCGCCGTTAGAAATGGCGCCCTTCTCTGATGCAACAATTGTTTCTCTGTGTCAGATTATTCAGAGGGCGTCATTTCTAACGACGCCTTTCTCTGATCTCTTTTATTTCTGTTGTAAGTGTCAGAGTAATTCAAAGGGCGCCGTTTAAAACGGCGCTCTAATTTATTTTATTAAACACCCACCGTACAATAATATTTTATTAAATTATTTTGAAAAGGTTAATATTTTATTAAAAAAACCTTAATTTTGCACTCCTTCCGTGAAATATATTTTTTAAAACATAAAATAAACACACTTTATAAAAATAACTAAAAAAAGTATATACACTCTATATGAATGGAGTGAATAATAGATAATGGGTAATTATGTTATGTATTGTTAATTATTTAAGTCATTTTATTAATTTTGTATTTGATTTTATTAACTATGTATTTGACACTTTCTCTTACTACCACAACAAACATTTTCAAATATGAAAATTATTTGAAAATGTTAAAGAGTGTTTCTCAAAATAAAATGGAGATAGATTGTCTACATTGAGAAAAAATTGTTTTAAAATATTGATCCTGGTTTTATTATTGATGAATTTTATCGGATAAAAAATAGCAGGGCGCAACTTCAGAATTTTTTTTTTTTTTTTAGATTTTTTGTAATGTGTTTATTTTAAACTTTCAGCTCGCCCTAAAATTTAATCCTGGCTCCGCCCTTGTCGTCAACCCCTTACGGCATGATTGGTGTGATGAAATGAAAATACGACTGAATGAAATGAACTCATGAATGGAATGAAGGTGGAAAATGAATGAAATAGAAATGACAATTGTTATGATTGGTATGGACAATGAATGAACAATGAAAGAAAAATTGGTGTTGTGTAAAATTACCTAAATTATTATTATTGTTAATTTTTGTTGTTGAGACGGTTTGTTATTATTACTATTTATTAATTATTTAAAAATTATTATTATTATTAAATATTATAGTATTATATACTCCCTCCGTCCCGAAGGAATTTGCACACTTAGCATGACACACAATTTAAGAAATGTGTAAGAAAAAGTGTAATGAGTGATGTTTTGAGGGATAGTTTTGTAAAGTTTTATGAGTAAAGTAAAAGTTAGATTGAGTGTGAAAAAGTAATGGCATATGGGTAAATAAAAGTATATTTTGAGGGTGAGAGTTATGAAGATATTTCATTTTATGGAGTGTGCAAATTGGTATAGAACATCCATATATGGAAAATGTGCAAATTCCTATGGTACATAGGGAGTATTACTTAATATATAAAAATATTATTGTTGAGTGTTTAAATTACTATTATCAAATAATAAATATTTTCTTAATTTAATGTATGTATTATTAATATTTTTATAACTATTATATATTAATGTATATTTAATTTTTAAATTCATTATTTTTATTATTGATAATAAATTATTATTTATTTAATAGTCATAATATTAAATATTAATTTTTTTAAATTATTATTATTGAAAGTAAAAAATAATATGTGAAAATGAAAATAAATAATAATATTTTATATAATAATAATAATAAAATTCATTCCTTACACCATGGAGATAAAAAGGTCACTCCTGAAGATAACGAAATGCTGATAAGTCCATTCAGCGAACAAGAGATTAAGGAGGCAGCATGGAATTGTGAAACGACAAAAAGCCCGGGGCCAGACGGCTTCAATTTCAGCTTTATCAGAGCTTTTTGGGATACCATCAAAGACGAAATTCTCAAAATGATGTCTGACTTTCATCAACATGGCAAGTTAGTACGAGGCAGCAACCCTACTTTTATCGTCTTGATCCCAAAGAAAGAGGAAGCATGTGCCTTGAATGACTACCGCCCTATATCTCTTATTGGATGCATATACAAGATTCTCGCAAAAGTATTGGCCAACAGGCTGAGAAAAGTCATGGACAAGATCATAGCGGACAACCAAAGCGCATTTATAGGGGGAAGATATATCCTTCACGGAGTGGTCATCCTCAATGAGGCTATCAAGGAAGCAAGGAGGAAAAAAGAGGAAAGAATCTTCTTCAAAGTGGATTTTGCAAAAGCTTATGACTCGGTAGACTGGAACTGCTTGGGGGACATGCTCGATCAATTCAACTTCCACCCCAAATGGAAAAAATAGATTTTAGAATGTGTTTCCACAGCCACAACTTCAGTCCTTGTAAACGGGAGCCCTTCGGGGGAGTTCAAAATGGAAAGAGGGCTTAGGCAAGGTGATCCTCTTTCACCTTTTCTATACCTAATAGTGGCAGAAGGTCTAAACGCTTTGATACAAAAAGCTGTTCAGAACAACATTTTCAAAGCTGTTAATATTAGGAACGAAAAAATTATAGTATCACACCTACAGTACGCGGATGATACAATATTCATTGGGGCTGCAAGCATGGAGAATGCATGGACCATCCGCGGAATCCTGAGAAATTTTGAACTCCTCTCAGGCCTCAAGGTGAATTATAACAAATGCAGCTTAATGGGAGTCAATGTGGAACAATAGAAACTGGTTTCAATGGCTGAAATCTTGGGATGTGTGGTGGGGACTATCCCATTCTCCTATCTCGGTATCATAATGGGCGTCAATCACAAACGGATTTTAGAGTGGAATCATCTGCTTACGAAGTTCAAAAGAAAGTTGAGTTCATGGGATATCAAGAAAGTTTCTTTTGGGGAAAGAATCACCCTCTTAAAGGCTGTGTTGACATCGATACCTATCTACCAATTTTCCTTCCACTTCTTACCAAAAAAAACCTTGAGAGATATTACATCGTCATGCTGCAATTTTTTATGGGGCGGTAGGGATAACGTCAGGAAGTTGGCATGTTTAAAATGGGAAACAATGTGCAAGGATAAACAACATGGAGGGCTTGGGGTTAGGGATTTAGGATTGTTCAATAGAGCTCTTATGGGAAAGTGGGTGTGGGGACTATTAGAACATAGGGACTGCCTTTGGGTGAGGGTGTTGAGATCTTTATACGGGGAGTTAGAGATAGGAGAGAGGGGCTTGTATCAGACGGGTAGAAATAGGAGAGCTTCACTGTGGTGGAGGGACCTTATTGCTAGTAGCTCAGGAGATAGAAGGAAATGGATGTGGGGAAAGTTTGAAAAAAATATGGGGGACGGGGCTAGAACCAGATTCTGGGAGAGTATTTGGGTGGGGGAGTCAACACTCAGTGAGCAATTTAGAAGGTTATTTAGATTTAGTTTGGGCCATGTGAAATGTGTTAGGGATATGGGTCATTGGTAAGGAAATAGGTGGGTCTGGGAAATGGATTGGAGCAGGAATTTATTAGATAGAGAAACAGAGTCACTTAACAGGCTCAAATCTTTATTGAACAGGTACACTCTCAAAGAAGGGACGAACGATAAATGGAGATGGAAAGCGAGCACGGACGGGATCTACAAAACGAAGACAGCCTATGAGATACTTCATTCAACAACAACTTTGCAAGGAGAAAACGAACAAGAGAACTTCGAGTTCACGCTGGTATGGAATAATTTCACCCCATTCAAGGCAGCGGCGACGGCATGGAGACTTCTATGGAACAGGTTACCAACCAGAAATAATCTTAGGAAGAGGAACATCATCCAATCAGAGGAAGACGCCAAATGCCCAACTTGTGGAAACGATACAGAATCGGCCGACCACCTCTTTATCTCATGCGGCAAGTCACTGGAGGTTTGGCAAAAGATCTTGTTATGGTTAAAATCCCCTTTGGCTATGCACTCTACCGTTAGAAATCATTTTCTGCAATTTTCTAATGTACTACCGGTTAAGAAGGGCAACAAAATTGTTGTTGGAATTTAGATTTGTGTGATTTGGACTGTGTGGATATGGAGAAATAAATGTGCTTTCGAGGCTGGAACATGGAGATCGGATAGGGTGGTAGACGAGATAAAAGGTCGTCTATGGAGCTGGAACAAGGCGTACAACAAAATCAAACCGAACTATACTTTCAGGGATTGGCTCACCGATCCTCGCTTAACTCTTGAATTCTAAATGGAGAAGGTGTCAAGCTTGGTGCAGAGATCATAAGCACTCCACTTACTATTTTTTTAAAATTGTAATTGTTTTTTGACACACACCTTAGTTATGGTATTCCTCATACCAAGGCTACTGGTAACTCTTTCTTTTTCAATTAATATATTGCTTTTTGTCTGATCAAAAATAAAATAAAATCCTTACACCATGAAATACTTAATATAATGAGGTATCAGGGGCGGACGGAGGTGTATGTTAAGGAGGGCTATGCCCCCCATACTTAATATGATGGTATTAACTTTTCCTATTTTCTTTTAAGTTGGCCCCCCTATGCATAAAACAATAGTAATAGGCTAAATAATAAACTAAGCCCAGCTCACCCAAAATCCTTATAAATTGACTAATTCTATTTTTTGATTTAATTCCTTTTAAATTTTTTAAAAAAAAACCCATATACGTATTATAGCCGCAATTGTGAATAGTAGAAAAAAAACCCATAATTCCTTTTATTTTTCTTCAACGTTGAATAGTAGGTTTGTTATTTTAATTAGTTCGAGTCTATTATAGATAAAAAAAATGGTAACTTTATATTACTTTAATATTTTTTTAGACCTGTTTGCAATTAACTCATTTAATAGTATTAAATAAATAAAATTAGCCCTTTAAAAAATAATTATTGAAGAAATTATAATTAACAATTTTACATCGTATTAAATAACATGAAGAAATAAAGTATTAATTATTTATTACATTGTCAATTATATTTAATGTATTAATTCTTTTTTACCAAAGAAATTAACAAATTAAATTGTCAATTATATTTTCTTAAATATATTAATTTGGTAAATAAATAAAATCATATATATATTTTAATGTTTTGAAAAATTAATTTATTATTTTATGTGAATTATTTTCCACATAAAATATATTTAATTAAAACAATTTCTATTTAGATGTGAATTTTCATCTCATCTTTCTTTAATTAACTATATTTCATATATAAAATATTTTATACGGAGTATAAATTTTTATGATTTATTTTTTCAGCCCCCCTAACCTTGGGTCCTGGGTCCGCCCCTGGAGGTATGGAAGGAATGATTATTTCTTAATTATTGGTAATTAATGACCATTCCATTTGAAATTATACAATCATGATATTTGGAATGAATTAAGCCATTATCATTCCATTTTTAATTTATTCCTACATTACCAATCATGCTTTAGGGTTAAAAAAATGTCAAATTGAATATGGGTATATCATGACGAAATTAACTCTCAATTTATCACTCGATTCATTTTTGCATGCATTATAGTATTCCTAATTAATTGTTAAATGTTGACAGTAAGACCCAAGCAAATATATTGATGCAGT
This sequence comes from Galeopsis tetrahit, assembly GCA_963675135.1. NCBI lineage: Eukaryota > Viridiplantae > Streptophyta > Magnoliopsida > Lamiales > Lamiaceae > Galeopsis > Galeopsis tetrahit. The sequence goes on along the minus strand of OY776133.1, from coordinate 35,594,456 downwards.
CTTCCTATTAACAGATTAGGGGAAAACTATAAGTATACTTATTTTTGTTTTGGGCGCGGTTATACACACACCAACCTATTGAGTATACCCACCGAATATTTTTTTTCATTCTAAAGGTTATGTGAAAAGAAGAATATATGGAATGCACTGAATATATGGAATGAATAGGAGAATTAGGAGAGGGAGGAGGAAGACGTGGGCTGTGCGGCGACGGAGGAAGACGAAGAGGAGACGGGAGAGTGTGGGAGAGGGAGGTGGGTGTACTGAATATATGGAATGAATAGAAGAATTAGGATTTTATGAAGTTTAAGGGTATTTTGGGGTTTTCAACTTTTCATAGTGGGTGTCCTCATCTTAGAGTGTGTACTCGTACGGTGGGTGTCCTCAATAGGTCGGCGTGTGTATAACCGCTCCCTTTTGTTTTATGATAATTGAACTTACTTCAATGGGCTGATCCAAAATAATCAGCCATGTCCAAATATAAATAATTGTTCAATTTTCTATTTTTCAATGATGCATATTTGTTTTTGTTTTTACGTTGGTTTTGACTATTTTATGCTTAATTATGTCCACCCACACATAAGATTTAATGGAGTTCAACTTTATTATTTGGATGAGTAGATATATTTTGTTTCAGATATAAAATCGTCTCATTTAATTTTTTATCATTTTTTAAGGTATGTTCGAATTATTGTTTTAAGGTATTTTTGTTTGTATATTTTTATTGAATGTCTAATTTATAACTTGAATGTAAATTTTCATAAAATTGAAAAAAAAAAAACAAAATTGATCATAAAGTTTAAGGGATAAAATAATAATATTCCAACCAAGGAGACCTCATTAGGTTTCAAACTTTCCATGAGTAGTCCAATAATTGAACCATACTTCTCCATGGTCATTCATAGTAAAACTTTCAATCATAATATCATATAATAGGTGATCAACATATATGATTGCATGTAATTAATGAAATACTCCCTTTGTCTCATAATACTTTTTACACTTTTTTTTTTTTTGATGTTCCATAATACATTTCATACCTTCAAATTTACATTAAATGTCGTTACTTTTGGGCCTACACATACACATAAATCAACTCTTTTATTTATTTTATACATAAAGTTTTACAAAACTACCCTAAAAAATATACTCATTATTACATTTTCTTAAATATTGCGTCTACTTACCTACGAAAGGTATTCCGGAACGGAGGGAGTATAAGTTATTTTCATTGTATTGTAATTTCTCAATCATGTAAGTTGAACTCAATCTTCTACACAAACTATATGATCTTAGTACAACCATTCCCTCACAACCTTGAATATGTCCTCAATCACTCTTTCCATTCTTTTTTATTAGGAATGAATGATGGGTAAAAGTTGGGCATTTGATGATTTTCTTATTGACCGAACACATATATATATATATACACAAAGATACAACAAGAATCCCTTCAATCATGGGATTGATATGCGAAAAATAAGAATTTAAAATCAAGCCAAAAAAAATGGTTGTACAGAGGAGATAATCACGTGATTGATTTATTTCCTTCACTCTTTCTCAAGTTGGAGCGTGGAGATTTTGTAACGCCCCGAATCCGGAATGCAGCCCTTGAAGCTTAAACACTCTAAATTCGAGTCGCCACTTAGTTTCCGAAAAACCGAACCAAATTTATTTTGAAAGTATACGTTACAAGTAAAATAATAAGAATTTTGCAGCGGAAATAATTTAAATGACAAATATAAGTTGAGGTAAGATTAGTGTAGCCCATTTTTTAAAACTTAGAAATTTATATAATAAACAGTAATTGTTTTAAAGATAGCATACATATATTTCATCGAGCAACTTTTAGGAAAGTTTGTCACTCGATATACGAATGTGATTGTCTCCAAGTAAACCAATATCAGTTATTTAAAACGAGCATTAAGTATATAAAGTCTTATAGCATTTTATTATTGGGGAAACTCCGTGTCATCACTGCTGCATCACCGGCCCCTCGAAGTCGAAACCTGAAAAGATATTAGTTTGGGGTGTGAGATAAAAATGTCAGTGGATATCCTATAAGCTGTTGTACAGATTGGCAGTACGCCCAAAATAATTTATCTTAACATTTTATCGTAAATCATTTCTTATTAATTGGATAGTGAATTTTGTTATTCACGGAGGGTTTAATGTATATATTCATTCATAATCATCATCATAATTATCATAATCATAATCATCATATTTAATAATTTTTACATAACATATAACATCATTATCATATATCGTACGGGACACTGGCAGCGACTCTACCACATGCTACCCCCTAAACGCTTCCACCTCCTCCTAGGACACTGATAGCGACTCTACTACATGCTACCCCCATAAACACTTTTCCGCCTCCTCCGTGAAACACATATTGGGACACTGATAGCGACTCTACCACATGCTACCCCCATAAACACTTTCCCGCCACCTCCGTAAAATCGTAACTAATACATTTCATATCATAAAATCCATAATATTATATAATAATTATACTTATATTGTATGTTCTTAATTATATGTTTGTTTAGTTTAGTTCAGAATACACCAACAGTCCAAATAACATTTACATCGGCAATACAGTAGTGACACCCACCTCTTTAACTTTTAAGAAAAGTTACAAACTTCTTGAACAGTGTAGCAAGCGTAACGCAAGGACTGTCCGAGCTTTGACTTGGGCCGCACTTCGCCTAGCACAGTTCTTCTGTATTTTAGTGATCCCTTTTATTCTCGATTAATATAATTTTAAAGGTTGTCGTAGTAACGCATATAATTATTTTCAAAGCAAAACATTCTTTCTTTATTTTAAAATATCAGAATAATATGTATAAATATATTTAAATTAATATTCGTCTGGTCATTTGAGAATTTAACAAGGGCGTTAAATCTTGTTCTTTTAGATTTCATAATGAAGAAAGTGTTTTTCGCATAATATTTATCGATTTTGGTCCTAGTTGTTCATAAAATATCGCGACTACGCACCGCAACGAATTTACACAGTTTATTTGGTCAAGAAAAATTATTTGAAATCGCATGGCAATAGAACAGAAAGTGCAATTAGGTAAAATCCAAAACTGGTCCTTGCTAGCTAGTTTAAAGACATAGAATGACTAAATTATCTCCCATGTTCGTGATTTTATTCCCGTCAAACAGATGATCCAAATAGCGTTTTTCTTAAGTAAATTTAAACTAAGTTAGTTGTGTCAAGTTTATTGGCAATAAAAATTTTGTGAAGATTCGTGTGTCAAAGTCGAGTAAAAACAACTCCAAAGTTTCGAACTAAAATGAAAATGCTCTGTTTTTCCTTATTTCCCAGCTTACTGCCTGAACTTTCAAAATCGAATAACTCTCAAAATACTGAATCAATTTGTGTCATTTTTTTACATTCAAACTCCATACCATATGGAGATCATAACCTCTTTGGTTTTGAGTCAAAATCATTTTTCTATCAAAAGATATGGACAACTAAAGTTTCTGCATTTCAACATTAATTTTCAGTTTGTACTGTAACTTCCAAAGTCATTTCGCATACTTAATCTAGTTCTCAAACAACAAAGACAAATCTACCACATAACTTTATTATCACAAAATATTTATAACACAAATTCCATTAGATTCAAGTATCGAAAATCATGAACGGTAATCGAAATTTCGCAAATAGCACATAAAGGGGTTTGTGTTGAAAACATGTGTAGTTTCTTTGATTTAGACACTGATTTTTGGCCTGAATTCGCGTGGAAGCTTGGAGGGATGATGGGTGACGAACTTGACAAGAGTTCATCATGGTTTTTGCAAAGAGATGATGAAATATGTTATGAACAGAGCTTGAAATTTAGAGAACAAAAACAGGGGAAGAGAAAGGAGATGATGATTGTTACTCTTTTTGGATTGTATGTAGTATCCTCCCGATTGTTTCGCCTTGAGTCTGAGTTGGATGATGAGACGACTCCTAAGTTTCACCGGAACGATAGAAACGATCCATCTTCTCTTATGAGTTAAAAGAGATTAATCAAAGGAGGCTTGTATGAGGAGGGGTGTTCTTACCTTGGATAGTGATTCGGAGGATGTATTTAGCTTCCTACAATTTCAGCAGAGCTTGACTTAATTTTCTTGATCAAAGGACTCAAGGTAAGAAGATGGGAAGTGCTGCCTTAAATAGCAGAAAGGAGATGGTTGTTGTTTGTTTCAAAGAACCTGAGGGGGTGACATGGATGATTTATATCCCTTCAAAGTGTTTGGTTACTAGTTAAGGAAATTTCGGTATTTACTCATCCGCTTCTTAAACCATATGTATTCAAAGTGTTTGGTTACTTGTTAAGGAAATTTGGGTATTTACTCATCCGTTTTTTAAACTATATGTATTCAAAGTGTTTGGTTACTTTAGATATTCTTTTACTATTTTAATCTTTAGTACCCGATGCTACGCCTTCGTATCACAAATCTGTATTTTAAAAATTGTGGTCTTGTTAAACAAGTTTCACGAACTCGATAGAATTAATTGTTTAGGATTTTTAGTTGTTGACCTGTCACGTTTCGAGACGAAATTTATTTATTTATTTTATTCGATTTCCAAATGATAAACTCTCAAATTCGTCGAAATATTTGATTTCTTTCAACGAATAGAAGTTAAAGTTTCCTTTAATGTGTTTATGACTTAAAAGCTCTTTCAGAGTGCTAGGAGTGCGCCCACCTCAAAATGCTCGTCCGTTTCCTGAAAAATTCAAAGTCTTTGCAAATATACACACTCTAATATTATTAGGAGAAATTACGAAAAATTAAATTCTAGTTTATAAATTTTATTTATGCATTATTCATATCAAAGTTATTTGGGACGAGGTGTTATATCCTCACCCCCTTAAAAGAATTTTGTCCCCTAAATTTCACTTACCAGTTTCCCATAGGTATTGTAGGTACTTCTCTAAAATCTCGTCTTCCCTTTCCCAAGTGGCTTCTTCCTTCCCATGTCTACTCCACTGAACTAAAACCAGAGGTCTCTCTCGATTCCTCAAGATGTGCAATTTTTTTCCCAAAATAGTCACCGGTACTTCCTCGTAAGTTAAGTCACGACCTATTTCTAAGTCCTTAAAACTGATGACGTGGTCCAAGTAGGTCACAAACTTCCTAGGGGTAGAGACGTGGAAGTCGTTATGTACTTGAGATAGCTCAGGCGGTAGAGTTAGACGATAGGCTACATCTCCAACCCTATCCAAAATATCGAACGACCCAATATAGCGGGGCTTCAATTTGCCTTTCTTTCCGAAGCAGATCAATCCTTTCATCGGTGCAACTCTAAGGAACGCCTTCTCGCCAATATCAAAATACAAATCCTTCCTCCTATGATCGACATAAGATTTCTGACGATCCTGTGCTATCTTGTTCTTCGAAACAATTTCCACTGATCTCTCCATGAGTTCTGGCCCAAGAATCTTGCGAACTCCAACTTCATTCCAACAAATAGGCGATCTGCACATCTTCCCATAAAGCGCCTCGAATGGTGCCATCTTTATGGTAGTTTGGTAACTGTTATTGTAAGCGAATTCTACCAAAGGAAGGTGAGTCTCCCAGTTTCCTTCGAGGTCCAAAGCACATGCCCTCAACATGTCTTCTAGAGTCTGAATAGTTCTCTCTGACTGCCTGTCAGTTTGAGGGTGATACGCGGTGTTGAAATTCAGATTAGTTCCCAAGGCTCGTTGTAGACTCTTCCAAAACTTAGAGGTAAAAGGAGGGTCTCTATCAGAAACTATCGAAACCGGTACTCCGTGCAGTCTAACTATTTCTTCCACGTAGAGTTGGGCAAGCTTGTCATTCAAACGGGGATGAAGTGTGCAGTGTTTGTGAGTCTATCAACGATAACCCAGATGGCGTCGTGATTTATTATCATCTTAGGAAACCCTGTGACGAAATCCATGGTAATGTTCTCACATTTCCATTCCAGCATCTCCAAAGGTTGTAGTAATCCCGAAGGTCGTTGGTGGTTTGCTTTAACTTGCTAACAAGTTAAACATCTCTTGACGAAGTGAGCTATTGTTCGCTTCATACCTCTCCACCAAAAGTTCTCCCTAAGTCCACGGTACATCTTCGTCTCTCCGGGATGTACCTTATAAGGGGTGTTGTGTGCCTCTTTGAGGATTTCATTCCTCAACTCTTCGTCCTTGGGCACACATATTCTATTTTCGAACATCAATGTCCCGTCATTGCCAACGTTAAAACCCTGGATGGGTTCTTTTTCCACTCGTATCCTCATTCCCTCGAGGAATATGTCGCCCTGTTGCGCATCCTTTATCCGTTCTCTCAAGGTTGGTTGCAACGTGAGTGCAAAAATCATGGAATCCGCATAACACTATGTTGAAAATTCCAAATTCATTCGGGAAAGTTCTCCGATTAGCAATTTTTGTGTGGTTGGTACGACGTTGAGTTTTGTACTTGCTTTCCTACTCGAGGCATCAGCGACCACGTTCATCTTTCCGGGATGGTAATGGATAGTGCAATCGTAATCCTTTACCAGTTCAAGCCACCTCATTTGACGCATATTCAGTTCCTTTTGTGTAAAGAAGTACTTCAAGCTTTTGTGGTCTGTATAGATCTCACACTTGCTACCATACAAGTAATGTCTCCAGGTCTTCAGTGCATGAACCACAACAGCCAACTCCAAATCATGCGTCGGGTAGTTCTGTTCATATATTTTAAGTTGTCGAGATGCATATGCAATAACTTTTCCGCGTTGCATAAGGACACATCCTAGTCCGGATAAGGATGCATCTGTGTAGATGACAAACCCTTCAGATCCATCCGGGATAGTTAATACTGGTGAAGAGGTTAACCTTCTTTTCAACCCTTGAAAGCTTTCTTCACAAGTAGACGTCCATACGAACTTCTCTGCCTTCTTCGTTAACTGAGTTAATGCCTTCGCAATGCATGAGAAATCTTGTATGAATCTTCGGTAATAGCCCGCTAATCCAAGGACACTTCGAATTTCGTTGACATTAGTTGGCGTCTTCCAGTTCATTATAACCTCTAACTTTGTCGGATCCATCTCAATTCCCGTTGCTGAAATGATGTGTCCTAAGAACATGACTCGATCGATCCAGAATTCGCACTTGCTAAATTTTGCTTAAAATTTTTCACGCTTCATTGTTCCTAAGAAAGTTTTGAGATGCTCTTCGTGTTACTCCTTGCTTTTAGAGTACACGAGTATGTCGTCGATGAATATAATGACAAATTGATCTAAGTATGGGTGAAAGACTCTATTCATCAAGTCCATAAAGATCGCTGGAGCATTTTTTACTCCAAAAGGCATTACTGTAAACTCGTAATGTTCGTAGCGTGTCCTAAAAGCTATCCTTGGAATGTCGCTCTCTTTGACTTTCAATTGGTGATAATCGGACCTCAAATCGATCTTTGAGAATAAACTAGCGTTCTTTAGTTGGTCGAATAAGTCTTCGATTCTTGGCAAAGGATACTTGTTCTTAATAGTTAGTTTATTGAGTCCTCGATAGTCGATACACATACGGAAAGACCCATCCTTCTTCTTCACAAATAAGACTGGCGCTCCCCAAGGAGATACACTAGGCCTGATGAACTTCCTTTTCAGCAAATCTTCCAGTTGTTCCTTCAATTCTTCCAATTCCTTTGGCGCCATTCGGTATGGTGCCTTTGATACTGGTGCGGCTCTAGGTATAAAGTCGATGGTGAATTCTATCTGACGTTCTGGGGGCATCCCAATTAACTCTTCGGAAAACACGTCGAGATAGTTCCTTACTACTGGCACTTTAGTCAACGATTCTTTGTCCTCATTTTCTGTAGTAACGTGGACTAAGTATCCTTGACACCCTTCTTTTCGTAATGATTTCACAACCTTGATTGCGGATATCACTCGTACTCCTGTCTTCGCCTTGATCCCACGAAAAGTGAAACATTGACCGTCATCTGTCTCAAAATTAATTTCGCGTTCCGAGCACTTTATTATGGCTTTATTTTTCGTTAACCAATCTATACCCAATATTATATCAAAATCTTTCATGTCGAGAACATGAAAGTCGGTTTTATTTGGTGATCATCCATTACTATGTTCAATCCCTTTACTTGGGTTTCAATTTTTATCGTGTTTCCGGATGGAACACTTACATTTAAGGTACGTCCTTTCACATCCACTATTCCCACTTTTTTCCTAAACTTTTCAGATATAAAGGAATGGGATGCTCCCGTATCGAACAGTACAGAAGCAGGTATTTCAAGTACAAGTAATGTACCTGCTAGGATTTCATTTTATTCAGGGTGCTCGAGTAGTGGTCCTTCGTCGTCCCCTCCATCTTCGAGGATAGCATTCACCTGAGCACGCCCTCTTTGTCTTTGATATGGTGGACCTCCCCTTGGAGGTCTGGGTGGGCGGTTGTTCTGTACAGGCAGTTGTCGAGCTTGATAGTTTCCCACATGTTGGTGGTTCGGATTATTCATCGGAGGTCGATCCTTTGGTGGTAAGGGACATTCTGTCATCTTGTGTCCCGTCTGATGGCAACGGTAACAAGTCACAGTTCCATAGAGGCAAGCTCCCGCATGTTTCTTTCCACATTTAGGACAATTCGGTATGGTTATTGGGGCCCTAAAATTATTTCCCCTTAGTTGTGGATCTGGGTTCCTTTTGAAGTTAGGCTGCCCGTTGCGGTTAACAGACATAGATGTCAGATTTTGCTTGAATTCTAAACCCAAACCGATCGAGACAATCAGTGCTCGGTCAAATACTTCATTGTAGTTTGGTAGCTTCAATCCTGCTACTACTCCGCCGACTTCCGGCCTCAAACCTTCTCGCCTTCTTGACATCAATCTCCACCAGATGTGGAGCATACCTCGATAGCTGATTAAATCTCCTCTCATATTCAGTCATTGAGAGAGTTTCTTGTCGAAGATTGACGAATTCTTGTTCCTTCAGATCACATAACACTTTCGGAAAGTACTTGTCCATGATTGCCTTCTTAAACTCCTCCCAAGTAAGAGCTTGTCGTCTTTCAGCATTTAGAGTTCGTTCGTATGATTTCCACCACTGGGCTGCATCTTCCACCAACTGGAATTGTGCACAAGAGACTTTCTGTGCATCTGTTAGAGTCATGTGTCGATAGATGCGTTCTAGCTCTACAATCCATTCTTCCGTGTTCATGGGACATTCCCTCCCGTTCAACCTAGGTGGTTGTAGTCGTCGAAACTTTTCAACGAACTCATTGACCCTAGGCACCATATGTGGCATAGGTGCATACGGTGGTGGTGGGGGTGGCACTTGCTGTTGCATGTAAGTCTGGATGGAATTAAAGAATTCTCTCGCCATGATGCTGCGTTAGGTGGTTGTTCTTGCCCAGCAATCGGTGGTTGTTCTTGTCCAACAGAACCTTCAGATGCTTCTCGATCTTCTTGTCGGTTAACACGGGGTCATCCACGTCCACGAGGGGGTACCATACTAACAGTGGTAAAGGTTTGAAGAGAAAAGAATATACAGTTACGTCATATAGGTATGAGAAAATTTCAAAAACAGAACCCATCATCAATAATTTACAAGGTGCTTGCACCAGTTATTCATTAGGAGTACATACAACATTGGAACATACTGTGATCATTCAGCTGCACAATGACGACACTCGACTTTTGCAAGTTCGGGAATCATTGACACATGTAATTAAAGCGACAACAGGTAAAAATAACAGGTAGAATAAAGCAAACTCACATTAAGTGAGAGTGGCAGATATATATACATGAGCATCAAAATATACGGAGAGTTAGACTCCTTACATCATATTACAGATTACAAAAGGCATCACATAACATAATGCTAGACTTGTCAATACGGGCCAGCGGGGCGGGGCGGGCCAAAACCGCAAAAGCCCGCCATTTGGCGGGGTGGGGCGGTCCAGCCCGTTTGGCAAGCGGGCTGCCAAAACCCCAACCCAAAATTGGGCGGGCCGCGGGTTTCAGCGGGCCAAGTTTTTTTTTTTTAAATATTTATTAAATTCATCAATATAGTTCATCTAACAAAGTTAATTAAATTTAAAATAGTTATATCATCCTACAAAATATTAAACATAATTCATAAACATAAATAATTTATCTCCTAAAACAACACAAATTTTTAACATTCATAAACCATAAGCATAAAGTCTTCAAATTAAACAAATACTCCAAAGTTCAAACAAGCAAATTTAAAACAAAGTTTCTTAAATTTAATCAATCAACACAACATCTTCATTTCCTTGCTCGGTCTCGTTGTCATCCTCCAAAACATTAGACCCCACATAATGTGATGATGTTGGTTTAGTACTTGCACCTTGGTCACCACCACCATCATCATCTACATATGAAATATGATAGTTAAAAACACTTGTGTTAAAAGATAAACCAAAACATAATTTAAAACTTACCATCACTGTAGCCATGCAACCAATTACGAGTGCAAATTACAGTTTGAAAATTATCCGGAAGCATTGAACTTCTATACTTGGTGAGCACACGACCTCCAATAGAAAATGCAGATTCAGATGCAACAATGGTTATTGGGATAGCCAAAACATCACATGCCATTAATGCAAGTTCGGGATAACGATTCTTTTGAGCCTTCCAATGTTCCAAGACATCTAAATCCTCATAGAGTGTGAAATCATACTTTGGCTCCTCCAAATAGAGATCCAATTGAGATTTTCCCATAGTTCTTGTAGTTTGACTATCAAGATCTTTAAAATCCTACATTTTAAAATATGTTAAAAATAATATGTAAATTAAAGAATACAAGTAAAAGTTAATAAAATAATAACATGATACTTACATCAAAAAGCCTCTTGCCCAATGTTTTACTCCGTCCATTAGAATTTGATGGTGCACTAGAAGGTGTGGAAGATGATTTTGAAGAATTTGACTTGCTCACATATTCCCCAAAAAACTGATACAATTTATTTTTCACACGTGACAACTTATCTTGACATTTTGTAAAATTGGGCTCAACTTTCAAATAGAGTTGTTCCAACAATTGAAGTTTCACTCGTGGGTCAAAGACTCCAAGTGAAAGAATTATACTATATTCACACTAATACTTATCAAACTTTTCAACCATTTTTTTGCACATATCACTTATCGTCTTATCTTCATTCAATAAGTTGTCCTTCAACAAAACTTCAATCTTCCAAACTTGCATAAAGTACACGTTTGAATTAGGATAAGTAGAACCGGATATCAAGTTGGTAGTCTCATAAAATGGTTGAAGAAACTCACAAAGTTTTTCAGCCTTTTTCCATTGATCAACCGTAGGACACCACTTATAAATCGTATCATGCACTTGTAATGAAGAAAAAACCTTTTTGTACCTTAAGACACTGTCCAACATCAAATATGTTGAATTATAACGAGTGGGCACATCCAACCTCAAACCAACTCTAGTGTCGATGTTACCAACTAATCTCACACATTCTTCGAATTTTCGCATCCTACTTTCTGAACCTCTCACATACTTCACAGATACTCTAATCTTTTTCAAAGCCCCGTCAGCCAATTTTAAACCATCTTGAACTATAAGATTCAATATATGAGTAGCACAACGAATGTGAAAAAACTCACCATCACACAACAAACCATCATACACCAACAGTTGTTCCTTCAAAATATTTTGCATAGAATCATTACTTGATGCATTATCCAAAGTCAAAGTAAAAACTCTTTTATGAATCTCCCAATCCTGTAAACATTTGAGCAGTTTTGCAGCCAAATCAACTCCACAATGTGGAGGAGGAAACTTTTCAAAGTTAAGAATCTTATTATTCAATTTCCAATGTTCATCAACATAATGGGCCGTCAAGCAAATATAACCTTCACCATTGCATGCAGTCCACACATCTGAAGTTAAGCAAATTCTATTTGGAATAGTAGCCAAAACTTTCTTAAGTTTAGCTTTTTCTTTCAAATGGAGATTCTTAATATCAGAAACAATAGTATTCCTAGAAACACTAAGAAATGTGGGACAAATATACTTGTGAAAAGTCCTATAACCTTTATATTCAACAAATTGAAACGGCGTATCATGCATAATCATGGTAGAAGCTAGTAACTCACGAGCAATCTAAATATCCATTTTTTGATTTTTTTTAGCTTCCCATCCTGATCAATAAACATTTGTCTTACATCATGATACTTCAACATTGAGCAACTTTCCATGTGACGCCTTAAAGTAGAAGTTTCATGTCTCTTACCCCCACCCTTATACAATTGGTTACATCCCTTACACTTATTGTAAGGTACATCACCAACCAATGTTTTTGTAAAAAAGTTCCAAACATCAGAATATGCTCTAGTGGTACCTTTCTTATCTGTAGTATTCTTATCTTCCGAAGTAACTTCAGTTGGCGTTGTACTTTGACTATCCATTAATATTCTGCAAAATATAGAATAATAATTAAAATAGGAATTGCAATTTTTTTTTTTTACTGATTCTTATTATAGCCTGCAATTTTTATTGTATTTTACAGATTCAAAATAGGAATTCACAGAATCTGTACATATTCAAAATAGGAATTCACAGATTCTGCAATTTTTAGTGTATTTTTTACTGATTCACAGATTCATTTTAGGAAATAGAAATTAATTCAATTAATTACAGATTCACAGAATATAGATAGGGTAAATTGCAGTTTTAGTCCCATAAGAATCTTTCAAAAACAATTTTGGTCCCATGTTCTTTTTTTATCCCAATTTTTACAAAAATAGTCCCAACCGTTAAGTTTGTAACTGTTTCCGTTAATTTTCATATTTTTTTTAATTAAATATGTAATTAATGAATTCACACATTTCAAATTAAATATAAAATTATATACAGAATTTGAATATAAAAAAAAAGTTAATTTTTCCACTAAATAAGTGGTAGTTTGATGTAAAATCCGATTTTTAAAAAAAAAATATACAAAAAGTAATGTTTTTTTTTTCAAATCAAATACTAATAATTTGTGTAGAATTTTGAAATAAAAATTTATAATAATTGTGGAATTTGAAAATTATAAAGTTATATATAGAATTTGAATAAAATTTGTAGATGCCCTTTTTTTATATATAAAAAATTACCAAACAGATTAAAAAAATATCAGTAACAGTTTTTTTATGTAAATTTTGAAGAATTCAAATAAGAAATTAAAAACCATCAAATTTTAAAATTAAAGATAATAATAATAATAAAAATAAAGATATATCAGTAATTTACCTGCCCCTCACCTGCTCATCTCACCGTCGTTTCCGTTCTCATCGCCACCATGCTGCCACCGGCCAAAATCGAAAATCAATCGCTCATCTCACAAATTAAGCCCTTTCAAAAAAAAAAGTCTCAAAACCAGATCGCAAGATCTGATTTAAATATTTTTGCCTGAATTTATCTTGAAATCGCTGAATTCGGTTTTAACCAAAACCACACAATGCACCAATGGTGGTCACCGATGCCACTCCACGCCGAGGGAAAAGCAGAACAAATCAATAACACCTCCTTAGAGCCCAAGATCTTCTTTCCCAAGACCGCTGAAAAATCGCGAAAACCCCACCACGGCCACTGCCTGAATACACACCCCCTGTTCCCGACACCACCAGCCCCAACCTAAAACAAACACCAAATTTCACACTTAAAATTGCAAACAATCTTTTTCAAGAAAATTGCAAAAAATTCGTGTTTAAAATATGAAATTGATAAGGGGGTTTGTTAGTTCTTACTTAGACAACGGTGGTGGTATGGAGGGAGGCGGTGGTGGGGATGTCTGCAGAACGCAGAGTAAATGGTTGCAGGTTTTTTTATTATTATAATAATTAATATTATTATTTTATTTAAAAAAAATGCACTTTAAAATTTTAATTTAAAAAAAAAACATTGAAACTGACGGCGCGTGTCATTCACTTTCTCTTCATCCGTTAAATTTGGATGAAAAAATCACATGGGATCAAAATTGCTTAAAAGGGGACCAAATTCGTGAGAGGGAATTCTTATGGGATCATAAATGCAATTTACCCAATATAGATACACTCCTAAATGACTAAATCATAAAAATACAAAATAATTACAAATACAATAATCTGAGAGTAGTGTTGGCTAAATCATAAACAATAATTACATATATTAATTCACGCATATTAGGAATTAGGAAATATGAATTAATTAATTTAATTATAGAGTATAACTGTATGAATATATGATATTTAGTATTTACCTTTTGACGGGAAGCAGAAGTTTGGGCGGGCAGCAAGGGCCGCAAGGCCAAGCAGAACTGGCGGAGCCGCAGCGCAGGTGGGGCGGAAGGCACCGCTGCGAAGATGGGCGAAGGCGCGCGGTGGAGTCTGTCTGTCCGTGGAGAGAAGATGGAAGGACAATACTCAGAAGAGTAGAGAGGCGCCTAAGGGTCTGGAGCATATTAGGAAATGTAAAAAAGCGGCATTGGTACTGCTTGGGTTTCACACTTTCAATTAATATTTTATATTTTTTTAATTAAAATAAAATCTAATGCGGGCCAGCCCGCCGAAAACCGCCCCGCCAAAGCCCGCTGCCCAAACGGGTCGGACCGTCTAGGACCGCCTCCTAGCGGGCTTGGAAAATTCTGGCCCAACCCACCATTTTTAGTGGCGGGCTGGCCCAACGGGCCCAGCCCGTTTTGACGGCTCTACATAATGCTAGCACATCGCATCCTCACATCAAAACGACATGCGTGTGACAAAAGGGAGTGGTAAAAAAAAAGGATCGGATAAGCTAAGGCCGTGCAGGATGCGGGCCGTACTTCTGACTAATACTATAGGTCAGGTGATGTGTATGATCGGATTATCTATACCATATAGATATATACATATATGTACATGCAAAAGGGGTGAGACGGTAAATGTCCAGGGCTCGGTAGAGTGGCTAGGTCCCGCTTCGTCATATGAAGAATAAAAGCCTGAAACGAGAGGTACGTCACTAATGTCGCCCTCATCACCTGATGATGTCTCGGTATCGGCGTATGAAGTGTCGTATACCTTTGGAATCTCCTATATCCCCTGTATCGGCTTGTCATGAGGTTCTACTGGGTCCGGGGCAACTGGTCCTCCAACTAACCCACTAGTTTCCCAATGGACAACAACACTAATATGGTTAAGTCTAGCTGCCTCCAGATGCCTGACTGCACGCTCGTCTGAGATAACAGATATATACTCCTGTGCAATGACACCATTTCTATGAAACTCTGAGCTCACACGACCCAACTGTGCATCCTCACGAAATAGTTCTGCCATGTCTGTGTCGGCAAGGGGAGGAGTCGTGGCCTCTTCGGATAATCGTTGGCTCTCTTTGGACGTTGTGATCCCTCGTGTAACCTCGGTAAGGAAAGCCTCCATGTGGATGTGCCCCTCTGGGATCAGGTCAGACCTCGTCATACGATGAAGAATTCCCTGTGCAATAGGGCGGTAGGGCTCGTGAACTCTGTTAGCAAAACGTGTGGCCGCAACGAGGTCCGTATCAATAAAAGCTATGTTACCGACATTCACACGAAGCTCGCGAAAACGGATGATGTATGCCGAAATCAGTTATAAGGCATACTGGATAATATGGCGGTAGCGATCAACGATGGTCATATTTTCCTAGGCAAAAGGGGGAGGGCTAAGGTCATTATCATGCAAAAGGATGTGACACAGTCTATAAAAAAAACTTTTAGACACTTTAGGCACATAAGCAGATAACTCCATACGTGACTTACACATTTTTAAAAAAAATTAGGCAAAGTAAACTTGTAATGTATTCTTTATGATTTTATAATTAATTAATTTATATCAAAGTATATCTTATACTTTCGTATGCTCCTAAATTCCACATATTATATATAGTAAGTTCCTCACAACATTTTGTATTGTACTTAACTTTAAATCTTCTTTTTAAATTATATATACATATATATATATATATATATATATATATATATATATATTTCTTGTCTGAAAGTTTGAACCTAGGCTGTGATACCACCTGTAACGCCCCGAATCAGGAATGCAGCCATTGAGGCTTAAACACTCTAAATTCGAATCACCACTTAGTTTCCGAAAAGCCGAACCTAAATTTTTTTGAAAGTATACTAACACAAGTAAAATAATAAGAGTTCTATCAAAAGATACGGACAACTAAAGTTACTGAATTTCAACATTAATTTGCAGTTTGTACTGTAACTTCCAAAGTCATTTCGCATACTTAATCTAGTTCTCAAACAACAAAGACACATCTCCCACATAACATTATTATCACAAAATATTTATTACACAAATTCCATTAGATTCAAGTATCGAAAATCATGAATGGTAATCGAAATTTCACAAATAGCACATAAAGGGGTTTGTGTTGAAAACATGTGTAGTTTCTTTGATTTAGACACTGATTTTTTGCCTGAATTCGCGTGGAAGCTTGGAGGGATGATGGGTGACGAACTTGACAAGAGTTCATCATGGTTTTTGCAAAGAGATGATGAAATATGTTAGGAACAGAGCTTGAAATTTAGAGAACAAAAACAGGGGAAGAGAAAGGAGATGATGATTGTTACTCTTTTTGGATTGTATGTAGTATCCTCCCGATTGTTTCACCTTGAGTCTGAGTTGGATGATGAGACGACTCCTAAGTTTCACCGGAACGATAGAAACGATCCATCATCTCTTATGAGTTAAGAGAGATTAATCAAATGAGGCTTGTATGAGGAGGGGTGTTCTTACCATGGACTGTGATTCAGAGCTTGGCTTAATTTTCTTGATCAAAGGACTCAAGGTAAGAAAATGGGAAGTGCTTCCTTAAATAGCAGAAAGGAGATGATTGTTGTTTGTTTCAAAGCACCTGAGGGGGTGACGTGGATGATTTATATCCCTTCAAAGTGTTTGGTTACTAGTTAAGGAAATTTGGATATTTACTCATCCGCTTCTTAAACCATATGTATTCAAAGTGATTGGTTACCTGTTAAGGAAATTTGGGTATTTACTCACCCGCTTTTTAAACTATATGTATTCAAAGTGTTTGGTTACTTTAGATATTCTTTTACTATTGTATAACATGAGAATATATTAAAAAAAATACAAAAACTTATATGAAATATTTTATACATGAAATATATATAAATAATAATGTAAATTGGGGCAAAAATTTGTGAGTCAAACCCAGCTCAAACTTAATATAATTATATTTTTTCGCTTTCAAGTACTACAAGTTCGCCATTACACTTGACAATAATGTCGTTGCACTTGATAATATTACATTGAACAATATTGCATTCAAATTTATTCCAAATCGTCATCATCATCCCTAAAATTAGTTGCAATTTTGAGATACGAAACATAAGCAGAAACTAAATCCCAAATGATTCAGAGTTAGTAGGACCCCCTCACAGTATTTTAATCATACATCCAAATCGACAAACACAACCACACAATAATTGGATCGATTCGAGAAATTATTAAAATAAATAACCCATTAGAATCAAATTAAAAACTGCTAAACCTAGAGCATTCACAACAATTTTAAAGAACTCAACGACGGCGTGTCGTTGACGACGATGGTGGTAGTGTCGGTGGAAGGGAAACATTAAATTGTTGTCTCTTAGATGATCTGGACAAAGGATGGATAATTCAGAGTGAGAGAAATTTAGTTTAAGGCGTCTCTGTTTTGCAAGGAGAAATAAATAAATGATAAAATAATGCAGGTATGGTATAAAATATTTACATGAATCCAGTAATGGTTATATATATGGACTAAAAAGAAATATTTGTGTTCTAAAAAAGTCGAACACGAATCTATTATAGTGACTAAAAAGAAATATTTATATAATTGGAGAATATATATAAAATATACAAAAAAACTTATATGAAATATAGTTAATTAATGTAAGTTGGGGCAAAAATTTACTGGTCGAACTCGGGTCAAACTTATTTAAAATATATTTTTCGCTCTCAAATATTGTCTTATGACTGACAAGACCAAAATATGTTAATACAAAATCAAAACATACTATCAGAACAATAACAAACACTTAATTTTTGGGTGAATTCTCGGATAAAAAACTTACGGTAGGTAGTAACATATTTTTGACCTAGTAGTATAATATTTTTGACCCTGCTACCCCGCAATTGTGCTAAAAATAAAAACTAAATGTAAGTTTAGGTTCTTGCATTATACTGTACATTTTGTCTTGTAAATTGTAATATCATATTTTAGTAATGTAATAGCTTTTTTTGGAATCGACCAAACTTTTATTGCGAGGGTATAAGAAATACCCAAAAATCAAGATTACAAAGACATTACAAGGATTAAATCATGGTATAAAAAAACACTAAAAAGTTGTTACCTAAGGCAAAGCCTTGGTTCCCTTATCCACTCATTAAAAGTATTTCCCCTTGTGACCAAGGATTTGGATTTTAGCCATTTGTAAGAAGTTGCTTTGATCTTTTCTACCACCGACTCGGAATCGAAATCCTTCTCTTGGAAAGTCTTCGCGTTCCTGCTGGTCCAAATTGCCCAAATCGAACAATGCCAAATGATATGCCATTGCTGTCTCCATTTCTTTTCCGCAATGTTGTTGTGTTCTTCGAAGTGTGTGAGGCCTGTCTCCCTCGATAGGTACGAGAGATCGAACCAGGAGTAAATCAGTTCCCAGATTTTCCTGGTAGAATTACATACGAAGAAAAGATGATTAGTATCCTCTTCTGCGATTCCACAAAGGTTGCACATAGTTGAAAAGTTCGGGTTGAAAACTCCTTGTCTCTTCAAATTCATGATCGTAGGAATTTTGTCTTGGAGAATCTTCCATGAAAAAACTGCTACTTTTAACGGTACTCCTTTCGTCCACACTTTGCTCAATTCGTCGAGATCTTGCCTCTCCTCCGTGTCTTCCTCCAATAAGAGCTTATACGCCAACTTGATAGAATATAAGTCATTACTCACCCTTTTCCAAGACCAACGATCCTCCTCCACTGACTCCGTACGTGATGAACCTGCTGATTTGACTGCACAAAACATTAATAACATCTGCTTCTCTATCAAACACCTCCCTCCGCCATTCCCATTTCATTTTTAACGCTCCCCTTTCCCACTCGATCATATCCGATACGTTACAGTTTATGTTCATCTCGAGAGCATATAATCCAGGGAATTGCTCCATAAGACTCCTCTCCCCTGCCCACAAGTCTTCCCAAAATTTGGTTTTCTCCCCGTTACAAACAATTCTCAAACAGTTATCATTAAACCAATTACTTGATCCAACTAATGAGATAATCGATGACCACCAATGAGACCAAGTTTTAGAATGTTTGCCTTTCTTTCTAAATTTATCCACACATTCCTTGAAACCCCCATATTTAGAAATTATAATTTCTTCCCACAAACTACCATTATTGTTTAACAGTTTCCATCCCCATTTACCCAAAAGTGCATAATTAAATAATTGGGTTAATTGCAAAAAAAAAAATCACAGCCTTTACAGTATTTATCAATTACAACTTATCCTTTTTTTTCTTTGCGATACAATACACCACCTTTTTAAATTTTGCAATTCGATGCATGTGTTTATTTTTCGGCAACACATGAATGATGTATATACCGAAGCCGCATTAAGATTCTACACAAATGCTCACGTAAATGTCACGACTGATCAATAAAACATTATTTATTTATTTTTTATTTTAAAAAAGTTTTTAAATAAAAATAATATGCAAAATTTCACATTATTTTTTGCGGACTGTGATTTGGAGAACGCGATCCTATTCTTTTGAGTTTCTGGAGAAATGATAATAATTAAATTAGTTTATTATTTATTTTTAAAAATAATTTTTTTAGTATTGTTTTTAGTTTAAAACGATTTTTTTAGTATTCTTTTTAGTTAAAAACGTTTTAAAAATTAAAAAAATAAATTATTCATCATTCGTGACATTTATGTGGCACCTCGGCAGCTTTGACAATCGCATAATGATTTAATTGTTGCCAGAAAGTTGATAATCCATTGTAATTGACAAAAACTGTAAAGTTCGTGATTTTTTTGCAATTAACCCTAAATAATTTCATATTTTTGAATCCAAAACCGCCCTTAATCCTTAGCCCTACACAAGATATCCCAACTCACCCAATAAATGTTACGTACCTTTGAGTCACCGCTGCTCCACAGGAATCGCTGTTGAGCAATGCAACCGAACCAAACCAAATTTCATTATAATTAACTGAAACCGAACCAAAGAAGGGTAAAACCGAAAATAACCGAACCGAATTATTCAGTTCGGTTTCGGTACTAAACCGAAAAACACCTAACAATTATGAAAATTCAAATAATCGTCCAAATAATTCAAATTATCCAAATACAACCCCAAATATAGTCCAAAACTCCAAATAACCATCCAAATAAGTGGAATAACAGTCCAAATAAGTGAAAATACAACAGCAAAATAGTTCAAAATATAAAATTAACTAGCTCTCTTCAATCTCTAGCTCATTAACTCCTTGCCTCCAACTTCCTCCAAGCTCTCTTCAATCTCTAGCTCATTGTCTCTTCGTCCTCCTCTATGATAGGGCTTAATCTTGATGAACTAACACTTGGGTTTTCAACCGTTGACAAATCAAAAAATAAAAAATAACATGTTAATAAGCCAAAAGATAGCATTAAGTCATTAACAAACGATAAAATATTCACTTAAACTTAGAAGTTAGAACGTTGTTACCTTTCTCATGAGTCTCAAATTCTTCAAGTAATTCTTCATAAACGGGATGGGTTGAATGTTGAAGCCAATCTTGAGCACAAATCAAAGCTTCAACTATCTTAGGAGTTAGAGAACTCCTAAATGCATCAAGTACCCTTCCACCGGTACTAAACACAACCTTCGAAGCAATGGTTGAAATTGGAACGACTAAAATATCACGAACCATTCTTGAAAGAATTGGAAATCGGTTGGAGTTCACCTTCCACCACATTAAAACATCCAATTTCCCATCTAAAAAGTGGCTTCGCTCAAGTAGAGTTCAAGCTCATTTTGCTTTCGACTAGCCATCCCACTTTCAACTCTTTGTCTCTTGTACCTTGCTTTAAAGAGCGGCACATCACTATCTTCATCACAATTAAGCGCCCTACTTGAACTTGAGGTGTTCTCATTTGCTTCATTTAACGACTGATACTTGGTATTATATTCATTGAACACCTCAAAAAGTTCATTTCTCACCTCTAGAAAGATAGTATCACCCTTATTCGCCCCATACATCTCAACCAAAGAATACTCCAAATACCCCAATTTATCACATGGAGCAAACACATTAGCCCAAAAGATGATTTTGTTCATTTTTTTCCGCATCTCCCCAATATTTATCAAATTTCTTTTTCATGGAATCACCTAACCTCTTAGTATCAGAATCTGTACTTACCATCCAATCATTCAAAATGCAGCACAAATCACTAATCTCACTTAAAAAAGAGTTAGACGTGATATAAGATGAACCAGAAACGCGCACAATCAACTTATGAAAATGCTTCAACAAATTAGCATACTTACGAACATAGTTCCAATCAAGAGCACATGGAACATTTAAATCCCCCAAATCAATCTTATAACATGGATCCAATTCCTCAAACTTCTCAAATGCCCTTTCAAACTTTTCGGCCCTATCAAGCATGTCATAAGTTGAATTCCACCTTGTAGGAACATCCAAACACAATGATTTATTACTTTCAATTCCCTCCAACTCCACACACTCATTATATCTCTTCAATCTAGCAGGTGAATTCCTAATGTACCTAACTGCATCTCTCACACGCTTTATTGAAGTATCAATATCTTTCAAACCATCACGAACCACCAAATTAACTACATGTGCAATACATCTCATATGAAGGTATTTACCACTTACAATTGCAGTTCCCCAATTCACAACTTTTCTTTTCATGAATTTTATAGCCCCATCATTTGAACTTGCATTATCTACGGTTATGGTAAACATATTTCTCAACCCTCAATCAAGAAGACAATTTTCTAGTGCTCTACCAAGGTAGTCACCTTTATGACTAGAAACAGGCACAAAATTGATAATCTTTTTATGTAATTTCCACTCATTATCAATGAAATGAGCAATAATGCACATGTAATTAATTCTTTGCAACGAAGTCCAAGTATCAGTGGTAATACACACTCTTTCACAGTTTTGACCTTTCATTAAGGTATAATATTAATTGATAACAATCCCTCGACACCGTCCACCTAGAAGGAATACGAAACCTAGGACATGCTTTACTCATAAAATCCTTAAACCATTCAATCTCCACAATCTTAAATGGTTTTTCCTCAATCACAATCATTCGTACAAGAGCCGCCCTAATCTCATTTTGATCAAATTTCCAAGTACTAATTGTAGAACTACTCTCATTCTCATCTTTGGTTGATTGCAAATTTATTATCCCTTGGTTTGTTTCTTGATTTCTAGGGTTGTTCATGCAAGCTTTCAAGTGATTGTTTAGTGATGAAGTGCTATTTCTAGTAGAGTTACAACAAAGTACCTTTTCGCAATACTTGCATTTAACTTTATCCCCACCGTCCTCGTCCATGAATTTCTCGTAATGATGCCACACTTTCGATCTTGACCGGGGCTGTTTTCTTTTTTTTCCTTAAGTTGACGGGGGTTGTGATGGCCCTGATGGGGGCAACTCGTTTTCCACCAGATTACTTCCCTCTTATGTAAGCTGCATTAATTAGCAAATTATTTAGAAAAATCATACTATTAATTCTACATTAATTCTAGAATCTGAATCATTGGAGAAAAACAATTCACACTATTAATTAGCATAAGAAAAACAATACAAGATGTTAATGCAGGATGTTTATTTGGTTAATCAAAAAAATTGAAGGTTAATCAGTAGTTCAGCATATGCTAATCAGCTATTCAGCCTATCCTACTTCTTGACAAAAACAATCAGTTTAAGAAAAACACAGTTATTCTACTTCTGAATTTATTCTAATTTCTACATACCAAATCAGAAACTTCTCAATTTATTCTACTTCTAAATTGAACAAAAAACAATCAGTAAATAATCAACATTTATTCTACTTCTGAATTGAACAAAAACAATCAGTAAATAAAAACGAAACAATTAGTAAATAAAAACTTCTAAATTTATTCTAATTTCAACATACCAAATCAGAAACTTCTCAATTTATTCTAAATCAATTAAATACCTACCTAAACAGTAAATAAGAAACAACAATGAATCTCAGTAAATGCACAATCTTAGATTCTCAATAAATCTTATATTCTACTAAAACGAAACAAAATAAATGAATAAATCAAAAATCTTACCGTGTCCATGTTTGAGTTTGTCATTTGACCGGTGCGCCGAACGATTTGTAGGTGGGTGGTGGCCTAGGGGGCTGGTGGCCTAGGGGGCTGGCTGCGCCGTCGTCGAGTGTGCAGAACGGTGGTTGGCTGCACCATCGATTCGTGACTCATGAGTGGCCGAGACGTCATCGCCAAGTGTGTAGAACGGTGGCTGTGTCGTGTGCGTACGGCCGCCGAGTGCGGTTGTGACGTGTGCGTACGGTGGCGGCCGCCGGACGATTCGAGGTGGTCGGTGGGTGAGAGTGTGCCGGCGGTGTGTGAGTGGTGGACTGGTTGGGTCACAGGTGCACCGCGCGGAGGGAGAGCAGAGGGGAAATGGGGAAGGGGGAATTAGGGCTAGGTATTTATATGGGCCCATTTCAGTTCGATTTTCGGCTAATCGAAATATTATGTAATAAAACCGAAACGAACCGAATACCGAAATGTACAAAAAAAGTTAACCGAAAAACCGAATCGAACCATTCTTTCCCCAAAAGACAGAGATTTAACGTCCCATGAATTCAGTCTAGACTCCACCTTGTTGACAACCTCTTTCCAGTTAGAATGTTTCTGCGGATTTACTCTGATTCTTAGTCCCAGATACTTTAGAGGGAAAGCCGACTGCTTGCAATTCAGCGTGCATGCCCAGTCTTCCAGGATCTCTTGCGAGATGTTCACACCAGACAACGTACTTTTGTGGAAGTTGATTTTGAGTCCCGACTAGATCTCGAACATTTTAAGAATACTTTTGAGGACTGCAATATTCCTACTAGAAGTTTCTCCAAAGAATAGAGTATCATCTGCAAATTGCAAGTTAGATACTAACACCTTGTTATGTCCCACTGAAATTGGCTTGTAAAATCCGCCTTCCACTGCTTTATTCAACATTAGACTGAGACATTCCCCCACAATAGTGAATAAGAATGGGGATAAGGGGTCCCATTCTCTTATCCCTTTTTTCAATGAAAACTCTTTCGTGAGGCTTCCATTAACCAAGATAGAAGTGGTTGTCGATTGGATGCACTCCTTCATCCACTGGATCCATGGATTACCAAAACCCATGAGCCTTAACATATCCAATAGGAAGATGTGACCCATGAGTCCAGTTTGAACACAAACAAACTCTTCTTCATTGACACAGCCTCCTCAATTACTTCATTAGCAATTACCACACTATCGAGGATATTTCTATCCTTAATGAAAGTTGATTGATTTGGGGAGATCACTTTATCCAGAACCTTAGATAGGCGATTTGCCAAAAGCTTAGATATGATTTTATAAAGACAACACACCAATGAGATAGGGTGGAACTCATTGATGTCAACCGGATTTCTAACCTTCGGGATAAGGGTGATAAAAGTCGTGTTTGTGCCTTTCGAAAATTTAGAATTTGAATGAAATTCGGCCACTGCCCGAAAGAAATCCTTTTCCAATACGTTCCAAAAGGATTTGATGAATTTAAAGTTGTATCCGTTTGGGCTAGGACTCTTGTTAGCACCACGGTCCCTCATTGCACGATACACCTCCTCCCTACTAAAGATGTGTCCCAAGAATTGCTTTTCCACCACTTCAATTTTCTTGCATTTGATCCATATCACCCTCAGTCTAGACCAGTCCTAGGAACTGAAAGCTTCCTTAAAAAATCTGAATATACTTGTCTTTAATTCCTTCACTCCTTCAATCCATTGGCCCTGAATGTACAAACCCTTCATTTCCTCAAACCTCTGCTTATTCTCGACCGCCGCATGAAAAAATCATGAGTTTGCATCGCCTTTCTTCAACCATTTTGATCTGGATTTTTGGAAAGCAATTCTAGCGGTTCTCAACCTGCCTTCCTCGAGCGTGCGTAAAGCTTCAATTTTTTGCTCTTTGTCTTCATTCTTCCAACTCCCCGATTCAAGTTTTTTGTCCAGAATATCAAGGGATCTTTTTGCTTCCTTTATCCAAAGATCTAACTTTTTTCGTTCTTATCTCTCCACTCTTTGATGGCTTGCTTCAGGATTCTCAATTTCTCTTTAACCACGAAAGCACCCCAATCCTCAATCTTGAGAGTCTTCCACTTCTCGTTAACCAAGACTCTGAAATCCTCTTCATCCAACCAGCAGTTAAGAGTTCTAAAGGGTTTTGGACCCCAGACAGTCGGCTTATCCAGGCTAAGCATGATCGGTGCGTGGTCCGAGATGTCCCTCTCTAGTCCCTCCTGTTTCAAGAACGGCCACGTTTCCACCCAGGCCTTAGAGACCAGAAATCGATCAAGTCGGCTACAGCAATCGATATTATCCTTGTACCACGTATACTTTCTTCTAAGAAGAGGGAGGTCGACCAGGTCACTGTTCTCAACGAACTCTCTGAAGTGTTTATCGAACCCTCTGGATTTATAAGAATTGACACTTTTCCTATCCGATTTGAGAAGTGTGGCATTGAAATCCCCACACAAGCACCACCCGCCCTCATGAATCAACTCTAGTCTGCTTTTGAGGTTTTCCCACAGTCGTGATCTTCTCTTTGGATCGCAAGAAGCATAGATGTGGTCGATAGTAAGCTCCCTCTTATCTGGCCCCCAAACACCCGAAATACCTAGCGCTTCCCCTTCCTCCCAAGCGTCGATTTTTTGGAAAATCGGCTTTTTCCAAATACACAGCATCCCTCCCGAGTATCCTTCAGACCCTTTAAAATACCAATTGAATTCCTTATCACCCCAAATCTCCTAACAAATTTCACTACCAACTATCTCCAATTTTGTTTTCCTGTAGATATACAAAATCCATTCTCCCTGCCCTAATTAAATACTTAATTGCGCCCCTCTTGCTCTTGTTACCGATGCCTCTTGTGTTTAAACTGATAATCTTCATAGAATCACTAATTGCCATCCCTAAAAATCAAAATCAAACTAACCGAGTTGTGTGAAAGCCTCTCTATCTCTTACTTCGAAGTCTCTTAATTTCTACGGCAAAATCGTTGAGTCCTTCTAAGTGCAAAAACCCATCAGATTGCAAACCTCGACTGTGGCAGATACTTCTGAATCTACATCGAACCTGCGCTCCTCTTCGAAATCTTTCCGGGGAGTATATGAAACTGTGCTCTTGAGGGAATTTGAGGGCAGAGACGGTTTCCCTTTTCTTTTTTTCTTTGTGATCGATTCTTTTTTCTCTGGGTCAATATCTTTTATGAAGTTTGACCATTCCGCAAAAAAGTTTATCTGAGGGCCAACAAGGGTTTTCTTTGCTTTACCTAGGTCTCCTCTATTACCTTTTGTTGTAAAGGCCTCGTGAATTAATGGGCCTAGATTAAAAGGGTCTGACCCAGTCGACACTTGATCTGGGCCTGATTCCATTCCAGGCTGGGGGGGGGGGGGAATTAATTTCGTGGCCCACTTGGTTGCCTTGCACAGAATGATCCAATAATGGCAGCCCAATAAGGCTTCATCCCCAATCTGAACCGGAATCCTGAACAGGGGTCTCGTAAGTTTATATTAGTCTAGTAGTAAATCACCTACTTCTAACTAACAATTTTTTTGAGTCATTCGAATATAGACTTATAACTCACAAGTTTTTAAAACTATCTTAAATTAGATATTTATAATTGCTAAAAAATAAGGTCGATACTCTTATAATAATTTTAACTTTTGTAGTTCACCTTAAAACAGAAAATATTAGTCTTGTATAGACTTGGTTCCTTATAAAGAATCAAGTTAACTAGTTAACTTTTTCAGTTTTTTTTTTGCCTAATTTTTTTCTGAAAACGTGTATGTTGAAAAATGTAAGTCATTATAACTAAAAAGTGCAATTCAATGTAATAATACTATAACATTACCCAAAAAAAAAAAATTGAAAATATTATTCGAAAAGCTTACCAAAAAAAAAACTACCTTTACAATGTGGAATAAATGAAACTCAATTTGAGATAAAGCCGATTTATATCATAATTAATTAGTATTACAGCTAAACTAATGATCATTCTTTAACAAAACAATTAAGAAAATAACCTTACATTCGAATCAATCATACCGATCAAGCGCACTATAGTAGCACTGATGATTCATGCGAGTGTTTTTATTTGCAGCAGCCATAAATTTACCATAAATCGCGAGAGAATACTATGATGAGGAACAGCAGCAGCAGCAACAGTAGAGACGAGGGTGGAAACAAAGAAGTTCCTTCTTCACCTTCCACTCTTGATTCCAGATTCAATCAAACTCTTAGAAATGTTCAAGGGTATGCATGTTACTTTCAATTTTAGATCTACTAAGAATTTCTTGTATTCAATTACCTAATTCATTGTTAATTCAGAGTACCATTTCTCAAAATTGAATTGGGATTTTGTTCTATGATTCGATTGCCCATCTGAAAATTGTTCAGAATTTCAATTTGCGTCGCGGGGTATCATGTTCTTGATTTCAATTCGTGATTTCCATATTTTAGATGATGATGATGCACATTTGTAGTTCTCTGTTATTCTCTTGCTGTGCGAATGCATGCGCGCCCAATTTTGGCTAGTTTTTGAGATTAAGGAATTGTGAACTTTAGGGAGTTTGTGTATGTTCTGATAGTTGACACTGAAACTGAATTGGTACTTCAAAGTTTAGAAGATTTGATCTAATGGATAACATTTTCTCAGGCCTTTTGTGGTTATAGTCATGCAATATCTGAATAGTGTCCCTGCCATCTTATGTCTTAATTTTTTTTTTACCTTGGTAGATCAAATACCTTTCTAATTCTCTATGTTTATACTATCTGAAGTTCAACGACTGCGGACTGGTAATATGTCTTGACTACTGGGTGTTGGTAGTGTTGAATCTGGTGATACCTTTCTTCTGATGTCATAAAGGAATAGTTTCTTATTGTTCTTTTGAGTGTTGGTAATAAATCAATTGATGCTTTTGGTGGGTAGGCTTTGAAAGTCCATATCAGTTTTGTTAATTTATTGATCTCTTACTTATCAGTGGCACTGGATACTTCTTTATCATTGTCACAGTTGCTTGAAATTTTTTGGTCTACGCCTGATACTTCTGACTGTTTATGACTATATGTATGTTGGTTTTGAGACCTACTAAATATTGGCTAATTGAAGAAGATTCTTCTTACAAATGTAGTTCCTTAATCCAAGTCTACACACATTTCTCGGGTATCTGCTATCCAATTTCACACACCCGTACACACACATGCAGTTTATGGGTTTGCTTATCTTCATGTATTTTGGCATAGATATTTTGTTTTGAAAGGTCTAGCTCAAGATTGATAGAGGGTGGAACAAAGGAAAAAAAGTGTTTTGTGTAGGAGAGAAAATCTATAGAGGTGGGGTGGGTTAGGGTGGCTTGGTGGGTTTCAAACCTTAAAGAATTTGAAGGATTTTCTAGTGTTGATTCATTTGACTGCTTTTCATCCTTTTGTAGGTAGCTTATCTATATTTAATACTTAATAAAATATTCCCTTCCCGTAATAAAAGGTCTCTGCTCCTTTTTTTTTTTACACACTTTGCTTTTGCTGCGCAAAAATAAGTTGCTCTCCTTTTGCTGTGATATTAAATCTGGTGTCAAGATTTTTTATAATTTGTTCTCTCTCAAAAATAGAGTACCTAATAAATATTCTTATGCCAGATTGCTAAAGGGCCGCAGTTTCCCTGGTAAGATATTGATAACACGAAGATCAGACCCTCTGGATCCATCAGTTTTGTTTTCTCCAAACACTGATAGGAGATCTTCACCAAGTGATATAGACCACCATGGCGAGCAAGTGGATAGATCGACTGAGGTATCTATTTTGTTAGCCCATTAATATTTAATAAAATTCTCAACTTATTAATTCGTACTCTTCACACATTTAGGATGAACTTCAAGACAGAAGCAGCACAAATGCTAGTTCATCTGTTAACCTATCAAAATCTTCGTCAATGGGTAGTCAAAGTGCATCAAAAGAGATCCATAAGTCCCCCGTGGGAGCTAGAGCTACGGATTCTGCTAGGCTAACGAAGTTCACAAAAGAACTAGCAGGACCTTCGGTAATTTTAGGTTTGTACTTCTCTTCATTCTCCATTCAAAGTAGCTCTCTGGAGATGGTAATATTTCAAGCTTATTAGCATGTATTGCTGCTCTTCAAAAAAAGATATTAGTGAATGTGAGGTTACTGATCCATCAAAAAAGATATCTTGTCATCTATGTTACCTGGTCTTTTCTGACAACTTCTTTTGCATACATTTGATGTGTTCTGCAAGAACATGATGAGCCACTTAAATACGAATGGAGTATTTATCGAAAATTTTGAGACATGTTGTGTGTTAATTTCTTCAAAGGTGGACCTTTTAATTAATATTTGCAATGCAACTGCTTTTCTTGAACAGTTAAGAACAATCTGTGTCTACACTTATTAGACCAGCACATATTACAAGTTATATGCTATTAAATTCAATATTATCTATAAAGTGGCGTCTGTGAGACACTGAGAGTGCTATGTCCTGGCTCAGTAAGAAAAAGGGCATCTCTTAATGTGAAAGTGTCTTGTGGTCAGCCACTTTTTTAACTTAATTGAACACAAGTCCATTTTCAACATTATAAATTTGATTTAATTTTCATGTTCATCCAAATTTTGCTTTCAAGCTCTAACTATCCCAGTTAATTTATGAAAGCTGAATTTCCAGTATGCCCACTACTTTAATTGTTATCTGTCTTCACAGTTGACGACCCATATCTCTCACTTAAACAAAATATAATGTACTATTAGAAGAAGGAAAGAAGCAATTCAATTTATATTGCCATCACATTATCAAATATAAAGTTTTGTTTCACATAACTATCTCCTTAATTGAAGATCACTAACATCAATCATTTGTTCAAGCCCACATGAAAATAACACAGAGATTTGAATTTGATATGTTTTGTAAAACTGCATTTTTTTTCAGCATATCGAATTTATAATATGATAAACCAAACACATTAGTTTTCAAATGAATTGTGATGGCTTCTTTTATGTACCTTAGGTGGCATGTTTAATAAAGTTTCCTCTAAATGGGAAACTAAATGGAGTTCAAACATTGTTATTTGAATAAGATACCTCTGTATTAGAACATTTCATAGAGTTTCTGCGCATCTTCAAATTGAGGCCATATTTGAGAGCAGATAGCCATGTCACACAAAATGGTATTTCGAGTTGTAATTAATTGATACTTAGAGGCATCTATAAATCTCATATTCTTTTATTTTTATCCAACCGGTGAGAATAAATGTAATTGTGCCCTTAATTTGTATTTCTTGACGTGAGGAACAAAGGAATTTTCTTTTTGAATCCATAAGTGGGATTCAGTCATCCTCATTTTGATTATCAATTTATCATATGATGTTTTTTTTTAATTTTTAATTCTCTCAAAATTTCCTGTCTCAGTTTCTTGAATATTTTTTTGTCTCACTGGATCAATGCAGAAAAGTTGCGTGAATTAGCATGGAGTGGTGTGCCTCCATATTTACGTCCAACAGTATGGAGACTTCTCTTGGTATGGCCATTTCCTAATTAATTTTGTTATTTAAATTATTTTCTTTAAATGATCTTATGCAGAATTTGTTTAGAATATGAGTCTGTCATGGAGTTAACTTGTACCTTTGTAAACTCTCTGTCTTTCTCCCTGATAAGGCTGGGATTACCAGAAAAATCGGACAAAATGCCGCACAATTTAATGATGACTAAATGAAGTATAACCAGAAGCCTAATCTTATTTCCAAACTTTCTGATAACTGAAAGATTCGTTTCTGACAGGTAAGGTGAGATTGAGATAACTCAATTGATTCATTAAAATTAAGTGGGCATGAAGTGTCCAGTATAACACTAAAATCCAAATGTGAATTTCACATATTACCCTCCTCCATGTATTTACTCTCAAATTATTAAAATAATATGCCCCAAGCTTCTCCTACGCAGATGAAAGAACCTAACCTCTCTTCTTCTCCAAAATTTCCCTAAACTCATGTGATGTTCCCCCAGAACTTTTTCAGTTGGAACATCCTTTCAAACTTGAAAACCATTAAACTAATTTCTTGAACATTCATTCCCTTTTGCATCGAGCTATTCCAAGGATACTCATCCTCAATGCCATTCATAGTGCTGTTCTCTTCTTCCAATTAACGACTTTTCGTTTAGTTTTCTTTAATGTTATTAAGTCCATCTGACAACAGTTATTTGGTATGAGAATCTATCTTCACTTGACCCGATGTCAGTATATGGATCTTGTAAGACTCCTGCTGCTCCCTCATTTGCTGTGGGCAAAGCTAATTCAAAGAACTTCACCAATTATTTCCTCGTCTTGATTTTCCTAGGTTCATTTGGTGCTCGTAAACAAGAAATGCTATCTAATTTGATGGTTTGGAATGGTTGTGAATGTCCATAGGTTCTGATGCATGTCCTGTTAATACAGATTGATATGGAGATAGTTAATGAAGATCTAAGTAATGTAGGAAAGTGCACTGGTCAGAGTTGAATTTCAGTAATATGTTTGATTTTATTTCGACCTACTTATGTAATATTTTTGTAATGTGCACAATTTTACTAACCTGTTGAACAACTTTTTTAAGAAACTTAGTATTGTCTTCCAGAATACTTAGTTGAAGATACAAATAATATTACAAAAACGTAATAGAACATTTTAATGTATCTACATATTATATTTATGAAGTTTGATTTGGGGGTGGAGCATGATCCAGAACTTTTATGTTGTTCAAATATGTACTAAAGTGAGGAGTGCATTTTACATATTTTAGAAACAGTAGCATATTTGGCATTTTACTGTTTCTATTGTTGATGTTTATGTTAACTCTATATATATATTTTTATCAGCAGCATATGCATGTGCTGAACAATGATGAAATTTAAATTTCTGTTATGAATTAATATAAATTTTTTGGGAGTAATGGCCAGATATTCTATCCTATCATATCGTCAGACAGGGCCTTATGATCGTAAGAATGACAAACCATTTCCGATAGAATATGTATTGGGTATCTTAAAAGTAAAAGTATACCATGGGGCTGTCTCACAATAAATAGGCTTACTATTCTCTTTTTCTTTGTCTTACGTAAAGTAGCTAAAAGGAACAGTAGTCTCCAGTTATATTACACAAAGAAATCCAATGATGAATTTCCAAATGCATGCACTTGCATCTTGTACGTCTTCAGCTGTTCATGTAAATAGTGTGGAGTTTTCATTAATGTGATGGTAGACAATTGCTAAACCCCACAAGAAGGATCATGTAGCTTGTAAACTTATAGTGAGCTGCAATTTGTCTACTTGTCTCTTTTTTCCAAGACCTCTTGAATCAACTTTATGGAATATTTGATTGTTGGATACATCTTATTCATATCTCATACAATGTATGGTTTATTGTGCTGAGTTTTGGAATTCTTCCATTCAACAATGTTAATTTGAGCTTTAAGTATGAACTGACAACAGGGATATGCACCCTCTAATTCAGATAGAAGGGAGGGAATTCTGAGAAGAAAACGCCTGGAGTATCATGATCATGTTTCCCAATATTATGATATTCCTGATACGGAGCGCACAGAGGAAGAGATTAACATGCTTCGTCAGGTTTTATTATCCTCGGTTTATTGTTTCTTGTAATTTTCATGTTCTTTACTACATACTTAATAATGGATTCTCATGAAATTGTTAGATTGCTGTTGATTGTCCCAGAACTGTCCCTGATGTGACTTTCTTTCAAGAAATGGAAGTTCAGAAATCATTGGAGCGAATACTTTATACATGGTTAGTCGCTTTTTCCTTGCACTGATTATATTTTACACATTTCTCTTCTTCACCTGGAACAATGGCTTTCTTAGACTAGAATCTTCATATGTGTTTGCTTTTGAATATGGTAGTCAATAAAAATATGCCTGGATACATCCCTAATTGTGTCATTATCATCTTAGGAAGTGTTAGTTATGCCTATAAGCCCACTCGGTGGTGTTCACCAATTAATTTGACTATTTTCCTGGATACATCCCTAATTGTGTCATTATCATCTTAGGAAGTGTTAGTTATGCCTATAAGCCCACTCGGTGGTGTTCACCAATTAATTTGACTATTTTCTGAATTTAATATTATTTGCACTGGTTGAAAACTTGAAATCTTAAAAGAAATAATTATGTTAAACAGTTGGCAATCATTACAAAACCATAATGTTGTTATATGTTAGTACTATTGGCACTGGAACACAGTATCAAACAATTTTTAGTCCATAATATTAGTGTCATGATTGTTTGTATTATACTTAAATTTTATGTTGAAACATGATCATTTGCTGTAGTGCTATTGCAGTAAATGTTATGGAGGATCATTGGGACATTGGCATTTTTGAAATCCTGAAAGTTATTAGGAATGTCTGGGATCACATTGTTAAAACTAGAATTTGAACCTAGAACAATATATATCCCCCATAAATTTGTTGATGACGTTATAGTGTCATGTTAACTGGAAAGCATATCTGTTAAAAGCAATGTAGACTGTTAAAGGGACTTTAGAATTGATGGCTGGCTTATTATCACACATAAGGTGAGTGCTTGAATACTTAAAACCTTTTAAATTGTTGTGCACATCCTATTTATCAATCTTTGTAGTATTAATACTATTCTTTTCCAATTCAAGGGCTATACGTCATCCTGCAAGTGGTTACGTGCAAGGAATAAATGATCTTGCAACGCCTTTCTTAGTTGTTTTCTTATCAGAATTCTTGGAGGGTGGTATCGAGACTTGGTCAGTTGCTGATCTTTCTCCTGAGAAATTAGCAAGTGTAGAGGCTGATAGTTATTGGTGTCTATCAAAGTTGCTTGATGGCATGCAAGATCATTACACATTTGCCCAACCGGGAATTCAGCGACTTGTGTTTAAGCTGAAGGAATTGGTTAGAAGGATTGATGGTATGACCTAATAGTTATATATAAATTACAGTTGCATTCTACACATGGATTTTCTAAAATTGTTTCTCATCCATTTATGGGCATGCATATGCATTCAAAGTCCTCCAAACTTCCTTTCTTATTATTGCTTTCTTTTGGCATAAAATGGAGATTAGGTGAGTTGAAAAAGGTCAATTGTGCATCATTCCCTCAAGAAGCTCATAAGAGCTAGTGGTATTGATTTATTACTTTGTTAATAGGACATATTTAGAAAAATAATCTTTGAAAACAGAGCATTATTTTTGGCCACCCAGAAATGTAGAGTAATAAATATTGGAACAGAGGACTATGTATGTATGTGTGTGTGTATGTATGTATGCATTATTTATACATTGATATCATATGGAAAGAAGTTAATAAACAAAATATGTCTCCACTTCTTTTGTTTGTTCAAGTTATATGAATTTGTTACCTATTGATCTCTCATACCAAATGGATTCATTTTTCACAATTCTTATTCACTGATAATTTACTCCTGGTGACATTGTTTTTGTGTTTCTTGATGAAGTATTCAGTTTTAATTTAATCAATTTATAATTGTATTAAGATTACTGATTCTCTGATTGACTTGTTTGTTTTTCTGAATGTATTAGAACCTGTGTCAAAGCACATAGAGGATCAGGGGCTTGAATTTCTTCAATTCGCTTTCCGCTGGTTCAATTGCCTTCTTATACGTGAGGTCTGCATTAATCTACTTTACTTGTGGTGCCATATTTTTTAATATATTGTAGTATTAATGTTTACCTTATTCAGG
The DNA here is from genome assembly GCA_963675135.1 of Galeopsis tetrahit. Lineage (NCBI taxonomy): Eukaryota > Viridiplantae > Streptophyta > Magnoliopsida > Lamiales > Lamiaceae > Galeopsis > Galeopsis tetrahit. The sequence goes on along the minus strand of OY776133.1, from coordinate 35,559,416 downwards.
CATAACCCTTGTTAGTATCAAGAATTAAACTAATTAGTATAAATGTTTTGTAGATTCCGTTCAATCTTGTTACTCGTTTGTGGGACACCTATCTTGCCGAAGGGGATGCATTACCAGATTTTCTTGTCTACATATTTGCCAGCTTTCTGCTGACGGTAAGAATTTAATTTGTCCAATTCATCATTGGTCTAACTTGATGAGAACTTGTCATTTGCATTTGAATTTTTTTTATGCTGATCCATGATTTTGCTTCATTTCTTCTGAATGAATTTAAAAGGGAAACCGTTTGTATTAAAATCGAAACCCAAGTTACACATTGTTGTTTTGAGGTTCTGGTATGGTCTTCTTCACTCACACACACACCACAATGAATGAAGACTTTGATATTGTGTAAATTGTATGATTGGTCTCATACATTTTTCAATAAGTCCCATAACTTTTAAAATGCTGCAATTTTACTCCTATATTGACAATATTTTTTGTTTTACGATGATAATTAACTTGTGTTTGTTTTTATTTTTTAATTGAAATTAATATGTTCCGGTTGCTACATGGAGTTCTGGCAGCTCCCGTGCAAAAATCCTTCAACCTTGTCAATATAGGACGAAAATTGCATCATTTTAGAAGTTACAGAACTTAATTGAGAAAATTAATTTGTATGAGACGGACCAGTTTTCCAATTTACTCCTCTGATATTTGATCTATTGCTGAATTATAAAGTGAATTGTGTGTTTGTATACTTGCAGTGGTCAGATAAGCTACGGAAGCTCGATTTTCAGGAAATGGTGATGTTTCTTCAACACCTTCCGACACATAATTGGAGCGACGTGGAGCTAGAAATGGTGCTTTCTCGGGCGTATATGTGGCACACCATGTTCAACAACTCCCCCAGTCATTTAGCTGGCTGACAATCAATCAAACTACTGAATTAATCACTTTCTGGGTTGAGGATTAATTTCCTTAAACCCCTTGATCTATTCCAATCTTGTGTTGCTCACTTTTGTTGTTGACATTAATTTTCCTATGACCAATTGTATTATTCACTATAATTTCACCTTTTTACACTCTTGTGTGCAAAATAGTAAGATCCGCTTGTAATGATCCATAGATAAAAGACAACCCTATTTATTTGTTTCTATCTTGTGCAATTTTCAACATTTTTTCAACTACTAATGTTCATGTTTCTTGTATATAACTTTAGAAACTTGGAAGCATATATTTGAGGCATCATTTTATTAAATTTTCTGTAAGTTAATACTCTCCCCTCATTTCATAAAATTGTTGTTTTAGAGGTCTTTTTTCCTAATTAATTGTCACTTAAATTATTTCTCCACATTTTTTTTCTAAATTTACCCTTATCCATGCCCCTTAAATATCTTTGATTTTTTAAGGGAAATGATCAATTTAGCGCCTGGTCTTAGGGGTGAGGATCAATTAATATTATTGTTACATTTAAACCCTTTTCATTTTGTTTGAAATAGTTTTAACTAAAATTACTTTATCAATTTTAAGCAAAAATATTAGAATAAGTTTATTTGAATTTTAATCTTTTGAAATGTACCTTTAAAATTAATAGGAAAAAAAAAACTAATTTAGCCCCTAATTTTATCAGTGAGAATAAAATATGTCTTTTTGTACATCTAAACCTTTTTAGTTTTCAGTTGAGATCAAGTAAACACACATTCTTTACAAAAAGTGAGATTAATGAATCTATTTGATCCTCACCCCTTAAGATTAGGGCTAAATTGACAATTTGTTTTCCTTGTTTTTTTTAACTAAGATTAACTTTTAAGGTTAATATAAGGTTGCTTAAGGGTAAATATGTCAAAGTTTTATTTCCTTTATACTTAAAATTTTGCTCACTTCTTTTTATACATATTTTAAAAATATATACTCCTATATTTTAATTATAAAAAATATATGTGGAATAACGAGTAAAGAATATTGTTGGTTCATACTCAATCTTGTTAATAAAGTAAAAAAAATCATAGCTTAAAAGTTAACTATTTAAATAAAATAAACACATATTTTGTGAACCTAAAAATGGATATGAGCAAAATTTGACAAGACAAAGGGAGTATTTTTTTTCTTTTTTAAACAACACTAATTAAGAAACGAGAGTATTACACTGTATTTAACTCTGTACAAATGTCGTATTGTCTCGAAACTTATCCAACCAAATTGAAACTCAAGTTTGAATAACATTTTACATCTAAACTTTAAACATTCGTAGGCAACAACTTGATCTTTTGTGATTAACACTACATTTGTTCCTCATCTACCCTTCTACAAAATGAAGCCTACTGTCGTCGCATGCAAAAGAAAAGATCTGTACGTCGTACTATAAATCAGGCTTCGTCCTCTGAATCGGCCAGAATTGGTTCAGCGCTATAGAAAACTTCAAATGACGATAAGTTTTTTTTTCTTTGGCTGCAACAAGGCAGATAACTCAAATGAGACATTGCAAAAGTAAATTTAATTCTCATTAACACAGTTAAAATTCTACATTAAGAAGCAAAAATGAATGTTAAATTCACAAAAAATATTTTAAAAAATGAAACAAATAATCAAAGGTTGCTGTTTCGTGATAGACTGATAGGGAACATATATATTCCTAGTATGTGGACTCAGACCAATGTTAGAAAATGATACCATGTGGAAGCCACAAACAACAAGAATGATATCTGCACTATCTGCAAATTGTACTAGAGCCATATAGCAGATAGAAAATTAAATGAGACTGATGAGTACATGTATACTAACTATCGTAAAGGCAGAGCAACAACTGTTTCTCTATGTTCTGATATTCGAAAAGCACGTGCTAAATTCCTGTATGCTCGAGTGTATCAATAGTCAAGCCTCCTAAAACTCGTAAAAGATGCCAAAATTATGCAACTTTATCAAACTAAGGGGGTGTTTGCAACAAAATCTGTTAAGAAAGTGATTTACTTTAGACATTGTGAGAAATATTGTTTAATAATAAAAGTGGCTAAGGTTTGCAAAATTTGTAAAAACTAAAAAGTAGAAGTTGAGTTAACAGGTAAAAACTGATAGAACAAAAAGTAGAAGTTGTCTAACAGGTGATTATTTAAGGATGTAATTTAATTTAGTAATTGCGAGAATAATTGCTCAATAGTAAAAGTGGCGAGTGTTCGTAAAATTTGTAAAAAGTAGAGGTTGAGTGTTTGGTCAAAGATTTAAATTAGTTAAATTAATAATGAGAGAAGCAGAATCACCTAGAAGCATACATCACTCAGCTTTTAGATTATGGATTCTAAGCAGAAGCATTTGATTTGAAACACTCAAATCTACTTTTTTGAAGCAAAACCAAAAATTATACAATCTCTTACAAACACCCCCTTAATCAGCTTAAAGCTGTTGCAAACACCCATTAAGTCATGACATTTTCACTCTAAAGATTAAAAAGAAGGCTTATAACATCATGAAACACCACTAAGATGAGAGGAAAACTATTAGATGGAACTAGAACCTTACTAATTAAGTTAATGTGAATTACTGGTCCACCATAACTTCGTTTAGACTATAACAGTGGTGATGCATATTATCGAAGAACAAAAAGAAAAGAAAGAAGAGACCAGTATAAGAAATAGTGAGTGAAGGTAAGGATACTCACATATGTCTTTTCAACTTCTTTAAGAAATTTCTTGGGGTAATCAAAGTACTCGGGACATTCTCTCTTCACCGTTCTTGCAAGAGCTTCCTCACCAGCATTTTCAAGATTTCTTATCAGAATGGTTAAGGTTAACTTATCTGGGACTAAACCTGAAGCCTTCATCAATTCATATGTTTCCATTGCTTTCATCACCATTTCAGCGTTAAAATATGCTCCAATCAGCTCAGTATAGGTCCTCGCATCAGGCTCCAGGCCTTCGCTCCTCAATTCTACCAAGAGTTGCTCGATCATCTCAATCATTTTGTGTTTTCCCAACAACATTATCATGTTGTTGAACAGAGGAAGATCTGGTTGATACCACACCTCTTTCCTCACAAAGTTAAACACCTGAAGCCTTGTGAATTTCAGATAAAAATAAATCCCAGCAGATAAGATATATGTGTGACGATCCCACAACGAAGCAAATACTTTAAGATGGTGGGGGAACAAAATAAAATCAGCTGCTATTAGCTTTCCTCATTAAGCAAATATCAAGCTGCACAATTTAGCTCAACTCAAGAGACCAGTGATTCTCTTAAACAACTAATAATATTAGATTAGGATCAGAATCTGAATCATGAACTAGAAGGGTCTATCAACAAAGGAGAAAGAAAATAACCCTCAACTATGATAATTGCATGCTTTTGGATTTAATCAAGGCCAATTATTTTGATTGATATGCCTAATAACATCCTTCATAACAGAAATTCTCTATATTCAATCTCAACACATGCTCATAACTAAATTAAGAAACAGTAATCTCCACTACTAGATTACAGTACACACAAAAACAAAAAGATCCAAGCATGATTAATTGAAGAATAATACCTTGAGGGCTAAATCCAATTCGTTTTGCCTCTGCAACTCAGCCAAAGCATCCAATAAATCAGCTTTCAAAAGCCTGGCGATCTTACTGCCAAAAACCTGCTCCAATTTAGAAGAAGAATTGTGCGCCAATTTCAAGGAATGAACTGCTTGAATAGCCTCCGTTGAAAGTACTCGGCTCCTCCACATAGGTTTTCTCGGCCCATTTCTGAGACCGCAACTGATTCTAATTAGTGTGTGTGGTGTGTGAAGAGAGGTGGGAACTTGAAGCTTTTGTTGAAAACCCAATTTAGAAAAATCAATGGTGAAGCTGCCCATTTCACCTCAAAGGAGAGCTTAATCCCTGGATTGAAAGGTCTGTTGAAAAGATTGAATGAACTAGGGCAGAAATCAATTTGGGAATTTTAGCTTGCGAACCACCTAATCTAAATTTCACCAGGATTAGAATTTCGGAATGGGTTTACATTTCCATTTCCTATATTTTTTTTTTTTGTAAACATTTCCTGAATTTTCTTTTTAAAAGAAAGTAGAAAAAAATAGAGATTATTTACAACCCACCCACACTTTGGCCAACATATAGCAAAGGACTCCCATTGACTTTTTGGCCTAAAATTAACTCCCAAATACTTCATGAATTGTCCCTTTTACCCTTTCCTTTATTTCAATTTTGTATTTATTTTATTTTAATTATTAACTTCAAATCAATAATTTAATTTTCATTTCACATCTCCCTTTCTCTCTCCACTCCCCACATCTCCCTTTCTCTCTCCACTCTCCTCTTTTCATCATTTCAGCCTCCATTCTCTCCCCCTACCTTCTGCAAACGACCGCCGTCGCCCCAATTCTGATGCTCGTCGTCCCCCTCCCATCTAATTCCTCTCCCTTCTTCCTCAACAAGCCGCCGCCCCCCACATCCCCTTCCGGCCGCCGCGACACCCGTCGTTCGGCACCCCGTCGCCTACCTTGAGTCGCACAACCTACCCCAGCCGTGACCAGCCCATCACAGCCGCCACCGCGATCACTCCAGGTGAGTGGGGTTTGATTTTTTTATTTCTAGATCTGTACATATACCAGATAAATTATTAAAGAGAAAATTATTTAGAAACTCTCCGTCCAGTTTCGAATACATTCTTGCTGAATTGATGTTTGTTGCAGATCTTCAATGTTTTCTTTTCCTTGGATTTTGTCAAACTTGGCGCGAATAACAAGAGATTTAACAGAGTAGTGTGTATTTCTTGAGGAAGTTGAATCATTATGTATTCGAATGTGAAATCTAGGTTTGTTAAATTGCACGATTGAAATTGAAACATAGTAGTGTGTATTTCTTAAGGAAGTTGGAGGCTGGTTTGATGATAGGCGGCGTGGCCGTGCGCCTTGATCGTGTGTTGGAATGGGGGTTTGGTATTTGATTTTATTTTGTAATTTGGGGATATGGTATTTGATTTGATTTTAGGTTTATGTGTTTTTTTGGCTGCTTCTACAAATGAAGGTGAATCTTTTACAAATGATAGTGAATAACTTACTGAAGCAAAATTTTATTACTTTTGTTCCTAATCTTTATCAAATTTTATTCCAATAACAGCACTACATTCTCATCTTATTTTTGAGAAAATTTGTGCAAAAACGCTGTGAATTATTAGTTGGAATGGGATAAATCACAAATATGGTAGATTTGACCATTTATATGGCAGAATCGGAGGCCCAGAAACACACACCTTTGCCCTTAATTCCCTTCGTTCGTGCCATCACTAATCCTTCAACGCTCCTCCAACGACACGACAGAGGATTCCACCGTGGCGGCATTCATTTCCGCCATTGATTTAACTATGGGATGGAGTAAATGACGGAAAACGGCAGAAATAAGTGGTTGTGTAGACGGTGGGTTACAAAGGTGTTTACAAAAGGGTTAGGAGTGATTGTGGGAAGTCCAACTTGGATTTGTGAATTTTTTTTTTAGCACTGGAATATTAGTGCAGAGAGTTAGAGAGATAGCCATGGAGTCTCAGTTTTCATTTTATCTGAGAAACGGATAGAAAGAGAATGGAGGTGAGAGAGAGAGAATGGAAAATTTTGAATTTTGAAGTATAATTCAATAAACACAACGTACTAACTTAAATTGAGTTTGAATGTTATATAAGTTATTAAAATTAAAATTAAATTTGAATATTTTATAAATTATCAAAAATTTAAATTGAAATTAAATTTGAATATTACATAAGTTGCTAACCTTAAATTGGGTGTATAAATTGAAAATTGAATATTTCATAAATTACTAAACATAAATTGGAATTGAGTTTGAATATTACATAAAACGATTATTTGAATATAAAGTATCAAATATAAATCTTAAACCTAAAATTCAAAGGTAAAGTCTAGTATGCACTCGAGTGCATGCTGTGCACCCTAGTCCATGTGCACTTTTCAGTTTACTGACTTACACTTTTTGGTAAATGAGTAATAATTGAAAAGTGCAACACCATTACCAAAAAGTGTAAGTCAGTAAACTGAAAAGTGCACATGGACTAGGGTGCACAGCATGCACTCGAGTGCATAGCAGACCAACCCAAATTCAAAAACCGACTCTCTTTGTTCAGATATTCACCCTTTGTGTTCAAATATTTGTCTTAGATTTAAGGTTTATTTGTCTTAGATTTAAAGTTTATGTTTAGTACCTTGTATACTATTTAAGTTTAGTAACTTCTTTATATTCAAATTCAATTATGTAATATTCAAACTCAATTAAGATTTATATTTGGTATCTTGTATAGCATATATATATATATATATATATATATATATATATATATATATATATATATATATATATAGAGGGTGAGTAACTTATGTAATATTATTCAAATTCAATTTAAGTTTGAGTAACTTATATAATATTCAAACTCAATTTAGATTTAAAATTTATGTTTAATACCGTATATACAATTTAAGTTTAGCAACTTATGTAATATTTCAATTTATGTTTTGGTAACTCATGGACATTCAGTTTATATATGAAAATTTAATGAATGAATCAATTTCAATTTTTCATTTAAGTTTTGGCAACTCATGGACATTCAGTTTAGTAACTTATGTAATATTATTCAAATTTAATTTCAATTTAACTTTTACTAACTTATGTAATATCCAAAATCAAATTAAAATGGATAGTGATTTTATGTAATATCCAAACTCAATTTAGATTTAAAATTTATGTTTAATACCTTATATACAATTTAAGTTTAGTAACTTATGTAATATTTCAATTTATGTTTTGGTAACTCTTGGACATTCAGTTTATATATGAAAATTTAATGAATGAATCAATTTCAATTTTTCATTTAAGTTTTGGCAACTCATGGACATTCAGTTTAGTAACTTATGTAATATTATTCAAATTTAATTTCAATTTAACTTTTACTAACTTATGTAATATCCAAAATCAATTTAAAATGGATAGTGATTTTATGTGACAGGTTGAGAATGTGCAATGATTCAATTTCAATTTAGTAACTTAGGTAACATTCAAACTCAATTTAAGTTTATGATTTAATACTTTTTATACAATTTAGGTTTAGTAACTTATGTAATATTCAAATTAAACTTATATTCAATTTATATAGTAAAATGACTTATTTCTATTTATAACGGGTATCTATTTATGATTGCTTTGTATCGTGTTGTATTTATATTACGTTAGCTTTGAATATTTCTTCAAGCGGTTAGCTTTAACCCAATACACCTACATATATTAGGAAAATAAAACAACTTAACCTTTATTTCAGTTTTTCTCTACTTAAATCCATTATCAGGAGAAAATTCAAAAAAATACTATCTTTGTTCAAATATTCACCCTCTGTGTTCAAATATTTGTATTAGGTTTAAGTTTTATGTTTATTACCTTGTATACCATTTAAATATTACTAAACTTATGTTATAATTCAAATTCAATTATGTAATATTCAAACTCAATTAATGTTTTATATTTAAAACTTTTTAAACACACTGTAAATGAAAATGATCAGTTAATTTCTTGATGAAACTTCAGCATCCAAAGATTAATTGTCATGCTTGTTCAGATGGACAAATTAACCAAGGGAAATTACTTTTTGAAGAACACCACATAAATTACTTGTCAACGAAATTAATTGAAAGACAATGATTGTGTTTCATTTTTACCAGAAAAATAAAAATTTTATTTTATAAATTGAGGGACATATTTGTTACTCCTAAATTAATTGAAAGACAATGATTGTCTTCTTTTATTTTATTCTCTTTAATTGATCATTATATTTTCACTAAAAAATTTTATCACTTTAATACTAGTAATTTATAGTACATTAAAACTTTAACAACAATAAATGTTAATGAGTAGGATAGAGATTACTAAAAATTTAGAAGATCTTTAAACGGAACTTTGAGTTTTGTGCAATAATTAAATTTCACCAACCCCATTATATGGAGCAGGAGTTAATTAGCCTTAAAAATGGAAATTATAATTAATTGTAAAGAAATTAAAAAAATTAGAGATGGTGGCCATTTTTTAGTTGAATTGAAATTTGGAAACAACACTACATTTCACCAACCCCAATGCGCATATAAATAAATAAATAAAACTTTGTGAACTCAAATTAGTCATCTTAGACCAAAAAAATGGTTCTTGAAATCAAAGCCAGATGTTTTTCTTCTCCTTCTTCCCAACAACCATTCTCAATCTTTAATCCACCCCTTTCCTCTTCAAATTACAATCAGAAAATATAAGAAATCAGAAAAATAACTCCTCTGCGACTCTTCACTACCAGAAATTGCAATCGTCGTCAAACATGTTCCAAGCCACCGTCGCCTGAAAAATGCGTCTCTTGACCCCCACCCCAAAGCCCCAAATGTGGTCGCGCCCCGTCGCCAGTGGAAAAGCCCCGACGATCAGTGGTGGTACGCTTCTCCAATCGACTGGGCCGCTGCGAACGGCCACTTCGATTTTAGTCCAGGAGCTCCTCCGCCTCGACGACAACCACCTCATCAAGCTCACATCTCTGCGGCGAATATTGTGAAGGGAATCTAAAAAAGTTTATAAATCATTTATAAAATACTTAACAAACAATTTAAATGTGGGCTTGAGATGGGAGTGAGTTAGTCAAGGGAGTTGCAGGAATTATTTTTGGGGAAGAAGGTGGGGAATTATTTTGGGGAAGAAGGTGGGATAAAGTTGAAAAGATAAAAAGCAAAAAGTAAGAAAGAGACTTTTTTTTGTTTTAAAATCTAAATTTACTTAGGGGTATTATGGTCATATTCTCTATCATTTTGGGAGCTCTTGCAGCATCTTTTTTGGGAGGGAGTGGGTTGCTATAGTTCCACCCATAAGGGGCCTAATAGTGATCCCCCAAAAAAATAAAGATAATGTGATGCTTTTTTTCACTTGTATATGCATTGAGTTTGATTATTAATGTTATCTGAAAAGTTTAATAATTTCCTTTTCTTTTTTTCATGCAAGATTTGATAATAATGAACAATTTAAATAAAGAACAATATGATGAACATGATTATATTATTTATCTACAAATTATGCTCATCTTATTGAAGTACATGAGTATACATATGCTTGTAAATGCTTTACATTGATTTAATCAGAATAATTATATGATTTCTTCTAAAAAAAAATAAAAATAATAATAATAGTATATGATTTGGATACTTTATTTTATTAAATGATATTTAAATGAGGAATTTTGTATAAAACAATCACATATATAAAACAAATTTCCAACTTACTAATTAAGCTACAATTTTATTTAAAATTAGTACAAGACCCGCATTTTTGTAAAAAAAAAAAAAAAAATTAATATAATTTTTTTAAATGTATATATATAATTTTATTTATTTTATTAAGATAGAAAAGGAGAAAATGATTTAAAAAAGAAGATATTAAAAATAAAATAACACAAAATTAAAATTAAAAAATACTATTAGTAAAGAGGGAGAATAAAGTGGAAAGAGAATGATTTTAAAAAAAAATCAAAATTATACAATTTTTTAATTAGTTTTATTTTTAAAAAAAATAGTTTAGAGACTTTTAAAAAGCCACGTCAAAATGAGAAGAGCGGTGGAAGAAGTATGATAACTATGAAAAGATGATTTTGAAATAAAATGAATCGAGAAGAGAGAGAAATAGACCAATCCCAAATGACAACATTTTTGTATCGTGTGCAACAGTGCAAGCCATTTATTATAAATGTTTCACATAATTGGATAAATTAGGTTTTGTATCGTGTGCAAGCCATTACAGTATTATAAATTTTTTACTATATGAAATCTTACTCCATCAACACTCATTTGCACGGAAGATGTGATCTCAAAATGAATAATAATTTTAAAAAAATAAAATGATACAGTATTTGATAATGTGAGTATTAGTTCTGTACATTATTTTCTTATAAAAAGTATGTACACTTTTTTTCACAAAAATAGACCGAAAAAGAATGTATGCAAAAATTCTTGAAACAAACCGAAAAGAAAAAAACTACAGATAATTGTGGAATGGATTGATTAGTATATTGCAGAAGTGATAAAACTAATCACATATTTTAGAAAATTAGTGTGTGAGATGTAAAACAGAATTCATATGCATAAAAATATTAATTTGCATGACGAATACACAAATTTAAAAGGTTGGAGTTTTTTACAGACCTACTTGTCAGTAACAAGCTGGAGACAAATATTGTCTCAAATATATATGCATGTATCAAACTGAACAAATATTCAAACATCGAATGCCCCAAAATGAGATGTTCTTTGAAGCACAAGATACTCACACAACCATGAATGAGATATACTTGAAGACATGAGACATACTTAAACACAGTTTGTCTCTCTCATAAGGAGAGGTGGACAAATGAAATTTATAACTACTTACCAAGAGAGAGAGTTACAATTACAAATTACAGACCAAGTTTGTTGAAATCATATTAAAATGTTACCAGAAAAAAAACATTTCAGGTTTGCCCAAAGCATTTGTAGATTGTGACATAACATAATCAAATGAGATCCTAAATTATGTTGCTCCCTCGTCCTCATGCAATAGATACCTCGGTCATCTCCTGTTCGACAGAAGTAGGTTCAACAGGATAGTAGTGATAGTGGAGTTCTCCAACATCATCACCAGATAGCTTTTTCCACCCATTTGGCCCTACGTGGTATACTGAAACAAAAACCACGTCAAGACAAGAAATAGAATAAGAGAAAGAGATATTAGACCAGGGAGAGGAGCACGCAGGGTATTACCGCTTGCAACACCACCACTGGCACCATCACGAAATGTTGCATGATAGATTGATCGTCTAGCTAGCTCTGCAGCTTCCTCAACAGACATATCAAAACGGTATCTACAACACATTCAAGCACAATTAGAGCCAGGAAGTTAACTATCTAACTGAATGGTAATCCTTAGGAACATTTCTGAAATATTTAAGAGAGGGGGGGAGGGGGAGGTTGCATTCAAATGATCAATTCACCTATTTTGATATGGTTATACGAGGTATTGAGACTCTAAATAAATTAATCATTGCTCTCATTTTGATTAACTGCCTCCTCCCCTATAATTCAAATATTTCTCAACTAACCATCATTTTTTTGTCTAACCTAATTGTTGAGCAATGCACTAACAATGTAACCATCAGTCTCATTGTAATTCTCTATTTAATGATTTCCATTATCATTTCCACTGAAGAATTTGAACCAATTGCTCCCTTAGTTTGTCTAAAGTCACATAGAACCTAGATTTAGTATGTTCCGTTGATGTGGAAAAACTATCCAGAATACTAAGCATTGATACATAAGGTAATTATTTATTTGCAGCAATATGAAGTGCAAGGTGATTTCTAGCAGCTGCAAAAGGATATTATTTTCGTTGGACTTACTGAAACTCTGGAAGAGCAAGAAATGGAAAACTAAAAGGAGAGTAAATACAAACAATGAAAAAGAGGGTGGGGACAATAACACACCCGCTGTCCAAAACACCATAAGCATATGGTGAACCAGACCCAACTGAGAATCTAGTGCCTTTAAGACGTCCACCCTCACTGTCCACGTAATAAAGACCAGGACCCTGCACCAAACAGCAAAAGAATTAATGTAAAATATGTATATATATATATATATAGGGAAAAAACATGCCAAATTTCACACCTTTTCATCCCAGCCAGCTATCATAGTTCCAACAGACAAACCCATTCCTCGATATGAATACAGAATGTTTGACAGCATTTTTGAAGCTCCAGCAACAGAAATTCTTCTCTTATTAGCCAATTCATGTAATCGACACTGCAATACAGACAAAATCAGATCTTTCATTAGGAGATGATATCTCAACACAAAAGCTTGCAGTTTAGGAAGCAAAAGAGAAAAGAAAAGATTAACATAACAGTTTATATTACAAATATGCAAAGAGAGAACAATTTCCACCTTTCGAAATACTAGATTTCAACCCACAGGATTTAGCAGAAGTCTCATTAAAGAAGAGGGGCCATAATACATCAAATACACACTATAATGCATCATGCACCCAGTTTAAACAACATAGCTCACACACATTGGAACCTACTAACACATAATAGGAAGATCCAATTAAGGTACCTTGATTCCCAGGTTTCGGTGCCAGAACTGGCAGTCAGCAGCTCCTCCAGCCATGGTACCAAGCATGTAGGGGTTAATTTCAATGATTTTCTTGACGGATTGTGATGCTGAAAGATTTATACGATTATTACAAGTGCACTATGACGTGGGAATCCAAATAATAGTGAGTAAAAATATAAAGGACTATCATCTTCCAGGTCCAACAATTTAAATGTTAACTGATAAAGTCCCGCTGATAGGACTCTTAGATCAAGCTAATATTGTAGCCCCGAAATACGTAATCATTCATGTTGTTGAAATCTCTTACGAAAACCATCAGCATAAAAACTGAATACTACTACATTAAGAATGAATAGGGCCTCACAAATATATCCTCCCATGCTAGCACGGGAATCAGCAGCAACCATGACACCTTCTTTGAATATGAAAGCCAGAGTTGTTGTCCCCTTTGCAGGCTTCACCATTTGTACTGCAGCTTTCTGGAACGCATCAAACTAAACAGAAAAAAGGAAGCAAAATTCAGGCATTTCTGGCTCAGAGAGTAATGGTAATAAAAAAGCCAAAATAAATGAAATAGTATTGATCAAGCTCACATCAACAGGAGAAGGAAGGCTAAACGATGGCGCAGAAAAAATCTCATTATCCAAATCACCTCGGTTTCCCTTAACCGGCGCCGAGGCATCAAGCCCACTTAAATCAATCTTCATCATCGTTCCCCTTTTAAAGAGAAAGCAATCAAGAAACCCCAATGTATAATTAGTAATTTTTCATCTGCTCATATAAGTGAAAAAAACGAACACTTCATTGAAAAAAAATCCTCAACGGCATAATATGATCTCTTGAAAAAATATAAACAAAAGTACTAGAACTCGAAATACAACTCCTAAATTTCTTAGCTGCAAAACTCCATCTAAAACGGCACTATACAAGAATTTGAATTATTCTAAAATTCAACTAATTTTACACAACCAATAGATGTAACACGCAATGAAAATAACAATCGAATAGCCAAAATCAGCACAATGAAAGTTGATTTACCTGATTTGTGCAGATTTGACGAAGAACAATCGCAAACTGAGAATTAATCGGATTTTTTTAAAATTGCGAAGGTATTTGAGAATAAGAACCCGTTTTCTTGCACAGCAATTTTTGGGTAAATTGTACACTATTAGGTGGACAGAAAAATTAAGCCCAATTAAGTTGGTAAAGATCTTCTTGGGCCTACACTAGGCCCATGAGAATTGTAATTAGACTGGGCACGGTTATACGCACAACTTTGATGACAACACCCACCATGACTTTTAACATGTACGAAATGTCCAAACTACCCCTAGTATATCTTTACAGAATTAAAACTTTTGTAATTGTTTATACCACCAACAATCAAAACCTATCGATGGCCATTTCTCATGGAAAATCAAGAAAAAAATGAACTATTAGAATTCAATTAAAAAAATCTCCTAAAAAACACAAAAATTTAAGGAAAAAAAAAACTCCCTCCGTCCCATACTTGAAGGCTCAAACCAATTGGGCACGAGTTTTAATGAATAAATTGTTTATTAATATTGTGTAAAATAAAGTGGGATAGTAAGAGTGTCCACAATGGTTAGAGAGTTATAACTCCCCTCTCTCCTCCACCTAATCATTTTTACATAAATAACTCAACCCCCAATAACTTCCACAACCATTCCAAAGTTATAACTTACATTTGAGAGGGACCCACTATTCATTACATTTTTTTTTAATTTTTTTTAAAATTATTTAGTCGAATATTTTATCATAAAATAAAAATAAATCTTTAGAATATTTTAGAAAGATTAGATTTATCATAAATTAAGAAATTCACTTGTATATATAGACATGCTATTATCAAATGGAAATTTCATTCATCATAACCTTAATTAAATGTTGAGAAAATTTATAAAAAAGGCCATTTAGGCACCTAGCTTCTTAAATAAAGACAACTTTTATAATCTTTTTAAAAAAGGACAAAAACGCATGTTAATAACCCATTATACCCTTATATTTAAATATGAAATTAATTTATTAATTTAATAATTAAATAACAAGTCTTCATCTTCCTTATTTGTCGCCATAGATTTTTGGTTAATTTATTAATTTAATAATTAAAGAACGGGTTTCTTGGCCGGAAAACTCAAATCTTCAAGCTTTTTGGTTAATCCATGATGAATCAAACATAATCCCGCTGCATCTACAAACGATTGGCCATAGATTTCAGATTGGTGAAGCAACAATCCTCGATTTCCTCTTGAAATCGAGGGATCTTTTTCTTCTTTTAGTTTCTGTTTCAGTTTTGGGTGACCCCTCACGCCCAAAAACTGATTTTCGATGATTCTCAAAGTTTCTGCTGCTTAGAGGCTTGTTCCTCTCTTTCAACGACGGCCATGGCTATAAGGTCTCGTCTCCTTTGCTCTTCCATAATTGTTTCCTCGATCTGTTCTTTCGACTGCACATGATCAAGAGACTTTCCACGCGATCGTTTCTTTATATTCCTAGGGGATTCAAACTTCACCGATTTCTTCATTATGGATGACGGACGCGAAGCCGCCGGAGATACAGTAGAAACTTTTAATTCCAAGGGTCAGATGAAGAGTTTTGCCAAGGGTATGATTATTAATTCCACACGTACACACATAATTTGCAAATAATTTAGGATTTTTTGAGATGATTTTAATTTAGGTTCAATTTTGCTCTATTTTCGTGAAATTGTGATGATTTACGTTCGTGTTGCTGAAATGTAGTTCATGATTATTTGTTATTGGTTTGGTCAAGGGATAATGCAGATCTTATTTTGCATATGTATACGTATTTCTGCATAATCACATTCTAATATGTAGACACCGTACTATTTTTTCTGCATTATTCATTTTATTATGCAGTTTTAGATTTCATTGTTCTGCATTATTCATTTTATTATGCAGTTTTAGATTTCATTGTTCTGCATTATTCATTTTATTATGCAGATTTAGATTTTATATTAATTTTCCAACCATGGTCTAGGGAACAAAATGTTCTTCTCACTTCTCACTTCGTCTTCTTCCGTACTTCACGGTTTCCTTTCTTCACAAATTGAAAAACCCCAAAATTCTGCACAAAATTTACAAAGTTTGACCGGAGTTGTTGATAGAGTTTAATTTTAGGAAGTTTTAATTAATTGCGTAATTCGGGGGCTTTAATGAGCTGATAGAACTTTAGTACCAAACCTGTTTTTCTTCTCATTTAATTTTAGGAAGGTTTTTCTTAATTGCGTAATTCTCGGAATTAATGAGCTGATAGAGTCAGCTTTAAATTTCAAATATTTAAATAATTTCTCCATATTAATTCCGAATTTATGTATTAAGGGCATGATGGTACATTTATGTGCCATTTTGTCCTTATTTTGAAACTATTTTGAATCATGTCTTTATTTAAAAAAACACTAAAGTGAAATGACCTTTTATGTGAAATTCCCTTAAATGTTTTGATAAGTAAATGTCACAAAGTCTAAAAACATTATCATGGCTGCTTCAACTGTTATGAGATAACCTATCTACCACTTCGACTGTTCTACGGCTAGTTTTTTAACGGCTAGTTTCTAATGGGCAAGTTTTTTAAATACAAATTAAACATAAATATCAAATTAATACATTAATTGAAATTACATTAATCGAAAAAAATATTACATAAAATGGTGAAGAATCTTTATCCATTTGTTTTGTTAAGTATTTACAGAAGAAAAAACTGTGAATATGAAGTATTTAAAGAGAAAAAAAAAGACCGTTGTATTAATTTAAAATTTGAAGATGAAAAAAAAATAGAAAATTCAAATATTAACGTGGGTCAATTCATCGTTGTTAGCAAAAAGTAGGGTTATGCCGGACTAACCCATTTGAGGAGAGAGAAAATTTTTTAAGTTATAACTCAGCGCCACAACGGTTGTAACCCTATTTTTAAAGTTATAACCCTCTAATAACCAACCGTTGTGGACACTCTAAAGACTTTTCAACTTTATAAATAGTAATAAAGTTACTTTTTAGTGTAATAAAGTAGTGGCATTTGTTGTAATATTGTGATGTTTTAAGGGGAGTGTTTAAAAGTGTTTTTGCTATTTTAGGTAATGTGCCTTCAAGTATGGGACGCCCAAAATGGTAAAATGTGTCTTTAAGTATGGGACGGAGGAGGGAGTATGAAAGAAGACAAAATTTTCGGAAATATGCAAGATTTCAATAAAAAATAACGGACATAAATAAAATTTAAAAAAAAAAAATTTATCGGACATGATTTTCATAAAAAAATTTAAAAAAAAAAAAATCGAGAAAAAAAATTTGAAAAAAGAAACAGAAGTCGGCAAAATAAATCGAAAAAGTTGAAAAAAATCCTGCAAATTCAAAAAACCTTGTACTTCATTTTAGATCTGAAATGAAACTGGAAAAGTTGTGAAGAATAACAACAAATGAAAGTATTAGTTAGAGTAGTTGTTCTAGTTACAACTTCTATTTTAGTAGTTGTAACTCATCTTTTGTAAACCACTATGCATTTCCTCTTATATTGAGGAGAACCACTATGCATTTCCTCTTATATTGAGGAGAGGTGCGCTATTCAATTTGATGATCTAATTCTCTTTTCAATTCAACTATCATTCCATGTCAATTCTATATTTTCCAATTCTCTCGATATACATTTTATTCAATTTTTTCTTATTATAAAATTTCACAAAGTGACTGCAATATACTTGCAAGCAATGTTTTGCCATGTTTTTTTTTTAGGAAATCCATGTGTTTTCAGGACATCCACTACTCCAATTTTTTTTTTTTAAGATCTCTGAGCTGGAGCATGTTACTCTGAAGGATAACCTTAGATGGAAGGTTGGAAATGATTGTCATATTCATATTTATAAGGATGCATGGATTCAGGGCCTCGCGTCGAGTAGAATTTCTTCAAGGATTGCGAGCGGGTCTTAAGAGAACAAGTTCATCTGTGATTCTTCTGAATCAGGGGCGGACCCAGGATTGGATAGGGAGGGGGCCAAAAATCAAGTAGTGACTAATTTAATATTTAGTACCCCTTGTTTTTCTCTATCTTAAAATTAAACATACAAAAAAAATTATAAATTTTATTTTCACAATATTCATATATTTACAAAATAATGCTTACTCAGCCCAACTAATTTATTTACTTTATTCACAAAGTTCTAATTTATACCTCACATTAATATTATTACTAAGGGGAGAACTATGATAGAATTTTGTTCAATTATCAAACCCTAAAATTTACAATGATAATGATTAATGTAAAAAACAAAATTGTATTTTAAAATAAATAAAAGGAAATCATCTACCTGCTTGCTTGGATTGGGCGCTGAGTCTTATCAATGGAGTTATGTGTTCCGCCGTCGTCAATCTCCAATTTGAATGACAACTTTCGTTGATAAAGTGATCGTTGTGCTAATCAAGTATTAAATGGGCTGAGTCTAATTCTTTATGGGCTTACAATTAAAATAAAATACTCCAGAATGTGCATTGGTACATCTAGGCCCATCGCTATTACCCTAAATATGCAAAACATATAATATAAATATAATAGTAAAAAAAGATAAAAAATTAGGGGGGCCACGGCCACGGCCACGTACCCTCACTAACAACGTGGTTCCGCCCCTGTTCTGAATGGGATGTGGAGCTCATTCGACATACCTTTCTCCCCAATGAAGCTAGTGCAATTCTTGACACTCTAGTTGTAGGATCTAATTGTGAAGATCAGGGGTTCTGGCTGGGGTGGGAGGCAACTACTCGGTAGCGACTGGTTATAAATTGGGCCTCAACGTGCAACGACTTCGGGCTCCTTAAACAATGACACTGATAGAAAATTTTAGGAACGAATGTGGAAGTTGAAGGTCCCCCAAAAGTTCATATTTTTGGGTGAAAGTTAGGTTTAGGGTTTAAAAAATATTAAAGTACTACAAAAATGATCCTCTTTTTATCAATAATAGTGTTAATCATGTAAAATATAATTATCTTTAGATCAATTTTACAATTAAAATACTTAAAAAATAAGCATTTTATATATAAATACCAAAAATGCAATAAGAAAATTCTTTTGAGACAACTTTTAAGATACATTCGCTATTAAAATAATTTATTAAATTAATATATCATTAATTTTACTTAATTTTAATTTTTTCTTTTACTAAAAATAATACTACATTTTAATATAAATATATATATATTTAGGGGTGGGTGGGGGGACACAACTTAGGTCCGTCCCTGAGAATTACAACGATCATCCTTCAGTCTTTAACACGGAGGACGACTTTTGCTCACTCATGGTGGACACTGCTTTTAACCCATAGAAAGATTTCTCCGCGATTGGCTCTGTTGTGAAATCAAGCTTAGGGGAAGCCCTCTGAGCTGACACTGAACGTATTAAAAATTCGGGCTCGATTTTTACAGCAGAATTATTGGCTATTAGAAAAGGCATTGAGAGGTGTGTGGATGTATCTTTATGAATTAATTCTAGTTACGTTGTGCGGAAAAAGCTGTGTATGATGCTTCGACTTGAGTCTCTTCCTAGTGTGGGAAGAAGTTCATCATGTCTCAAGATTTCTTAATGAACTAGCTCATCAACTAGCACAATCGACTGTTAACTCTCCACAAGATTGGATTGGAGCAGATATTCTGACTTGGATTCAGAATCATAGTTAGATTTTTCATTCTCCTTTGATCGATTCTGGTCTTTGTCCTTAAAAAAAAAAAAAAAAAAAAAAGGAAAAGATCTACGCGCATTTTAAAAAAATCCAAAATCAAAGAATTACCCAAACATCAAAGTATTACTCCAATTCGACTTCTTACAGACCCGTTAGGACAAAGACAATCTATTTTTTTTTTCAAATTAAATTCTGTTATTAAGTTTATAAGAAAATTTATATTTCAATTCGACTCATGCGATTAATATATAAACACCAAAATAATCAAATTGAGATGAAGTTAACATATGAAAATATGAAAGGAAAAAAGGTTTGGATTTCAATACTTTCTCTTTCACACTTTTATTTATTTTTTGAACTTGTTTGGATGTGTATTTTATTAAATTCAAATACTCTATTTATTTTTTTAATTTTTTTTTAGTGGATTGAACTCGCCACAAATTTTTAGGTATCTTTGTCAAAGATAATTGATGGAGTACAATTTAGGTATTCACAATCTTATTGGACGTACCTCTGTATTCTTAGATTTATTTATAAAATATACTGTAACAAAAACTAATAATTTAATGATACCTCCTATTAAATGAGACAAAAAACAATGAAGCAAAACAAGAACAAGAGTAAAAGTAGGAATCTTCATGCGCGATAACCTCGAAATTCAAACTCATTTATATATCTAATTTTGCATCTATATTAATTTCTACCCATGTTTACTTCCTTTTTCTGAAGAGGGCAATTGGATGTCTTTCTATCTCAACTCTCCTGCCAAGTCATGTGGGTTAGACGTGGTTGATGGGAGTGGTGTTCTAGCTAGTTTTGCCTATGGAAAACGTTCAATTCTCCTATTCCACATTTTGTGTTTCAGTGGTATTTCACCCTTTTAACACGTGGGCGTTGATTATTTTTTTAATATGACACATGTCAATCATCCATATAATGGAATAAGATGTGGAACACCAAAATTGGAATAAGTGATCTCATCCAGCGAAAAAGAGCCTTATGAAATTCGGAGAGCAAGTGAAAAGGACACGGATTCTCTAATTTATTCTGATTTCATCTCATGTTTTATTATTGCTTCTAATGCATGACACGTGTAGTAAAGATAATAAAATACAAATGCCGTCTTGATTGAAGATTTGAGATTTATTAAGGTGCTCGTATAAGTTGTCTTGTGACCTGTGAGAGGAAGCGAAAAAGAATACCAATAGAGTACCTTTTATTTTTATTTATGAAGACTCGCATGTAAAAATGAGTTTGCATATTGTGGATACACTACAAAAAACGCAAGAATTAGAAATTGAAAGTTTAAGACGGCACAAAAATTGTCTATAATATAGACGGTTTTGAAAAAATAAAATCCAGTTTTGAGACGGGAAAAAATTCCGTCTATAATATGAGACGGAAATTAATCTCGGCGTGGAATCGAAATTCATGATTGTACCTAGAGCCAAAGTGTTAGGTTGGGCCGTCATCGGCCAATCAATTCAAAACTAGAGAGTCAACTCTGATCAAAAGAAGACGTTGGACACCGTTTGTGAAAGAATATATTATATATATTTTTTTTGTTATCAGAATATATTATATACGTATCATCTAAAAGTTGGAAAAATCGTAGGGAGGTGTAAAATCAATTTATTTATATTATTTTTTTAACACTACCCCATGTATGGGAGAAAATCCATTGAGTAGACAATTTAATATGTGTGGAATAGTCAATGATTCTGATATCATGAGTCTTTTTGTCTTATCTAAAAATGCAATATCGTAGAGATGTGTGGAATCAATTCTTTTGAGTCATGTAATTAGCTAGATAGAGCATACAAATTGTAAAGATGAGACCTAGCTCATACTTGTGCTATGAAATAGGCCAGTTTTGATCCGCATCAATAAATAAAAACTTCACCAAAATTCTGTGTTATAATTTCTGAAATTAGGTATGAAGGCAGGCATTTATAAAGATAGTAGTTGCATATATATATATATATCATCACAAGAGTCCATATATACTCAACATGAATTTTACTCAAAATTGAACCAATTAAGATTTTCCAATTCAGACAAAAATTCAGCAGCATAATCGCTCAATTCCTCCTGCAGGTCAACACAACAGTTTACATTTGGCTGACTAACAACAGTCGACGTAGCCACCAACGTGGTTGCAGCTCCGCCACCACTCTGATCACCAGCTGCAACGCTGGCTAGATTGGAAATGGTTGCAGCTGCAATAATCAAATTAATTATATACAGTATATGCATGATCAGTATATAAATGAATTCATTCTATAAGGTTGAACTTTTAGATGAGATTAAATTTCAAGACGTACTGTGTGGGTGACCATAGGCTGACTTGGCACCACCAACAGCCTGCAGAGGAGGAATTAGCATACTGGAGGATGCTGCATTAATCCTGTCCGTCATAATTTGAAGGAATTTGTTACTTTCGACGTCACAATTCAGTAGCTTGGCTTCCTTCTTCACTCGTGTATTCCAGAAATTCTTCATCTCATTGTCTGTTCGCCCAGGCAAGTGCTGCGCAATTTTCGACCACCTGCAGATACATACAAGTATATATATTATTAAAAATATACTATCAAAAGACTTTGACAATTAAACGTCGTCATGCAACCTAATTAATAAAATAAAATAATAGTATATATATATACTAACTGATTTCCCAATTGAGAATGGAGTTTTATAATGAAAAGCATTTCTTGATCAGTGATGTTCCCCCGTACGATGAATGGAGACAAATAGTTAACCCATCTGAGTCGGCAGCTGTTGCCACTCCTCCCTATATCTACATAATATTCTCAATTCAATTCCTAATTCATTAATTAATAATCGAGATATGTATAGTACTGTAAATAAATAATTAATAATCGAAATAAATGAATTAATTACCCAATTTGTGTGCGAGGGTGTCCCAATGACCAATTCCATGTGTGTTAACATAGTATCGGAGTTGATCGTCCTCTTGGGTAGTCCATCGCCCTTTTCTGTTAAGCCCATGTTGCAGCAGCTCCATAAAAACCTACCTAGCTCCTACCAACACCGATCCGTATACGTAGAACTAGAATCTAGCTCTTTATCAAGGAGTGACATGTAATGAATCTGGAGTACGAATTATATATATGTATACAGAACCACCTGACGTGGCAGCCGTACGCGTCCTGTCTTTGACAACTACTAGTCAGAATTTTAATTTGTTACGTGCTTCTAAAAATTTTCCAAACTTCCAAACAGACGGCTTTAATGAGACAATATTAACTAAATGGATGTTATCGATGGAGTTACTCTAATTAAAAAATAATATTCACTCCGTTCCATAATCATTTTCACATGTGAAATGACACACAAAATAAAATAAAAAATAAATGTAATTTTAGGGATAATTTTATAAATCTTAATTTATATATAAAATAAATATATATATTAGTTGACTTTTGTGTATATGTGGAGAAAAAGTAATAACATTCGTGTAAAATTGAGGATATTGTAAGAGTGGAGTTTATATATGGTTTTCCATTTTAAATGTGTGAAAGTTATTGTGGAACGTTTCGAAAAATAAATGTAAAAGTAATTGTGGAACGGAAGGAGTAGAATAATAGGAGTGTTCAAACGTAAGCTAACCTATATTGATGTGTTATTCTCTAATCGGTCGTTTGTAATTTAGAATCCACTGACCAAGGAACCTCTATCTCGAAACAAGCGTAGTACGGGCATTTACGTCTTGGAGTAGGGTAAACCGACATTGGTTGGGGCTTTGCATTCCACGTCGTTTAAGGCTTCTTTTAAACTTTGACATCATAAATTAGACCATGTTTTTGTTTCAATTATTAGTTTGTTGAATAAAGTTGGCCAGTTATTTCTTACTCCCTCCGTCTCGTGATTACTTGCACACTTTTTTTATTGGGACGTCCTAAGATGACTTACACACTTTTAATATGAAAATACCTCACAAAATTAATACCATCTCAATATCATTTTATTTTTAAAATTGTTACTCATTTTTTACATACATTTATTTTATTTTACACCTTATCAAATCACCTAAAGTACCCCTCATTTATCTTATATCACCAACCATTAAATTCACTTTACTTAAAAATTGTGTTAGTCAAATTGTGCAAGTTATTCCGGAACAAATGGAGTACTTCTTTGTTGCCCAACTGTCTTTACATATATACACTTCTTTGTTAAATAAAAATAAAGACTTTAATAACATTGAAAATTAAGTTTGATCTACCTCTCAACCCCGACTCGAACTAGACCCACTCAATATCCACTTCTCACCGTTTAACTGTGATGTTAATTCGACTTTGACCAAGAAGAACAAGATGCTCCTTCAACTAGATTTATATGCGTAGATACTAGGGTTGAACACTTGAAAAGTTTATCTTGCTGAAGTGTTCTGGAAATACTTGAAAGTTTTGAGCAAATGCGTGTCAACTGGGTCTATTCTTGAGTATTTCTATAACCTTACTCGAAAGTAAAAGTCGTGAATTCATAGAGGTTCAAAAAAATTAGCCATTGGAGAACTAATTTGAACACCTTCTATATATATATTTATTTTTTTGAAACCAAGTGAGGTTAGTTTCCATTATTGCATCCACAAGGTGGAGAAGATAGCCTAATCACACAATTTGGTGGGTCTATCCAACTAATATTATTATCAAGGGTGCGAGAGTTTCTAGCTAACGTGTGTGCAAACACATTCGCCCCTCTTTGAATAAAAACAACTTCAACATTTGAACTGGGATATAAGATCTCGACATGCCAAAATATAGTCGCCGAAACATGAATCCATCGTATCATTAGAGTTAATGGCATCAACCACAAGCTTTGCATCTCCTTCTACTATGCAGTTATCCATTTGCAGCTCCTTCAACCACGTTAATGCCTCATGAAAGTCAATCGCTTCACCCACCTCAACATCATAACATCCCCTAAAGATTATGGTTTTCCCCAAGACAATATCACCTTGTGCGTCATGAATAATCAGGCCAACTCCTGTTTGCTGAGAATCGCGAAAAAATGTTGCATCTACATTCAACTTGCAACTGTTTGGGGGAGGGGGGTGCCACACCTTGCAGATTGTTGGGCCCCTATTCACTTCCCTATGTCCTCGGCCTCCTTTAGCCGATTTCCATTCAATCCAGGTACACGCCGAAGCATGGACATCACCAATTGGTGTTCTACAATTATTTTCCCATACCTCGGTATTGCGCTCTTTCCAGATTTGCCATAATATCATTCCAAAACTGGCTGTCACTGTGTTAATTGGGCTGGACACCATCTTGAAGATCAGAGTTTTCATACAATTCTCCTGATCAATGCTATCCGTTAATTTCAACCATAACCCAGCAGCCATCTAACAATTCTTAGCATACATGCACGAGGTGAAGATATGCCAGGCGTTATCCTCACATGCGTCGCATAAAGCACATGCCAAGTCAGTAGTAACTCCTCTTGTTAGTAAATTTGCCTTAGTTGGTAAACAATTAATCTTTGCCACGCGCCATAAGAAGTCCTTCACTCGTGGAGGGACCTGCGTTTTCCAGATCATATTCCACGCTCCATCTTCCCTTAAATTGGGGTCAGTTTAATCCTGCATAATCCAATTGTATGTAGATTTAACTGTGTACTTGCCTCTCCTAACTGGAAACCATATCATTTTATCCACATTTCCCATCGGGGGAATAGCAACATCGAGGATTCTCCCTGCGGGAGTAGTTCATATAACAGCTCAATATCCCACCTTCTCGTGTCAGGATTGAATAGGCAGGCCACTCGCAAATCCTCTAAACCTTTAATGCATTCAATTTGGATGCATCTATTCCTAGGTCCTCCAATCCACGGCATACCCCAGACGCATATATTGTCTCCTGATCCCACCTTCCAGTTAACACCAGCTCTTATTAAGTTTTGGCTTGCAAAGATGCTAGACCAAGTGAAACTTGGAGACCATCCCATTGTAGCCGATAGGAAATCACATCTTGGAAAGTATCGAGCCTTCAGAATCTTACACACCAGCGCATTTGGATCGTTAATCAAACGCCAACCCATTTTCCTTAAGAGGGCAATATTGAAGTTACACAAGTCTCTAAAACCACGCCCTCCATCATTTTTATCAACACAAAGACGCCCCCATCTCATCCAGTTGATCCTCTTCGATACATCCATTGAGTTGCCCCACCAGAACTTGTTCATGATGATCTGCAGTACCTCCAATAGGGTCATCGATAGGAGGAATGTAGACATACAAAAGGTTGGAATAGCTTGCGCCGCTGCCTTGATCAAAATCTCTTTCCCGGCCTTAGATAATTTCTTATTTCTCCATCCTTGTAACTTCGACCAGAGTGTCTCCTTCACATATTCAAAAATTTATCTCTTCTTCCTTCCGATTAGAGATGGAAGCCCAAGACAGGGAACCGTATTGATTAGATTATGGACTTCCTGGATGTTACGTAGCTGAGCACGCTGCCCCTCAGCCACATTTCTACTAAAATAAATACCATATTTTGCATAGTTTATAGCTTGAACCGAGCATGCCTCATAATCATCTAGGATACACTTCAGTCGATCACATTCCACTTCATTTGCTCTGCAAAATAAGAGACTATCACCTGCGAACAACAAATGAGTAACCTCAGGGGCCCTTCTACACACCTTGTTGCCATGCAACTCCCTTGCAATGTTCGCTCTATTGAGCGCAACCGTGAGGCCCTCTGAGCATACGATAAATAGATAGGGTGATAGGGGGTCCCCTTGCCGAAGGCCACGACCTGGGGTGATCGGTCCAACAGAGTCTTCGTTTACCATGAACGAGTATCAGACCGTGCTTACACATAAAATCATCCATCTCACTCATTTATCTACAAACAGAGACGGATGCACATTGGGGCCTGGGGTCACTGGGCCCCACCCAATTTATAAGTTTTTTACTATATATACTGTATTGCATACATTATGCATTGATGGCCCAACGGTTGAGTGGAATCAAATAAAATTTTGTTTTGCTTAAACCCAAGTTCAATTTCCTTCCACTCCAAGGGCTCTTTTTTCCTTTTTCTTTTTAATTTTATTTTTAGTATTTTACATAGATTAACTCTAAATGTTGAAAGAATTGTATTAATTTTAGTCAAATTTGTATCCACCTTTCTATACATATTTTTATTTCATAGATGTATATTAGGAGTACACGATTAGTGATGATTGGAAACACCATTTTTTTTATCAAAACTTGAATGTTATTCTTGCAAAGAAAAAAATATTATTAATTTATTTATTTAGTTTTTTATGATAGTAATATTTTAGTAATTTTGACATGGTTTCGTCTCTTCTGAACCGAAACAATCAAATGTTCCTCCGAAACTAAACGAAAGTCAATTTGTTTAAATTAATAGAATGAGATTATTGATAATTTTACTATGAAATTATTTGATAAATATAATATTATAAAGTTAAGCAACACTTGTGTGAACTTAAAACTTTTGTCTACGTTTTTATAGTAATGTTAGTTGGGCCCCCCAACACAAAATTTCTGGCTCCGTCACTGTCTACAAATCCCAATTTTCGTAGGATAACTTCCAAGTACGACCAGTCGACTCTGTCTTAGGCTTTGCTGATGTCGATCTTAAGTGCCACGTCTCCTTTCAATCCATTCCTTTTAATTTTCATAGCATGAATAGTTTCGAATGCAATGAGAATGTTATCTTGGATCGCTCTCCCCAAAATAAAAGCCGATTAAGCTTTGTCAATGAGGCCCGACAACACTTTCTTCAATCTATTGCACAAAAATTTTGAGATAATTTTATATAGAATGTTGCATAAAGATATGGGGCGAAGGTCTCTTACAATTTGTGGCGATTCGACTTTGGGAATAAGGACTACATTCGTGTCATTTAATCCAATTGGGAATTCTTCTCTTCGCATCCAATCGGTACCCTCCGTAAAAATGTCATCTCCCAAGGTCTCCCAGTTATGTTGAAAGAACGAAGGATTGAATCCATCCGGTCCAGGTGCTTTGTCGCCGTGCATCTGTTTAATAGAAAATGTGAATTCGTCTTTCGTAAAATCCTTTGTAAGCATTTCATTCTGATCACTTGTGATTACTGTTTCAATGGGGGCCAAAAATTCCTCCATTATATTCCCCAATTGATTCTCCATAAATAGTGCCTGGAAGTACCGCCTCACCACCGAACACAACCCCTCTTGGTTATCAATCCAATCCCCATTTTCATTTTGCAGCAGCTCGATTCTGTTCTTACGTTTCCGAGTCATCGCAGAATTATGGAAGAAACGAGTATTGTTATCTCCATCCTTGAGCCAGAACAATTTGGCTCTTTGGCGCCAATAAACTTCTTCTTGTTTTAACACTGATCCTAACTTCTCCTTCGTCTCACGGGCTAACTCCATACCCCGGATACTCAAATTCCCTTATAGAGTCTCAATACATCACATCAGATCTTTTTTAAGTACCCTAAACTTCGAATCCTCCTTATTACCCCATAAAGTAAGAATATCAATAGTTGCAGTTAGACGTTGAGAAATATTGACATAGTGGAATCCCGTCCAACACATTCTAATGACTGATTTGAAATCCGACTACTCCAACCATCGGTTATCGAAACGAAAAGGTTTCCTTCTAGTTCTGTAAGCAGTCGGTATCGTATCAAGGAGTAAAGGTTTCCTCCAACACCTTCTATATTTAGTACACATCTTATAAGTTGTACCTCAAATTTGATCATACTAAACTAGGTAAGTAGTTTCATAGTCTCATGTATTGTAGCACAGTTTCTCTATTCAAATCAGTTTTATGTCAAATTCGTGTCAATTGTCACCTTCTAATTGATCCACGTCAGATAGGTTTCAAAGGATACAATGATGACATTTGGAGCTAACATTTATCTTGTTAGCTTTATGCTCTATCTTGACTTTTTTTAACTTTTAATATCGTTGACATATGAACTGAAACATTCAGCTTGTCTTCTTAGATTGAACACAAGTATTTTGAGACTTTAATCATTAGTATGATTTAGCCGAGAAAAATTCATTTTACGTCCGGTAACTTAGGTCTAATCCAATTTATATCCTTTAAATTTTCACTTTTTCGATTTACGTCCTTTTTGGTCCAATTTACGTTCTTTTCGCCGGAAAATTTTCAAACTCACCGGAATGTGAGGAATAAATTGGGATTCCGGCCAAATAGTCCAATTTACGTCCTTTAAGTTTGAAATTTGAATTAAAAATATCTAATTTTTTTTAATAAATATAATAAATAAATTAAAATTTTAAAATATTATTAAAAAATCTTTAAATTTTTTAAAATATTATTAAAAATCTGAAAACATCATTAAAATTAAAAACTATAAAATGTGAAAAATAAAATTCAAAATACCTTATTTAATTTTTTAAAAATCTCATTAAATATTATAAAATGTGTAAAATAAAAAAAAAAAATTTACAATTCAAAAAATCGAAAATGTTTAACTTAAAATTAAGAAATTCGAAAATCTCATTAAAAATTCTAAAAATCTCTTTATTTTTCTTAAAATATGTAGATTAAATATTAAAAATTTTAAAAACCCATAAGAATAATAAATATATACATATATATATATATATATATATATATATATATATTTTTGACGGGAAGAATAATAAATATTATTAATATGTGACATATGTCATTAAAAACCAGACTTGATTCAAACTCATCCGCCATTAAAGTTCATAAATTTTTTTTGTATTCCACGCCTTGATTGATTGTAGAACCGTGTCAAATTCATTTTAATGAGGTTTTTAGAATTGTATAATTTTTAATTTTATTTTAAACATTTTAAAATTTTTAATTTATATATTTTTTATATTTAGAATTTTATGTTTTTATGAGATATTTAGAATTTTTTTATTTTTAATTTCCAATATTTCAAATTTTTAGAATTTTAGATTTTTGAATTTTTTTTTTTTTGATTTTTTTTTTTATTTTACACAATTTATAAATTTTAATGATATTTTTAGTTTTTAATGAGATTTTTAATTTTTTAAAGAATTTTTTAATTATTAATTTTTAATTTTCAAACTTAAAGGACGTAAATTGGACTATTTGACTGGAATTCCAATTTTCCGGCGAAAAGGACATAAATTGGACCTAAAAGGATATAAATTGGACACCCTAGAACATAAATTGAAAAAGTGAAAACTTAAAGGATATAAACTGGATTAGGCCTATGTTACAGGACGTAAAATGAAATTTTCTCGATTTAGCCATATGTCTTGCACACTTGTTATTAATGAAACAAATTAAACGGAGTAATCATCATGAATATTAGATGAGTCTCAACTAGTTGTTCGCTTTCTGGTACTCGATTGTCTTATCTTCTATCTTCTAGTATTCAAATTCTACGTGTGTTGGTCAAGTCTCAAGCTCAACTAAGAGTTGAGTTCCTCCTCAATCAGATGCATAAGACTAAACCATATACTAGATAGCTAATCTATACAAATTCGAATTTATTATTACAACGTATTTTAGCCTAATCATCAAAACTAATACAAATTTCCCTATAATATATTTAATACTCCAAGTATACTCACTTGCTTTATATGTTCGTACATTAGAAATATGTTAATTTTCTTTATATATACATGTTTTATCTTCACATTTTTATTATCACTTAATTACTACTCAAATAGTTATTGTACTTTCTCGTGAACAATTATTTTATTCATAAATGGACACAATACAATATAAATTTCTTAATTTATATATTATTCCTTTTAAAACTCGTGCATAGGGCTGAAAATCAAACCAAACTATTCGATACTCGATTCGAGATCGTTTGGTAAAAGCTCGTTTGAGCTCGGTTCGACATAGATATCAAACAAGCTTAAACATATATTTACGGTACGGTCTAAAGCTCGGTTCTAGCTCGAGCTCGATAAGTAAGAAAAGATAAATTTAGTGTAAAAATGTCAAATTACTCGAGCTCGGCTCGTGCTCAACAATTCGAGCTCGTTCGAGTTCGGCTCGTTTAATTATCAAACAAGCTCAAATAATAATTTTAAAACTCGATAATATTTCAAAAAAACTTGAACTACATCGCATTCGGCTAGACTTGACTCATTTACAGTCCTACTCGTGCCACAAAGAAACGAGTTTAGTTTGGTGGAGGGGAGAGTATATAATATACATGCATGCATTTGATAATTTTGATCATATGCAATAAATACACAATTAAGATGATTCAGTTGTATATATATAACACACTTTGTGTTATTATCGTTGTGTATATAGAATATGATTGATTATAGAATGGGAATTTTATTTTATTTTAAAAGTAAGATAAGTGTATTATAGAGTGAAATTTTAAAGGTTTTGGAATTCTATGCAAAAATCCACGCTGCACTATTTATTTTTTATTTTTTGAGGATCACTTTGAAGTTTGAACTAATATGTTCTTATATTGAGATTTAAGTAAGGCCGGATGAATTTTTTTATATGCCAAATTAAGCATGCAAAAGCAGGTAATGTGATATTATATTAGTGGAGAAAATTTATGCTAAATTCAGTGTGTATAAGTTGAAGAAAAAAATTA
Source organism: Galeopsis tetrahit (assembly GCA_963675135.1). Lineage (NCBI taxonomy): Eukaryota > Viridiplantae > Streptophyta > Magnoliopsida > Lamiales > Lamiaceae > Galeopsis > Galeopsis tetrahit. Next base: position 35,527,999 of record OY776133.1, on the reverse strand, counting down.
TTTACTTTTCATACCTTTCCCTTTTTCTTCAAAACATCTAAAAAAGCTAAAAATTTAATTTACGTCCCATAAATTTGTAAATTGCTTAATTTATGTTCATTTTTTTTTTTTGCAGATACATAAAAACGGAATCGTTTCACTTACGCTTTTGACAAGTCCGCATAAAAATTATAGAAAATAGTTAGAAATTGTAACTTGGCCAAACTCGACTTATATAGCTAGCGTGGAAAAACAATGGTCATATGGAATAAAAAAAATATATTTCAAGTCAATAATTAGTAATTTGCATAATGAAGAAAAATGACGTATATTAACCAATTTACGAAATTATGGGACGTAAATTAAATATTTATTTTTTTTGGATGTAAATTAACCAATTTATAAAATTATGAGACGTAAATTAAGCAATTTATGAAATTATGAGACGTAAATTAAAATTTATCTTTTTTGGGATGTTTTTCAAAAGAGGTGAAAGTTATCGGACGTAAATAAACTTTTTCTCGTATGAGTAGTAATGTGAAATTATAATATTACTCAATCTCTTCTATTGAGCATTTATTGTTTATGCGTCATTTAATGTGAGAATTGTTTATTGGAGTATTATTAAAGGGATAAAGTAGGGGGTAATAAAAGTTTTTTTGAGTAATAAAATAAATAATAAAATATTGTGAGTAATAAAATAGAGTGATAAAGTAATGACATGTGATATAATTTTAAAATGTCTGAAAGATATAGTTTAGAGTGAAAAAATGTTTTATTAACAAATAAGGAAAAAGACTAATCTAAATTACAACATTTTTTTTTGACAAATGCACTATTTAAATTAGTACGGGGAGAGTATTATATTGTTGGTGTTTTTTTAATTGTCAAATCACATTGTATAAAAGTTACTCCATTAAACAATTGAGTATGGAACTCCCAACTATAATAAGACGACATGCCCCAAGTAATGATTCACTAGCTGGCACTTTGTTGAGAGTGTCGCCAGCGACTTTTGGCTGTTTTGGTGGAAAAGTTTTATGTAATTGTGTCATGTATATATGTAGGTATATATAAACTTTGTTTTCTCAATTCACATAGAAATGGACATAAATGGGTAAAAGGTTTGCATTGATCTTACCAAAATATCATCTTATGTAACTTATGCATAGTTTTTGAGCATTGAAAATCAAACCACAGGAAAAAACAAGAACCTCTCCACCATTTCACCATATCAGAAATTAACGCATTATATCTCAATTAATTCACATCGAATCATAAATAGTGTATTTTTCGATTATTTAGTATACATACAATTAAGTGTGTTTTAGCAAACTGGGTATATATAAATTGGTTTCAAACCCTTCTATTTTTACTAAATATATTTTGATAAAGTAGGCAGCTGGGTGTTCATTTTTCACCTAAATTCCCAGTTTCCCACCCATTTTCTGTAAACTAGCTTATCCAACGTCCATTTTAATTATTATAACACCGAAACAGGTCTCATACATCACACATATACTATATACTCTCTCCTACTTGTAAGAATTTGCTCTTATGTATTCACAAAATATATGTTTATTCTATATAAATAATTAACTTTTGAGTATTTTTTCTGGATCCACATGTATAAGTTGTAGGCTTATGACTACCCTAATCATGTTTTATATATAGTAAAGTGAGGTATATATGTTAAAGTGGTGGTACACCATCTCGATCATATATAAAATCAAACTTAAACAATTTAATATGAGTGAAATTACTTTCAACATGATTTGAAAGTCCATCATCTAAAAATCAAACTTGTAAAGAGTTGTAGAATTAATTCATTTTTATTAATTCTCCGACACTCACACACACGAAGCTCTCTAAATATAAGTAGAGGGAGAATGTTTGCATGTGTGTATATAATATACATTATCCGTCCACATAAAATGTTACTTCCTCCGTCCAATTTTATTATGCTCATTTCTTGGGCACGAGTTTTAATGAATATTGATTAGTTTATGTATAAAGTAGATAAGTTGAGGGTATGATGGGATGTTGTTGGGTCCATTTATAGGTAAAGTGATTGTTTATGAATAAAGTTATTGACAATTTGAGTAAATAAGTGATGGTTGAAGGGTAGAGATAAAGTAGTGTGAATAATATTATTTCCAAAAAAGGAATGAGTATAATAAAATTGGACAAACAAAAAAGAAAAGTGAGAATAATTAAATTGGACGGGGGGAGTACTATTTTCTTTTTTGGATTGTCAACAAATTAAGGTGTTCTTGTTTTTCTTTTTAAAAATATATTCAACAACCCTTACTTTACATCCTCTCTATTTTATTTTTTATTTTATATACATTGTGCATAATATAAAAAAACAACATTCCTTAAATTTTGTGTAAAAATAAACAAGAATATTTTATCATGCGTCACCTTCCACAAAAGTATTTCATTAATCAAAACTCTCACACCAACACTATTTTGATCATTTGATCAAAACTTACAATGTTTGCGATGAAATTTGAATTCGTTGCAAATTACGATGATTTTTTTTTTTTTTTTGAGTACAGCAAATAACATAGCCTATCTATTACAATATCGTGACATCTTAAAACGAAGCTATGCTTTTAAACTGTAAAGGTATATTATCAGCTCTCTAATCTTGAGAAGAACGATATTTCGCGGCCCATTTTGCTAGTGCGTCTGCCGCTGTATTCTCCGTCCTAGATATATGTTCAATCTCGCACACTACGAGATTGCTTTTTATTTGACGAATCCGATCTAGGATGTAACCTGCCGCGCTCCAAACCATATGATATTTTCTTACTAACTCCACCGCCTCCAATGAGTCTGATAGCACCCTCACCACCCTTCCTCCGCGCTCCACATACCATACTAATCCCTCCTCTATTGCACGTAACTCTGCACCTAAAACTGTCCTCGAGCAGCTGATTGGCTTACACATCGCACCCTCCACCCTTTTGTTTCGAAGACCCAGAATTGCCCCCACTCCATACCTGGCATCTTCCGTTTTGAAGGCTGCATCAACTTTAAGGAGGTAGTCTTCTCTCCATTCACCCCTTTGGACCTCTCCCCTTCACTTTATCTGCCTCTCCACTTTGTGTTTGCTCTCATTGTAGTCTTTAAGCCATATCAAAGCCCATGCCATATCCGAGAAACCTTTCACTCTCCCTGCCTCCCCCTCCCTTGCATTTGGGTTGTGTACTAAGGCACACCTCTCCTTCCAAACTCCCCAAGCCAGCATTACAAACTCCTCTTCCGTACGTCCTCCCTTTCCAAAATCCAACCCCCATAGAAAGTCTTTAATAGACAACCTTTTAAGCATCTTAATATCCCCCCACCACCCATGCAGTTTCCAAACACTCTTTAATAAAGGGCAAAAAAATAATGCATGAACAGTAGTCGCCTCATGTGTTCCACATAGTGTACACATACCTGATATTGGCACGTGTTGTCGTCTAAGATTTTCCTCCGTCGCCAAGATATTCCATCGAACTTTCCACCAAAAAAATCTCACTTTGGGCGGTACCGAAAGGTCCCAAATATGCCTCCATCTCCTACCCTCCTCCTCCTTATTCGACCCCGATGCCTCATGACTATTTTCTGTTTTGGTGGAAGCACTTTGCCAGTAGCCTGAACGTACTGAATATCTCCCTTTCTTTTCATGCTTCCAGAATTGAGAGTCTCCCACCGTGGTGCCTCCTATCGGCGTACGAAGAATGGCTTGCTCCTCTATAGGTAGAAAGGCTTGTTGGACCAGGTCTGCATTCCACGTGCCATCACTGTTTATGAATCGGCTCACTGTCGAGCTGCTAGCTTTTCTTGAAAAGATCAAGCCCTCATTTAACCCTGCCACCCACCTGTCCTTAAATAGCTTGATTGACTGGCCATCCCCGATTCTCCACCGTAGCCCCCTTTCTAACAACTCTTTACTCCAATATAGGGACCTCCAGACAAAGGACGGATTACTTCCAATATCAACCTCCATTACCCCTACATTCTTAAAATACCTTGCTTTGAGTGCCCTACTTAGCAGTGAGTCTGGGAACTCAATGAGCCTCCACAATTGCTTGGCTAATAAGGCCTTGTTGAAGTGTACCATGTCTCTAAATGCTAGCCCCCCTTCCTTCTTTCCTTGACACAAAGCTCCCCACCTTTTCCAATGTATCTTTTTTCCCCCTTTTTTGAGCCCCCACCAAAAGTCCGCCACTATTCTTTCAATTTCTCGACAGATCGAAGCCGGTACTCGAAAGTATGCCATCGTATATGTAGGCACTGCTTGTACTATTGCTTTGATTAGTACCTCCCTTCCCCCTTCCGAGAAATCGTTGGTTTTCCATGCTTCCACTTTCTTGAGCACCTTGTCCCTCAAAAAACCAAACTGCACTCTCTTGGCTTTCATTGAGAACGTTGGCAGTCCCAAATACAACTCATGCCCATTAGTCATTCTAATTTGCAATGTATCTCGTACCAGTTGAATGTTCGCACTCCTGGTATTCGGGCTGAACGACATGGCCGACTTCTCATAATTAACCTTCTGCCCCGATGCGTGCTCATACCAATTCAACAGCTCTTTAACTTTCTCGCATTCCTCTGCCGACGCCTTAAAGAACAACAAGCTATCATCGGCAAAAAATAAGTGTGTGATTGCCGGTGCTCCCCTCGCGATGCGGATGCCTGATAGTCTCTGCCCCAATGCCTTTTTCCTTAATAATGCTGACAGCCCCTGAGCACACATAACGAATAGAAAAGGGGATAGAGGATCCCCTTGGCGCAGCCCTCGTGTTGGCCGAAGATCTCCAGGAATTCTTTCATTAACTTTGAAAGCATACCGGACTGTTGTAATACACTTCATGAGAAGAGTTATCGTTTTTTCAGAAAAGCCCAACTTCCCCAGAATGCATTCCATATATTTCCACTCGACTCGATCATACGCCTTACTCATGTTGAGCTTCAAGGCTGCGTACCCCTCTTTACTCCCATTGTTTCTTAGCCAATGCATACATTCATACCCCAAAATGATGTTATCCGAAATCAGTCTTCCCGGTGTGAATGCACTCTGGTTGTCGTCCACTATTTTTCCCATCACCTGCTTTAGTCTATTTGTAATCGTCTTTGCTAAGATCCTGTATGTCACATTACTTAGACTTATTGGTCGAAAATCCATAACTTTTCTTGGCTCTTTTTTCTTCGGGATAAGAGTAATCCAGGTTTCGTTAAGCTCCGAGATATCCCCCTCCTTATTCAGTTTGTCCAGAATTGCTTCTGTAATATCTTGTCCCGTCTCTTCCCACGTTTGTTGGTAAAATCCTGCAGATAGACCATCCGGGCCCGGAGCTTTTAGTGGATTCAATTGAAAAGTCGCTGCTCGTACCTCCTCTGCCGTATACGGTCTCTCTAACAAATCATTCATCCGCCTTGTCACCACCCTTTCCGTCGAGCTCAACATGCTTTCTATTTCCACTTCACTCGGTTTCTGGGATGTGAATATGCTCTCAAAATACCTTTGAACTGTTTGTGCAATATCGGATTCTGAGCTGCACCATTCTCCATTCTCCCTCTCCAGTCCCTTAATCGTATTAACCCATCGTCTTTGGGATGCCCTTCGATGGAATACTTTCGTATTTCTGTCACCATCACGCAGCCAAGAGACCCGTGCTCTTTGTTGCAATTTCATATTCTCTTGAGTCTGGAGCTTTTCCAACTGTGTTTCCAATTGTCTTACCCTTTCGATCTCCACTTCTCCATCCTCCCTATTTAGCTTCTCATTCAGTTCCACTCTACACCTTTTGATTTTTTCCTTAGTATCTCCAACTTTTAACAAAGCCTAGTGTTCCAGCTCTTTGTTGCACTTTCGCAATTTTTCCATAATTCCTTCCTGGGTTCCATCATTCTTCTTCCACCCCTGTCTGACCACCTCATGAAAATCATGTTCAAGTGTCCATGCCCTTTCAAATCTAAAGACTCTTGGTTTCCTTTCCGCTGCCACGCTCCGAATCTCATTTATACTTAGTTGCACAGGCCGATGATCCGATCCGTAGAAATTTAGATTCCGGACCTCCCAATTTTCGAATTTATCCAGCCATTGCTCAGTCGCCATAAACCTATCCAACTTCTCCCTTACTTGCTGAGTGCCCTTTCTTCTATTTAGCCAAGTAAAAAAAGGCACTTTTGCCTCCAATTCCTTCAGCCCCAATTCGTTTATCACTTCTTGAAATTCCTTCATTTGCCTCAAAGGCCTTAACTTTGCAGCGTCCCCACCTTTCTTTTCATGCAAGAATAACAACTCATTAAAGTCACCCCTAACCACCCAAGCCTCATGCAACATTCCATGAGATCTCCTTATCTTCCTAAGCAAATCCCAAGAGTGCCTTCGTAAGTGTGTTATTGGCGAACCATAAAAACCAGTAAACCTCCATACTAATTCCTCATTCACTATCAAACAGTCAATATGGCCACACGAATACGAAAACAAAGAAACTTTCACATTTTCATTACCAAAGAGGACCAAGCCTCCACTAGTGCCCTTAGCATCACTACCAATACAGAAATTAAAATTGAGGCACTGCTTCCAATTACTACAAGTTCTAACAGACACCTTAGTTTCAATCAAAAACAAAAGATCAGGGCGATTATCAGCAACTAGTTGCTGCAGATTCTGGAATGCACGTTTACTCCCCATTCCCCGTGCATTCCATGCTATTACGATCATGGGCGACGGCGGGGCTGAGTCGTATCAGCCGCCGCCTCCATGAACCACTTCTCCTGCTCTTCCTCGCCTTTTGTCTTTTTTGCTTTCATTCCTTCCCCTTCTCCCTTCTGTCCTCCCATGTTCCTCTTCTCCTCCTCCTTATGTCCATTGCTTGTTGCCCGAACTCTCTTCTTAACTGGTTGGCTTGTCCCCTGTGCAAATTCCAGTTGCTTTCCAAGGCTTAGTGCATTTCCTTGGCCTCCGTATCTTGTTCCCACTCCAGCTTGTTTCATCTTCATCAATCCTTCCTTTTCGGTACTTCCACTGCCCTCCCCCACTTGACTCCCGTTCTTGGCTAGGCTTTGTTCAATTGGTCCCGTACCTGTTTGCCCCATCTCGATTGGTGGGCCCCCAGTTGGGGGGTAAGAGTTCAAGAAAGCGTAGTACCTCATTGTATTTGATAAGCTGAAAATATCATCCTCCCCATAATTCCCAGGCTTAGTTAGGAATTGATTCGTATTGAAAAAAGGTTGTGGTCTTTCTTTCATCGGGATCTCTGTCGCTGTGATGGTTCCCCTATTTGCTACCTGCTTCTGGCTCACAACTGCGGTATTGGTCATCTCCCCCATCACCTCTTTGCCCTTTCCTTGTCCTGCCTCTCCTGTTGGTGGTTGCTGCCTTTTCCTCCCAATGCCTTTCTTCCTCGCCCACTCGAAATCAGCTTGGTCTGGGCTTTTCTGTCCCTCAGCTTTCAGCCACGCTGGATACTCTTTTTCTTTGTCCATCACCTGCCCCTCCTCCACGAATGAAGTGGGGCACTCTTTGTCCCAATGTGTGAGTCGTCCACATATCCCACAGTATTCCACTAGTTTTTCATACCTGAAGAGCACGATTCGATTGCCTCCTTGCACCTTTAGTGACGTACCTCTAGCTAGTGGTCTAGAGATATCGATAAGGATGCGAACTCTTAGGCACCTTCCCCATGTGGTATCTCCCGCAGGTTTAGCTACCTCGAGCACTTCCCCCAATCGACTCCCCAACCTCTGCCCTATTACTGGGTTTATGGAGTTCAGGGGTAATCCATGGAAATACACCCAGAACGGCGCATGTGTGAACACCATTGTTGCTGGGCACTCCATACCAGTAAGTTTTGTCAGTATCAGTGTTGTTCCAGTAAGATTCCACGGTTGGCGGTATTGAGCTTTGTTGCACTCAACAGCCTCCCCGAATTCGAAGACGAATAGACCTTCTCCCACTTGTGATACCGTTAGCGATCCCTCCATACACTAGATCTTCTTGACCGCCACTCCCAGATCCACAGGGCCCATGTTCTTTCGTATTGTGTATCGGCCTAAAAACATATTCGCAGGACTGGAAAGCTCTCCCTGCCCTGCCTCGAACTCCTCTTCATCAGCCTGTGCGATTGAGACTCTGCTCATCCTCACATTTAGGTTATCCGCCATTGTTTTCACTCTTACAAATTCAAGGCACTCAAATAAGAAGAAATCGAAAGACTTAGCTTCACAGTGAAGTGAATATCGGGGCCCCAATTGCTGGGTTCTTATATCCATTTTGCCGGTCGACTTTACCAATCAAATTGAAGTTGCATCTACGATGCGGATACTACTCAATGAGAATTTTTGGAACTCACCAAGAACCTGCAACAACTTCACCTCGACAGCAGGAATGCGGCGTAGTAATGATGATTTTAATTTGGGCGTGAAAACCCTAATCCCTTCGCTCCTTTCGACTCTTCAAATCGCACACACTATAATGTGAAATCGCCCCTTGTCAGGCGCGTATGGCGAGTGTTTTCTCACCATGCGGTTATGTTTCCTATTTTGATGTGATGAGAGTGAAAATTACGATGATTGTTGCATGATATGTGACACATATTAATTTGCATTTTCGTTGAACTTAATTTGTTGCGATTAAATTCCACGACCTATTTTGCGCGGCATGTTCAAAGTGGTGATTTGTGACGGCATTTTCGTGTTCAATTAATTTAAATGCCAAGGCCCTGCACCTCATTTAGGTATCTTTTTTAGTGCACTATCATCTATCTCAGTCAATTGTACGTGTACTCTTTTGTTTCGCTTTCTGTAAACATGATCAAATTGTGCGGTTTTATTTGAATAGGAAGTTTAGTGGTTTTCGATTAAATAGAGTTATTGTTCTATGTTGTCTACATTTTAGATAATAACACACTTTGAAAATAAATATTAACCAGATTTATTGCATTGGGACTAATTATCTGTTACATTAATTAATTGTGATCGACTATTGATTTTCACTCCATATCTGTGCTAATATTGGTGATGATACGTGGGTTGATTAATGTTGCTTGTTTTGATCTATGAATGATTAGAGTATAAGTCATCGATTATCTCATATTTCTATTATCATGAAATTAAATTCTACTGTTAAGAGAGTCATCATTTGCAAATTAATTTGATCTATTAATTGTAGTTTTCTTCTTCAGAGATTTGTGCAGACTTTATGAAGAATAATCACAAACAATGAGAATTAATCGGAAATTTTTACTAGATCAATTCCTCTGTTCCATTTTCCATGTTTCACTTGTGTTCCATATGAGAGGTTGATTATTTTTTACATGTCATATATCAATAAATCAAATAGTGAAACACTAAAAGTGTCACTAAATCCATCCAAACCCTTCAAATAAGATTCCTGTGGAGTAAAGACAACCTAAAGGAGAAGAGAATAGCGTGGGTTAGTTGAGACATTATCTGTAGAGAGAAAAATAAGGGAGGGTTGGGAGTTAAGAATCTAAATCTTTTCAATCTGACTTTGTTAGGAAAATGGGGAATCTGGCTTTGTTAGGGAAATGGGGGTGGAGATGTCTTAGGGAAGGGGAGCATCTGTGGAGTGAGATTCTTGTGTCTAAATATGGGTCTTTTCATGAATGTGTTGAGTTTTTTAAGAACACTGGTAGATGTCATAAAAGTTGATCTAAATGGTGGGGTAACATTATTAAATATGTGGGGGCGAGTGACTGGTTCAACAATAATATTTCTTTGGTTATTTGTAATGGTAGGTCCACTAAATTTTGGACGGACAGGTGGGTTGGGGGAGAGAGTTTGGAGAAATTATTTCCTAGATTGTTTAGATTAGAGGCTGAGAAACAGTGTGTGGTGTCTGATAGAGTTAAATGGTTTAATGGTCGTAAGAGTCTTGAGTGGAACTGGACTAGAAATCTCCTGGACAGGGAAGCTTCTGTTGTTAGCAATATTTGTAACCTTATTGACAGGTACCTCAAGCATTCACCGGAGGAGGACTATTGGGTTTGGAGTGGTGATAATGATGGAAAGTATTCAGTAAGATCAGCATACAAGCTCTTGCAGGAGGAAAACACACAGGATAACCCGGATTTGGATGACCTCAAGCACATCTGGACAAAGGGCGTACCTCGCAAAGTTACAATTTTCTCGTGGAGACTTCTTCAAGATAAGGTACCTACACTAGTTAATCTCAGGAAAAGAGGGGCTTACAGTGAACATTTCTCTCTTACTTGCAAACTGTGTGGTACCGATCTGGAAGACACTGATCATCTATTCTTCACATGCCCCTTTTCTTTACGCGTGTGGGGGATAATTTACAATTGGTTTGGCAAATCTGCCCAAATTGGTCACACAAGATTGGTCCATCTCAAGACGCACAAGGATATGATGGGTAAGGAACGGGTGTGGGAAAGCATTTGGCACAGAACAATCTGGAACATTTGGCTCAATAGAAACAAACTTAATTTCAAAGGGGAGCAAGTCAATGACGCAAAGATTACAGAGGACATTAGCTTGTTACTTTTAGATGGTTCAAGGCTCATAAACTGATAAATCATTGGAATTCTTATGAGGAGTGGATTAAAAAACCTACTTTGTGTTTGAGTTAGATAGTGTCATCTCAGTATTTCTTTTATAATGTAACTCATTGATATTTTTCTTGGGGTATTCCTGATACCCTTAAATAAAGCTTTACCGTTTCTAAAAAAAAAAAACTAATTAATCTTTTACAACTGCTGAAGGTTGATGAGAATAAGAACCCAATTGGGTAAATTGTACAAGGCAAATTCTCAGAGTGGATAGATATACTTGAATATTAATGTACAATTTATTCAATTTAATCTTTAACTCAATATTTGATCCAATTTATTAAAGTTTAATTCCAAGTATATAAGTGCAACAAATTACACCTAAGTATCACTAGTTGTACAATATTTGGTGGGCTTCTTTTGACTCAAAATATAGAAATTCAGCCCAATTAGCTTGGGAGCTGACTATTTACACCTCCATTTCAGTTTAGAACACACCTCCGATTGATGCACCCCAAAAATTTGTCAGGATAGATGAACCCCCAAAAATTTGTCAAGATAGATGCACCCCCCCTTGAATTGTACAAAATACTCTTTTGTCTAAAAAAAACTATTTACTAAACACACACCCCAAACCCTAATTTCTCCCCTTCCCCACCCATTTTTCTTCCACTTGCCACGCCGGCTGCCGCCCCCCGCCGCCGCGACCCTCTCCCTCTCTTCTCCGGCGCGGCCCCCTCCCTCCGCCGCCGCCACTGCTCCCCATCCCCTCCCCTTCTCTATTAAAAAGAAAAAGAAAAAGAAACCGGCCCTACCCATTGGCCTTCGCCCCCGTCCATCGGCCACCCCCTCCCCCTCTTCTCCTCTTTTTTTTTTTTATGTGATTTTTCCCGTCGCCCCCCACCCCCACCAACCCACTCGTCGTTGATGGCCACCCCACCCAATATGCCATTGTCGGCCTCCCCACGCAAGACGCCGCCCTCCCAAACTCGATCCAGACGGCGGCAGCTCCACCGTCAGCCACCCCAGATTTGATTTTTTTTTTAATTCTATAATTATAGGTCGACGACCCTATACACTTTCGTCGAAAAATTGTTGTCAATGAGAGTGTATTTCGTCGACCTAAAGCGGTCGATTTTTTTTTTTATATATTTTTTCTACCAACAAGTGTCGAACATATACACTTTCATTGACCACTTGTTGTCGATGAAAGTGTATATGGTCGACATTACATTGTCGATTTTTTTTAAAAAATTTCGACCTTTGTAGGTCGATCATATACACTCTCGTCGACAAATTGTTGTCGACAAGAGTGTATATGGTCGACACTGGCTTCTCAATTATTATTTTTTGAGCTTTTTTAATGTTTTTTCTGAAATATCTGAATTTTTTTTGTTTGGTTTCTACAGGAAATGGTGGTGTTTGTGGTGGTGGTGGTAGTGGTGGGGGTGCAGTGGCGTCGGCGACGACTGTTGCTGCAAAAATTAGGTTTATGGTTCAAAGTTTGAGCAATGGGTATAGTTAGTAGTGGAGTGCATGTAGTAGTGTAATATTACTTAAAGGGTATTTTGGGGTTTTCACAAAATTATTAAATTAATAAAGTGATGGGGTGTGTGTTCTAAACTGAACTGGAGGTGTAAATAGTCAGCCCCATTAGGTTTGTCTATGTAAACACTTTCTTGTGCCGAATTTATATGGGCCAGACTCTATACCCCTCCAGCTTTGTTAAGTAAACTCCCCCTCCCCATTTATTAATTTAATATTCATGTAAAATATTCAATTTATCCTTTTAATAAAAAAATCATTAGATATATACCCCTAAAATTGAAAACCTAACCCTAACCCTAATTCTTACAGTCGCCACCTCACGACCCACCACCGAAAAAAATCAAAAATTAAAAATTAAAAAAAAAACTTAAAAATCTAAAAAGAAAAAAAGATATATTTTCAAAAAAGCAGTGTCAATCAACACTAGTTTGTTAAAAATAAGGTATATGGCTGACAATAATGTGTCGAGAAAAAACACACTCGTCAACACTATTTTGTCTATTTTTTTTTTTTTGAAAATTTCAAAAGTAATGTGTCGATGTTTTTTTTTTAAAAAAAAAACTTGGCGGAGCGATTTTTTCAGGGCGGCAACGAAGAAGAAGGAGCGGCGGCGGTGACGCTGGGCGAAGGAGGGGCCTCGCCGCCGATTGTTGCAGACATTAAAAAAAAAAAAAAAAAGAGGGTTGCGCGGGGTGGGGGCAGGCTTGGCGGAGCGGGGGTGGAAGACAATGCATAAAAAAAAAAAAGGAAGATGGGGCGCCGCTGCTGAGGGGTGGTGGCGCTCGACAAAGGGAGGGGAGGTTGGGCGGTGGCGACGTTGTTGGCAGGGGCTGCGCCGGCGGCGACAGTTTGGTGAAGGGGGAGATAAAGAGTTAGATTTTAGAGTTTTTGAAAAATGAGAAGAAAGAAGGAAAAGTGAGAAAAAGTGAGATTTTAGGGTTTTTGAATATTTTAGGAGTAAATCTAACCTAATCCATTCGGAAGAGGTTCATGTATTAGGGGTATATTTAACAAGTGTGGATGGATATATAGCCTGACCCTTTTATACTGGCAAGCCCGGCCCATGGAAAAATTGTTATAAGGACACGGTTATTTGAACCCCTGAAATTAGTAATTCCACTCGCCTTTGATTTTATTTATTCTAAGGCATGTATGAAATGTTCAAACATTCATTCTTTTTTTTTTTCGAACATACCATTCCTTCATTTAAAAAAAAAGTACGAAAAAAACTTTTGCCAAGTACGCCCACTTCCAAAACTTTACAAAAAAAAAAAAAAAGACAAAAACTTTAGTAGATTTATCAGTTACAACATATCCTTTATTTCTTTGCAATTCGTTACATCAACTTTTTTAGTTTTACAATTTAATGCACCAATAAATTTTCTGATCTATTTTAAAATGATGTGGCGCCGAAAAGATCAAAATCGCCACATTGGCGCCAAGTAAGACTGCCACCTAATTAATTATTATTTTTAATGAAAAAAAACAATTTAAAAACCCTTAAAAATACAAAATTAAATTAACCCTTGTTTGCACATAAATCTTAATCGCGTTCTTCAATTCATCAATCCTTCAATCGATTTGTTTGTTTAAGATGGGCTCAGATTCGCGGTACAATTAATCCTAAAAAAAAATATTTCTCAAAAAATATCCCATTTTCTTGATAGAGAAAAATGGATTTGGGGATGCAAAGACCAATGGATTTGTGTTAGGAATGAATAAGATTGATTCTAAAAATTGGCAAAAGAAAAAAAAAAAAGGGTTAAAATATGTTTAGACCGCACTTGCCACACGAAAAGTGAAAATAGAGAATGAGTTATTGTGGGTCACATTAATCAAACATTTAAGAAATTGGATTTAAAAAGATTTACCTCACAGTTTGAGATCCATTAGATTTATTACTGGACATGATTACTAATTTTGTGCAATTTTCAAGATTAATTTTTGTCTCTTTTTAGTTTTTACTTTATATATATAATTATTAATATTCAAAAAGTGATAAAAGTCTAGTTAAAAGTGATAATAATTTTACCATATGTGACTATCACTTTTTACATAAATATTACTCCCTCCACCTCCCACCAAAAGTGTGCTCGTTTCTATTTTTGGGTTTACAAAAAACATGTTTATTTCATTTAAATAATTCACTTTTGAATATTTTTTCTACTTTACTCGCAAGATTGAGTATTTAGCCAAATATATTCTTTACTCATTATCATAAATATATTCTTTATAATTAAAATATGATTTTTTTTTTAAATATATATAAAAAAAAGTGAGCACACTTTTATAATAAACATTATCAATTTTTATTTATAAATTAATGAATGAGATTATATATAGTGAACTTGGGTTTTTTTGTTAATTGCATGTTTTAGTTTTAGAGTTAATTATTATTACGTTTTACTTGATATAATTATTAATATTTTTAAAAAGTGATAATATTTAAATTTTAAAACTTTAAATATAAGTATAAATTATTTAATTGATAAGATATCATTTCGTACTAGTTTAATTAATTAACAAATACATACATTATTATTTATATTTTATTTTTAACAAAATTATTCACTACCTTAGAAATTAATAATTAAGTTTTAGTGGAGTGGGTCCTGTATACTGTAGTGGGCTTGATAATCAAGTTGACAATCAAGTGTTAATGTAGTGGGCCGGCGCTTAGAACATGGATTGCCACCGTGGCCTTTATGAGATGGGGCTGAAAGTTTGTGGAAGGATGGGTCAAATTAGGATCCGTCCCACTAAATGAGATTCGTGAGACGGTCTCACACAAGAACTTCCCAAATAAAAAAAATCATATTATGCGATAGTATTTTCGTTCGGAGTCCGGTGGTGGATTCTGGGGTTCATCCGATGGTGATAGATACGTATATGTAAGTTTGTTCTCTAAAAAAAATTGGTTCTGATTTGTTAAAAAGATGATTATATTTCAAAAAAATTGTGTGGACATTGTTTTTTCTTGTCTACATATGAATTTTTTTTCCTGAATTATCACATCTACCTTTGTGGAAAAGACCCATTAAGTGAACAATTAATTTAATATGAGTAAAAAAAAATTAGTAGAAATTAAACTCAGAACGTATAGTGTGAATGATTTTTTGTCAAATCATCTATAAATCCAAAATTGTACATGGGAAATTAATTAATTCTAAACCCTAATACATTATATACATTTGAAGTTACTCCTGATTTCAGATTAATTTTTCTGGCAAATTAAGTTAAAAGTAGGTTGTTAATTAATTACTCCCCCTTCCTGTTATTACTTCAACACTTTTTTTATTTGGTTGTCTTAAAATTACTTGTACATTTTCAATAGAAAAATAGACCACAAAATTAATATCATCACAACATCATTTTATTTTTAAAATTGTCATTTATATTTTACCTACATTTTACTTTACACCTCACTAAATCACCTAAAATATCACCCATTTATGCTAACTCACCAATCATGCACTAGTCATATTGAGACGGAGGAGGGAGTACGATTTTATTTGAAAAGTAGAAACACTTGTACAAATGAAAAGTAGAGGTGCAGAAATTTGAAATCACATGATAATAGAGCTAGGACGAGACAACTACCAAGTGTTGAAGCAAATAGACGTTCCAAGTTAAATGACATGCACCAAAACAAGAGTGAAATTAGATTAATTAATCCAAGCAAGATCGAGGTTTGTGAACCAGTGGCACGCCTCTCCCTCACCGGGTCCAAATTTAAGGATCTGGAAGGCCACGTGGCTCTTGGGCCATGCAGATGTATCCATGTGGCATATTCCCACCATCCTGTTAGAATCCACAAACTCCACCTCGTACAAACGAGTTGATGCAATCGAATGGCAAAAGTATGCTGCAAACGGCAAGTAAGCCTCATGGCACGCCACTATTTTCTCCCCACTCCTAGTGTACTCCTTCATCTTCACGATCATCAACTCCGAGCCTGACTGAAGCTCGGAGTTGATCTTCGATGTCAGGGCTCGCAACTTCTTCTTCTTCGCTCCCAGCGTGGACTTTGCGAACCCCACCATTTCTTCCAAGGATTTCGGGCACACTTTCGTCTCGCCTTGTATTGCAGCAGCGCTGCAGTACGCGAGAGTGTCTCGCATTGTTTCTTTATTCGTCGTGCCCGTGATTGATTGGGGGAATATTTTAGCAATGGTTTCGTAGGTGAGGGGGATTTTGGAGGCGATTTGGGGAGTGAGGAAAGCGCGATTTGGGAGGGATTCTTGCAAGTTTGGGAGACGAATGATGTTCCCTTTTCGGAGGAGTGATTGTCTGAAGAAGGAGAATGGATCTGCAATGGTGTTTTTGTTGAGTGGATGAGCTGCAGCAGGAGTTTGGTATATGTTTATTGTAGTGCGTGTTTTGGATTCAAAGACAGATGTGCAAGCCAAGTTTGCGAGTGTGCAGAAATGGGCATCAGCTGTGAATTCATTTGGTGTTGAAAGAATGTTGGTGTAATGATCAGAGGCTTTTTTGGTGAGAGGGGAGAGTTTTTTGAAGATGGAGTTTGGCATTGGGTTCTGCACATTTTCCGACCAGAATTTCAGTTGGTCGGAAGCAATGGATGAAGACGAAGAAGAGAGCGCTGTGACAATGGAAAAAGTTAGGGTGATTAGGAATATTGATGAAAGAGAGTGTGGACTTGCCATTGTTTTAGCTTGCAAATTTACTCAAGAGTGTGATTGTTTTGTGCATCTTTGTGGGGGGTGAAGAACTATATTTATAGTGTGAAAGATGGAAAATATAATATCCAACTTGATGTTCCATCTAATATTTTATTGCAACTTGATGCATGTTTTTATCTTATTACATTTTTGCTCTTTCATATCTAGCTACTTTACACACTCCAATAATATCTTACTCTCTACTCAACACACATTAATGTGAATAATCAATTATATCATTCCAATTAAATTTCAACGAGAGTTGACCAATGTTGACCACAAGTTGCCAATGTTATTAAATGTCGACCATAATTTTACAAATGATCCATTACGGGTAGTCGGCACAACAAAATATCGACCTTGGTCGGCTGATATTTTTGTGATTTTCAATCGCGATTTATATTCATAGTTTTGAGTCTATAAGCTTGGGTTTCTATTTCTCTGCTCACACAATATTATGAATGCTTAGGTTTGCTACATGGCCTACATGAACTATGTATACAAAAAAATTGAATGTATTAGATTCATTTATTGATAGGTGGATCCAGGTTTCATTTGCTTTTGGCTTTTTGTTTAGATTCATTTGGATTTGGGAATTCACTTGATTTCATATTCCTTTTGCATTGATTGGTTTTGATTGAATGGTTATGATTTCCGACTTCGTGTATATTAAATGAAATCACAATTACACTTAATAATATTAATACGCTCATGAGATTCTAAATTATTAGAATTTTTTTTATCTATGTACAGTATTGTGTGTTTATGATCCTACTCGAAAATGTTTTAAAGCAAAGTGAAATTTAAACAGTAAAATGAAGTTCGATCAATCTTATATGTGACCGTCTCATATAAAACTCCATCGAACTATTAATAAAACCTCATTCAAAAATTTAATAACAAATTTTAATACATATGCATAAATTTATCAAAACAATTTGAACATATTTTACATCCGTGATAAATTTAGATAAAATATACTCCATCCATCCACCAAATGTACGTGGTCACATTGGGATTGAGCACAAGTTTTAAGGAAAATGTAGATAAAATAAGAGTATTATGGGATCCATTGTGAATAAAGTGATTGTTTGTGAACAAAGTTGATGCCAAATTGAGTAATTAAGTGATGGTTGAAGGGTGATGATTTCCATGAAGTGTATGAGACTACATTTAGTGGACAAATAATATGAGGTAAACGAGACTACATTTCATGGACGGAGGGAGTAGTATACAATGTTATTTCATATGATATTTATTGATAGTTTCAAAGAAAAAAAATCTCGATATTCTATCGATAATAGTTTCAAAGAAAAAAAATCTCGATATTCTATCGATATTAGGCTCGATATTGTTATTGCATATCGTTGTTTATCAATATTGTCAATTTTTTTTTATAAATATCATGGAAATATCGATTATTTCCAATATTGATATCAATGATCACGGAAATTAGATATATTAAAGATATATTGAGATATTTTCGTGTATGGTCAAGATTACTTCAAATACCATATAAGTGGGAACTTGAAAAGAAAAAAATCAGTGGTGGCCGGGTGACAACAAAATCTTGATCTTGATATTATTATTATTATTCCGTATCTTATCTCCTCGATCATAATTCATATAACAACAAGACCAACTTGGATTAATTTAATAAGAGTTATACATGCATGCTCAATTTATCGCCTCTACTTTGGATTCCATAAATTTATCTTATCTTTTTTTTTTTTTTTTTTTTGTTATAATTTTCAGTTTCTAAAATCACTTTTTTTTTTTAAATTGTCTTTCACATATTTTTTTTTAAGAAAGTGATTTTTAAAGATTTTGTAAAATTTGTAAACACTTGACATACAAAAACAAAAGCAACTTGGTTATTCCGGAGTCTAGTTGATACTAGTATTCTTATCGTCTTTCTGCCTTTCCTTTACATTGTTTATCAAATACACTGTACTTGTTTTTTTTCTTTTTTTTAAAGATTGGATTGCAGAGGACTTTCATGATTTCATCACGTGTTTTACAGAAAATATCGAATGAGATTGGCTAACACAATGTATTGAATTTTTTTTAATTCTCGATATCTGATTCTAGAAACGACTAATTTGGTATCGATTTCATCGTTCACTAGCGGAGATTCCGTATCATGAGAATAAGATTTTGTGATATTGTGTTACTCAAATCACGGGGTTGTTTTGGCACAGTTGACAGTACGTAATGCAATATATGGAGTAGTATATATGTCGTGTCGTATTAAGCATAAATTAAGTTTCTACCTGGTTCCAAGATAGATATATATCAATCTTGAAGACTGAGTTTAATTTTACACATACATACAAAATGAATCGATCGATTTCCAAAATGATGGTGGGATTTGATAAATTGGATTTAGATCTCATACTTGTTAAATAAATTTCTGTTTTTATTAAATTGTAAAATGGAATTCCATTTACGAGTAGAAGAAATGAAAATGTGTTCTTTTACAAATTGAAGAATGAAAACTTGAATACAAAGAAGAAGATACTTAATTAGCTTGCCCCTTAACCAACTAATAACCACTCTATACTGCCTTACAAACTATCTAATTAACTTAATAAAAGACAGGTGTGTATTTACCAATACAGAGGGTGTATTGGGTTTAACCAAAGAGTGTATTTACTAATCAGGAAGTGTATTTACTAACCCTTTAACCCCTCAAAATGAGAGTGTATATCCAACAATCCCATTTTGGCTTTGTGTGTTATGAATGCAGTAGGAGAAAGGGGTTTTGTAAGAATGTCGGCTACATTTTCTTCAGTGGGAATGTGGATGAGAGTGAGCAATCCTTCTTGAATCTTTTCCCTTGTGAAATGGTAGTTCAAGGAGATGTGCTTAGTCCATTGATGAAGACAAAGATTATGAGCAATGGAGAAAACACTCTTCCTATCTGTGTACATAGTTGAAGGTGTTGAATGGTGGATCTTCAAATCAGCAAGAATGTAATGTATCCATTGGAGCTCACATGTTGTTGAAGCTAAGACTCTATATTCAGCTTCTACAGAGGACATGCTAACATTAGATTGTTTCTTGAATTTTCAAGAGATTAGTAAGTGTAACAACAAATTTCGTGAAATTAATATAATAACACGAAAATGCAATACAATTTTATTTCTTGTCGGATTAAAACGAGAAATTTTGGGGGTTGCAATCTCTATTTAATATTCCTCTGATTCTTCTCTTCGATTTTGACTTTGTCTTGGAAGATTTTGTGGCGTGATCCTCGCTTTGATCTTGACCACGATTGAATTTGAAGATCTGTAACGTTTATCCAAGGACTTGACGTCTTGTTTTGGATCAAACGCTGATTTGGGGAGCTTTCGGACGAACACCGCTGAAGATCATTGAAGATCCACGAAGAACTTCCTCGAATAAACGCCGATTTGAGGGGCTTATCACCTTGATCTCGAATCGAACGCTGCTTTTGGCCGCTTTGCATGAAGAACGCCTTTGAAGATCGTTGAAGATCCACGAAGAACTTCCTTGAAGAAACGCCGAATTGAGGGGTTTAGCACCTTGATCTCGAATCGAACGTTGCTTTTGGCCGCTTTGCACGAAAAACGACTTTGAAGCTCCTCCGAATGCTGAAGAACACTCTAAATCTCTATAGAGAACTTTAAAGTCTTGAAAGCTTCTTGTGTTGTGTTCCAAATGAATGAGGGGAGGACCCTATTTATAGGGTGAGGGGGTGAAGACCTTCCTTCTTTATCATGCCACGTGGCGCCGTCTTATTGGCTGATGCCGATTTGATTGACTTGATTGGTTTAATTTAATTCTCTTCCATTTTTAAAGAGATGTGATTTGATTCCCCCCATATACGGTAAGTCACATTTATTCTTACCAATTACGAGTATTTTGATACTCGTATAATTTGACCGGCTTTTATCGTGTATATTAAATATCAATAATTTAACTATTTAATTCGAGAATTAATTTAATTAAATTCTCAAATTTTAAATAGTAAATTAATTTGATTTTAATATATATTTGTCCACGTGTTGCCATTTGATTGGGTGTAAATTTAATGTGCTTACAGTAAGTTACCAAAGTAAATGCGATAACCTGTAATGCTCTTTCTTGTGTGAACACATTTTGCCCAATCAGAATCTGAAAAGACATGTAGTTTGAAAGTGTTATCCATGGAATAGAAGATTCCAGTACTAGGATTACTCTTGAGATACCTTAATACCCTATGAACAACTATCAAATGTGCCTCAATAGGGCTTTGCATAAAACTGACTTAAAGTCTAGACAACATAAGATATATCAGGCCTTGTAACAGTTAAGTAAAGAAGCTTGCCTACCAACTTTCTATATTGTTCAGGATGTTTAAGAGGTAGTGAATGATCATCAAAAGTTATCTTAGAATCCATTGGAGTGGAGCAAGGTTTGCTTCCCAAATAGCTAGAATCATGTAGCAAATCCAGAGTATACTTTCTTTGGCAAAGGGTTAGACCACCGCTATGCCTAAGATATACCTCAAAATGCCAAGATCCTTAATGGTAAATTTGTTGTGCAAGTAGCTCTTTATGGTTTTAATGATGTCAAGGCTAGTCCCTGCTACAATTAGATCATCAACATAACAAAGAACAACAGTAAAATCAGATCCATTCTGTCTAGTGAATAAAAAAGTGTCAGCTTTGGATTGAATGAAACCTAATGACAGTAAAGTAGTCAATTTTGTAAACCATTGTTTGGAAGCTTGCTTTAAACCATAAAAACTTTTATTCAACTTGCAAACTCTGTTTTCATTAGGAGAACAATAACCAGGAGGAGGAACCATATAGATTTCCTCAACTAAGTCTCCATGTAAGAAAGCATTATTCACATCTAACAGATGGATATGCCAATTTTTAGAAATAGCAACAACCAATAGGATTCTTACTTTGGTGATTTTAGCAACAGGAGAAAAAGTGTCAAAGTAGTTTATGCATTCTTGTTGGGTATATCCTTTAGCAACTAGTCTAGCTTTGTACATTTCTATATATTGCTATCAGATTTGTATTTTACTTTATAGATCCATCTGCACCCTATACAATGTTTGCCTGAAGGTAAATCAACAAGAGGTCAAGTGTTGTTTTTATTTAAGGTTTCTGTTGGGATATGAATCCTAGAACAAGTCCTACATGATGATTAAAAGATAAAAGATGAAGTTTTGATAAGCCAAAAGTAGTTGGAATATTTTCTAAGTGTTGACTAATCTAGTCTAGTTAAGTTGAAGTCATCTTGAACAGATCAGTAGAGTTCACATGAAAAGAAAGTATTGTTTTCTTATTAAAAGATAAGTACGATTTATAAGTACTTCATATGTGCTATTTGTATATGTTAGATTGTTGTTGAGCTATGAATAATCATTGTATAGAGCTCATGATTTTTGAATGTAATAGATAGATTGATTGAATAGTTTATAAGTTGACTAAGCTTTATAATTCAGAAAAGCTTAAAGTAATGTAATAGTCTTGTTAGGATTAGAATAGTCTACTATTGAAGATTGCACATGAAGACTGAAGAAGAAGAGTTGAAGTCTACTACTCAAGACTGGTGGACTACAAGACAAGTGCATCTACTAGACTATACAAGACAGGTCAACTTGAAGTAAAGTTTAAGTGAAGCGCGTATAAAGATAAGGATGAAGAAGTTAGTTATGGAATAACTAATTCGTAACAAGAAACGCGTGGATTGATAAGAAGTTTCAGTTAAAAGTTAGTTTTCAAGAAGAGTTGGTTACAACTACCTGAGTTCTTGAAGATTGAAGTCTATAAATACTTCATGGTGTTTATCATTTGAAGACTACTGTTACTGTAAGTACGCATACTGATACATACTGAAGATATACTGAAGATTACTCACAGAGTTCGTTGAAGTTCAGAAAGCAAGTCAGAAGTGAAGTGAAGAATCAGAAGACTGCGACTGAATAAGTGTTTAGTTTTTGTTGTTTTATCAAGTTGCTAGATACTTGTTAAATTTCTAGTTAGATCATAGACGTATCTGGTGGTATAGTCTTAGAAGATCTAAGTCTTCTTCTTGGGACTTAAAATCACAGGAAAATACACTTTGTACTCGATTGGAAGAGTTTAGTGGAAACATCACAACTGGGTTTGTGAGAGTGGACGTAGACAAGTTGCCGAACCACTATAAATTGTTTGTGTTGTTTACTGTTTTAATTGCTTAACTGTTTAATTGTTTACATACTTAACTGTACTAGAGTAGTTGAGTATAGAACAGAGTTCTCGAATTTTGAAGTTGAGTATAAACTTAGATTGGGCTCATTGTTAATTTCGTTATTCCGCATATTGTATTCTGATATTTCGATAGATTTTTGAAAAGTCTATTCACCCCCCTCTAGACATTTTCACTAGCTTACTCGTTATTAACTCAACTTTGAGGACCTACAGTTTCTAATTCATTTTTCATAACAACAACCCAATTATCATTTAAGGCTGCTTGTTTATAGGTTTTGGGTTCTTATATTTTGGAAATAGAGGTTGTAAGCTTCCTATAGTTAGGAGACAATTTATCAATAGAAAAAAAAATCATGTATGAAATATTGTTGGGTTGGTCTGCTATGGACTCGAGTGCATGTTGTGCACCCTAGTCAATGTTGCACTTTTCAGTTGTATTGACTTGCACTTTTTCATGACTTACACTTTTTGGTAAAATGGTGTTGCACTTTTCAATTATTAAATTGTATAATAATATTTTTATTTATAGTGACTTACACTTTTTAGTAATATTGTGTTGCACTTTTCAGTTTAATAACTTACACTTTTCATTAAAAATTGTGATACTGACTTGCACTTTTTAATACTATTGTGTTGCACTTTTCAGTAAAAAAATTTGTTGCACTTTTCAGTTATATTGACTTACAATTTTCATTAATATTGTGATGCTCTTTTCAGTAATACCGACTTGCACATTTTAGAAATATCGTATTTCACTTTTAGTTATACTAACTTATACTTTTAGTAAATATGGTGTTGCACTTTTTTGTTATATCGACTTACATTTTTTAGTAATTTTGTTTTGCACTTTTTATTGAATAAAATTTTTTCTTAAAAATTTATTTAAATGGAGAATGTGTACATTTTTAAGTAAATACAAAAAAAGGTAAAAAAATAAATTATATAAAAAGAAACAAAAAAAAGCAATAAATGAAATAAAATAAAAAAATAAAAAGAGCTATAAATTTATAGGTCAAGTAATAATTTTTATAATAATAATAAAAAAATATTGGACTAGGATGTACAACATGGATTCAAGTGTATACTAGACTAAACTAATATTGTTTTTCAGAAAAGGATAGATTGAGTTTGACATGATCAATTAAGGCAAGTAAAGAAGTTTCATAAACTTGTAAATATGCAGGTTGAGTTTTAGTTCTAAAAGGGTCTTGAGTTAGTTTGTACTTCTGGAATACCAACATTACACTACAAGAAACAAGGTGAATAGCAACGAAAATTTTGTGACAAATTTAAGAAGGGTCGACTTGACTTGTATAAGAAGGGTGGCTCAGTAGGAGAAACCTGGTACATAGACAGTGGTTGTTCGCACCACATGACTGGTACCAAGGCTCTCTTATCAAGCTACCATGAGCAAGAAGGACCAAAAGTGATATTTAGTGATAGCTCCACTGCTGTCACTAAAGGATTTGGTTACATCCGGAATGGAGACGTTGAGATCCAAGATGTCTCATATGTTGAAGGTTTGAAATATAACTTACTCTCTGTTTCTCAGTTTTGTGATCGTGGCTACAAGGTGCAGTTCAAGAGCCGCAAATGTGAAATCATTGACAAAAGGACGCACACAGTCCTACTAGTCGGCGTAAGACAAGGAAGTGTGTACATAGTGAACTGGAACAGTTGTCCGAGGGACACCTGTCTACTTACTAAGAATCCTAAAGAGCTTGGGTGGCTCTGGCACTGACGCCTTTGTCATCTAAACTTTAAGGTTCTTAATAAGATAGCCAGAGATTACCTTGTTGAAGGTATTCCCAATGAAGTTTACTACAAGTAACATGTATGCACGGCCTGTCAACAGGGTAAACAGGTTAAAGGTTCTTTTAAGTCAATTCCTACTCTCTCAACTAGTAGAGTCCTAGAACTTCTACATATGGATCTTCATGGTCCAATAACTCCTCCAACCTTGAATGGTAGAAGGTACACACTTGTTGTTGTAGACGACTATTCTAAGTTCACTTGGGTAGTCTTTCTACACAAGAAGAGTGATACACAAACACTTCTGCCTGAACTGTTGAAGAAGTTACAAGTTGAGAAGAACCAGTCCATTGTCAAGATTCGTAGTGACAAGGGAACTGAGTTCATTAATTGCTATATTAAAGATTTCTGTACTAAATGTGGTATCCAGCATCTTACTAGTGCAGCTAGGACACCACAACAAAACGGTGTAGCAGAAAGGAGGAATCGAACACTTAAAGAAGCCTGTAGGACCATGTTAGCTGAGTTCAACACTCCTCAAAAGTTTTGGGCCGAAGCTATCAATACTGCATGCCATTCACAAAACAGAAGCGCGATCAACAAGGCTCTAGGCAAGACACCTTATGAGGTTTGGAAAGGTAGAAAACCCAGAGTTTCATATTTCCATATATTTGGTTGTAAGCGTTTCATTCACAACAATGGAAAGAACAAGTTGAATGCTTTCGATGCTAAAGCAGACGAGGGGATATTCTTAGGATACTCCTCGACTAGCAAAGCATTTAGGGTATTCAACTACTCAACTCTTTGTGTGGAAGAAACACCACATGTGGTTTTCGATGAATCTCAACAGGACTCGTCTGTCGACAAGATCAGTAAGAAGGTAACTGATCTAACGATCGAATCTAACAAAGATTCAGAGATATATGAATCCGTTCAAGCCTACAATCCATTCATGAAAGCTCTCGAATCTGATGACAAGGAGAAAGTAAGTGCTCAAGGTAAGTCTTCTAGACCAGTTGACATGCCTGCTCTAGTTGACTCATCTACTCTTGGTAAATCTGTTGATGATACAAATGATGTTGACATGCATGATGCTGTACATGATATAGATGATGATAGTATTCCTGTTAAGAATAGAAAAACATGGAAATCTGCGCATGATACTGAAAATATCATTGGTGACTCTACTATTGGTGTGAAGACTAGACGACAACTCTTTGAGTCGCAAGAACAGCCGAGTCCAACTATGTTTTGCTGGTGTTGTTTCCTCTCATCTATTGAGCCTACCACTGTTAAAGATGCATTGGCTGATAGTAATTGGATCATCGCTATGCAAGACGAGTTGAACCAGTTTGTTCGAAACGACGTCTGGGAACTTGTCGATAGGCCGAAACATCATAATGTAGTTGGCACTCGATGGATTTTCAAGAATAAGAAAGATGAAAATGATTTAGTTGTCAGGAATAAGGCTAGATTAGTTGCCCAAGGCTATTCACAAGCTGAAGGCATAGACTATGATGAAACATATGCTCCTGTTGCTAGACTAGAAGCCATTCGATTGTTCCTTGCATATGCTGCTCACATGAAGTTTACTGTATATCAAATGGATGTCAAAAGTGCATTTCTTAACGGTATTCTTGCGGAAGAAGTGTATGTTGAACAACCTCCAGGTTTCGAAGTCAAAGGCAACCAGGTGTACAGGTTAAAGAAAGCCTTATACGGACTAAAGCAAGCTCCAAGAGCATGGTATGACACTCTCTCTCTCTTTCTATTGGAAAATGGTTTTACTAAGGGCAAGGTCGATCGAACCTTGTTCAGAAGACAAGAAGGGAAGGACATTTTACTCGTCCAAATTTACGTAGATGACATCATTTTTGGGTCACCTAACAAAAAGCTGAGTGAAAGTTTTTCAACACTCATGCAAAGTAAATTTGAGATGTCTATGATGGGTGAAATGAATTACTTTCTTGGTCTTCAAGTAAAACAAACTCCAGAAGGTATTTTCATAAATCAGGCGAAGTACACTAGAAATCTTCTAGACAAGTATGGGATCAAAACTTGTAAATCTACTGGCGTACCAATGCAACCAACTTACAGAATGGATCCTGATGAGAACGGTAAATGTGCTGACCAATCTTATTACCGTGGTTTAATTGGTTCCTTACTGTATCTAACTTCTAGTAGACCAGACATTGCATTCTCTGTTGGTGTTTGTGCTCGATTCCAAGCCAATCCAAAAGAAAGTCACATGGAAACCACCAAAAGGATCTTGAAATATTTGAAAGGGACCATCAATCGTGGTATATGGTATCCCAAAAAATGATGATCTATCCTTAAGTGGCTATTCAGACTCAGACTTTGGAGGCTGTAGAATAGATAGGAAATCTACTTCTGGTTCTTGTCAATTTCTAGGCACAAAACTCATATCTTGGTTTTCTAAAAAGCAGACTAGTGTTGCAACTTCAACTACCGAAGCCGAGTACATGGCTGCTGGTAGCTGTTGTAGTCAACTACTCTGGCTCATGCAACAGCTTAGAGATTACAACATACATGAATCAAATGTTCCTATTTTCTGTGATAGTAATAGTGCAATTGCCATTACACAAAATCCTGTTTTGCACACACGATGTAAGCATGTTGATGTGAAGCATCATTTCATACGTGATCATGTAGAAAAGAAGGATATTCGCATGGAAAAGATTCATACTGATTTTCAAAGAGTTGATATTTTTACAAAACCATTAGCTGAGGCACGATTTCGTGAGTTATGCATTAGTCTAGGGCTAATTGATTTAGATCCTACTTGCCTATAGCTATGTACTAAACAGACAGGTACATCAAGAAAAGGAGACAAGATCACTAGACCAGAGCACTCGTCTACTCACTCAACAGACAGGTATACAAGACTAGACTAGATGACCAAACAACCCGATGAGGAAGCTGGTAAAGCTGAGGGTAATACTAAGGGAATAAACATTTAAGGGGGAATCTTTGACTTCTTAAATATCCTTATGTTGACTCTTATGTTTGTTAAAGGTCATCTTGTTCGAAACCTTGATCCTTGCTTTAGATTGATATTCATCTTATTTATGTTACTCTACTTGTACCTACGATTACACATTGCAAATGATAAGATAGGTACATGAAGTCGTTCGACGTTCAGAATAGACAA
This sequence comes from Galeopsis tetrahit, assembly GCA_963675135.1. Taxonomy (NCBI): domain Eukaryota; kingdom Viridiplantae; phylum Streptophyta; class Magnoliopsida; order Lamiales; family Lamiaceae; genus Galeopsis; species Galeopsis tetrahit. The sequence goes on along the minus strand of OY776133.1, from coordinate 35,500,119 downwards.
GCACAGGCTAAGGGGGAACTCGTCTTGTGTACTTAAGCCAACTCGTCTTGTGAAGCTTAAGTCTACTCGTCTGTTCTGGATAGACTCGAACAGACAAGCTAAGTGCTCTTTTTGAAATATGTTAAGTGTTTAATCAAAACAAATTAAGGGTATTATAGTAATTCGATAATGCCAAAATTTGAAAACCCCAGAATTGGATTTATACACTCCATTTAATGAGGTGTATTCACCCAATTCGTACTCAACTTTACTAGGGCAGATGAGTTCACTCCCCTATCCTAACTAAGAAGAGACGGATTTCAAATTTTCCAATATCAAATCACATAATATTCTCGATTCCGTAACCGAATACCAAAAGCCCCAACCGTTGGATCTCATCCTTCGATTTTAGCCATTGGATCAAAAATTCTGTTTTGAACAAAACCCAACACTTACACACGTCTTACCCCACAATTTCTTGACTCTCCTACCTTCGAGCATTTGTTCTCTTGCAAATCCAAGCTATTCATTCTTATTCAAACTCTTAAGAATGTCGACTCGCTCTATTTTCGATGTGAGAACTAACATGCAGGCTACATTCAATCTAGGGAGATACATTTCCGACAATAAAGTGCATGTTGAACCCTCTGTGTTCTTTGAGGGCAACCACACATATGGAAATGCCGAAATTCTGTCCAAATGCACCAGATGTGGCCTAAAGCCTTATTTGGAGGCGTTTCCTCAAGTCGTCTTGGAGGAGGAAGTGCTGGAGTTCTATGCCAACGCCACCAGACGAGGTGACACAATTGGATCGTTTATTGGTGGAAGTCCAGTAGAAATTACTCGAGAAGCCATGTTCGAGCATCTGAAGTTGCCCACCGGAACAATTGATGTAGAGAATTATGCCATTGGGCAAGAGACAAGATATCTGAGTATATTTTGTGGAAGAAAGATGAGGCTGAAACCAGATGGCAAGCTACCTGCCGTCAAGAAGATGGAACTTCTAGAGAAATATCGAACCCTTTTGGACATAGCCAGCAAAATCCTGCTATGTGCCACTGGTTCCCATGACTCTGTAACCTTGGGAAAAGCAAGGGTGATGGCTGCCATTTATGATGGTATTACAGAAGGCAATTGGTTCAAATTGATAGCTGATCGGATCATGTATTTCGAGCGAAGTGTTCGGGTGGACACCGATACTCGTAATTGGGTGGTATCTAATGTGGTTGGATATGGAAACAAGCTTATCATTCTATTTCCATTATTAATGCCAAACAAGTCGGAATGGAGTAAGGGTAAGCCATTCCATCCTTTGAAGTTTTATTTGAAAAAGGAAGCCTTGAAGAAGCAGGTTGCTGCTAGGCCAGCTGCATCTAGGCAAGCTCGCATTGATCCTATGGAAGCCTTGCCGTATGCTGCCTCGACTAGTGCATCGGAGGATGAGTCAATTGAAGAATCGAAGAAAGCTGCACAAGACTCGTCTAGTGCAGATGACTCTGAGAAGACTCAGTCGGAATAGGAGTCCGAACGAGAAAAGGAGCCAAGTGCTCAAATTCCAGAATTGTACACTCTTGTGCGAGTTGGGTCGTCCTCTCCACCAGAAGAGTCATGTATTCAGGTTGGTACATCTTCTCAACCTTTGTCAATTCCTCTCTCTCACTCTTCTGTTCGAACCAAGGCTAGATCACATCGATCTAGGCCCAGACCTATTACCTCAACCTCGCAAGTGCTGGCAGCACATCCGCTGAGAGCCAGCCTACCCCTAAACACTCCCATAATTGACACAACTGATACTCCGACAGTTGTCACACCAATCCTAGACACATCAAAGCCCACAGAAACCACAGACCAAATTCTATCCTTACCTTCAACAGAATATGTTGAACCTATTAACCCATCTACTTCAGACAAGACGCCAGTTGCCACTGCAACAGCTGAGATAGAGACCCCATCTACTCAGACCCCGTCTGAAGTTAGATTCGAATCCTTGGTCTACTACCCGATGTGTTTAAGAGAGAAGAGAATTCGATCGAAGATGAGCAAGAATCTGAAGAAGCAGCTCTCATCTATCGAAGTCGACTACTCGTCAGAGCAGTTTGAGAAGCTTCTACGTATATGCACCTGGGTTGCATTGAAGAAGTCTTCAACAGACGACTTGTTCGAAGTCATCTTAGGGAAAGGTGGTATTTCTAACTTCATGGATTGGGAGATGGAGCAGAAGGAGAATAGTGGTGTTCATGATCACTCCGAGCTTTTCCCAAATCATGCTATTACTGCTCTTGCTAAAAGGTTACTGGGTATTTCTGATGACTTGATGAGTTCAGAATTTCAGTTTGATGTGGGCGTTCAGGTTTCAGAATCTGACTTTGTGCAAGATATTGTGATGATTGAAGCTGAACAAGCTGAGTTGATCCAGTCTACAGATCCGGTCATAGAGCTAGACAATGTCTCAGATCAGTTGAGAGGCATTGTGTTCAGATTTCAAATGGACCATGCTGATAGTCCAAGGTCAGACTTCAAGTTTATTAATCGATACACTGGTTTTCTACTTCCCATTGAGATATGTGGATACATGGAGAAGTTGCACGCTTTATTGAAAAAGGAATTGGCTGATGCTGAAAGGAAGGCTCATGAAGCAAGGTTAGCTATCATTCCTTATTCTCCCCAACTAAACCTAAAAGCTATTGCTGGAAGTGTGATTCCAGAGGCTGAACTAGTTGAAGACGAGGTCTTGACTACTACTTCAGAAGGCCAGTTGGTGGAAGCTTTATCAATTCCAGGTGATGAGATTATGATAGAAGCTGTTCATGTTGATATTGGACAAACATCTCAAACTATCCCAGCCACCTCAATAGATGAGTTGAAAGATGACTTGAAAGCTGTCATTAAGTCGTCTATTGATGAATTCCTCAAGACTGAATGGAAAAAGACTCTTGTTGAACAGAACAGTGTCCTTGTGACAAGTTCAAAAGAGATGATCATAAATGAAGTCAATCAGTTGGACAATGATTTCAGGCAAGAAATGTTCAACCAGATCGAATGATTTCTCCAGAATCAAATTGAATATTCAGAGAATAGCTCAGTTGATTTTGCTCGTGTTCTAGCTACTGAATCCAGGAAGATGGAAAGAGTCTATAGAGCTAAAATCGAAGTTGCTGATGTTCAAAGAAAGGAAGCCTTTGATCAGTTAGCACAAGCTAAAGAGTTTATCAGTGCTATGACTGAAGAGAACAAGAAGCTGCGTCTAACTGCAACCCATTTTAAGAATGAGTTGAACTTATCTACTCAAAAGCTGGAGTTGGTGGCAACCAAACTAGATAAGTTGAGTCAAGATGGTTCTCATCAAAGGCAGATTGAAAATGCTACAAACCTTATGAAGCAAGCTATGATGGAAGAGATGACTCGGTTCACTTCTCTATTCTCTCTCAAGGCGACTGATGAAGCCAAAAAGGGGGAAGAGACAAGTCGAGTTGAAGTTATTGCTGAAGGTGAAAAAGGAAAGTCAGCTGCTGAACCAGAAGCTGAGGAAGCTGCTACAACTATGCAACATCTAGGAAGGCCGAAGAGACGGAAGTTGGTTAAAACTGTAGATCTTGAGCAAGCTAAGGCTGAAGCAGTTGCGTTGAAAAAGAAGGAGAAAGGCAAAGCAGTTGCATCTCCTGAAGCTGAAGTTCAAACAAGACAAATGTAAAAAAGAAAGTCTATTGTTATAGAAGAACCGAAAGAAGCTGAGACAACAACAAAAGTGAAGAAGCAAAAGGTTGTTGATCCGAATGATGAAGCTCACTATGCTAGTCAAAAGAAGATTGGAAAACATATTGAAAGGTTGCAAAAGCTGAAAGCAGATGAAGATCAGATGGAAGATCAATTCATTGACTACTTCATTGACAAAGAACATCGATCTGAATGGATGAAAGTGAAGAGACAATGGGAAATTGATCACTGGATAATCAGGAAGTATGGTGACTCTGAAAGTCCAGAGGAATTATATTCTTTGTTCGATAAATTTTTGGAAGGTCAGAACAGAATGCTTAGGAATTTGATCTTGAGGATATCTGCTGGAGCAAACTTCAATATTCGTGTTCCTGAATTTCCAAGATGGAAATGTCCTATGACAAGCTCTGGAAAAAGGTGTGATATGAATCAGATCAAGAAGTTTGAAGAAGAGTTGTTGGATAAAGAAAAGATCGAAGATGAAGATCATGTAAGAATTATTCATAAGAGACTCCTAGATGCTTTCTGTGTTCCAAATCCAGAAGGAGGTACTCTTTCAGATTAGTTGAATTCTTATATAATATTTTTGTTTTTGCTCTGATATTTTTTTTATGTGTAATATCTATTGTTCTTATTTTGAATGAATGAAAAGATAAAGTACTATTTTATGTTAAGACAAGATAACTACTTAACTAGTCTACTGTTGAAGAAAAGATTCAAGTAGTTTTGGCTTCATCAAAAAGGGGGAAATTGTTGGGATATGAATCCTAGAACAAGTCCTACATGATGATTAAAAGATAAAAGATGAAGTTTTGATAAGCCAAAAGTAGTTGGAATATTTTCTAAGTGTTGACTAATCTAGTCTAGTTAAGTTGAAGTCATCTTGAACAGATCAGTAGAGTTCACATGAAAAGAAAGTATTGTTTTCTTATTAAAAGATAAGTACGATTTATAAGTACTTCATATGTGCTATTTGTATATGTTAGATTGTTGTTGAGCTATGAATAATCATTGTATAGAGCTCATGATTTTTGAATGTAATAGATAGATTAATTGAATAGTTTATAAGTTGACTAAGCTTTATAATTCAGAAAAGCTTAAAGTAATGTAATAGTCTTGTTAGGATTAGAATAGTCTACTATTGAAGATTGCACATGAAGACTGAAGAAGAAGAGTTGAAGTCTACTACTCAAGACTGGTGGACTACAAGACAAGTGCATCTACTAGACTATACAAGACAGGTCAACTTGAAGTAAAGTTTAAGTGAAGCGCGTATAAAGATAAGGATGAAGAAGTTAGTTATGGAATAACTAATTCGTAACAAGAAACGCGTGGATTGATAAGAAGTTTCAGTTAAAAGTTAGTTTTCAAGAAGAGTTGGTTACAACTACCTGAGTTCTTGAAGATTGAAGTCTATAAATACTTCATGGTGTTTATCATTTGAAGACTACTGTTACTGTAAGTACGCATACTGATACATACTGAAGATATACTGAAGATTACTCACAGAGTTCGTTGAAGTTCAGAAAGCAAGTCAGAAGTGAAGTGAAGAATCAGAAGACTGCGACTGAATAAGTGTTTAGTTTTTGTTGTTTTATCAAGTTGCTAGATACTTGTTAAATTTCTAGTTAGATCATAGACGTATCTGGTGGTATAGTCTTAGAAGATCTAAGTCTTCTTCTTGGGACTTAAAATCATAGGAAAATACACTTTGTACTCGATTGGAAGAGTTTAGTGGAAACATCACAACTGGGTTTGTGAGAGTGGACGTAGACAAGTTGCCGAACCACTATAAATTGTTTGTGTTGTTTACTGTTTTAATTGCTTAACTGTTTAATTGTTTACATACTTAACTGTACTAGAGTAGTTGAGTATAGAACAGAGTTCTCGAATTTTGAAGTTGAGTATAAACTTAGATTGGGCTCATTGTTAATTTCGTTATTCCGCATATTGTATTCTGATATTTCGATAGATTTTTGAAAAGTCTATTCACCCCCCTCTAGACATTTTCACTAGCTTACTCGTTATTAACTCAACTTTGAGGACCTACAGTTTCTAATTCATTTTTCATAGCAACAACCCAATTATCATTTAAGGCTGCTTGTTTATAGGTTTTGGGTTCTTATATTTTGGAAATAGAGGTTGTAAGCTTCCTATAGTTAGGAGACAATTTATCAATAGAAAAAAAAATCATGTACTCCCTCCGTCCACCAAAAGTGTGCTCATTTCTTTTTTTGGGTCCATAAAAAACGTGTTTATTCTATTTAAATAGTTAATTTTTGAATATTTTTTCTACTTTACTAACAAGATTGAGTATCTACCAAATATATTTTATACTCATTATATTAAATATATTCTTTATAATTAAAATATGATTTTTTTAAAAAATATATATAAAAAAAAGTGAGCACACTTTTGGTGGACAGAGGGAGTATGAAATATTGTTGGGTTGGTCTGCTATGGACTCGAGTGCATGTTGTGCACCCTAGTCAATGTTGCACTTTTCAGTTGTATTGACTTGCACTTTTTCATGACTTACACTTTTTGGTAAAATGGTGTTGCACTTTTCAATTATTAAATTGTATAATAATATTTTTATTTATAGTGACTTACACTTTTTAGTAATATTGTGTTGCACTTTTCAGTTTAATAACTTACACTTTTCATTAAAAATTGTGATACTGACTTGCACTTTTTAATACTATTGTGTTGCACTTTTCAGTAAAAAAATTTGTTGCACTTTTCAGTTATATTGACTTACAATTTTTATTAATATTGTGATGCTCTTTTCAGTAATACCGACTTGCACATTTTAGAAATATCGTATTTCACTTTTAGTTATACTAACTTATACTTTTAGTAAATATGGTGTTGCACTTTTTTGTTATATCGACTTACATTTTTTAGTAATTTTGTTTTGCACTTTTTATTGAATAAAATTTTTTCTTAAAAATTTATTTAAATGGAGAATGTGTACATTTTTAAGTAAATACAAAAAAAGGTAAAAAAATAAATTAAATAAAAAGAAACAAAAAAAAAGCAATAAATGAAATAAAATAAAAAAATAAAAAGAGCTATAAATTTATAGGTCAAGTAATAATTTTTATAATAATAATAATAAAATATTGGACTAGGATGTACAACATGGATTCAAGTGTATACTAGACTAAACTAATATTGTTTTTCAGAAAAGGATAGATTGAGTTTGACATGATCAATTAAGGCAAGTAAAGAAGTTTCATAAACTTGTAAATATGCAGGTTGAGTTTTAGTTCTAAAGGGTCTTGAGTTAGTTTGTACTTCTGGAATACCAACATTACACTACAAGAAACAAGGTGAATAGCAACGAAAATTTTGTGATAAATTTAAATTTTATCGCTAAAATTAATTTTTAGCAACGAAAAAGAAATTTCCGTCGCTAAATTCTTAGATTTAATATTTGCAATACAATTTATAAATTTCATCGCTATACTAGCAACAAATTGCTTCATTTTGTTGTTAATAATTAGAACAACAACAAAAATTATATTTCATCGCTAATATTTTGCGATGAAATAGACATTTCCGTGGCTAATTTCTTGAAATTAATTTTTACGATGAAATTAAAATATTTCATCGCTAAACTAGCAACAAATTATTTTATTTTGTTGTTAATAATCATAACAACAATGAAAATCATATTTCGTAGCTAATATTTAGCTTGTTGGAAGCAATGGATGAAGATGAAGATGAAGATGAAGAAGAAGAGAGCACTGTGACAATGGAAAAAGTTATGGTGATTAGGAATATTGATGATGAAAGGGAATGTGGATTTACCATTGTTTTTCCTTGCAAATTTACTTAAGAGTGTGATTGTTTTGTGTATCTCTGTGGTGGGGTGTGGGGGTGAAGAACTATATTTATACCGGGAAAGTTGGAAAATATAATATCCATCTCGTGCAACTTGACGTTTCATCTATTCCGTCCATTAAAAGTGTGTTCATTTTTTTTTTAAATCCATAAAAAATATGTTTGTTCTATTTAAATAGTTCATTTTAAAATATTTTTTCTACTTTAATAACAAGATTAAGTATTTACCAAATATATTTTATACTCGTTATTCCAAATATATTTTTATAATTAAAATACAATTTTTTTTAAATACTTATAAAATAAGTGAGCACACATGAATTGAGGGAGTAATATTTTATTGCAACTCGATCGAGTTTGTCTTTTTAATATATTTTTTTTAAGTACTACTTGTCATTCAACATATTTTCCCACAAATATTTGCATTTTACCCTTATTTATTTCTCATCAATATTCGTCACAAATTATTAATTTATTTGTTAAAAATAACATTTATTAAGAATGTAGCATTAACAGTATTTTAGCCTATTTACATTAGAACATTTAAGATGGAGTATAATATTATTTCGGGTGTGAATAACACAGGTCGTGTATTATAAATAGCACTTTTACACATTTGTAATTGATACTTTCTTCACATCTTCATAATAAACGAGTCGAACTCGAACTCGTTAGATACTCAATTTATTAACGAGCTGATTTGAGCTCGACTTTTTAGACTCGATATTTAATTTTTTATAGAAAATTTCATTAAGTTGTTAACAAGTTGAGTCGAATTCAATTTTTAACTTGTCAATATTATTGAACCGGACTCGGCTCAATAAGAGTTCGAATCGAACTCAAACTTCAAATACTTTAATCGGCTCGAATAACAGTTGTATTTGATACATGGCCACATGAACTAAAATTTTCTATTCTTATCACCGTAGATAGACTTCGCGATATCCACTCAAAAATTATTTTAATTTATTTGGATTTATTTTTTCTTAGATTCATTTATTGATACGCGGGTCCAGGGTTCATTTGATTTTGGCTTTTTGTTTAGATTCATTTGGATTTGGGAATTCACTTGATTTCATATTCTTTTTGCATTCCCACCAAAAAAAAAAATCTTTTTGCATTGATTGGTTTTGATTTCAACTAAGTAAAGGGGTATTAAATGATATCACAATTACACTTGATAATATTAATATGCTTATGAGATCCTAAATTATTAGATAAAAAATGGTATGAGATCGATTTTCATTATCTATGTATTATATATTTATAATCCTACTCGAAAATGTTTTAAAGTAAAGTGAAATTTAAACAGTAAAATAAAGTTCGTCGATCTATATGTGACTGTCTCACATAAAACTCCATCGAACATTGAACCATAAAACTTCATTAAAAAAAAGTTTCAAAAGTAGAAATTAGTATTAAAATTAAATTATATGATACTCCCTCTGTTCCACAATTGTTTGCACTCTTTCCATATTTGTTGGGATATGAATCCTGAAACAAGTCCTACATGATGATAAAAGATAAAGATGAAGTTTTGATAAGCCAAAAGTAATTTGAATTTTTCTAAGTGTTGACTGATCTAGTCTAGTTAAGAGGAGTCATCTTGAACAGACCATTAGAGTTCACATGTGAAAGAAAAGTATTGTTTAAAGTTTAAAAGATAAGTACGATTTATAAGTACTTCATATTTGTTATATTGACTGTTTAGATTGTTGTTGAGCTATAATAATCATTGTATAGAGCTCATGATTTTCGTATGTAATAGATAGATTGAATGTATAGTTTATAAGTTGACTAAGCTATAAGCTTAAAGTAATGTAATAGTCTTGTTAGGTTTAGAATAGTCTACTGTTGAAGATCGCACAAGAAGACCAGACTAGACAAGAAGAGTGAAGTCTACTACTCAAGACAGGTGGTCTACAAGACTCAACAAGACAGGTCAACTTAAAGTGAAGTAAAGATGAAGCGCGTACAAAAGATAAGGATCAGAGTTAGTTAGAAATAACTAATTAACTGAAACGCGTGGATGGATAAGAAGATTCAGTTGGAAGTTAGTTTTCAAGAAGAGTTGGTTACAACTAACTAAGTTCTTGATTTCAGAAGTCTATAAATATCTCAAGGTATTCATTGATTCAAGACTACTGATACGACTGCGAATCCATATACTGAAGCATACTGAAGCATTCGAAGAAGATTACTCTCAGAGTTCATTGAAGTTCAGAAAGCAAGTCAGAAGACAAGTGAAGAAACCAGAAGACTGCTACTGAATACGTTTTTAGTTTTTGTTTACTGTTTTCAAGTTGCTAGATACTTGTTAAATTTCTAGTAAGATCGTAGACATATCTGATGGTATAGTCTTAGAAGATCTAAGTCTTTTTCTTGGGACTTAAAATCACAAGAACTCACACTTTGTACTCGATTGGAAGAGTTAGTGGAAACATCACAACTGGGTTGTGAGAGTGGATGTAGACAAGTTGTCGAACCACTATAAATTGTTTGTGTTGTTTACTTTACTGTTTTGTTTAATTGCTTAATTGTTTGCACACATAACTGAACAAGACAAGTTGAGTATAGAACATAGTTCTTGAATTTATAAGATTGAGTATAAACTTTAGTTGGGCTCATTATTAATTTTGTATTCCGCATTTTGTAATTCTGATATATCGAAAGATTTTAGAAAAGTCTATTCACCCCCCTCTAGACGTTTTCTTTAGCTTCCCTCGATATTAACTCATCTTCGTGACCTACAAGTGGTATCAGAGCAGTAGTTTACGAACTGCTGTTTCTTGATAACCGACTTAAGACTTAGGGTGAAGTCTTGATCCGTGATTGTATTTGCTTACGTGTTCTTGATCAACATTCTTGTTATATCTGTTTCGTGTTCCCTGTTCTTGATCTATCTGCTTCTTGATCATATAACCGGTTAACACTAATCTACTTGCTTAAACATGTCTCTTGAAATAAGTGCTAATAAGTTGCCCAAGTTCCAGGTTCAGGACTACGACTACTGGAAGCTGCGAATGGAAGCGATTTTCAGCTCCACGCACGATCTAATGATCTCTGTTGTGACCGAGGGTCCGATCGTGACAATGGTCCCAAATACTGCTAATCTTGACAAAGACAAACCAATTGGCACGCTCGTCAAGAAACCAAGGTCTGATCTAACCTCAGAAGAAATGCGTCAAAATAATTTGGATAGTCTGGCAAAGAATTACATCTTACACACTCTTCCTAACGAGTATCTAGGAAAAGTGTTAAAATGTAAAACTGCCAAAGAGATGTGGGACAGATTAGCTATCATTTGTGAAGGGACATCCCTGATCAAAGAGAGCAAATTATCCACTGCTGTCCAAATATTTGAATCATTTCGGATGAAAGCTGGCGAAACTATCGACCAACTGGATACTCGTTTTACTAAAATTATGAATGACCTTGAAGTTCTTGGTAAAACCTATACTCCTCGTGAAATCAATCTTTGGATTCTTAAGAGCTTAGATCCCCGATGGAAAATGGTAAAGATGCTAGTTAAGAATACCCAAGACATAGATAAGTGGAGTGCAGAGACCATGTTTCAAACTCTTAAAGCCCATGAGTTTGATTTAGACGAAGATGAACCTGTAGCCAGTAGTGACAGAGAACATGCTGTATCTAAGAACGTTGCCTTTAAGTCTAGCTCTTTTAAGTCCACTAAGGTAGACAGGTCTAAGTCTAAAACTAAGTCTGCCTCTGTAAAAGATGAGTTAGATACTGATCTTAGTCTGAAGGATCAGGTGAACCTCATGGTTAGAAAGTTTGATAGGCCGAATAAACGTTTCGGAAGATACAAAAAGTTCTATAGGGATCATAGAGCGTCTACTTCTAAGAACTCTTCTGAGACCAGACGAGACCGAAACTCGTCCGAAAGGAGAGACGAAGTCTCGAAAGGGAATAGGCGAGATAGAGAGTCTGACGATAGGAAGATTCAGCGTTCGGATAGACGTGGTAAGCGTAGGGATAAATCTCCTATTAAAAAGGCTACTAATGATCTCTTGTGCTACAACTGTGAAAAGCCAGGTCACTACATTTATGAATGTCCAGACCTGAGCACTGACGATCGAGAAGAACGTAAAGCTCGAAGGGAAAGAAGATACAACCGTGGCAAAAAGGCAATGATGGCCAATGATGACTCTGATTCGGATTCAGACGAGTTGCCATCGTCCTTATCTAGCTACCCATCTGATCAAGACCACGACGAAGCATTCATAGTAGATGATGGCCTATGCTGCATGGCTAAAATCGACCAAGAGGTATCATCTGCTACTTCTTTTCAATCTTGTGATGATTCTGATACTGATGAAAGTAACACTGCTAGTAGTGAAGTAGGAAGTACTCTACAGCACTCTACTAGTGCTGTTGAAGACGACCTTCTACTTGCTAACCAAGCATTCATCGAAGTCAGTGATGAGAATATTGCATTAAAACAAGAAATCATTGATCTTAAGGAAGCTCAGTCCAAAGTAGATCCCAATATAACAGTCCTAAATGAACGCTTGACTGAAGAGTTGAGACAACTCAAAGAAAAGTGTGCATTGACAGACAGGTTATATCAAGACCTACTTAAAACACATGCAACTGAGAGAAATGAATTCAATGTTTTAAAGAGCAAGTGCAATAGACTTGAAGAACGTAATAAGTTCTTAGAGACCGAGGTTGTCACATTAGATCTCAAGCTCACTGACCTGGTTAACTCCTCAAAGATTAACCTTGAACTGTCAGATAGGTATAGAGATCCAGCTGACAAGACTGGTATAGGTGCTGAGTCATCTAGCTCGTCTACTCGAGTCATTAAGTACCCTACTACTACTAACGCAAGACTTTTGCCAAATGATAAAGGAAAATGACCAATGATATACGATATTGGTACTCCATCCAAAGGTACTGTACCTAAACAAGCTCGAGTTAACATTCCGATTACCAAGGGAGGTAAAAAGAATGGTAACTACAAGCCTGTTCCACCTAGAACTAATCTTCAAAGGACCACTAATCGTGGACGACCCAATCAGGTCAGATACGAGGACTGGTATCCTGAGGAGACGAGTACTAGACAGGTACAGACTAGACGACAAGAGCCTAGACCTCCTTTCATAAGGCAGTCTCAGCTCTACTCATCTAGACCTAGACAGGTAGCTCCAAAATATCGTACACAAGCTGTCCTATATCCTCCACCTTTATCATATGATATTATTAGTGAGGAAAGACCCAAACGCGTCTATAAACCGTATGGACCTAATGCTTACAAGCCCTACCCTGACTATCATAGACCAGTGCCTGCTCAAGTAGAGATCAAGTCGAAAGGCTATCTCAAACGAGTAGACCCAAACTCAAATGATAGGACAGACAAGGACAACAAGGTCTTATTTTGTAACAAGTATGGGCGAAAGCTTAAGAGATCGAACTTGTTCAAGACTCCAATGTATATTTGGATTCCTCTGAACTCGACTAACCCCCAAGGACCTCAATAAACAAATGGGTACCTAAATTATTGAATATCTTCATTGCAGGGTCGACTTGACTTGTATAAGAAGGGTGGCTCAGTAGGAGAAACCTGGTACATTGACAATGGTTGTTCGCACCACATGACTGGTACCAAGGCTCTCTTATCAAGTTACCATGAGCAAGAAGGACCAAAAGTGATATTTGGTGATAGCTCCACTGCTGTCACTAAAGGATTTGGTTACATCCGGAATGGAGACGTAGAGATACAAGATGTCTCATATGTTGAAGGTTTGAAATATAATTTACTCTCTGTTTCACAGTTTTGTGATCGTGGATACAAGGTGCAGTTCAAAAGCCGCAAATGTCAGATCATTGACAAAAGGACACACACAGTCCTACTAGTCGGCGTAAGACAAGGAAGTGTGTACATAGTGAATTGGAACAGTTGTCCAAGGGACACCTGTCTACTTACTAAGAATCCTAAAGAACTTGGCTGGCTCTGGCATAGACGCCTCTGTCATCTAAACTTTAAGGTTCTTAATAAGATAGCCAGAGATTACCTTGTAGAAGGTATTCCCAATGAAGTTTACTACAAGTCACATGTATGCACAGCTTGTCAACAGGGTAAACAGGTGAAAGGTTCTTTTAAGTCAATTCTCACTCTCTCAACTAGTAGAGTCCTAGAACTCCTACATATGGATCTTCATGGTCCAATAACTCCTCCAACCTTGAATGGTGGAAGGTACACTCTTGTTGTTGTAGACGACTATTCTAAGTTTACTTGGGTAGTCTTCCTACACAAGAAGAGTGATACACAAACACTTCTGCCTGAACTGTTGAAGAAGTTACAAGTTGAGAAGAACCAGTCCATTGTCAAAATTCGTAGTGACAAAGGGACTGAGTTCATTAATTGCTATATCAAAGATTTCTGTGCTAAACGTGGTATCCAGCATCTTACTAGTGCAGCCAGGACACCACAACAAAACAGTGTAGCAGAAAGAAGGAATCGAACTCTCAAGAAGCCTGTAGAACCATGCTAGCTGAGTTCAACACTCCTCAAAAGTTTTGGGCAGAAGCTATAAATACTGCATGCCACTCACAGAACAGAAGTACGATCAACAAAGCTCTAGGCAAGACACCTTATGAGGTTTGGAAAGGTAGAAAACCCCGCATTTCATATTTCCATATATTTGGTTGTAAGTGTTTCATCCATAACAATGGAAAGAGCAAGTTGAATGCTTTCGATGCCAAAGCAGACGAGGGGATATTCTTAGGATACTCCTCGACTAGCAAGGCATTTAGGGTATTCAACTACTCAACTCTTTGTGTGGAAGAAACACCACATGTGGTTTTCGATGAATCTCGACAGGACTCGTCTACCAACAAGATCAGTGAGAAAATTACTGATCTAACGATCGAATCTGACAAAGACTCAGAGGTATATGAATCCGTTCAATCCTACAATCCATTCATGAAAGCTCTCGAGTCTGATGACAAAGAGAAGGTAAGTGCTCAAGGTAAGTCTTCTAGACCAGCTGACATGCCTGCTCTAGTTGACTCTACTACTCCTGGTAAATCTGTTGATGATACAAATGATGTTGACATGCATGATACTGTACATGATATAGATGATGATAGTGCTACTATTAAGAATAGAAAAACATGGAAATCTGCGCATGATACTGAAAATATTATTGGTGACTCTACTGTTGGTGTGAAGACTAGACGACAACTCTTTGAGTTGCAAGAACAGCCTAGTCCAACTATATTTTGCTGGTGTTGTTTTCTCTCATCTATCGAGCCTACCACTGTTAAAGAGGCATTGGCTGATAGTAATTGGATCATCGCTATGCAAGACGAGTTGAACCAGTTTGTTCGAAACGACGTCTGGGAACTTGTCGATAGGCTTAAACATCATAATGTAGTTGGCACACGATGGATTTTCAAAAATAAGAAAGATGAGAATGATGTAGTCGTTAGGAATAAGGCTAGATTAGTTGCCCAAGGCTATTCACAAGCTGAAGGCATAGACTATGATGAAACATATGCTCCTGTTGCTAGACTAGAAGCCATTCGATTGTTCCTTGCATATGCTGCTCACATGAAGTTTACTGTATATCAAATGGATGTTAAAAGTTCATTTCTTAATGGTATTCTTGCGGAAGAAGTGTATGTTGAACAACCTCCAGGTTTCGA
This sequence comes from Galeopsis tetrahit, assembly GCA_963675135.1. Lineage (NCBI taxonomy): Eukaryota > Viridiplantae > Streptophyta > Magnoliopsida > Lamiales > Lamiaceae > Galeopsis > Galeopsis tetrahit. Next base: position 35,484,903 of record OY776133.1, on the reverse strand, counting down.
AGTCAAAGGCGACCAGGTGTACAGATTAAAGAAGGCCTTATACGGACTAAAACAAGCTCCAAGAGCATGGTATGATACTCTCTCTCTCTTTCTATTGGAAAATGGTTTTACTAAGGGCAAGGTAGATAGAACCTTGTTCAGAAGACAAGAAGGGAAAGACATTTTACTCGTCCAAATTTACGTAGATGACATCATTTTTGGGTCACCTAACAAAAAGCTGAGTGAAAGTTTTTCGACACTCATGCAAAGTAAATTTGAGATGTCCATGATGGGTGAAATGAATTACTTTCTTGGTCTTCAAGTAAAACAGACCCCAGAAGGGATTTTCATAAATCAGGCAAAGTACACTAGAAATCTTCTAGACAAGTACGGGATTAAGACTTGTAAGTCTACTGGCGTACCGATGCAACCAACCTACAGAATGGATCCAGATGAACGCGGTAAATGTGCTGACCAATCTTATTATCGTGGATTAATTGGTTCTCTACTATATCTAACTACTAGTAGACCAGACATTGCATTCTCTGTTGGTGTTTGTGCTCGTTTCCAAGCCAATCCAAAAGAAAGTCACATGAAAACCACCAAAAGGATTCTGAAATATTTGAAAGGGACTATCAATCGTGGTATATGGTATCCCTCAAATGATGATCTATCCTTAAGTGGCTACTCAGACTCTGACTTTGGAGGCTGTAGAATAGATAGGAAATCTACTTCTGGTTCTTGTCAATTTTTAGGCACAAAACTCATTTCATGGTTTTCGAAAAAGCAGACCAGTGTTGCTACTTCCACTACCGAAGCCGAATACATGGCTGCTGGTAGCTGTTGTAGTCAACTACTCTGGCTCATGCAATAGCTTAGAGATTATAATATACATGAATCAAATGTTCCTATTTTCTGTGATAGTAATAGTGCCATTGCCATTACACAAAATCTTGTTTTACACACACGTTGTAAGCATGTTGATGTGAAGCATCATTTCATACGTGATCATGTAGAAAAGAAGGATATTCGCATGGAAAAGATTCATACTGATTTTCAAAGAGCTGATATTTTCACAAAACCATTAGCTGAAGCTCGATTTCGTGAGTTATGCATTAGTTTAGGGCTAATTGATCTAGACCCTACTTGTCTATAGACATGTACTAACCAGTCAGGTACATCAAAGAAATAAGGAGACAAGAACAGAGCACTTGACTACTCACGCAACAGACAGGTATACAAGACTAGACGAGATGACCAATCAACCCGATGAGGAAGCTGGTAAAGCTGAGGGTAATACTAAGGGAATAAACATTTAAGGGGGAATCTATGATTTCTTAAATATCCTTATGTTGACTCTTATGTTTGTTAAAAGTCATCTTGTTCGAAACCTTGATCATTGCTTTAGAAAGATATTCATCTTATTTATTTTACTCTACTTGTACCTTCGATTACATGTTGTATATGATAAGATAGGTACATGAAGTCGTTCGACATTCAGAATAGACAAGCACAGTAGAAGGGGGAACTCGTCTTGTGTGCTTAAGCCAACTCGTCTTGTGAAGCTTAAGTCTACTCGTCTGCTCTGGATGGACTCGAACAGACAAGCTAAGTGTTCTTTTGATTTAAATATGTTAAGTGTTTAATCAAAACGAATTAAGGGTATTAAAGTAATTCGATAATGCTAAAATTTGAAAACCCCAGAATTGGATTTATACACTCCAGTTTAATGAGGTGTATTCACCCAATTCGTACTCGACTTCACTAGGTCAGATGAGTTCACTCCCCTGTCCTAACTAAGAAGAGCCGGATTTCAAATTTTACAATATCAAATCACATAATATTCTCGATTCCGTAACTGAATTCCAAAAGCCCCAACCGTTAGATCTTATCCTTCGATCTTGGCCATTGGATCAAAAATTCAGTTTTGAACAAAACCCAACACCTTCACACGACTTGCCCCACAATTTCTTAACTCCTCTACACTCAAGCATTTGTTTCTCTTGCAATTCCAAGCTATTCGTTCTTACTCAAACTCTCAAATATGTCAATTCGTTCTATTTTCGATGTAAGAACTAACATGCAGGCTAAGTTCGACCTAGGCAGATATATCGCCGAAAACAAAGTGCATGTTGAACCCTCTGTGTTCTTCAAGGGCAAACACACAGATGGAAACGCAGAGATTCTGTCCAAATGCAGCAGATGTGGTCTGAAACCTTATTTGGAGGCGTTTCCTCAAGTCGTCTTGGAGGAGGAAGTGCTGGAATTTTATGCCAACGCCACCAGACAAGGTGACACAATCGAATCTTTTGTTGGTGGAAGTCGAGTGGAAATCACTCGAGAAGCCTTGTTCGAGCACCTGAAACTGCCCACCGGAACAATTGATGTGGAGAATTATGTAATCGGGCAAGAGACAAGATATCTTAGTATATTTTGTGGAAGGAAGATGAGGCTCAAACCAGATGGCAAGCTCCCTGCCGTCAAGAAGATGGAACTCCTAGAGAAGTATCGCACCCTTTTGGACATAGCCAGCAAAATCTTGCTATGTGCCACTGGTTCCCATGACTCTGTAACCTTGGGAAAAGCAAGGGTGATGGCTGCCATTTATGATGGTATTACCGAAGGTAATTGGTTCAAACTTATCGCTGATCGAATCATGTACTTTGAAAGAAGTGTTCGGGTGGACACCGATACTTGTAATTGGGTGGTATCGAATGTGGTTGGATATGGAAACAAGCTGAGCATTTTATTTCCATTATTGATGCCAAACAAGTCGGAATGGAGTAAGGGTAAGCCATTCCATCCTTTGAAATTTTATTTGAAAAAGGAGGCTTTGAGAAAGCAAGCTGCTGCTAGGCCAGCTGCACCTAGGCAAGCTCAGATTGACCCAATGGAGGCCTTGCCTTATGCTGCCTCGTCTGGATCTTCGGAAGATGAGTCAGTTGAAGAAGAAGCTGCACAAGACTCGTCTAGTGCAGGTGACTCTGAAGAAACTCAGTCGGAAGAAGAGTCCGCTCAAGAGAAGGAGCCAAGTACTCAAGTTCCTGAATTATATACACTTGTGCGAGTTGGGTCGCCCACTCCACCAGAAGAGTCGAGTATTCAGGTTGGTACTTCTTCTCAACCTATTTCAATTCCTCTTTCTCTCTCTTCTGTTCAAACCAAGGCAAGATCACATCGATCTAGGCCCAGACCTATTTCCTCAACCTCACAAGTGCTGGCAGCACATCCGCTGAGAGCCAGCCTACCCCCAAACACTCCCATAATAGACACAACTGATACTCCGACAGTTGTCACACCAAACCTAGACACATCAAAGCCCCCAGAGACCACAGACCAAATTTTATCCTTACCTTCAACAGAAAATGTTGAACCCTCTATCCCATCTAGTTCAGAAATTACACCAGTTGCCACTGCAATAACTGAGACAGGGACCCCACCTGCTCAGACCCCCTCTGAACATAGATTTGAATCCTTGGTCTACTACCCCATGTGTTTAAGAGAAAAGAGAGTTCGTTCGAAGATGAGCAATAATTTGAAGAAGCAGCTCTCATCTATCGAAGTCGACTACTCGTCAGAGCAGTTTGAGAAGCTTCTACGTATATGCACCTGGGTTGCATTAAAGAAGTCTGGAACGGACGACTTGTTCGAAGTTATCTTAGGAAAGGGTGGTATTTCAAACTTTATGGATTGGGAGATGGAGCAGAAGGAGAACAGTGGTGTTCGAGACCACTCAGAACTATTTTCATCTCACGCCCTTACTGCTCTTGCGAAGAGATTATTGGGTATATCTGATGATCTATTGTGTTCGGAATCACAGTTTGATGTGGGTGTTCAAGTTTCTGAGACCGACTTTGTTGAAGACGAAGTGATGGCTGAAGCTACACCAGCTGAGGAGACTCAATCTACTGATCCTATAGTAGAGTTAGACAATGTCTCAGACCAGTTGAGAGGCATTGTGTTCAGATTCCAAGTGGAACATGCTGACAGTCCAAGGTCAGATTTTGCTTTTATCAATCGATATATTGATCTATTGCTTCCCACCGAAATTTGTGGATACATGGAGAAGCTGCACACCTTGTTGAAAAAGGACTTGGCTGATGCTGAAAGGAGGACTAAGGAAGCTAAGTTAGCTATGGTGCCTTATTGTCCGTTGCCTAGTCTGAAGGCCATTGCTGGAAGTGTTGATCAAATTAAAGTAGTAGAAGACGAGGTCTTAGCTACTGCTCTAGAAGGTCAATTGGTTGAAGTTGTATCTCTTGCTGAAGATGAAATCATGGAAGAGGCTACTCATGTTGAAGTTGGACAATCCTCTCAAGCCATCCCAGCTGCATCCGTAGATGAATTGAAGAACGATCTGAAAGCTGTCATCAAGTCATCTATTGATGAATTTCTCAAGTCCGAGCTCAAGAAGACTCTTGTTGAACAGAACAGTGTCCTTGTGACAAGTTCAAAGGAGATGATAATGAATGAGGTCAATCAGTTGGATAATGACTTCAGGCAAGAGATGTTTAATCAAATTGAAGGATTTCTCCAGAATCAGGTTGAATATTCAGAGAAGAGTTCAGTCGATTTTGCTCGTGTCTTAGCTACTGAATCCAGGAAGATGGAAAGAGTTTATAGAGCTAAGATTGAAGTAGCTGATGTTCAAAGAAAAGAAGCCTATGATCAGCTAACACAAGCATTTTAAGAATGAGTTGAACTTGTCTACTCAGAAGCTGGAGTTGGTGGCGACCAAACTAGACAAGTTGAGTCAAGACGGTTCTCATGAAAGGCAAATTAAAAGAGCTACGAACCTTATGAAGCAAGCTATGTTAGAAGAGATGACTCGGTTTACTTCTCTTTTCTCTCTCAAGGCAACTGATGGAGCCAAAAAGGGGGAAGAGACAAGTCGAGTTGAAGTTATTGTTGAAGGTGAGAAAGCTAAGTCCAGTGCTGAACCAGAAGCCAAGGAAGCTGCTACTACCATGCAAGAGCTAAGGAGGCCTAAGAGAGGCAAGTTGGTTAAAACAACAGATCTTGAGCGAGCTAAGGCTGAAGCAGTTGAGTTGAAGAAGAAGGAGAAAGGCAAGGGTGTTGCTACTCCTGAAGCAGAGGTTTAGACAAGACAAGTATCAAAGAGAAAAGCTATTGTTATTGAAGAGCCGAAAGAAGCTGAGACAACAACAGTTGTGAAGAAACAAAAAGTTGTTGATCCAGATGATGAGAGTCGTTATGCAAACAAGAAGAAGATTGGTAGACACATTGAAGGTTTACAGAAGCTGAAGGCAGATGAAGATCAGATGGAAGATCAGTTCATTGACTACTTCATTGATAGAGAACATCGAGCTGAATGGATGAAATTGAAGAAGCAATGGGAACTTGATCATTGGATTATTCGTAAGTATGGTGATTCTGATAGTCCAGATGAGTTGTATTCTATGTTCGACAAGTTTATGGAAGGTCAGAACAAGATGCTGTGGAATTTGATCTTAAGGATATCTGCTGGAGCGAATTTCAATATTCTTGTTCCTGTATTTCCAAGATGGAAATGTCCTATGACTAGTTCTGGAAAAAGAGTTGATTTTAATCAAATCAAGAAGTTTGAAGAAGAGCTACTGGATAAAGAGAAGATTGATGATGATGAGCATACTTCAGTTATACACAGAAGACTCCTAGATGCGTTTTGTGTTCCTAATCTTGAAGGAGGTAACATAACTAATTAGTTGTTGTTATTTTATTTCCTCTGATTGATTTTTGATAAGTATGTGTAATATCTACTGGTATTTTTGAATGAATGAAAATATAAGTACTATTTGATGTTAAGACAAGATAACTACTTAACTAGTCTACTATTGAGAAAATATTCAAGTAGTTTTGGCTTCATCAAAAAGGGGGAAATTGTTGGGATATGAATCCTGAAACAAGTCCTACATGATGATAAAATATAAAGATGAAGTTTTGATAAGCCAAAAGTAATTTGAATTTTTCTAAGTGTTGACTGATCTAGTCTAGTTAAGAGGAGTCATCTTGAACAGACCATTAGAGTTCACATGTGAAAGAAAAGTATTGTTTAAAGTTTAAAAGATAAGTACGATTTATAAGTACTTCATATTTGTTATATTGACTGTTTAGATTGTTGTTGAGCTATAATAATCATTGTATAGAGCTCATGATTTTCGTATGTAATAGATAGATTGAATGTATAGTTTATAAGTTGACTAAGCTATAAGCTTAAAGTAATGTAATAGTCTTGTTAGGTTTAGAATAGTCTACTGTTGAAGATCGCACAAGAAGACCAGACTAGACAAGAAGAGTGAAGTCTACTACTCAAGACAGGTGGTCTACAAGACTCAATAAGACAGGTCAACTTAAAGTGAAGTAAAGATGAAGCGCGTACAAAAGATAAGGATCAGAGTTAGTTAGAAATAACTAATTAACTGAAACGCGTGGATGGATAAGAAGATTCAGTTGGAAGTTAGTTTTCAAGAAGAGTTGGTTACAACTAACTAAGTTCTTGATTTCAGAAGTCTATAAATATCTCAAGGTATTCATTGATTCAAGACTACTGATACGACTGCGAATCCATATACTGAAGCATACTGAAGCATTCGAAGAAGATTACTCTCAGAGTTCATTGAAGTTCAGAAAGCAAGTCAGAAGACAAGTGAAGAAACCAGAAGACTGCTACTGAATAAGTTTTTAGTTTTTGTTTACTGTTTTCAAGTTGCTAGATACTTGTTAAATTTCTAGTAAGATCGTAGACATATCTGGTGGTATAGTCTTAGAAGATCTAAGTCTCTTTCTTGGGACTTAAAATCACAAGAACTCACACTTTGTACTCGATTGGAAGAGTTAGTGGAAACATCACAACTGGGTTGTGAGAGTGGATGTAGACAAGTTGTCGAACCACTATAAATTGTTTGTGTTGTTTACTTTACTGTTTTGTTTAATTGCTTAATTGTTTGCACACATAACTGAACAAGACAAGTTGAGTATAGAACAGAGTTCTTGAATTTAGAAGATTGAGAATACACTTTAGTTGGGCTCATTATTAATTTCGTATTCCGCATTTTGTAATTCTGATATATCGAAAGATTTTAGAAAAGTCTATTCACCCCCTCTAGACGTTTTCTTTAGCTTCCCTCGATATTAACTCATCTTCGGGACCTACATTATTCGTCCGTCCCACAATTGTTTGCACTTCCTAAAAAGGAAAATTTTTCATAAACTCCACCCTCACAAAATTCACATATTTACACAAAATGCCATTACGTTTACACTTATTTCAACCACTCTCTTTACTTTATTCATATAAGTTTACAAAATTACCCCTCAATACTCCACTCATTATACCTTTTTCTTAATAAGTGTGCCCACAAAGTGGTGCAAACACTTCTGGGACGGAGGGAGTATAATATATATATATATATATATAGTGATGATATATATATATATATATATATACATTTTGTTGGGAATAAAATGAGATTTTGATTAAAATACCAAAACTCCTAATAATATGCCATATTGTGTAAGTCAAATTAATTAAGTATGTTTCAGAACTACTGAAACATATAGATCAGATTAGTTAAAAAATGATGTTTTAGGCGGCTTATAGATGCTAGAAAGCATAAGTTGAGGGGGAACACAAGTTTAGTAGATCACATAAATCAAGTTCCATTAGGCTCAAGATCAGAAGATGTCAACCCTGTTGATATCACAAGATCAGTAAAGTTCAACTTTGTTGATGGCTCAAGATCAAAAGAGTAGGATAAGAGTCAACATTGCTGATGGTTCAATTTCAGAAGATTACTCAACCTTGTTGACATTAACTTGACCAAAATGTGAAGATCAGAAGAGATGATCAGCAGAGTAGATCAGAAGAGTAGAATTTATTCTAAGGCAAGAGACAAATATGCTGATCAAACCAATCTCATTGATAAGAAGACATGTTCATCAAGTTTGATCTAAGTAACAATCAGTGAAGATGTGAAGACAACTCAACTGAAGAAGCATGCCAACACTGCTGATAAGCCAAGTCAGCTGAATAGATAAGGAAGAGCACAGATCTGTCTTGTTAATTATAAGGAATGTTGTCCTTAGACAAGAATCAACTTTCAGGAAGAATGTCTTCTAGTTGACTGTTGAAGAATCAAATCAGACATTGGGAAGAGAGCCACACAAGTCAAGACAAAGATGTTTAGTCATTTACTTCCCAAATTGAAGACATGTCACTTTCACAAATCCTGTTTGCGAGATGCTCCTTCATAAGAAGTTAGAAATAGACATTTTGAGGTTGTCTCTCCAACGGACATAACCTCACTTGTATAAATACTGGAGTTTGTAAACCATTCAAGGAGTCCAACTAGTCAAGGAAACTACAAGCTCTCTAGCATACAAGCCTTCAATCTCATAAGAATATATCATTCTCAGTTTCCAAAACACTTCAGTACCCATCTAAGCTGAACTCATTGTAAAGCAATCAAAGTTTAGAGATATATCTTATCCTTATACAGTTCTTCATTGTAAAGCATATCTAACCATAGTTAGAGCAACATCAACCCTTAAACTTTCCAAGGAAAGTTGGAAGTGTTTTTTTTTTATCAGGCAAAATAACTTGTATTAACATATAACACCAAAACCAGCAAACAATCTGGGCACCAGCAGTGCCTAAAATATACAAAAATTCAACAACAAAAAGCAAGAAAACATTACTAAATTCATCTGCATTACCTCTCCCCATTTGCCATCTATACTGTAGAGAATCTATTTGGTGTTGTAATCCATTCTTTACACGGTACCTTCTCCATTTCTCTATCATAGCATGTCATCCAACTCCACATCCTCCCCTTGATCTCGTCTACTATCTTCGTCGGATCCCAGCTTGTGCCTTCATGAAAGACCTTATTGCGACATTTCCACATGACCCACGTGATGCAGATCCACAACCCAACAACCCTTTTGCCCCCTTTTTTACCTTTCCAAATCCCCGATGTTCCTCTGAATTTCTCGATAATCTGGTTATGTAATGGAGTGCTAATTCCTGCCCAATTAAAGCAATCATACGGGATCTCACATGTCGCTTTGCATCCGAGGAAGAAGTGCTTAGTCGTTTCCATTTCCTCCCCACACGTCAAACATAGCGCCTCGTCCGCTGCTTGGAGGATCTTTCGTTTCAGTAAATTATCCCTGGTTGGGAGCCTATTATGCAGCAGCCGCCATGCCATCGTCGCAGCCTTCATCGGGACTATCTTGTTCCAAACCATAGAGAAGTTAGACCCCCTGGTATCTTCTGTGTGCACTGTGCCCTGCTCCGCCGCAATTATGTCGTAAGTTGACTTCGTTGTGAACCCTCCATCGACTTTAGATTCCCATCTCCATCCATCGTCGACACCTTCTAACAACATGTACTTGTTCAGTATGCACATTATGTGATTAGTCATTTCTTTTTCCCTATCCATTTACTCCCTCCGCCGTCTCCACTCCCACTCCCAACGACTCTCCCTCCACTCCCCCATCTCACGAATATTTGCTTATTTATCTAGACTTAAGCCAAACAACCTAAGAAATTGGGCTTTTAGGCTACCTTCTCCTGCCCAACCCCCCTCCCAAAACTTGGTGTTGCCCCCACTGCCTAACCGAGGTTCAATATTACCCCAAAACCAGCCTCCTCTGTGTCCTGATACATTTTGCACCACATCCCTCCACCACCCTGAGCCTATTCTACCTCTAGGAACCACAATATTGCCCCCCTCCCCTAACTCTACTTTCCCATGAATTGAGTTGATAACCCTGACCCATAAGTTATTCTTACACTTAATATAACGCCACATCCATTTACCTATAAGCCCTAAGTTGAACCATTTCAGATTCCTCACCCCCAGCCCTCCTTTGTCCTTCGATTTACACACAGTTTTCCAATTGACCCACAAAATTTTCCTGCTGTTCTCCCCAACCCCCCCCCCCCAAAGAAACCTGCAAAAAATAGAGTTTATACTTTTGATCACACAAGAAGGGATAATGTTGAAAGATAGGTGATAGATTGGTATCGACGTCAAAACAGACTTCAAAAGAGTTATCCTTCCCCCTAGGGAGATCTTCTTACTCTGCCACACACTCAATCTCCTTTTCAAACACTGTATCAAATCCTCCCATGCTACTGCAGTTTTATGTTTCGCTCCCACCTTGATTCCCAGGTATTTGAATGGCAATGTACTCGTAGAACAGCCCAGAATCCCCGCCATCTCATCCAACAAATTGTTTTCCACATTTATGCCACACAAGCAACACTTATTGTAATTAACCTTGAGGCCCGACAACAGCTCGAAGTTTCGAAGCATGTACTGCACATCCCAGACATTGTTGAAACTTGCTTTGCATATTAGAATATTATCATCAGCAAACTGGAGGTGCGACACTTTCACCTTGTCACGACCCAATTCTGCAGCCTCGAAGCTCTCGTTCTGTGTTGCCTTTGTTATCAAGTAATTCAGTCCTTCCGCCACTATTAGGTAAAGCAAAGGGGATAAAGGATCCCCTTGTCGTAGACCTCTCTCAAGCTTGAATTCTTCGATTGGAGCTCCATTTACTAAGACTGTGGCACTAGCTGAAGATACGATTCCATAATCTACCTCCGCCATTTTGAACAAAAGTTAAATTTCTCCATCATCGTGTCCAAAAAGCCCAGTCCACATAATCGTAGGCTTTTGCAAAATCGATCTTAAAGAACACTGTCTCTAATTTCCTTTTCTTGGCCTCTTCCACCGCCTCATTCAAAATGACCACCCCATCAAGAATGTATCTATTGCCTACGAATGCGCTCTGATTTTCTGAAATCAAAATTTTAAGAACTTTGCTAAGTTGTTATGCTAGAATTTTCGCCAAGACCTTATCTAGGGTAATAAGCTCTCAACTTATAAGACCCAATCCAAATGTTGTTCAGTTCCTGAAGCATCCAATTTTCTTCCTGATTGCTGGCAAATCTGACGAATCCAAAGAGTTTCCCTTCCCTGTCTCTCTTATTCGGACAAAAGATGTCCTTCACATCTCTGACGGCTTGGAAGTACTTGGTGAGGGTATTCACATCACAGTCCTCTGGGTAGTTCTTGAAGAAGAATGTGATGAGATCATCCTTAGATGGCCAATTCGAGGATCCCCCCAGGGTTTGGGCCTTCCCCCTCTATCGTCTTGAATCTCTATCAAACACCAATCTATCACCAGGTTTCCTAAGGTGGCTAGGGTTAATCCTATGGGCTTGGGTTTTGAATTGCCTCACCGGAGGTCGCTCGGAAGGAAGATGATTTTGGCCGAGAACTACCCCCTCCCTCTCCTCACCTCTCTCCACTCTCTCTCCATTATCATGCAATAGACTTTGTTAGGAAAATTATAAGTGTTGTTGTAGAAGTGTGAGAACTAGAACTGTCAAGTGAAGAACAATTTAGTTCGAGTAGATTGAGTACTAGGACTCAGAATTTCTAGGGATCAAGGCATTTAGAAGTAGTGTGGTTGATCAGTGCACTTTGGCACTATAAAACAAGTTAATTCCAAGAGAAAGGGAATTATCTTGTTCAATCAGGGAAGTGGATGTAGGAGCTTGAGTCTCTGAACCACTATAAACCATTGTGTTATCTACTTACTACCATTTCATAAAAGTAACACATTCATACACTCCACACAAAGTGATCTTCAAAAATATATAATCCATAAGTTGTGCAAAACAGTTTTGGGACAAGTTCTACGAAAAACCAGTTAATTGTTAAGAAATCTTTTAGAATTAAAAGGAGTTTAAAAATAAAGGGTCAACCATAATTTCGCACATATAACTTACTTAGATAGTTATTCAACTGATTACTTCATAGTTCTCAATAGTTTGATTATCTAATCAAAGTTATACATACTCAGAGTAGTTGTCTAGACAACTCTCCTGATAGTCTGATTTGTTTAAAAGAAAAAAAATTTGCATACACAAGTGCATTCTTCCCCATACACTTGTGTCATACTCCTTTCAGGACCAACATATATATGTATGTGATTGTTGATCTTGTATATTGCTACATTGTTATATATCCAATTGCATTGATGATAACTAATATGTACTCCATTATGTAGCATTTCATGAATACCTTGAACCACAAGGTCCACGTAGGTACAATTATTTGCAGATCAAGGTTGAAAATAACTAATATGTACTCCATTATGTAGCATTTCATGAATACCTTGAACCACAAGGTCCACGTAGGTACAATTATTTGCAGATCAAGGTTGAAAATATCGATATTCGTAAAAATGTTGAAAAATTAAATTTGTGAAAATATATATTAATATACACAAAAATTTGTATGTAATATTGTATACATGTATTATTGATCAATTAAGATAAACTTAGGTCAAAATTTGTGGGTCAAATGCGGGTTAATGCGGATAAATTGACTTTAAAAAAAAAAAATCGCTTCAAAATATTATCTTACTACAAGACCAAAATTTTGTCACTACAAAGTTAAAAGTGTATTACTACAAGTCCAAAAATATTCTGAACACCTTTTTTTTTTTTTTTAATTACTAGAATACTTCAAAAATATTTTGTTACTACATGACTAAAACTATATTACTATAAGATCAAAAATTTATCATTACAAGGTCAAAAATGTATTACTATATGTCAAAAAATATTCAGGACTTTAGTTTTTTGGGTGAATTTGTCAGAATATTTTTAGACATATAGTAGTAAACTTTTGACCTTGTAGTGGTAATACTTTGATCTTGTAGTAACAATATTTTGGTCATAGAGTAAACAATCTGTTTGCGATTCACGTTTTTTTTGGGCACCCGGATCCGATCAATGACCCATAAATTTTTTAAAATTGTCTTAATTAGACATATTTTGATGTGCAAAATATTTTACACAAGTGTTTCTCAATTCTACCATTCTAATTAAATTTCAACGAGAGTTGACCAATATTACTAAATGTTGACCACAAATTACCAACATTATAAAATTTTGACCACGTACAACTTTACAAAGGGCTAGTCTAGTATGAAATATTGCATATATGCATTTCAGTCATTCACACACATGTTTTTTATAAATACACCCACAAGCTTAATTCACACACACATTTTTTTATAAATACACCAACAAACATAATTCACACACACATTTTTTATAAATACACCCACTGACAGCTTAATTCGAATTTTTTAATCCGTTTATTTTACTCGTTTCTGTAATTTTTTTATCTTTTATTTTATTGTCGAACGCGGGATATGAAATGTAGTAATTCAAATTGTAATATGTATTAATACACATTATTTTATGTAGTAATAACACAAACTATTTATATAATAATACAAATTCTTTTATTTAGTAACACGTTTTTTCTAGTGTTTTTATTGATGTAGTAACTCACATTATAATATGTAGTAACATATATTATCGAATGTAGTAAACACAATAATCATGTTGTAATACAAAATGTTTTATTGTAGGATGATGCGAAAAATATTAGATCATTTGATAAAGTTACGTATAGTAACAAACGTCTATTCAATGTAGTAATTCAAACTGAAGTATGTAGTAACATATAATTTTTTATGTAGTAAAACAAATTATTACATGTAGTAATAACACAATTTTATATAGTAATATTGATTCTTTTATATTTTTATATTTTTTTTATTGATTAAGTAACCCACATTATAATATACAGTAACATATATTATTGCATGTATTAAGATATATTATTGCACGTAATACAAAATAACATTGACCCATAATGATTAGTATTAAAGAATATTTAAAGAAATATAAAATATTTAAGGATTAAGGTCATCGTAAATTGCAGCGTCCGACCGCGGCCTGAGGTGATCGAAAACTTCTCGGAGAAGACGACCATATTCAATTTCTGTCAGTGGGTGCATTTATAAAAAATGTGGGTGTGAATTGAGTTGTCAGTGGGTGTATTTATAAAAAATGTGTGTTTCAATTAAGCTTGTGGGTGTATTTATAAAAAAATGTGTGTGAATTAAGCTTGTGGGTGTATTTATAAAGAATATGTGTGTGAATGACTGAAATACATGTATGCAATATTGCATATATGCAATATGGCTTATTGGGCCAAAGCCCATCAGCCCATTCAAAAGTCAATGGCCTTTTTTAATTAAATTGGTCAACCTTGTATCCATTAACCCGCATCAACCCGCACCGACCCACTTATGTTTTTGAATCTATGTCCAAATTTTTGACCCGTTTATGACCCGTTTTTCTATTTTCCGTACGCGGGTTTTTTTCCAACCTTTCGAATTCCTCTCTGCCATTCTCCAGTTACAGACTTTTCACCCTCTCTCTCTTTCTCTCTTTCTCTCTTGGCAAACGGCGATTTGCGAGCGATTTCTTCGTGCCGAAGGTTTTTTTGTCTTTGTGTTTTCTTCGAGCGGTTTCTTCGACGGTTTTGTCAAGGTTTCTCTCTAAGAAGTTGGTATCATCTATTTTAAAACTCTACGGTACGTTTTGATTTGTTCGTTTTGTGTTGTTCTTTTTATTTATTGGGTATTTCGTTTTTTTATGTAGATATCTTGTTAGTTTTTGGTTGTTTATATGTTTTTCTGGTGTTGTTTACTGATTTTAGTATTTTTTGCTTGTTTTTACGAGATTTTGTTAATGTTAGGGTTTTCTTTTTCTCGTTTGTTGGATATGTACTGTATTTTGTATGATTTTTTTAGTTATTTGTTGTTTTTATACTTTGGGGAGTTGATTTATTGGTTTTTTTGTTGATTTGTGAATAATTTTTGTTGTTTCTGTTTCTTTTTTCTTTGCATGTTGTTTTTCAAGTGCGTTAATTCTATATTAGTATGTTATTTTCTGGTTTATTGATGTAGTAAACGGTGTTTGTTTATGTAGTGTTTTTATTTTTTGTTTCTAGTAACACATTTACATATATACATGTATTAAACAATTTTTTTTTAGTAGTTGTTGAAATGTTGTGGTAGTATTAAGTTTTATGTTTCTAGTAGTTTATTATAAAGTTTCTGTATATGTAGTAAAATATTTTTATATATGTAGTAATGATATTTGGTTAATGTAGTAATACATTGTTATAAGTTCATTTTAGTAGTTTCTGTTTAAGTAATACTAGTATTTTTTACAAGTTTCTGTACATGTAGTGTTTTCAACTTATTGTTGTGGTTACACATTTGTTACACATGTATTAACAATTTTCTGTGTTTCTGTAGGTATAGTAACACATTTGTAAATGGCAGACGATCAGTATAGATGCACTATGCTTCTATTGGAAGGTTCTCCTGTTCGACCATCTAAAAGGGCAAGGCCAATGAAGGCTAAGAAAGAAGCTGTTGAGCCTAAGAAGAAAAAGGCTAAGCCTATTGAATCTGAATCTGATTCTGATGTTCAATTTGTAAAACATGTTAGGCCGTTTATTCCTCATGGTAATCCTTCTGGTCTTTTTGAGGTTATCCAAAATCTTACCCCTAAGCAAGTGCAGGATGTTAAGGACATTGGTTTTGGTGGGTTGTTGAATCTGAAGCTTACAAGAATAATTGGTAGTGATATGTTGAATTGGCTGGTTAAAAACTTTAACCACAGTAGTTGGATGTTATCTTTTGGTAGATCACGTAGTGTTCTTTTAAGTCCTGATGATGTTTATGATATCTTTATGCTCCCTCGTTGTGGTGAATATGAGGTTTCAAGTTATTTGCGTTGTGATGAAAATGTTGTGCTGAAAAGGCTGAAGTATGTGTATGGGGTTCGTTCGAATGATAAGGTGTCTTCACTTGCTGCGTTGATTAAATCCAATCTTGGTGATGGTGGAGATGACTTTAAACGTGTATTTGTTTTCTACTGCCTTCAGTCCTTTTTCGACCATCCTCCGAATACTCGTATATGCTCCAGTTTGATGAAATGTGTCGAGGATGTCAGTAAGATACCGAAGACAGATTGGTGTTCCTACATTTTTAAGAGGTTATGTGATGCTGTGAAGGCATTTAATGTTAATTCAACGTGCCACGTTCCAGGATGTCTGCCAATCCTCCAAATTTGCTATCTACACCGGCTAAAGTGGCGTGGGGTTGTTGAGTCGAGGCAGATTCCTCTTATCCAACACTGGACTGATAGCAAGATGATTGAACGTTGTTTGCAGGAGGAGGATGGAAAGGTGTATGGTGATGGTGATTTAGTTGTTGATGTGTACCCTATCACTGAAAAAGGAGTTGTTAAAGCTCAGTTTGTCAATGAACAGGTAATTTAATTTATTAAATTTTTTAGTTTTTTATTTATTTTTAAATTCTAACATTTTTTTTGTTTTATGCTGCTATTCAGGAAGGACATTCAGGAAATAAGTGTCTAGTAGATGAAGCTCAGGTATATTTTTTACTTTTTAGTAATTTTTTGTTTATGTAGTAACTTACATTATTGCATGTAGTAATATAATATGTTTCTTAGAGTAATACATTGTTTTGTATGTAGTAAAACATTTTTTCCTATGTTATACTTTGTTACATGTAGTTATTGTGGTTGCATAAGTTATGTTGATGTAGTAATTCATATTATCTCATGTAGTAAAATATAATATCTGATGTAGTATCACATATTCTTTCATGTAGTAATGTATATAATATATGATGTAGTAGTAATACATATTTTGTGTATAGTGTTCAGTTTGTGTCGTAATTCATATGCTTTTTGTATAGTGTTCAGTTGGTGTAGTGTCAAATATTTTATGCATGTAGTAACACATATTCTTTCATGTAGTAGTAATTAATTTTAATTCCAGTGTTTATTTGGTGTAGTAAGACTTATTATTGCATGTAGTATTATTTAATATTGTGTTTAGTAATAGATAGGCATCATCTTGTAATACAAAATATTTTTCATTGCAGGATGATCCAAAGATGTTGCATGATTTGATGCAGGATATTTGTGAAATTTCGTCAGATTATGTGAAAAAGTTGAGAAATATTAAAGATGTTGCAACTGTTGTTAGCTCAAGTTCAGAGGAACTTAGTGATTCTCAAAAATTTTACTCCGATGAAAAGGTTTTAGCAACAATTGATGGGTTGGTTGCTAACTTTTTACGTACTAAAGAACTTGTGCTAGAGATGCCTAGTTTTGAGCTTTTTCCAGATGATCCACTTGACTGTTTTGGTTTAAATAAAAATGGTGGTGAGAAAGATGATGGTGGGAAAGATGATGGGAAAGAGGCTGTTGATATGGAAGAAGTTTGTGAGAGAGATCTGGGTGGAAATAATGTTGTTGAGGAAGCGGCTGTTGAGACTGTTATTGGAGGTGAAATTTTAAGGGAAGATGTTGTTGTTGGTGAGGCTGTTGGTGAAGGTGTTGGGGCTGTTGGGGCTGTTGGTGAAGGTGTTGGGGCTGTTGGGGCTGTTGGTGAAGGTGTTGGGGCTATTGGGGTTGTTGGTGAAGGTGTTGGGGCTGTTGGGGCTGTTGGTGAAGGTGTTGGGGCTGTTGGTGAAGGTGTTGGGGCTGTTGGGGCTGTTGGTGAAGCTGTTGGTGAGGCTGTTGATGCTGTTGGGGCTGTTGGTGAGGCTGTTGATGTTGTTGGGGCTGTTGGTGAGGCTGTTGATGTTGTTGGGGCTATTGAGGTTGTTGGGGCTGTTTGTGAGACTGTTGAGGCTGTGGGTAAGGACAAAGTTAGTGGTGAAGATATTGACGAGGATGCTGAAGAGCCCGAAGGTGACGACGAATACAGTGATGAAAGTGATAGTGATGAAGAGGTTTTTGAGAAAGCAGGGGGAAAGTTTGTTTTTGATCCTGACAGTCATTTTGGAAAAGTTTTTATGAAAATTGATAAGGATGTTGGATATTTGTCTGAGTTTTGTAATGCCAATGCAAGGATATTTTCTAGCATGAAGACTGGATTGTTGAATATTCTTGATTATGTTTTTCACTCCAAGGAAAACATGTAGTAAGTTTTTATTTTTTGTTCTTCCTGTTCATATATTTCTATTGTTCATGTGTTTACTAATAAGCATTATATCTTGTACTAAATAATTTTTCTTTTATTTTTTGTTGTAGTGATGAGCTATTCAATACAGACACTGAATTACATATGGTTAGCAAAGATGATTTTTGGACGTTGTATACAGACAAGGAAATCAGTATGCCAGTTTTAACTACGGTGGCGTATATGATTAATTCAGAATTTCATAATTGTTCTAAGAAAAGACTCTCTAGATACATCTTTAGCCTTGATCACAGTGTAAGTGTATTAACAAAAAAATGTGTTTTATAATTTTTTGTTTATTTTTTATAATTTTAATTTTTGTTAATACAAAAAGCTTTGGAGCATATGATAACTTTTGCAAAAAAGAAGAAAGATTATGAAGCAGAAATTATTGGTTCTTGGAAAGGTTGTCTCGAGTTAATGCCGAACAAGGATGCTTTAATGACAGCGGATTTGGTATTTATTTTTTTAAAATTATTTTCATTACAGTTTTTGTTATATTTTAATCACATATTTATATTTATATATATATTTTTTGCAGATTTTCGTCCCATTTTGTGTACTTACACATTTTGCTGTTGTTGTTTTTAACTTTTCGAATGGCACTTTGCAATACCTGGATAATATGATTCATGTTAAACCCGAGACATACTACAAGATGGCTAAAATATTGGTTAGTGAATTTTTTTAATGTAGTATTTCAATCCTTTACTTGTAGTAATATCTATCTGTATATGTAGTAATTCACAAATTCTTTATTTTAATGTAGCTATATGTTTATGTTATTATGTAGTAATATATTATGTGTGCAGGTGACATGTATTTCTAAACTGTATATATGTAGTAAGCTACATCTGTACATGTAGTAATATCTATCTGTATATGTAGTAATTCACAAATTCTTTATTTTAATGTAGCTATATGTTTATGTTATTATGTAGTAATATATTATGTGTGCAGGTGACATGTATTTCTAAACTGTATATATGTAGTAAGCTACATCTGTACATGTAGTAATATCTATCTGTATATGTAGTAATTCACAAATTCTTTATTTTAATGTAGCTATATGTTTATGTTATTATGTAGTAATATATTATGTGTGCAGGTGACATGTATTTCTAAACTGTAGATATGTAGTAAGCTACATCTTTACATGTAGTAATCTTTACATGTAGTAATTCACAAATTCTTTATTTTAATGTAGCTATATGTTTATGTTATTATGTAGTAATATATTATGTGTGCAGGTGACATGTATTTCTAAACTGTATATATGTAGTAAGCTACATCTTTACATGTAGTAATCTATATCTTTACATGTAGTATTCATTAAGTGTGTTTATTTTCTATTTGCAGCAAAGACTCATGTTCACATTTTTGAAGGATTTGGATCATCCTAATGCTGCTAAGGTTCAAGATTTCGATCTTGTTGACATTCCATTTTAATGGAAGAAAGCAGAAAGTAACAAGGATTGTGGTGTTTTTCTTACTCACCACATTTTTCATTTCAATGGGGAACTTTATTCTTCTGCTGATCTTTGCAATGTATGTTTTTCTTATCATTTTTTTTTTAATTTTTGTTTATCTTTTTTTTTATACATGTTGTCATGATTCTACTTTTTTTTTTTTTGTGTAAGCTGATTTCAGAATTAGAATGAGGGCTGAGTTGTGTGTGAGTTTGATAACCTCAAATGCCAATGTGAAGAAAGATACAGTCATAGATAAAGTCTATGATTTTTATCTGAAGAAGCCGCTGTTGTTAGAGGAACTTGAAAAGGCGAAGAAAATAGAGGAAGGGAAGAAAGCAGCTGAAGAAAGGAGGAAAAATTTACGATCTAGGAGGAAGAATTGGTGATTTTTAATCTATCTTTTTGAATGATGAACATTATTTGTGTTTTGAATACTTATTTTATATGTTTTCTGGTATTGTTGGGGGAATTTTGAACTGATTGAATAGTTTGGTAATGTGGTGGATGTTTTTATGTATTTTGTATGTATGTTTTTTTTTGTATTTAGTATTAATTGAATATCTTTCATATTCTTAGCAGGTCCAAATTAACACAAACCTTTTTTTGAAGAGTTTTGTGCAAACTCCTAAGGTACATAATCATAGTAATATGATTATAATTGCAGTCATTGTTATTCTTAGGAGCTTCAAATTAACATATATTTGTTTACACAGTTTTCAACAATCTTTTTGTGCAATGAAGGTTGATTTAAAGAAAGAATCTATAAGGAACTTATTCATTTTTAAATATTATACTCTAGGTTTTAGGAATATTAATCAAATAATGTCATGTAGTAACATAAAACATTACATGTGGTAACATTAATGTAGTTATTCAGTAATCAAATAATAATACTAAAATATTTTAAATTATAACACTTATTTAATTTATAATAATGTACTTGCATTTCGATATGAGTAGTAATCAAATAATTTCATGTAGTAACACAATTTTACATGTAGTAACAAAAACATAATAATGCAGTAATCAAATAATAATACTAAAATTTGTGTTAATATAATTTTTGTTAAATTACAGTGATGTACATTTCATTTCGATATGAGTAGTAATCAAATAATTTCATGTAGTAACACAAAATTTTACATGTAGTAACACAAAATTTTACATGTAGTAACAAAAACATAATAATGCAGTAATCAAACAATAATACTTATTTAATTTATAGTAATGTACGTTTCATTTTTATATGAGTAGTAATCATATAATTCTATGTAGTACCACAAAATATTATATGTAGTAACATAAATGTAGTTATACAGTAATCAAATATTAATACTAAAATTTGTATTACTATAATTGTTATTCTATTATAGTAATGGACATTTTCAGTTCGATACGAGTATTTAATCAAATAATTCCATGTAGTAACACAAATTATTACATGTAGTAACAAAAACATAATAATGCAGTAATCAAATAATAATACTAAAATATGTAAAAAAAATTAACTCACAGTAATACTTTTTCAACCTTGTTTTCTGCATTTTAACAGTAAAATGATATAGTAAAGTAGTCTTTTGAATTAAAAATGAAAACTAAAATAAATGAGGATTTGGTGTCATGGAGCCAAATTCATTGGCTAATTCAACTGTAGTTTTTTTCTTCTTTCTCCTAAAATGATTTTTAGTCCTCTTCTTTCTGCCTTTCGTAATTGTGCATTTAGGATCCAGAACATGTCTTGTTTCTCCAGAATCAGCAGTAGCAGCAGCAACTGTACTTTTTTTAGATTTCAATTCTTCAAGTGCCACTGAATCTCTTCTTTGACCCTCCTCTATTATTTTTCTTGCATCAATATCTCCTTCACTCTCCAAAATCATATTATAACTCTTTCTTGCCATTTCATATCTCCAAAGGACTGTACGATCAACTTTCCAGGTTTGAACTTGATCGTTTGTTTTGTCCCAAATTTCTGATTTTGCAATTTTTGTCCACCTTTTCTTTATGTAGGAATCTGGTATAGTGTCCACAGAATTTATGTGTAGTACTCTCAATGAATGGCTACACAATATACCACGTTCTTCAAATCTCTTGCATGAGCATGTGATACAATTCATGCTGAAATCGTAGATCACTTTTTGTGTCACACCACGCCGTGTCACCTCATATACCACTGTAGTATTATCAGCCCCAACAATTGTTGAACTACTTGATATACACTTCAAAAACTCTACTTCAAACTTTTTGTAAACATTAAGGGTGTATATTTCAGAAGCATGTCTCACCAGTGCATTTATAGTGAATGATGAATCTGGCTTCACCCTTGAGCTCTTGAACTCATCCTCTTTTTCCTTTATTCTCCAAGTTTCAACTATATTATAAAAAAATCCAAAAAATTCAGTCAAGCTTGTTGTCTTCTTTGAATTGAATGAAATGGAACTGTTTGCACTCTCACTCCTTTGGGAAGATAGGATTCCAGCTGAAAAGAAGTCCTTGTTTAGTGCAGTACACCACTTCTCCCTTATATTGTACAATCTGTTAAACCATTCATGATCCTGTAGATTATATCTTGAAATCAATCCATTTCAGCGTCTCTCAAACTCCTCTTCATCAGTACACCATGATAAGCACTTGTTGAACTCTTCTTTAAAATCTTCATCACACTTTAGCTTTGCAAATCTAGAAACTGCATTTTGTTGGAGGTGCCAAATACAGAGCATGTGTCTTGTTTCAGGAAAAATCTGAAAAGGTATAAATTTATTATATGTAGTAACACACATTATATAATGTAGTATATTAAATAACTACATGTAGTAACTAGTACTATTTCATGTATTTTTATTAGATCATACCTTTTCTATTGCATGTGCTATAGCTGCATCTTGGTCTGTGAATATTGTTACTGGACTCCTTCCACCCATAGACTTCTTGAACACTGTGAATAGCCATTCAAAAGTTTCTATTTTCTCATTTGATAAGAACGCACATCCAAACATAGTATTTCTCCAATGGTTGTTAATTCCAATGAATGGTGCACATATGAGGTTGTATTTGTTAGTACGGTAGGTTGTGTCGAACACCATTACATCACCATATATTCCATAATCTTATTTCATCATTGAATCTCTCCAAAAAGCATTAGTCATTCTTCCCTCATCATCCATTTGCACTCTATAAAAAAAGCCAGTCTCTTCATTGTTCTGGTTTTGTATTAATTCCATGAAAGTCCTTGTATCACCACCCTCTATGGCCTTCATTCTTTCACGATTCACAAAGTTCAAGTGATCTCTCATTGTGTGTCCAACTTGCTCTTCACCCCCAGCATTAAATGCAAGGTATCTGAAAGAGTCAGCTGGTTTAATACCAGAAGATACCATATCCACAATTGCAAGAGCCTTTCCATCTTTGATTGTTCTTTCAGATCTATGCATGTGATTCCATTCTTGTCTTGTCAAATAATGATTGTGATCCAAGACATGTTTCACAACCTCATACAATCCATCCACAAGTTTTATCCTCATTTGAGCTTTGCAATTAGTTCTTGTGTCTCCTCGTCTCCTTCTATTTGGTACGTCCTTACTTTTGTCCTTCACACCATTGCAAGAGCAGACATACAGTTTGGATACTACTGTTTTGTTGCCATCCTTAGAGAGTATTCCAGTTGATTTTCGGACACTAAAACCCACTATTCTAGCATGTGCACAGTAGATGTCAAACATTTCACATTCTTTTTCTCTTCTTATTCCAATTAGTGAATCACCATATAAACTGTAGTCAGTATCCTTTCCTATGATATCTGTATCATCATCTTTCTCACTTGTTTCATTAGCAGCTTCAATTAGAAGTGTACCACTACCTATGTATATCAGTAACACAATAATCTTCATATAGTAAAACATATTTGACCATGTAGTAAAACATATTTGATCATGTAGTAAAGTTATAAGTAGAGCTCATATGATCATTGGTTTTTTGTCATGCAATACATCAACAATATATATTTAGAAGTGTGTAAAAACAACAATATTAATTTGTAAACCAGTAATCTTCATGTAGTAAACAAGAATATGTTGTTACTGTAGAAAATCAATCGTTGTATATATAGTAAGATAAGTTTACCTGTTATTGTAGAATCATCAGTATTTGATATAAATATGTCTAGATCATCTTCGCAATTGTCTGTATTCATTACGATCGGCGCCAGATCTGTCTCCATAGGGTTGTTGTCGCCGTCGGTGTAGCTTTCTCGAGTTTTTTTTTCCAGCATGATTATGGGGATGATTGGATGAATTATTAATTTCGCGTTGCCCTAGGACCCGCGAATTTATTGGACCCGTTCGTATAAGTTGACCCGCGAGATTAATTTTACCCGAATTGATAGACCCGTGAATTTAGGTTATACTTTGACTTTTTGCTGGAATGATGGGCCTTGGCCCAATTAGGGTGTATTTCATACATGCAATATTGCAGGCAAGACCAGCCCAATAGTAAAATATTACTACCTTCGTCCCTAAAAAAAACTTGCATTTTTGTGGCACGGAATTTAGGAAAAAAGTGAAATGATTAGAGTTTTGGATGTAATTTTGTAAACTTTTATATACGGAGTATAAAATAAATAAAGTAGTTGAATTGAGTGTATGGTGGATCCCAAAAGTAATGAGATGAAGGGTAAATATGTGTATATTGTGAAAGTTAATGTGCAATTTTTTTAGAGACGGAGAGAATATAATATTCAGTTAGGAGTATGTTTATTTTAAATATCTAGAATTGGGATGTGCAGATGCCACCCAAATATGTTGATAATGTATATTGCTACATTGTTACATCCAATTGCAATGATGATAGCATTTCATGAACACCTTTAACCACAAGGTATAAGTACAAAGTTAATTTGTAATAAATTATTATCTAAAGAACAATTAATTAAAATTAATGAGATCCAGATTACTTCAAATTATAAGTGGAAGCTGAAAAAGTAAAGATCAGTGGGGGACAACAAAATCTTGATCTTGAGGATATTATTCCATATATATCTTATCTAGCTCCTCGATGATAATTCATATAACAAACAACACCAACTTGGATTAATTTAAGAGTTTATATGCATGCACAATTTTGGATTCCATAAATAAAATTTATCTCATCTGAATCTCCCTGCTTTCATGACACCCCAAAACAAAAGCAACTTGGATTAGTTATATCTATTAAAACTGGATATACTGGAGTATAGTTGATAGTATTCTTATCGTCTTTTCTGTCTTTCCTTTTACAATGTTTATCAAGTACACTGTACTTTTTTCAAAAATAAGATTGGATTGCAGAGGACTTTCATCTTGGGCATGTTTGTTTTAGGTTTATGTAGGATGGGAAGACGTGGGTGGAGAAATCAATCTCATGAATAATGATTGTGTGTGTTAGTTTTGAGATTTAACACTAGAATATTAAGTAACTTTATATCAAATTATTTGTGTAAAAGTAGACAGTGTTGTATTATATGATATAATTTTATGTCAAATGAATTGTGTAAGAGTATGTGATGTTGTATTATTATAATAGTAAGATATATATAAGTATCTTTAGGAGTAGATGTAGATGGTGAAATATAGATGTTGAATTTCGAATTAGAACCAGACGAGAGACATTATGTCCCACGTCCAGACGTGTAGTTCCAAAACAAACATGTCCATCGTGTTTTACAGAAAATATCGTATGAGATTGGCTGACTCAGTGTATTGTGTGCTAAAAAAACACATAATTCTCCATTAAAAGTAGTGCTCTCCCTATACATCTAGAGTATTCGTATTTCTTTTTGCACATGGTTATAATATAAAATTTTCATCTAAGTAAAAAATAAATTTCATTAAATAAAATTATTATTTATATTTTTTGAAATATTATTTATCAGTCAATATATAATTTTTTTGAATTACATTATATACTCTCTTTTACCTCTCATTACTCGAACTCAGGACCTTAGATTATTTGTCAATATAAAATGAATTAAAAATTTAATATAATTTTGATTTTTTATAATTATAACATAATAATGTGGCATTAGAGTTAATATTAACACAACTTATTTTTCTTATTGTGGTAAATAACATGGAGTATTTATTAACATATTTAAAATTGTGTAATCCGTTTAAAAGGTACTTATAAACACATCTATTTTTAGTGTGTAAATATGGGTGTGACAATAGAAAATGTTTATTATTGTGTATCCACACACTTATTATTCAATGTCTTTAAAAACACACATATTAACACACTGTTTTTTTTTTTTTTAGTGTGACTACATAATACTTTTTACAATATTTATTTTGTAGTGTGATAAAAGTTGGGTGAAAAAAATACTTTTTAGAATGTAAATGTAATTTGAATGAATTATCAAATACCCAACACTTAAAAGAATTTGTTTGATTGGGGAAATATGCAAAACTACGAAACAACTAATTGATGAGAAAAACACAATAACTGAAAAAATATTTTGTTTCTTAATCAACTAGTAATTCTCCCGTGCGTTACACGATGGATTGATTATTAATAATTTTTAATTAATTATTTATAGAATACATTCGTGCGATTTAAAATTTTCAATAGTTGAATTTTACATAATTTAAAAAACAATAATACTATATGAAACCATATCATTGATTTCATCTTGTGAATGAAGCTTCAATTACATTTTTTAAAATCTATTTTCACTTATAATTATTGATGGAATATTAAAAGAGGTGGAGTCACAATGTATACACAAAAATAAAATGAGATTTTTTCTTTTGTGAGACATCTAAATGAAAAGATATATATGAAAGCTTACGAAATAGATTTATTAAACTATCTCATACAAATTTTAACTTATAATTAAAATCTTTATATAATTTTGGGAAACAAATTCATAAATTAATTACAAATATTTTTTAATAATTAAAATGTATAGAGGTATACTTAATTACAAATGTTTTTTAATAATTAGGAGGGTGTATTCAATTGAGATTCTGTTGGATTTTGTTGGACTTTAAAAAGTTAGTGGATTTAGAAAATTCATAGACTTTATGCAGAGTTTGACTGACTTTTTTATTGATTTATATGGATTTTCATAAATTTAACGGGATTCTGAAATACACGTTTTTTTTTATTGATTCACATGAATTTCCATAAACTAAGCCCCTAAAATTATTGATGCAAACGTATATCGAACACACTTGTTGTTGGTCCCAAAAGGAGTGTGACACGTGTATGGGGGGGGGGAATACACGTGTGTGTGTTTTTCAATAAAAACTTTTGCAAGTAATCGACACAAATAATCAGAGTCAAGTAAGTTACACAGTGTGTCAAGTCCTATGAAAATACTAACAGTAGATTCTAAGAATTCTTAACAGTATGCAACTTGTATGCGGAATAAATGATAGGCCCTTTTATACTCCTTAATTAATATGCACTTAGATACTAAGTTATCAAATAGCAAATAGCAGTTATAACAACACAAAAGCTAAAGCAATAAGATAAGTGCAGTAAGTAAGAACACAAGACGTATAGTGGTTCGGAGACTAAACTGCTCCTACGTCCACTCTTCTAATTTAATAGGATAATTCCTTAATCACTTCGGAATTAGCTTGTTTTTACAGTGCCAAGGTGCACTCTACTTCTTCTCCTTCTCTTCTCTTGATTTCTTACAACCTTCTCTCGTTGCAATACTCTCAATCTCTACTACGAACTCAACAATACTCTCAATCTATCTCTCAAGGTGAAAGTAGGGTTTTGTTCTAGTACCAACTAATTGTGTGATATCCTTTACAATTTAAGAACGAATATAAAGGATAGGATATCACTGTCTAGGCTTTGGATAATCAACAATAAGCTTGCCTAGTGGGGACTAAAGGTAACACTCACAAATGAATATGCTTAAAAGCTTTTTAATCTCTCGAGTGTTTTGAATGCTAAAACAATTGCTAGAATATGTATGACTTGTAGCTTGATGTCTGTCCCTTCCCCTTTTTCTTGAAATGATTCAAGATGTGGCTTATTTATAGATGAAGCAAACTATCCGTTGGTGGAGATAGCAAACTTATCCATAAATTTGAACTTTCAAATTGTTCAGGGGCCTGCAAGTAAATAGTACATGTATTCACGTCCATTCTGCAATTTGCATTCCAATATCAGAGTTTGTTATGCGCAGTGACAGGTGGCTCTCATTCCTTGGCTAATTTGGAATAATTATGTCCTTCCCGCTAACGGCCTTGTACTGGGTAAGGTGCCTAGTCATTCCTTGTCTTTGTCCATAAGTATGCCAAGTCCAAAGTATATGAATATCCAAATTCATCATACTTGACTGTTGTTGTCCAGCATACTTGTCTTCATGAATCCTTGTCACTTTCTTCATAACACTTCAGCTCCTTGTCTTCAATGATACTTGTCTTTTGTGCTTTGTGCTTTCAGGTCATAGATTCAAAGAATAATCTATCTAAAAATTAAAGCTCCCTAACATATATGAGCTTTTCTAACCTGAAAATCTAGACTTGGCAAATCATCATACTTGGGGTTTTACTTAGGGTTTTGGTATCAAATCAAAATCAAATTTTATTTTATTAATATAAACCATATCCCAACAATTTCTCCCTTTTTGATGATGCCAAAACCTACTTACTTCAAAAGATCCATAGGGATTTCTTTTTCAGTAGATTTGACAAAAACAGGACAACTAGCATGTATATTCTATACTTAGAGAATTTCACAGAATAAATTCAGATAATTAACCTAAAAAGGGCTAAGTTCTCTGAGTTCTATAAAACTTGTTCTAAGCAAGAATAAATTTAAAATCATTTTGCTAGATCCTATTTTCAGACAAATAACACAAGTATAAAGACTCAAAAATTGTTGTCCAGTGCATATGATAGATAATCATTATCAGAAATAAGATAGCACAGTAGTAAGAGCAGAAAGTTGTAAGTTCTAGCTCTTAAGGAGCAACAATTGTCTGGGAATAAAAATAAACATAGATTAAAAAGTTCATGTTTGTTCGAGATTAAATCTTGACTTGACCTTCAGCAGCTTCATCACTTGGCTGCATCTGACTTCTTCTTCAGGAAAGATGGGAGTTCCTTGAACAGTGGAGTTAACCCATACGATGCAAAGTGCCTATTCTTCAAGGCCATGACCTCCTCATTCTTCCCAATCAAATCTTCATCCTTGACAAGTTGCACAAACTCATCAGTAATTGCTTTCCTATCAATGCTTTTACCATCAGTCTTCATTGGTGGAGTCCAGAAAATCTGTTTAGGAGCTTTGACAATCACTTTCTCCTTTTGAGCAGCTCCAAGAATCTTCGTGTACAGTTCTGGATAATTCTCCATCATAAAACCTTCATAAAGACCATCAATGTCTTCAAAGTCTCCCCATCTCTTCACAACAAAGAAGAGATGATCCCATACTCGATTGGTTTCATTCCAAGCACCATTGAGTTCAGTAGGAACCCAGCTGTCAGTATGAGGGCTCCTTTTCAAGGTTTCAGACTTCCTCTTGGCTCTATTTTCCATCATCAAAGCATAAGAACTCTTGTAAGACTTAGAATTTCCTGGATTGAAGTCTTTGTGCCTCTTCATCATGCACTCTTCAGCATCTATGAACATCTTGGTTCTCTCTTCAATAACAAGCTTCCTTACTCCTTTTCTGGTTTCTGCATCTTGTCCAGCTCCTTCTGCAAAGATGTTTGCAACTTCTTCAAACACATGAGCTTTGTCTTTCACAAGATCAGCAGCAGTAACTTCAGGAGAAGTTCTTCTAACAGGTAGCTTATCTTCCCTTCTAACCAATTTTGAAATTTCCATCTCTTCATCATCATCTGGTTCACTTGACTTGTACTTCTTGCTTTTCTCTTGGTCAGAGATATCTGCAATCTGCTTTCTCTTCAGATTTGGCTTCCTTATCTTTCCACTTCTGGTTTTGAGGCAATCTTCCTCCTCTGTAGCCTCAGCAATCTCCAAAACTTTTGCTTTCCCTTTCCCTTTGTTACCTTCCCCCTTACTTTTCTCACCCTTCCTCAATAGATCTTCCCCCTTCTTTTCACTTTCCCCCTTTTTGGCATCATCACATGCCTCAAGGTTGGTGGGGTCAGCAGGGTTGGCATCAATCTTAGCCATAGTAAGTGAGAGCTCTTGTTGGTAGTTGTCCATTCTTTTCATCTAGACAGAAATGGGGTGAACATGATTCAATAGAAATGCAGAAATGGTGGAACTTACAGACTCTTCCACTTGCTTCTTCACAGCTTGATCAACTTGGTTCCTCATCATCTTGATTATGCCTTCCAAGTTGTCTTTGAATAAATCAGAAGCAGCATTCAGTGAACTCTTGATGGTTTCTTTGATCAGTTGATCTCTTTGACTCTGCATGGACTGAGTCAGCTTTTCAATGTCCTTTGACAGCATCTGGGAAATCTCTTCCTTCTCTTTGGCAACATCATCCTTTAGCCTTAGAATTTCCACTCTGTCCTTCTTGATCAGCTCCTTCTCAGTGTGAAAATATGTGGTAACAACATCTGACATAATCTTTGATGACTCTCCAATCTTGAGGGTAGAGTCCTTCACATCCTTTCCAACACTGTCAATTTTCTTATCAAAGGTCTCAAAACCTTTTTCAACAGCTTCTAGTTTTATGGTTGTGGAGTTCATCTTCTCTTCCAAACTCTCAACCTTGATGCTTAAGTCCATAGCATTGTTATCAATGGTTTCCTCCAGGTTCTCCATCCTCCTTGTCATCCTTTTTGCCTTTGTGTTCAAATTGATCAAAGACTTGTGTTGGGCTTCATTTGTTGGAATGATAGTTTCATCCAAACTATCTTTCACATACTTTCCCATGTTTAGGCATAAACCTACAACATTCTCCGGCTTCTTCCTCTCAACTTCATTGATTTGTTCAATCTCAGAATTGAACTCCTCCATCACTGCCTTCATTCTTCCATCTTCCTTATCAATGATGCAGACTTCAGTCAAAGGAGAAGCATCTAAGTGAATTGGGAACTCCATCGAAGTTGATGGTGCTGCAGCTATTGCCTCATTTTCCAAGGGCTTCTTCATAGCAGCTGGTTCTTCAGTCTTCACAGCTTCTTGTTGAGCAATATTGGCCTCCACTTCATCTTTCTTGGCCTCAGCTTCAGTGACTTCAGCAGGAGTTGGCTCATTCAACTCAGCATCATGAATGTTAGGATTTTCAGCAGTCTTCTCAGTTGGAGGTTCAAAAATGACAATCTCCATGGATGCAGTGGCTTCAACAGCTGGCTGTATTTCAACATTTTTAATCAATTGACCTTGGTCAATTTCATCAATCTTTCCTCCTTCACTGATTTCTCTACTCTTCAATTCTTCAATGGCAGTCTCAACTCCATCAAAGAAATCTTTCTCAGCAGGCTTCTGGCTTTCATTTCCTCCTTTAGTGATGTCTGCCTCCATGGCAGCAATCTCTCCATCATCTTTGTCCTCAACAATCTTGGACTCTTCTTCAGTCTTGTCCTCAGTGCTTTTGGACATTTCAACATCTCCATCAGCTTGCTTTGATAACTTATCATCCTTCTCCATTAAGTCTTCAATGTTCAGATCAATCCCAGCAATAATGGATTGAATAGCTTTCTTCTGAATCTTAATGTTCACCAAGTTGGCAAACAACTTTTCATCTGTCAATTCAAAAATGGATTCCACTTCAGCAAAATCTGTTAATCTGGCTTCCTCATTCTCCCACCAGTCCAGTCCCTTGGACTCAATCACTTTCCCAATATCATACATGGATTTCTTCCTTATATCTACAATCAATCTAAGATCATAGAAGGTTGATCTTAAATCAGGGTATTTGGTAAGTTGGGGATAAAGTTGGTCTAGGAAAAATTTGGATTCATCTCTCAATGACATTTCATAGGTGTATTCAGGGGTTGTATCTGACTTGGATGAGGGTTGAAGTTCATCAAAAAGAATGGGTATGGGGGTATCAGGCTTGTAGGCAACTTTTTGAATGGTTGGATCATTCAAATGAGGGGTAGTTTCAACAGCTTTTGGGCTATGACTTGAGGGTTCATTCAAGTCTAGGTTTTCAGATGATACTCTTTCTTCATCATCATCACCTTCATCATCATCATCTGATCCTTCCAGTTCAGCTTGCTCATCAATATCCATTTCCTCTTCAGAAGTATCAACATACTCCTCTTCAGTTTCATCTTCACTAGGGCTAGATATGGCCCTCTTTTTCTTGGACTTTGAGGCTGTCTCAACCTCCTTTCCTTTCTTTTCCTTCTTGGCTTTTTCAAGAATACTGATCACCATTTGTGTTGCTTCTTCACTCTTCTGCTTGGCAGATTTAGCTTGCTTCCTTGTTGAGGCTTTTGGTGACTTGATCTCCAGCCCCAATCTTTTCTGAGTTCTCACAGATAATTGTCTGAACAATATCTTGGTGGTGTTGAACTTTACTCCATCTTCAACAATATCCTCAGGTCCATACTTGTATAGGAATGCAGCAACTTTTGTACAGAAAGCTAGTGTCTTCTTGACAACTACCCTTCTTACATCCACAATTTTGAACTTTCCTTTCTCTTCAGCAAGTTTCTTCAGAAAATAACCTTTCCAGTTCATTGGCTTCTTTCCTCCATCAATGACAGCTTTCATCAATCTCACCTTGGATCTGCTGATCTGATCATAGCTCCCTGTGGTGCACATCACAGCCTTTGCCACCACATCTAGCAATAGTTGATATTCCTCTTTCAGAACTCTCTTGTGTAGACCAGATTTGAGTAGTACTGGCTTGTTCATCCATTGGTTGGCAACTTCTTGTTCATTGTGCCTCATATACTCTTCAGGATCTTCTCCAGTAGCATTCAGACCAAAGAATTCATCAAAGTTTTCTTCAGTGAACTCAAACTTCCCAGCAATCTTCTTGGATGTGTCTGGTTCATGAGTCATAATATAACTAGATCCTGAGCTTTTTGGAGTAAAAGTGCCTAAGAACTGAGTTGTTGAAAGTTCCAGGCATGTCTTGGGGATGGCCTCGAGCCATTTTCTCAATCCAGCTTGCTCCAGCCAAGTAACTATTCTTCTTGTGTGTTTATTTGACAGATTGTCAAAGCACACAGTCTGCTCAAAGTGGAGCATGGTTGCTTCACTCAAATAATTCCAGTTGATGTCCAAATCAGGAGCATTGAAGTCAACTAAAGATATAGCCAATATACAGTATTAGTATGGTTTAATAGCACAATATTACTATTAAAACATAAGATTAGGCTATCTTGGAACAGTATCTTGCACTTATGTCTCAGATTTACTGTGGATAGATTTACATAACAAGTTCATAGCATCATAATACCATATCCAACAATGTTTTAAGCTTGTAATCATGTTCTCTAGACATAATATGTGTATGAATCTAACACGTTTTTAAGCATTACACATGTATTTAACAACAAATAAATGACTAATCCGTAAACAGATTCATTTAGAGCTAAAAACAGAGCATGTTATTTTTCTTGAAAACTTTACAAATATGCATGTCTTTAACAGAAGATTATGAGAAATACTAACTCATTTCCAAAGACATTTTTGTTAAAGTTCTAGAGCTTTGAGCAAAACTTGTAGATAAGCTTGAAGATTCTTGAGCGATTTAGCTTAGGGCTTTTTCAGAAATTTTGAAAACGTAAATTGTGAAAAATTCTAAGTTATGCTTTTATATCTCCTCAACTGTACAATTTGAAAAGTGTTAGGTGTAGGGCTGAGATTGAATTGATAAGATTTAATGGTTTAGATCAATTCTGTTACACCAAAGGACGCAAATGTCGTGTCCTGCGCACAGTAAGTTGCTTTTTCAGAAAATCGTGCAGTTGATCGTCTTTTAGCAAAAATCTCTTGTTTGTCTGTTATGAGCATTAAATGCGTACTATAAAGATGAACAGAGTTTAACTTTTATGAAAAAAAAAAAACTTATCTACAGTCAAGTGACAACTTGACTGAATAACCCTTGACAACTTCTATTGAAGTTTCTCATGTTCTTTGTCATCCTCTGCGTTGTCCTTCGTAGTTTTCCTCGTACTTGAGTGTCATGTACTTTGTCCAAGTTTCCTGCATGAAAGTTCTTGAAAATAATATCAGAATGTGAAAAATAAATTAATGAACTTTGTATTGTCTCATCAACTTATTCTTCCTAAATCTTCACTCTAAGTTCCCCCTTGGATTAATACTAGTATCTCTGGCATGAGTAAAGTAATTCCTTATACTTTAAAACATTCTCTCCAGGATCTAATAAACCAAGTTCCATTGAAAGTTCCTTGAACCTTGTTTCAGCTAGGGGTTTTGTAAGAATATCAGCCTTTTGCTTATCAGTATGAATCTTTTCCATTCTGATGTCCTTTTTCTCTACATGATCTCTTATGAAGTGATGTCTAATATCCACATGTTTACACCTTGTGTGTAACACTGGATTTTGAGTAATAGCTATGGCACTATTATTATCACAATAAATAGGTACATCTTTTGTGACAACTTTATAATCTCTTAGCTGTTGTTTGAGCCATAAGATTTGAGCACAACAGCTTCCAGCAGCCATGTATTCAGCCTCTGTGGTTGAAGTAGATACAGAAGTTTGTTTCTTGGAAAACCATGAAATCAATTTGTTTCCTAAGAATTGACAAGTGCCAGTAGTTGATTTTCTGTCTATTCTACATCCTCCATAGTCGGCATCGGAATAACCAGTCAACTCAATGTTGTCTTCAGATGGATACCACAATCCTAAGTTCACTGTACCTTTTAAATACCTAAGTATTCTTTTGGTAGCCTCTAAGTGACTTTTCTTTGGATTGGACTGAAATCTAGCACAAACACCAACTGCAAAAGTAATATCAGGTATGCTTGCAGTTAGATATAATAAAGAACCTATTATTGCTCTATATTCAGTGGGGTTGGTATCTAATCCATCACTGTCAGGATCCATTTTCCAATTTGTATTCATAGGAATCCTAACTGGTTTGCTATTTTCACAGCCAAACTTCTTGATCATTTCTCTAGTATACTTAGCTTGATTGATGAAGATTCCTTTCTCAGATTGTTTGACTTGTAAACCTAGGAAAAAGTTCATCAATCCCATCATTGACATTTCAAACTTCCCTTGCATGAGAGTTGAAAATTTCTTGCACATATCCTCATTTGGTGAACCAAAAATGATATCATCAACATATATCTGTACTAACAGAATATCATTTCCTTCACTTATCCTAAATAAGGTCCTATCAACTGTGCCTTTCACAAAACCATTGTCCAATAGGAATTGTGATAGTGTCTCATACCAAGCTCTTGGTGTTTGTTTGAGACCATAAAGTGCTTTCTTCAATCTATACACTTTGTCTCCTTCTTCAAAACCAGGTGGCTGCTCTACATAAACCTCTTCTTTAAGTACACCATTCAGAAATGCACTCTTCACATCCATTTGGTATACCTTGAACTTCATATGAGCTGCATATGCTAAGAACAGCCTAATTGCTTCTAACCTAGCTACAGGGGCAAAGGTTTCATCATAGTCTATTCCTTCATGTTGACTATAACCTTTGGCAACTAGTCTGGCTTTATTTCTAACTATAACATCATTTTCATTCTTCTTGTTCTTGTAAACCCATTTAGCTCCTACAACATCCTGATGTGTTGGTCTGTCTACCAGCTCCCAAACATCATTCCTTTTGAACTGATTTAGTTCCTCTTGCATTGCTGTAATCCAGTTGGAGTCTGTCATTGCTTCTTCAATGGTTGTGGGTTCTGTTTCAGAAAGAAAACAACAAAATAAGGCACTCTCTCCATGTTGTCTCCTAGTGATTACACCACTAGTAGGATCACCAATGATCTGGTCTGAAGGATGAGCATCTAGCCATGTCCTTCTAGACTGATCATTTTCAGATAAGTTAGTCTCATTTGGTTCAACATTTAATTCAACATAGAATTCAGGAAATTTAAAAGCAGGATCAGTTTCATATTCATGGGTGTTGTCCATGTCATCGACATTGACATTTACAGGTTGAGTTCCCCCTAAATCATTTGATCCTTGTACTCCCTCAGCATTACCAGCTTCGTCATTGGGAGAACTTACCTCAGGTTGAGTGGGTTCATTCAACTCAACATTGTTGTTTTCCTCATGGATGTTGGCTCCAGGTAAGTTGTCTTTATCTTGATTGGCTTCAGATATGTTGGATATATTGAGGTTGTCCAAGTCAGGATAGTGTACATCAGTAAATGTAGATTCTTTTCTTTCACCATCTCTTAGCCTTGTCACTCCTGTGTTGATTACATCATGAGATTTGTCTTCTTTGTTTGAGGTCCTGTGCTTAAAAGAAAACTCATCAAAGATAACATGAGGTGTTTCTTCAACAATAAGAGTTCTACAATTATAAACTCTGAAAGCTTTGCTAGATGAAGAATATCCTAGAAAGATTCCTTCATCTGCTTTGCTATCAAATGTTTTTAATTGTTGCTTCCCATTATTGTGAATGAAACATGTACATCCAAAAATATGAAAGTAAGAGATTCTTGGTTTTCTCCCTT
This sequence comes from Galeopsis tetrahit, assembly GCA_963675135.1. Taxonomy (NCBI): domain Eukaryota; kingdom Viridiplantae; phylum Streptophyta; class Magnoliopsida; order Lamiales; family Lamiaceae; genus Galeopsis; species Galeopsis tetrahit. Next base: position 35,448,948 of record OY776133.1, on the reverse strand, counting down.
TGAAGAGTTCATAAGGAGTTTTTCCTTGTTCCTTTGTTAGCATGGATCTGTTTTGGGTGTGACAAGCAGTATTGATTGCTTCTGCCCAAAACCTCTTTGGAATCTTTGCTTCTGCTATCATGGTTCTTCCAGCTTCCTTGAGTGTTCTAACTCTCCTTTCTGCTACACCATTTTGTTGAGGTGTTCTAGCTGATGAAGTTTCATGAGTGATTCCATTTGCTTGACAGTATTCATTTATGTAAGAGTTGATGAATTCTGTTCCTTTGTCTGATCTGATCTTTACAATGCTCAAGCCTTTCTCATTTGTAATTTTCTTCAAAAGTTCTGGCAGCTTCTGTTGAGTCTCCTTCTTCTTTAGCATGAATACTACCCAAGTGTATCTTGAGAAGTCATCCACTACTATTAGTGTATACTTCTTCCCACTGATGCTCATAGGGGTAATGGGTCCAAATAAATCCATGTGAAGTAATTGTAATACTCTTGCAGTTGAGATGGCAGCCTTTGTCTTGAAAGATGCTTTGACTTGCTTTCCTTCTTGACATGCTTGACAGATATGTTCTTTTGTGAATACTTCATTTGGTAGGCCATCTACTAGGGAAAATCTTGCAAGTTTGTTCAAGGTCTTAAAGTTCAGATGGTTTAGCCTTTTGTGCCACAGCCAACTGAGATCTTTAGAACCTTTTGCAACTAGGCAGATATCTTCAGGGGATTTGTTCCAATCTGCAAGATAAACATTACCTTTCCTTGACCCAGTTAGTAGTAACTGTTGATTTGATTTGTTCTTAATATAACATAAGTTACTAGAAAACTCAACATCAAAACCTTTATCACAAAATTGGCTTATTGAAAATAGATTGTGTTTCAGACCATAGACATATGAAACATTTGAAATACTTACAGTACCAATTTTGAGAGTTCCATAACCTTTGGTTGTTCCTTGTGAGTTGTCACCAAAAGTTACTTGTGGTCCATCTTGTTCAACGAAATCTGACAGAAGTTCCCAGTTTCCAGTCATTTGTCTTGAACATCCACTGTCCAAGTACCATGTAAGTTCTTTAGGACTTCTTTTCTTTGTTGATGGCACCACAGGAACCTGTTACAAATCAAAACTTAGGTACCCTTTGAAAGTTGGATCCTAGAGGGTTAGACATACCTTTTGGAACCCAAACTTGCCTTATTTTCATTACTTGAAAAGGGCTAATTTGTTTTCCATAAACATCTAAATACACAATCTTCCTTTTAAATGCCTTAGGTTGAGATTGAGTATTAGTGTGAATCTTGGATGATTTAGAAGAGTTATATCTATTCTTGTGAATATATCTGCTAAATCTATCTTTTGACTCATGTGCAGCATGCTTGAATCTTTGTGGATAGGTATTCAGATTACTTGATGTCCTTGGCATGTAGAATTCAAGTCTTCTGTACTCATTGTACTTAGGCTGGAAATTCCTTTGATAATTCATTGTAGGCCTTCTCATTTGAGTTGGTCTTCTTTGAATATCTTGTGATTTTCTTGCCTGAGTCTGAGAGTTTTTCAGGTGAGTTGTCTTCCATTGACCTTTACTCATCTGAATTGTCTCAGGCCTCTGAAATCTTATCTTAGGTCTTGCAACCTTTGACTTGTGATTCAGGATAGTTGGTACAATGGGTTGTTTACCCTTGTCCTTTATCTGTAGCAGCTTTGGTTCAACAATTTCAGTCTAGGCCACAGATTTTACAAAGATTCTCTTAGTAATACTTGTTGAAGTATTACTGAGGCATGGTGAAGATATTTTATCTGGATTGTAACCAAGTCCAGATCTTTGAGTCATAGGCCTTTGCATCCCTTGTAGTTCATCTATTGAATTAGATGACTTATACAGGGCAGCCAGTTTAAGTTTCAGACTCTCTTCACTAGATTTAAGACATTCATGTTACTTGAAAAGATGTTCAAACTTTGCCATCAATGCTTGGTAGTCTGAATCCTTACTCTCATGAAGCTTAACCTTTTCTTTCAACATAATAAGTTGTTCAGATGACTTGTCCTTTAGAGTATTCAGCTCCTTAGTTAAGTCATTGCACAACTCATTAGTTCTCAGATCATGTTCAGCTTCAACCTGAGTAATTCTTTCAATCTTAGCATTCAAGACTTTGTTTTCTTCTAAGGTTTGATCATGAATCTCTTGTAGTCTCATGAAGTCTTCCATCAACTTACCAAAGGTAAGCTTCAGGTTGTCTTCATTTGACATCATTGTGCTACTAGAATTGACAGAACTAGAAATAGACTGTACCTCATCATTGTCTTCAATAGCCATTAGACATTCTTCATCACTGCTGTATGTAAACATCTCAGATGATGAAGATGGAAGTTGATCATCTTCAGAGGTTTCTTCTTCAGCTTTCAATGCTTTCCTCTTTCCATATTTCTTGTCCCTCTTAGCTTGTCTTTCCTTCCTTTCCTTGGAAGTTAGCTCTGGACAATCATATTGGAAATGTCCTGTCTTCTTGCAGTTGTAGCATGTATCCTCATCTTCATCTTTCTTCTTTTCAGCATCTCTCTTCTTGGTTGATGAAGATGGATCTTCTTTGGAGTTGTCCCTTCTGGATCTCCTTTCATCATTCTTCTTCTCAGGTGAGTTGAATCTTCTTCTTCTATCTTGGTAAAACCTTTTGTATTTACCAAATCTAGAATTTAATCTTTCAAATCTTCTAGCCATCATGGCCAACTCATCTGAAAAGTCAGCTTTGGAAGTCCCTTTTCCACTCTTGCTTGATTTGCTGGTTTTCTTGGAATCAGGTTCATTGGATTTGGCCTTCAGTGCAATCCCTTTGCTCTCAGGTTCCTCAGTGTTGTTCTTTCTGTTCAAGTCATATTCATATGCCTTGAGTTCTGAGAACACTTGTTGCATTGGCATTGTTGACAAATCCTTTGTATTCTGCATCATGACAGCATACACATTCCATTTGGTTGTCAAGCTCCTAAGTATCTTCAGAGCCACTTCTCTCTTGGAGTATACTTTTCCAAGTGAATTGATCTCATTCATGATGTCTGTGAACCTTCCATCCAGTTGATCAATGTTTTCATCAGATTTCATCCTAAATTGTTCATACTTTTGAACAGCAACTTGAAGTTTGTTTTCCTTGATCTTGTCAGTTCCTTCACACATTAGAGCTAATGTGTCCCAAATCTCCTTTGCAGTTGTGCAGTGAAACACTCTACCCATTATAGCATCTGGAATGGTCTGATATAGGGTGTTCATTGCAACATAGTTGAGATTCTGCTTCTTTCTTTCTTCAGGAGTGAGCTCATCATCATCTTTTGGAATTTCTTGTGCTCCAGTTGCTCTTTGGGCTTCTGTAACATTTGTGTTGGATTTCATGAACACAAATGGACCTTTAGTGATCACCCTTAGCATTTCATCATGGAGACAGGCCAAGTGAGCTCTCATCCTTATCTTCCAGAAGTCATAATTCTCAATAGAGAACATGGGCAGTTTCTGGTAAGATATCTTGTTGATGGGGTTGGTCCCCATAGTAGTAGGTGGTGGAATAGCTACACCAGAATTCTCAGAAGAAGATGTGTTAGGCATAGTGAATAATCAGAAATAATGAATATCACAAAAAGTGCACAAGTAGATCAGTTTAGGTAACCACAGTTGATCCTCAAAGCAGTGGTCTTTAAACCCCTGCTCTGATACCACTTGTTGGTCCCAAAAGGAGTGTGACACGTGTATGGGGGGGGGGGGGAATACACGTGTGTGTGTTTTTCAATAAAAACTTTTGCAAGTAATCGACACAAATAATCAGAGTCAAGTAAGTTACACAGTGTGTCAAGTCCTATGAAAATACTAACAGTAGATTCTAAGAATTCTTAACAGTATGCAACTTGTATGCGGAATAAATGATAGGCCCTTTTATACTCCTTAATTAATATGCACTTAGATACTAAGTTATCAAATAGCAAATAGCAGTTAAAACAACACAAAAGCTAAAGCAATAAGATAAGTGCAGTAAGTAAGAACACAAGACGTATAGTGGTTCGGAGACTAAACTGCTCCTACGTCCACTCTCCTAATTTAATAGGATAACTCCTTAATCACTTCGGAATTAGCTTGTTTTACAGTGCCAAGGTGCACTCTACTTCTTCTCCTTCTCTTCTCTTGATTTCTTACAACCTTCTCTCGTTGCAATACTCTCAATCTCTACTACGAACTCAACAATATTCTCAATCTATCTCTCAAGGTGAAAGTAGGGTTTTGTTCTAGTACCAACTAATTGTGTGATATCCTTTACAATTTAATAACGAATATAAAGGATAGGATATCACTGTCTAGGCTTTGGATAATCAACAATAAGCTTGCCTAGTGGGGACTAAAGGTAACACTCACAAATGAATATGCTTAAAAGCTTTTTAATCTCTCGAGTGTTTTGAATGCTAAAACAATTGCTAGAATATGTATGACTTGTAGCTTGATGTCTGTCCCTTCCCCTTTTTCTTGAAATGATTCAAGATGTGGCCTATTTATAGATGAAGCAAACTATCTGTTGGTGGAGATAGCAAACTTATCCATAAATTTGAACTTTCAAATTGTTCAGGGGCCTGCAAGTAAATAGTACATGTATTCACGTCCATTCTGCAATTTGCATTCCAATATCAGAGTTTGTTATGCGCAGTGACAGGTGGCTCTCATTCCTTGGCTAATTTGGAATAATTGTGTCCTTCCCGCTAACGGCCTTGTACTGGGTAAGGTGCCTAGTCATTCCTTGTCTTTGTCCATAAGTATGCCAAGTCCAAAGTATATGAATATCCAAATTCATCATACTTGACTTTTGTTGTCCAGCATACTTGTCTTCATGAATCCTTGTCACTTTCTTCATAACACTTCAGCTTCTTGTCTTCAATGATACTTGTCTTTTGTGCTTTGTGCTTTCAGGTCATAGATTCAAAGAATAATCTATCTAAAAATTAAAGCTCCCTAACATATATGAGCTTTTCTAACCTGAAAATCTAGACTTGGCAAATCATCATACTTGGAGTTTTACTTAGGGTTTTGGTATCAAATCAAAATCAAATTTTCTTTTATTAATATAAACCATATCCCAACACTTGTATATAAAAAAAAATATCTAAATTATTTAGAAAAAATACCAAAAATATATTAGTTCAAAAAAAAATTATTATTCATCATTATTATTCTCATCTTCATTTCCACGGTTCCCACATAACAATTCCAAATTTTCTCTTCCATTGAATCTTGATCTTCTTCCTATTCTACTGGAAATTCATTAGAGCGAAATTCTTTTCAAAAAAAGTTATGTAATCCAGCACAAGCCAATACTAACTCTCTGTTGAAATGGGAACGTTTTGAAAATTGTGAATAGCGATTTGAAAATACCAAAAATTCTCTCAATCACATTTCTTTAATGATGCATGACGAAAATTGAACATTGTGAATAAATGTTCTTGAGATCTCTTAATGATGCATGGCGAAGATTGAACATTGTGAATAAATGTTCTTGAGATCTTAAAGTTGCCATGCTATAAATAAATTAGGTGGCCATCGAGAATATATTATTGCTAACCTTGTGCCGATATACTATATTTTTTAAAGAGAGAACATAATTTTAAAATACAGAGATGTAATCTTTTTCACGATAATAATGTTGGTTTTCTTGATTTTATTTCGTTTGAAGAAGAGCAGGAAGATGGACAGCTTTTCGATTTTGTAAACTGTGAGGCTGAGTTTCCGTTGAAATCTCTAGTTTTTATAAGAGATTTTGAATAGTAAAATTTATTTATATTTTTTAAGGAGAATCCAACGAAATTCATAGAGTATTAAAATTCATATATTGTTGAATATCTAAAGATTTCTAAAGACTTTTTAAAATCCGTATTGAATACCTCAAAATTTTGAAAGACTTTTAAAAATCCGGATTGAATACCCCCAGATTTTAAAAGTCCAAAAAAATCCAACAGAATCTCAATTGAATACACCCTCCTTAATTTGTATCGGGCCTGCTAATAGAATAAAAAAAAAAAAGAATAACCGAAAAACTAAAACAGCTGGCATTTGTTAAAAAAAAAAAAAAAAGAGAGAGAAGTTGGGTCCACAGCAATTTGGGCGGGAATTGACCAACAGTCAACTATGTTGTTTATATATATATATATATATATATATATATAAAAGCTTCACTTAGATATTTATACATTAATTTAATTTAAAATACGATTTGGATAAAATCATAATTCATAAATGTACGATGTGATGAAAATTCATATAATGCGAATAAGTTTTTGTGATATTTGTGTACGTAATTACTCAAATCACGGGGTTGTTTTGGCACAGTAGGCAATGCCATGTATAGTCTATATGTCGTGTCTTATTAAGCATAAATTAAGTTTCTAGTTACAATTAGATAAATGTTAAGCAGCAGTTGTCCCTGGTTCCAAGATAGATATAGATATGCTATCAATCTTGAAGACTGCGTTTAATTTTATACATACATACAAAATTAATCGATTTCCAAAATGATGGTGGGATTTTATAAATTGGATTTAGATCTCATACTTATAAAATAAATTTCTGGCTTCACTTTTAATTTTTTAACCTTCAGTTCAAGGTTTGATGGTAAGTATTCAATTTTTGTTCGTAGAAACTTAATTAATATGCACACTTTATAAATGATTTATTTCACCAATACGCTAATACAATGTTCAATCTTTACGCAAAAATCAACAATGCAACTTTCATCCCTTAAACGATAATATTTGATAAAAAATGTTATACATCATGACAAAAGCATCTATTTGGATCGGAACGTCAATTTCACTTGAAAAAAGTGTACTTCATTGCTCGAATTGTACTTCGATGTCGAAAAGTTCAAAAAAAAAAAAAAAAAAAGGCACTTAGTCGGTATCGCTAAGTGGACGGTAGCTCAACTTTTACAATAGAGTTTTTTACTTTACCCATCTGCTTTGTATATTAATAATTAATATTTCTTAAAACATGTAGAAAATAAAAATCATACCTATAAAGTTCAGATCGAGAGAGTATAATTTATTCAAATAAATTTCTGATTTTATTTATTAACAGTATTAGTAAAAATTATTAGGAAAAACACTATTCATTCCCATAAGTTTTTGTACTTGATGAATTGTTAACTTCCATAAAGTTTAAAATAATATTATAGGACTATAAGCAAATTTTTTGGGACTAAAATGTGAGATTTTATTCATATGTGATGGAGATACAGCCCCTTGGCCTTCTTTTAAGGGGCTTCTTTTTGACAAGTTGACTAAATTAAGAAGAAAGATCAATTTTTGAATAATAAAGAATAAAGAGCATAGTTCTTTTGAATTGCACTTACGGTATTCTTTTTGAATCAACGTATTTGAATTCTTATCACTTTTTCGGATATTCTTAGAATCAACGAACTAGTGTGTGTTTTTCGTATTGTCATTCTTATACGCTTCCGCAGCCTGCATCAATATGGGACTGATCAAACTGCAATATTGTGGGACTAAAACATGCAGTTTTTAGATCAATTTTGATTAATCAAAACTAAAATTGACAAAAGAGGCATATTTAATTGCCAGGTAATTTCAGGTTTGGTCCCACTCGTTACATGAACTCATGTTTTTAGTCCCAATGCTGCATTTTTGGTCCCATCGGTACAAAAACCGTTAAGTTTTCTAGCAGTTTTGGTCCTACACTTTACAACTAGAGTTTTGATCCCTACTCATATTTCTTACATCTCTTGTTAAGTTAATACTTATATTTTTTAAAACATGTGCATACAATACTAGATTAAATACTATATTTCAACATGTCCACATATATAATCGACCCCAAACACTAAGATATCTGATATCTCATTCATATATTCAACATGGCTCATAACATAAGCACAACAACAACAAGAAAGAAGCAAAGTCGATTGTCATCTTCCTCGTCATGGAAAATTTTCAGTTTGAGCATCAATTTGAACGATTTCGTGAATCGATTCAAAGATTGCGATATATCCATTTGGAAATTTTCGCAGCTATGGATTAGCTAGGACAAAAATCAATTGAGATTAATTTTTCAAAACCGTGTTATGCGAAAATGAATTTAACAATTTTGTCAAATTCTTGAATTCAATTGAATTTTAAGTGATTTGAATATTTTATTATTTGTGCAATTGAATTTTTGACCCAACAAATTAGAAATAATTTAAAATTGTAGCTTAATCGCACCATGTGATTAGTGTACACAAGGCTTGACTTACAATTTTTTTTTTTCAAGTCTGGTTTTAGTTACTCGGCGCAGTGACGTTAAAAATTTTAATCGATTATTTGAATTTTGTACAAAAAAGTGCAAATAAAAGTTTAAACTGGTTCAAAAATGATTGTATTTGGAGAAAAATTCATGAGGCCATAATTGCAATTTCCTCCATCAAGATTCAGAAGTGAAAACGCCAAAAAACATACAAAATGCTGCTCCCTCCGTCCCATTATTAATGGAACATTTACTGTTTGCACGGGTTTTAATGTAGAATTGTTTATTAGTATTAAAGGTGATAAAATTGACTTTTATGAGGGATATTATAGGTATTTCAACTTTTTATTGGAGAGAGAATATTTTGTTTGTGTGTAAATAAGTAGATGTTAAAGGAGATTTTTAAAGGAGGTTGAAATCGGTGGCAAATGTTCCAATAAATCAATAATAGTGGGACAAGAGTTTTTGGCAAATGTTCCATTAATAATGGGACGGAGGGAGTAATAAATATGTAGGGTAAAATTGGTTTACATCGGTGCTTTCTGTCTGGTCGATCGGAATTGGATTACCCATTACTAAAGACATGATTTATCACATATTGTACTGCATTACAAATTTGTATACTGATGAAGGTACACATTATATGTAGATGTTGATATTTTATTTGAAAAGTTCAAACACTTGTACAAATGAGAAAATTCAAATCCTAAGGCCTCTTCTCTTAGTTAAAATGCTTAATTAAAAAACTGAAATTAAATTGTTGTTGTTTGATGAATCATCCTGCATCACATACTGATCCAGGCCAGATCGAGCTGCGTGAACCAATGGCACGCCTCGCCCTGTCCAGGCCCGAATTTCAGTGTCCGAAAAGCAACATGATTCTTAGGCCATGAAGATGTATCCATGTGGCATATCGCCAACATCTTGTTAACAGAGCCTAATTCGTTGTTAGGATCCACGAGTTCCACTGCGTATAATCGAGTGGATGGAAGCGAATGACAAAAGTAAGCTGCAAATGGAAGAAAAGCCTCATGGCATGCCACGATTTTGTCAACAGGATATTGCTTCATCTTTGTAATCATCATCATCTCTGAGCTCATCAGCCCCGAAGTCAGGGCCCATAGCTTCTTCTCCCCTAGCGTGGATTTCGCGAACCCCACCATGTCCTCCAAGGTTTTGGGGCAGCCTTTCGTCTCGCCTTGTATTGCAGCAGCATTGCAAGACGAAAGAGTATATTGCACTGTTTCTTTAGTCGCCCCGACGGATGATCCAGGGAATGTCTTGAAGATGGCCTCATGGGTCAGGGGAATCTTGGAGACGATTTGATTGGGGAGAAACGCGCGATTTGGGAGGGATTCTTGCAAGTTTGGGAGATGAAGGAGGTTCCCTTTTCTCAGGAGTGATTGCCTGAAGAAAGAGAATGGATCTTCGTGACGAAGAGCATCCGAAGATCGAGCTCCGTATGTGTTACTAAGACTTGAGTGGTAACTTTTACTTACTTTCATGGCTTTGTCAAATTCAGATGTGCAAGCCAAGTTAGCAAGTGAGCAGAAATGGGCATCAGCTGTGAATTGATTTGGTGTGGAGAGTGTGTTTGTGTAGTAATCAGAGGCTTTTTTGGTGAGAGGGGAGAGTTTTTTGAGGATGGAGTTTGGCATTGGGTTTTCCACATTTTCCGACCAGAATTTGATCTGGTCGGAAGCGATGGATGTGGATGAACAATGGAGGATAACAGTGGAAAATATTATGGTAAGAAAAAGTGCAAGGGGATGTGAACAAATTGCCATTGCAAGCTTAATTACTTGAGATTGATTTCAAGCTTCGAGGGGTGATGGACTATATTTATACTGTCAAGATTGAAGTGTATACATGCAAGGTGCAATTCAATCTTATCCTTAAAACAGGGTTAAAAATCAGATCAATTTGATCTGTGTAAAGGTAAATAAAAAACTAGCTCCCAGGGTGCTTAGTGCGAGTTTTTAAGGAGATTCGTTTGACCCGATTTCAACTCTAAATTTTTTTATTTTTTTCTACTTTGTGCTAATATTATATGTGCAATATTACATATGCATTTTTATCATAAAATTTTTGTGTCTCATATAAATATTTATCTACTATTTATTTAATTAGTGCTTTATTTTTTCAGTGAAAAGACTTAAGAAACATAGCAACTTGAATTAATTATATATGTCTAATATATTAATCTTTAGATCCATCAAGCTGATATTCGCCTCTTATTTTTTCATAGACAAAGATTTATTGGGTTTTTTTTTAAGTTAAATATGAATTTTTTAAAATTAAATATTGATGTTTGGGAGTTTTATATTAAAATAATTAAATTAGAGTGTCCTTTGAAAATTGCAGATGGGGAGGGACAATGGCACGCCCCTTTCTCAGTTTTCTCTTATTGGGCTTTTTTAATACTAGCTAGTGTTTTAACTTTTAATGTTGGGTTTGACTATTTACACCTCAATTTCGGATAGACGCACTCTCCCTATTGATACACTCCCTAAAATCAGTGTAGGATAGATGTATCTCTCCAATTATCCTAAATATTATTTTGTCTCAAAAAAACAATTTACTAGACACACCTTCTAAACCCTAATTTCTCTTCTTCTTCCCTTCTTTCTGTTTTTCACCTTCTCCACCCCATTTCTTCTTCCCCATTCCCTTTTTCACCCAACCACCACTCACCCGCCATCTTTCGTCGCCGCTGCCGCCATCCGTACCCTCTCTTCTCTCTTCCTCCCCCTTTTTTCTGCCTTTTTTTATTTTTACTTTTTTTCCTCCATTCCTTCTCCTCCTTCACCCATCCACAACCACTCTCTCTGTCCTATCCCTCTCTCTCTCTTTTCTATTTTTTTTTTTGCAAAAAAATCTATTCCCATCCCCAGGAACCCATCCTTCCCCTACCCCCTCAATCCAACCAAGCCCCCACCCCCACGCTGCTGCGCCCCTACCCAAAAAAAAAAGCCACAACACGCACAAGTTTTTTTTCTCTATTTTTTTTAAATTTCGACACACCAAGGTCGACGAGAATGTATATAATCGACCCTAATATATCGAAATTTAAAAAAAAAAAATTGATTTTTTTTCAAAAGTAGTTGATCGACCATTTACACTCTCGTCGACAACAATTTGTTGACGAGAGTGTATTTGGTTGGTCGACATTACATGGTCGAATTTTAAATTTTTTTTTTTTTTTTTTTTTCGATCAGTCGCTGTCGACCATATTCACTTCCGTCGACAACTATGTGTCGATGGGAGTGAATATGGTCGACACTGGTCGAAATTTATAAAAAAATAAAAATTGTGATTTTTTAAGTATATTTTGAAATTTCTAGTTTTTTTTTGGTTTGATAGTCACCGGAAATGATGTCGACGACGGTCGAAAGTAGTGATTTAGGGAAAGGTGAAAGAAATGATAGTAGGGGATGTAGGGTGGTGCATCTAGTATGCTGTATTTTAATGAAGGGTATTTTTGGTTTTTTACATTATTATTTTTTTATGGGATCTTTATTTAAAGGGTCTAGTCAACATAAAACCTCGTTTAAAGTTTAAAAGGTCTCCCTTTAGGGGTGGAAATAGGTCGGGTCACCCGCAGGGGCCTAGGCCTGGCCTATTAAGGGTCTGGCCTGTCCTAGCCTATTTATGATATGAGTCGGGCTAAGGCTTATTAAAAAGCCTATTTACTTAAGTAGGTCGGGCTTAGGCCTTATATAAGGTCTTATAAGCCTATCCGGCCGGCCTATTTAAAATTTTGTGTTATATATATATATATATATATATAATTAATTGTAATAAATATTTATATATATTTTATAATAAAATAATTCTTAACATATAATGGTAACATTAATAGTAAATTAATACAAATTAAATATGTTTTTGTGCTTGAGAAACTATTTTTTAGTTTTTATTTGAATGTATTATTGTATTGCACTTATCATTAATTTATTTGTAATTTTAAATATTAAATTGCGTTTTTAAATTTTCGTACTGAATAAATTTTAAATAGACTTCTAACAGGCTCGTAGGTCTGGCCTGTTTACTAAAAAGGCCGGGCCAAACCTATAAAAAAAACCTATTATAGATAATAGGTCAAACTTAGGCTAATTTTTTTTAAATAGGCCTAGGCTTTTTCAGACAAAGCCTGGTCTGGCCTATTTCCACCCCTACCTCTCTTCTTAATATAAATTGATTTGAGGTGTGCATATCTCCGAAATGGAGGTGTAAATAGTTAAACCCATTAATATTTGTAAAATAATTTAATACAATATATATAGATGTTTGAGATGCATTTAACAAAATAAAATTCGTCCATCGTCCCTTTCTCTACAAGGACGGTTTGATCTAATGTAATTTTATCTCTTTTAGTTGGATAAAATTAATTAATTTCACTCTGGTACAGACTAAATATTTGTGGTGAATTAATTCTCATGGATAGCCATACGACCTAATTTGTATTAGTATATTTTTTAAATTTATTAATTTTCCTTAACAAATTCCTCGCTAATTAACGACGACGAATAAATTCTCGCTAATTAGCAAGAGTTATTCTTTTTTTTTTTTAATTATTTATTAATTTTTCTCGCCAAATTTCTTGCTAATTAAAAAGGAAAAAAAAACACTAATTAGTGCTCGAAAAATTAATTAGCAAGAGTTCTAATATCGCTAGCAAAAGTCTTTGCAAATTACCCCCTGATAAATAGCGAGGGATTATATGTCTAGTAATACCTCTCCCTATTTTTTTAATTTTTTTTGGAAGTGATTGCTTGCAAGTAGTATTATTTTTGTTTATATTATTATATTTATATATTATAAATTTAAATAAATATATTAAGTATAATTTTGTCCAAATCGTATTGTTAATAATTTAAAAGAAAAAGAATGATTGAGTCAGAGTCCGTAACATGCAAAGAGTATGAGCCCATTAACATACAAGATACGACAATAAGATGGGTCGGGTCCCCTTGCACCCATTCCGACATTATCATCTCCCATTTTGCTCATGTATATTTTAGGAGTGGCGGGAAATAACTAAATTTCAGTATATTATGCCTTTTGTACCTAAAAAATGGTGAAAGGTTTGAAATTTTCGGTGTATTTTAGTATAAAAATGATCATATGGCAATATTTCAATATATAAAAAAAATATTAAAAAAATTTGGTATGAAAAATGATATATACCGAAAGAAAGAACGAAACATTAATCACTACTACATATGTAGTAGGGAATAAAATAATAATTTTATATTATTTTTAAAATTAAAATAACATAAAACCTAAAAACTTAAATAAAATAAAATCTAAATAATTAATTTTGGTATTAAATGATCTTTCAACACTTTTGGTATGAATCGATATAGCAGCATTTTAGTATGAAACACTGGTTTAATATTTTCAATATGAATTTATATGTAGACAAAAGTCATGGGTGCAAAGAGGACCTCTTAGGTCTTTTAATTTAATATACAAAAAAAAATTAAAAACAAAAAGTAAGGGTGTCTGGAGGGCCTCTTACACGGTATGTGAAGGATGGAACAACACAGACAGGTGTGCTTGATTCTCGAAAAATTTGTCTCTTGTGAAGGCATGGGTGCTGAGTTCCTCTTAAAGAGGCCCTTGTGGCACAAGTGTCTTTTCATTTCCAAATGTTTGACTCGATTTCTCCATCCTACACTTATAAAAATTGAAACATATATGTCTTCCCCATTTTACAATACCTTAAGGATAAGTCTGATCAGGTGGTCGATACAAGCACTCCTGCACAAGACAACGTTATTGACGTTAGTCAGGAAGGATCCTGTTCTTGATGAAATTCGATTAGCTAAAGCGCTTGGACTGTAGCAGAACCCTCCCATCGCTTTCCATATCAAGCAGATGATGTGATCGGAGGAGACTCAATCGATTCAATACAGCAACGGCTTTGAAGGCGCTATCGATCTCCCAACTGTCACCGTAACGGTCGCCAATGGACGGTGAACGTCGGTCATCCATCCCTTCTATTTCATTTCATCAATCAAACTTAAAAAAATATCCCAAACCCTTTTTTTTTTTTTTCATTTTGCAAACTCGAAAATTTGTCCACTACAACCTTCCTTTAAACTCGAAAAATTGTCAACGGCATACCTTCCCATTTTACAATATTTTTCTTCTTCTTGTTTAGAAATACACAAGCTTCTCTTTAAATTTGATAATTCTCTTTAAATTTTGTTATTTATATAAAAATTTGTTAATACATCTTATTTGTTTAATATACTAATGAGTTAAAAATGATTTCAGTTGTTGGACGTAACGATTCGGTTGTAAGAGATTATAAAAAATTAATCATCACAAAGGTTGGTAATAAAAAAAATATTATATTTCGATAATTGCATGATTTTTTATTTTTATGATGTTTGATATGTTTTATGGTTATGTTATTATTAATTTTAAGGCATTATAGAAGTAGTATATTGAATTATGATGTAATATATGAAATATATATTGTGTCATAATTTGTTTAATTTAAAATATGAAAATATTGAATTTTGATGTAATATATAAAAATATTACTCCCTCCGTCCTGTGATTACTTTCACATGTGAAGTGGCACATAAAATAAGAAAAGTGAATTTAGTGGGGATTTTGAGGGGTAATTTTGTAAACATTTATGTATAAAGTAAAAAATGAGTTGACTTTTGTGTATGTGTGGGGAAAAAGTAATGGCATTTGTGTAAAATTGAGGATATTGTGAGGGTGGAGTTTATAAAAGATTTTCCATTTTAAGGGTGTGAAAATAATTGTAGGACGTCTTGAAAAGGAAAGTGTGAAAGTAATTGCGGGACGGAGGGAGTATGTTTTATGAGTAATATATAGAAATATTGAAATATTAAATTTCGAGATATATTTTTGTGTAATCTTGAAGTTATAATTAAAATTACTTGATAGATAGTTTAAAGTAGGAGCTCAATTATTTGATAGATATCTAATTTTAAATTTTCATCGTATTGATAAAATTAGAATAATAATAAAATACAGTAAATTAGTAAATATTTTTATTTTTCTTCATTAAAAAATAATTGGATCAATGAAAATATATTATAAACAGTTTTGGAATTTTTTTAGAATTGAAAATTAAATGTTAGTAGGGACCTTCTACATGTAGTCAGAGTGTCGTATGACTACCGTAGTCAATTTATCTGAACCATTAAAAATCAAATCTAAAGGCTTAAATCTGATGACCTGTTACCTTTTGTACTTTGTGTTGAAAATATTCAACGTATGTGTTGAAAATATTCAACGTATGTGTCGTATGGTGTCATATTTATAATTAATTAAAATATATAATTTTGAATTTACAGTTTCACCCTTAATTTAATAAAAATATTTATTATATTAATTAATTTAGGGTTGGTCTGCTATGGACTCGAGTGCATGTTGTGCACCCTAGTACATGTTGCACTTTTCAGTTTACTGACTTACACTTTTTGGTAAATGGTGTTGCACTTTTCAATTATTAAACTGTATAATAATATTTTTAGTCATAGTGACTTACACTTTTTAGTAATATTGTGTTGTACTTTTCAGTTTAATAACATACACTTTTCTTTAGACTAGGGTGCACAACATGCACTCGAGTGCATACTAGACTTTACCATTAATTTAATTAAAATATATAATGGTAAAACTACTTATTTACCCTTATATTATTATTAAAATTAATAAAAGAAACAAATTAAATTAAATAAAAGAAGTTATAATCTAAAACATAATACGTAGGTTTTAACACAGCACTCCACTTCAGCCCCAAGCCGCTGCCCTTCCGCCGCCGACGAGCAGCTGCAATTCTGCAGTCGACGCGCCGCTTCTCTGCTGCCGCCGACGATCATCTCCTCCCCTCTTAGTTTTCTTAATTTGTAAGTTTAATATTATTGTGGGGTAGGTGAATTACCACCAATGAGTTGCTTATGTATATCTTTGCATATTTTTTCTTACTTCTGTCATTTGTTATGAGTATTTGAATTAACATTGTGAAATTGTTAAAATTGTGGTTGAGTTGTTGAGTAGTAATTGTTTTTGAAATTGCCTCAAATCAAATAGAAACATAACTGCTCAACAAGTGTTTGACAATATGCTTCAAAGAAAATTTGAAACAGAATTTAGTAAAGGAAGTGGCTATTGAATGCACATTCCTAACCATAATCGTTGTTTGAATCCTCTAGCTAAAATGACATAATGTAGAATTAAATCATCATGTAAAGTTTTGAATTTTATATTTAATATATAGTGTTTAAATTGAATTTTATGTTTATAACCACATGGTATTCCTCGATTTTATGTTAGAAGCACATGTTGTTAATTAGTTGCCGTAAATGACATTAAAATATGTGATTGAAATATATAATATGAAGATGTTGTATAACATTGGAAAATGTAGTAAAATTGGAAGATGTTGCATAACATGTTTTTTAATGTGTTTCTGTTGCAGTTTGTATGTACAACAACGTTACACAAAATTGGGCAATGTCCAAATAAGAAGAGCAACATTGATCGAGAGAATGATGAAGATCTCAACAAAGACGATGATTCTAAAAACGTTAATTAATGTTGATCCTACCAAAACAATTAGTGTTAGATTTTTTTTTTTATGAATAGTGATCATATGTATTTCAGGAATTTTATTGAATTGCTGGTTTTATATTTAAATATTAATTTAATATTTCTTGTGTTGTTTAATTCACGTCAGGGAAAATTGCACTTTTGGTCCTGTAAGAATGAGTTTAAATCACTTTCGGTCTTTTTTCATACACTTTTGGTCCTGTAGTTTATTTTCGTTAGTTTTAATGGATAAAAATTGCATAAACGTACCGTTAAATATTTCCCTTTTGGTCTTGTAAGAATGAGATTAAATCACTTTCGACATTTTTAAATACACTTTTAGTCTCATAATAAATTTATATTTGTTTTAACGGAAAAAAATTGAGTGAAAGTCACACACCCAAAAGCCTAATATCGTATTAAAATTTTGGTAATATCACTAAGATTATAAAACTACCAAATATATTTTAACAATTTATTTAAAATCGGTAATTTACTTAAAATAATTTTATGATCTAAATTCAATCAATTATATATAAAATTAAAATTAAATTATTCAATTAAATCTGAAATTGATTTTATATAAAATTAAATTATTCAATTAAATCTGAAATTGATTTCAAATCAATGCAAAAAAAAAAAAGTATTTGGCTTGCTTTTTTTTTTTTTCTTTTTTTTTGTATTTTCAAATTATATGGGGTTAAAAATTAATTTAAATTTGAAGATTATATTTGAATATAAATTGGAAGTATATTTTTCAATTTTATATTTTTGTATATTTAAATTAATTTTCAAAATTTACTTTTAAATATGTATTTTTTAAATATTTCAATTTTAATACAGGAAATTTCTTCAAAATTATATAAATTACATTATTTTTTTAGTAATTTTTAATTATATTCAAATTCTTGAATTAAAAAAAAATCAAATTATATAATTTAGTAAGATTTCTTCATTTACAATAAAAAAAATTAATATTCTAAATTCTATTGAGTTTATTTATATTTTAATTCTCTAAATATAATTTATTATTAGTTTTAAAAATATTTTTGTATTTTTTAATTATAATTACTTTTTTAGTAATATTTTTTGGTTAACTAACGGTTTCCATCTAAAAAGTAATGGTTTCAAATCAAAAACTATCTTACAGGACCAAATCTGCAATAAACAGGACTATTTACAAACCTCAGGACTAAAAGTGATTTTTTAAAATTCCTACAGGACTAAAAGTGCAATTTTTCCAGTCACGTCATAAGATACGTTTATGCTAAAATTACTAGTCTATTTTTGGCTCGAGCACGTGAACAAGAAAAGAGCATTTTTTTTTGTTTTCCAGGTTTACTTAACATCGATATCGACCGTGCAACCAGGTATGGCTGTTTGACAGTGAAAGTGAGCACCTACAACACATTTTTGGGATTGCACGGTTTACTGAGTATCGACCGTGCAACTGTGCACGGCTGTTGGACCGTGTAACTGAGAATTCTTCCAGTACATGTTTCTATTTACACGGGTGACTGAGTATCGACCGTGCAACTGTGCACGGTTTTTGGACCGTGCAACTGAGAATTCTTCCAGTACATGTTTCTATTTACCCGGGTGACTGATTATTGACCGTGCAAATGTGCACGGTTGTTGGACCGTGCAACTGAGAATTCTTCCAGTACATGTTTCTATTTACCCGGGTGACTGAGTATTGACCGTGCAAATGTGCACGGTTGTTGGACCGTGCAACTGAGAATTCTTCCAGTACATGTTTCTATTTACCCGGGTGACTAAGTATAGACCGTGCATCTGTGCACGGTTTTTGGACCGTGCAACTGAGAATTCTTCCAGTACATGTTTCTATTTACCCGGGTGATTAAGTATAGACCGTGCATCTGTGCACGGTTGTTGGACCGTGCAGCTGAGAATTCTTTCAGTACATGTTTCTATTTACCCGGGTGACTGGGTATCGACCGTGCAACCGTGCATGGCGTTGGACCGTGAAACCGTGCATGGTTGTTGGACCGTGCAACCCTAACACGTCTTCGATGGAATTGGGGAAGAAGGGTAGATTTAATTTTTGTATTGGTTAACAAAGAACCCTAACACGCCTTAGATGGAATTGGGGAAGAAGGGTAGATTTAATTTTTGTATTGGTTAACAAAGAACCCTAACACACCTTCGATGAAATTGGGGAAGAAGGGTAGATCCCTAACACGCCTTCTTGTTCCCAACATACTACTGAGTACTTAATTTATTCTTTCATTATTTTTGTATTGGTTTTATCCTTTCATTATTTTTATTATTTTTGTATTGGTTAATTTAATTTTTATATATATAATTGAGCTTAATATATAAATGAAGGGTAGAATAGTAATTGTGCTTAATATATATATATATATATATATATATATATTAATAATAGAAGGGTAATATAGTAAATAACAAAATACAATTTAAAAAATGATTTAATTAATTAAAACCTGTATAACAGGTAGCAGATTCATACGAATTAAGCATACGACGCCGCGTGGCGCATTTCGACGCGCTGACTATATAGTCACTTTGTACTATTTGACTACACTAAGAAAAACCCATGTTAGTAATGTTTTTTTTAATTGTTAATACTTTAATTGGCACCCTTTATTAAAATAACTTGATTATATGTAATGCCTTTTCTTACGCTCTAAAATTGTTGTATTAGTGCTATCTTAATATATCTATTACTATGTATAAAGGGGCTTAACTAAAAAATGGGCCAGTTACTGGCCGGTTGCCCAAAAACTCACTTAGACACCTGTCCTTTTGTGTTTTCTCTTTGACACCTGTCCTTACATTTTTTCTTCATTATCTTACTCGTATTGTACACCCTCCTCTCCCTCCTCTCTGTCTGTGAACCCTTCCGCCATCCCGTTGGTTGTTTTCGTTATTTTCTCGACTCCAGCCTCCTCTGACTCCGCCAATATCTTAATTTCTCGGCGTCTCCTACAAAGCTACCGTTTAAGAGGTTTGCGTATTCTTCGTATTTTGATTTTTTTTTGTTTATTGAATTATTAATTTGATTGTCACTGTGAAGTTAAAATACACGCATCCTCTGCACTAAACATCTAAAGAAACGTTTAAGAGGTTTGCGTATTCTTCGTATTTTGATTTTTTTTTTTGGTTAATTGAATTATTAATTTGATTGTCACTATGAAGTTAAAATACACGCATCCTCTGCACTAAACATCTAAAGAAAGATGGTAAGGAAGGGGAAGGAGAAGAGGTTAAGCTATTGTAGTTTGGATATTTATATGCACACCAACTGCTTGATAAATTGTTGATAGAGTAAAATTGTAAAAATCAGCTACATGAATGATACCGAGAGGAAGCTTCAGTTTTAATATGGTGATAACAAGCATATTTGACATATATCATATCATAATTGATGGAATTAAGAGGCAAATAGCTCTGTTGAAAAAAATGTATAATTTTTTTTTATTTTAGTTGAATGTCTTTATTTGTGTGAGTGTAGGAAAAGAATAGATTAGTTTACCTTGAACCAATTATTCAGCATATTCTGGCTCTGTTAATAAATTATGATTGTTGTGCATTTATACGCTCATCAATTGTTTGATAAATTGTTGCTTGAGACCATCTTAATTTAGAGTGCGAAATAGTTACTTTTTCTTGTCCTCACCTCAATTACAGGCTTGTTTAGTTACAGGAAATTTTTTTCTTTCTTAAGTTACAAGATATTTATAGTTGACAATTGCTGTAAAATTTCTATTATGCCTACTGCCTTAGTTTCTAAGCCTGTGTTACCCACTATGCAACACTTAATTTAGTGTGAACATAAGATGTAGTCTACTAGATGTTAGAAGAAGGATAAGTGAAGTTGTTTCTATATTTCATTCATATGACTGCTTTTAACGTATGTCAAAATTGGTATTGCAGTATTATCTAATTAGATGAAATGTTGCTTCATTTGATAATTAATTTATGCTTATTGGATAACTATTCACATTTTTTTCTACAAATTACAATGCTAGCAATAATCTTTATATAGATCAGGTTTGTACTATTTCTTCACATTTTTAAAATTTTAGGTGAATGTTACTTATATGTGGTGGTCATTGAGTTCTTATGACACAAACATCAATTAGACCTTATGATAGGAACTCAAGTTGCTAATTAGTTTCGAGTGTCTTAGGTTGATCGGGTACAATAGTTAAGTTAATTTTATTTTATTGTTTACTTATTATGCCTAAAATCAATAAAGTGAATGGAAGTTATATACATTCAACCAAAGTAAACCCATGAAAATATTCCAGCAGGTTTATACAATAATATTCATTTATCTAAACCTTTATTGCAGTTCACTTTGAGCTATCAACAACTTGTCGAGATCGAATAAAAAAACAGCACATCAACGAAGCAGGTATGCTTGTTTAATTAAAATTTTATTGTATATTATTTATATTATACTCTATCAAGATTTTAAAATTAGTTAATCCCTATAATTTCCAACAATACAATTACTATTACTTTTGTATTATAATATTCTCCACTATACAATTGTGAATATGCTTAGTCTTGTTTATGTATTTTAGTTATATTTGACTGGTTACTAAGTTGTCCTACTAACAACAAGAAAAGAAAATACCCCAACAACAGTTAAAATGACAAAACCCGATAAAAGGAAATATGCAAGTTTAGATGAGTGTAGACAGGCTAAAAATAGCCGACGAAGAACCCATCGCCAAATGGCGAGCACAAGTACAATCCATACAAAAAATAAGTATACTGACCCATTAGAACTTGTGGCAAGTAATCCTGACCTACTACCTACTGTACCAAACTGCTCATTTTGCGATGCAAAGCGCATTTACTTAGAACCACCATCATTTTGTTGTTCTTTAGGAGAAATAAAGCTATCACAAACAAAGATGCCTTTAGAATTAATAGAGTTGTTTAGTGGCAATGCTGAAGATGCTAAAGAATTTTGTAATTGTGTTCGTAGTTATAATAACATGTTTGCATTTACATCAATTGGTGTACATTATGACAAATCCTTGGCTAAGAGAAATGACGGAATATACACTTTCCGAGTACAAGGACAACTTTATCATTTCATGGACCAACTAATTCCATCAGAAAATAAAAAGCCACAAAATCTTCAGCTTTACTTTTTTGATACAGACCATGAAATTTTGAATCGATTGTCCATCAGTTCAAAATTTAGGGAAACACTTGTGACAAAGTTGATGCATATCTTAGAAACAAATCCATATGCAAATTTCTTTCGAAGCCTTAATGACTATGATGACTTGGACGAATATAAAATTGCTCTGCAAGCTGACCCTGGGTTTGACAAACATGTTTTTAATAAACCATCTGCGTCCCAAGTTGCTGGAATATGGTTAGAATCTAATAATGAAGAGCAATATGCAAGTCAACACATTCAAGTTTACCCAAAAAATAGTCCTCCTCAAATTATTAAGCATTATTTTGGTTGTTATGATCCCATGCAATATCCTCTTATGTTCCCAAATGGAGAACCTGGTTGGCATAGAGCAATTGAAAGACTAGATCCAAGGCAAAAAAGGTCAACTCCTAAAGCCACATGTGATGGTGGGATTACCAATGCCATTCAAAATTATGCAAATGTAGGCGACACCATACAATATGAAAACCAAGGTAAGAGAGCAACGGTGTCATGCCGTGAGTATTATTGTTATATGTTACAAATAAGAGAAAATGACAAATCATTCTTACTGCACACTGGCAGACTTCTACAACAATATGTAGTAGACATGTACATTAAAATTGAAACATCGAGACTAGAATTTTTCAAAAATATAGAAGTACAACGTCGTTTACGAAATGAAATATATCGTGGTTTACTAGACGGTATTGCACAAGGGTGTGAGGTAGGTGCTGATATTGGTCATTATAGAATGTTACCTACGTCATTTGTCGGAGGCCCTAGAGATATGCGCAAAAGATATATGGATGCTATAGCTTTAGTACAACGTTACGGAAAACCTGATATTTTTTTAACAATAACTTCAAATCCAAATTGGCCTGAAATAAAAGCATTGTGTTTGCCTTCTGATGAGGTACAAAATAGACCTGATTTAGTAGCTAGAATATTTCGTGCAAAGCTCCAGGTTTTGAAAAATGAATTGTTTAAGAAGGAAATTTTTGGTCATGTTATTGCTTACGCTTACGTAATAGAGTTCCAAAAGAGGGGTTTACCTCACGCTCATTTCTTACTTATTTTAGACCAAAGATCAAAGATGTTTGCTCCAAATGCATTTGACAGAATAGTTTGTGCGCAACTTCCTAATCCACCTACTGAATCGTACTTGTTTTCATTGGTCGTAAAACATATGATGCATGGACCCTGTGGTTCACTTAATTTAGCATGCCCTTGTATGAAAAAAGGTTCTTGTAAGTTTAATTATCCAAAAGACTTCTCTAAAAATACTAAATACGGAGCAAATTCATACCCAATATATTGTCGTCCGAATAATAATCGTTATGTTACTGTTAGAGGTTCCCAGCTTGATAATCGATGGGTTGTACCTTATAATCCATACCTTCTAGCTAAATTTAATTGCCATATTAATGTAGAAATATGTTCCACTATTCAGGCTGTCAAATATTTGTACAAATATATATATAAGGGCCACGATAAGATTTTGTACTCATTACTTGCGAATGAAGTGGACTCTTCAGTAGATGAAATAAAAAACTTTCAGAGTGCAAGGTGGATTTCGCCTCCTGAAGCAATTTGGCGAATTTTTTCATTTGATCTTAGCCATGTATATCCTTCGGTTATATGTCTGCCAATTCACTTAGAAAATGAGCAGCCACTGACTTTTCCCGCTAATTAGTCGTTACACGACATTGTCAATAATCCAACAATTAAAAAAACTATGCTAACACAGTTTTTCTACATGAATAAATACGATGACTATGCTAGAAGTCTCAACTGTTTATATATTGAATTTCCAGAATACTTTACATGGCACAATAATTTAAAAGAATGGAAACCACGTCAAAGAGGGGAAGTAGTCGCTCGTATCTATAGTTGTCAACCATCTGAAGGAGAGAAGTTTTATGAAAGAGTGTTATTACTGCACGTTAGAGGACCAACTTCATTTAGAGACTTGAGAACAATCAATGGAAAAACATTAAGTACATACATAGAAGCTGCACAAGTGTTGGGATTGATTGAAAATGACAACACTGCTGAAACATGTATTGCTGAAGCTGCAGCTTACTTAATGCCTATTGCATTACGCCAATTATTTGCTACTGTTCTTGTTTATTGTGCTCCTAAAAAACCTGAACAATTATGGTTGAAATTTGAAGATTTTCTTTCAGAAGATTTTAGACAAAACAAAGCTCTAAGTTGTGATGCAATTAGACACAAAGTTTTAGAAAAGATTGCTTACTATCTTCATTCTATGGGAAAAAAATTAGAAGACTTTTTATGTGTAAATAGCAATGTACATATGAGTTTTGAAGATAGTATGACAAAAGAATTGCAAACTGAACAAGACATACTTATAGCTGCAGAAGATTTTTTAGCTATTGAACAATTAAATGAAGAGCAAAGATTTGCTTACAATCGAATTCTATATCATGTTAATAATAATTTGCCAAATGTATTTTTTGTGGATGGTCCTGGAGGTACTGGAAAGACTTATTTATATAAAGCACTTCTTGCTAAGATAAGATCTGTTGGACATATTGCACTAGCTACAGGTGTGGCAGCTTCATTGCTTCCTGGGGGACGCACCTCACATTCAAGATTTAAGATTCCGTTAGATGATAATGATTCTAAATCTTGTAGTATTAGCAAGCCAGGCACATTGTCTCGTCTAATAAGAATGGCCAAATTAATTATTTGGGACGAAGCTACTATGGCAAAACGTGGTACTATTGAAAAATTTGACAAAATGTTAAAGGACGTAATGGATTCACAGCGAATATTTGGTGGTAAAATTATTGTATTTGGAGGAGACTTTCGCCAAACACTACCGGTGATTCTTAAAGGTACCAAAAATGATATCATTGATGCTTCCATTGTCATGTCACCTTTATGGAATCAGTTTGAAAAACTAAAGCTTACACAAAATATGCGAGCTTTACTTGATCCTAATTTCTCATCTTATTTGTTGAAAATTGGTGATGGAATTGAAGATACTAATGACAAAGACGAAATCCAAATACCATCTAGAATAAACATTCCTTTTACAGATGACATTACATCTTTAAATGCATTGATTGACATGGTATTTCCAAATATTAGTAACTGCAATTTGGATTTTTCCCTATTTATTAACAGGGCCATACTTACTACCAGGAACGAATTTGTCCATGAGATAAATGATGTTCTAATTAACAAATTTTCAGGTGAAGAGACCACATATTTTAGTTGTGATGAAAGCACTGGTGTTTGTGTTGTGCCCAACCAACAAGAATTGTTTCATTCTTTGACTCCACAGGGGCTTCCTCCTCACAAGTTAACTTTAAAAATAAATGCACCAATTATTTTGCTGCGAAATATTAACCCAAGTGAAGGACTGTGTAATGGTACGCGTCTTCTTTGTAAAGGTTTTGATAAAAATGTTGTATTTGCTGAAATATCAGTTGGTACACATGCTGGAAAATCAGTATTTATTCCACGTATAACATTAGAAGCCCCACATGATAGTTTTTCATCTATTCCATTTAAGCGAAAACAATTCCCAATACGGCTATGTTATGCAATGACAATTAACAAAGCACAAGGCCAAACCTTAGACTTTGTTGGTGTTTATTTAAAAGAACCTGTATTTTCACATGGTCAGCTTTATGTTGCATTATCGAGAGCAAAAACTATAGATCAGTTAAAAGTACTTATTAGACCATTAACGTCGTTAATACAGACTACTAATATTACAAAAAATATTGTGTACCATGAGGTTCTAAAGGCTGCCAATTTGACCTAAGTCCTACTAAATCACAAACATAGGTAAATCCTTTTTTTCCACTCTACATTTATCAAGGTACTAATTTTCTATGTAATTAAATATTCTATTGCATCTGTTTATAAAGGTCAGGTTCATTATTGATTATATTTTAACTTATTTTCCAGCACATTCGAACTTGGATGAGCATGTGGCACATTGGTTTCACTTGAATGAATTGCCTATATTAGTGAGAATTGGATGATTATTACAAAAGTAATAATCAAGGTATTTTCTTGTCATTTTATTTCATTAGTTTATACTGAATTCATAATTATGTTGTTGCTCTTAACTACTCACCCGACAAGAACAACTTAATTTTTTCTTTTTTCAGTAAGAAGCCAGTCAGTTAATTCTGCCCATAGTTGATGTTGTACAAACTATATTATTCATTTTTTAGCTAAAGCTCGTTTTGACATCTAAAATTTGCATTAGCACTTCCGTAGTGAAATATTGTTTCTGTTGTGAGTGTATTTAATTTAAACTGGAAAAAAAATATGGATTAAGCTATGATGCAGCATATCACGTTTGTTCTTCAACAGTAATGCTGAGTAGTTTGCTTTACGCTATGACTTTTGAACTTTCGAGGCATGAAGATGCTTATATCTTTCTATGTTGCACTTATGTATTTATTTGGATAGAAAGAAATAAAATTATTCCTTTGGAAGCATAGGCTACCGGTTTCTTTTCAGTCCCTTTATTGATATGTTTTTATGTGTAGAACTTTTAAGAGTATTAAGAAGTTGTTAGATTTCTTGTTTTTTCGGTTTTCCCATGCTCTTCGAAGTTGAAATGGATGAGGTCTTAACCATGACTAAGTTTCATGTATTTTTGCAGCATGAGTATTTTGAAAATTGATAAAATTTACTGTATATAATTTGCTGGCCTAAATAGTGAGTGAAGTAGTAAAGAGTAGTTTATGAAGGTATCCTAAATAGATTAACTTCTTGACTTAATACCTTGTTTCTATTTCTAATAAAGCATTAATATAACAAATTGTATGATGTTCCACAGGTCCTCCTATGGGTTTGCAACATACTACCCAATGCCTTTGAGCACCAACATTAATTCTGCAAATGTAATTCTGGTATTTTGTTTTTTACTTTGTGCATACGATGAAAATCAACCATTTATGATGTTGTTTACCATGAAGGAATTTGGTATTCAGTAGATTAGTTGCCATACAAATGATCATACATTTCCACTGAATAATTTAGTATAACTGTATAGGTCCATTGTTTGGTAATGTCTTACAAATTTTTATTTAGATGTTAAAACTTAAAAAGTAATGATTACTCAGAAGAAAAATGTATATAAGCAACTAAATTGAGATATTGAAATGTGTTGACAATGTATATAAGTAACTAATGTTTTGCAGTACTAATGTTCTTGATGGACATGTAACTGCTGCTACATTTAATGTACACAAAATAGATGCCCTAACTATATTAACAAAGAGAGGATACCTATTGTTGTTGTTAGCTTGTATGGAGGTTTATTTTTTAAAGTACAAGATATTTATAGTTGACAATTGCTGTAATTCAGTCATATGAAGAAAGTGTACCAGCTGATTGCTTTTAACTTATGTCAAAACTGGTATTGCATTAGTATCCAAAACCAATAAAGTTAGTTTCTATTCCTAATAATTTACTAATGTTTTCACAAGAACTTGCTAGAAAGTTCAATTGTTTGTCTGAGAATTCTATAACCATATTGTGACTTATATTTTGGCAACTTGTATTTCACTAGATAGTAACTGGAAGTTCAAATGGTTCAAGATTCTTACTACGTGTATGTTTATCTAAAAAAATTAGGAATAGTAATTGCACCTGGTTCATGGTTTGGGTTTTCATTTCTGTCATATTTTTTTAGCTTGTGTTCCTTATGTTTTACACTTACAACAAAGACGCCTGTTTAAAGGAGATGAAACCACATATCGTTTTTTCCGCCGGATTATGGTGAAGTTTCTTATTATTGTTATGGTATAAATAATTGATTTTAAAAACTTATGTGTATTGTAATCAACTTTAGAAACTTTCTACGTCACACTGTGTATCTTTTGAGGAGGTGAAAAAATATCTAATTTTGTTGAGTTGTTTTATTTCTGCAAATGTAATTAGTTATATTATTTCCATGAATTTTTGTATTTTATTATTTACTTGTATGCATACAATGGAAACCTCCATCCATTTATAATGTTGTTTACTATGAGAGAATCTGGTATTCAGTTGTTTACCTTTCAAATGATCATACATTTCCATTGAATAATTTGGTATCAATGTGTTTCAAGTTTCACATTTAGATGTCAAAAGTACCTCCACTTTTACAATAATTAAAGCACTTCAATCTGGGCTAACACCTCAATCTTTGAGGTGCGCCCTCACTAGTTTACTATATAGTGTATTAATAGATAATATAATGATGTAGTTAGAGGTAAGAGAATAACTAATATTAGGGTAGCTCA
Organism: Galeopsis tetrahit; assembly: GCA_963675135.1. Lineage (NCBI taxonomy): Eukaryota > Viridiplantae > Streptophyta > Magnoliopsida > Lamiales > Lamiaceae > Galeopsis > Galeopsis tetrahit. Next base: position 35,420,674 of record OY776133.1, on the reverse strand, counting down.
CAATTTTAAATAAATGTATAAAAAATAGAGTGATATTGTATTTTTTCTTGTAGTGTGTATATATATAAGTAAATATGTGAGAGTTTGACTTAAAAATACTTGTTGTATTTTACTTATATCACAATTAGGGAACACATATAAAATAGTTATGTTGATTGTTTTATTTATGAATGTGTGTCGGCTTTTTGAAGATATGGCCACCCCAGAAGACATTGTAATTTTAGAGTGCTCTTGCAGAGTTATTGTTGTCTCGACACGAGTTGACCGTAGGATTGATTTCGACGATCTATTACGTGAGTTGTCTGAGATCACGAGATTGAATCTGAATATTTATTCATTTAATGTGTCTTCTGTAATTAATAAAGGAGGAGTGTCCTCATCTTGCCCTATTAAGAGCAATCGCGACCTTCACTTCTTTTTCAATCCGAATATCGGTCTACCTCTTGTTGAATTATTAGTGGAATGTGAAATGAAGGTGCCTCCACAAGCATCCCATAGTGAGGCCCCACGACCTTGGGATGCATATATGGACAAATGAAACATATAAGTGGTTATGATCATAACCCACATTATCAATCTGGTATTACAAATGAGGCCCCCGTGTTTGGGATTCATGAGCAGATGGTCATATCAGTGGTTATGATCATAACCATCTCTATCAATCTGGTATTACAAATTAACACCACTCAAGCGGTGGATATGATCATAATGTTAAATCTCGTGGTATTACAAATGAGGATGTCGAGCACAATTCAACGGTATATAGTTGATTTATCGACATTTGATACAGATCAGAGTAATGATGACGAGATACTTTCTCAAGATACTATTGATTCAAGTCATGAGGAGGGTTCATCTGATGACGAGGGTCCAGCAGCAGGGTATTACCATCCACATGATGAGTAATTGTGCCACCGCATCCAAATTTATCAAATGTACCATTTTTTACATCGACTTATGAGGAAATACCTACTGATTCAATAGGTATTCCAAGTGGGACTAATTTGTATAATGAAAAGCATAGAGTTTTGTGGAAAGGGATGTTTTTCACAGATAAAAAACAAATGCAATTTGTTGTGAAAGATTACTCGGTGCATGCGTCATGCAAGACGTAAGTATAGAGTTGTGCAGAGCACACCGATCATCTGGAAAATTGTGTGTAAGCAAAACACGAATATAGTGGAATTAACCATCACCTAACATTGCAACAATGTCAACGGTGGTTGCGTGCACAATTGAGTAAAAATACAATTCCTGTCTTATGGATACGAGCTCAAACGTTTATAGAAATTTTGCAAAAACTTGCTTACGTAAATTTTTTTAAGAAAAAATAATATGTACTCCCTCCGTCCCATAATAATTTTCATAGGTAGATGAACACGTATATTAAGAAAATGTAATAATGAGTGGAGTTTTGAGAGGTAATTTTGTAAAACTTTATGTATAAAGTAAAGAAATGAGTTGACTTTTGTGTATGTTTGGAGAAAAAGTAATGACATTTGTGTAAAATTGAGGATATTGTAAGGGTGGAGTTTATAAAGTATTTTCCATTTTAAGGGTGTGAAAGATTGTGAAACGGAGGAATAAAGTGTGAAAATTATTGTGGAACGGAGGAATAATATTTTACAACATTAATTAATTATGCAGTTAACTTATATGGCTTTTTTAATTGGGCTTTTTTAATACTAGTATATTAATATTTACAAAATAATTTAATAAAATATAGATGTTTGAGATGCGTTTAACAAAATAAAGTTCGCCCCTTTCTCCACAAAGACGGTTCGATCTAATGTAATGTTCCATATAGAATTATCTCATATATATATATATATATTAATTGAATAAAATTAACACAAAAACTTATATATAATATTGCATACATGCAATATTAACCAATTAAGTCAATTGAGCTAGAAATATTAACTTATTAAGTTAATGGGTTAAAAATATATGTTATTGGACTACCTTTAATTCATTTGAGTTAATTATTTTATTTGTCAATTGGTCCACTTGTGTTTTAATTTTGACCGACGTTTATTTTACATGTTTCTATGATTATTTTTTATTTTATTGTCGAATGCGGGCTATTAAATATAGTAATTCAAATTGTAATATGTAGTAATACACATTATTTTATGTAGTACTAATAACACAAACTATTTTATATAATAACACAAATTCTTTTATTTAGTAACACGTTTTTTTCTAGTGTTTTTGTTGATGTATTAACTCACATTATAATATGTAGTAACATATATTATCGCATGTAGTAAACACAATAACCATATTGTAATACAGATTGTTTTATTTAGTTACATATAGTAACAAATGTCAATTCAATGTAGTAATTCAAAATGTAGTATGTAGTAACATATACTCCCTCCGTCCCAACTTAACTTTCATACCTACTTTTTCGGTCCTTTAAAAACTCTATTCATACAATATCTAAAATATTATATTTAATGTTATTATTTTTATGGTACATACATACACACAAGTCAACTCACTTATTTATTTTTTTATAAAATTATATTTATTATAATATTTTTTAAAAATGGGATGAACAGTAAGTATGAAAGTTAAGTTGGGAGGGAGGGAGTAGTTTTTTATGTAGTTAAACACATTATTACATGTAGTAATAACAAAAACTATTTTATATAGTAATACATATTCTTTTATGTAGTAAAACATTTTTTTTCTAGTATTTTTGTTGGTGTAGTAACTCACATTATAATATTTAGCAACATATATTATTGAATGTATTAAGATATATTATTGCATATTTAGATGTAGTAATACAAAATAACCTTGATTAAAAAAAATAGAAAATATTTAAAGATTAAGACCGTCGTAAATTGCAGTGTCCGGTCGCAGCCTGGGGTGGCCGAAAACTGTCCGGAGAAGATGACCAGGTACAGTTTCTATTCGTGGGTGTGAATTGGGTTGTCAGTTGGTGTATTTATAAAGAATGTAGGTGTGAATTGGGCTGTTAGTGAGTGTATTTATAAAAAATGTGGGTGTGAATTGGGCTGATGCATATATGCAATATTTCACACAAGATCACCCCATTTTTATATTTTGATTGACTCACTTTTTAAGAAATGTGAATTTAATGGAGTGTGAGATCAAATAAGTGAGAATCATTTTGGGTGATTTAATAAAGTATAAAATAGGTTTTGCAAGGTCTAAAAAAAAATATTTAGTGAGGTGTGTATCAATAAGAGAAAATGTGGATCTAAAATAAATAATAATTTTAAAAATAAAATGATATGGTAAATGTATCTATTTTGTGAATTATTTTTATATTTAAAGTGTGTAAATAATTTTAAAACATAAGAAAATGGTATAAATAATTATTAAAATATATACTCCAATGCTACCCAACTTTCTTTGGTAAAGTCTTATATGGAATTGATTTCTTATAAGAAACTGGATCCGACCCGCCCACTTGACCCGGTCCGACCCGCCTGCTCCAACCCACATTCCTTAATTCGGATCATATAAATAGATTTCATTTAATTTTTTCACCTGTTTTTTCACGCGTTTTCTTCTTCACTCTTTCTCACTCTTTCTCGCCCTTTCTCCTTCTTCTAACTTTCCACTTCTTCTGATTTCTTCGTTCGTCATTTTTCTTCTCCGATCGTGTGTGTTGCAGTTTTTTGTGCGATTTTGTATTTTATAGCTTGTTTGGTGGCGATTTGTGCTTTGTTCTTCTCCTTTCAAGTTATATCAAGTATAATCGAAGATTCTTCACCTTGAAAGTTGTATCAGGTATTTTTTTTCTGTATTTTCATGTCTTATGTTTGTGTTGTTGTTTATTCGTTTCATCTGTTCTTATTTTCACGTTTTTTTGTATAAACCCTAATTTTCACTGGGTTTTTAATTTTTTGTTGTTTCTGTATGTATGCATGTACATTTTTTTGTATTTTTTGTTATGTTCTAAGTAATTTATTTTGTATTTGCTTCGTTTTTTCATTTTTCATGTTGTATTTTTCTGTTTTTGTTTCGTTTTTTTGTTTTTGTGTTCTGTTTGTGTAGTGATTCAACAATGTCGTTGTGTTTTTGTGTTATGTTTGTATTTTTCATGTTGTATACTTTTTTCTGTTAAAAGTGTATGTTGTTTTAAAAGTGTATGTTTTTTACACTGAAGTTCGGTATAGTTTATACCATTATGTACTATAATTTTAAGTTCTTTTATGGTAGGTGAATTAATTCATCAACTGTTTTTTGATCTTATTAAAAGATGTATGTTATTATACTTGATAGGTGTGTGTTTATTATAGTAAATGGTGTATGTTATTTTACATGAATTCTGTTTGTAATTAATTATGTATTTATTTAAAAGATGTATGTTGATGTTTATTAAATAGTTTATGTTTATATCACTGATAAGTGTATGTTTTTTGTTTCTATTTAGATATGAGGTCTAAACAGTGTGCAAGGAGAAGTTCTAGGAGGAAGTTTAATCTTGGTGAATCGTCTAGTAAACCAAAAGAAATGAAAAGGAAAACCCCTCTTAGCGAAACTCCACTTGCTCTTGAATGTTTAAGGGATGAAGGTATTCCTGTTAAGAAGGCAAAAGTGAGTAAAGTTCCTCCTAAATGTTCAAGAGATGAAGTTATTCCTGTTAAGAAGGCAAAAGTGAGTAAAGTTCCTCCTGAATGTTCAAGAGATGAATCTATTCCTGTTACGAAGGCAAAAGTGAGTAAAGTTCCTCCTGTGTCAAAGGGGAAGAAGCTTTCTGTCCGTCTTCCAAAAACTCTGAGCCTTACTTCTCCTAAAAAATCTGATGAAAGGTTTGTAGCAATTGTTAATTTAGTTTTGTAGTAATTATCTTTTGTAGTTGTAATTTTTTAACTAATATAATTTTATTTTTGCAGTTTGTTTGATTGCAAAAGTAGGCCTGCCGGTCTTACTGATTTAATCAAACGTTTAAATCCCAAACAAATTGAGGATATTAAACGTGTTGGCTTTGGTGGATTGTTGCATATTGATTTTAAGAAATATGGAAACTACAACATGCTGCAATGGTTAGTTGAAAGGTTCAATTTCAGCAGTCGTGTGTTCGAGATTGATAGTGTCCGGGCTTTCACAGTCACTGCAGATGATGTGTATGACGTTTTCATGATTCCACATAATGCCGGTGTTCCAGTTTTAACATATAAAAAGAATGAAAGTTCTGCTTTGCTTGATACTATGAAGACTACGTATAATATATCCCCTGGTCTTTCTTTTAAGGTTTTTGAATCTGCATTGGAGAGGTTAAACGAAGGTGGAGACAATTTTATTCGTATTTTCATTCTTTATGCCTTGTTGTCCTTTTTGGCTCCTACTCCTAATCGTCTTGTAAGCATGAAGTATTTAAAATCATTGGAAGTTGTTGAAGATATCAAATCCTTTGATTGGTGCACTCTTGTTCTTGAAAAACTTTGTGAAGCTGTGAAATTGTATAAGGACGGGTCAAATGTAGTTAGTGGTTGTGTTATGTTGCTTCAAATTGTGTACTTCCATAGATTGAAATGGCAGGGTATTGCTGAACCTAGAACACTTCCGCTAATTCAACATTGGAATGTCAAGAAGTTGAACTCTCGGTGTGCTCAGGAGCTGGCTGCGAGAAAGTATGGATCGGGTGAATTTGTGAGTGATTACCCTGTAAGTAGGAATGGTGTTGTTCCTAATGATGGACAGGCTGCTAAAATTGTGATTGAAGATGTTGGTGTTTCAAGTAAGGGTTTGAAAGATGGCAATGATCATGGAGATTGTGCTGGGAAAGAAGTTCCTGAAAAACATGTTGGTGGAGTTTGTGCTGGAAAAGAAGTTTCTGAAAAGCATGTTGGTGGAGGAGTTAAGGAAAAAGATCAAGGGAAAGAAAGGATTAAGGTAATATTTTTTTTACTTTTACTGAAAAGTGTATATTTTATTATATAAAAGTGTAACTCTTGTATAGTGAAAAGTGCATGTTATGTTATATAGAAGTGTAACTCCTATATTTGAAAAGTGCATGTTTTGTTATATAATAGTGTGACTCTTATATTCGAAAAGTGTAACTTGTATATGTTTTGTTTTTTAGGAACTTCATGAATTTTTGGTGTCTTTGAAGAAAGAGGCCAATGATTTTACAGACAAGTACATGTCTAAGCTCGTTGATATTAGCAACATTGAAATTTCAGCAGAGATTGTTCATCCCGAATCTTCATCACCACCCATGGATGATGCTTTTTTTAAAAGCATTGATGAAATTGTTGCAAATTTTCATTTGGCCAAGAGGATGGCTGATGATATTCCCAGCTTTAGGTTGTTATCTCCTACACCATCTCCTCCCGTTGATACGTCTAAATATGGTTGGCCTAGTAGTTGCTTAGAACGTATGGTTGCTGGTGAAGAGGTTGTTGTTAGTGTGGTGGTTAATGAAGCTGATACTGGTGGTGATGTTCAAGCTGATATTGGTGGTGATGGTCAAGTTGACGTCGGTGGTAATGGTGAAGGTGGTAGTAACGCTGTTGATGGAGGTGTTAGTAATGTGGTTGATGAAGTTGTGAATGAGGTGAATGATGATAAGGAGTATTATACTGAAAATGATGAACAAGATTCTGGAAATGATGTTATTGATGCAGCAGAGTTGAGTGATGCTATTGACTCTGTTGCTCCAAAGGTTAAACATGTTGGTTCTGATTCAGAAAGCCCGTTTTGGTTGATAACTGATTCTATTGGTTATATGTCTAAGTTTATGTCCTTCAATAATCGTTTTCTTTTACAAATGGTACAAACACACAAGGAAATTGTTGATTTTTGCTTTTGTGATTATGAAGATGATGCTTTGAAAATGTAAGTATTCTTTTTTTTTTTTTGTTGCTACTTAAATATTATCATTGTTATATTTAACTAAGTTTTGTTTATTCTTTTTTGTGTTTCAGGAATCACTTCTTCTTTTTTGATGTGTTCAACTACATTAAGAAGAGTGATATTGTTTCTTTGATTCCGGGTTCATGGATTATACAGTCAGTGGTGAATGCTTGGTCTTTGATTCTGAACCATGATTGTTGGCTGGAAGATGGAATGAAGCGTTTCATTTTCAATGTTGATCATTCTGTGAGTGTAGAGTGTAACACCATAATACTGATAGGTGTAACACCACTTTAGTAAAGGGTGTAACATCACTTTAGAGAAAGGTGTAACACTACGTTTACTAATAGGTGTAACATTGCTTTACTAAAAGGTGTAACATTACATTTGTCATAAGTGTATCACCACTTTATATAGGTGTAACACCACTTTAGTGAAAAGTGTAACATCATATTACTGATAGGTGTAACACAACTTTAGTGAAAGGTGTAACACCATTTTCATGAAAGGTGTAACACTATTTTAATGAAATGTTTAACACCAAATTACTGTAAATTGTAATTTATTTTTTGTATATCAAAAATTAATGTGGTTTTTATTTATGTAGGGCGCTATGCAACGTTTCATAGAGGATCGCATTGATAGGGTGAAGCTATGTGAGGAAGTAAACGGATCTTTTAAGCAATGGATCACTGTATCAAAGGACACTACTGATATCGTTTCTTTGGTAATATCATTTTTATTATAATGAATAGTATATTTTTTATTATATTATTTATGCTAATCATTTTGTTATTTTTATCTAGATCTTCATTCCTTTTTGCATTCATGATCATTATGCTGCTGTCTGCATAAACTTTGTTGATAGTAAGGTGCACTATCTTGATAATAGAGAATATTCTGATGATGCAACTGAAAAGTGTTTCACAGACATGGCGAAGTTTTTGGTATGTTTTTTTTTTTTTTTAATGTTTTTGTGTTAATTGTTTTGGTTGTATTATTTATTTTATGTTCTTTTTTTGCAGGTTGTGCAATTGACCACTCTCTTAATTGAAAAGAACAATGAAAAAGCATCTAAAATTGCATCATTTGATTTTGATAATGTCAAATTTAAATGGAAATTAGTAAAGAGTAGCGAAGATGATTGTGGTGTTTATTTGATGCACCATCTCAAACATTTCAGTGGTGTTGCTTATGATACACTTGATTTGACAAAGGTATTTTCTCTTTTTTCATATACTTATCTTCTTTTTTAATATAATTATCTTCTTTTTTTTTTGTTCTTGTATTTAATGTTTTCTTTGTTTTTCTTTCTTTTTTATTGAAGAAAACGTTGAGGAATGTTTTGAGGGCAGAGTTTTGTGCAAGTATTTTGTTGTCGAACATAAATCAATGCAGATCTGATGTCATTGCGAAAGTGTTAAATTTTTATCAAAACAAACCTGGTTTGATTGCTAGTAGATATGAGAAGAGGAAGAAAGATGTTGCTGCGAGGAGGGCAAATGCGAAGAAGAAGTCATCACGTTGATAGATCTGGATTTGGAGTTAATGTGTAGTGAATATTTTGCAGATTTTATGTTGGATGCGTATTGTTATTTTGATGTACATTTTGCTTTGATTGTGGTAGTCTAAAGTGGATGGTTATGTATTTTGGTACTTTATGGAAAAGGTGCAAGATGATGTTAGTGAAACGTGCAGGATGATATTAGTGAAAGGTGCAGGATAATGTTAGATCTGGATTTGTTGTTAATGTCCAGTGAATATTTTGCAGATTTTATGTTGAATGCGTATTGTTATTTTGCTGTACAACTTGCTTTGATTGTGGTATTCTAAAGTAGATGATTATGTATTTTAATACTTTATTGAAAAGGTGCAAGATGATATTAGTGAAAAGTGCAAGATAATATTAGTGAAAAGTGCAGGATGATGTTAGATCTGGATTTGTTGGATGCGTTTTATACATTTTGCTGTACATTTGGCTTTGATGGTTATGTATTTTGGTAGTGAACAATGTTGTAATCAAATTATACATAACTTAATTATATCAAGTCGTACAAAATGAAGAAATGTGTTATTTTATTATAAGTAAAACGTGCAATACAATATTATAAAAAAATATAACACATTTTAACTTAATATAATTATTGTTTGTTATAAATTAAAATGGCCACATAATTTACTTAAAAGTGCAAGTCACTATAACTGAAACGTGTAACAATATATCAATGAAACGTGTAACATATTTTTACTTAAAAATTTGAGTAGTTGAATATATTATTAATAAATTCAATTATTTAATGAGTATGGCAGCAGCCTAGTTGGTTAGTGTGTGTTATTTCTATGTTAAGGATACATGGTTCGAATCTCCATAACGTTATTTTTTTCCTTTTTTAAATCATTATTTCCTTTTTTAAATCATTATTTCCTTTTTTTAAATCATTATTAGGGAATTCAATATTTCCATATTTTTTAGTTCAAACTCCCCAAACTTTTTTCCCACGCAATTTTTATTTCGCAATCTGTTTCGCAGCACCACATTCATCAACAATCCAACAAGTTTCTTCAAGTTTTAGTTTAAATCATTGATTATAAAGGAGATTGATTGATTTTTTTTCGGTTTCAGAAGTTTTACGGACCAAAACTCAAGTTTTGATGAATAATCGAGACATGCTTCGTGATTTTGATAAAGGTACTGTACTCAACATCGTTTTCATCTCATTTTATGTAGAAAATAGTGTTAAAAACGATCTATTATTGGTGATTTGGTGTTTGATCGTTTCTTACTCTGTTTTTTTTTTTTTTTGTTGCAGATAAAGTCTTTGATTTTATGCAGGTGTCTGACAATACGATTGAAGATTATGTTGATATATCTACTGAAGATAAAAACAAAAATGAATTCACTGTTGATAGATCAAATGAAGGTATGTTTCATGTATGTTAGTGTTATTCTGTATAAAAACTCGGTTTTCATTTTTTATTGTAAAGTGTGAGGTATTTTTACTATCAAGTGTAGGTGGTTTTGTTATACAGTGTATGTTGTGTTTGGTTAAAGGTGCACATTTTATATTTTTGAATAATTAATATTTTTTTAGTAAACTAAATAGTGTATGCTGTTTACTTTTCAGAAATTGATAATATATGTGGTTCTCTCGTTGGAATGACAAGAGAAACGCTTGATATGATATATGATCTCTATTGTCAACATGCACGTTCAATTGGTTTTGGTGTTCGTAAGGGTGGTAGTAGGTTTTCTCAAAAAGCTGAAGCTTTTGAGCTATCCAAAGTATTTTGGTGTTCTTGTAATGGGATAAAAAGTACTTGTGATGATTCAAGTTCAAGTACAAGTGTAGGAAAAAAGAAGAGAATTGCTCCTGTTACGAGAACAAATTGTAAAGCAATGTTAAGAGCAAATAGGAACGAAGACGGTTTTTATACAGTGGTCAAACATGAAATTGAGCATAACCATCCATTGACAAGGGTTGAATGGAATCATCTGCATAGATCAGAAAGAAGAATTACTGATGAGAATGCTAGAGTTATACAAGATATGGTAGCGTCTGGAATGAAAGCATCTGAATCTTTTCGTTACCTATCTTACACTGTTGGAGGAGAAGAGAATTTGGGGCACACAATAAAAGATCACTATAACTTTATGTATCGATGGAAATCTAAAATCATAGAGGGAGGGAATGCTGCATATCTTATTGGGATGCTACAAGAGCAAGCTTCACGTGAAACCGATTTTTTTTACAAGGTGAAGATGGATAGTGAAAGCAGATTGGTTCATGTGTTTTGGAGAGATACCATGATGAAAGAAGACTTTGACATTTATGGGGATGTCATGATTTTTGATACTACTTACAGAACTAACTGGTACAGTTTGATTTGTGCTCCCTTCGTGGGAGTAAACAACCATTGGAAAAACTCAATGTTTGGTTGTGCCTTTATTTCGGATGAAAAGGCTGAAACATTTGAGTGGTTGTTCGAAGTGTTCAAGAAATCAATGCAAGGAAAGTGTCCTGTGACAATATTCACAGATCAAGATCTGGCCATTTCAAATGCAATTGAAAAGGTATGACTACTGTTATTTATTTTTTGTTTGTATTATAAAAGTGCATGTCTTATATTGTGAAAGGTGCAAGTCCTATTTGATGAATAGTGTAACTATAGTTACATTTTTATTTCTTGTTTTTGAGAGTGTTTGTAAAGGTGCATGTCTCATAATATTAAGGTGTGGGTCTTTTATATGAATAAGTGCAACTCTTTCCTCTAAAAGGTGTAAGTTATGTTTTGAAAAGTGTAACTTTTGTGTACTGAAAATTCTACTATTTTTTTTTTTGGCAGTGTTTTCCAGAAACTAGACACAGGTTATGTCTTTGGCATATATACCAAAATGCAGTGTCAAGGTTTGGAGAATTGAAATCTGACTGTGATTTTAAGGATAAGTTTAACAAGTGTATGTCTGGTTGTAGTGATGAAGCAGATTTTGAAAGGTGTTGGAGTGCTTTGATTACAGAATATAAATTGGATAATAATGATTGGTTTAAAAGGTTGTATGGATTGAGACAGAAATGGTGTACTGCATTGAACAAGAATTCATTTTCAGCTGGAATTCTATCGTCTCAAAGAAGCGAAAGTGCCAATCATGATGAATTCACTTGCTTTAGTGCTGATCAAACTACGTCTTTGACTGATTTTTATGAAATTTTTAGGGAAACAGTCAAACGTTGGAGAAGAGCTGAACATCAAGATGAATTCACTTGCTCTAGAGCTCGTCCCGACCTTGGTTATATGATGTGTGGTATAGTGTGGCATACGTCTCAGGTATATACACTAACTTTATTTACAAAGTTCAATAAGGAGTTTATGAAAGGTGTCTCAGCAACTAATACACCGGTTCAATACATCCAAGAAACAACAGCAGTGTACAAGGTGTCATCACCTATGGGAGAGAGTAGCAATGAGGTTATTTTCGATAATAGCCTAAATTTGATTACTTGTGATTGTTTGAGGTTTGAAGAATTTGGGATGTTATGTTATCATTCTTTAAGAGTTCTTCTTATTAATTCGGTTCAAAAAATACCAGAAGCTTACATTAAAAACAGGTGGACCAAGTTAGCTAAATCACACGTGTGGGACAAGTTCGGGAAAGGGATTGAAAGTTCATTGAAAGGTAGTAAGTTACCATGGACACATAAAGTTACAAGGAAGTTTTATAACCTTGCTTTGAGTTGTGAAGAAGATGAAGAAGCAATTAGTATTATTGAAGAAGGTTTGGAGACTTACTCTCGTTCTATTGATGCATTGAAGTGTAAGAGGATTGAAGAGTTGAATACATCAACAGTGATATTGGATCCTAAACATTCTAAAACAAAAGGGAGAGGGAAAAGAGTAAAAGGTCACCTTGAGAAGGGGAAGAAGAAGAAGAAAGTGAACAAGAAGAATAAAGAACCAACATCAATACCAGTTACTGTAAATGAATTTGGCTCAAAAACTCCAAATCCACGTTTGTTTTAGATTGTACTTTTTTTAGACAATATTTTTTATGAAGTTTTATTTCTAGTCATAACATTATATATCACTGAAAAGTGCATCTCAATATAACTAAAAGGTGCATCATAACATTACTAAACAGTGTAGTAAGTCCCTATTATTGAATAGTGTAACATTATAAAACTAAATGGTGCAACATAACATTACTAAACAGTGTAAGTCTCTATAACTGAATATATTATTGAAAATTGTATGTCACTACAACTGATAAGTGCAGCAAAATACGACTAAAAGGTGTAACATAACATTAATAAAAAGTGTAAGTTAATATAATATAAAATATTATTTAAAATTGTAAGACACTACAATTGAAAAGTGCAACAAAATACGAATAAAAGGTGTAATATAAAATTACTAAAAAGTGTATGTCATTATAAGTGAAAGTATTATTGCAACACCTTATAATGTAACAGTGCAAAAAAAACAAGTTAAATATTTGTAAAATGCATGTTACACTTTTCCTTATTGACAACCTGCACTTTTATTATACAAAAAATATACATAAAAAATGTGAGATGTGGGTATTGAACAGTTGACCAAAAGCTGAAATGGTTCGTGCGTAACCGTTTCAGCTACAGCAACTACCTTAATAAATTTACACGTAATATATACTTGATGTTGGACCCTACCCGCTTTTGAAAATGGACCCAATTCCTTATAACTTATAAGGAATTGAGTCTACAAGAGACCTACTCTTTTCTCTCACATTTAATTATATTCTTCTCTCTCTCAATTACATAGACATCACCTATAATACATATACTGTACTTATTATATTAATATTTCTTAACCTCCGTGTCCGAAGCTAAGGAAAGTTTTCACCGGAATGAAGAGAGTATATATATAGAATTTAAAAAAAAATTAGTGAAGGCCCATTGCCCCTTTGATTGAGCCAGAGAAGGTGCATGCACCAGACTCCGTAACATAAATGCATGACACGACAATAAGATGGGGCCAATGACACGAAATTCTTGAACCAAACTTTATCGCCCACATTATCATCTCCCATTTTGTGGATGTATTATCACTAAAAATGTTGAAAGATTTGAACTTTTCGGTATATCGAATACTTTATGAAAAATTATTATACAACATTATTTTAGCATATAACGAAATATCAAAAAAAAAAAAAACCGGTATTAAGTATGAAAATTAGTATAATGCAAAATATCGAAATCTTAATAAAATAATAATTTTATAATACTCCCTCCGTTCCACAATTATTTTTACACTTTTTTTTTTCGGGACGTTTCATAATAACTTTCACATCCTTAACATAAAAAATCATTTATAAACTCAACCCTCAAAATATCCTCAATTTGACACAAATGTCATTACTTTTTCTTCACACATACACAAAAGTCAACTTATTTCTTTACTTTATACATAAAGTTTTACAAAATAATCCCTCAAAACTTTACTCATTATATATTACACTTTCTTAATAGGGTCTTTCTATCGTCAGGAAGAGCCTTCGCACTTCCTGACAACAGGTGACCAATCAGAAATTAACACCTCATATATCTTCGTCATAAGACGATCAAGCTTCGTAAAATAATTAAATAATTAAAATTTAAAAAATATATATAAAAGTACTAAAATGTCCTTATAATATTTTTAATTAAACATGTCTTTAATTAATTACTCCTACTTAATAATTATATATTCTTATTTTATTAAGATTAATGTTCAAATGAGCGGTATCTCCCAGAAATGAACAAATCAATAAAATTAAAATCATGCCCTAAAAATCAAGTATACCGATCCTTATTCAGATTAATGTTCATTATCTTTCAATTCATCGGTGTTGATGAAGAGGATAGGAGCGGCCGATCGAGAGGTGAATTCATTCGTTTTAACTCATAGGAAAGGTTGAACGCAAAAGTAAGAAGAGGTGCTGAAAATGGGGATGCCTTTCATCAAAGAAGAAATCTCAGATTCGCAGCCAAGATGAATGTCAATTCGTTCATTTTTATTCCAGAGGAAAGGCTGAGATCTAAGGGTAGAAGAGATGTTGAAAATGGGGGCGCACTTCTTCAAAGGAGAAATCTCAGGTTCGCATTCAAGTTCTTCAAACGAGACAATCAAGAATCGTCGCAGGTGATATTTTTTCCCCAAATTTAACGAACCATTTGATCTTTAGTGGCTGTGAGTGATTGTCTGTATAATATGCAATTATTGTCGACAAATTAAGTAATCAATGCATTCATTGCATCAATTTGTTTAATGACTATTTGATTTACAGTCATCTTCGGGAAAATTGTATATATAGACCATGTTATAAATTCATTTGTTGTCTGTTTGTGTCTCTTGTATTTGTCAAATATTGGGTTGTCAAATATTGGCAGTTGAGTTGTCTGAGCAAATGGCTTGGAGGTTTCTTATGGAAAAGGGTAGGTTGTGGGGTATGGTAATTAAATCTAGAGGGGGAGAGTACGTGGGGAAGCTAGGTGAAGGGAACAGAAGGAGGACCGAGGGACCCCTGACGCGTGGTGGGGAGATATAGTTAGAGAGCCGAGGGATAATCTCAATGGATGGTTTAGAGAAAGTATAGAGAGGGTGTTGGGCAAGTGGAATGTAATATCTTTTTGGAGAGAGGCGTGGACTGGGAGTGAACCCCTTATAAGTAGGTTCCCTAGACTGTTTCATCTTAAGTCTAAATAAGAATAATTAAGTTAGGGAGATGGGGAATGGAGGTGGATTTGGATATGGAGACATAATTTATTTGATAGAGAAATTAATGTACTTAATGAATTATTGGTTGTGCTGAACAAGTTTTCTCCAACTCAGAGCACAGAAGATACACGGCGGGGGCAGATGTCGGCAGACGAGAAATATAAAACCAGAGAAGTATGTGAATGGTTATGGAGCAAATCGTAATAGATGGTGAAAATGAAGAATTCAGATTAGTTTGGAAGAGTTATGCTCTGCCAAAAGTCCAAGCCCACGCGTGAAGAGTGTTATGGGAGAGGATACTGAATAAATCAAATCTACAAAGAAGGAAAGTCATCCCAGACGATGCTGATACAAGGTGTGTATTCTGCAATGATACGACGGAAAAGGTTCGTCATGTCCTAGTCGAATGTCATTTTGCGTATAGAGTGTGGATGGGGTGTTGTAAATGGATGGGTGTGGAAGCAGCTTTGTCGTCAAATCCGGTGACAAATCTGCTTCAGTTCAACAACTTATAGAGAGGAAAGGAGAGAAAAGAGATATCCGTCACTATTTGGGAATGTGTAATATGGCTAATATGGAACGCACGAAACTCTATTGTTTATGGAATGAACCACCTCTATTGTTTTTAAATTTTGACATATATTAGTGGTTTCTAGCTTATGAATATTGACCTGTCGAATGAAATATTGGATTGTTGAATATAATATTGACTTGTGGCTGATTTTTAATATTGACTTGTTGCTGATTTTTACTGTTGTTATAATAGGGTTACTGGGCTTTTTATCGGTTTTGTTATTAGATTTTTACTTCTACTATAATAAAGTTTGCTAATTTTTAACTGATTTTTTTTTTTTTTTTTTGCTGATTTATTCTTGTTTTTTTACTTGTTTTTATGTTGATATAATAGGTTTAATAATTTTCATTTTTCAATAATTGTTTGCTTATGTTTTTGCTAAAAATAACTCTGTTTTTATTGATGACTTGTTGATTTTTGGATGTCATGTGTATTTGTACATTTAGAATTTGTTTGCTTCTTGTGTCCGCGTCTCTTGGAACATCTTATATTGATCTCAATTATCTTATGAGAAATTATCTTCATTTTTTATGTTGTCAAAATTCAGTTTTTTTTCATATTTTGTCCAGATTTTTGACTCTTTTGTAAGTTCTTCGTCCATAATTTTTAATACTTGGTCCAACACAAAATAAATCAGCTTCTTGTGATCACACTAATATAATAATCGGCCATCTTTTGCATAGATTGAACATTGCATGCTCCAAGCTACGTAGCAACTCAAAGAATGGAATAACCAGTATTATGGAGTATTAAAGAAATAAGCCAGATGCTGAAAAAGCATCATGAAACAAATTTGTGGAATGCTGAAGATATGGCCTAGTCCTAAATCTTAATGAGGTGTATAGTGTGTTGAGCAGAAGGCTTACCCAGCAAAATTGCAGCTTGTCGTTCATATCTCCCAATGAGTACTCAACAACTTTATCAAATGATTTTCCAACATATTGGAAACATATTCAGAATTAATATAACAAATCAAGAAAAATACACAACTAATGCTTTAAATCTATATCTATGTCCTCATGGAAAATCAAAGAGGAAGTGTAACAATGAGATGTAAAGATAGATATGTCAATAAGAGATAGACATCCATATTGTATATAAATAATTGAGAGAGAGAGAGGCAATAGAGTTCGAGCAATACTTGGCTCTAGAAGACCATACTCCTACATCAAAGTTCTGAAAGCAAAACTTCAGAAAATCATCGTAGAAAGGTCTCTAGCTTGAAAACTAAAAGAAAATGGAAATGAGCAAAAGACACAATTGATCCAACATTAGACTGTCCCACCCAATATTTTGTGTAAAACATGTATTGCAACTTGAAAGATCAAATAGAGTAAAAAGTAAAAACAAAGCAAGAGAAGATATAGCAAAACACATAGTCATTAATAGCTCAAGATAAGTTGTACGTCTTACACTAGTATGCCATCATTATCTAATTACAAAGATAAGGTTGTTTTATTCAGGCATCATCAATATATACAAAATTTGAAGACAAGGTTTCTCATATAAGTCCCATAACATTTGTTGCATGTTCGGGATGGTAGTGAAGTATTTTCCTCCCACATCATTTCCCATATCACCCCTCCAAAATATCTTCGTCTACGTCGATATTTATCGGGACCTGGACCTGAGAATCTCAAATTGGATCATACAACGACGAAATGTAAGGATGCTCAAGTGCTTCGCTCACACTAATCCTCTTTGACGAGTCGAAAACCAGCATCTTCTGCAATAGATCAACAACATCGTATATCCAAGTTCAACCATTCTTCCAAAAGCATTGCTCTTTCCACTTTCAATCCAAGGGCAGAAGTTCTGAAATAGCTAAGTTTTCTTTCAAAAACAACCGAGGAATAAGAAAAAGTATAAGTTTTAATTAACATCAATAAGAATTAACTATGATACCAGCCGATACAAGTCAAAAAATTAAGCAAAAAATAAGGTGACTTGTATATGATTTTACTTTCATACCTCTGGCACACTGAAGACACTCACTCTTGTCTTCATAATGACGTTCAGGCAAGTCTGAATCTCGAGATGCCTCAAACTTGGCATAATTGGTCCACACCTTCAAGTGTTTCGTGCGGTTCAAAAGCCTCTCATAAAGCTCTCTAGTTCTTTCAAAAGCCTCTCATTAAGCACTGGAATGAAGAAAAATGGATTGTGCACAATTTTATTTCAAAGAAAAGATTCCATAGAACCACCAACAGTGTGCAATACTTCCTGTAGGAGTGGCAACTATGACTCCATCACCTTGTACATATCAAAATAATGATTAATAAAGTATTTTCCTTCTAAATTTAAACCTCTATTCATAACTAATATGAATAAATTGCAAAATTTAAACCTGAGAATAAGATTTGGATTAGACATATTCAATTTAGAACCAGTTACAACACACAATGTACTTTTTTTGGATATGAAGATATGCAAAAGATACCCATACGTATATCATGAATTTTAGAGCGTGCAATCCATAAATATTCAGTAGACACTGCGAGCAGATAATGAAATCACAACAACACTAGGACAACAGAATTAACCTAAAACATCAAATGATAATAAAATCTAGAATAAAAACATCCTGCTCAAAAGGCCCATCAATGGATTGCCTATACAAACTCAAACCAGATATCTCTGTTGTGAAAAAATTAAATAACAGTACAATTTTCACAAAGACGACAATAATAACATATTATACAAACTCACAACCACTAAAGATCAAACAATTCTTTAAATTTAGGGGGAAAAATCACCTGCGATTCTTGATTGTCTAGTTTGGAGAACTTGAATGCGAATTTGAGATTTCTCCTTTGAACAAGCGCGCCCCCATTTTCAACATCTCTTCTTCCCCTCGAAACGAATTCACATCCATCTTGACCGCGAATTTGAGGTTTCTCCTTTGAAGAAGCGCGCCCCGCATCTCTTCTTCCCCTCGCATTCATCTTGGCCGCTCAGCACAGATGAATTGAAAATGATGAACATCGTGTTTTTTTTTTTTTTTTAGGGCATTGGGATTTTGATTGTAATTTGATACATTTATTTAAACTTTAATCTCAATAAGAATATATATTATACTATATTGTTAATGTTTAATTAATTTAATTTTTAATTTAAAGGGTATTTTTGTTATTTTGTAATTATTATTTTAATTTATTAATGAGGCGAAGTAGTGCGATTGCACATTGCATAAAACAAATGCACTATTGCGAAGAGCGGTCATATATAAATAATTATATACGTTGGATCATTGGTATTTAATGAGTTTCTATCAGGAGGTGCAAAGCCTTCCTGACGATAGAAAGACCCTTCTTAATATGTGTGTCCATCTACATGTGAAAGTAATTCTAGGACGGAAGGAGTATAATTTATAATTATATTATTTCTTAAATTATAAATAACTTAAACCTTATAAAATTAAATAATTAATTTGGTATATAACGATGTTTCAATATTCAGTATCATGAATCGATATATCAATATTTTAATATAAAATGACGGTTCAATATTTTCGCTATGAATCAACATGTATCGGAAATTCAATATGATACGGTATATCAAATATTTGATACAATATACGATATGAAAAATTTCATATTAAAATTTTCGATTTAGTATTGGTATCATGGAATTTTATCATATTTAAACATTAATTTTTTTTTAAGTGTCGAGTATCCGATTCAAAAATCGACTAATTTCGGGGGTCCAATCCCACCGCCCACTTGCGGGATTTCGTTTAAAGCCAGAGTTTTACACTCTGTATGAATATGACCCCATAAAAATTATTTACAACTTAGAGGTTCGAACCTGAGACCTAGGGGAGGAACATATATACTTTAAGTCCCAAGCCTACACCATTTAATTATTAAATTGTAACTATATCAACTTTTCTTTCACCTCACTATATTTGACGAATTCTATTTTTTTAATGTTCTCATTTGAAACAGATGTTTCAACTCACATGTATAATGTTTTCTCATTGATTTAAGTATTTTAAAATAGTAATTCATCATTTAATTCAAAATTTATAACTTAGTTTCTCAACAAAAATTTCTTATTCCAAATCCGTTTTAATTTATATCAATATTATTAGTTAATTTTATCATATAAAAAGATATTAGACATTAAATTGTACTCCATTTGTATTAACTTTAATTCTCTTTCATCTATTTATAATTATTTAACTTTTGGTAATTCCAATAAAGCTAGGAATTGTGTGAGTATATTAAATAATTTTAATTTATTATATTAATTAATTATATAGAAACGATCCTATGTTTTTTTTAAATTAAGTACTGTTAATAAATTAAATTAATAAATATAAAATGATAAAAATATTTTTTAATTTAAAATAATAAAAATATTTAATTATAAAATAACAAATATATCCTTATTAACATTTTATTTTTAAATTAAAATATCTTTAACATAATATTTTACGTCGCGTTAACTCTCACCCTTTATATATAAATACATCCCAAAATAAATAAATAAATTTACGTCCTAGAAGCAAAACCCTTTGGCAAAACTAAAGCAAAACACCAAATTAAGAATGCATTATATATATATTTTTTAAACCTCGTTATGTATTTAAAAAAAAAAAAAAAAACTCTAAAGACATTTAAGTAATTTTGTTTACAAAAAGTACATATTTTATTTAATAGCAAAGTTCATAGATGACTTGCCAAATTTTTATTGAACGGCTAGTTGTAAAGCAGGACGAATTGAACTCCCATACACTTATAACGTGTTTTATAAGATATTATTACTCTTCAATAGTAAATAATAATGATATAAAATTGACCTAAATTATGAGCAACACTATAAAATATTTTACTTTACCCATGAAAAACTATATCTAATTAAGAACTTTAAAAAAAAAAAAAATTCACAACTTATATTTTACATGTAAATTTTTGTCTTGTCTTACTTAATTAACTACTCCCTCCGTCCGCCTATAAGTTTCTCATTTTACCATTTTGGTCCGTCCGTTTATAAGCTTCTCATACACTTTTTAATAAATACTTTTAATTTTTTATTCTTACATTTCACTTTATCTTTTACTTTTTCTCTCCTCCATTCAATCACATCACTTGTACTATATTTATTATTTAATCACTTTTCTTAATCTCTGTATCAAAAAGTAACGAGAAACTTATAGACGGAGAAAGTATATTTCATATAAGTTTTTTTGAAATATTGAGTTTACTGTCAATATTTATAGAGCTAGTTTTAGGTGAGACCATCTCACGGATTCCGTGAGACGGGTCTTCTTTGGCCTCATTTAAATAAAATGATAATGTTTTTAACTAAGATGATAAAAGTATTATCACTTTTTATTTAAACATTGTCATCTTTTTATAAACATAAAATCTGAGAAAATTAAATAATCAATCAAAAAATCTGAAATATGAGTTAAAGGAGATTTTGATCCGTCTCATAAAAAATGATTTGTGGAAAGATCTCACCCAAATTTTTATCATATTTATAATGGGTAACCATTATGATTAATTATATCAATAAATTATTTACTATACATCAGAGAGATATTATAGATTTTAGATAATCAGTGGGGAGAGAAAAGTAATTCATATATATGGTAACATTACATAGTAAGAGTCGTGCAATCCAATTTTTGGTCAATATTATTATTTTAGGATAAAATTAAAGAGTTGATCAATAAATAAAATATTCCAGCATGCATATGCAGAATGTACCGCTTTTCGATCATTATTAATTTAATTCAAGAGTTACTCCATGTAAAATACGATGAAACATGTAAACTCATTCAATACATGCATGATATATGAGTTGGAATTAATAATAAAAATAAATTAAGTCAAAATAAATAATCGAGAGGACATACATCGATCAAATCTGGGAAATCTTTGACTGCAACTTTTTAGTAAGAAATTACAATTATTATATATATTCTATGGTTACTAAATAAAATATTTTCAATAATTAAACAGTTACTAATAAATAACATTAGTACGTTTTCACTAGTATATATACATTCCATGAAGGAACTGAAAATTCACATTGTACAATATATAATATAGCAAAACCTAGTTTATATAGTGGGAAGGAAACATGACAAGAAAAGTACTAGTGAAGGAGAGAAGGAGAAACAATATGTTCTTGAAAAAAATGGAGAGTCTAACAAAACAAGCTAATAATTTGTCAATCCTTTGTGGAGTTGAGATGGGAGTTGTAGTTCACAAGCCAACTAAAGACAATGCTGTGTTGTGGCCATCTCCACAAATATTTGAAGAACGAATGCAGAAGTTTCTCGACTTTTCTGAAATGGAAAGGTCGAGAAAAATGGTGATGCATGGAGACTACATAGAAGAAAGATTAAATATCGAGAGGGAAGAGATGATGAAGTCTCACCAAAAGAATAAATTGGTAGAGTCTCGTCTCCTGATGAACGAGCTGCTAACACAACAGAAGACTTTTCAGGAGGTTGACTTGCTTCAATTAAATGACTTAGAGTCTTTGATAGTTAAAATGCTCAAAAATCTTGAAATTAGGGATGAGGAGAACAATTAATTATCAAGATTTGTAACATTTGCCTCTTCATATAATAAAAAGAATTACATGTATGTGTTATATTTTATATATACATTAATATATGTGTCTCTTTCTTTTTCTCACTTTGTATAATTTGTTGTTCTTAATTTCACTTTGCAATTAAATGAAATCAATCCAAATACTAGAACCTCGATCTAAACGCATTTCTATCTCTCAATTGATATTTGTTGGTATAGTTTCAATCTTTAATTATATTCTCTGTTCGACAAAGTATTATATGAACATTGTTTATTATAGATTTTAATGTTTAATAAACTGCTCTCATTTGGATCATGTAAAAAAGGAAAAAAAAAAAAAAAAAGTAGTGGGAGAATGAAAAAAAATACTCACTCCATTTTTTAATAACTATCACTTTGTCTTTTTCAACAAATTAAGATTATAAATTGTACGTGTTCTATATTACCTTTCATTAATTATAACTAATTTTGATATACAAATTTTGTCTGATAATAAATGTGGTCAAGAATGTAAGTAGTATGCATATATAAATCAAATTAATTTTGGTATAAAGATAATTATGAAATTTATTTATGAAAAATATTTGTAGTAAATGAGTAAGGTTAAAATAGTCAAAATTAAAGAAAAAATTCAGAATAACACTTATTTTAAAATTAGTTAAAAGGTCAAAGTGATACTTATTAAAAAATGAGGGAGTAATAATAGTACTCCCTCCGTTCGTCTATAAGTTTTCCGTTACTTTTTGGCACAAAGATTAAGAAAAATGATTAAATAATAGTTATAGTACAAGTGGTGTGATTGATAGAAAGAGAGAAAAAGTAAGATATAAAGTGAAGTGTAAGAATAAAAAATATTTACCAAAAAGGGTATAAAAAATTTATAGACGAACGGATCTAAATAATAAAATGAGAAGTTTATAAACGGGGGAGAAAGTAATAATTTAGAGTGTGGACCCACACGCGACTGGGCCTAAGTGCGGTGGTCCAAGTTGTTTTGTTTTTTTAGGGTAGTAATTGCAACGAAGATATGGAAGTGTGAACACACACACTCAACAGATCACACAATCATTTTTGGGGTGGGTCCAAGGTTTTTTTAGAACACAAAATCTTTACAAAAAATTATTAATATTAATTAATTTTACAAAAAATCTTTACAAAACATGCAGATATGTGAAGAACAATAAAATATACTCCCTCCTTCGTCCAATTTTATTATGCCAACTTCTTTGGCACGAGTTTTAATGAATATTAATTAGTTTATTCATAAAGTAGATAAGTTGGAGGTATGATGGGGTATTGTGGGGTCCATATATAAATAAATGATTGTTTATGAATAAAGTGAATGGTAAAATGGGTAAATAAGTGATGATAGGAGGGTGGAGATAAAGTAGTATGAATAGTATTGTTTCCAAAAAGTGTATGGGCATAATAAAATTGGACAACTAAAAAAAAGAAAGTGAAAATAATTAAATAAGACGGATGGAATATTTTGTTAAAAAAATAGATTAACATTAATCTATTTAACAGAATTAAATATTAATTATAATATTTAAGTTATAAAAATTTATTATAAATAGAAATAGTTAATGAATATAAGTATACTCCTTCCGTCCCGGAATTATTTGTACAGTTGGGTTTTTCTACGGTAAGACAGGGGGTTCGCCCTGTCTTACAAAAGACATCCAATAAAAAATCGTCACGTCATTTAATTTTGCCATGTGCGATCGCCATTTGCAATTCTATTAAAATTTTAATTTTTATAAAAATAAATATGAAAATACCAAAATGTCCTTATAAATATATTTTTTAAAATTTAATTCTATTTTACTATTTACAATCTCACCCTCCCGTAATAAAAACAGACAGACTGAAAGAATTTAGTTGGATACTAAAGAATCAGTACAAAAAAAACCCTACACTGTTCTGAATTTGCAGAAGGAATCAAGAACATTCACACCTAGTCTTCTTCTGTAAGCCTCCACCACAGAGCACAGAGGTCGATGGCCCTAGATTCGAGCGACACACCTCACTGTGGCGGCGTGTTTCTGTCGATGTTGCTCGCCGCCAATGAGATTATATAGCGTCGTCGTCGTTCGCCAATTTCGTTGGCTTCCGAGTTGATGTCGGGCAGCCGAAAGTCGCAACCCAATAGCGATGCCCACTGTCCGAAGTTGTGGCTCAGCGTGACTCGGCCGATTCACTACTTGTTCCGTGAGAAGCAACTTATTTTCGCCGTCATCGAAGACAGAGGGGAAGAAGGATGCATGATCGATAAAATGGGAAATAGTTTGCTCATTTGGTTCTCATATTTCTCACTTTTTACTTTTTCCTCGTATGATTTGATAAAATGGGAAATAAATTCTCTCTTTGGTTTTGATGCTTTGCACATTTTGCTCATGGAGATTATGATATTTTTCTTTAGCTTAGTTGAGCTGGTTTGATTTTGTAGATTCCTGTTTGTATTGATGTATTGATTTGATAATTGAGTTGAATTAGAGAATGTATATTTGGACATGAGATCTGTAATTGCCTTAGGATTATGGTGTAATCTAATACAAACTTTTAGTTAAGGTACTCTGAATTGGTACGTGCTTGGATATCCTATACAATTAGATATTGTAGCACACATATATGATTATTTACTGGGATTGAATTAATTAGCCATGTGTGCAAGAGACATGAATTCTAAGAAGGATGCCTTTGTCAAGTTCAATATACATAGTGATGATATATGGTGAGTTTATTTGGTACTGCCACACATCAAAAGAAAGAAATGGCAATATACATGTGCCTTTGAGCTTCTATTTTAATTTCTCAGCATCTGACTTGGGGCCAATCTCCATGTCTTGAAATCCATTATTTTGTAGGTAGCTTCTTGGATTACTTTTGGGATGGTTGTGCATTTCTTATTGGATTATTTTGTGGGATGGTTATGCATTTGCTTCTTAGGTTAAGAAAAGCATTTCATCATGTATCCAGATCACCATAGAGATCCTGGATGTCCTGTTCATCTCCCTCGGTCATTGCAGTGTCAGCAGCAGGTTCATCAGCTCGGCCAGGAACTGAATCCGGTTCATCTACAGCAGGAGTAACAATGTTAGTGGGCTGATTGTGTGAACTGTCAGCTACTCCCCCTGTTGAAGTGGAAAGAAGATCCATCCAAAATTTCTTTTGGACTAGAAGATCCTCCACAGAATGCTGCAAATTAAGAATGGAACCCTGCAAAATATCAATCTGCCTCATAATGTAATGTGAAGATAAATAGATTGAGGAGGCAGCTCCTTCTGGAGGCAGTGTGGTATTGTGGAAGGGATCATTTGCTGGAACATTACTGGGGCCTGCTTCATCATCATTCCTTCTCAAAGGAAGATCAACCACTCTTTCACCTTGGATGAGCAACTGATTTGAGATGCTGAAACTTGGGACATAGGTGCTTACAACCTCATCTTCAAATCTCTCAAATGCTTTGTCCATCAAGTATTTGTACACTAGGTATGGGTAGGGTAGGATACCTCTACCAGACATATCAGATTTGAAGGTCATCATATTGGAGAAAATAACCTGCCCTAGGTTAAACCTTTTCAAATGCCTAATCTTGTACATCAAGACAGCCTGTTCTAAGGTGAGAGTGGTGTTGTTTGTAGTAGGCAGCCAATTAAAACACACCAACTTATGCAAAACAGAATATAGACTTGTGAGTTTAGAGGCCAAAATTCTCCTTCTCCATTTTGTGATTACTCCCCCGGTCAAGATGCTTATCATCAAATCATAATCAGTAACCATAGGATCCCCCATAATTTTAGTTTTAAGTAAAATATTGATCCTCCTAGGGGTAATCATATGCCTATTTCCTCTAAACCAAAAATGTCCATATCTTGTAGAGTTGGGATCACCAGCAAATTGAGGGATGTTTGCATAGAATTCATAAATCCAATCAACAATATAAGGACAACAAATTGCAAAGCATTCAGTAAAGATCTTTCTTTAAGCCAATCAAGCAGATTCATATCCTCAAAATCAGGAGTTCTAATCAATCTTTCACTTAGAATCTGCCTAGTTCTTATGGTTCTATACTGTATGCTCGACTTATCATTGTAATCTTCATCAGAATCACTATTCCTATCATCAGAAGAGAAAAGTACCTCATTTTCATCCTCTTCTGAAGAACTGGATGACTGTTCAGGTTCTGATGGTTCTGGTGTTGCCATCGGAGAGGCAACACTTTCGGGCTCTCGTAGCCTTTTTGATCGTCGAACTGGTGGAGTGGGTTCTCTTTCCTCCTCCATTTCCTCAGCAACTTCGTCCACATCCTCTTCATTAACAGCCACCTCTTCTTCCACTGGAGGTGCAAGTTGTTCGGCCTCTGTTTCTGGTTCTGATTCAGAATCAGACACAGCAATTGGCTCAGACGCATTCCCATCTGTTCTTGGCTTCTTCCCCTTTCCAGTGTAATCAACAATCTTGCCCAGATTCCTTTGGGACTTTCTCTTTCCACCAGGCCATTTTCGTGTAGTTGGAACAGCAACCGCTTTCTTTTTGCCCTTTTTCTGCCGATGAATCCTGTCGAACTTAGCGGCCAAGACTTCTTCATCAGAGGATTCCGGCTGAGTCTGCATGTCCACATCGCCTTTGAACATGGCATTATCCAGTGTTTCTCCCTCAAGCACTAAAACAGGGTGTGTTGTTTTCAGGCTTAGGGTTTCGAAGGCTTCTTTCAAAGTGTTGAAAGGAATGCCCAGAGGGAAGTGTAAGGTTACTGGAGTGATTTCTGGTGCGGGAGCTTCAGATGAGGGCTCATCTAGTGGGTTGGAGGTTGAAATTTCTACCGTGGCATTTGCATTCGCGATTTCAGTGCGAATGTCGTACGGATTGTAGGGAACGATTTCAAGAGGAGTTGTTTGTGTGGGAGATTGTTCAGTAGCAAAGGGAACAACGATGGTTCCAACGGTGAATGATGGAGAGTTTGGTGAGTTTGATGATGCCATTTCAGCAAGGAGATTGAGAGGGTTTGGAGAGATTTTGTCGCCTGAGTTTGCGTTCGAGTGTGCAGCAACAATCTGAGGAATGTTAGACATATTAGGAGCTGTACACACAAAACAAGACAATAAAAATTAATTCTTGAAACCTTTCGAATTCTACAGATAGATGTAAATTAGAATTCAAACAGTGTGAGTCAAAAAATGATATGACATAGGAACTAAATATACTCGAGTGCTATAAATACAATTAAGATCAGTAATTACCAGGCTTAAGAGAGTTAACAAAGCTTTTCAAGTATTTTTCAACACTGTAATGGAGACTCATTTTATATGGAGAATTGAGAGGAAGGGGTTACACGATTTTGGAGAGTAAGGGAAGTGAAGTAGTGGAAGTAACTTCCCCACTAATTGATCGTGGCTAACAGGGAGAATATGAATTCTGAAAAACAAAATTAAATACAATGCGGAATAAAATAACTGAAATAATGAAACAGGGCAAGACTAAGTCAAATTAAATATTTCAGGGAATAATATTTAATAATTATCAAAAATAACTAATTCCATGAAAATTGGGATAAGAATCTGAATTAACGAGTGTTTTGACTATTGATGGCATTCTATACACCTCAACACAGTTTTTTCATGATTTTACATCATATGTGTTGCTCTAATATTTTTATCTTTTTATCACACTTCACATTGATCCATCTTTTGAAAAGAGTGCATCGTAGCAGCGAACTCCGTGCCCCATAGTTACTCAATGGATTTGTGAATATATTGATGCATTTTATATCACCTTTTGAAAAGAGATCATCGTAGTAGCGAGCTCCGTGTCCCATAGTTACCCAGTGATTTATAAAGCATCTAATACGTGATTTTTCTTTTGTAGCATTTGAGAGGTGTATATGCTCTTTAGTATTTTTCACAAGTCATTCAGAATTCAGATATCAATCACAAGGAATTTCATTAATTCAATAATTACGAAAATTAAAGCAAGGAAACACATAAGTGACTTATCTTAGTGTTGTCTCAAATGCTGTCGCATTTGATACAACACCCTTGATCATATTTTCAGATATTGCATAAGCCAAGAGATTTTCGTAGAGAAGAAAACCTCTTATCATCAAGAGCTTTAGTGAATATATCAGCCAATTGTTTTTCAGTAGATATGTACTCTAACTTAACAACTTCCTTTTCAACAAGATCTCTTATAAAGTGATGTCTAATACTTATGTGCTTTGTTAGTGAGTGTTGCACTGGATTTTTTGAGATATTTATAGCACTAGTATTATCACAGTACACAGTCAAAACATCACTAGGTAAGCCATAATCATGAAACATTTTTTGCAACCAAAGTAATTGAGTACAACAACTCCCTGCTGCAATGTATTCTGATTCAGTTGTTGATTGAGACACACAGTTCTGCTTTCTGCTGTGCCAAGAGATTAAGTCGTTTCCCATATAGAAGCAGCCACCACTTGTGCTTTTCCTATCATCACTGTCACCTGCCCAATCTGCATCACTGTAACCTATTAAGGTGCAGTTTGTGTCTTTGCTGTACCAAATACCTAAATCACATGTACCTGCAACATACTTAATGATTCTTTTAACAACATTCATATGTGATTCTTTGGGGTTAGCTTGGTATCTAGCACATAAACAGACACTAAACATAATATCAGGTCTGCTAGAACTCAAATATAACAGACTGCCAATCATAGACCTGTACAGTGTTGAGTCAACATTCTGGCCAACATTGTCTTTACTCAGTTTCTGAGTTGATCCCATAGGTGTTTTCATGTGTTTAGCACTCTCTAATCCAAATCTTTTTACAAGACTTTTAGCATACTTACTTTGTGAAATAAAAATCCCATCTTTTTGCTGTTTGATTTGCAGTCCTAGAAAGTAATTTAAATCACCAACCATGGACATTTCAAAGGTAGATGTCATCTCATTCACAAAGTGTTTAAGCATATTGTCACAGGTAGAACCAAATACTATATCATCAACATAGATTTGAGCAATCATAATAGCATTTTTATCATGTTTGATGAACAGTGTTCTATCAGCTTCTCCTCTTACAAAACCAAACTCAATCAAGAAATTTGTCAACCTTTCATACCATGCTCTAGGTGTTTGTTTCAAGCCATATAGAGCATTTTTCAATTTATAGACATGATCAGGAAAATCAGGGTTTTCAAAGCCTTTAGGTTGTTCAACATAAGCTTCTTCATTTAGAATACCATTTAGAAAGGCAGCTTTAACATCCATTTGGTGCAGTTTTATATCAATATAGCATGCAATGGCAAGTAAGAGCCTAATGGATTCAATTCTAGCAACAGGAGCAAATGTTTCATCAAAGTCTACACCCTCTACCTGTGTATACCCTTGAGCAACCAACCTAGCTTTGTTTCTAATAATATTTCCCATTTCATCAGTCTTGTTTTTGAAAATCCATTTAGTTCCTATAACATTAATAGGGTCTGGTCTAGGAACTAATGTCCACACATCATTCCTAACAAATTGATTAAGTTCTTCATGCATAGCTTCTATCCAATTCTCATCATCTAATGCTTCTTTAACAGATTCAGGTTCAATCTCAGAGTGATAGCATTCATGATTTACCTTACTACACATGCATGACATACATATAGATCTTACCACATCCTTTGAGTTCATGCCAATTCTTCTTCTGGTTTGAACACCTGTAGACTGTTCACCAATGATTTGGTCTTGTGGATGATATTTCTGAATCCTTATGGAAGGAGTTTTCTGGAGATTATACAGATTTTCAGGATCTGTATTATCAGATGTTTTCTCAGGCGTGTCATCATTCTTCTCAACATTCTGAACCTGTTCAACATTTTCAGTATTGATTGGTACCTCAATCAAGTCTGAAATGTCTTCATCTTCAATGCTTTTACCTGTAATGCTTGTATCATCATCAAAAACAACATTTACAGATTCTTGTACAGTATCAGTCCTAAAGTTATAAACTCTATAGGCTTTGCTGTTTCTTGAGTAACCAAGAAAGAAGCCTTTATCACTCTTTGAGTCAAACTTATGTAACTGATCCCTGTCATTCAAGATACAACATACACAGCCAAAAACATGGAAATATTTAAGGTTAGGATTTTTATTGTTCAGAATTTCATATGGAGTTCTAGTAGAATCTGTTCTAATATAAACTCTATTGGCAATATGACAAGCAGTATTAAGAGCTTCAGCCCAAAATCTTTTAGATAAGTTCTTAGAACATAGCATGACTCTAGCCATTTCTTGAAGTGTTCTATTCTTTCTTTCTGCTATGCCATTTTGTTGAGGAGTTTTAAGAGAAGAAAACTCTTAGATTATATGTTTGATTCACAAAACTCAGTAATGGAACTGTTTTCAAATTCTCTTCCATGATCTGACCTGATTCTGCATACTTTAGAATTGAAAACATTCTTGAATCTTTTATACAGAATTTTGAAAATGGAAAAAGTTTCAGATTTATCTTTTAAGAATTCAATCCATGTGAATCTAGAGTAATCATCAACCACAACTAAATAATACCTTTTACCTCCAATACTTTCTGTTTCCATAGGACCCATAAGATCCATGTGCAGTAATTCGAAGCAATGTTTGGTTGAGCAATGTCCCAACATTTTGTGAGACACTTTAATCTGTTTGCCTTTTTGACAAGGTCCACATACCTTGTTATCTGAGAATTTCAGATCTGGTAAACCTGTAACAGCTTTCAATCTAACAAGTTTATCAAGTTGTCTATAGTTAGCATGTCCAAGTTTAGCCTTATTGCAGATAAGTTCAGATTCAATGAGATAACAATTATGAGCAGATCTGTTTCCCATCATGATACATTTAGAGTCTTTGTCTAACACATAACATGAGTTCTTATCAAACTTAACATGCAAATCATCATCACACAATTGACTAATACTTATAAGATTGGCCAGTAATCCATCAACATGCAGAACATTTGATAACTTAGGAAAACCAGGAACATTCAATGTCCCTTTACCAATGATTTTTCCTTTTGATCCACCACCATAAGTGACATTACCACCATTGTAAACAGTATAATCAGTGAGATAATCAATTTGACCTGTCATGTGTTTAGAACAGCCACTATCAAAGTACCATAATCCAGGTATACATGCTTTTAGAGACATATGAACAACATTACAAGATGTATTTTCTTTTGGAATCCATGCAGAATTACTATGTGATCTTGAATGTTGAATCATTCCAGGCAATACAGACTTTTTCAGATCATTTTTCTTCTTCAAACATTGAGGACTTTTATGACCCTTTTTGAAACAGTAATGACATATAACATCTTTTGCATTAATCTGAGTCTTAGCAGAAACACTAGGATTGTAATTCACTTCACCTTTTACAAAAACAGTAGGTTTCTTAGGTTCAGACTTCTTTGAATTTTTACCTTGATAGCCAATACCTGTTTTTCTTGAGTTGTTGGTCATAAGAGAGTCTTTCAGTTTGTTCTTCCCTTCAGAAAATCTTTTAAAGCTCAGTGAGGCTTCCTTCAACCTTTCTTCAAGTTTAGATATCTCAATATCTTTTCTTGTTAGAATACCTTCAAGCTTAGTAATAGATTCTCTTAAATCAGAATTTTCAAAGTTCAGAGACTTAATGATGTGATTAAGTTTCTCAGTTTTAGAAGATATTTTGCAAACTTTTTCATTTGTTAAAGGTTTTTCATAAGAATTTTTCTTAAAATCAAGAACAGACACATCTAGTCTTTCTCTGAGTTTAGAAATTTCCTTATCCTTCTTTGTTAAAAGACTTTCCAGTTTGAAAACAGTATGGGACAAGTCTTGAATGGCAGCATCTCTTCTGGATAAACCTGCTTTATTTGATGTACCTGTCTCATTAACAGAACTTGTGAAACAGTTAAATTCTGGTACATTATTATTCAGTGATTTCTCAAATGATGGCTCATTTGTCCTCACATCATAATAATCGTCCAGATCATCATCAAAAGTATCATCATACAGAATTCTAGCAGAGAAAGCTTTTTCAATATCTTTTTCAGGATCATGATCAACATCAGACTCATCACTTAAAGTAGCACTGAAATTAAGTTTCTTTTTTAGAATGGTGTTAGCACATTCATTAGCATAATAACCATATCCAGAGCATGCATCACATTTAACATTCTTCCTATAATCTTGGTCAGATCTAAACCTGTTTCCTCTTTCTAATTGTCTAGAAGGATTAAAATTGTTCTTCCTAATAGGCAATTGTTGAGTATTATTAATCTGAACCTTAGGTTGAATGTTATCCTTAAACCTATTATTCTTGTTCTTCATGAATGTCTTAAACTGTTTAGTAATGAAAGCCATATAATCAGGATTGTTAAGGTATTCCTCAATATCATCTTCATCAAAATCAATTTCAGTAACATAAGGAAACTTTCCAGAACCTGATGATACAGATGATGAGGCATCACCTTTGAAAACAAGCACTTTCTTTTCATTATCAGTCTTTTCAGAAATGTTCATTTCATAAGTTTTCAAAATACCAATCAATTCATTTTGACTTAACACATCAGTATCCTTAGCTTCTTCTATAGCACATATCTTAGGTTCAAAACGTTTAGGAACAGATCTAAGAATTTTATGTACTAACCTTTGATTTGATATTGGATCTCCAAGAGAATGAGCTTCATTTGAAATCTCAGTCAGCTTTTCGTTGTAAGATGAAATGGTTTCATCTTCTTTCATCCTCAAATTTTCGAACTTGGTTCCAAGCATACGTAGTCTAGTCCTTCGTACACTGTCTGATCCTTCACAATGTTCTTGCAGTCGATCCCATGCATCCTTTGATGAAATGCAGTTTGATATGATTTTGAACATTGAGGCATCAGTTGAGGTGAAGATTGCATTCAATGCCTTTGAATTGTAACTTGCGGTTGTGATTTCTTCAGCAGTCCAGTCGAGCTCTCTCTTGATCCGAGCTTCATTATCTTCATCCGCAGCAGTTCTTGGTTGAGTTCAACCAGCAAGAACACTCCTCCAGGCTCGTTCATCAATGGATTTGATGTACATCCTCCTCTTTGGTTTCCAGAAGGCATAATTGGTGCCATCTAGAATTGGAGGCTTTAGTGCGGGTGAAAGTGGATACTCCATTTCAGATTTTACACACTCTAAGCAGAATCTCTACTTAGTGTATCAAGTAGTTGGCTCTGATACCAACTGAAAGTGTGTGTGCGTGCGAAATCAGAGATGTTGTCTGTCGTGTTGGCACAACCTAGACAACACTATGCAGCGAAAATTAAAATGCACGTAGTGAATATAGAAGTATTCAAAATATAGAAGTATTCAGAATATAGAAGTAATCTACGCTGTTCACTATATAAAAATATGTGAAACGAGTACAACCTCTTTGAGGTGTATAATTACACTACGAAAGTGTATAATGATTTACTAAGTTCTATGAAACTATCTCCCTCATAGATCTAATCACACAACCTAGTAAATAAGACTATGTTCTAACACACTATTATTCGGGTTTACAATAATGTGAAGAACTACAAGAAGAAACAAAGGTTTTCCTAACTAGAAGCGTATATAGCGTTCAAAGGAGTAGTAGCCGATTTCAGCTTTTCTTCTTGCGTATCTTGTGTTGAGGGCAACTTCTGTATTTATAGGCTTCATCCACGAACTGCCATCAACTCCCATGATCGCCTCAACCTTGAGATCATGCGGTTGTTAACTTCTCTTCACCACTCCTAGAATTTAGGAACTTGTTATACCATGATCTAATGACTTCTCACTCCCACGCAGTGGCATGACTTGGTATTGCCCACGTCTTCTAACTGCTCTGGGGACATCATTAGACAACAAGCGTAAGATAAGAGTTAGTGAGAAAAGAAAGGGCAAATTCTGATGTTGTCATGAGTGTTGGGAACATTAAACACAACACTCGGCTGTCAGTGTTGGATCATTAAACAGAACACTCATATCAACATCAACAACCATGTTCTAACACAACATTCTTCAAAAGCATCAATTGTGTTAGAAATGACATTAGAAAAAATTGCCTTGTTTCTTGATTTTCAGATACCCCACATGATATTAGATCTGAAACCCACACTTTTCTGCTAATTCCTTTAGGACATAGCCCCAAGAAATTGCACAGATTAACTTTAGCCTTATTATGACCAACAACATAAAACCCAATCCAATCGTATAAAATCGCCCAAAGTTCAAAGGCAAGACCACTTATAACCCTAAACCCCTAACATAAACTAAAATGCAAATAGAAATAGAAAGTACAACAGAAGATTCGATACCTTGTCGAGATCTCCACAAGAGCGAGAGAGACTTTCGTAATTCTTGTACTGTTTCAATCGGGATTCACGGTACTCCTCTCTTGTAAATAACTGTAACTGTGAGAGAGGATTTAGAGGAAAGGGGGTGTGTTCTTCCATTCGGCTGTCCCGGGTTGTTGGGATGAGGAATATGAATTGTCAGGGTTTTTTTTTTTTTTTTAAAGCTGAATTTGATTTAAAATGTTTTAATTCGATTAGTTTTGTAATATTGATTTAGATGATAGTTATTTTAATAAAAATGATATAAGGATATTTATGTAATTTTATAATTAAATAATTTATATATTTTAAATTAAAAGGATATATTTATCATTTTATATATATTAATCTAATTTAATAGTAGGGCGATGCAGTGCGATTGCATAATGCATAGAACAAACGTACTAATGCGAGGTGCAATTATATAAAATAAATTACATACGTCAGATCAACGATCTAATGGTATTTTAAGTATTGTCTCTTGTAAGACAGGGCGAAGCCTGTCTGTCCGTAGAAAGACCCTTGTACAATTTGACCTAAAAAAAAGAATTTAGTGGTTAGTGGTGTAAGATAAATGAGGGGTATTTCAGGTGATTTGATGATATGTAAAGTAAAATGTATGTAAAAAAGGAGTGACAATTTTGAAAATAAAATGATGTTGGGAGGTATTAATTTTGCATATTAAGAGTGTGCAAATAATTTTGGAAAATAATCATGAAACGGAGGGAGTAGTCCATTAAGGTAAAATGCATTAAAAGATAAATAATTTTTTTGAATTACATTATATACCCTTCCTATCCCCTCTCCATGACTCGACACTTGAGTTACTTTACTTCGTTCGTCATTCATGTGACTAACTTAAAGGTTTATATATATATACACTCTCATTAGTTGTCGTTAATTTCTTACAAGACTAATAACATTATATTTAATCGTTAATTTTAATCGTTATCTGTTGTGCAGTTGTCAAACATTATATTTATAGATCAGCCTGTTGGTACAGGATTTACTTACCCAAAAACTCCTACTCCAGAAGCTTATCAATCTAATAACACAATTTCAAGTACTCTTGTCTATGCATTCCTCCAAAAGGTGAGAAATTAATTAAACACCTCCGATCAATTATCTATAAAATTATAAGTCATCCAAATTTTCACAAGAATCCACTCTACATAGCCGGTGAATCTTTTGGTGACATGCATGATGGTTCCTCTTGTAGTTCACCACGTATATAATGGTAATCTCACTTAATTTATTCGAATATTAATTTATTATTTAATCACCTACCAAATCTTACATTTCATTTGTTTGATCGATAGGCATTAAAGCAGGGAGTGAACCACATTTCAACATCAAAGTAGTCATCCTAATTTAAATTACAATTTGCTACTTTATATAAAACTCAATTTAGTCCCATAA